>OX031001.1:3000000-4402500 GCA_943735965.1 Eupithecia abbreviata | reverse complement strand
TAGCCCTTGTGTTATGGGTACTAGATAACTGATATAAATAATACAATACATTACATATGTAGATAGATATTTTTTTATTATACATAGAAAACGACCAGAACACCCGGAACAAATATCTGCAGATCGTACACACAATTGTTCCGAGGCGGGAATCGAACCCGCAACCTCTTGCGTCGCAGGCGGACCTTCGCCCACCGTGCCACATCGGTCATGATGAATGGATTTGTCCAAATATTTATCGTTTTGAATTACCAACGTTACTCTATCTCGTCTATATTCTCTCTATGTCGTTTTCTTTCAGAGCCCGATTGAATAATCATAATCATATCATTTATTGTGATTATATGCATACAGGGTCTTGCATTCAGGTCATCATCATCATCAGCCTATAGCAGTCCACAGCTGGACATAGGCCTCCCCCAATGAGCGCCATAGCGCCCTGTCTTCAGCTTGCCGCATCCAGCATCTACCTGCAGTCTTTCGCAGATCGTCATCCCACCTGGTCGGAGGGCATCCTACACTACGTTTACCGAGTCGTGGTCTCCACACATTGCATTCAGGTGATGAGGAAATTTGTTCCTTAGGTGTAGTTTTTATTGGTTAAATAAGGAGAGCATATAACAATTGAATTGGTTTTCGATTACGTTTTTAATCTAATATACCAACAAACCGAACAAGTATTCGATGGAAACTGATTTATGGTGTAAAAGCGTATGTTTTATTTCAGGCCTTGAAGTACCTGTATGAAATTTCAGTATCTGTTCAGAAGAAGTACCTAACAAACAGTCTGAACTGGACCCTCAAACTTTCGCATTTAAAATATGATGTAAAAGTATTAAGATTTTTTTTTGTCAGAACAGAGACTCTTATTCGACGACCGATGTAGCGCGGTGGGCGAAGGTCCGCCTGCGACGCAGGAGGTTGCGGGTTCGATTCCCGCCTCGGAACAATTGTGTGTACGATCTGCAGATATTTGTTCCGGGTGTTCTGGTTGTTTTTCTATGTATAATAAAAAATATCTATCTATGTATGTAATATATTGTATTATGTATATCAGTTATCTAGCCATAACACAAGCTCTGCTTACCATGGGTCTAGATAATGCTGTGTGAATTGTCCAGGATTATTTATTTTATTTATTTATTATTTATAAATAAAACTTAGATTAACAGAAGACAGAGCCTGACAAAATCGGTCTCCACTCAGCATGTGCTGTGGTGGAGCAGATCATACCATAGCGCTGGTCTTCCGTGGAGACCGTGCTGCGCAAGGTGGTCTAATACAACAAGGAATAATATTAAAATGTAAATTAATTAACAGAAACTGTAATGTAAACAATATTATTTATATTATTACTTATAATTGCTTAACATTTATTTATTTTTTTGACGACCGATGTGGCGCGGTGGGCGAAGGTCCGCCTGCGACGCAGGAGGTTGCGGGTTCGATTCCCGCCTCGGAACAAATGTGTGTACGATCTGCAGATATTTGTTTCGGGTGTTCTGGTCGTTTTCTATGTATAATAAAAAAAATATCTATCTATTTAATGTATTGTATTATGTATATCAGTTATCTAGTACCCATAACACAAGCTCTGCTTACCATGGGGCTAGATAATGTTGTGTGAATTGTCCAGCATTATTTATTTATTTATTTATAATACGTATATAAATATAGATATTTGTATGTAACATATATGAAATTTCATGTTGTAATTAACTACATAATAACGCACACAGATCCCCTTTTTCAATCCAACGATCCTATCCATCCACGGTTGTCTGGTAGAGATCGCTCTTGAGCGATAAGACCGCCAAATTGTCACATATCTTGTATTATTATTGTTTACCTTGTTTGTTTTATTTTTAATTGTGCAATAAAAGTATTGTCTATCTATCTATAAATTCTAGAATTATGTTTGTCTTTGTGATGTATACCGATATGTATTTATACCCACAATAGCTTAGCACTAAGGTACCTTGCACCACTATGCCAAAATAGCAATAGTTCGGACAACTTTGTTCGCACAAAACGGACTATCAAGAACTAGATAAGATCTATAACCAAATGGGATATCGCATAACGTCGAATCGTGACCGAAACCGCATGGGAAAGACGATTTAGATTGGGATGCTCTAAATGGTATTACGTAATGATAATATTCAAGAAGTTATTTATTTTATTATTATTTTATTTTAAGCCATTACTGTCCCACTGCTGGGCAAAGGCCTCCCTTTTCTTCTTCCACTCCTCGCGATCCAACGCTGCAACAGGCCATGATGGAAGATGTACCTCGAGCTCGTCGTGCCATCTCATCCTGGGCCTTCCACGTCGCCTCTTAGCGTTGGGTGGGCTCCACTCTGTGGTGGTCTTTGCCCACAAGTCGCTGGACATACGGCAGAAAAAAGAAGTTGTAGGCAGCAAAATGTGCTTGTATTTATGATGATAATAAATAAATCATGGCGCATGCAACTGTGCCGAAATATTGGATAACTCAAAAATCAAATCTACCATGATTTGATTTTTAATATCCCGTTTTAAATAAATAAAGAGTTTGATTTATTTTATTGTTTAAGGATACTAAAATTTATAATAAGAGTTACTCGTATATGCTGCTACTAACTATGCTTCTTTGTTTGAAAAAAAATAAAGTATTATTGAGCATAGATGAAATATATATATAATTTTAAAAATAGCTCTTCGGAACATAGTCTTTAAGAGATATTTTATTTTAGCACATACACCACTATAGTTTGATTGAAAACGCTGTACCGCTCCTTAGGAAAGTGCGGCGAGGTGGGGGGCGAGGAAAAAAGAGCAAGAGTACGCGTTGACGGCAGACTGTTGGATCGGAGCGGCCGATATTCCCCCCCGTCTCGCCGCTCGCATACCTCAGGCGCGGTACAGCGGTTTCGGTCAAACTATAACACTGAGCGCAAAATAAGGGCGAATCCACATTGCGGAGCCTTCTTATAGGACCTTTGCTACTGAAAACAAATAGATCTGGAATACTGTTGGGTGTGTAAACTCGGTCACACGACTGTATGACGTATGAAGTAGCCCTTTTTACAAAGAAAAAAAAAACATATCTACGAACGTGCGGTCCAAGTACAAGCGACTAGCGATTTTAAAACGCGTACACACCGCCGCACCTTTACTTTCTCTGGCGCGCCATCTGGTCTGTTACAATTACCACTGACTGCATAAATAAACGTACGCATGGAGTATGTACCCAAACTAACCATGAGCTTTAGTCACAAATAGATTTCATGATTACCTATGTATAGTCGCGGTGAGATTTGGTGATTGCTTAAAGACTTTCATTATACAGGGTGTTTGGCACAACATTTGTCATTCATTGTATGATACGTACCTATATGATATATGTCATATGGAACTATTGTTGTCTGAATTAAAATATTTTTATTTTATATAAAAACCGAGGTGGAATCAAGTGCAACAACTTGGTAGCTTTTTAACACTGAAACGCTTCTCGAATAATTTTAAGAATTTTTTAACACTTTGGCTGCGGTTTTTTTTTTTTTTACCGTAAAAATTCGTGCTGCCGCTCTACACAGCGGTTGTGTTGCGCCGCAGATGCGTTTCGTTCGAAAAATATTACAGCTCTGCTGAGTCACAAAGATCTGTATTTTCTCAGCCGCTGCGCTAGTGTGGATTTACGCATATTAGTCACTTGTAGAAAACTCATACCGTGCGTTTTCAGCACTCAAAGTGTTAAAGATTATTCTATGTTTTTTCGAAATACGAACTACGAAGTGCTGTCATTTTATTTGTACGAAATAACGTACAATAACGTTTAAATGATTATGAAAATCTTAAAAAGTTCAGCAGACAGCTAAGAGGATTTACAGGGTAAAAAAGCCAACAAGTACATTTTCACTTTCCATCAGGTGTGATTGTTATCAAACGAAGGTTTATTGTTAAAAAACAACTATTAACATTGGGTTTCATCTACCCCAGTTTTCATTGTGATAAATGTTGTGCGAACACTCTGTATAGCTGCCTGGCTATACAGAGTGTTCGCACAACGTTTATCTCTAATGTTAGTGCCTACTAACATCAGAGATAAGTCAATATTAGAAGCCAAACGCTCTTTTAAATATTGGCTACAAACTTTCTCCTTCGAATCCATCGAAGAATATTTCGATATTCTAAGTAATTTTTATTATTTACTAATTTATGAAGCTGTAAATTGCTGTAATGTTACATGTATGATTATTTACAATAAACAGTAAACGACCTATTAAAACAATACAGTCGAGTAGGTATATAATTATATTTTTTTATAATTTCATCATCATCATCATCAGCCTATAGCAGTCCACTGCTGGACATAGGCCTCCCCCAATGAGCGCCATAGCACCCTGTCTTCAGCTTGCCGCATCCAGCATCTACCTGCAGTCTTTCGCAGGTCGTCATCCCACCTGGTCGGAGGGCGTCCTACATTACATTTACCGAGTCGTGGTCTCCACTCAAGAACACGTTTGCCCCTATTATTTAGCTGAAATAATTTTATAGATCAGGATAAGATTAGTCGGATAGCATTTTAACTAAAACCAAAGGACCTAACTAATACCATATTACAATAGGCCTCGTAACTCATGATAGCAGTAAGTTTTACGAGTGGGAATCTCGTTTGGCTTTTAGCTGCCTTTTGTTTCTCTTGTCTATGTTTTATTTACGACTCCGTTTAGTTTTGTTGGAGGCTGGAGCATAGAATAGATAATAGTAGGTAGTAAGTGCTCGGTAGTGGAGTGAGAGGTAGTCTAAGCTTTCAAAACGATGGACCGTGGTTTTATGTTAATTTATGATAATCAGTCAGCGATTCGACTATCCAATTTTTGCCGCTACTGGCATTTTAGACCGCGCGGGTTTGATATGCAGCTAATGAGCGGCAAAAATTGTGGGAAGAAATGAAATGAAAATATTTATTAAAAAAGAAATACACAATAACAATGGTTAACTCTATGTTAAGCTAAAGTCAGGTGTTATCAGTTTCTCGTCAATTAAATTAATTATAATTACATAAGTTCATTTGAATTAGGCATGTAGAGATCAGGAAAGGTTCGTCTTTGAGGAATTGCAAATTTTGTATAATCATTGTCAAGAAATTCGCTTACAGAGTATATGGTTTTATCTAATAGAAGAAGTTTCACATTACATAAAAATGATTTTTCACATGTTATGAGTCTAATACACAATGGAAGTTTATTAAAAAGTTTAGGACCAATCACTTCTGGTTGCTTTTTAGACATGTATCTGAGTCTATGAGCAGTTGACTCTAGATACATTTGATGCCTATTGCTGTATCTGTTTTGACTTCCTCTTACATTAAATTGAGATATATTCTGTATTACAAACTTTAATACCTCATAGATGTATAATGCGGAAGAGGTAAGTATTTTGAGAGTTTTAAAATGTTCTCTACAGGTGTCTTTGAATTTGGCACAAACCAGCACTCACACACGAAGAGAACATATGAGCGGGGAAAACTTTACGAGTCAAGGTATGTGGCGTGTTATACGTGGCTTTTAGTTGACTAGACTTCGTTTAGTTTTATTAAGCGTAGAATAATAGGTAGTAGGTAAATCCTGGTGGACAGTGAGAGGTGGTCTAAATAAATAATGCTAGAAAATCCACACAGCATCATCTAGTCTAAACTTTCAATGCGAAGGAAAGTGGCTTTATGTTAATTTATGACATTCAGAGAGTGATTCACTCATACAATTTTTGCCGCTCATGTATTCCTTCACATATTCAAAATGTGATCCGCCATGTGAAATCGTCCTAAAATCTAATTTTAGTTTAAATCAGATTTAACACTTTGACTGCGGTTTTTTTTCGACGACTGCGATCTTTTTTTTAACCTAAAAAATTCGTGCTGCCGCTCTACACAGCGGTTGTGTTGCGCCGCACATGCGTTTCGTTCGAAAAATATTACGGCTGTGCTGAGTCACACAGATCTGTATTTTCTCAGCCGCTGCGCTAGTGTGGATTTACGTATATTAGTCACTTGTACAAAACACATACCGTGTGATTTCAGCAGTCAAAGTGTTAAACAAATGATAACAACAAGTAGCATTAAGAAACTAGTTCTACGAACCAAAGTAAATCTCCATTTATCTGGTGAAATCTAGAAACCTCGTAAGTTTAAGTTAAGCTTAAATAAGGCTAAGTATTCACTATCCAAGTAGCATATCTATTGTTAGGCTGAATGTTTGTTTACGCAGCAATATAAGTTACAAGCTTGTTAGAGTATGGCTTATTTATAACTTAATCTGTGAAATAGTGTGGTGCGTTTGCGAGCGGGTAGAGTAGCGGAGCGTGAAGATACCATAAAATTGTATTATTTTCTTGTGATGGGATGATGTTCAGTAGTCCCTGAACATAGTGTGACGAACAAAAAAAAAACATTTTTTTTGTCTATTCTTGTTTGTGAAGTCATGATCATGTGTTTAGTGCTAAGTTAGATTTAATCTTAGGTTGTAAGACGTCAATTTAATGTGTTTATATATTTTTAGTCTTATCTGTGGTCTGCCACCCGTGTTGACTTGACACGCGCCAATGGTTCTGTCAGAAAACCAGCGTTGCTCTACTTCTTATGGAGAAGTAGAGCAACATTATGCTGAGACAGGACCTATTGGTTCGCTATGTGGAGTCGCTTGTTGCTTTTATATAATACATACGTAGTTAATTTTATTTACTTCTTTATGTTCTTGTTTACCTTATAGATTATTATTATTTAGTAACAAGCTGTACCTACTTGTGAATCAATAAATGTATTTCCTTTCTTTTTTTTCTTCTTTCAACATCATCCCATCACAGCTGTAGTTTTGGTTTGTTTTGAATACAAATGTAGTTAAAACAAATGATTCGTTAGTAACTTGGTTCTATCCCGCAATATCTTTTTTTGTATTGACACGGTAGGAGTAAATAGTTCCACCTACTACCACCACCTTATTTAATTATGTTTCAGGACGTCACTCGGGCCAGCTGTGGGAATGCTATCATTATATTTAGCAATGTGCATAAAGTTTGTTCTACGGAACAAGCAATGAATTCTCTCCTTTTCAATACATCTAGGATAAAAGTAAAAAGTAAAAAATCATTTATTTCTTTAGGCTTACAAAATAAGCACTTAGACAAGTCATATTTTATACATTAAATTATTATCAAAAGAAAGAAAAAGTGAAAAGGTGAAGAAGTGAAAAAGAAACCACTAGCATGTTCATCTCTTATATGTATGTCTAATACATGGTTATTTGCCTATTTAAGTTTAAATATAATATGATTCGATACATGTCAATATTTAAGTAAAGCTATGCACAATAACAAATTACTTACATACTATTGTCTGTGCGAAACTGAGCGACATCTGGCCAAGCATTAACATCATTGAGATAATCATTTATGGAGTAGAAAGCCTTCTTGATGAGATTTAATTTTGATAGGATTCTCATACAATGACATGTATTGTCGTCTTCCTGATGATCTCGTAAACTACTAGGTACATATTGATAGGCAATTTTGCTGGTGCCTATGTTGTTTTTTATGAATACCAAATGTTTTGCTTATGTCTTAAAGTTTAAATTTATGTACTGTGCCGATATGTTTCCTACATAAAAGCATAATTGTTGATGAAGTCGTTATTTTTTAAAATTATAATAATGTTAATCCTGTTATTGGCTGTTAGGGGCCGTTCAAGTATTACATAAGCACTATGGGGGGTGGGGGGTCTTTGTTTTGCTTATTTTGGATGACATGGGGGGTAGGGGAGTCTAGATGATGATTACGTCATCGGTAGTTATTTACTTTTTTACACGAATGGCATCCCTCACATTGTCTATGCTTGAAAACGAAACTCATTTTCGGGGATTCCCGCAAATAATGCATACACTCGCTTTAGAACCGATTAGGGGAATTACCGCGCGCTTTTCACTTGTCTAAATTTCCTCTGTCAGTGTAATTGTTTTTAAATCTATTTTCTTATTTTTAATAAAAAAATACATTTATAATTGAAATATGTTTACATAAGCATGTGGGGAGGGGGTAAGAGCTTTGCTTACTTTTGCTGACAAGGGGGATGGGGGGGGTAAATAATTGTAATAAATCTGCTTACGTAATATTTGAACGGCCCTAGTGATATGTATAAGATAAGTTAATATATATTTAAGAGGGGAAGGATTATGTTCATAAATAAATAAACATTATCCTTTAGTTTTTAAGTTGTTTTGTTGTAAATCGATTCAATTAGATTTAAGGTATATATTTAAAGAATTTTCTATCTATAAAATAAGTGTACCATAAGTGAAAACTGTTAAGCTTTAGATATACCCCAAATGTTACTACTTACTTAACACTTTGACAGTGGTTTTTTTTCGACGACTGCGATCTTTTTTTTTACCTAAAAAATTCCTGCTGCCGCTCTACACAGCGGTTGTATTGCGCCGCACATGAGTTTCGTTCGAAAAATATTACAGCTCTGCTGAGTCACAAAGATCTGTATTTTCTCAGCCGCTGCGCTAGTGTGGATTTACGCATGTTAGTCACTTGTAGAAAACTCATACCGTGCGTTTTGAGCACTCAAAGTGTTAAGGATGCAATAAATAATTTTCTATCTATAAAATAAGTGTACCAAAAGTGAAAACTGTTTAGTTTTAGTTATAACACAAATGTTCCTACTTACTTAAGATTTATAAGCTGTTAGTTTTCCATTGAAATAAAAATAAAATAAAACAAAATAAAATCGCTGCCGCTCATAGCACACACCGAACCCCAATGCAAATTATGTGCAAACCATAATGGGGATTAAGTCCAAATTATAATCATTAGCGTAAATCGACGACAGGGCTTTTGTGCGGTTTTCAATAACTTAGTATTTCCACACTAATATTATATTGCGGGTAGATTCAAAGGTTTAAGCTTTGCATGCTGAGCCGCAGAGGTGTAATAAGAAAAATATCCTTATATAGCTTCCCCTTATACAGCTGCATATTATAATTATAATTAATTATAAAAAAAAATTATACTATAATTTAAATGGACAATTCACACAGCATTATCTAGCCCCATGGTAAGCAGAGCTTGTGTTATGGGTGCTAGATAACTGATATACATAAGACAATATACATATTACATATATAGATATTTTTTTTTATACATAGAAAACGACCAGAACACTCGGAACAAATATCTGCAGATCGTACACACAGTTGTTCCAAGGGAATCTTTCGCCCACCGCGCCACATTGGTCGTCGCGCCATATTTTGACATACCTTTTAATTAATTTATTATTTACTAGTTTCTGCCCGCGGTCTCGCAGGCATTGGGTCTGTGGAACGTTTTAAGTGTATTTATATCCCATTGGAACTGATTTATAGGAAAAAAAATGGACTATGTTGTATTCCGAGCCTGGAACTACCTGTATGCAAACTTCAGCTGAATACGTTCAGTAGTTTTAGCGTAAAAGAGTATCAAACATCCAAACTTTCGCGTTTATAATATTAGTTAGATTTTTCTGTGATAAATTATTTAAAATCTATTAAAACTTTTAAATAAGGCATGCAAAAACAGCGTAGACATATTTTACGAAAACCTGCCGAAAGCCATAAAAAAGGCACAAATGTTATTGAAACAAAATTATAAATTATTTAGTTATGTGTATCTACAAAAATATGTAATTTTTAGTACAAGTAGTTATAACATCGCCTTAGGGCTTAATAAAAAAACCTGTTATGATGTTATTATCTCAATAAATAAATAAATGTTTGTCTGCTTTTTCTTTGCACAATGCCCAATGGTGTCACCTATGTCAAAAGTTAGTGACAGATAATTTGTAATATTAAAATTAAGAATTTATAGAATTTAACGACATCAAGTGTAACAATAATAAAAAAAATAATATAGGTTAAAACTATGATAAAAAAACACGTAAAAAATTCGGTTTACTCCGTTTTCAAGGATCATAGTAGACTGAGTTAGAAGGCTACTTTATCCAGCAGCCCTAGCCTAGACTAGTTATAAAGGTTGTTTTAGGATTCCGTAACGGAAGGGTAATAACGGTCTCCTATTAAAAACATCCTAGAAAATTAATGACCAAAGGCTAGCTAATTTTAAAAAAAAATTAAAATTACTCGCGTGCGACTGTTTGATCGTCTCTAGTTATTGGAGTTTCGAATTTACAACGCTAATTTTTAAATCGTAATCATAAATAAAAGACAGATTTTTGATGTATTTGGTAGTTTTTTTTTCTAATTCTAAAACTGGGGTGGAAAGCACGCCACGCGAGTACTTATGTATGTTTTTATGCGCGAGTAACTACGGGTTAATAAGAGTTCTCTAGACTAGAGAGTGTTTATTATCTATATATATAAAAGAAAGTCGTGTTTGTTACAACACTTATAACTCGAGAACGGCTGGACCGATTTAGCTGAAAATTGGTGGAGAGGTAGCCTAGAACCAGGAGTCTAACATAGGATACTTTTTATCATTTAAACAATTTGACACATAGATTTCCACGGGGGCGAAGCCGCGGGGAGCAGCTAGTTAGTAATAAAAGGATCCCATGAAAAAAATACATTTTATTTGGCTATTTAAGCTCTACTTTTGTCAAGGCTTTATATCTTCAATTTTTAAATGAAGTGCATAACTATTGCCGCTGTAACAAAAAATAATAAAAAAAATAATACAATAATAAAATGAATTTTATAATTAAGGTATTCAATGACTTGAAATGCTTCGCCCGCGTGGAAATTTATGTGTCACTCTATCAATTAAAAAAAACCGCATGAAAATCCGTTACGTAGTTTTCATGATTTAATCATACATAGGGACAAACAGACCGCGGGAATCGACTTTGTTTTATACTATGTAATGATTTATGTTTTTTCTCTACTAATTATAAACAATATTTTCAGAGTTTCTTTTGCAAAACAGTTATTTCCGATAATACGGAACCCTCCATGTCGCAATCGACTCGCACTTGGCCTTATTAAACTCTACTAGATCCGGCAAGTCGCTTCGACCTCGCCGACTAGTTCCTTGCAGGATGTGATCGTGATCTGAAGATCCTAAGGTCGAGGACAGTGATCGGCACTTTTTGTGCATCTTATTAAACGTATCCTCATCATCAGCTATGTTAGTCCACAACTGGACATAGGCCTCCGCTAAGGACCTTTGTGGCGCGGTGGGCGAAGGTCCACCTGCGACGCAGAAGGTTGCGGGTTCGATTCCCGTCTCCGGACAACTGTTTCTATGATCTGCAGATATTTGTTTCGAGTGTTCTAGTCGTTTCACGACAGTTCTAGTAGTTATACGATCGTTTCACACGCCACAATTGTCCCGAGGCGGAATTGAACTCGCAACCTCCTGCGCCGCAGGCGGACCTTCGGCCACCGCGCCACAGAGGTCGTCTGAATATATTAGGAGTAGGATATATACCGTACTCGCTTCTTAGGACACCGTAGGCACAGTACACATATGGACATTATGGAAACAAGGAACAAACGCTCGAAACGACACACTCACAGAAACATGCGCATCGACGAGACCTCTAATGGTGGCACTTCACATGGCTATTTGTATTTGTGTACTTGGCATATTTTGCAAACAATTACAATGTGTGGACAGTTTATTTGACAGTGTTCGCCTTATTTGCCTATTTGACAAATAAGTTACCGTGCGCTTGTCGGTTTCTCGAGGCACATCAAAGCAGTAAAATAGGCAAATACGCAATAAGCCATCCACACAATGGCCGTATTGGCACCTTGCGCTCTGCTCAGTCTGCTGCCAAATGTTTGTGTGTTTGTTATTTGTGTGCCATGTATGGATGGTCTTTTTGCATGTTCGTCTGAACGTCATATATTTTGCCAAATACAACAAACACCCAATAGCAAACACAAATAGCCATGTGAAGTGCCACCTTAAGCTGTTTTCGCGGTGCTTCAGTTGCAGTGTCCATATGTATACTGTGCCGTAGGGAAGAGAAGGAGTGGGGCAAATTCTAAGGCTAACTTTAATAACTTCCTACGGTAAATTAAAATGGGAGCCTATCTATAGTAAAGATGTTGGCAACACTGATATTTATGCGCACGCGCACCATTGAGGTACATTCGAAAGCGAATGGATAACGGAATGCTAGATTAGAAGCACTAGATTGCTAAGCGGGATGGGAGCCAAGTCGATACTTATATACTAAAGTCATTTAAAACGGGTTATTTACCATGATTTGATTTTAGAATTTTTCAATATTTCGGCTCAGTTTTATCCGCCATGATCACGGAGTAACTGAAGGCACTGCGAGTTCATTTTAATGGGCAGATATAACGATCATAAAAAACTGCAGGTAGATGCTGGATGCGGCAAGCTGAAGACAGGGCGCTATGGCGTAGAGCAGTAGACTGCTATGTCCAGCATTAGACATAGCAGTCTACTGCTGGACATAGGCCTCCCCAATGAGTGCCATAGCGCCCTGACTTCAGCTTGACGCATTCAGCATCTACCTGCAGTCTTTCGCAGGCCGTCATCCCACCTGGTCCGAGTTTTATTGTATTATGTACGAGTGTAACAGTTATTTAGTACATAAAACAAGGCGAGTGGAGTGGACGATGATGATGATACCGATCATGGTAAAAATGAATAAATGACCGTTTTAAATGATTTTAGTGTTAATAACCATGATAGTTTCTAAAGTTTAAATAATTAAATACTTGACTAAATACTACTTCATTTATTAAACCAAGCTGAAATTTTTGAATTCGACTAACGCCTAAATACTCGAACGCATCTCAGATTTAAGCACGTCTTGAGTCGCCATTTTTTGTCCGTTTTCAATGAAAATCAGTCAGAAAATCGTCACTTGTTATTATTATTTTGAGCCATTATTGTCCCACTGCTGGGCAAAGGCCTCCCTTTTCTCCTTCTACTCGCGATCCAACGCTGCAACAGGGCACGATGGAAGATGTGCCCTGTTGTGAGCTCGTCACGCCATCTCAACCTGGGCCTTCCACGTCACTTGAGACGGCATTTCGGGGGTTACGAAGGTTCACTGATCGTCGTTGCTAGTTTTTATTTCTAGGGATAACGTCTTACCTACATATGTAGTACCACACAAACATTACACAATTATTAAAATAAAAATGAATAATTTATTTAATTAACAAAAAAAATACTCATAAAAAATATATTCAATGATAATAATTAACTTTGGTATTGCTGATCTTTCGAGGTAACGACCCATCAACGAAACGTACCGTCGTCGTCGATGTAGAGACATCGAGGTAATGAACAACGAGCTAACGTTATTCGAACTAGAGTACGAGACCCGATTAAGACGTATTTGCATCTCACATTTACAATAGGGTAGTGCCCTGGGTAAAAAAATATATTTTTCTATTTAGTCCGTCAGTTAGATTAGCAGAAGATATTGGACACGTATTTTTTGACTTTGACGTTGACGTTACAACTTGATAAAAAGGTAGTGACGTCATGCGGAACTACACTTCGACTGCTGAAAACGCACGGTATGAGTTTTCTACAAGTGACTAATATGCGTAAATCCACACTAGCGCAGCGGCTGAGAAAATACAGATCTTTGTGACTCAGCAGAGCTGTAATATGTTTCGAACGAAACGCATGTGCGGCGCAACACAACCGCTGTGTAGAGCGGCAGCACGAATTTTGAGGTAAAAAAAAGATCGCAGTCGTCGAAAAAAAACCGCAGTCAAAGTGTTAACTGGCTATATCTTCATATTTTTTTTGTTTAATTAACAAAATAAAAAATTGGTTTCCAATATCTTTTAATAATCTAACTGACGGACTTAGTAGATTTTTTTTAAGACACTAGCATATTCTAACCTTTTTTTTTTTTTTTTTTTTGTGTGTAAGTGTTCTTTCTTATTATTTAATGTGTCGTGTTTTGTTTTGTGTTATGTATGATGTCAAATAAATGTATTTTCTGTCTTTCTTTCTGAGCCGAAGCTATTTTTGACAGAAAAGGGTTGAAATACTGTAAGTAAAACTTTTTGCAGTCACTTTCATTTACAGGTTTTAGAAAGGGAAAGCGTTCAACACTGCTGTCTAAGTATATCTAGACCTGTCTCCCCTTGGATTGTTTCGGTGGTTTATTGCCTCGCTTTAGGCGGTTTTACTTAATTTACTGTCATTTGCTGAGTACCAATTAAATATACCAAAGGGGAAACTAATGTACAGTCGACTGTTAAAACTTATAGGTAATTAAATAATAGCACGTTAAATAAGACGATATTCATCGGGACCTAAACATTGAATTTGTCGACACAGTCATAAACACGCAGAGGCTCACGAACAAAGGCTTCATCATCATGTGAACGTCGAGGCGATCCAGCTCCTCGACAACACGGACATAGTGAGAAGGCTCAAAAGAACAAAACCTTTTGAGTTAGTGTAGTGATAATTAGTGTATGTGCAGAAGTGCTATCTTAACACTTTGAGTGCTGAAAACGCACGGTATGAGTTTTCTACAAGTGACTAATAATTATGCAAAAATCCACAGTAGCGCAGCGGCTGAGAAAATACAGATCTTTGTGACTCAGCACAGCCGTAATATTTTTCGAACGAAACGCATGTGCGGCGCAACACAACCGCTGTGTAGAGTGGCAGCACGAATTTTTTAGGTAATAATAATGATCGCAATCGTCGAAAAAAAACCGCAGTCAAAGTGTTAAAGAACACATGAACAAAGTGTCTTCATCTTAAGTATAGAGACAATAAGAAAAGTGCCAATGGACACGTTCTTAGAAATATGTTGTTATACAAATAAGTTAAAACTAAATTACCCATTAGCCAATAATATGGCTAGATTGTAATTATACTCTAGTGTATTTAACATTTATATAAGTATACTAGACAATATAAAAAATAAAAAAAAATTGCCCAATAAGATTTTTGGTCGAAGCGAGACGCGACTCGAGATCTGGAAAGTATTTGGCGCAGCGCATCAACATTGCCATACACCGGGGTAGTACAACCAACGTCGCGGATACGCGCGCCGTCTGGTATTATAGATATACATACATATCATATGGATAGTTATCAGCTACCTGTCGATTCTTTGCAACAGTCTGCAGTTAGCTCAATCGTTTGTAGATACTAGTTTTTAGAGAAGTTTATTTAGCCGCGTTGAGCACTTTTTGGGTGAACAAAAAACATGAAACGCGTGATCGTCACCGAACGCTTCGCAGTATTAATAAATAAATAAATAATGCTGGACAATTCACACAGCATCATCTAGCCCCAAGCTAAGCAGAGCTTGTATTATGGGTACTAGATTACTGATATACATAATACAATACATTACATACATAGATATTTTTTATTATACATAGAAAACGACTAAATAAAATATAAAATTACTTAGTTTTCACTGATATGATATCGCGGTCCCCAAAGACCGCCCTGCATGTTTTTTTCAACAATTTGATTGTAATTTTCTTTGAATGTATCCAAGGAGCCAGTTATTATTGTTACACCCTGTACAAGTCCCTTTCACTGGCACCTCAGTTAATTACCAATACATTATGAAGGGAAAGGATTACGCAACCTTGTTTGCAGAGAACTGTGGTAACCAGAGCAGTCTCTGATTATTTTATATTTATATCATTATACTATGAAAAGCTATGGAAAGATCTATGCTCGGAGTTTCTCTGAAGGAAGGTCTCAAAAGGAAAAAAAGCAATTTGAAGTTTGAAGTTTCGTTAATAGCTAGTAATAGGTAATAATAATCGATAGCGATAGCGCTGGTCCACCAGTTCAAAGTCGCTCAGCGAGCTAGGAAAGAGCTATGCTCAGGAGCATAGTTATTTCCATAGCTCGCTGAGCTTCTCTGAAGGATAGGATTCGTAACGAATACATCCGATAGAGAACCAAAGTTATCGACATAGCTCAAAGAATTAGCAAGCTGAAGTGGCAGTGGGCCGGCCATATCTCGCGAAGAACCGACGGCCGCTGGGGCAAACGTGTTTTTGAGTGGAGACCACGACTCTGTAAACTTAGTGTAGGACGCCCTCCGACCAGGTGGGATGACGAACTGCGAAAGACTGCAGGTAGATGCTGGATGCGGCAAGCTGAAGACAGGGCGCTATGGCGCTCATTGGGGGAGGCCTACATATGTACAGCGTGGACTAACATAGGTTGACGATAATTATACTATTTTCAGAAACTTAAGATAGTGTGTGCGGTGCTATTTGCACAAACACATCATACACCCAGAACTGCAGAGTACAGGTCAACCTTTTGTCCCGCGGCGGAAATCGAACTCGCAACCTCCTGCGTCGCATGCGGACATTCAAATACAAATACAAATTCTTTAGTAATAACACCAAGTTACAAGTCACACGTAATAATAATAATAAGGCAATCAATATAATCCAATATTGTCCTTAACTAATATGTATATGTCATAAAAAGTATAATTGATCAATTCGCGCGCTGCACAAATGCGCGGTTATGTTTGTTCGTCAATTTCTCTTTCAATTATAGAACGATATGGAAAATTATATCGTTATTGTATAGAAAATTCGAGGTTCGAGGTGGCCCATTAAAAAAAAGATTCCTGAGCGGTATTTGTCCCTAAAAATTACAAAAACAGTGGAAATACCTACTACGGAATTTACAAGTCTTTAGCTTTTACAAAATCATCAAATTTTATATGACGACCGATGTGGCGCGGTGGGCGAAGGTCCGATTGCGACGCAGGAGGTTGCGGGTTCGATTCCCGCCTCGGAACAATTGTGTGTACGATCTGCAGATAATTGTTCCGGGTGTTCTGGTCGTTTTCTATGTATAATAAAAAATATCTATCTATGTAATGTATTGTATTATGTATATCAGTTATCTAGTACCCATAACACAAGCTCTGCTTACCATGGGGCTAGATAACGCTGTGTGAATTGTCCAGCATTATTTATTTATTTATTATTTTATATTTCACGCATCCCGCGCGTACCGCAGTTACTACAGGACTAGTCAAAGTCAAAATATTTTATTTTCTTTAGGCTTACAAAATAAGCACTTAGACAAGTCATACTTTAAATAAAATAAAATAAAAATCATTTATTTCAGACCATTTGTCCATATCGGTTACATACTAAACAAATTAACACACAAAAAAGCAAAAGAAATTAAAAACTACAAAATTGCTGATAAGGCAGGTGTGCACTCAGTGCCAGGTGTAGGTTGCAAGCACTGAATGCACTCCTACCCAATGCCGCAGGAATCGGCCGCTCAGGTCCTCAGCCAACGCTGCCAGGAGGCTGTTGCGGCTGGCGCGCAGGCGACGCAGCGCGGCGGCGCAGCGAGCTCGTAATACAGCTGGGAAGCTGTCCACGCCCGCATCAGCAAACATGCCCGACGCACTGCACCAGCGCGGCAGCCGCAACAACGCCCGGAACGCGTTATTGAATTGTACACGAAGGGCACTCATAGAACTTTTGGTGTATTTAGTCCACATGCTACACGCATAAAGTGAAGTGCAAAATGCTTTAAATAATGTTACTTTAACAGGAACTGAACAACAGCGAAATCGTTGTGCTACCATGTTTGCCCTAGTCGCGAGTGCCCTCCGCTCACGTTCAATATCTTCCTCATCCGACAAGGATTCTGTTACCAAGTGCCCAAGGTACTTGAAAACATACACTCTCTTCAGTTGTGTTCCGTTGAGAGACACAGTGGGGACATAAGGTGGACACTTGGTGCCAGACTTGAAAATCATAAACTCACTCTTAGCTACATTATATTTCAGACCATGAGTTACAGCAAACTTCTCACATATATTGAGAAGCTTACAAAGACCATTGACTGAAGGGCTCAGCAGCACCATGTCATCAGCATAACTGATGTTATTGAAGCAGACATCATGCACCCAGCATCCGACATGCTTACTGCTGAGCTCTTCAATCAATGCATTCACATAAATGCAGAAAAGCTTCGGAGAGCTTAACCCTCCCTGGCGCACCCCACATTCCAACTTATAATCATCTGACAAAGCATTACCCCATTTTACAACATTACTTTGACTAGCATACCACTGCTTAAATAAGAATATAATATCATTATAAATGATTATTAATTTTACTGTTAAATTTTTTGTCCACTAGTGGAAGAAGTGAAAAAGAAACCACTAGTATGTTCATATCTCTTATGTGTCTAATACAGGTTATTTGCCTATGTAAGTCTAATAAAAAAAGTCGTCGCGCAAGCTCTAATAACAATAACTTTGGAATTTTCAGTGGTTAACACCTTCACTGCCCAGCCTTGTCGGTACGACCCCAACGCCGCTATATGGTGGCGTCCGACATGTGCATCTTGTTGCATGCGCCATGATCACGGAATAACTGAAGGCACTGCGAGTTAGTTTTTATGGGCAGACATACCGATCTACCCTCATTTTTTGTCTTTTTCTACGAACGACTCAGAAATCAAATCATGGTAAATATCCCGTTTTAAATGACTTTAGTGTTAATAACCATGATTTTTTTTGTTATTTATTATATTTTAGGGACATTTTAATGACTATGTCAGTCCCGTATTTTAACAATAATCTAAAAAACAACAACTGGAACTAAAAACTAAATTTTATCCAAAACTAACCTAAATAATTTATTTGCCGCATCACTCAGTGGTGTGGCTAATATAATTTGGATAACACCAATATCCATTAGGTTGATACTGTACACGTCTCTAAGCTCTGCTCTCATGGACTCGCTCCGCTCACACTCCAGGCAGAGCCTTCAGTTACGAGTATTCTTCATGGGTATGTGGTATGATTATGAGTTAGTTTATATGGGCAGACATACCGATCTACCCTCATTTTTTGTCCATTGCTACGAACGACTCAAAAATCAAATCATGGTATAAATATCCCGTTTGAAATTACTTTCGTGTTAATAACCATGTTTTTTTTTTGTTCTTATTTATATTTTAGGGACTTTGAGTCATTTTAATGACTAACAATAAACTAAAAAACAACAATTGGAACTAAAAACTAAATTATATCCAAAACTAACCTAAATAATTTATTTGCCGCATCACTCAGTGGTGTGGCTAATATAATTTGGATAACACCAATTCATTCATTCATAACGTTTATTTCAGACAATCAGTTTATAGTACAGAAACAATAAAAGTGTCCATATTTTTGCATACTTATATAAAATTAAAACAAATTAAAATTAAATTTACATAAAATAAATCATAATTAAAATATAATATCCATAACATAACAATATCCATTAGGTTCATACTGTACACGTCTCTAAGCTCTGCTCTCATGGACTCGCTCCGCTCACACTCCAGGCAGAGCCTTCAGTTACGAGTATTCTTCATGGGTATGTGGTATGATTATGAGTTAGTTTTTATGGGCAGACATACCGATCTACCCTAATTTTTTGTCCATTGCTACGAACGACTCAAAAATCAAATCATGGTATAATCCCGTTTGAAATTACTTTCGTGTTAATAACCATGTTTTTTTTTTTGTTCTTATTTATATTTTAGGGACTTTGAGTCATTTTAATGACTAACAATAAACTAAAAAACAACAATTGGAACTAAAAACTAAATTATATCCAAAACTAACCTATATAATTTATTTGCTGCATCACTTAGTGGTGTGGCTAATATAATTTGGGTAACACCAATTCATTCATTCATAACGTTTATTTCAGACAATCAGTTTATAGTACAGAAACAATAAAAGTGTCCATATTTTTGCATACTTATATAAAATTCAAAACAAATTAAAATTAAATTTACGTAAAATAAATCATAATTAAAATATAATATCCATAACATAACAATATCCATTAGGTTCATACTGTACAAGTCTCTAAGCTCTGCTCTCATGGACTCGCTCCGCTCCCACTCCACTAGAACATGCTGTACGTACATCTAGTTTCAAAAGTTTTAATGTGCATCTTAGGTCACGGAAGTGTTCAATAGTTCGCATCTTGTGAGGTAACCACTCCATTAACCAATTATCAGGTATTTATTTGTTGATATCACGCGATGAAACGGATATGATTTGAATTAACTTTTTCGCGTGCACTTGCATGTACAAAGATCGGCAGAAAACATGAAAAAACTATGTAATTTCATACAAAAGTGCGGACTGAGTTTGGTGTCTCGATATTTTCGAGATGTCATCAACACTTATGGGATTTACATGAGTAATGATGTATGTAAATCAATGTGTTGATGACGTCTTTTGTAGAGGTTGTAGAATCCAAGAGATTTTTGGCAAAAAGATTTTTCGAGATTACAAAAATAAATAAAATATTGATGGAAAATATTTAGGATTTAGCTTTACAGCTAATTTTATTCAGAAGTGCGTTTGAGTTTGTTTCTAGATATTTGAGACGTCATCATATGGGATTTGCATATACTCGGTTATAAAAAATAAACAAATACTGGTGTAAAATATTCCGGATTTAACTTTACTTAGATTTTGATGTCATTCAGCTGTGAGCCCCGAGTTTGGTTTCTCGATATTTTTGAGACGTCATCAAAACATGGGATTTGCCTCTAATCCTAGATATTTTTGGTAAACAAAGGAATAACAAAATAAAATAAAATATTGGTGGAAAAAAATCAGGTTTTAGCTTTACTTGATTAGCTTCAGAGTTGATTTAATAAGAATCGAATCCCATGTTTGGTTTCTCGATAATAATCTTCGATAATTACGAAACGTCATTGGGATTTTCCTCTAATCCTAGATATTTTTGGTAAACAAAGGAATAACAAAATAAAAAAAATATTGGTGGAAAAAAATCAGGATTTAGCTTTACTTGATTAGCTTCAGAGTTGATTTCATTAAGAATCGAATCCCATGTTTGGTTTCTCGATAATAATCTTCGATAATTACGAAACGTCATTGACACATATGGGTATTGCATATACTCGGTTTTAGAATCCTAGAGATTGTAGCAAAGGGATTATAAAATCAAAGAAATATTGGTGAAAAATTGATTACGACGGAGCAAAAGTTTGTTTTCTTTTGTAACTGCGATCAGGTATACGCCAGCGGATACCTTGATTGATGATTTGAAAGAGTTATTATTCACATATTGAATGATATATCGATTTAAAGGGGATATTAGATTATATATTCCTTAAACTTGCTTACGTACGTCGTATAAATATTTCAAATCAAATCATTTCATTCGTCTGACTTTCATCTTTATCACATTTGCCTGTACGTGTATTTGTGTGTTCTTGGGTCTGAAATGGCAAGTAATCGTGTTTATCTATATTCTGATTTATCACGGAATAATCGTCCAAAGAGCCGCTCCGTTCAATAGCTTTTAACTTTTAAGAAAACATGCTTACTTATTTAACTTAAGTACACCTACTTAACTGTTAAGCATTAAGCTCAAACATAAAACCGAAGAATATTATCATAATTAAGTGTAGGTTAAGTGTTTTAAAGTGTTAAAGCTAACCGGTTTTAATTACTAATTTGAATAAAATCCGAACTTGCAAGATTGTTTTTTTTTATATTTCGATAATTATGCCTTCGATAAATTCACTGCAGATGTTTACCGTTAAGGGTCCGGCGACCCTCGCTTGCAAAAATCGCTACAAACATCGCTGTCCCTGTTTAACCCTTGCGCCGCGCCCCATGCGTGCGCGATAGCATATTAGCCGTTCAAAATTTGGTTTGTTCCGTAATACCAAAAAGTATAACTGAAAACTTTTTGTATTCTTCACAAAGTATTGTTATTCTGTAACTAGACAATATAAGCTATGTTCCTTAATCAATAACACATAAGATATTGATGTTTTTAATACGAAATAAATAGCAAGAAAACTTGTACATTTTCGCATAAAAATGTGCAAAATGCGATTGGCTTTTATTTAATTTTAGGTAAGTATATTGAAAAAAAAAAATATTTAGGAACCTAGATATATACTATTGAAATACAAATAATACAATATTATAGTGGAAATATGCTTGAATTGGAAATCATTTTGGTATTACGTATGTATGAAGAATTCGTCCCTCCGGAGGCCTCTTAAGCTCTTTTAGGCTTTTATTTACCACTAGCTGCGCCCCGCGGCTTCGCCCGCGTGGAAATCTATTTGTCAAATAGTTTATAAACCTTCCTCTTGAATCACTCTATCTATTAACAAACCGCATCAAAATCCGTTGCGTAGTTTTTAAGATCTAACATACATAGGGACAGACAGACAGTGGGAAGCGACTTTGTTTTATACTATGTAGTGATATGGGGTGGTTAAATGGTAATGCTCATAATACCCACGCTGGGGTTGCGGGTTCAGATTTGCAGTTCGCTGGTAGAATTGTTCTGTAGAGGCGATGTTGCCCCCTGGTGGATCCATTAGCACGAACCCACAGGAAGGACTGGGGTGGTGCAAATTCGAAGTCTTCAACACTCGGCCAAGTTACCCTTATAATGCGGGAATTCATACGCTGCCACCGCACCGCTACGGCTCAGAGTATTTCAGACGTAATTTACATTGGCGCGGCCTAAACTTAATACTACCTACATAATACTATAGGTATAACTATAGTAGTGCTATTAGTTCGCGTGCTGTCGTGACCTACTGTAGCATCTGCCGCGCCCGATGATACCGTTTGCACGATATAGTGATGGGACATGACCGTGCCACTAGTATATCGATATCGATGAATAGGAACAACGTGGTCTAATCAGTCAAAATGGGCAATGAAGTTTCTGCCGCACCTGATAATACCCATTGAACGATATAATGATGGGTGTATGACCCATCAGTATATCGTTCAAACGGTATAATCGTGTCACTAATCTGCTAATATGGATGTCCGTGCTTCAAAATTTAACTTCTAAAACTATCATGGTTATGAACAAAATATCAGATTTCATTAAAAAAAAATGGTAATTATATCTCGTTCGTAGTGATTTTAGTAAAATAAAAAAAAAAAATTGGGACTACATGCTGCGGTGACTTATCACGATAGCTTTGCGATTACACTTCTAGAGTAATATTTGTTTTTGATAAATTAGAAATCATGTCCCTAATTAAATTAGAATTTTTTTTTAAATATGCGAGTCATTATGGTATACCGTTTTAAATTTACAATCAAAAAAGGAAACGCGATTTCGCGTATTTGTGAACACCAATAAACAAAAAAACAAAAACAAAAAAAAAAGAGATGAGGAGGGGGAAAAAAAGAAATTCCCACTAACCCAAGGGCCGAAGGGTCGTCACCCTTCGAGTTGACGCCGGGATAATGAGGCCAAGCCTCGAGGCCCCTCTCTGTGCCCCCATCAGGGCCGGAAAGAAATCTATTGTATTGAACACCAATAAGAATGAACATGGCGGCAACAGCAGGGCGCTATGGCGCTTATTGGGGGAAGCCTATGTCCAGCAGTGGACTAATATAGGCTGATGATGATGAAGAATGAACATTATCATCATAGGCTATTCCAGATTCCTAAATAATTCATAAAAACAATATTATAACAGTCGTCATTTCTCATTGCAATTATCCTACCAAACCAATTGCACCTTGTACAAACAATAAATCCTGAACTCAAAATACATTCTCTCAAACAGCTTTAGCAGATTATGACAAAATAAAGGCCATGTAACAAGCCTATCTGAAACCACTGCCCGGTCCCTTAATTGAACATATTGAGTTGGCTTTATCGTATTGTACCATCACTAACGGCGAGTATTGACGTTAATTAAAGGTAGATTAATCGATACTGGACACAACACTAGTCACTGCATAGAGGGTATGTCGTATTTATAATATCTGACGAACTAACAAACATGTTTTTTATCGTCTTGAGTTATTTTGGTATATTTTTAATGAAAAATTCAAACTTTTCCGATTAAGCAGGTCGTGCATGGTCGATGTAACAGTACATAGAATATCAAGACATTTGCATTAGACATAGTTGTCGTATATGATTATTTTACGCAAACAGCGTAATGTTCAACCCTACTGTATTACCACTATTTACTACTATACCAACTATTTATTTTATTTTTTTAATATTTTTTATACCACAGAAAACAATACAGGAATAAATAATAGTATAAAGGGCGGCCTTATCGCTGAGAGCTATTTCTTCCAGGCAAACTTTGGATAGACTGGACCATGTATTATGTGCCATGTCTTGTGCGAATAATTATTACTGAACACCAAATAATAAATAATACAATACAACTCGGACCAGGTGGGATGACGGCCTGCGAAAGACTGCAGGTAGATGCTGGATGCGTCAAGCTGAAGACAGGGCGCTATGGCGCTCCTTTGTGGAGGCAGTGGACTGCTATAGGCTAATGATGATGATGAATACAATACAATACGAACCTCGTCCACCGTGCCACAGAGGTCGTCTCAAGGCAAAAGCAGGGCAAAAGCTTTCTACTTTTTCACCGTTTTGTGCTATAATGTTGTCGTTGTGTGTATAATGAGCATATCTTAAAATATTTTTATAGCAGAACATTTATGTAAATAAAATATGTACTATCGATAGTCGATGTTTTAAACGCCACAACACTAGTGAGAGGTGCATCGTCCTACATATAATAGTGGTTTTGCAATAAAAACTTTAGCAGCGGGGAATCATTTTTCAAGGCTTAAAGCGATAGAGTCTTGCTTATGGTAATCGAGGGCTTAATCTATACTTAATGATATATCTAGCATTGAGCTGAGTCTAGGTAATGTACTTCTGCCACAGAACTGAGATTTCGGAGTTTTAGTAAGGATCCCTTACTTTTTTGAAAATATAATATAGCCTATGTTCACCACGGATATTTAGGCTTCCTAACGGTGATAGAATTTTTCAAATCGGTCCAGTAGTTACGGAGCCTATTCGTTACAAACAAACAAACAAAAAATCAAACCTTTCCTCTTTATAATATTAGTATAGATATAGATAAAAAATAATTATGTATGTAATGTATATCAGTTATCTAGTAGGTACCCATAACACAAGCTCTGCTTAGCTTGGGGCTAGATCATGCTGTGTGGATTGTAAATCAGTAATATTTGTTCACATAAGACATGGTACATAATATATTCGTGGAATAACACAGTAGAGCTGCATATCTCGCCCGAATGCAGGCACGTGAATATAAAAATGAATAAAATAAAATTAAATGTCACTAATTAAATCAAAATAAACGCAAATAAATTGTCTATTAAAATAGAACTCTCTAGGTCAAAACTTAAAATTAAGGTAATCTTCAACCGAATAAAAACAATGTTCAATTAATAAATTGAATAGTTTTCTGTTGAATAAGGGACCCTTTAGTTCTTTTACATCGTTTGGCAATTTGTTGTGAATTTTGATAGCCATATTAACACTTTGAGTGCTGAAAACGCACGGTATGAGTTTTCTACAAGTGACTAATATGCGTAAATCCACACTAGCGCAGCGGCTGAGAAAATACAGATCTTTGTGACTCAGCACAGCCGTAATATTTTTCGAACGAAACGCATGTGCGGCGCAACACAACCGCTGTGTAGAGCGGCAGCACGAATTTTTTAGGTAAAAAAAAAGATCGCAGTCGTCGAAAAAAAACCGCAGTCAAAGTGTCACAGTTTCGACTATACAACTGCGTTTTCTTTGCAGGAATTGCTAATCGGTCTTTATGCCTACAGTTAAATGTATATACTTGTTCAAAAATTTCAAACAATTCATATGTGATTTGATAAATTTACACATTTCTAAAATATACAAGCATGGTAATGTCAGGATCTTATGTTTTTTAAATATTGGGGTACAAGGTTCCCACGAAGGATTGTTGAATATTGCACCGAGATATTTTTTGCGCTATAAATAAGTCCTTGTTATTAACTGCATTACCCCATATAATAACATTATATCTAAGAAGGGATGCTACATAGCCGTGATACGCGAGTAGAGCAGTTATGTGACCGGTTATATTGTGTATGACGACCGATGTGGCGCGGTGGGCGAAGGTCCGCCTGCGACACAGGAGGTTACGGGTTCGATTCCCGCCTCGGAACAATTGTGTGTACGATCTGCAGATAATTGTTCCGGGTGTTCTGGTCGTTTTCTATGTATAATAAAAAATATCTATCTATGTTATGTATTGTATTATGTATATCAGTTATCTAGTACCCATAACACAAGCTCTGCTTACCATGGGGCTAGATAATGCTGTGTGAATTGTCCAGCATTTTTTTTATATTTGCAATATTCCGTAAAGCATAAATGAAACTATTTATTTTAATATGCTCGATGTGCGGTACCCATGAGCATACATTGTCCAGCATTATTTATTTATTTCATATATTATTTTAACGTTAGTCCAGAGGCGGGAATCAACGCGACCTCCTGCATCGCAAGAAGAACGCCCGATGCACCACAGATGTTGTCGGCGTTATTATTAATTAGTTCCAAATTTGTATTATTTTCTTGTAATTCTTTATTGTACACAAAAAACTTAAAAATAACTTAAATAAAAAAATATATGTACATAGGCGAGCTTAACCCTAACAAAGAGTTTTCTTCCAGCAAACCTTAGGTTTATAGGAGAGGCTAGAGAGAGAGATGGAACAGATAGAGGAAGTGTACAAAGAAACAAATTAGACGAAGAGTATAATACAATATGGGATGAGATTATAATATACATACATAAATTAAAATAACAATAGCTCAATAAACTTAATAAATAACTTCAGTTAATTTATTTTTTGTTTATTTTATATTTGGAACGCAAATATTTTCCATTCGATTCCTATGGCCACTGACTGGGTCCCGGACAGACGACGGCCACGTGGAAGGCCTAGGCGGAGATGGCGGGATGAGCTCGACCTGTACAACAAAGAGTGGGCTCTCCTTGCTGAGGACCGAGATGAGTGGAAGAAGGGGAGAGACGCCTTTGTCCACCAGTGGGACACTCCGGACTAGTATACTACTACTACTATTCTTATGTATGAACTTACCCAAGGGCCGGGCGCGTCGTCTCGGCGTCGAGGGTCGAGGCTTGATGCTCAGATCCACTGGCTCCATCTGGATAGGCGGCCCGGATGCCTGAAACCAAAGAAAAATTTAATTATTTCAGGCAATATAAGTCTAGCCATCATCATCATCAACCTATGTTAGTCCACTGCTCGACTTAGGCCTCCCCCCAATGAGCGCCATAGCGCCCTGTCTTCGTTCAAACATACAAACAAACCTTTCCTCTTTAAAATATTAGTATAGATGTGATTGTGAAACTTCTATTATTAAGCAAGTTAGCAAACGCAGAATGAAGTAAAGTTAAATGGTGCAAATGAAACGTTTTTATAAGAACCGGTAGTAAAATGTTTAACGCATTCGACAAGACGGCTTCCATGGCGTAGGGAACGAATTGAAAGACGGAAGAGGGGAAAAGATTAGACGATGGCTACTTACCCTTGACTACGATGCCACTGAAGACCTCTTAACACTTCGAGTGCTGAAATCACACGGTATGTGTTTTCTACAAGTGACTAATATGCGTAAATCCACACTAGCGCAGCGGCTGAGAAAATACAGATCTGTGTGACTCAGCACAGCCGTAATGTTTTTCGAACGAAACGCATGTGCGGCGCAACACAACCGCTGTGTAGAGCGGCAGCACGAATGGATTAGGTTAAAAAAAAGATTGCAGTCGTCGAAAAAAGTTCGCAGTCAAAGTGTTAAGTATCTTAAAGTAAATGTAAAGATTACTACCATTGGCTCCATTATGTAAGTAAAATAATATAATAATCCAAACTCCTCTTTATCTACCCCCCTCCCCCCCTTTTTCTTCTTGCCCTCAAGCCAGTAACTCCGCTCTCCGCATACGTAATCAGTGAGTGACTCATACATTTTTGCAGTTTTTGTGCTCTTGATTTGTTTAATTTTTTTTGTATCACCTACATAATATAATTGATTAGTTTTATTTCTTATTGTAATTGTTTGTTTGCCATGTATCAGTTTCTTTAAATCTGTATCGTTAACGTTACCTATGTAAACAGGCTTCCCGTGACACAGGCTTGAAAAAAGTACGCAGTCAAAGTGTTAAGTATCTTAAAGTAAATGTAAAGATTACTACCATTGGCTCCATTATGTAAGTAAAATAATATAATAATCCAAACTCCTCTTTTCCACATCTACCCCCCCCCCCCCCCCCCTTTTTCTCCTTGCCCTCAAGCCAGTAACTCCGCTCTCCGCATACGTAATCAATCAGTGAGTGACTCATATATTTTTGCAGTTTTTGTGCTCTTGATTTGTTTAATTTTTTTTTGTATCACCTACATAATATAATTGATTAGTTTTATTTTCTTATTGTATTTGCTTGTTTACCATGTATCAGTTTCTTTAAATCTGTATCGTTAACGTTACCTATGTAAACAGCGACACAGGCTTGCCTCGTGCGGGGGCCGCCAGAAATGTGTTCATATAATATGTGAAATGGCAAATAAATAATTTTGTATTTTTTTTCTCTAACACAGATAAATTATTATTCATCTAATACTCGGAAGCCTAGAATTTTGCACAGAGATGCTTTTCATTCTTATTTTAATACATGAAATTCAATAAGATAACATTAACGCTGTAATATACTGTAGTAGAGTATTAAGTTGTCTACATACAGAACACTATTATAGTAGACTAATAGTAGTATAGAATAAGTCCAAATTAACTTGGTAGCAAAAGACAAAAAATGAGGGTAGATCGGTATGTATGCCAAGAAAAACTTACTCGCAGTGCCTTCAGTTGCTCCGTGATCATGGCGCGTGAAACTGTGCCGAAATATTGGAAAACTCAAAAAAATTATCATGGTCCAGTTATAAATGGCTTTTCTGTTAAGGTGAAATGAGTCCCAAAACCCACGTTTTGACATAACGGAAAATCAATTTTAAAGGAACAAAACACCTATTTTCCAAATATATTTTGATGAGGATCAAATGTTTAGGATTAGTTAGGAAGTTATGGGAGTCGAAACACGATTGACTAAACTTGACTCGATAGAAAAAAATTGTAAAGTTTCCTCTAAATCTTCACTTTTACAGAGATATCTCTACGGGAAAACCAGTTTTATTTGCTAGTTATTTAATATTATTGTAATGAAATTTTTTCTACGTTTCCCTAATAAATACTTTAGACAATTATGGTTTTAGTTTTTTGAGAAACAGTATTATTTTAGAGCAAAAACAAATTTAAAAACAAAAAAGCAGTGAAATTGCGCACGGACCGATCATTCTGCCGCTCTGGCCTCCCTTTCTCGCCTTCCCCGCGCGGCGTTCGTTCGTCCTTGTCTCGAAAAGACGAACTCATTTCGCCTTGATAACCATCATAGTTTCAAAAGATTAAAGTCGAACTTTACAATTTCAGTAGGTTTTCCGCGGCTCAGAGCCCAGGTATTTTTGTCTAGAGTATAATAGTAAAAATTACGTCATCGAATGTGCAAGTTATTTGCAAAGATCCTAGTAGCCTACGGTAATATTTTTTATTAATCCCTTCAATTCCATCCATCCGTCTGGTAATATCACCCGAGCTACCTGTAGATTTTTTGCAACAGTATAGCAGTCTGCAGTTAGCTCAAATTGTAAATACTAGTTCCAATTTGTTTCTATTATTTGATCGTTATTTTTTTTTGGTAATATTTTTTTCTGTAACATATCTAATTAAGAAAAAAATATAACCTACTGATGAGATCCTTGGCTAAAAAGTTAATTAGAAAGATGTTTGGTTTTGGTATACTAATATGAGAAATTCAAATTCAAAAAATGTGAAATATTACGAATATTTCACATTTTTAAATGATGTTTTTTACCGATATACCTTATTTAATTTAATATAATAATAGCCTACCAATAAAGTGGAGCATCTTTTTAAAAATCATACATTTAAAAATTTTATGATTTTGTTGCTATTATTATAACGAGCCCTGACATACAGACATTGTTTATTTTGCGTTCCAAAATATAAAATAATACAAATTAGGAACTAATAAAAATAAGAAATTAGGAACTATTAAAAATAAATTAACGGCGTGAACACAAATAGGCTACCGGCCGAAAAAAAAACAAAAAAAAATACATTCATATAAACCAAATGCAACCAAAAAGAAAAAAAACATTGAGAAGGGGGAAAAAAAGATTTTCCACAAAACCCAAGGCCCGAGGGGTTGTCACCCCTCGAGTTGACGCCGGGGTAATGAGGCCAAGCCTCGAGGCCCCTCTCTGTGCCCCCACCAGGGCCGGAAAGAAATTTATTGATGAGGCTCAGCATTAAATGCTCCATGCCCATGCAGCGCTGGTTTTCAGCGGCTGAAGACAACAGAAGAAAATCACTTCGCTTGAACGCCTCCAGCGAAGCAAAAGAACATACGTAGTAACAAAAGCGTAAAAACACTTTACCTAATGTACTAGTTTTTGTAGTTCGATTTATACTGTTAGGAAATGTATTGCTTTGTAACCTTTTTTATAACACCGGAAGGTGTGAATTATTTGAGTTGTTACTGGTGAATTGGTTTTTATTGGAATGGTTTGTTCGCAACTGTATTGATACCGTCAAGAAATTAATTTTCGACGAGTGTTTAATTAGAAATATATAGTAAGAAATATTTTTGCAATCCAAGGGGGCAACCCCACCCGTGCGCTGCATAAATAAGCGCGCTGGACACGCCGCCGCACTCTTTTTCACTTCACTTCGCTCGTGACATTCAGACGGAATGGACGTATCTTGTACGACTTGTAATTCTTTATGTTCCCCTAGTCATTATTGGTCAGACTCGCAGGGGGTTCGTAGAAGTTGTGCTAAAGTTAGTATGGTTGATGTAAATATGAAGTTAGTGCGATCAAAGGCGTTGTAAGCTGTATCCTTTCATTTTAAAATCTTTAGGAATAGGTTTTGTAAGAATATTTTTACACAACGGACCAAACCACCCATTTGAACATATACGAGAAGGATGACAAGACCAATTTATAGTGGGTGGTGTTGGCCCGAGTGTAAAGCCCTACTTTCTTTACTTTTAAAAAACTAAACACCCTTATCCCTTATATTTAAAGTGTTTTTTAACTTTTTCGGGACATATACTTATCCCTTGTGAATAAATCTTATACGGGAACACCTCGAGAGTATGATCAAAGATCGGATCATAATTTACTAAGAAGTCAACGTATATAGGTATAGATAGAAAGAATTCTATAAAATTATTTAAAGGCCGGTAGCCTGTTATATATAAATAAAAACTTAGTTTATAAGAACAAAATAAACAAAAACTAAAAAAAAAATTAGATACAATTGGCGGTCTTATCGCTCAAGAGCGATCTCTAACAGACTATATACATATGTTACATACAAATATTATATAATGTTTTAATAAGATAATTGACTCTTGTAATCCATTTAGTCGTAAGTTGTTTTGAATAACATTATTTTATTAATTATTTATACATGCAGCAGAACAAAGAACCTCCGCCTTTTTTCAAAGTTGGTTAACACTTTGACTGCGGTTTTTTTCGACGACTGCGATCTTTTTTTTTACATAAAAAATTCGTGCTGCCGCTCTACACAGCGGTTGTGTTGCGCCGCACATGCGTTTCGTTCGAAAAATATTACGGCTGTGCTGAGTCCCACAGATCTGTATTGTATTTTCTCAGCCGCTGCGCTGGTGTAGATTTACGCATATTAGTCACTTGTAGAAAACTCATACCGTGCGTTTTCAGCACTCAAAGTGTTAAAAATAAGTGGCAGCGGCGCTAGTGTATCGGGGGTATCGCCTTAAAACCTTGCGCTGTCATCGCAAAAAAAAATGAACGGTACTAAAAAACCTTTTTAATAACATGGAGGTGAAGTATTAACAACACAGTAATCAACTTTAAATAACCACAGCATTAGGTCTCATATCGCGTAGCAAGGTGGCGGTCAGGTCATGGCACTAAAAGTTATTTGAAATCACTTTACATTTACAACATTCGTGAATCTTTATAGAAGAGATCATGCAACGGGGTGTGGTCGGTTTGCGAGCGGGCCAAAGCACTACATTCTATCAAACAGCAGCGGGTCGCCGCTCGGCTTGATGTGTTAAGTAAAACAAAACAACAGAGGCGGAATTCTGCTAAAAAATCACTTTAATAAGTCAGTCGTACTGTGATGTCGATTTCATTTTGTAAGCGTGACTAAATCACTGGCAAATTTAGTTTATGTGTCATTCTAAGACAATGCAACTGTTAAAACTTTTGAAACTATCATGGTTATCAACACTAAAGTCATTTATTCCGCCTTCAGTTATTCCGTGATCATGGCGCATGAAACTGTGCCGAAATATTGGATAACTCAAAAATCAAATCATGGTAAATATCCCGTTTTAAATGACTTTAATGCAACTGTTATTGTGAAGCGATTAATTTAGTGGAATTAGGGCCCTGGCTGGCTGAACCTATAAACCCCGAAGTGTTATATGTAATGTTAATAAAAATATATAATATAATTAAATGTATGTTAGCTGTAAAACTAAGCCTGGCACACGCTTGTTTCCAGCACAAACATTACATTTAGAGTTGTGCCGGCATTGCGATAAGTAGAAGCTACAAGCTACTATAAGATATTCAGTGACTTGCTACGCCTTCCTTCCCGACATCAACCCGCTATATCCTCTGCTTATGAACTCGCTATATGTCACACCACACCTCGCTTACATTAATTGCAGAGGAGTCGTGCTAGCATTGCGATAGGTAAAAGCTATCAGTAGATATTCTGTGCCTTCCACGCCTTCTACCATTAGACCGAAATTTACCCGCTATATCTTCCGCTTATGCACTCGCTATATGTCACACTACACCTCGCTTACATTAATTGCAGCAAAGTCGTGCCAGCATTGCGATAGGTAAAAGCTACTAGTAGATACTAGTAGATATTCTGTGCCTTCCACGCCTTCTACCATTAGACCGAAATTTACCCGCTATATCTTCCGCTTATGCACTCGCTATATGTCACACCACACCTCGCTTACATTAATTGCAGAGGAGTCGTGCCAGCATTGCGATAGGTAGAAGCTACTAGTAGATATTCAGTGACTTGCCACGCCTTCGAGTACCAGTTTTTGTAAGATTAATGATTCAGGTCTAGGCTTGGATTGGAAGGCTTTGGTAAAATCTAAGATTGCAGTTTGATCATATTAATTTTAGGGAGAACTTGTAGAGGCTAGGTTTATTCATGTTTATTATATCTATGATATTAGATTTTGTAGGTTACGATAACGATACGCCTAGGTATGTTAACTTGGTTTGTGAATACGGTGGGGTAATTTGGTACACATAAAATTTTACAGTACCTACTTTACTTTTTAACACTATGATTGCTGAAATCACACGGTATGTGTTTTCGTGTTTTCTACAAGTGACTAATATGCGTAAATCCACACTAGCGCAGCGGCTGAGAAAATACAGATCTGTGTGACTCAGCACAGCCGTAATATTTTACGAATGAAACGCATGTGCGACGCAACACAACCGCTGTGTAGAGCGGCAGCACGAATTTTTTAGGTTAAAAAAAAGATCGCAGTCGTCGAAAAAAAATCGCAGTCAAAGTATTAAAATAAAATAGGTACTAAAAACTGGGTAAACTGGGGCAAACATGTTCTTGCGACCTGCGAAAGACTACAGGTAGATGCTGGTGCGTCAAGCTGAAGACAGTGCGCTGTGTTGCTCATTAGGGGAGGCCTATGTCCAGCTGTGGACTAACATAGGCTGATGACGTATATACATACATAATATATGCTAACAAACAGGTTCAGTTCACAACTATGTTAGTTTTAGTTTCATTTGAAGCCAGACAGTTCTCAAGAATCAGTTCCGTGATCATTACAGCAACTATATCAAAATCGATACAGTAATTTGATGCGATTTGAATATAGCCCGTAATTGAGCCATTGATTTGTCATTTAACTGTGAAGTAACCGGAGTGGGTGCCAGTGGGCCGGCCATACGTCGTCGCACAGAACCGACAAACGCTGAGGCAGAATTACTTGTACCGGCTGATAATTTCAGACAAAATTAAAAAGGAAACATACTTTTAGTCTTGGGAGTGAGTTTCACGGCTAGGTTACGCTACAATAACACTTTTTTTGAGCAAGAAAATTGTTAAAACTTTTGAAACTATCATGGTTATTAACACTAAAGTCATTTAACACTTTGACTGCCATTGTTTTTCGACGACTGCGATCTTTTTTTTAACCTAAAAAATTCGTGCTGCCGCTCTACACAGCGGTTGTGTTGCGCCGCACATGCGTTACGTTCGAAAAATATTACGGCTGTGCTGAGTCACAAAGATCTGTATTTTCTCAGCCGCTGCGCTAGTGTGGATTTACGCATATTAGTCACTTGTAGAAAACACATACCGTGTGATTTCAGCAGTCAAAGTGTTAAAACGGGATATTTACCATGATTTGATTTTTGAGTTATATAATATTTCGGCACAGTTGCATGCGCCATGATCACGGAATAACTGAAGGCACTGCGACTGCGAGTAGGTTTTTATGGGCAGACACCGATCTACCCTCATTTTTTGTCTTTTGCTACGAACGTTACCACTACCACCGGTTGCATTAATAATGAAACTGCCGAAATATTGTATAACTCAAAAATCAAATCATGGTAAATATCCTTAAATATCCCGTTTTAAATGACTTTAGTGAAGAAAAGTGTTTTTTATTTATTTAAATTTTTTGTTAGAATGAAGATATAAAAACTCACCTCCATGGATGCCGGAGGATCGGCGCCAGCGCACCGCCCAGCGCCTTCTCTCTCATCCTATAACAAAACAATAACAATTAATTATAACTATTTCAATAGTACATAACGTTCGTAGCAAAAGACAAAAAATTGGGTAGTTCGGTATGTCTGCCCATAAAAACTAACTCGCAGTGCCTTCTGTTATTCCGTGATCATGGCGCATGAAAATTTAATTCTAATCATTTATTTTTTCATTTATTCTTTTCATTTTTTTTAATCATTTATTTTTTTTCATTAATTCTATCATTAATAATGAAACTGTGCCGAAATATTGGATAACTCAAAAATCAAATCATGGTAAATATCCAGGTTTATATGACTTTAGTGTTAATAACCATGATAGTTTCAAAAGTTTTATTACAAAAGTTTTATTATAGTATTTAACACTTCGAGTGCTGAAATAAAAAAATAAAATAAAAAATCTTGATTTTTTGTTTGTTTGTTTGTAATGAATAAGCTCCGAAACTACTGGACCGATTTGAAAAATTATTTCACCGTTGGGAATCTACACTATCCCCGGTGAACATAGGCTATATTATATTTTGAAAAAAGTTAGGGATCCGTAATAAAACCTGCCGGACAATTCACACGGCATCATCTAGCCCTCACAGCTAAGCAGAGCTTGTGTTATGGGTACCTAGTAACGTACATAATACAATACATTACATTGATATTATATTTTTATTATACATAGAAAACGACCAGAACACCCGGAACAAATATCTGCAAATCGTACAAACATTTGCGGGAATCGAGCCCGCAACCTCCTGCGCGTCGCAAGCGGACCTTCGCCCGCCGCGCCAGAGGTCGTCATATAGGCCAGTAATCGGTTTTTCGTACATATACAGAACTCTAAAAGGTATAACCCCATTGTCCCACAGTCGGCACGCATCTAACCACTCAAACTCCAAATCTGTAGCGTGGGAACTTAGCATTTACGCTTTCGCTCGGACACTGCACTTCCTAGACAAATGTACAAGCAATTTTAATTTCAAAAAATCTTTTTTCTAAACTTAAATTTTAATTTTGTGTGTGCTGTATTTTAGTGAGTTTTACTGTTTTAACACCTTGACTGCTGAAATCACACGGTATGTGTTTTCTACAAGTGACTAATATGCGTAAATCCACACTAGCGCAGCGGCTGAGAAAATACAGATCTTTGTGACTCAGCATAGCCGTAATATTTTTCGAACGAAACGCATGTGCGGCGCAACACAACCGCTGTGTAGAGCGGCAGCACGAAATTTTTAGGTTAAAAAAAAGATCGCAGTCGCCGAAAAAAAATCGCAGTCAAAATGTTAATGTGTTATTGTAAACTATCCATTGAAACCTGCTTCTTGGCCAAATAATTTTTTTCTTATTCTTATTCTTAAATAACATTGGTCTGGTACAATATTAATGTAAATTTAATCCTAGAATGCACAAACATACATAAAATAAAAAATCTTTGTAATAAAAAATATTTTTAGGGGTGCGCTAATCACTTCACGTTACAATTCATGTAAAAATGATTTGTTTTGTGCTGTAACTGAGCTTGATCAATAAATGTCTCTAATTAATTTATGTACCTTAATTACTTTTAATAATTAAGCTTAATGCTTAATTTTTAAAAGTAATTAACACTCTGACTGCGATTTTTTATCGACGACTGCGATCTTTTTTTGACCTAAAAAATTCGTGCTGCCGCTCTACACAGCGGTTGTGTTGCGCCGCACATGCGTTTCGTTCGAAAAATATTACGGCTGCGCTGAGTCACAAAGATCTGTACTTTCTCAGCCGCTGCGCTAGTGTGGATTTACGCATATTAGTCACTTGTAGAAAACACATACCGTGTGATTTCAGCAATCAAAGTGTTAAGGTATTGTAATAATGGCCCATTCTTTGTACCCTTAGTAGTGCGATAAAGTTTAAATAAATAAAAAAGTATACAAATGCGGTAGAATAAACGCTCCGGGAAGTATCGACCTCTGTGGATGGCGGCGCAGTGAGCGAAATATGCCTGCGACGCAGGAGGTTGCGGGTTCGATTCACGCTCGAGACAAATGTTTATACGATCTGCAGATAACGGTTCCGGTGTGACAAAAAATAACTTATTACTCGTAAGTTAGGTATGTATTGAATTAAGTACAATATCAGTTATCTAGTACCTACCCATAACACAAGCTCTGCTTAGCTTGGGGCTAGAAAATGCTGTGTGATTTGATTACCCAGCATTTTTTTAATGGAACTACATTTAGCTACCAATTGCTATTGGCTGTCGTCAGGTTCGCATGTCGTTGTAAGCATTATGAATTATATGTTTTCTTTTATTGTTGCATTAACTTAATCTTTTATGACGTAATTTTTGACCGCTTACCAATAAAATGTTTATCTGTTTATGTATCTGAGTGATAGAGAGACGCTCTTCATCATCAGATCATATATATTAAAAACGATGATACCTATCTTCAACCAAGCAGGTAAACAGTTCCATTGACTGACCATACTCATATTTTTTTGGGTTAAGAATTGAAGCCTGCCTGACTGACAACAAACGAATTCGTTTTCGCTTTCGTTTCGAATCGCTTAATTGCATTTGTCTATGGATTCTTTGTGACCCTGGCTGGTTCATAATACTTTCGCCCTTAATGACAGGCGGCAAAACAAATATACTCTTGCATAAAAAAAAATATCCAGTACTAACGACTTGCCCTGGCTTCGCACGGGTGCAAATGCGTGTATTTTATATGTAATATAAACCTTCCTCCTGAAGCACTCAGTCTATTTAAAAAAACCGCATCAAAATCCGTTGCGTAGTTTTAAAGATCAAAGCACTTGATGCTGGGCAGCACCAATAGCTTGCTAAGGGTTCTGGTGGACAGAGATTGCAGTATCCTGCAAAGGCACTGGATGTCAAGTCTAATGAACCCTTCTGCTATTTGTTCATGTGAATTAATGATAAAAATATCTAACTATGTATTAAGTATTCCAGTTATTTACCCGCGGCTTCGCACGCTTTTCAAGTAGCCTATGTATGTGTTAAGGGTACTAGATATAATTTTAATTAATAATAATAATAAATAATGCTTGACAATCTACACAGCATCATCTAGCCCCAAGCTAAGCAGAGCTTGTGTTATGGGTACTAGATGACTGATATACAACGATCTGCAGATATTTGTTCCGGGTGTTCTGGTCGTTTTCTATGTATAAAAAAAAAAACCTATCTATGCAATGTTAGATAGGTATTTTTTTTTATTATACATAGAAAACGACCAGAACACCTGGAACAAATATCTGCAGATCGTACACACAATTGTTCCGAGGCGGGAATCGAACCCGCAACCTCCTGCGTCGCAGGCGGACCTTCGCCCACCGCGCCACATCGGTCGTCAAATGAAGCAAAAGATGACTATACATTACATAGATATTTTTTTCCTATATAGGTACATAGAAAACGACCTCAACACCCGAAAGAAATATCTGCAGATCGTACGCGCAATTGTCTTCAGGCGCGAATCAAATCCTTCGTCGCAGGCGGACCTTCGCCCACCACGCCACAGAGGTCGTCAATGCTTTGCTGAAGTATTAAAATCCGTGCCTATTAGAACTAATTTGCATGTCAAATGCATGCTAAAGGATATAACTTTCAGTGTTAATTAATTACTTGTTTCTGTTTATACGTAGTTAGCATATTTTATTTTGCATACACGTAGAACGTACGTTTACATCGATCTAGTAGATGGCCTAGTAGAGTATCTTTTTAGTAACGGATTCACAGCTCTGTTGTGAAAGCCTGCTGCAAAAGCCTACGCGTTGCAAAATTATAAGAATCATCTAGCAGCGACAGCGATTTTCATGGAATTATTGACTCAGTGCCAGTCACTGGTCACCGGAAAAATGTAAGCACTGGACCGATGTAAACAAGCCTTCAATTTGCGCCTAGTAACTGCTATATTATTATGAGGAAAGGTTTGATTTTTTTTTGTATTGAATAGGCTCCGAAACTATTAGCCATTTTAAAAATTCTTTCACCGTTGGGAAGCTACGCTATCCCGGGTGACATAGGCTATATTATAATTTACAAATGTGAAATTCTAATTTAAGGGGGGCGAAACTGCGGAAAAAACTATAAGGACATATTAGCAAATTTGAGGTAAAATCTGCCACAAGACAGAAAGCTAGCTCAATTCACTGGATCAATGCAAACACTGGACTGATGTAAACGACCCTTTACTTAACGCCCTTCACCCAGTAACGCATCCTCATCAACTCTCTGTACGGGCGTGGCAGGAAAATTACGATGTTAATCGAACCACCAACAGTACTGGTCCGTGAAAAACCTATTTGATATATTAATTTTAAAACTTAATTTATGATATTTCAAATAAATTCTTTAGCATTACTTGAGTTACCTCTAGGTTTGTAACAATCTGCAGTTAGCTTAACTGTGTCAATTGTAATTTCAATACTAGTACTAATTTGTTTATAGGTATTCTTTAGTTGTTTCTTTATAAATAATATCTTTCTGTTTATGCAATCACTGGACCGATGTAAACGAACCTTTACTTTGCGCCCTTCACCCAGTAACGCATCCTGTATAAGGGCGTGGCAGGAAAATTGCGATGTTAATTGAAACACCAACAGTAAGTAAATGTACTGTTGGTGCTTGCAATTATTTTTCTTGAGGTGAATTATTTGTATTTACTTGCAAGTTGCAAGGTTATGTAATATACAGGGTGTCCCATAATGAGTGGGACACCCTGTATAACCTTCAAGGTGCGTGGGTGCAAGTCCAATCAGACACAAAAACAGAAATAAAACAAAGTAGAAGCGTATCGGAGATATTATAAAAATCTCTTGTATACATTTCGATGCGCGTTTACATGGGCAATGAAAGTGTTAAAATAACCTCCGCGGGAAGTTAATTAGGTGAAAGCTTAATCAATCTGTATTTTTATTATAATTTTTAAAGATATTGTTGAACAAAAAGGGGGTGCTATGCGTTACGTTGATATACGGTTTTTACAATCAATAGACAATGTGTCAGAACAGAACATGTTTGTGTTTATTTATTTCTCTACCTATAGACTGCCTGACTTGACTTGACTTCGTGATTTGGCAATATGGGTCTACCATAGACAATAATAATTGATGTGTAGTTTTGTAGATTTAAGGCTTAGATTAATTTATGATTTAAGGGTTGTTTGTATAGTTTTGTGATGTCCATGGAGACTCGTATTTAATGGTGCCTCTCTTCATTTTTTCTCTTCATTTTTCCTTTTATCTCTGGCTTTTTTATGTTACCTACTCTTGATTTATTTTATATGTACCTATACCTACATGATGTTATCAAGCTTTGTGCCACCACACCAGGACCTGTCTGACAATCAGCGCCGCTACTTACTTAGGCTTGTAGCGGCATAATGCTGAGACAGGGACCTTTTTGGCCCCTTATGTAACACGTATTTGCTCTATTTTGTATGTCTTGTCTATTCCTTGTAATTTATTTTTCTTGTTTTTATTATTTTCTTTTCTTACCATGTAATGTGTTATATATTGTGTCAAATAAATGTATTTTCTTTCTTTCTTTCTTTCTTTCTGATATGATAATTTCGTGTTAGCGCGAGATAATTTCTTTTTGTGTAGTTTTTAGTTCTTTTTTGCGCTCTACAAGGAATACAACTAGCGGAAAAGTTATTTGCCGCAAATCGTACATAATTTTCTATAAACCAATAATGATGATTTGGGAGCATTTGGGATTTCTGTACATTTTAGACAAAAATCTCAAATTTTCCCAAATGTTTCAAAAATACCAATTCCATAAATGACACTTACCATGTAAACCATCAAGCACTGTTGCTAAAGATCCCCATTTTCCTGGTTTGGTGAACTGAAAGATTTTTTTTATTAATATTTTAAATTTCTGTTTTTTATTTCATCATTTATACATATTTATTATATTTTACATATGTTTCTACTATAGTATCCAGTATTTTAAATTCAATTTATAACGTTAATATTGCTGCTGTATAATGTTATTAATGGTAATATTGTTCTTCTGATAAATCATGTTGTGTTTGCAAGTTTAGGAACTCAATAGTCTATGAAGTTATAATTTTCACTTAAGGGGCCTCCGGAGGGACGAATTCTTCATACAAACGTAATACCAAAATTATTTCTAATTCAAGCATATTTCCACTATAATATTGCATTATTTGTATTAAAATAGTATTTATCTAGGTTCCCAAATTTTTTTTTTTTTCAAAATACTTATTTAAAATGAAATGAAAGCCAATCTCATTTTGCACATTTTTATGCGAAAATGGACATGTTTTCTTGCTATTTGTTTCGTATTAAAAACATCAATATCTTACGTTTTATTTATTGATGCCTTCAGATAACATGAAATTTAATTTATTTAATTGTAATGATAGCTGAGAAATATTTTAAACTAGCTGTTTCCCACGGTTTTACCGGCGTTATAATAAAATTTGATATTTCTAAATATTAATATAGCCTATGTTCACCGCAGATGGTGTAGCTTCCCAGCGGTGAAATAATTTTTAAATTGGTCTAGTAGTTTCGGAGTCTATTCAATACAAACAAACAAAATCAAAACTTTCTTCTTTATAATATTAGTATAGATAAGTGAAATAAATTTATAATCTAACAAACTTACCAAAAAGTAGACACCAAACATCCATACCATGATGACAGCTTCCAATCATTTTTATAACTACGAATTTTAAAATTTATTTACTATTTTTTTTAAATAATCTGAGCAAAACTTATCGCTATTACTGGCCTTAAAATACTTTTAATTATAAATCACATTTAACCTTTTTAATTATTGCAAGATACTGGCCGGTTCTGAGGCAAACGTTTGTAATAACATTGTTCTAAAACTTGCAATTCTTTTTAGCTCTATTCGTAGATCTGAAACAAATAAAAAAATACTGTTAGTACAAACTTATCCATCATTTTACCTGTTTCTGTTTTTGTACTGAGTTGTGTTAGTGCAGTGAGTCTAAGGTTTTGCTAAGTTAGTAATCTACTTAAGAAATTAAATTAAAAAATAAAAGCCTTTTATTCTAACGCTAAGAGGCGACGTGGAAGGCCCAGGATGAGATGGCGCGACGAGCTCGATTTACACCTTCCATCATGGCCTGTTGCAGCGTTGGATTGCGAGGAGTGGAAGGAGAAAAGGGAGGCCTTTGCCCAGCAGTGGGACAATAATGGCTTAAAATAAAATACATAATAATAAAAAATTAATTCCATTACAGTAATCAAACATTGATAAAAAAATAGTTTGTATTAATTAAAAATGTACACAATATGTCAAATATAATAAAATTAATGTCAGATTTGATTATTAAAGTGGTTGCTTTATATTGAATTTGATTTAGATGTTTGTTTTGTTTGAATTTAAATGTTAAAATTAATTAGTAGTTTGGACCCCTCTCGAGTAAAGGCCTAAGTAATTTACTTACTTCATAGTAAAACTTTTATTTAACTATGATTGGCATGCATGATTTACTTACCACACTGTGAAATAGCTATTTAATATTTTAGTTTTAATTTAACTACGAACTACTAACAACATATTTAATATTTTAGTTTTAGTTCAAACTTTTGACATTTCATACAAATTCTTTAGCATCAGTTGAGTTACCTTTAGGTTTGTAAGTCTGCATTTAGATTAACTGTTTTAATTGATAATTAAACACATACTATACTAGTTCTAATTTGTTTTTTTGGTATTCTTTAGTCGTTTCTTTATAAATAATATCTTTCAATTATGAGTAATGTCATGTTTGGGAGCCAATCGCCTTTATAAACCCCTTATAGGAAGAAATGTTCGCATTTGCATCAAATAAATGAATGTCCATGTGAATTGTTTGTTCTATGTTGTTAGAAATTATAATAAATAAGTAGGGAAGCTTCTATCAACACCTTCATAGGTCTAATGTATGATGGTTATTGTTGGAAAGAAATACGTAAAATATTTCCTGATTTGTCTGTGTGTCCTACCAAGCTAAGCTAACTAATACCAAAGGGCGCAAAAACTTGCTATTGCCAATAATATTTAATGTGCTACAAAATGTAAATAAACAAGCAGTAAAACAGGTAGGTATGCGATCAAGACTGTTTAAAGCAAATAATTATAGGCAAGCAATCTTTTCCTTTTACAGTTTACCTAAGTACCTACTTGCAAAAGTTTAAAAGTTTGTTACAAACCTGAATAAAATAAGAAACGTTTCCTTTGTCACACAAACGTTTTTCACAAAGCACCTTTTGTAACACTCTAGAATCTAGAAATTCGAACAATAATTTTGTAATAAACACAGAGAGAAATCAAGAAACAAAGTTGAAAAACGAAAACAAACAAAAGTTTTCATGAAACCGAAACGTCACCTCACACGTAAATATTTTCATCGAACTGTCAAAATTAGGTTAACCGTTCAGAAAAAAGCGGAGAAAAAATTCATGCATTTTCGTAGATAGCGGAAACATTTCAACTCTTCCGGTTTATAGCTTGCAAAATAAAAGTGAAAAATTACGTTTCGTTCTTAGTTTTATGATTTGTGTTTCGATTTTCGGACGCGAATAAAATCGCTATTCGGTTTAGCCGCTTCAAGCAGCATTCTAATACTGACTGTTGAGTCAAATGTAGTTTAGTTCGCCAGTCGCCAGGCTTGCCTACTGATCCACCGATTTACCCACAATGCCATAATCATTATGGGGACAATTACAAAACACCACAATTCTGTTTCGGTTGCGTGATTTACGCGCAATGACCCTAATATTTTCATGATCGCCTGAGGCCAAACAATAAACTTTCAGAAGAGCTGTTCTATTCATAACATGATAAATCGACTAATTTACGAAATTAGTTTTTATTGTTCAATGATATTCGCTAGTTTTATAGGTAATTAAGTGGTAAAAACACGGTTTGGTATATTTGTACCTGAAATAAAAGATATCATCTTACCAACATACAATCTACAGTCAGAAAAACAAAATTGACTTTCATTTTATTACTTCGGGACTTTGAGAGAGCAGCCTACGTTCCGTAACTAGATCTAACTAGCGCCATCTATTGACGAGTAGCGGAACTAATGGGTATACAAAATTAAAAACGAGGTTTTGTAGGGTTTTACTCCTATAAATATTTAATTATTTAAGTATCCGAATGTTTATAAGTACAATGCATATTTTCATCAGAAACTGGAATTTTCCTCCTCTTTCTGTAATGTTCAATCCGTTCTTCTAAGCTTGCTGAAAAAAAAGAAGCAGTGATTAGTAAATGATGTGTTTTCAGCTCTGTATTGATTTGACTCAATAGTTAAATGTCGACGGTTCGGAATTTAAGTAGTGTTTATTGCACATTTGCAGCTTGCATTGCAACGGGTAGTGTGAACGCGTTAATCTTCGGTAAATTATCAGATTTTTTGTATCTTTTGCGATCAATAAGTATTCTATATTTCTAGTATTAACCCTCGGCATGCCTGGTGGTAAAAAGTTACATGGTATGCCTGGTTGGTCTGTGGGACCCGGATTTAATAAAATAAACTTTGGGGTAGATGCTGTGTACAATTATCCTAATTTATTGTTTTTTATTGAAACTTGCTTTATATTTTAAGGGAGATACAGTGGGTGGCCATATTATTAGGGACAGTACTGAAATTTTAGTTTTTTTAGTTTAATTTAATTTCTCTAATAAATTATTAGTTTTAGGTGTCGTATGTTTTTTTGATTTTTATCTATATTCTATTGGGGCCATAAAAACAACAAAATAACATGGATAAGTAATATATTTATTTTTATAGGGGTAATAATATGACTGACAAAAATGTATACGATAAATTTCAATATTTGGTGATACCTCCCTTTGCTGAAATAAGAGCTTCTATGCGCCGGGGCATGCTCTCAATACATGCCTTTGCGTTCTTCAGGAGTTCAGGGTTGTGATGCCATTCTCTGATGAGAGTTTCTATTAGCTGGCGCTTGGTGGTGATCACCTCTTTTGCAATCGCCCGTTTGGTGAGTTCCCACATGTTTTCAATAGGGTTCATGTCTGGTGAATTCCCTGGCCAAGGCAAAACAGTGATATTTTTTTCAGCCAAGAATGCAGTAACACTCCTGGCTTTGTGGCATGGTGCCGAGTCATGCATAAAAATATAGTCGTCATCATCAGGGTACCATTCTTCGACCTGCGGCAGTAATCGGGTTTCCAATACTTTCTTGTACTGGTCTTGCCTCATGGTCCCTTCTACGATGTACGGGCGCCCCATGCCTTTGGCTGAGATCACAGACCACACCATGACACTCACTGGATGTTTAACCCTCTCTACAAGGCAATCTGCATGGAATTGTTCTCCCGGGCGCCGCCTGACAAAAGAACTTTTGTCAACCAAAATTTGGAATGTTGATTCATCGGAAAAGCATACCTGTAAAATATTAAAATTATTAGTAGAAAGTCATTAATCATGAATTGTACTATTCAAAAAACCTGCCCTTACTCGATTCCAGTCTGCGACAGTCATATTTCGGTGCTGTCTAGCCCACTGCAGTCGTTTCTTTATCATAGCGTCGGTGAGGCGTGGTTTTTTGGTAGGCCGACGACCTATCAGGTTCTCTTCAACCAACCGCCTGCGCATTGTCCTTTCCGAAATCTTTACACCCTCGTCGTTCATCATTGTAGTCAAACGGGCAACGCTCTTTTTACGATTTTCGAGGCAGATGTCCCTTATTTTGCGATCGGTACGAGGAGTGGTAATCCTTTTCCTGCCACATTTTCCTACACGACATGCTTCTAGAGGTTTTTTATCGTCGATTTTAATTTTAATTCGGTTGACAACAGACTTTGAAACTCCCGCAATAGTTGCTATTTCTCTCTGGGAATGTGTGGAATGCAATAATAATGTCTGTATCGCTCTACATTTTTTTGGAGACGTGTCTGAAGCCTTGCCCATCCTAAAAAATAAGAAACTTGGGGTCATGTCGTTAAACTTTTATTAAAATTTAAATTCGAAGATAAAACATAGCCAAAATGTTATAATACGAAGCATTACTTACCTTTTGATTATGTTAGACACAAAAATCAAATAAAAAGTTGTGAAAAACAAATAGGCAATATAAAAACGACAATACCAAAAAACCGCGCTTTTTAACGAAGAATGACCGAATAAGAAGAAACGTCACATAATTGACAAATGACGTACATGTCCTGTGTTGCCACTCGTCAAAAACACTAATAATGATACCAGAAGCAAAATAAAATAAAATAACCCCCTAAACATGAGTTTTATAATTCAAATAAATGTTATAAAGTAGGAATCACTTAGATATGAGCACTGTCCCTAATAATATGGCCACCCACTGTAAGTAAAAAAATTATTTAAATCAAATGTTCTTATTAATAAAAACTGTTATTAAACATTTATACTCTTTTCAACGTCAAATTAAACTATTATGATTACAAACATGCAAAATCAACTTAAAACAAATGAGATCTTGATTAGACTTCAGGAAAAATTAGGCACTTCTATAAACTTATATCTTATATTAAAATCTCTAGTCCTCCTCACTTAAAACATCGTTTTCTAGAGCCTCATTTTGAAAGCAGTTTGCACTTAAAAATGTTACACCACGTGCCTGGTGGGGCCCGGACTGTGAAATCTAGTGGTTGGCGTAAAGGGGTTCACAACAGTCAGCTACTGAGAGCGGTAAAGTGCGAAATTCGAATTCGGATACAATACAACGGTTTTTCTTTTCTGCGTTGGTGGGTCTGAGGGACCCTACCAGGCATGCCGAGGGTTAACCTTCGACAATTTTCACCTATTCGCTATGAAACTATGCTCAAAAAACTCCGAACAAGTTGTCGTTTTGGAGTCTATTGACTTAAAGACTAAAGAAATAATAAAATATTAGTTATTAAAATGTGAAGGAAAGCTTCGGACGGCCGCTGGGGCAAACGTGTTCTTGAGTGGAGACCGCGACTCGGTAAACGTAGTGTAGGACGCCCTCCGACCAGGTGGGATGATAACCTGCGAAAGACTGCAGGTAGATGCTGGATGCGGCAAGCTGAAGACAGGGCGCTATGGCGCTCATTGGGGGAGGCCTATGTCCAGCAGTGGACTGATATAGGCTGCTGATGATGATGATAAAGAAAGTTTAGGCAGAGATGCGCCGTTGACTTGTATACCCTTAAAGGAGACAGTTACTTACAAACTACAACCTAAGGCTACTTAAGGGGCCTCCGGAGGGACGAATTCTTCATACAAACGTAATACCAAAATTATTTCTAATTCAAGCATATTTCCACTATAATATTGCAATATTTGTATTAAAATAGTATTTATCTAGGTTCCCAAATAGTTTTTTTTTCTTCAAAATACTTACTTAAAATTAAATGAAAGCCAATCTCATTTTGCACATTTTTATGCGAAAATGGACAAGTTTTCTTGCTATTTGTTTCGTATTAAAAACATCAATATCTTACGTTTTATTTATTAAGGAACATAGCTTATATTGTCTAGTTACAGAATAACAATACTTTGTGAAGAATACAAAAAGTTTTCAGTCATAATTTTTGGTATTACGGAACAAATCAAATTTTGAACGACTAATATTGCTATCGCGCACGCATGGGGCGCGGCGCAAGGGTTAAACAGGGACAGCGATATTCGTAGCGATTTTTGCAAGCGAGGGTCGCCGGACCCTTAACAACTTACTTCTTTTAAGTCTTTTTAAGTCGTGTGCTGTATTTGTTTACTATAGTTAGATAATTAAGTCTTAGCTCTATCAGAACAAATATCATTTCATTTCATTTTTTAACTTACAGATACTTAACCCTAGATCACTAAACATTAGTCTCATAGGCGACACGGTTCCCGCGTATTCGCTGTTTAGGTATGTTCCCGACACTACCCCACCCCGCCACGCGCAGTACCTTCCTAATTTAGTGTTTTAGCACCCTGCGCGTACGCACTACGTACGTCAAGTAAAGTATTGGCGTTTTTTTTTTGTTAGTCAGAACGACTAATGTTTAGTGACTGAGTAACTCGAAAATATGTTTAGTTAGCTAGGTTTAATGGTGACAGTTTCTTACAAACTAGGTACAACTAACATATTGCTCAATAAATATTACCACTAATATACATATAATATAATTAGTTATGATTACTAAGAGCCCAGGAGTTATACCTACTTAACTTATATTTAGTACACATATTACTGTTTAAGTTTATCTCATTTTAAGTGAACTGTAATGTTTTTATGAGAAAATAAAGTTCTTTAAACCTAAATATTGCCATTTATGTACTTAATGATATTTCAAAATAACTTACAGCAAGTATGTCTCTTCAATAACGGCGTATAAACCCTGGGTTCTGTTCCCGTGGTCAGGCAATCTGTGTAAGCTATGATATCTTTTTCACTCCTTGCATCATTGCCATCTTCCGTCCTTTTCATTACTTCTTGATATTTTGATTCCAAATCTTTTATGCAGTCTTTTAGCATTGTGGCTCTGAAATTTGACAATACCTTATTTAGACTCGGTTCTAGATACCAAGATATTTTTTGTTAGCTGATACATTTATAGATAGATAGATAGATAGATAACACTTTATTACACCACACAAAACAGAAAATAATACAGAGATAAAAACTTAGAATAAAGGTATAAAGGGCGGCCTTATCGCTGAGAGCGATCTCTTCCAGACAACCTTGGGATGGACTGGACATGAGCGAACAATATAGACGGTGACACTTTAATAAATAATTGGTAACAAATACACTAAATACCTACATTACAAACATTATAATAAACTTACATAGGCATAAGATAAGGCTATCAATATTTTATATGGTTAAATTTAATATTCATGTATGAAAGCTTAACTAAAACCTAGCAATAATTGGCCTGGCCTGGCCGGACGGCGTCGTATACTACGTTAGCCGAGTCGCGGTCTCCACTCAAGAACACGTTTACCCCAGCGGTTGGCGGTTCTTCGCGAGATATGAGCTTGCTAATTCTCAGAGCTATGTCGATAACCTTGGTTCTCTGTCGGATGTATTCGTTACGAATCCTATCCTTCAGAGATACTCCGAGCATAGCTCTTTCCATAGCTCGCTGAGCGACTTTGAACTGGTGGACCAGCCCTGTCGTGAGTGTCCACGTCCCAGCTCCGTAGGTCATAACGGGTAGGACGCACTGGTTGAAAACTAAAAAAAAAACAAGTCATACTCACTTGATATTCTGAAGAGACCACATATTTTGTACTTGCGATATGACTTTCCTCAGATCCTCTGTATCGTGTATCCATCTAGAATCTACGTCATAGCTACAGTTAAATAGATTTAAGGGCACATCTATAGCCATATGATATTGTGGTTTCCTGCAAATAATTAATAATAATAAATAATGCTGGACAATTCACGCAGCATTATCTAGGCCCATGGTAAGCAGAGCTTGTGTTATGGGTTCTAGATAACTGATATACATAATACAATATATTACATAGATAGATATTTTTTATTATACATAGAAAACGACCAGAACACCCGGAACAAATATCTGCAGATCGTACACACAATTGATCCGAGGCGGGAATCGAACCCACTGCAACCTCCTGCGTCGCAGACGGACCTTCGCCCACCGCGCCACATCGGTCGTCAAATTTAAACAAAAATAAATTACAATAATAAAAATAATAGATTAACTCTCTCAAAGGTCCTCTGTGCTGCTGGATTCATCATCATCAGCCTATAGCAGTCCACTGCTGGACATAGGCCTCCCTCAATGAGCGCCATAGCGTCCTGTCTTCAATCAAATATCTAATCCATCCATCATCATCATCATCATCAGCCTATATCAGTCCACTGCTGGACATAGGCCTCCCCCAATGAGCGCCATAGCGCCCTGTCTTCAGCTTGCCGCATCCAGCATCTACCTGCAGTCTTTCGCAGGTCGTCATCCCACCTGGTCGGAGGGCGTCCTACATTACGTTTACCAAGTCGCGGTCTCCACTCAATCCATCCATACTTCAGTCTAAGCATCCAAACTTTCGCATTTATAATATCAGTGTAACGGTGTACAATAAACCATTTCGTTATTTGTAGAGAACTTACTTTTCATAAGTCGTAACATCAAATAGATTTGTAATAACATCTTTCGTCTCTTTCCCACTACCGACCAGCAGTATAATTGCCATAGTACAGCGGATTTGGTGCCATAGGAATGCGTTGCCTTCAATCAGTAGAAAGTACATTGATGTAGCTGAAAAAATACAGAGATATTTTTAAGCAATAAGGCCACCCATTGTAGTTATTTTGTATTTCTAACGTCTTTTTGTTTTGACTTGTCTAAGTGCTTATTTTGACTTGTCTAAGTGCTTATTTTTTACTCGTCTAAATGCTTACTTTGACTTGTCTAAGTGCTTATTTTTTACTCGTCTAAGTGCTTACTTTGACTTGTCTAAGTGCTTATTTTTTACTCGTCTAAGTGCTTACTTTGACTTGTCTAAGTGCTTACTTTGACTTGTCTAAGTGCTTACTTTGACTTGTCTAAGTGCTTATTTTTTACTCGTCTAAGTGCTTACTTTGACTTGTCTAAGTGCTTACTTTGACTTGTCTAAGTGCTTACTTTGACTTGTCTAAGTGCTTACTTTGACTTGTCTAAGTGCTTACTTTGACTTGTCTAAGTGCTTACTTTGACTTGTCTAAGTGCTATTTTGTAAGAAACCAAAGAAATAAAGAACATTGAATTAGAATATAACGTGGCTTTATTGGTATGGAATCTCTAATCTAAATCAGTTCAGTAGATCCAGAGATTACCCCCTACAGCCTCACAAACTTTACTCCACTTTTTTACTATTTCGCCTCTTACTATTACTAATAAAATTACTTTAAGATTTTTGACATTATATAAAATTATCTACAATATACCTAGGTTAGAACATTACTAAACTCTACTGTGACATTTGCATGCTATCTTAATTTTGCACGCCTCGATGAGGTAGTAATGTATTGGAAATACCATTTTTAATTAAGAACTTTTGTACCTATATTACAGCAAATAAATGATTTGATTTGATTTGACTATGATATTAGCTGCGCCACGCGGCTTCGCCCGCGTGGTGATCTATGTGTCAAATGGTTTATAAACTTATATCCTCTTGAATCACTCTATCTATTAAAAAAAACCACATCAAAATCCGTTGCGTAGTTTTAAAGATCTAAGCATACATAGGGACAGACAGACAGCGGGAAGCGACTTTGTTTTATGCTGTGTAGTGATGACAGGCCCTCCGACCAGGTGGGATGACGACCTGCGAAAGACTGCAGGTAGATGCTGGATGGCTGGACGTGGACACTCACGATAGGGCTGGTCCACCAGTTCAAAGTCGCTCAGCGAGCTATGGAAAGAGCTATGCTCGGAGTTTCTCTGAAGGATAGGGTTCGTAACGAATACATCCGACAGAGAACTAAAGTTATCGACATAGCTCTGAGAATTAGCAAGCTGAAGTGGCAGTGGGCCGGCCATATCTCGCGAAGAACCGACGGCCGCTGGGGCAAACGTGTTCTTGAGTGGAGACCACGACTCGGTAAACGTAGTGTAGGACGCCCTCCGACCAGGTGGGATGACGACCTGCGAAAGACTGCAGGTAGATGCTGGATGCGTCAAGCCGAAGACAGGGCGCTATGGCGCTCATTGGGGGAGGCCTATGTCCAGCAGTGGACTAATATAGGCTGATGATGATGAGATGCTGGATGCGGCAAGCTGAAGACAGGGCGCTATGGTGCTTATTGGGGGAGGCCTATGTCCAGCAGTGGACTGCTATAGGCGGATGATGATGATTAAAAATATATATAAATACAATACACTACCGTCATACCTGTACTTTAGCTACGTGTCCATCCAAAGATTGCCTGGAAGAAATCGCTCTTAGCGATAAGGCCGCCCATTGTGCATCTGTATCTTTGTTCTATACTGTTTTTGCTTTTCTGTGTTTGATGTGCAATAAAGCGTATTTGTTTTGCGGACGAGTGGAGAAGTCTGATGCTTACATGTTTAGCTTTTTGTGAATGTAATTTTTGATAATGATTACTTATTATATAATTTTGTTTACCTATTTTTGACTCAGCTATATTTAATTTCTAATTTTATAATTCATAATTAATTATTGTTTGTGAATCAGATAATTTAGTTTTTATACTTTTTATGTTGATAAATTGAAACTATAGTAGAATATTTTCTATGATAACTTCAGATTGATTATTATTTAATTGTATAACTATATTGTGTTTTAACCTTAATCTAACTATATATTAGATTAACAGTCTGTAATTAGTATAATTAAACACATAGTTACATAATTTAATATTAATTTAATTTAGTACTTAGTTTTTAACTTAATATGTAGGTAATTATTTTTTATATTATATTATTATTATTTTTGTTATGTAAGTATAGGAAATAAGTTTATATTCTGAGAACTGTTTATTATAAGAGAGACATATGTTACACCTGACTGTCTAGCTAATAAAAAAAAATATCTTATAAAAAGTAAGTCCGTTTTTGGCCATAAGTTTAGATTTTAAGCATGTTTGTTATAATAATTAAGGGCTGTGGATTTTGTTAATAAATAAAATAAAAAATAAATAATTGGCCTATGGCCGTTCTGATTACGTAAATAAATAAATAAATTGTATTGTCTTGTATTGTACACTAAAATACTCACGCAAATCAACATCACCATCATCAACCGGAAACACATCAGCGTTCAGAACCGTCCGTCTGAACTCTGTCACTCCGTTCCCTACATCCATCTTACAGAAGTTCCTAAAGTCGTGGTTTCCTATGAGCAGTCTGCAGGCTTCCTTCATAGTTTGTATTGAGAGAGAGCCTCGCGGGAAGTAATATCTGTACTGGCGTTGCTTGCAATCGAATCTGTAATTATAGGTAAATATGATGTTATTTAACACTTTGACTGCTGAAATCACACGGTATGTGTTTTCTACAAGTGACTAATATGCGTAAATCCACACTAGCGCAGCGGCTGAGAAAATACAGATAATAATGCTGGACAATTCACACAGCATTACCTAGCCCCATGGTAAGCAGAGCTTGTGTTATGGGTACTAGATAACTGATATACATAATACAATACATTACATAGATAGATATTTTTTTATTATACATAGAAAACGACCAGAGATCTGTGTGACTCAGCACAGCCGTAATATGTTTCGAATGAAACGCATGTGCGGCGCAACACAACCGCTGTGTAGAGCGGCAGCACGAATTTTTTAGGTTAAAAAAAGATCGCAGTCGTCGAAAAAAAATCGCAGTCAAAGTGTTAAAAACTATTACAGAGGCATTAAAAAAAGTGTATAATAGATATCACAATGGAATCGTCAAAATTATCATTGTTCAACGTAATCACTACATTAGTATAAAAAAGAACTTCGCCCACCGCGCCACATCGGTCGTCAATTATTATAAATGAATTTATTTTAATTTGTTAAGAAGGCATGTCTGTCTGCTTTTCTTTTTACAATGCCCTATGGTGTTTCCTTTGTCATAAGTTAGTGTGTGTTATAATAAAAATGTAATTTATCTTTTAAAATAGTATTTAACGACATCAAGTGTAACATTGTGTACCTACGGTGGAAATAAATAAACTAAAGTCGCTTCTCGCTGACTGTCTATCCTATGTATGCTTAGATCTTTAAAACTACGCAACGGATTTTGATGCGGTATTTCTAATAGATAGAGTGATTCAAAAGGAAGGTTCATAAACCATTTGATACATAGATTTCCACGCGGGCGAAGCCGCGGGGCGCATCTGGTAATAAGTTAAAACAGGTGGCGGCGCTCGTAGGGTACTTAGCGTATCAAACATAATGGAATGAGGATGTAGTAATTTGAGCCTTCATACCTAGATAGACAATTATCTATACGAATCAATTATAAAAACATAGATTTTCTAAAGTCGGGTGTTGAGTTTTTTTCAAAGTGGCCATACTTTTTTTTTTGAGCTAGTACAAAAAAAAACACATTCACTACAATCAACTGACGACCGCCTGGGAACAATTGTGTGTACGATCTGCAGATATTTGTTGCGGGTGTTCTGGTCGTTTTCTATATATAATAAAAATATATATATATATCTATGTAATGTATTGTATTATGTATATCAGTTATCTAGTACCCATAACACAAGCTCTGCTTACCATGGGGCTAGATAATGCTGTGTGAATTGTCCAGCATTATTTATTATAGGAATCAAATAAAAAACAATCGATTTTCCAAAGTCGGGTGCCAAGTTCAGATAGCCCATACCTAGAACTGAAGTCCGGTTTATCTTGACTAATCGGCATCCAAGCCACTGCCCTGATATCCTTGGGCAGCAAGCGATTCAGTATTTTGCAGTAGGGTAACTCATTAGCTTTTGATTCCGGTTCATCTTGAATCTCTGTGTGGTATTTACTTCTTAATAGTATGGATATCACCTGGAACAATTAATATATATTTTAGTGTTGTATACATTAAAATATAGCTATTACCAGAAGACATTATATCAGCCACATCAATAAATACCTTCAATCATAAACTCGACAACTGGTTACGAGACAAAAATAACAAACTAAAAAAAGTAATGCAATTAACAAATTCAACGTACAAATTCAAAGTACTTCTCTGAAACAGATCCATTTGCTGCTTCACCAGCTTTGTATAAGACAGCCATCAACCTGATATTGTCAACTGATACTATCCTCGATTGTACTTAACTCTTCATGTGAATTACATTGTTGCAAATGCTCACTAACACCACCCCTTGTACAAGTAATAAGTGGATAACGGGGCTGGTTCACTTCTAGAATTACGTTTATTTAAGTTTAATAGTTTATAGTTCATTTATATGTGATACTGTTTGTTATCCCTAAGAAAGAAAAATAAATAAATAAACACTGTATGATATAGACACATCAGCCACATGCTGCTCGTCTATTAACAATATATAAATAAATATTGGTGAAGTTATATAATATCAAAGAAAAACTGGTGCCGTGTGGTGCCGGCTTAGAATTTGCACCTCCCAACTGTTCCCGCGGGTGTCGTATGAGGAGATTAAGGATATCCACGGCGGGCATCTGCGCCTCCTACAGAACAATTTACCACCGAACTGCGATCCCAACCCGCGTGCCTATCGTGGGAATAATGGGCATTACGTCCCATAAGATAAAAGCCAATAAGGCTCTTATTGGGGGGAGCCCAGCAGTGGACCTATATAGGATGTTGGGGTGAGGTGAGGAAATAAGAGATGTAGCCGGGCGACAGTGAATTCGTGAAACCAGAGACAAGATGAAAATTGAGAATAATCATTATTGGTTCAAATAAGGTCTAAGTATGTGAGATAGCGTGAAAGAGGCGGTCAGTCGCACAGACAATAGTATGTAAGTAATTTGTTATTGTGCATAGCTTTACTTAAATATTGACATATATCGAATCATATTATATTTAGACTTAAATAGGCAAATAACCATGTATTAGACATATAAGAGATGAACATGCTAGTGGTTTCTTTTTCACTTCTTCCACTAGTGGATAAAAAATTGAAGTGAACAGTAAAATAATTTTATTTGATAATAATTTAATGTATAAAATATGACTTGTCTAAGTGCTTATTTTGTAAGCCTAAAGAAATAAATGATTTTTTACTTTACTTTACTTTTAGTCATTTTCAATTTTCAGCCCTAATCTATGTATATATATTATATACCTACTTATAATAACACAGTAATCGGATGGTCTTCTATTCCTGTCGTTTTCATTATATATATACAGTAATACCCCGCCTTACGCGAGGGATACGTTCCGCAAAAAATATCATTAAGTGAAATTCGCGTATCTCGTGATTTGCGATTATATATAGCCAAAGGTATATACAAATATATACAATTCATTATTGAATTCTAAGAACACTTTATTCAGTATGTATTACATTATTTTCTTACAGAAAAATACATCTATTGGCTTTTGGGTAGACGTTTTTTTACGTTCTTCTAAAATACATTCAGAACAGCTTCGTATAATGCGCGAAATTTGAAATTCGCAATAAAACAAAACCGCGTATAATAGGGTCGCGTAAAGCGGGGTATTATAATTGAAACATTATTTACCTGTCCATAAGCACTAACACCTTTATCTGTCCTCCCACAGCGATGATACCTCGACTTCTCTCTGCTTTCTATCAGACATGTTTTACCCAGCGCCTCGAAGAGATGGTGCTCTATGGTCTGAGCCGTGTCTTCTTGCACCACGAAGCCCTGGTAGTCCCAGCCGAAGTAGAGAATGCGGATGAGGACATGGCGGAAGTGAGATCTGAGGATTCGTATAATTTATTTATAGATAGACTAGCTGACCGTCCCGGCTTCGCACGGTTTTAGTACGGATCCCTACATTTTTTGAAAATATAATATAGCCTACATTCACCGCGGATAGTGTAGCTTTCCAAATGTGAAAGAATTTTTCAAATCGGTCCAGTAGTTTCGGAGCCTATTCATTACAAACAAACATAAAATCAAACCTTTCCTCTTTATAATATTAGTATAGATAGATAGAAAGCACATTGTTATACTACACAAAACAGAAAACAATACAGGAATAAACAATAGAATAAAGGAAGTATAAAGTTTATTATAATGTTTGTAATGTAGGTATTTTTATTCTTTTTTAACACTTCGACTGCTGAAAACGCACGGTATGAGTTTTCTTCAAGTGACTAATATGCGTAAATCCACACTAGCGCAGCGGCTGAGAAAATACAGATCTTTGTGACTCAGCAGAGCTGTAATATTTTTCGAACGAAACGCATGTGTGGCGCAACACAAAAGCTGTGTAGAGCGGCAGCTCGAATTTTTTAGGTAAAAAAAAAAGATCGCAGTCGTCGAAAAAAAACCGCAGTCAAAGTGATCTATATATTTACTATAGTACCACCGTCTATTTTGTTCCTTCATGTCCAGTCCAACCAAAGGTTGCCTGGAAGAGATAACTCTCAGCGATAGGGCCGCCCTTTATACTTACTTTATTCTATTGTTTATTCCCGTATTGTTTTCTGTTTTGTGTGGTATAATAAAGTGTTTTCTATATACATATCTATCTATATAAAGGGCAGCCTTATAATTCTAGCTATTGTATAAATAACTTTTTAGAATTTGATTATGAATCTTGCAAAATTTTGTATAACATGACTTGCCTTGTATATCTTCCGATGTTATCATCATCATCTTCAGCCTATAGCAGTCCACTGCTGGACATAGGCCTCCCCCAATGAGCGCCATAGCGCCCTGTCTTCAGCTTGCCGCATCCAGCATCTACCTGCAGTCTTTCGCAGGTCGTCATCCTACCTGGTCGGAGGGCGTCCTACACTACGTTTACCGAGTCGTGGTCTCCACTCAAGAACACGTTTGCCCCATCGGCCGTCGGTTCTTCGTGAGATATGGCCGGCCCACTGCCACTTCAGCTTGCTAATTCTTTGATCTATGTCGATAACCTTGGTTCTCTGTCGAATGTATTCGTTACGAATCCTATCCTTCAGAGAAACTCCAAGCATAGCTCTTTCCATAGCTCGCTGAGCGACTTTGAACTGGTGGACCAGCCCTATCGTGAGTGTCCGATGTTATATAGGTGAATAAATAAAAATAGCTACTAGAAAATTGGTCTTTATGAAACATAGTTTGTGGCATAATAGACTGGGAGTTTTTGATGAGTTTACTTATATTATCCTACTAATATTATAAACGCGAAAGTTTGTAAGTATGGATGGATGTTTGTTACTCTTTCACGTAAAAATATAGTTTATACATCAGAATAACACATAGGCTACAATTTATAAAGATATATTGTATATTATTATCCAAAATATCTATCACCACGCGGGTGAATCCGCGGGGCGCAGCTAGTTAGAAATAAAACATTTAATAATGAATTTACTGCACGGAGTAACCAGGGGGAGGTCTATGCCCAGCAGTGGGACACAAGCGTAATTGTCATGGTCAAACTTACTTGCTGAAATCAAAGGCTTTTTGTTTATCTTTTTTCGTAGTTATAGAATTTTCGGACACCTTCTTACTGATGATATTCTTTAGATTAAAGTTGTGAGTTTCTAACTGAATGATCCTATCAGCTAGTTCCTGTAAATAAAATAATTTATTGACAAAATAAGATGAAGAAGAGGTTATGTTGAGTTTTACGGGTTTTCTTTTTATTTATACCTCTTTCGATAAAGCTAAAAGTTCCTCCCGAGTCACATTTTTTGCCTTTTTTGTTTTTTTAGGCACCTTATCCATTGTAATGAAGTAATTATTGAAATAATACAATTCTTTTAATATCTACAAAACCCATACAAAACCAAAACAAACCAGTTTTTTTTAACTTGGTTGATATTTGACATTGACATTTATTCATACATGTGATTTATTTCGTAGTGACATCTCTTGTCGAGTAGAAAAACTTACGCGGTTCTAAGAAGTTATGTTAAAACAACGTTCAAAGCCGCCGCCATCCTCGCCAGGGGCGCCACTTGACTATCGAGTATCGGAAACTGCGTGAAGAGGCCTGAAAATCTATAATGCGAAAATATTATTCTCTATTGCAAGTGATAAACTCTCAGCTCTCTTAAAATAAAGAAGACCGCCACACCTTCGTCATTTTATGAGAGCTGAGGCTTTGTCAGCGGATCGATTATGAAGTTGGGGTCATATTGACTTTGACAAAATGATATTGGCTAGCAAGTTGTTGTTTGTTTGTAAAGTTTAGGCAGAAGAGGTACGAAAATAAGAGATTGGTGGCCACTGCCACCAACGGCAACTTCTTATCTCTGTCTAAACTATACAAAATAAAACTATTACAGAGGTATTAAAAACAGCTTATTTAATTCAAGCTGCACCATAAAATTTTCGTAATTTCCTTTGTTCATAATATAATGTAATAGGATAAAATATGTGGCTGCGCTAGTGTGCCTCGGGGTATAGCAAAAAGCCAACTTAATTATTTATAACGGGTACTAGTACCAACAATTTTACGAAATAGAACTTTGCAAGTCCTTAGGTGCTCAGTTTACAGGAAAATCATAATTACCTTCGAACCTCAAGCCCTATCACCTACGTCACCCAGCAGGTGGTCATTCCAAAATAATATTCTATAATTATCTGGTACTACTCAGTTATCTTGAGAATATAGTAGTGGTGAGTGATTGATGACGCAGTTTGCCCACTAGGTAGGCGCGTCATCACTTGCATTATTGAATGAGTGACGTAACAACGAGAAGGATTTATTTTACGCGTTCTAGGACTCTAGGGTAAGTTAGGACAATTTTTAGTTAGTAGGTAAGTTAGGACCTCCTTGCCATGATGACGAATGGATCAAGAGTTGTAAGGTCGATTTTCGCTACGTACCTACGGCTGATAAAAAAATAAGAAAAAAATATTTATGTATCCATATAGCCTGTATTATACAGGCTATATGGATACTTATTTAATTACCCATACAGTTTAGGTACATATACATGCATTTAAGGTAATTTTTTTACACCTACACCTACATTATTTGATTTTTAGTAAGGATCCCTAATTATTTTGAAAACATAATATAGCCTATGTTCACCGGGATAGTGTAGCTTCCCAACAGTGAATGAATTTTTCAAATCGGTTTAGTAGTTTCGGAGCCTATTCAATACAAACAAACAAATAATCAAATCTTTCCTCTTTATAATATTAGTATAGATTAACAACAAATAAGTTACTTATATGAAACATATAAGCTAAGTAATTAATATTACCTATGTTATTTTTCATTTTTTTATGTTTAGTCCAGTAGCGTTACATCCGTCAAGTAGGTATATTATAATCTTTGTAATTTGGTTTTAAACACGCCAGACGTTCCAGCACCTTTAACGTAACTTCAGGTAGCCCTTAAAGAACTGGGAACTAAAAGGGTAGAACCAAGTTCGAACCTAGGACCTTCAAATTTACTTCAGTCACCACTAAGCTCGTAGGTAAACACTTACAGAATGACAGCCTGGCCTATTATTTTCTGATAGGTTTATTTTCGTAGAAAACACATAAATATTGATACTTAGTTTGAGGTCGTAGGTATTCTAGCAAGAAGGTTTTGAACTCCTTGTGTGTTCGAACTTTTGAATGTTAAAAATGTAGTTTTTTTTTAATTGACACCATTTATGCTATCGCACGGAGGTTATAAATAAACTTATATTTTTCACTTTGAAATAGGCATGTGTAGTGTAACCATAAGAATGTACAATTACTGAACGGATCTGGCTGAAATTTCGCATACAAGTAATTCCAGGCTCGAAATATAAAATAGGCTAATTGTTATCCCATAAATCAGTTCCCATGGGATAGAAATATCTAAGAACATTTCGATAGAAACGATTCGTGCGAAGCCACGGGCAGAAACCAGTCTATACTAATATTATACTCGTAAATTCAACCGTTCGATTCAACTGTCGGTCTGTTACCTTTTCACGCCTAAACGGTTGAACAGATGTTAGTGAAATTTGTCAGGGAGGTAGACGGTATTTCGGAGACGGACATAGACCACTTTTTATACCAGTAAAGTGCGTGCGATGCGAAGCCACAAGCAGAAGCTAGTGTATTAATAAAACCAATACCTACCAAGGTAGTTAGGTATATTATTTACAAAGTAAAACTACCTATTGTTACAGTTACCTATAGTTAGTTCTAGTTTTTACTCCGTTTTTTAGTTGACTTAGGTAAATGTACCTGTGTACCTAATAGGTACCTTTTCCTATCTAAGTGATGGGTCTGATGTATCGTGTCACCAAATTACATGATTCTCGTGAGTAGGGGTGCGATCATTATTATCGATTATTGATCGATATTAATGTTAAGGCCTATGTCCAGCTGTGGACTAACATAGGCTGATGATGATTAATGATAAATCGAAAAAGCACGGAGTTAAATTCATTGTGATTAAAATGGAGGATAACTGAAAAACCGTAATTGTACGACAAACAAAAACCCAAGTTTTCTATTTGGATTAGGATATTTAATTAATAGAGAATTTTTTTTATATTTTTGTGGGACCAAACTCAGATGATTTTTACATATTTTAATGTCTCGGTATCAGTAAAAATCTATAATTTTTGAGTAGAATTTTAAAAGAAAGACAGACGAATATTAAAACCATTTTCTTTTGAAGTCGGTTTTAATATAATTATCAATCAACCTAAATACTAATTATTATTTTGGAACAAAGAAAATGCCATCAAATAATAGAGGTAGAAACCAATTAGAACTAGTACTAACTAACTACGACACTTTCTATAGGTAGATAGAAAAACTTTTAAATCTATAAACATCAAAAATACTGAGGATCTCTGGGGCATTTCAACTACAGTACTAAGTTCAATTATTAAGGAAGTGGCTCCCTGCTTGGCCCATATTTTCAATAATTGTGTAGACGCAGGAGTTTTTCCTGATCTTATGAAATGTAGTAAACTGGTTCCTCTTTACAAATCTGGTAGCCATACTGATCTGGCCAATTACAGGCCAATTTCAATACTTCCTGCAATAAGTAAAATTTTCGAAAAAATTATCCTCACTCAGTTGACTTCACACTTCAACCTTAACAGGCTGTTTCATAATAATCAGTTTGGCTTCACCAAGGGTAGATCGACAACCGATGCTGGCACAGTTCTATTAAAACATATATTAGATGCCTGGGATAAAGCAAAAAACGCTATTGGAGTATCTAAAGAAAGATCTAGAGGATCAAAACTTGAACTAGGCGTCCCGCAATATTAGGTCCTTTTTTATTTTTAGTATATGTAAATGATCTTCCGTTTTTAGCAAAAGATCTTTGTGATATAGTCTTATTTGCTGATGATACTTCATTGATTTTTAAAGTTGATAGAAATAAATATAACTATGACGATGTAAATAATTCGCTTTCACAAATACTAGATTGGTTCACCGCCAATAATCTACTACTCAATTCTAAAAAGACTAAATGTATAAAATTCATGCTACCGAATGTAAGAGAACTCCCAACAAAAATAATGCTGAAGGATGAGATTGTTCACCTTTTAGACTCTACTGTATTCCTAGGGTTACATATTGATTCTTCTCTTCAATGGAGGTCGCAAATAGAGGCTCTGGCAGGTAGACTTAGTTCAGCAGCTTATGCAGTTCGAACAATTAGATATATTACCAATGAAGACACTGCTAGGTTAGTTTATTTCAGTTACTTCCATAGTATTATGTCTTATGGTATTTTGCTTTGGGGACAGGCAGCTGACATCCAGACCATATTTGTTCTTCAAAAAAGGGCGGTACGCGCTATTTATAAATTGAAGCCACGAGATTCTTTGAGGGAATTATTTAAAAACATTAATATTCTGACTGTAATATCGCAATACATCTATGAAAATCTAATGTATACCCACAAAAATAAGGATAGCCTTATGAAAAAGTGTGATGTTCACAATAGAAATACAAGAAACAAGAACAAGTTACACATCCCATCATTTAGATTACACAAGGTAGGGAAATCATTTATGGGCAATAGCGTGCGCTTCTATAATAAGCTTCCATCTGAAGCAACTGAGCTCCCTATTCGTAAATTTAAAAATTACATAAAAATAAATCTCATCAAGAAGGCTTTCTACTCCATAAATGATTATCTCAATGATGTTAATGCTTGGCCAGATGTCGCTCAGTTTCGCACAGACAATAGTATGTAAGTAATTTGTTATTGTGCATAGCTTTACTTAAATATTGACATGTATCGAATCATATTATATTTAGACTTAAATAGGCAAATAACCATGTATTAGACATATAAGAGATGAACATGCTAGTGGTTTCTTTTTCACTTCTTCCACTAGTGGACAAAAAATTGAAGTGAATAGTAAAATAATTTTATTTGATAATAATTTAATGTATAAAATATGACTTGTCTAAGTGCTTATTTTGTAAGCCTAAAGAAATAAATGATTTTTTACTTTTACTTTACTTTAGATACAATGAGCTACCTATGCCTACTTTTCATTCTGGTTGGTTTACTGAAACTGAATCATAGTAAATCCCATTGCTATAAAATTGAATAAATGCATGATTACGATATCTAAGTACCTAGGTAGCCTTGAAACATTAAGCGCATACTTAGAACATGTGAGTACCAGTTTTCATCGATTTACGATGAAAAACATCGACTGTTTCCCACGCACCCATCACTAGCAATTACGGGCAATCCGCCGCCATGTTGGGTAGTTTATTTGAAAATCGAACGCGTTCAGAAGCGCGCGCTTATTTCTTTCATTCGCGGGAAATCGAAAAAATCTAAATTTAATCAAATTTGAACTAAAAGCTATAAAATAGCCATTATTCTCTCTCCAAATTAGTTTTATCGTCAAAATGTCAGTGATAATTTTAAATACCTAGAAGTTTTATGAACTTTGTGATCAATTCACCTACTATTCAGTGATAATCTAGTGTCAGATTCTGTGCCATGTCATGTTTTTGTGTGATTTTCTATGATGGATGAACATCCCGTGATAAGGTAAGAGATCCATTCATTTACCTATTTATCATGAATGACGAATGACACAAGAAATTTTATTGATAAGATAGATAGAAAATACTTTTATTGCACTTAATATTCAATTATTTACTAAAGTGCCACCGTCTATATTGTTCGTTCATGTCCAGTCCATCCCAAGGTTGCCTGGAAGAGATCGATCTCAGCGATAAGGCCGCCCTTTATACCTTTATTCTAAGTTTTTATTTCTGTATTGTTTTCTGTTTTGTGTGGTATAATAAAGTGTTTTCTATCTATCTATCTAATATATAAGCAACTGTGTACAATAAAATCATAAAAACGAAGTTACAATTGGCGGTCTTACCGCTCAAGATCCTGGAGAGATAGGCCTAATACCTACTACTATGTTTTTTTATTCGTTATATTTTTAGATGGCTAGGTAGGTACACTTGACATAAAGGTGTCCAATTATACATAGGTACCTACAACATTAAATCGGAATAGTATTTGTTACTACAAAAAAGCTCTTCAGTAGGTAACTATATTTATTTATTTTAAGGAAGGCCTACAGCTTAAATAATACAAAATAAGTAACATTAACCTAGCAACAGAAAAGCTAATAAATGGCCTCCACGGCTAAATATCATTATGAAAATTAAATTTACGCTATGCAATTAGATTAGAAAAAAGAAATTTATTGTTAACAATCGTCGAAATCGTCGATATATTAAGATTAAATAATAAAATTCATTCACTTAATCAATAACAACCTAATATCAATAACATCTCAATGATTTCCCTGATTTCCAACCTACCTACTGATTTCTAAAACGAGGTTTTATTATAAAATCTCGTTTAAAATTCGAACCGCCTTCAACAACAACCTTCATCATAATTCCAGGGTTGAAGTTTCATATTTCGAACGCCTACGCTGACACTCAAGGAAAGTCTTATACGTCAGTTGAATAATTAATTTTATTTTACCATCTTTCCTTCAGTTTATCAGTTTATTTATTTCCACCGTAAGTACACATGTTACACTTGATGTCGTTAAATACTATTTTAAAAGATAAATTACATTTTTATTATAACACTCACTAACTTATGACAAAGGAACCACCATAGGGCATTGTGCAAAAAAAAGCAGACAGACATGCCTTCTTAAAAAAATAATTTGTCACAATAAAACAGATAATAAATAATGGTATAAGTTAAATTGAATAATAAATTAGATAAAATGTCAAAGTAATCTGCTGTATAAGGGCATTGTCAAACTATAGTAAAAATATTGTACAAAATTAAATAATATACAAGTAAAATACAATGAAATAATGTAAGGAAGAAGAATAATTTTAAATTTACATTTAAATCATGATTTAAATTAATGCTGCTGTATAGGGGCATTGTCAAGGAACTAAACATAAATACAATTATACAATGAAATAGGTTCCTTCTTTCATATATGGACTTATAAAGTTGTAGGTTCGATTCCCAATTGGCAAATGTTTGTATGATCTGCTATTAAGTATTTCATTTATTCTGGTTTAAAATAAAATTTATTTTAAAGTTTTTTTTTTAAGATTTATTATTTTCGATAATTTCCCGTCAAATAGTATAAACAATATAGTAGATATACCACAGTAACTCAACCTGTCTTACTATTTAGCACGGAAAAACTCGTGTAAACCCGCTGGCAGAAGCCTGATCAAAAGAAAAAAAAAAACAAAAATAATACTGTAAGATTTATGTATAAACCGCAAATTTGCACTTCTGCAATTTGAGGCGGTTTATACATAAATCGTACAAATACTATTTATCAACTATATTGAACTAGTTGTTTCCCGCGGCTTCACCCGCGTTAAATTCAAATTCCACATTTATTTATTTTAATAAATAAATAATGCTGGACAATTCACAGCATTATCTAGCCCCATGGTAAGCAGAGCTTGTGTTATGGGTACTAGATAACTGATATACAGCCTTGGCCACAAGCACCCCTCTAAAACATATACAGTCGTGGTCAACTAATTAGGGACTTTCAAGATAGTGAAGAGTAATAACCGGTTATGTACATAACCCTATTGATTTCTCACCACCTATTATTTGCATAATTTGGTCCGATTATTATGCTATAAATGGCTGACATACATAATACAATACATTTATTAATATAGCCTATGTTCACCTCACCGCGGATAGTCTAGCTTCCAAAAAAAAATCAAATCTTTCCTCTTTATAATATTAGTATAGGTAAATAAATATATTCCAAAAATTAAGTCAATTAGACGCCTGAATAAAGTCTGTAAAATAACACAAAATGTGCGACTATTAACACTGATAATGAGTCAATAAAATTACTTTTATGTTATGTTTATACTATGACGTCACATCCTTTTTTAAGGACCTTTGGTATTACCTGTAAATACATACCGATCGATCACCGGAACCTAGATGTAGGTGAATTGCCGGCCTTGTGTCAGTCAATCACATTATACCTACAGGGTGTTCGCCAGACCGTGTGCTATATGATAACTGGGGGTAGGTGAAACCAAGTGCATAGGTTAGTGGCTTTTGTCTGGCTTTTTTGGCTTTTGTTTGGCTCTGCCTGTGTTAGTATCCCGGACTCGCAAAAAGGGCCCACCTGTGGCCAAGTTGCGGAAACCAATCCAGAAACAGGTAAGTTAGTGTCCCGGGACGAACATGGGCTACTTGAAATGAGCGTGCAAAGCCGCGCGGAAGCTAGTATTTCATATTATAAATTCGAAAGTATATCTCTGTCTGTTTGTTACCTTTTCACGCCTAAACGGCCAAACCTATCTTACTGGTAGACAGATAGGTAAACGGTAATCTTGGGGCGGACATGGGCTAATTGAAATGAGCGTGAAAAGCCGCGTGAGGAAGCTAGTATTTCATATTATAAATTCGAAAGTATCTATCTGTCTGTTACCATTTCACGCCTAAACGGCCAAACCGACCTTAATGAAAGACAGAGAGGTAATATCCTGGGGGCGAACATAGGCTACTTGAACACAAAAAAAAAAAAAAAAAAAAATATACATATAAACCAAAAGCAGCCAAAAAAACTGAGAAGAGGAAAAAAAGGAGATTCCCACTAACTAACCCAAGTACCGAGGGGTCATCACCCCTCGAGTTGATGCCGGGGTAAGGAGGCTAAGCTTCGAGGCCCCTCTCTGTGCCCACACCAGGGCCGGAAAGAAAACTATTGGTTGATAGGCTACTTGAAAAGCGTATGCAAAGCCGCAGACAGCAGCTAGTTAGATAATAAACTATAAAGTGGTGGCCAAACAATTAACGCCGCCAATAAATAACCCAAGACGAATGAAAGAATCGAATTGAAACAATTTGATATAATCGAATTACAAAAAATGCATTCTGACGATTCGTTCGGGGTGGCGCGCGATTTGTGTTTCTAATTTCTAAACGTATTGTCAACTACACTAAGATGTATACTTTACTAGCTGCGCCCCGCGACTTCACCCGCTTGGAAATCTATGTGTCATATAGATTATAAGCCTTCCTCTTGAATCACTTTATCTATTTTAAAAAACCGCATCAAAATCCGTTGCGTAGTTTTAAAGATCTAAGCAAACATAGGGACAGATAGTCAGCGAGAAACGACTTTGTTTTATACTATGTAGTGATACTCAATCTATTCTCAATGTGTAGGAACTGCAAATATTTCTTCTGGGTGTGTCCTATGTATGCATGTAGCCAGCCATGCGATGCGAGCTTAGAATTTACGCGGTGCGGTTGATGAAGGTTCGATTCCCGCCTGGGGAAGAAATTTTGTACGATCTGCAGATATTTGTTTTTGGTGTTCTGATCGTTTTCAATGTACAAGTATAATAAAATATATCTATCTAGTAGGTAATGTATTGTATTTATTGTATCAGTTATCTAGAACCCATAACACAAGCTCTGCTTACCATGGGGCTGGATGATGATGAGTGGATTGCCCAGCATTGTTTATTTATTTAATTACAAGTTCCTTACCTATGGATAAAAACTTACGTTTTAGTATTAAAATATTATTTAATTAAGTTATCAAATCACCATATTAAAGTTAGCAAAGCAATTATGTATGTTTATTAATGTTTATAACCAGTCATTATATAAGGTAATTAAAAACAAAACCAGCAAAGAGTGAGTCGATTCGCACACGGATGATTCATACCAACGTACATAAGGTTTTTTATTATTATAGCGCGTAAGCCCTCGCTCTAGGGGTAATCTCAAAGAAATAAAATAGTATCCCAAAAAAATCGATCTCTAACCAACCAACTCAAGTACAGTTACGAGCGAAAATTGAAAAATAATATATATATTTTTTGTTTAGCCTGTGTCGTCCGGCTACTGCTGGTCAAAAAAAAATCTATAAATACCTACGGTTAGATTTTCGACTCGTACCGACGACGAGTCGAGTTATACTATAAATTATTAACAAATAAAATTATTTTACTGTTCACTTAAATTTTTTGTCTACCTACTAGTGGAAGAAGTGAAAAAGAAACCACTAGGACATATGTTTGTCTCTTACATGTCTAAAGGTGGCACATCACATTGCTATTTGTGTTCGCTATTGGGTGCTTGTTGTATTTGGCAAAATATATGACGTTCAGACGAACATGCAAAAAGAGGCAAATACGACCATCCTCACATGGCACACAAATAACAAACACACAAACATTTGGCAGCAGACTGAGCAGAGCGCAAGGTGCCAATACGGCCATTGTGTGGACGGCTTATTGCGTATTTGCCTATTTGACTGCTTTGATGTGCCTCGAGAAACCGACAAGCGCACGGTAACGCGTATTTGGTATTGGCCTTATTTGTCAAATAGGCAAATAAGGCGAACACTTTGTCAAATAAACTGTCCACACATGGTAATTGTTTGCAAAATATGCGAAATACACAAATACAAATAGCCATGTGAAGTGCCACCATTATACATGGTTATTTGCCTATTTAAGTCTAAATATAATATGATTCGATACATGTCAATATCTAAGTAAAGCTATGCACAACAACAAATTACTTACATACGGCTCGGTAAATGTCCAGTAGATCCAGAGATTACCCCCTACAACCTCGCAAACTCACAAACGTCACCTTTTTATAATATACGAGTATATCTAAATCATTTAATTTCATTTGGCAACGGTCTAGTGATTATGTGTGAAATATTTTTTATCGCCATTTACACAATACATACATTTAGGTACTTACCTATATTTATCGTTAGCCTTGGTATTGTTATTTTTTGTCGTCGAATAGGTTATTTTATCTATACTAATATTATAAAGAGGAAAGGTTTGATTTTTTGTTTGTTTGTAATGAATAGACTTCGAAACTACTGGAAAGATTTGAAAAATTCTTTCACTGTTCGGAAGCTACACTATCCCCGGTGAACATAGCCTATACTATATACGTATTTTCAAAAAGTTAGGGATCCGTACTAGGACTAATAACGGTTTCTAATTTTGCATGCCGCCGTTCTAAAAGTTAACAAAAATGTGCTTTAGTTTTCTTTCCTGTAATTGGTAATTGTGATTTTCTTTCCTAATAAAAACTTAAATATACTTTTGCATTAAAGGTCCTTTACCTACACGATATTATTTTCATCATCATCATCATCATCATCATCATCATCATCATCATCAGCCTATACCAGTCCACTGCTGGACATAGGCCTCCCCCAATGAGCGCCATAGCGCCCTGTCTTCAGCTTGCCGCATCCAGCATCTACCTGCAGTCTTTCGCAGGTCGTCATCCCACCTGGTCGGAGGGCGTCCTACACTACGTTTACGGAGTCGTAGATATTATTTTAGGATAAACGTAATATGCGTAATACTTAATTTATGTAATACTAGCGGACCTTCCCGGCTTCGCACGGTTTTAGTATGGATCCCTAACTTTTTGAAAATATAATTATAGAATATGTTCACCGGGGATAGTGTAGCTTCCCAACGGTGAAATAATTTTTCAAGTCGGTCCAGTAGTTACAGAGCCTAATCATTACAAACAAAAAATCAAACCTTTCCTCTTTATAATATTTGTATAGGGTATGTAGTTACCTACTTTATTAACAAAAAAGGTTGTGATTTTCATTATTTATTTATTTTAAGCCATTATTGTCCCACTGCTGGGCAAAGGCCTCCCTTTTCTCCTTCCACTCGCGATCCAACGCTGCAACAGGCCACGATGGAAGATGTCCCTCGAGCTCGTCACGCCATCTCATCCTGGCCCTTCCACGTCGCCTCTTAGCTTTTCATTATTAATTAAAAATCTTTTAGTACAAACTATAAATTGTTAATATGGAACCTAAGGTATTTTCGACCTAAACCTACTAACCTACTAACCAACACTCAGGTAATTCAGAACAAGTTAAAAACTTATTAAAATACCTAAACCGCTTATTTCAATCAAGGCTAACATTGACCAGTTTTAACTGACCGTTGTGTCGAGCTCTGCAATGATATTTTCAGTAAGTTTTCAGTTTCACCTATAGGTGTAGAGGTCTTTTTATATTGGTATGTATTGTCATTAGACACGCAACCTATTGGCTTCAAATATACCTTACTTAGTAAAGTGCTTTGTGTCTTGTGTATTTTCCGTCTAATTATAAGTACGAATTTGTTTATCTATTTACCTATCGGTCATTCCGTGACCAAAACAGTGTGTAAACCTGTTGAAATGTCGGAAAATAAACGCGATAAATACCATATTAGTACTTATTATGTTTTCAGATGATAAACTGAGATCTTGTTATAGTCGGACTTATTACTTAACGTAGACACGTTTCTCTGAAAGTTATAAACATAGCTCTAAAATTAGCAAGATGAAGTGGCCGTGTGCCTGCCATTGGTGTATCACGAAGAACCGACAACCACTGGGGTAAACACGACTCGCTAAACGTAGTGTAGGACGCCCTCCAACCAGGTGGGATGACGACCTGCGAAGGACTGCAGGTAGATGCTGTAGATGATGCCGCAAGTTGAAGACAGGGTGCTATGGCGCTCATTGGGGAAGGCCTATGGCCAGCAGTGGACTAACATACGCTAATGATGATGACGTTTCGCTGCGCGGCGTCGATTTTTTTTCTTTTTTTTCTTATGTACATAAAAAAACTGTGCATATTTCATGTCTACCTATGGAAGTTTCATAATATTTGTTATGTGGTGTATTTGTATTCTTTTTATTATCTCAAAAAATACAGCAAAGTGCCTCCGCCTATATTATTCCTTTATGTCCAGTCCATCCTTAGGTTGCCTAGAAGAAGTTTAACTTGAAACAAAGTGCGCGCAGCGTCGAATCGCGTCTCATTTACGATGACCCCTACTAATGAAGAATTCAGTGAATGACTCTCTCAGACATTTCAGAAAGCAGCTAACAAAACTCCGTGTTTGAAACCTAAAAAGTTTGCATACTTGAATGAATTGATAGAATGTTTTTATGTTGGCTACCAATTCAACTCTATTCATTATTAAATTATTGAAATACTGGGTTAACTCGCTCAATGTAGGTACATATGTGGCAATCTATGCTAGATATGTATGTATCTCATCTCACCTGATCGGAGGGCGACCTACGTTTACCGAGTCGTTGTCTCCAGTCTAGACCTACACGTTTACCCCAGCGGCCGTCGGTTCTTCGCGAGATAATGGCCAGCTCACTGGCACTTCAGCATGCTAATCTTAGAGCTATATGTCGATAACTTTCAAAGAAACTACTAAAAAATATTTTAAACTTACTTGATCTGAACACATAGGTAATTATAAGTAGGTGCTAATATGGTATTTATTGCGTTTATTTACCATTTTTTCCCGACGTTTCAACAGGTTTACACACTGTTTGACTGGTTGACGACCGATGTGGCGCGGTGGGCGAAGGTCCGCCTGCGACGCAGGAGGTTGCGGGTTCGATTCCCGCCTCGGAACAATTGTGTGTACGATCAGCAGATATTTGTTCCGGGTGTTCTGGTCGTTTTCTATGTATAATAAAAAATATCTATCTATGTAATGTATTGTATTATGTATATCAGTTATCTAGTACCCATAACACAAGCTCTGCTTACCATAGGGCTAGATAATGCTGTGTGAATTGTCCTGCATTATTTATTTATTTATGTTTTGGTCACAGAATGACCGATAGGTAAATAGATTAATAAATTCGTACTTGTACTTATAATTGACAGAAGTTCCATTTGCCTAAATTCACAGGTAAAATCGGGTAGAACAGACGTTTAAGACTACGTAAGTTTCGTAGTCGAAGAGAGTAAAAGCGTTGACGTGTGTACATCGAAGCATTTACTTAACTCTGAATCATCAATCATCATCATCAGCCTATGTTAGTCCATTGCTAGACATAGGCCTCCCCTAATAAGCGCCATAGCGCCCTATCTTCAGTTCGATGCATCCAGCATCTCCCTGCAGATCTATCCTACTAATCCTAGAAATATAATAAATGCGAAAGTTTGTCCTTATAGATGTTTATTATTCTCTTTCACGCAAAAATTACTGAACGGATCGTGAAATTTAGCATACATGTAGTTCCACGCCCGGAATAGAACACAGGCTACTTTTTATCCCATAAATCAGTTTCCATTGGATAAAAATAACCTTAAAACATTTCTATAAAAATATCGCGTGCGAAGCCGCAGGCAAAAACTAGTCTAAAACGTGTGTTTCCTTCCTTAAGTCAAAGAAAATAACTGCGTGGACGGAGTAATAGGTATCTAATACGTGTGTTTCCTTCCTTAAGTCAATGAAAATAACTGCGTGGACGGAGTAATAGGTATATACGTGTGTTTCCTTCCTTAAGTCAATGAAAATAACTGCGTGGACGGAGTAATAGATATATACGTGTGTTTCCGTCCTTAAGTCAAAGAAAATAACTGCGTGGATGGAGTAATAGGTATCTAATACGTGTGTTTCCGTCCTTAAGTCAAAGAAAATAACTGCGTGGACGGAGTAATAGGTATCTAATACGTGTGTTTCCTTCCTTAAGTCAAAGAAAATAACTGCGTAGACGGAGTAATAGTATCTAATACGTGTGTTTCCATCCTTAAGTCAAAGAAAATAACTGCGTAGACGGAGTAATAGTATCTAATACGTGTGTTTCCTTCCTTAAGTCAAAGAAAATAACTGCGTAGACGGAGTAATAGTATCTAATACGTGTGTTTCCTTCCTTAAGTCAAAGAAAATAACTGCGTAGACGGAGTAATAGTATCTAATACGTGTGTTTCCTTCCTTAAGTTAAAGAAAATAACTGCGTAGACGGAGTAATAGTATCTAATACGTGTGTTTCCTTCCTTAAGTCAAAGAAAATAATTGCGTGGACGGAGTAATAGGTATCTAATACGTGTGTTTCCTTCCTTAAGTCAAAGAAAATAACTGCGTTGACGGAGTAATAGTATCTAATACGTGTGTTTCCTTCCTTAAGTCAAAGAAAATAACTGCGTAGACGGAGTAATAGTATCTAATACGTGTGTTTCCTTCCTTAAGTCAAAGAAAATAACTGCGTAGACGGAGTAATAGTATCTAATACGTGTGTTTCCTTCCTTAAGTCAAAGAAAATAACTGCGTAGACGGAGTAATAGTATCTAATACGTGTGTTTCCTTCCTTAAGTCAAAGAAAATAACTGCGTGGACGGAGTAATAGGTATCTAATACGTGTGTTTCCTTCCTTAAGTCAAAGAAAATAACTGCGTAGACGGAGTAATAGTATCTAATACGTGTGTTTCCTTCCTTAAGTCAAAGAAAATAACTGCGTAGACGGAGTAATAGTATCTAATACGTATGTTTCCTTCCTTAAGTCAAAGAAAATAACTGCGTAGACGGAGTAATAGTATCTAATACGTGTGTTTCCTTCCTTAAGTCAAAGAAAATAACTGCGTGGATGGAGTAATAGGTATCTAATACGTGTGTTTCCTTCCTTAAGTCAAAGAAAATAACTGCGTAGACGGAGTAATAGTATCTAATACGTATGTTTCCTTCCTTAAGTCAAAGAAAATAACTGCGTAGACGGAGTAATAGTATCTAATACGTATGTTTCCTTCCTTAAGTCAAAGAAAATAACTGCGTAGACGGAGTAATAGTATCTAATACGTATGTTTCCTTCCTTAAGTCAAAGAAAATAACTGCGTAGACGGAGTAATAGTATCTAATACGTATGTTTCCTTCCTTAAGTCAAAGAAAATAACTGCGTAGACGGAGTAATAGTATCTAATACGTATGTTTCCTTCCTTAAGACAAAGAAAATAACTGCGTAGACGGAGTAATAGTATCTAATACGTATGTTTCCTTCCTTAAGTCAAAGAAAATAACTGCGTAGACGGAGTAATAGTATCTAATACGTATGTTTCCTTCCTTAAGTCAAAGAAAATAACTGCGTAGACGGAGTAATAGTATCTAATACGTATGTTTCCTTCCTTAAGACAAAGAAAATAACTGCGTAGACGGAGTAATAGTATCTAATACGTATGTTTCCTTCCTTAAGTCAAAGAAAATAACTGCGTAGACGGAGTAATAGTATCTAATACGTATGTTTCCTTCCTTAAGACAAAGAAAATAACTGCGTAGACGGAGTAATAGTATCTAATACGTATGTTTCCTTCCTTAAGTCAAAGAAAATAACTGCGTAGACGGAGTAATAGTATCTAATACGTATGTTTCCTTCCTTAAGTCAAAGAAAATAACTGCGTAGACGGAGTAATAGTATCTAATACGTATGTTTCCTTCCTTAAGTCAAAGAAAATAACTGCGTAGACGGAGTAATAGTATCTAATACGTATGTTTCCTTCCTTAAGACAAAGAAAATAACTGCGTAGACGGAGTAATAGTATCTAATACGTATGTTTCCTTCCTTAAGTCAAAGAAAATAACTGCGTAGACGGAGTAATAGTAACTAATACGTATGTTTCCTTCCTTAAGTCAAAGAAAATAACTGCGTGGATGGAGTAATAGTATCTAATACGTATGTTTCCTTCCTTAAGACAAAGAAAATAACTGCATGGACGGAGTAATAGGTATATGTGGTTTAAGATAATTATTTACTTCTCAAAAGATAATAATCACTGGTGAGAAACAAAATAAGCTTATTATTATGTTAGTAGTTCGGTACGAGCTATATTATTAAAATTATGTGGGTAGTTAGTAAAAATACTATACAGAGCAAAGTAAAGGCGCGCACACACTATACACAATTTCTGAAATATGAAATGAGTATATACCGTGTATTTCCTTCCTTAAGTCAATGAAAATAACTGCGTGGACGGAGTAATAGGTAAAGGTATAAAAAACGCCTGCTTTGTTACTTACTAATCGTTATTAACTCTACATAATTGTCCATTGCCCTGCCCATATCCCCATATAGCTTGGCAATCACTCAGTCTAGATTCTAAACAAACAGATTTTATAGCGAGGAAGCAAATGAGTTTTGTCGGAAATAGCCATTTGTAGAGGGAAATTGGTACTTATTGGGAATTTGTGTGCTAAAGGCGTATGTACACGTACACTGCACTTTTTTATTGTCATGTATACACATTTTAAACAAATGTTAAATACACTACAGTATAATTATTACAATCTAGCCATAAAATCGGTAATTTAGTTTTTAAATATTATTATATCAACATATTACTACGTGTATTAACTATAAGCACTTTTCTTATTGCACGTAATGCTGGAATAACAAATATTTTTTTATGTTATAATATTTTTTAGCTTTAGCTTACGCAATTTGTTGGTGTACCTACTACCTTTTTCCAATAATCATGGCTAAAAAACTATGTTTAGGTATTTGATATCCCGCGAAACAGGCCTAGCCCACCAGTCGCAACCAGTGCGGTACTGGGCCAAAAGACCTGAATACTGGTTTTCGAGCGGAGGTACCGACTACCCAGCTCTACGTCTCACGCGTCCACTTCAGTGTGGAGGCCAAGGCTTTGGAGGAGTACCTACATGAAGACCGGGTTCACGATGCGCGTCGAGAAGCTGAACTCTCGCCATAATGTGAGCTTCAATTCATTTATGGTGAGAGTACCAAGTCATCATCTCTCGATGTTCCTAAGCGCAGAGTTTTGGCCGAAGGGTGTCAAGTTCCGAAAGTTCACTGGCCGCCTGCAACGGGACACCGCTGCACCGCTCACGCCCGCGCCGTGCACCGACGTCAGCTGACACCCTGATTTCGACATCTACACGCTGTCAACATCATAATAAGCGTGTTATTAATTAAGTATTTTCTTTATATTTTATGTATGCTAGTTTTTAAGGTATATATTACTATGGACCGTAGAATAAGTTAAATAAGATCTATTACTTTTCTATGGTCTGAAATAAATGATTTTATTATGATATTATTGTAAATTCTACATCCACATTCACTGGAAACCACTCAGTTCAAAGGCCCACTATTCATCAATATTTTGGCTGTAATCGCGAAATTAAGGATGAAATCTAATTTTAACTTAAATTTTACTTAAATCCAAATAACTTTTGAACCAGTGAATATCGCTGAACATACAGGGGGGTTAAATCGATAGGTACAGAGGTCCCCCACCCCCCATACACCGATGATCCACCCCTCATATTACATCGTGTATATTAATATGATTTTAGTAAGCTTTTTTGTGAATAAACGTTTTGTATTTTGTAACTGAATTTTCTTAAACCGAGAAATAAATAAGTCAACCATATTATTGCGATGTTCGCCTTTACATTTTGATTGCTTAATCGCTCTTTCAAAAACCGCTCTACAACCTCGCCGATAACAATGCAAAATATCTGCCACGAGGAATATGGCTGATACAAGGAAAATGATACGAATAGGTAATAGTTTTAACTTTAACTTCATTGAGACACTCTACATAAAGGCGACCGATGTGGCGCGGTGGGCGAAGGTCCGCCTGCGACCCAGGAGGTTGCGGGCTCAATTCAAAGACCTTAAGCAATTTGAAGTTAGTTTTGATTTTTAAAATAAAAACTACTGAATGGATTTTAATGAAACTTACTACAATAATATAGCTTATACATCAGAATAACACATAGGCTACAATTTATAAAGATATATTGTATATTATCCAAAATATCTATCACCACGTGGGTGAAACCGCAGGGCGTAGCTAGTCCTTAACACTTTGACTGCTGAAATCACATGGTATGTGTTTTCTACAAGTGACTAATATGCGTAAATCCACACTAGCGCAGCGGCTGAGAAAATACAGATCTTTGTGACTCAGCACAGCCGTAATATTTTTCGAACGAAACGCATGTGCGGCGCAACACAACCGCTGTGTAGAGCGGCAGCACGAATTTTTTAGGTTAAAAAAAAGATCGCAGTCGTCGAAAAAAAATCGCAGTCAAAGTGTTAATAAAGATATGTGTGATCGAGGCGGGGAGGGATGATAAGTCATTGGTACTGATTGAATCGCGGAAACACAAATGCACCGCGTACTGTAAGCTAAACTGTGTCACTACGAATCCTCCCCTTATTACCACAACGTATAGAAATCCTCAACTTGCCGAGGTCGCTCCGAAAAGCCTGTGAAGACCCCAGGAAGATTCTGCGCTTCTGGACGGAGCTAGGCTGGCTATGCTAGCAAACTACTACGCATAAGGGACCGACTAGAGTCCAAATGCGGAAAATGGGGTACCCCCACCTGAACCTGAACCTGAATCCTCCCCTGTTTTCAAAAACAGATATAAAATCAAATTTTTTCGTAGTTAAAATTAACTATCCTCGACTAAAATGGAAGCGACACGGACAGTTAAAATAGCGTACTGTCCACGTGCTAGCTCCCACGGCTCTTTTAATTATTAACGGGTATCGACTGGACGGCCCGATACCATCACTGTTAGTAGTACTAGCAACTTAACCCGGATTAGCTCGTGTAGCATTAAAAAAATCAGAATTCAAATTCCTAGCCCGATATACACGAGGCTAGTTTTTCAATCTAGCCTCGTGTATCCAAAGCAGGCTTAAAAAAATAAGCTCTAGATTAGTAAAATTTTAACAGTGAGCAGTACCAGCAAATCGAACAGGATTCGCGCAGCATTAAAAAAAATCAGTATTCAAATTCCTTTAGGCTTACAATAAAGATCTCAGACAAATATGTTAGCAGTACTAGCAAATAGACTCGGATTTGATCGCCATTAAAAAAACAAAATTCAAATGCTTACAAAAATTAAAATTTTACTTGTCTAAAGTAAAATTTTAATCGTTAGCAGTACTAGCAAATCGACCCTGATCCGCTAGGGGAACACAGCATTCAAAAAAAAAATCAAAATTCATTTGTTATTTTGGTGTTTTTGATTTTCTGTTCACGTCAATTTTATGCATAAAATCATAATAAATGATATGAATTAATATAAATATCTCCTAGACAGATAGATAGAAAGATAGATAATTCTTCATTGCACACTTAGTATAAAATAACAATGTAAAATAAAAACTTTAAAAAAACTAGATACAATTGGCGGTCTTATCGCTCAAGAGCGATCTCTACCAGACAACCATGGATGGACAGGATCGTGGACAGTACCAGGGGATCTGTATGCTTGCAGGTTACATATCATAAAATATATATAAAGGGTTTTTCATTAAGAGCGCTAGAACATTGAAATGAAATAAAACAACCTGTTTAAGTGATATTACCACAATTTTTATTACATTTTAAAGAATATTCAAAGACATTATGTGTGGAAAATAATATCAGCCAAATGGCCACCGCGACTCCGCTGTAGATGGTGTATTCTGGTGGACCAATTTTGAAGGACGTCTTCGCATAAATGGGGCTCAATTTCACGAAGAACGCGAGTTATGTTGGCCTTTAGGGCAGCAATTGACTGTGGTTTATCTGCGTACACTAGAGATTTCACGTAGCCCCACAGAAAATAATCGAGCGTTGTTAAGTCACACGATCTCGGGGGCCAGTTGATGTCGCCACCACGCGAGATGACGAAGCCCTCGAACTTCTCTTTCAATAAATTTAATGTTTCCCGTGCTGTATGGCAAGTGGCGCCATCCTGTTGGAACCACATGTTTGTAAGATCCATACCACCTACCCCAGGCCACAAAAAAATTGTTATCAAACGACTGATTGTGGACTCTGCAGGACGGCCATGAACGCCATAAATTGGACGCAACGCACGGAACGTTAGGCGAATAGAGCACTGATTTTGATAATAAATTTTAATAATTTCTACGCGTTGTTGATGCGTGTAGCGTTCCATGGTGAAATGTCACGACTAAATATGTTTTCATGCCAAATTTGCAGCTAACGCATTACCAAGATGGCCGCTATGCGCTGTCAAAGTTCGAGCGTCCCTATTGAAAAACCCTTTACTATAATACTACTGATATACATAGGGACTCAGGTATGCGTTAGTGGCAGCAGGACAAATAGTGTTCCTTTAACATAGTTTTAAAGGTTGGTAGCGACTAAGCACGCCTCACCGAAACTGGCAATGCGTTCCATAGTTGAACAACCCGGGCAGTAAAGGACTGGGCGAAGAAAGAAGAGAGTGACAGATATGGCGAGAGAGTGGTATGGCTCTACACTACTGTTTTTTTTTATTTGAAGTCACTACATAGTATAAAACAAAGTCGCGTCCAGCTGTCTGTATGTCCCTATGTATGATTAGATCTTTGAAACTACGCAACGGATTTTGATGCGGTTTTATTAAATAGAGTGATTCAAGAGGAAGGTTTATAAACCATTTGACACGTAGATTTCTACGCGGGCGAAGCCGCAAGGCGCAGATAGTAAAAAATAAATCACAATAAATTATCATCATCATCATCAGCCTATAGCAGTCCACTGCTGGACATAGGCCTCCCCCAATGAGCGCCATAGCGCCCTGTCTTCAGCTTGCCGCATCCAGCATCTACCTGCAGTCTTTCGCAGGTCGTCATCCCACCTGGTCGGAGGGCGTCCTACACTACGTTTACCGAGTCGTGGTCTCCACTCATGAACACGTTTGCCCCATCGGCCGTCGACAATAAATTATATGAATATTAATTTCTCTAGACAGACGGACGTGCCGAGAAACTTTCTTTTTTATGTGTATATCATTATGATAGAGCGTGTGTGACTGTCATAGGGGCTTTCCCAAGGCTGCGTGAGTCGTGAGTTCTATGACATATGTAGGCCTATAGTTTTGAAGTGAAGTTAGGTACAAAATAAAAGTATTGACGACCTCTGTGGCGCGGTGGGCGAAGGTCCGCCTACGACGCGAGAGGTTGCGGGTACGATTCCCGCCTCGGGACAGTTGTGTGTACGATCTGGAGATATTTGTTCCGGTTGTTCTGGTCGTTATTTATGTATAACTAGCAGCACCGCGCGGCTTCGTCCGCGTGGAAATCTGTGGCAACTGATTTTTAAACCTTCCGAATCACTCGTATCTATTTAAAAAAACAGCATCAAAATCCGTTGCGTAGTTTTTAAGATCTAAGCATACATAGGGACAGACAGACAGCGGGAAGCGACTTTGTTTTATAATATGTAGTGGTAAAAAATATCAATGTTAGTTTTGTATTGGTATTAACACTTTGACTGCGGTTTTTTTACGACGACTGCGATCTTTTTTTTTACCTAAAAAATTCGTGCTGCCGCTCTACACAGCGGTTGTGTTGCGCCGCACATGCGTTTCATTCGAAAAATATTACGGCTGTGCTGAGTCACAAAGATCTGTATTTTCTTAGCCGCTGCGCTAGTGTGGATTTACGCATATTAGTCACTTGTAGAAAACTCATACCGTGCGTTTTCAGCACTCAAAGTGTTAAGTATGTATATCAATCTTCTAGTACCACAAGTTCTGCTTAGCTGGGGCTAGATGATGCTGTGTGGATTGTGTGTTGTTTGTGGCCTTCAACCAGGCCAACATTCCTCTTGAATCACTCTATAAATGTTTTTGCAGACAAATCACAATATCGATTGATGACAAATCTACCGAACTCCAAACACATCAGGTTATAATAATGCGCTTTGAACTCTTTCATTGGCAAATGCAGTTATCGACATATATAATTAGCAAGCTGAACCGACAACCACTGTGGTAAACGTGTTCTTGAGTGGAGACCACGACACAGTAAACGTAGTGTAGGACACCCTCCGGACGTTATCGACCTAGCTCTAAGAATTAGCAAGCTGAAGCGGGCCGGCCATATCTCGCGAAGAACCGACAACCGCCGGGGTAAACGTGTTCTTGAGTGGAGACCACGACTGAGTAAACAAAGTGTAGGACGCCCTCCAACCAGGTGGGATGATGACCTGCGAAATAGTCAATGTTCAGTTTTTTAAGTGAAAACTTCTTTAGGCGCGTTGAGCACTTTTTGCGGGGACGAAAACCATGGAACTTGCATCATCGTCACCGTCACGCTTTCCTAACTGTGTATAAATAAATAAATAATGCTGGACAATTCACACAGCATTATCTAGCCCCAAGCTAAGAAGAAGCTTGTGTTATGGGTACTAGATAACTGATATACATAATACAATACATTAAATAGATAGATACTTTTTTATTATACATAGAAAACGACCAGAACACCCGGAACAAATATCTGCAGATCGTACACACAATTGTTCCGAGGCGGGAATCGAAACCGCAACCTCCTGCGTCGCAGGCAGACCTTCGCCCACCGCGCCACGTCGGTCGTCAATTATTTTAATGGCAATTGTGTCTGAAAGATCCTAGCTTAGGTGTGGGGTGCTGATTACTTATCCTACTAATATTATAAGCGCGAAAGTTTGTAAGCATGGATGGATGGATGAATGGATGTTTGTTACTCTTTCACGTAAAAACTACTGAATGGATTTTAATGAAACTTTACAATAATATAGCTTAAACATCAGAATAACACATATGCTACAATTTATAAAGACATACATACAAATTCTCACTAAAAACTAAAAATAATATAATAGCAGTCCACTGCTGGACATAGGCCTCCCCCAATGAGTGCCATAGCGCCCTGTCTTCAGCTTGCCGCATCCAGCATCTACCTGCAGTCTTTCGCAGGTCGTCATCCCATCTGGCCGGAGGGCGTCCTACAGTATATTATCCAAAATATCTATACCACGCGGGTGAAACCGCGGGGCGCGGCTAGTATCTAATATGATCATGATATTATTTATTAAAGTGCCACCGTCTATATTTCTTTATTAAAAAGAATCATCATCATATCACATTATATACAATCTAGTACCTACCTATTTGTTAAAAATACCCCAGCGTAACAGAATTACTCACAACCCCTTTACACTTTAATTGCTACCCCCTAGGGTGGCTAATCAAATAAGGATGGCCATTTCACATACAGTACCTTATTACCCATCGATCCACCTACAGGGTGCCATCAAAAAAACATAAAACCATAATAATGATTATTTAATGAAATCGATCCTAATCTTTCGTTATTTTCATAATAGATAAGTTCTTTGTACAATCGACTGCACTTAAATGTATTATGTTGTATATTTTAGGTTATTTGTTTGGGTTATTACTATAACTTGTGTTGTTTTTCTGTAATATTATATTATGATTTCTAATTTTAATATTAAATTTAAATATAGTACTCTATTGCATTGGGTGTTCCCGTCAAAATAGAGGTACGTTTGTAAATAAATAAAAATAAAGATTTCTTTTTATCTCATTGCGTAGGCCTGTTCGTGACGTCACCTGTACGGGCTCTAACAGAAGACCAGCGCTGGCTAGGTCTCTTACGGAGCTTAGCCAGCATTATGCTGAGTTAGAGCCTTTTTGTAACAACTCTCTACATTTACCTATTCTATGTATAAATGTATCTTTTGTTAATTTAATTTGTCTATATTAGTATAGACAACTTAAATTAACAAAAGATACACAAAAAATCAAACCTTTCCTCTTTATAATATTAGTATTATAAAGAGGAAAGGTTTGATTTTTTGTTTGTTTGTTTGTAATTAATAGGCTCCGAAACTACTGGACCAATTTGAAAAATTCTTTCACCGTTGGGAAGCTACATTATCCCCGGTAAACATAGGCTATATTATATTTTCATAAAAGTTAGGTATCCGTACTAAAACCGTGCGAAGCCGGGAAGGTCCGCTAGTTATGAATCTTTCAATTCTATTCTATTTGTAATTCACTGACACTTCGTCAACGGTTTTGCCTGTCAACTAGGTCCTAGTTGAAAGGCAAAACCATCTGAGTCACTAGGACATGTTCATGACGCTAGTACGGCAGTTTTGCATCCATTGTCACGAGGCGTTTTTCCTCAAATGCTTGACGAATAACGCAGGGACCCCTTTGACTGCGGTTTTTTTTCGACGACTGCGATCTTTATTTTTACCTAAAAAATTCGTGCTGCCGCTCTACACATCGGTTGTGTTGCGCCGCACATGCGTTTCGTTCGAAAAATATTACGGCTGTGCTGAGTCACACAGATCTGTATTTTCTCAGCCGCTGCGCTAGTGTGGATTTACGCATATTAGTCACTTGTAGAAAACTCGTACCGTGCGTTTTCAGCACTCAAAGTGTTAAAATGTTACCTATGTAAATCACCTTCCATACAAAATAATGTTCGAGATCCAGTTAATTATTAAGTACCGATTTCTCACTAAAAACTAAAAATAATATAATAGCAGTCCACTGCTGGACATAGGCCTCACCCAATGAGTGCCATAGCGCCCTGTCTTCAGCTTGCCGCATCCAGCATCTACCTGCAGTCTTTCGCAGGTCGTCATCCCATCTGGTCGGAGGGCGTCCTATACTACGCTTACCGAGTCGTGGTCTCCACTCAAGAACACGTTTGCCCCAGCGGACAGCTTTAGCTATCTCGCGAAGCTTTATTTACTTCCATACAAATTATTTTCATTTTTCTCTATTAGATATAGGTATATTTTATAGCACACTTAAAAATAAAACAAACGACAAAAAATCCAAAATATATGACAATTTGAGTATTCACTAAATTAATACTACAGCTATGAGGCAGTACCACTTGTACTTTTGACGACCGATGTGACGCGGTGGGCTAAGGTCTGCCTGCGACGCAGGAGGTTGCGGGTTCGATTCCCGCCTCGGAACAATTGTGTGCACGATCTGCAGATATTTGTTCCGGGTGTTCTGATCGTTTTCTATTATATATATATATAAAAAATATATATCTATGTAATGTATTGTATTATGTATATCAGTTATCTGGTACCCATAACACCAGCTTCTGCTTAGCTTGGGGCTAGATAATGCTGTGTGAATTGTCCAGCATTATTTATTTATTTACTTAGAGTGGTGAAAGCCCGCTCCAGGTTCCGTTCTTTCCATGCTATCCAAAGCCAGTCTGCTCCAAGTAACTCCAGCTACTTTGGCTATTATATATCACTAGCTGACATACTATCACCCACAGATTAAATAAGTAAGTACCTAATCACGACATGAACCACGTCATTCCTATATTAACAAATTTTATAAATATGATTGTTTAGAATTTTAGGCTATCATTTGACAAGAACCCAATAAATTGTTGTGCCCTGACAGGGTTTAATATGTATATGCATTGTGTACCTACCCACTAAGACTACACCTAAGAAACTACCTGTATGCATGAAATTACTATAAATGATATGAATAATAATAATAATCTAATGGCGTAATAGCGAGGAAACCCGCTCACGAGCAGTCTTTGTGATGGTGAAATCGGGGCCGCACCTCTAGACACCCCTCAGTCGTTTGCGCCGATGTTGTACTCGCGGATACCATCTTTGGGTGTATCATGTTGTGCACCCGAGGATGATACCCGCTATGTGTAGCCATCGCGTTTAGATTAACTTCTCAAAGGGCGTCTGTGCTGTTGGCTTCGGCCCCACGCCTTCCAAAGGACCGGGTCACTTTAATGGCCCGAGATCATGGTAAATGAGAGACATAATAATAAATAATGCTGGACAATTCACACAGCATTATCTAGCCCCATGGTAAGCAGAGCTTGTGTTATGGGTACTAGATAACTGATACACATAATACAAATACATTACATGGATAGATATTTTTTATTATATATAGAAAACGACCAGAACACTCGGAACAAATATCTGCAGATCGTACACACAATTGTTCCGAGGCGGGATTATTAATATTATCTTTACTCCACTCGTTTTGATGGTCTGCCGGCATTATAAGTTTTTAATGTAAATCTGTCAATAATTTTCCAACTCTAATAAGGTCAACCGAAGGACACAACAGCTGAATAATTGAGCACATGTTCTGGGTCACCTGATACAGGTGCCTGTGTGGGAGTAAAATCATTTCACAAATATAATAGGGAGGGACATCCATAATTTATTATCTGTGTTGTACAAGGTGGTCTGGTAGAGATCGGTTTTCAGCGATATAGCCGCCAGTTGTCATCAGCCTATGTTAGTCCACTGCTGACATAGGCCTCCCCTAATGAGCGCCATAGCGCCCTGTCTTAACACTTTGACTGCGGTTTTTTTTTGACGACTGCGATCTTTTTTTTTACCTAAAAAATTCGTGCTGCCGCTCTACACAGCGGTTGTGTTGCGCCGCACATGCGTTTCGTTCGAAAAATATTACAGCTCTGCTGAGTCACAAAGATCTGTATTTTCTTAGCCGCTGCGCTAGTGTGGATTTTCGCAGATTAGTCACTTGTAGAAAACTCATACCGTGCGTTTTCAGCACTCAAAGTGTTAAGCTTGACGCAGTTGTCACTAATTTTAGGTACCAATCGTATTAATCCATCTTACTCTACGGGCCATATTAATGCCCTGCTGCCTGCCTAACTTGAAGCTCGATTATGTGGATTGTTTAGTATTATTTATTTGTTTACATCTAAAATACATAAAATGGATAAAGCTTATTTTCAACCGACTTCAGCGGAAGAGATTCTATGTTCGGCTGTAGTATTTTTTTTTTTATGTTTGTCGGATCCTCTGTAAAGGTTACTCGGCTATGGAACAGTCCTCCCATTGAATATCGCGAGGCATCCTCGATAAATGTCTTCAGATCTAGAGTCTATAACTATTTTCTTTCGCAAGAATAATTCGGTACGTAATTATAATTATATATTAATTATTTATATAGGTATATATATTACTGTTTAACACTTCGACTGCTGAAAACGCACGGTATGAGTTTTCTACAAGTGACTAATATGCGTAAATCCACACTAGCGCAGCGGCTGAGAAAATACAGATCTTTGTGACTCAGCCGAGCTGTAATATTTTTCGAACGAAACGCATGTGCGGCGCACAACCGCTGTTTAGAGCGGCAGCACGAATTTTTTAGGTAAAAAAAAAGATCGCAGTCGTCGAAAACAAACCGCAGTCAAAGTGTTAAGTATAATATAAGTAGCTTAGTATCATTATGAGTAGTATATTTTATTATCTCTATTATATAGCACTACCTACCAAACTGTTGTCCACACTACCCAAAGGTTAGCAGGTAGAGAATGCTATCTAGCACTATGCTCGCCTATGTACAACTTTTTGTGCAATAAAGTATATTCTATCTATCTATCTGTCAGATATGGACTGATTTAAAATTTTCTTTCGCTATTGTATAGAATGATCAACTACTTATAATTATGTAGGTACCACTTTTTATTTATTCAATTTAAAAAAATTTGGCGTGTTTTAAAAAACTATAAACCGACTTCAAATCCCTAAACAATGAAAATGGGTTTAAAACTTAAAATAAATCATCGATATCTGTTGGCGTTATTGAGTTATTCGTCCATTTGTCGCGCACATACTTAACACTTTGAGTGCTGAAAACGCACGGTATGAGTTTTCTACAAGTGACTAATATGCGTAAATCCACACTAGCGCAGCGGCTGAGAAAATACAGATCTTTGTGACTTAGCAGAGCTGTAATATTTTTCGAACGAAACGCATGTGCGGCGCAACACAACCGCTGTGTAGAGCGGCAGCACGAATTTTTTAGGTAAAAAAAAAGATCGCAGTCGTCGAAAAAAAACCGCAGTCAAAGTGTTAATGCAAATGTAATACTTACATGGTTTTCTCATGGATGCCATTGTCAGAACTGAACCAAATTGTCATTTCAATTTGGTTCAGTTCTGTTCGTTGACCACAGCTTGCAAATAAAAAAACATCATAATCGGTTCACTTAGTCGAAAGTTCTGAGGTTACAAATATAAAAAACCAGTCGAACTGAGACCACCTCCTTAAAGTCGGTTAAAATCCATTTATCTCCTTTGGCACAACTTTCTGAGAAGGCCAACAGTATGACAAAACTCCTTAATCATTTACCAAGATGTTCTAGGTCACCTGATACAAGTGTTTGTGTGGGAGTCAAAACATTTCCAAGTTTAGTTTTAATACTGACTTCTGAAATGTAGGTTGCCTTCCTACCCTCGAAGGGTTGCTACCTCGACGGTACGTTTCATCGATGGGTCGTTACCTCGAAAGATCATTATCTCGAAGGGTTGCTACCTCGACGGTACGTTTCGTCGATGGGTCGTTACCTCGAAAGATCATTATCTCGAAGGGTTGCTGCCTCGACGGTACGTTTCGTCGATGGGTCGTTACCTCGAAAGATCATTATCTCGAAGGGTTGCTGCCTCGACGGTAAGTTTCGTCGATGGGTCGTGACCTTGAAAGATCATTATCTCGAAGGGTTGCTACCTCGACGGTACGTTTCGTCGATGGGTCGTTACCTCGAAAGATCATTATCTCGAAGGGTTGCTGCCTCGACGGTAAGTTTCGTCGATGGGTCGTTACCTCGAAAGATCATTATCTCGAAGGGTTGCTACCTCGACGGTACGTTTCGTCGATGGGTCGTTACCTCGAAAGATCATTATCTCGAAGGGTTGCTGCTTCGACGGTACGTTTCGTCGATGGGTCGTTACCTCGAAAGATCATTATCTCGAAGGGTTGCTACCTCGACGGTACGTTTCGTCGATGGGTCGTTACCTCGAAAGATCATTATCTCGAAGGGTTGCTACCTCGACGGTACGTTTCGTCGATGGGTCGTTACCTCGAAAGATCATTATCTCGAAGGGTTGCTGCCTCGACGGTACGTTTCGTCGATGGGTCGTTACCTCGAAAGATAATTATCTCGAAGGGTTGCTACCTCGACGGTACGTTTCGTCGATGGATCGTCACCTCGAAAGATAATTATCTCGAAGGGTTGCTACCTCGACGGTACGTTTCGTCGATGGATCGTCACCTCGAAAAATCAACGAAACCAAAGTTAATTTAAATTATTATTGAATGATGTTAATAAAGTAGACCCGTATCAGTTATCTAGTACCCATAACACAAGCTCAGCTTAGCTTGGGGCTAGATAATGCTGAGTGAATTGTCTGGCATTATTTATTTATTATATTTATAGAATCATCATCATCATCAGCCTATAGCAGTCCACTGCTGGACTTAGGCCTCCCCCAATGAGCGCCATAGCGCCCTGTCTTCAGCTTGCCGCATCCAGCATCTACCTGCAGTCTTTCGCAGGTCTATATAGAATAGGGTATTTATAGAATAGGGGCATGCTAATAGCAATCCGTAAGGATATTATGACAGTTCCACAATCTTCTTTCCTTTAAATCCTGAAGATACCTATATGAGTACCTAATAATTTCTATAATAAGTACACTTCGACTGCTGAAAACGCACGGTATGAGTTTTCTACAAGTGACTAATATGCGTAAATCCACACTAGCGCAGCGGCTGAGAAAATACAGATCTGTGTGACTCAGCAGAACTGTAATATTTTTCGAACGAAACGCATGTGCGGCGCAACACAACCGCTGTGTAGAGCGGCAGCACGAATTTTTTAGGTTAAGAAAAAGATCGCAGTCGTCGAAAAAAAATCGCAGTCAAAGTGTTAACATTCATTTTTGTTGTTTGTATAAAAACTTGTTTGGATGGCAATGGTAACAGATGGAAGCACATTTTTAAAGTCATAACCTTTTCTAATAATCTCGTCATGTGGCATTGGGCCGGCCATATCTCGCGAAGAACCGACGGCCGCTGGGGCAAACGTGTTCTTGAGTGGTGACCGCGACTCGGTAAACGTAGTGTAGGACGCCCTCCGACCAGGTGGGATGACGACCTGCGAAAGACTGCAGGTAGATGCTGGATGCGGCAAGCTGAAGACAGGGCGGCGCTATGGCGCTCATTGGGGGAGGCCTATGTCAAGCAGTGGACTGATGATGATGATGATGATGATGACGTCATGTAAAACGAACGCATACTATCAATAATTTTCATTCCGGCCCTGGTGGGGGCACAGAGAGGGGCCTCGAGGCTTGGCCTCATTACCCCGGCGTCAACTCGAGGGGTGACGACCCCTCGGTCCTTGGGTTTTGTGGGAATATTTTTTTTTTTTCCCTGTTCTCAATGTTTTTTTTGCTTCATGGCTTCATTTGGTTTGTAGGTATCTATTTTTTTTTTGTGTTTTTTAATAATAAACCCAAGGACTCTATGGTGGTTCCGCAGGTATTAGGTCCCGCGGAGAACGCATACTAGTTTCTGTCTGAAAATGAAATGAAAATATTTTTTTTCTGATAGAGCTAGGACTTAATTATCGAACAACTACAGCACACGACTTAAAAATACTTAAAAGTAAATAATTAATAATATAACATTGATTTAAACAAAACAGACATATTTTCTAAATTAAATGTTGTGTAGATCAAGCCGTGTGTGATGGTCAGAGCCGTGTTGCTGCGCTATCAGACCAGGTTCATGCTCAGCTGAATGTTGCGAGTAGCCCCACAACGCTGATTTGTATGTTTGTTTGATGTACCATGTCTGCAATTTCTTACGCGTTTCTTCGGAATAAAAAGTAGTCTATATAAGTAAGTTTGACGACCGATGTGGCGCGGTGGGCGAAGGTCCGCCTGCGACGCAGAAGGTTGCGGGTTCGATTCCCGCCTGGGAACAAATGTGTGTACGATCTGCAGATATTTGTTTCGGGTGTTCTGGTCGTTTTCTATGTATAATAAAAAATATCTATCTATGTAATGTATTGTATTATGTATATCAGTTATCTAGTACCCATAACACAAAATCTGCTTACCATGGGGCTAGATAATGCTGTGTGAATTGTCCAGCATTAAAAAAAAAAAAAAAAAGTAGTCTATAAAAGTAGTCTATACTGTATATAGTATATAAAAAGTATACAATATTAGTTAGTAGTAGGAAAAGAAAGTTTGTATGTATGTTTGTATTCTTCACACCAAAACTGCTCAACGAATCGGACTGAAGTTTTTGCATAGATGTAGGGCATAGACGTGGAATACATATAGGCTACTTTTATTCTATAAATCAGTTAAAAAAAATCAGTCCACAAAATGTATATTGTATATACCTGTTACATACATAACACATGTCTTTGGCAAATAAAAATCTTTATCTTTATCAGTCCCGAGGAATAGACATAAAAGTTTCTATTGAAAAAACGCGTGCAAAGATGCGGGTAGAAACTTGTAAATAATATTAGCAGTTAATATTCTTATGACATAATCCTAAGCTGATACATTTATGACTAAAAGAAACAAAGGCGTATTTACAAAACTTGATCCCAAGAATTCATTGTTGATAAATATCTATTTTCAGAATCCAAACATGGACAATGATCAAGAACTGGCCAAAGAAGAATACGCAGTGAAGAAAATAGTGATACTAAACCAAAGAGTACCAAAATTCGAGCATTTAAACAAACTAACGCAGAAATACGACAAATTAGAAAACCTAGAAAAAAGCTACACAACAGGCTTCGAAAACTACAGCCATGATTATGACAAAGTCGTTAGAAATTTGGACAGAGTCGGACAGAAGTTGGACAATTTGAATTTGGAAAAAGTCGGCCATCTTGTTGGACAGTTCGACAACGGGCTGCGATTGGATAGAATCACGTTTGAGAGTGAAAGATTGAGTCATAGTGAGAAATCTTCGAGAAGGAATAGTGATGATGGGGGAAGAGCGAAGAGTGAAGGACTTAGGAATGGTACGTAAGAATTATGTAGATTATGTATTTGTGCTTTTCAAGACTTTCGCACCTGCATTAACAACATCAAAAATATTCCAATGTACAAAATGGCAAATTTTAAACAGACGAAAAATAGGAGGTTTTTAATTCGACTGGATGTTGTTTTTTATGTGTGTATGTAAAGGGATGGGAAGTAAAATACAAATAGTCAAGCACCACGCAATATTGAGTTATATACATACTCGGAATCAGTGATTTTTTCTGCGTTTTTTGAGCAGGGTTTCGCGTAAATCAGAATATTTTTTGTCAGAATGTTGTTTGTTTTTTGTCGCTTGAGTTAATGTGAAGATGAGGGGTCATTTCACGTTGCTTGGTGTCAAGCGACATCATTTTAACAATTTATTTCATTTAAAATAACATTCATTTGAGTGTATGTGAGTAACATAAGCTTGCTTTGAAAATTTTACTGTAAACATTATAAAGAATTTTAACCAAATCCAAATAAACTGAAATTGAACTTTGAAGCATTTTTCTGTGTTTCAGTTCCCATAGACGAGGTCGCTTAATTAGCTTCTGCTGGCATTTGAACCAATTTGCTTTGAACTATTTCAGTAAATTATGCAGCTTGAGCATTTTATCCTTGATCAACAATATTATAACATGTCGTTTCAAGCAGTTATCTTCTCATTAGGCATGACATTTTTTTAATTCCTTTTAATTTAATTATATCTATGTTTGCATATTTAAATATTATTACTTTAACCGCCTTTATTAAAGTTATTTAAACCACAACGTAATAATGCGGCGATGTCAAGTAATTACGTAAAGTAAGACTTCTAGATAACGTTTGAGAGGCACACATAGGTGGTGCAGAGCAGGTTAAAATCATAACGGAAGTTTAATCCAGGTTACCAAAGTAAAAGTCTAAGGATTTAAAGTCAATAGATCTTTGTTACACTGTAATTACTGGACAAATAATGAGCAACAAATTATGGTTGGTAGGTAATGCTTTTTACCTGATTAAAACAATTCTACACCATGGTCCGTGAAAAGACGTGGCGAGCCTAGATTTGAGGGGCTATCTTTGTCAACGAAGACGTTGACGATGACCCATTCGTTGACTAATCCTTAGAGGGGAGGCACCCATACCACGCAATTCTGACCTCATGAAGCGAATAACTTCTTACAGATGGTACCAACTCCGAGCCGCCCACTGCGAATATAGCCGGCCACAACGCATGGGGCGAGCTAGACGGATCCACATCCACAACCAGGACTGAGCTTAGCCTGTCTGATGCCGGGGATGATCAGGTAAGCTTTGACTATGATCTCCTCCGAATATCGACTAAGATGGTACCAACTCCGAGCCGCCCACTGCGAATATAGCCGGCCACATCGCATGGGACGAGCTAGACGAATTCACATCGACAACCAGGACTGAGCTCAGCCTGTCTAATGGGGGGGATGATCAGGTAAGCCTTGACGATGATGTTCTCCGAATATCGACCACGGTGGTACAAACTCCGAGCCACCCACTGCGAATATAGCCTGCCATAACACATGAGGCGAGCTAAACGGATCCACATCGACAACCAGGACTGAGCTCAGCTTGTCTGATGTGGGGGATGATCAGGCAAGCCTTGACGATGATGTTCTCCGAATATCGACCACGGTGGTCAAGCCAGGTGTGCAGTACATATTATAATTTGCCCATTGTACTTGTCGCATGTAATGTCTTTTATAATGATCTGTATCTGGTGTACAATAAAGTATTTTTGTATTGTATTGTATAATCGACGACCTCTGTGGCGCGGTGGGTGAAAGTCTGCCTGCGATGACGGAGCTTGCAGATCGTACTCACAATTGTCCCCAGGCGGGACCTGGGGACAATTGTGAGTACGATCTGCAGATATTTGTTCCGGCTGGGTGATTATGACCATACGTGTGTTATGGTCGCTATCTACTATATGTATAATAAAAAATATCTAGCTATGAATGTATTGTATCAAGTATATCAGTCATCTAGTACCATAACACAAGCTTCTTAGTTTGGATTTAGATGATGCTGTGTGGGTTGTCCAGAATTATTTATTTATTTATTCTAATAACTACTTATGGACCGACCCAGCTAACGGATAGACCAACGAGGCAGTCAGGTAATCTATCATGGAAGACAATAATGAAGATGATGAGCATTGAAAACACGATTGGAGCTTCATCTACTATACCTACCTTTGATGGTAGAGCTTAGATTTGATGATATGATACCCATCAAATAGCCCTATCAAAGCAAACGGCGCTGGCTATTCATAAATATCGTTATGTGGCATTACTTTAAATTAGTGACTCAAAATAATAATATAAGTACTTTGCTTTGTATTCTGTTATGTCATTATTGTTTTTAGGATTCCGTACCTAAAGGGTAAAACGAGACCATATTACAATGACTCCGCTGTCCGTCCATCTGTCCGTCTGTATCATGATAGTTGACAGTTGAAATTTTCAGTAGATGATATATTTCTGTTGCCGCTATAACAAAAAATACGTGCACGAGTGCGACTCGCACTGTTTTTTTTTTATCATCGGATTTAGAAAGTGGTGGAATATACACTGCACCTATGTTTCCGCACCCTTTGGTGCACCATAATGTCCTGCGTACATTGCTATTTTCCGTTGAGACGCCAAAGGTATGGCCGCGGTGGCCAACATTAGCTAGGAAGACATCAATATCATGATTCAATGAATAAAGATTTCTTCGTTTCTTTCAAAGCCCCTCAAACCAAGACGTCGCAGCCACGAGTCAGCCCTCCCGGGTACTCCGATACACAGTAAGGCGCCCTGGCGCTCCGCTGACAGTATAGCACCGGACTCCGCCTTCGGGACCTCTCTGGCTGATATTATGGAGAGTCCTGCTAGTAAGGTACAGCTATACTTGAAACTCGGTAAACGTTGTGTAGGATGCCCAGGCGAGAGACGATCAGTGGAAGATTTCTGGCGGCTGGCTGAAGATAGAGCGATAGAGGTGTTCATTAGGCGGGGCAGTAGACAGGTTGATGATAATCATAATATTAATTTTAAAGCGGTACCCTGAAGCAAACTAGCGCCGCTACTTTTTTATCGGATTATTAAGTTGAACAATATATCAAATAAATCAAAATGATATATCAAACATTTCATTGGGGATTATAAGTTTTTGTAATGTCTTTGAAATAGTTTTATTTAGTATAGTTTATGCAGAGATACGAAGTTGCCCTTGGTGGCCACCAAACTCTATTTTCGCATATGCACCTAGTGCATCACCGTTGCCATACATTGGGGCATCGCAGCCAGCGTCTTGGGGACGCCTCCGACCTGTATTGATAATGGATCTGTTCAGCTACTGAGTAGTACTTGAGCTCACAGTCTGCAGTTAGCTCAATTGTAAATACTAGTTCTTATTTGTGTCTATTATTTTTCTTGATTAAAATAATAATAATAGATAAATAATAATTAAAACTAAAAAAGACACGGAATAAAAATATATTTTTGATTTCATCTCTACCATTTTATTATTAAGGCGTTTGCATAGTCTTTCATAATCTGATGATCCAAACAACCTGAATAAATCCAGGTCCACCTCCGCGAAGACATAAAGTCCATCCACTCGAGCAGTTCTTCAGAGCGGGCGCTGCGAGGATGGAAGTTCGTGAAGAGTATGACTTCAGCAGCTGGTGCGTTTAACAAGGGTACTACGCTGCCGGGGACGCCTCTGCCTAACACTATGGTAAGTTTCATGACCTGCCTAAAACTATGGTGAGTTTCATGACCTGCCTAACACTATGGTGAGTTTCATGACCTGCCTAACACTATGGTGAGTTTCATGACCTGCCTAACACTATGGTGAGTTTCATGACCTGCCTAACACTATGGTGAGTTTCATGACCTGCCTAACACTATGGTGAGTTTCATGACCTGCCTAACTGCGTGACGGGACGCGTGGGTTTGGTTCCGACGGAAGATCAGCGTTGTGATAGCTATGCACAATGGCTATCACAACACAATGCTGAGTCGGACGCCATTTTGTAGCATTTAAGTTTTTTTTTTTTCAATTAGTTAGTAGTTATGTAGTATTTATGGTGTTGGGTAGTTAAGGAATTAGTTTAGTAAATTTGTTAACTACAAATCAAAGTTGTTTGCTACAAATAAAGATAATTCTATTCTATTATATTCCTAACACTATGGTGAGTTTTTTAGTATGTTATTTTTTAATCTGAAGTTGAATTTTGGAATGAAGACTGCGTTATCTTGCACCGCTGTGATTGGCTGAATAGGTAGTATTTTTTTTTTTTTTTTAAAGTAGTAGTCTAACAAGAACGAACCCAAAATTTTTGTGCTCTGACAGGGTTTTTAGATGGCGAAAGTTTCCTCAAAGCCCAAAATATAAATAAAATTGCCATAACAAACTAAACAAATATTAAAAATGTAAATTCTTCTTACTTCACAGCCAAAATCAGAGATCTATGAAGATCAGAAAGGCGATCGAAAACCCTCACAGCCCAGTCAGCCTAATGAGAAGGAAGAAAACCATGGGGAAACGAATCCTGAGGTAAGCTGACTACAACGATTTTTTTTTTTTTTTTTTATATATATGATTGACCAGCTGCGCCCTGCAGCTTCGCCAGAAAATCTATGTGTCAAATGGTTTATAAATCTTCTTCTTGAATCACCTTACCTATTAAAAAAAACCGCATCAAAATCCTTTGCGTAGTTTTAAAGATCTAAGCATACATAGGGACAGACAGCGGGAAGCTACATTGTTTCTATGATGTTAGCTTTATGGACTAAATTTAAAAAGTACTAAGTAGTCTAATAATCGTGTAACTAAACTTGTTTGTCTGTTGTGTCTAATAAATAATTTTCTTTTTTTCTAGGGTCTAGATCCAGAATCTCTAATGTTCAGAGACGGCAGACGCCGGATAGATATGGTGCTGGCGTTCGAAGAAGAGGACTACGGAGTCATGACGGAGGGGGAGGCCAAGAAACGGGAGTATCGGCGGACTTTTCAGGTAAAGTATTTTTTTATAATAATAATATATGATTGACTTGTTTATGGCAGACGTCCGCAATCTCCCCTATAGCCCGATTACCCAGTCGATCCATTCATCACAATAGCCTGGTTTTATTTCTTTCATTTCTCTTTGCAATAGTCTCTACACCTCGCGGATCCCGTCTTTGGGTGTATCATTTGTGCACCCGAGGATGATACCCGCTATGTGTAGCCATCGCCTTTAGATTAACTTCTCAAAGTGCCTCTGTGCTGTTGGCTTCGGCCCCACGCAAGCCTTCCAAAGGACCGGGTCACTTTGTGGCCCGAGATCATGGTAAAGGAGAGACATAATAATATCATTTATTTCAAACCATAGACAAGTAAGAGATCTTATTTAACTTATTCTACGGTCCATAGTAATATATACCTTTTTACGAGTTAATATAGGCCTCCTCATCGATTTCGATGACGGCCTAGACATCACGGATTCTTCTATTATGAGCTCTAATATAAATCGCTAGACCGCACTTGGTCTTGAATACCCTGCGACACGTATGGTAGTAGCAATGCTCGGAGATTCTCTGAAGGATAGGATTCGTAACGAATACCTACATCCAACAGAGAACCAAAATTATCGACATAGCTGTAAGAATACGCTAGCTGAAGTGGCAGTGGGCCGGCCATATCGGCATACGTGTTCTTGAATGGAGACTACGACTCGGTAAATGTAGTAAATAAATAAATAATGCTGGACAATCCACACAGCATTACCTAGCCTCATGGTAAGCAGAGCTTGTATTATGGGTACCAGATAACTGATATACATAATACAATACATTACATAGATAGATAAATTTGTAATATTGTAAGCTTAAAGAAATAAAACTTTTCATTTTCATTCATTTTCATTTTCATTTTCATTTTCATTTTCATTATACATAGAAAACGACCAGAGCACCCGGAACAAATATCTGCAGATCGTACAAACAATTGTTCCGAGGCGGGAATCAAACCCGCAACCTTCAGCGTCGCAGGCGGACCTTCGCCCACCTTCGCTTCGTCGTAGTGTAGTGTAGACTCTCCGACCAGCTGGGATGACGACCTGCGAAAGACTGATAGATAGATGCTGCATGCGTCAAGCTGAAGACAGAGCGCTGTGGCGCTCATTGGGGGAGGTCCAGCAGTGGACTAAGATAGGCTGATGATGACGTATGGCAGAAGAGTTAGCCCGATGAGTTATATAGTGTACGTGTAGGAGGGCTTAGATCTCTGAACTAAGAGACTATTTTTATAAGTTAAGAGTCGTAAGTGAAATTTTCAGAGTATGTCATTTTATTATTTTAAACGAAAAAAGATCGCGGTAATGCTATATTTTTAATGAGGTTTTATGTTAAACTATATTGTATGTTTCTTTTTGTTGTTCGCCGTTTTAATTATTCTTGTTCCTACCTAACCCGACAGCACAAATAAATTGTATTTAAGTAACCGGCCGGGTGATTATGTAACTCGCGACCTGTTTGCGACAGGCGTAAATTAAGCTGTATTAGTTGTAGTTTGTATTAGTTTGACACCAGCTACAACGTCAAAATTGGTCAAAATTGGCGTTTGACAGCACTGATTGCTTAATTTACGCCTGTCGCAAACCGGTCGCGAGTTATATAATCACCATACCGGTTTGTACATGCCCATTGTTGATGAGGTAAACAGGAGTGGTTCAAGGCACTACTCTAGAACTACTTTTGTTTCTATAATATATAAACAAAAATCTCAAAGTTCGCTATATTATACCTATTCATTTAGTGGAATAAAATTGTTGATAATTTGTGTGGTGGAAAATAAAGCTTTTTTTTTATTATAATAACGAAAATTACCTATAAATTGTATTTAAATAACGCGGTTTGTCGATGAGGTAAACAGGAGTAGTTCAAGGCACTGCTCTAGGACCACTTTTGATTCTCTATTATATAAACGAAAATCTCGAAATTCGCTATATTGTACCTATACATTTAGTGGAATAAAATTGTTAATAATTTGTGTGGTGGAAAATAAAGCTTTTTTTTATTATAATAACGAAAATTACCTATAAACTGTATTTAAATAACGCGGTTTGTACATGCACATTGTCGATGAGGTAAACAGGAGTAGTTCAAGGCACTGCTCTAGGACCACTTTTGTTTCTCTATTATATAAACGAAAATCTCAAAATTCCTTCACGTTTCTTTCCAGGAGAATCTCATAAAAGAAGGCTTAGAGTTAGAACTGGAGAACAAGTGTCTGTCTTTCGACGAGAAGACCTGGTTTCTGAAGATACATATACCTTGGAAGACGGAGATGCGGTTAGCTGAAGTTATAGGAATGAAGCTCCCGACGAAGCGGTTTATTACGATCTCTGTGAAAGCCTGGGTGAGACTTTAGCTTTTAATTTTGTTTTTCCTTTATTAGAGTTATGAGGTAGTTAATGATTATTGATTAAGGCAGAAACAGAAATACACTTAAATACATAAACAGACATACAATTTATTGGTAAAATTATTTACATGTAATTTTTTCATAAGAATAGTTATAATTATAATACAAATTGTATTTTATCATCACTAAGCATAATTTAAATTTAAACATAGATTAAAACAAATAAATAAATTAAAAAGTTGACATAATTAAAAAATATTAAATTTACTTTTCTAGTAGTTCGTTCACTGAGTAGAACAGTTTATAATATTCTTAAAGTTAACAAATAGGTTGCATTTGTAGTTCGCAGGTTAAATAGGTTATCGTTATTTGTAGGTGCATATGTAGTGTAATAGATGTCTTGTTATATTTAACTCTTGGTTATCGTTGTAGACAGTAGGTTGGTAGGTATATTTACTGACAGACGTGTGTCGCTGGGCTCGCCTTGTTTCGTCACCTTGAAGGTAATAGCTGAAAATCAGTGTTTGCTCATAGAGCAATATTATCACTGAGCTATTACCGCATTTCTTAGTAATTACTTTTGATAATTATGTTTTGTTTTAATTTTGTACTTTTATGATTAAGCTGATTAATTGTATGTGTGTATTTAATGTGTCAAATAAATGATTTACTTACTTACTTACTTAACAGTATAATTATAGTTTTAAGTTCTTGTCTAACTGTGTAGTTAAAATTAAAATTTATGTATATTTATATAGACCAATCAAGATGCCACTAATAGAAACAATATTTATAAAAAACACTAACGTTACAGACGCTTATTTGGTAAATGTTTCTCTTTCTCTATAATTCTAAGATGGGTGTAATCAGTAAATCATAATTCATATAATTTATTGTGATTTTATGCATATAGGTAGTTCTTTCAATTCAATTCATTTATTGCAAAAAATACATATGTATGGTCATAATACAAGGTCTTAAATATTAGAATAGGTAGTGTCACATACTTCACCAAAACACATTGGCATGCTAACAATTTCCAAAACTAGCTGCCAACAATGTTATTTTAAAATGATTTAAAAAAATAAGTTATATATTATGAACATGTCAATAATGTGCTATTTAATTTTCAAATTTAGGTCCATGAGTTCTTTGACACTATAGAAAGCTTTTCCAATGAGCCATAATTTTAACTTTTTTATAAATATTGTTAAAGGTAAATCTTTGATGTCATTAGGGATTTTATTATATATTGAACCACACATAGCATAACAGTTCTTTTTATATAAGGCTGTCTTAGGAGTTCTAGACAGAACAATTTGTTCTGAGTTACGTACACGTCTAGGGTATATATCCCTAGCTTAAGTAAATAAATTCGAATGTTCCTTTAAAAATTTACTCTTTTTTCTCTCTTACTTGTCTTCTTAGTGCACAATGCATTTATAAAAGCCCTGTCGAGGCACATCAATTTTTGGGTTCACTCTTGTAAGATTGTTAATTTAATAGGTTACTAGCTGCTCCCCGCGGCTTCGCCCCCGTGGAAATCTATGTGTCAAATTGTTTAAATGATAAAAAGTCCTATGAAATCCTATGTTAGACTCCTGGTTCTAAGCTACCTCTCCACCAATTTTCAGCTAAATCGGTCCAGCCGTTCTCGAGTTATAAGTGTTGTAACAAACACGACTTTCTTTTATATATATAGATAAGGTTTTTAAAGACGAAATACTTTTACAGAACGATGAAAAACAAGCAGAAAAAGACAAGAAATGGTATTCAAAATGGCGACGGCGGTGGAAACATTTCTATGAGTACGATCACCGGAAGATAGAACCGGAACCTTCTTTCTATGATGCGACTGAAGCTGGGGGTGCGAGGAGGGAAGAACAGTAAGTTATACTTTTTTTATGATAGGCCTATTGTGATCGCCACTTATACGTTCAGCCCCAAAGCCGTGGCGTTCATAGTTCGCCACTAACCCTTGCAGCTGCTAGGAACTGTAGGATTTCCTTCGGGGTGATGTCTCGTAGCTCGTCTGGGCTATGCAGGTGCTAGCCCAGATGGATGCTGCGTTTGTGCATCAGTGCTCCACACTCGCATAGCAGTTGGAGGAGCGTTTCATCCGCCTCCTCGCAGAATCTGCAGGATTGTGTGTCGCTAGTTTGAACATGTGCTTGTTAAGTTTTACTTACTGTAACTTTAATACCTCCATTAGGGATTTTCGCAGCGGCACAATAAAAAGTAACTTATAAAAGTACCTATCTATATGTATAAAACAAAGTTGGGTTTATTCAAAAACTTATAACCCGAAAACGGCTGGACCGATTTTATGGTTTTAGTTTGTTGTATTTGTCTCTGTCCTGAATAGCGGAATAGTATTAAAAACATTAGAAAACTGACGAAAAAAATAAAATAAAAGAAAAAATACGTAATTTCCCATGAATAATGTGATGGGTTGGTATGGCTGATGGTTTCGTAACTGTCAAACATTGACTGTTAAGAGGCACAAAGTTCGCCACACATACTACACTTAACGCTGATTGCCACGCGGGCGAAGCTGCGGGGAGCAGCTGGTATAAAATAAAAACTAAATATGAAGATTAAGAAGAAATCGTCGTTGCAAAACTATAGGGTCTGGATTTACTTAATTTCATCTTAGTGTGACTTTGACAATGGGCGTGTAAAATGTTGATTCAATTAAATTTTATGATTAAATTCTTGTATTCTGTGTTATTGCAGGTTTTTAGTTAAAGACAGACACACCCAATTTTCTCCGGCGCAGAGAAGTTTGCTAGTCATGCAGATATTACTCAGAGCAAAATATGACAATAATGAAACAAAGGTGAGACATGAACATAATACAGTTAATAGTGATGAAACAATACAAACAACTAATATAAACAATAAACATATTACGTAGAAAATGCGAGTGCAAATAACGTCAAATTAAACAAACACGATATGTTTAGAAATCAAACAGAATAGAAAGACCGAAGATTAGAGAACTAAAAAAAAATATGCTGGACAATTCACACAGCATTATCTAGCCCCATGGTAAGCAGAGCTTGTTATAAGTCGATAAGTTGATTTATAACAACATACAAAAGACATTTATAGAATAGATACAAATATATCAATCACATGTTGATTTATTTGTACCTATAGTCATCGTATAGGCAGACAAATCTGACATCGCCAACGTTTATGTCTCGAAAAACATAACTACAATAAGGAAAAAAAAATATGCTGGATAATTCACACAGCATTATCTAGCCAAGAAGCCTAAGCAGAGATTGTGTTATGGGTACTAGATAACTGATATACATAATACAATATATTACATAGATAGATATTTTTTATTATACATAGAAAACAACCAGAACACCCGGAACAAATATCTGCAGATCGTACATACAATTGTTCCGAGGCGGGAATCGAACCCGCAACCTCCTGCGTCGCAGGCGGACCTTCGCCCACCGCGCCACATCGGTCGTCTCCCAGGACCCTCTTACTTGAACGCCACGGCGCCGGCGACGTCGTCGCGTCGCTGGCAATGTATCTTCATAGGAACTATTGTGCAGCAGACGACGCGACGTTGCCAAACCGTCCAAAGAAAAAGAACCAAGTGTTAGCTGCCATAAAATATGAAATGAATGGTTAGGATATGTTGCCAGCGATGACGTCACCATGGCGCGGGCGTCTCAGTGAGCTAGGGCTCTATTACGGATATTATGTATAATGTTTTCGTTATTATAGTACTATTTTTATATTTGTATTATGTATATGGTACTATTTATAATATTTTTTCTTGTTATAACAGTTTGAATTAAATTTCTTTTTATTTTAAATTTATTCCTTTTAAATTTATTTATTTTCAGATGGGTATTCGTCGGTTGCTGAACGACAGTACCTACCTCGGTTGCTTTCCTCTTCACGAAGGAAGGCATGACGTGGATCTGATTGACGGTACTACCACTGACAGGAGAGTAAGTTATATCATATTTTCTTCACGTAGTGTTGGTCCGAAGACCTAAGTAATCTATACGCTCCTATCACATACTTTTTTCTAGACTTCATAATGTCACCGAAAGGCCGTGCATTAATTTTAAAAGAATAAAATAATTTATTTATAGCCACACACAATAATAAACAGTTACAAAAAAAAGGAAAACACATAAAAAATACAAAACAACTTAAGTAGTAGGGATTTAAACTATACATAATGTAGCGTGGTAGAGTCCCAAGTATAAGAATAACTGGTCTTTCCCTATGTGCGCGGCTAATAAGGTCCAATCTCAGCTTGTTGTCATTATCGACCGAGGATGATAATGACACTGGTTTTCAGGCTGGACCTACTCTGGTTTTCAGGCTCGACCTATACTGGTTTTCAGGCTGGACCTGAATTTTAGTATTCTACATAAGTCTATATGAATTGTCTGCCATTATTTATTCCATCAATTCCATATCATCACATATCATTTATTTATTCTTACTTCCCATCTTATTATTCATATCTTCTCTTTCACAAATATTATTTAATAGCGGACCTTCCCGGATTCGCACGGTTTTAGTACGGATCCCTAAGTTTTTTCAAAATAGAATATAGCCTATGTTCACCGGGGACAGTGTAGCTTCTTATCATATTATCAACATCAATTTATGTCTCATTTCTCATATTCATATCTTTCCTTCCACAAACACTATCAGTTAATTTTCTGTTTCTCTAATTAGGACAACCACTTTAAATAAATCATTGGACTTTACAATGCTTTTATAAATGTATAGAAGATAAATGACAATACAATGAATTTGGATGTGTGTGTCACACATCCAAATTCATCGAATTGTCATTTATCTTTTTGATTAAATGAATTTCTTTGTGTATAAATTGTAAAATAAAAAACTGGCTAGATTCATTTCAAGATTCATCTACTTCGTTTGAAGATTTATCTAGTTCAATTCAAGAGATAATAATTTCAAAGACTTTTCATTATTTCCAGCTGCTCTACCTAGAATGGGCGCGACCGTCAAAATGGTACAAGAAACAGCCTCTCTGCCTGGTCCGTCGGTACTTTGGGGATAAGATAGGACTGTATTTCTGCTGGCTAGGGTTCTATACGAAGATGTTGTACTTTCCTGCGATAGTGGGGACACTGTGCTTTCTGTATGGACTTGCTAGTATGGAGTCGAAGGATAATATACCCAGGTAAGAAAGTTTAAAAAATGAATGGAAATATTAACGGCCTCTATGTTATAGGGGTAAAAGTTTACTAGATAACTGCAAACTTCTGACAGAAAATAGTTATGAATATCAAATACTTAAGTGCTTCTAAACGCTTTCGAAACTTCGTTGGTTAAGTTTTTGTTGTAGTACAAATCGACAACCACATTCACAAAACTCAGTATCGTCTTACGCGACTAAGAGAGTCGCGTAAGCTTTTAGAAGCACTTAAATATTTGATATAATCAATAACGAATCAATAACTGAAATTAGATAACTTTAATTGCAATAAGTATTTAGATAAGTAACCTATTTATTTATACTTTTTGCACGAAAAACAACACAAAACTTATTCTAGAAAATTTAAACAAAGGCGAACTTAACCCTAAAAAGAGTTCTCTTCCAGCAAACCTTATTGGTAGAGAGAGACAAAGTGAAGAGAGAAGTGGGTACATGTGCATAAACGAAATGAAATAAGAAATAGACAAAAGATTAAATTTTAACTAACTTATTAATTATAATAATATATACTATGTAACAATAACAAATATAATATACTATATAACCTAAATTCCAAAAATAAATAAATTCAATACTTACATATATACATATAATATATACATAAAATACAACAAATATACATAAAAATACAATAATATATACATAAAATACAACCTACTTACACAAAAATAGATAATTGGTTACTTGTACCGGCTATGAACTCCTCATAGCTGTTAAATTTGTTGTCAGTGTCAACTAGTTTTTCAGTTTGCCCGAACTTTAAAATCAGTTAAATTAGATTAAGTTTCCTGATCCTAAGCTTATAATGATGTGTAATTGTACGTGGGTGCATGAACACATATGTAAGTTTACTTATATATAGATTTAGGTACCTATCCGGTTTATTGTTTTTTTTTTTTTTTTTCTCTCTATTTCAAGCTTTTCTATCATACGTTTTGCTCTACACGTTTTGTTCTTATGATTCTCAGTATGCACATAATTTGTGAAATGATCAAGTTCTAAACCCTTTATTATTCAAATTCTGTATATTTTGTGATTATTTTATGTTTTGTGCGTTTAAATAAATAAAAAAAAAAAAAAAAAAAAAAAAAAAACTAGGCTCTGGTGGAAATAAATCTTTATTGCCAATTAAAAGAAGCTAGTCAAGTCAAACAATCTTCATAATTTAATAACTCGATAATTTACAGTTATTTCCCATTACTTGACACTGGTAAGTTTCCAACCAGACACATGTTTTTTTTCTTTTTATATTCTAAATGTTGCCATTAGCTAAGATTAATCATCATTTTTGTATTTCAGCAAAGAGATCTGTGACGACAAAGGTCCCGGCAACACTACTCTCTGCCCGCTCTGCGACAAAGCCTGCAAATACCAGTCACTGTCCGACTCGTGTCTGTTCGCCAAACTGTCGTACCTCTTCGATAACCCAGCCACTGTTTTCTTCGCTATATTCATGTCTTTTTGGGGTAAGCATTCAATCAAATTTAAAGGTACCATCAGGTAATTCAAATGTCAAGTCATAAATATAGATAGGAAAGTAAAGTGTGCCCAACATTGAGCCTTGAGGGACCCCATAAGTAATTATGTACCTATACATGGCCTGTGCTGTACAAAGATAATAGGAAAGTTTAAAGCTCCACCAAGTCATGGTAAAAATCGAATTATTAGTAATTTAAGCTACAAAGCCTACAAATACCAGTCATTATCCGACTCATATCTGTGTCGCCATCGCCAAACTGTCATAACTACGACGACCGTGTGATTCCCGCCTCGGAACAATTGTGTGTACGATCTGCAGATATTTGTTCCGGGTGTTCTGGTCGTTTTCTATGTATCATTAAAAATATATATCTATGTAATATATTGTATTATGTATACCAGTTATGTAGTACCCATAACACAAGCTCTGCTTACCTTGGGGCTAGATAATGCTGTGTGAATTGTCCCGCATTATTTATTTATTTAACTCTTCGATAACCCAGCCACTGCCTTCTTCACTATATTCATGTCTTTTTGGGGTAAGCAAGCACTTATCAAATTAAAAGGTAACATAAGGTAACTTTAATGTTAAGTCATAAGTATACCTAGATAGGAAAGTAAAATGTGCCTTGACCTTGGGACCCCGTAAGTAATTACATTTCTGCAAAATTGCACTCTGATCCGTTCAGTAGTTCTGGCGTGAAGAAATACCTAACAAACATCGATCCATCCATTTAAACATCCAAAGTCTAAAAATAAAAATAACGGGATAATAATAAATGATGCTGGACAATTCACACAGCATTATCTAGCCCCAAGGTAAGCAGAGCTTGTGTTATGGGTACTAGATAACTGGTATACATAATACAATATATTACATAGATAGATAGTTATTATACATAGAAAACGACCAGAACACCCGGAACAAATATCTGCAGATCGTACACACAATGTGTACGATCTGTATGGGTACTAGATAACTGATATACATAATATCAGTTATCTAGTACCCATAACACAAGCTCTGCTTACCATGGGGCTAGATAATGCTGTGTGAATTGTCCAGCATTATTTATTTATTTAAATACAACGGGTATTTATCGTTTTTGTTTACCTATTTTCCCGACGTTTCAACAGGTTTACACACTGTCGCGGTCACGTGGTTGTATTAATATTTATAATTATGTGTTCAGATCGCGTAAGTTAAATAATATTCAATGTAACTGTTGCACATTATTTGTTTATTTTATCAATAGATATAATTATACACTGACGTCACTTTAATTCTGTATTTCAGCAACGTCATTCCTTGAACTATGGAAACGGAAACAATCGGTGCTTCGATGGGAATGGGACTTGGGGAAAGTTGATCAAGTAAGTCCAGTTAAATACGACCGATGTGGCGCGGTGGGCGAAGGTCTAATAATGAAATAGGTATAATAATAATAATAATATAGCCCGATTACCCAGTCCATCCATCCATCACAATAGCCTGGTTTTATTTCTTTCATTTTTCTTTGCAATAGTCTCTACACCTGGCGGATACCATCTTTGGGTGTATCATATTGTGCACCCGAGGATGATACCCGCTATGTGTATCTATCGCCTTAAGATTAACTTCTTTTAGGGCCTTCCAAAGGACCGGGTCACTTTATGGCCCGAGATCATGGTAAAGGAGAGACATAATAATAAAATATTTATTTACCAAAAAACACATGCGAAATCATTTAAAATACAGTGGCAGTGGAACTCAAACTAAGCAAGAATGCTTGTATCTTGAGGTCCGTGAGTGCGTTATGTATGTATAATATGTACGTACATACACTCATTATCCTTCTAATTCGAACCGCGTTTTTCACGCTTTGCTTTAAAATCAATCTTATTCTTCAGGATGAAGATCCTAGACCAGAGTTCGAAGCAGCAGTGAAGACATTCCGCACCAACCCTGTGACGAGGGAAAAGGAACCTTATCTACCTCCCTGGCAGAAGACCATGAGATACGTGGCTACCAGCGGAGCTGTTCTCTTTATGGTAAATCCTTTTGCTAACTTACAACCTCAACGCTCTTCTGGTTTTCTAAGTGTCTCTTGATTATCATTATAATTAAAAGTTAATAGAAGCGTTTTACATAAAATAAAACGCATATTAATTTACTTACCTTGTTCAAAACTTTTTAATGAGAATGCCCCGTTGTTTCCCGCCAGAATATTCAAATTTTATTGGAAATAGCATTGTCTTCCGCTAGTTGTGACCAATAAGAGGTCTCCACGCCACCTACTAGGCGCGACAGTGGCGCCAATAGTTTGTACTTTTGAGCGCCATGATCTTTTATTTCATTGCGTCGAATATCACCAGGCAAGATTTAAAATGTAAGTTTTGAACAAGGTAAGTAAATTAATATGCGTTTTATTTTATGTAAAACGCTTCTATTAATTTGACTGGACCTTGTTCAAAACTTTTTAATGAGAGATGTTTGTTATCGCCTGGTGGTGGTGGAGACACTTAACGCCAATGTGAACTTACTAAAATAAAAGTTATTATAGTAAACTATACAGGTTTGAATGCAAATAAGACATTATGACATTCAAACTAAATACATAAGTAACTGACAGGGCGCTATGGCGCACATTAAGGGAGGCCTATGTCTAGCAGTGGATTTGACATAGGCTGATGATGATGACATAAGTAACACACTTATGCCCAAAAACAAAACTTAGCAATATTTAAAACATAACATGTAGACATCCAAATGTCTTGTTGTGACTGGTTCGAAAAGTTCGAGGGAAAAGTCATTAAATTTATTGAAAAATAAAATTGTTACTCTGTGCTACTTCCATGCCATGATAGGTTAAACCTGTAGTATTATGTATATTATAGACCACTACGTAATACTATTATATTATAGTCAATGAATTCAGGACAGTTCACACAGTATCATCTATCGGATAGATGAGGATAGATTCTATGCTATCCCCAAGCTAAGCAGAACCTGTGTAATTGGTACTAGTTTACTGATAAACATAAAACAATACATTATCATAGTATCCGTTAAATAAGACCGCGGCGGTCATGGCTGAATTTCTTTTAGAAACGGTTCACAAACATTCGTTTAATTTAATATGTCCTTTAATTCATATAAAAGTAAATATTTTGATCCAAAATAAATTTACAACCCTGGCCATCTCTGAAGATTGTATGGTCGATTAAACCATTTTAACTCAAATAGGTTATTAATCCAACACAGTAGGTAGGTACTCGATAAACCTTTTCAATTGTAGCGGAGCTTTGCTCATCTAAGAGGCCCAGATATGGGATGTTTTATTCTTAGATTTCAATAATTAATTAAGTTTCCCCCCCACTTTGTTTGGAATACAACAGTTGTTGAGATAACATTTGCATATATTTCCAACTGTAAAGCGTAAGAATCTTACGGATCAGATAGCTTCAGCTATTTCTTTTGAAAAAGGCCAACAGGATATAGAAAGCATGTTATTGTACAAACTTTATGAAGAGATTCCTATCCTGTCGTCAATAAATAACATTATGATGCATGATGGTAACTATTAGACACTAGATATCCTGCATCTTACAACCAGTGTAGTTCACAAACCAGCACAAACGTTATTTGTTTCAATGTAGTGTAGGCACTCTATTTGCAGATGTATTCGTCACTCTTGTCACATATGTTGAGGGAAAGACTACCCGATTACACGTTATTATAATATTGGTTCGCTGGTACTAAACAAACAGCTCCGCACGTCAAGTACATAGGCCGTGGGTACTAAGTTAATGTTTTGATGACTTTCTCATACTTAGCATAATGCAGGTAAATAAAACATCAAAACATTACCGAGTATTAGCCTATCAACAACATATCATACAACGCAAACGACTATGAATTTTTACCGAAGATAATAAGTATAAAGAGGGTAGTTAATCGTAATAAGCACGGAAGGTATTACCGTACTCAGTCCGGCCATTGTCACAATCACAACTCTATACATAGACGGATTTCAATACAAATCCCGAGATACCTTTGCAACTGCTTTGCAATTACATAGGCTAAAAACTTATTATTGGCAAGACCAACAATTTAATCAATTCGTCATATTTAATTGTTCAGACAAAATGGACACAAATGTAGTGTCTTATTATTCTACATATTTTTAATGTTGGTAGGTAAACCAGCATTCATTTTCATTGCTTTACGTTTCCTATGATTACTTGACGTGTCCTACCAGTCTTTCATATGTGGGTGGCAAAAAGAACAAAATAAAATTGAGGGTAGATAGTTTTTTAGTGACCTATTCTCTTCCACGCGAAAAGTTTGGTACGCAACAAAAATTTTAAGGTAGGTCTGAATAACTGCTCAATATGATAATTGATAATCCTTGCATTCATTGCTGCGATCTCATGAACCTGCATGAATCCATAGAAATATTATTTAATCCTTTCCTTAAACTCTCACTGCATACAGGTTACCGATCCGAGAGAAATAATATATAATAGTAACTCTGGGTTAAACTATGTTGAATCCAAGTCCAACCCCAATGCTTAGCGTAAGGTATTTTCATTGCCTGTACAAGGACATAACATAATCAGTTGTCGCTGCGTTGCGCAATTTATCAGTTAATGAATAAGTAGTCATAAAATAGTAAGTAGTAGTAAGTAAGTATGCGATACCGTGGAATTTGTTGCATAACTAGTGAATATGCACCACGACGCTTCCATATAATACATAGTGGGCATGCAATACCCGAATCATATAGATATTAGTTACCCTTCCGGGAATTACTTTAAAATAGGTACGCGATACCCTTGTTGTATCACTAGTGATATGCACCACGAAGCTTCCATTTAATACTAACTCGTGGTGTGAGTATTCAATACCCGAATAATATAGATATTAGTTAGCCTTCCTGGAAGTTCTTGAAAATAGGTACGCGATACCCTTGTTGTATCACTAGTGATATGCACCACGAAGCTTCCATTCAATACTTACTCGTGGTGTGGGTATTCAATACCCGAATAATATAGATATTAGTTAGCCTTCCTGAAAGTTCTTGAAAATAGGTACGCGATACCCTTGTTGTATCACTAGTGATATGCACCACGACGCTTCCATTTAATATTTACTCGTGGTGTGGGTATTCAATACCCGAATAATATAGATATTAGTTAGCCTTTCTGGAAGTTCTTGAAAATAGGTACGCGATACCCTTGTTGTATCACTAGTGATATGCACCACAACGCTTCCATTTAATACTTACTCGTGGTGTTGGTATTCAATACCCGAATACTATAGATATTAGTTAGCCTTCCTGGAAGTTCTTGAAAATAGGTACGCGATACCCTTGTTGTATCACTAGTGGATATGTACCACGACGCTTCCATTTAATACTTACTCTTGGTGTGGGTATGCAAAACCCGAATCATATATATATTAGTCAGCCTTCCTGGAAATTCTTGAAAATAGGTACGCGATACCCTTGTTGTATCACTCGTGGATATGCACCACGAGCGACGCTTCCGTTTAGTACATATACGTAATCATAGTGTAGGTATGCAAAATCCGTATCATATTGATATAGGTAGCTTTCCTGGAAGTTCTATAAATAAGTTCGCGAAACCATGGTGTATATTTATCAAAGTGGTTCTTGCTCCACGATTACTTCATTTTCCCAAATACTAACCAGTTAGTCCTTTTCCGTTCATATGAACACATGTCATACTTACGTTGTTGCAGAAGAAAAATATACCTTTGGACTCGTTGTCCGGGAAATAATCATCATGTCCACGATAATATAATAGCTGGAACGTATTCGGTGCGGCCGAATTTCATGTGTTAATGCAGCCCTGCGAGGGCGCTTAATATAACCCCGCGAGGGTTTTTTTAAAACAAATACTTGCAAGTGCCCATGACAATATTTGCCATTGCAGCCCTGCGAGGGCGCTAAAACGAACCCTGCGAGAGTTTCTTTTATTACTTGCAAGAGGCAGGTGTGTTGCTTACAAATCATTTCTTCATATTCATCCTCATTATTTCTTTATTTTATCCTTTTATCATCTCTTGTCAAGCGACGACTTGACTTGAGAGTTTATTTTTATTTATTAAATTATTTCAGGACTGACACACAGCTGATCGGATGGCTACAATCAGTAGGCAAAAATTGCACACAATATGTAAAAACTTCTGAAAGAAATATTATTACTGCCAACCTATATTAACATTTTAAGTGCCTTTGCAAAAACAGCTTGAATCCGTGGGTGGGCTGTGAATAGGTTAGGCAACATTATTACGAAACTCCTCGTGAGAATTCTAGAACACCAATAAAATGTGGTAGGTAGCCAAACATTTTTTGAAACCAACAAATTGTACTTTATCAGACGATTCAGAAATCTTACTTTTGTTGAGAGGGCATTTGATTCTGAAGGCTAGAAAGAACTAGGTGGACACCCAAGTTTATCATACGAGCGTTCAACATCATACGATGTGGAACGCTCTATGTTCAGCAGTAGGAATATTTTGAGTACATGTTGGCTTATACCAGCTTATGTACGTACATATACCAGCCAGGTTGAGGTCCACGTGTTGTTTGCCGAGTATAAAGTATGGGCAACGCCCTACGTAGGCGTTCATGGCCCACAATGCCCAAATTATAAAGTTAAAAAATTACTCACGATTTTTATTTTCTATGTCGAACACTTTCTCCAGATGTCCACGTGATTCTATGATTTTGGTGGTCAGAATTTATAAATTTTTATCGGGTCTGAATAACTTCTCAATATCTTTTCTCCATGCTGGAAAAATAATTATTTTAGCAAACAAAACCAAAAACCAACATATAACCGGAACACAAAATTATCGAACGGTAAACCGTTAAATTCTCGTTTGCAAAAAATTCACGCTGAAAATAGCGGAAATACCACGTGTTAAGTTGTACAAGCCTCAGCTAACGTAAAAAATATAATAAAAATTACCACGTGCCGGGAGCACGCGCTATTTTATTCGAAATAAAATTCACGAAAAATAACTCGCGCAGGTACTACCTCGTGCGAAGTAGTTGAAGCGTCAGCTTTGTAATAACTATCGACTAACAAACAACACGTATCATCTTGGATTAAAGAATCCAAAAGGAATTTCCGAAACTTATTTCGCAAATTAACACTTTATAGAAAGTGTAAGGTAGATAAAGAAAGTTACTTACGCAGTATGCACTTTCATCAAACCTTTAAATTTGTGCACTTTTAAACAATTCTTTGCTAATTGTATTGTATGCACTTTTAAATATTTCTTCAAAGCCTGCTGAGCAGCATGCTTAGTGTGCTACGTAAAGAAAAGTAGCACGTCCGTATTAGGCGGGAAACAAGACGCCAATGAAATAAAAGATCATGGCGCTCAAAAGTACAAACTATTGGCGCCACTGTCGCGCCTACTAGGTGGCGTGGAGACCTCTTATTGGTCACAACTAGCGGAAGACAATGCTATTTCCAATAAAATTTGAATATTCTGGCGGGAAACAACGGGGCATTCTCATTAAAAAGTTTTGAACAAGGTCCAGTCAAATTAATACATATTTAAAGGTATTAGGTATAAGTAGTATTAGTTTATTTATTTATTATTATAAAAACACTGTCACAGAAATTATTTTGGGTTTTCTCTTGTTACTTTGGTAACTCTGATATTATATAGAACGATTCCATCTACTATTCTGTCGAGTTATACCATTATTTAAAACATAACAGACAAAACATTTATCACCTAGCTGTCATGAACACAAACATTTCATCATCATCATCTGTTTTGATGAGAGCTAGGTTCCACAAAATCCCCCTCAGGAATCCCAAATAATTCCCTTTGCATAATTATCAGACCGTAACTCATAAAGGTGTATTAAATTCTTCAATTGTTCTTCCTCAGATCGCAATAGTAATGGGCGCTGTCCTAGGCACAATAATCTACCGGATATCCATGGTATCAGTCATCTATGGAGGATCGGGCTTCTTCATACAGCAGCACACCAAGATCTTTACTTCTATGACTGCTGCGCTTATCAATTTGATTATCATTATGATTCTGACCAGGGTGAGTGTTTTAGGGTTTTGTAAACCAACGTCGTATGCTTAGTTTATCTACCGGATATCCATGGTATCAGTCATCTATGGAGGATCAGGCTTCTTCATACAGCAGCACACCAAGATCTTTACTTCTATGACTGCTGCGCTTATCAATTTGATCATCATTATGATTTTGACCAGGGTGAGTGTTATTTATATATTTATTGAGGAATAACAAACGACTACATTTCGTGTTTTAGGGTTCTGTGCCCAAGGTATCTTAACAGGGCCAGCTCAATTTTTAAACTCACGTCTTATGCTAAGTGCATGAATTTACTGGATATCCGCGGTATCAGTGGCGTAGGCATAATAATCTACCAGATATCCACGGTATAAGAGCCATAGGCATAATAATATACCGGATATCCACGGTATAAGAGCCGCAGGCACAATAATATACCGGATATCCACGGTATAAGTGCCGTAGGTACAGTAATCTATCGGATATCCACGATATCAGTGCGTTGTTTTTGTGCCTCAGTAATACATATTTTTTAAACAGAAAAAAATCCACCTCTCCATTACCTACACAATAGCAACGTGTCCATCCAGAAATTGCCTGAAAGAATCTTTGTTTGTTTTTTTCTCTGTCTTGGTGTGCAATACAGCGTATTTGTATTGTATTGTCTCTCATTTATATATTCATTTCTATATTTAATTATTTATTTCAGATATACGCCAAGGTAGCGGTATTCCTGACCAACATAGAGAATCCTCGCACACAGACGGAGTACGAAGACTCCTATACATTCAAGATATTCTTCTTCGAGTTCATGAACTTTTACTCTTCGCTGATCTACATCGCTTTCTTCAAGGTTAGTTTGTAGTATTCTCTTAATCGTAGCTTTTCTCGTGTAATGCACCTATTCCGATTCCCCAACAGTGCACAGACCCGAATAAAACCACTATTGAAAAACGTCCCCCTCCCCATAACTTTTACCGTCGGCTAAATTTTCGTTTGTACCCTAAGGGTTTAGGGTACAAAAATTAATTTAGGGTATAAAAATTTTGCCGGTACAATCGAATAGGATCAAAAAAACATGAATATCTTAAAGTCGGTTGCTAGGTTCACACAGCTCGCGAACTGTCAGTCATTTACATCGTTAGGGTAAGACGTCGATGGTCATTTATAACGGAAAGGATTATGTAATGTAGCAACCGCGAAGCGTTCTGATACCGTCAGTGTTGTGTCGTGATCGAGCTGCGTCCGATGAAGTGGTACTATCGTAGCAAAAGACAAAAAATGGAGGTAGATAAAAACCCATAAAAACTTACTCGCAGTGCCTTCAGTTATTCCGTGATGGCGCATGAAACTGTGCCGAAATATTGGAAAATAAAAATTTAATCATGTTAAAATCACTTTTATGTACGTAAATACTTATTATAGGTAATTTCCTGATACCTATTTTGTTTTGCATGAGTGCCAAATTTTAAGCTAAAATTTTTCTTTTTCTTATAGTTGTCCAATATACTTGGCCAATATAATGGCACTTTTGGTGATGTCGCCCTTTCTGTCTTTTTGAATAATAATAATGTAAATCCGTTTATTGGCTGTTAGTGATATTTATAAGATAAGTTAATTTATAATTAAGAGCTGTGGATTTTGTTCATGAAAAAAATAAAATAAAAAAATTAAAGTTATTTGTCGTTCGGAGATGTCAAAATCAGAGTCAGTTACCATGCTGGATGTATCCTTTTTGTCTATTATTTTAATACTTGTTTCTGTGTTAATGTTTATTATAGTTGTTTTTAAAAGTAGGAACAAGAAAGAAGCAATATTAATTAATTAATTATAATGCACACAGATCCCCATGTACAATCCAACGATCCTGTCCGTCCACGGTTGTCTGGTAGAGATCTCGCTCTTGAGCGATAACACCGCCAAATAGTCACATATTTTGTAATTTATTTTATCATGTTTGTTTATTTTTAAGTGTGCAATAAAAGAATTATCTATCTGTCCGCGGCTTTGCACGCTTTGTTTCTATGGTAACGATATGTCCGTCATAATAATTCTGTTAGTTATTCTCCATTTCCTTATTCCCAGGGTCGTTTCTACGACTACCCCGGGGACGACCAAGCCCGTAAATCAGAGTTCTTCAAGCTGAAAGGCGATATCTGCGACCCGGCCGGCTGTTTGTCTGAACTCTGCATACAACTTGCCATCATCATGGTGGGCAAGCAAGTCTTCAACAACTTCGTCGAGCTTGGATACCCGTGAGTGAGGCTTTTGTTATTTAGTGTTATTTTATTTAGTTGGAAAACAATAGCTTATAGATCAAGTTCTTCAAGCTGAAAGACGATATTTGCGACCCGGCCGGCTGTTTGTCCGAACTCTGCATACAACTAGCCATCATCATGGTGGGCAAGCAAGTCTTCAACAACTTCGTCGAGCTAGGATACCCGTGAGTGAGGCTTTTGTTATTTAGTGTTTTTTTATTTAGTTGGAAAACAATAGCTTATAGAGTAAGTTCTTCAAGCTGAAAGATGATATTTGCGACCCGGCCGGCTGTTTGTCTGAACTCTGCATACAACTAGCCATCATCATGGTGGGCAAGCAAGTCTTCAACAACTTCGTCGAGCTAGGATACCCGTGAGTGAGGCTTTTGTTATTTAGTGCTTTTTTTAGTCAGATGTAAAACAATAGCTTATAAGTTAGAGGTTGTCAATTAACTAAGTCCTTCAAGCTCAAAGGCGATATCTGCGACCCGGCCGGCTGTTTGTCCGAACTCTACATACAACTAGCCATCATCATGGTGGGCAAGCAAGTCTTCAACAACTTCGTCGAGCTAGGATACCCGTGAGTGAGGCTTTATGTTTTTAACCGACTTCAAAAAAGGAGGAGCTTCTCAATTCGACTGTGTTTCTATGTTTATTACCTCATACCTTTTGACTGGGTGAAACCACTTTATGATTCTAATCAGCGCCGCATGTCTTGGCAAGCAGCACAATGCTGAAATACAAGGAGTATTTCAGTTGCAGCCTGTTAGGATAAGTAATTTTGACGACCGATGTGGCGCGGTGGGCGAAGGTCCGCCTGAGACGCTGAAGGTTGCGGGTTCGATTCCCGCCTCGGAACAATTATGTGTACGATCTGCAGATATTTGTTCCGGGTGCTCTGGTCGTTTTCTATGTATAATAAAAAAAAATATATATAATATATATATCTATCTATGTAATGTATTGTAGTATTATGTATATCAGTTATCTAGTACCCATAACACAAGCTCTGCTTACCATGGGGCTAGATAATGCTGTGTGAATTGTCCAGCATAATTTATATTTATTTTTATGTTAGGTCAAGAAATTTGTAGGTAACAAATGATTTTATTATTATTTCTCTTCATGTATTTAAATTCTCGCTATAAAATACAATTATTATTATTTCACATCATTTATTAAAATTATCCTTATCTAATTAATTGTTTACTCTAGAAAATACAAAAAAATATATAATGAAACTATTCAGTTTCAGTAAAAAATAATATCAAAACGGTAGATCACCGACTGCGAAGCTAGGAATATTATTATAACGAATAATTCAATATCACGCCAATGATGTATTCGTTACGGATCCTATCCTTCAGAGAAACTCCGAGCATAGCTCTTTCCATAGCTCGCTGAGCGACTTTGAACTGGTGGACCAGCCCTATCGTGAGTGTCCACGTCTCAGCTCCGTATGTCATGACGGGTAGGACGCACTGGTTGCAAACCTTCGTTTTCAAGCATATGTTTATTACTCTTATTTATTACCGTTTATTAATATTATGTATCCATGATCTCGGGCCATAAAGTGACCCGGTCCTTTAGAAGGCTTGCGTGGGGCCGAAGCCAACAGCACAGCCCTTTGAGAAAGTTAATCTAAAGTTGATGGCTACACATAGCAGGTATCATCCTCGGGTGCACAATATGATACACCCAAAGATGGTATCCGCCAGGTGTAGAGACTATTGCAAAAAAAATGAAAGAAATAAAACCAGGTTATTGTGATGGATGGATGGACTGGGTAATCGGGCTATAGGGGAGATTGCGGACGTCTGCCATAAACAAGTCAATCATAATGTTAAGAGTGGCAGACGGTGGCTTGCCGAATGCTGGATGGGTTCCTTAAAAGCCGGCGTAAATTACCGGAGAGGAACAACATCGGCGCAAACGACTGAGGGGTGTCGAGAGGTGCGGCCCCGATTTCACCATCACGAAGACTGCTCGTGAGCGGGCTTCCTCGCTATTAATATTATTATAACTGTATCAATATATCCCTTAATTCCAGTAAGTTCCACAACTGGTGGCGCCAGCGCTCCCACCGCGCTGTCACTCGAGACCTCAGCAAGCCGCACATGGCGTGGGAGCAGGACTACCACCTCCAAGATCCTGGGAGACTGGCGCTATTCGACGAGTATTTAGAAATGAGTGAGTTTTCTCGCCAAACGTAGTGTAGAACGCCCTCCGGCCAGGTGGGATGACGAACTACGAAGGACTGCAGGTAGATGCTGGATGCGTCAAGCTGAAGACAGGGCGCTATGGCGCTCATTGGGAGAGGCCTATGTCCAGCAGTGGACTGCTATAGGTTGATGACGATGACGAGTTTTCATTGGAGTTCATTTTTGGGGGTGTATTCGTGGTGTGGTGGCGCATTGATCAAAATAAAACAATATATCCAATTATGGCTGACATCCAATGATTTCTCCAATAAAAGACCACGCATGATCAACTGAACTAAGTGAGCTGTAGCATATTTGGAAAACAAGCAATCACAACACCAGAAGGAATATGCATTCATAATAAAGCTGATTTGTTTTGAAATAGTTTCAAAAACGCAGGAGGCAACCTCCTGCATCGCAGACGGACGTTTTCGATTCGATTCCCGCCTCGGGACAAATATTTATACGATCTGCAGATATTTGTTTCGGGTGTTCTGGTCGTTTTTTATGTATAGTCTTTTAAATTAATAATACAAATTGTCTACTTTCTGTAAATCTTTTCTAAATTGCTGCTTTTTTTTTCAAATTATTTGTGGAAACTTCTAATTGGCCTTTATTAAAATATTCTACAAGAATATTTAATTAAAGGCCAATTAGAAGTTCTCTCTCTAATCTTTATCTAGTTTCTCTAAGTTTTCCTAAGATTGTAAAATAAAATAAAATAAATAAAAATATGTATCAATGTATTGTAATATCAGTTATCCAGTACCTAACAAAAACACAGCTTGGCTCTAGACTAGATGATGCTGTGTGGATTGTCCAGCATTATTTATTATTATTATTATTTATTCATATTATATATCAGCTATCTAGTACCCTTAGATGATGCTGTGTAAATTATCCAACATTATTTATTTTGTCCTCAGTCCTCCAATACGGTTTCGTGACACTATTCGTAGCGGCCTTTCCACTGGCCCCGCTGTTTGCGTTGCTGAACAACATCGCGGAGATCAGGCTGGATGCTTATAAGATGGTGACGCAAGCGAGGCGCCCGCTGGCTGAGAGGGTCGAGGATATTGGAGCTTGGTAAGAAATTTAATTATCATCACCCATTTTTATCCTCGCGAAGAACCGACGGCCGCTGGGGCAAACGTGTTCTTGAATGGAGACCACGACTCGGTAAATGTATTGTAGGACGCCCTCCCAGGTGGGATGACGACCTGCGAAGGACTGCAGGTCACGAGTCAGATGCTGGATGCGTCAAGCTGAAGACAGGGTCTTGTGGCGCTCATTGCGGGAGGCCTATGTTCAGCAATGGATTAACATAGGCTGATGATGATGATGATGATTTTTATGTAGCTGATATTAAGTAGCTTCACTACATTGTATAAAATAAAGTCGCTTCCCGCTGTCTGTCTGTCTCTACATATGTATGATTATATCTTTTAAACTACGCAACGGATTTTGATGCAATTTTTCTAATAGATACAGTGATTCAAGAGGAATGTGTATGTACATAATATGTATAACTTGTACCCTTGCGCAGCCGGAGCGGGCGGGTCACTAGTAATTTATATTTTGTCCCAACTATTTTGTAAGTTAAAGAAAGGCTCCCATTTCTTTACTAACAAAATAGTGAGTAATAGAAAAAACAAAATATAAATAAAGACACTGAAGACTGCATAAAATTTTAGTAGACACATGAGAGGGATGAGAGTGATGAGGTTAGGCTAAATATGAAACGGTGTGTGAGTACCGCAATACCCTCAATGATATTATATATACGTTGTACCGAGGTCTGCGTGGCAAGACGAAAATCAGGTAATTGCCTGAATTGAACTCAGTCCGTCCTGCTCCTGGCCGCGACGCGGACGTACGTTGAAGCACGACTTTGGATTTCGGAATATAAATAAAACACTAAAATGCCAAGTTGTGTGTTCCGAAAGTGCAATAGCTATACTACGACGGCTGTAAAACGCAGAAAGGATGTATATTTTCATTTGTAAGTACTGTTGAAATGTAAAATCATAAATATTATTTTACTCAACTATCATTGCCGCGGCGTTGCCGCTTTGCCACCTACACGAATGAGACAAGTAGTGCGTTGCACTTATGACAGAGAGAACGACATATTGCCGTGCGTAAAAAATCGCCATGTTTATATTTCTTTAAAATAAGTATGACGTGTCTATATGTAAAATCTCATTGAATACCCTATTTTTGTGTGCTCGAAAGCACTAAGGTTATATCCATGAAGATTTAATCACAAGTAGGACATTTTCCTCTTGTCCTTTGGAGTTATATGCTTGTTAAATAACAAAAAGATTCGCTCGGCCTTAAAAATCAAGAAAATTGTTAAGTTACACTATTCCTCTACGGTGACAGCAAGGTTTTTTCATTTATGGCAAGACATCTTTTACTTTGGGGTTACATGATGCATCATGTAGGTAACCCAAAACCAAACCATACCAAGACCAGTATATGTTTTTAATTACAATGTATGTGTCTCTGCGTTTGTGTATCTGCGTGCGAGGGTACGTGTGTATGTGTGTGTGTGATTATTTGACGTAATAATACCAATTACTAGTTAAATTCTTTGTATGATGTCAAAAATTATGTTGCATTTATAGCGACAGTTTTACCGCAATACCCTCAATGATTATTATATATACGTTGTTCCGAGGTCTGCGTGGCAAGACGAAAATCAGGTAATTGCCTGAATTGAACTCAGTCCGTCCTGCTCCTGGCCTTTAAGAGTAACCGCAAACTAGCGTACTGACAGATCCAGTGGTCTGATGAGTCTACTAGTTTGTAACAATAAAAAAACAGTATATGTTTTATATTTTCAGGTTTGGGATCTTGAAAGGCATTACATATGCAGCCGTCGTATCCAACGTAAGTTTCGACCGACTTCTAATTTCTCTATAATATACTCTGCTTATTTAAGTTACGAAACACGTATTACTCGTTTATAGGACAACTAGTAATCCATCGGGAATCTAATTTATATGGGACCACGCTGCCGGGACCATATATCATACAATATAAAATGTGTGGCGTATGTCATATCAGCTGTGGGCGAAGATCGCTAGTGATTGGGTCCCGGACGGACGACGGCCACGTGGAAGGCCTAGGCGGAGATGGCGGGATGAGCTCGACCTATACAACAAAGAGTGGGTTCTCCTTGCTGAGGACCGAGATGAGTGGAAGAAGGGGAGGGAGGCCTTTGCTCTGCAGTGGGACACTCCGGGCTAATATAATGAAAAATTGATTAGACATTTATTTATTAAAACTTGATAGAAGATCCAAGCTGAAGACAGGGCGCTATGGCGCTCATTGGGGGAGGTCTATGTCCAGCAGTGGACTGATATAGGCTGATGATGATGATAGAAGATCTCCATTTACACCAAAATGCAAACTAGTTTCACAAGTTTTTAAAATGCTTACTATCTAGGGTACAAAATAATTAAAACTAAGGTACAATCTAAGAGACTTAGTAAAAGAAGGCAGGCTGTCATGGTGATTATGATGGAGAAAGATGAAGAAAATCGGCAAAAATACATCAACGTGCTTGATGTATTTTTGCCGAACATAGAATCTCCTCGTTATTTAAAAATCGTTTAACACTTTGAGTGCTGAAAACGCACGGTATGAGTTTTCTACAAGTGACTAATATGCGTAAATCCACAATAGCGCAGCGGCTGAGAAAATACAGATCTTTATGACTCAGCAGAGCTGTAATATTTTTCAGACGAAACGCATTTGCGGCGCAACACAACCGCTGTGTAGAGCGGCAGCACGAATTTTTTAGGTAAAAAAAAAGACCGCAGTCGTCGAAAAAAAACCGCAGTCAAAGTGTTAAAAATAAACAGAGCTGCAGCTTATTTAAGGCCTTCTGCCAGTGCTTCTACACGAGCACCCTATGGGTTAAGTACACGAAAAAGTCTCTTAACGCCCTACGTATTCAATATAATAACATTTTCAGGATGTTGTAGGGCCTGCCTCGTTACTGCAGTGCATCTGAGATGTTCACTAATACATTCACAGATGGCTTCGCGGCAATTATGCGAAAGCGAGTGGCATCTCTGATGAGTAGAGTGACAGGTAGTAACAACAGCATCCTGAAAGTAATATCTAGTAAATATGACTGTCCAATACGACACCACTGGGTGAAATTACTTATACTCTAGATTTAGTTATTTTTGGTTTTATTTTCTTCGTTGTTATGTATTTTCTTTTTTTTGTAATTTTGTGTATGTGTTTCTTATGGACCTTTGTTGTCTGATAATAAATAATTTGATTGATTGTTACAAGATACCTAAAAGGTTTTTTTTCTATTTCAGGCATTCGTAATAGCCTATACAAGTGACTTCATACCCCGCATGGTGTACAAATACGTGTACTCACCGGATAACACCTTAGCTGGGTACATCGATCATTCTCTCTCATGTAAGTAAATTTATTGTTTCATCAGCAGACTATGTTAGTCCACTGCTGGACATAGGCCTGTCTTCAGCTTGCCGCATCCAGCCTCTACCTGCAGTCTCTCGCAGATCGTCATCCCACCTGATCGAAGGGCGTCCTACACTACGTTTACCGATTAATTGTTTACACTAAGCTAAAAAAACTATTCTCACATAATCACTTACATGAGATTAGACATAGACATTTTGACGACCGATGTGGCGCGGTGGGTGAAGGTCCGCTTGCGACGCAGTTGCGGGATCGATTCCCGCCTCGGAAAAATTGTGTGTACGATCTGCAGATATTTGTTCCGGGTGTTCTGGTCGTTTTCTATGTATAACAAAAAATATCTATCTATGTAATGTATTGTATTATGTATATCAGTTATCTAGTACCCATAACACAAGCTCTGCTTACCATGGGGCATACACTCGCCGACGGGTATCCGGCAATGGCAACCTTAAAAAGTTACGTAGATTGTTACAGGTATTATTTTAACGGGTATTTATCGCGATTTTTTTCGACGACACTGAGGTAGACCCACCGCGCACCGGTGTATGCCTACAGAGGGTATCGTAACCCCCCAGGACATGTTGAACCTTACGGTCTATCGCCACATTACTGGCACGTGTTCGCTGCTAGACTGGCCTACTTTCCCGACCTATCAATAGGCTGTCGTCGTCACGGGATGACTGAATCCCCGTTAAAATAGTACTTGTAATTATATGTTTTGATCGCGTAAGTTTAAAAATATTTATTAAATAGATTGTGTCTTAACATTCAAAATGTACATTCACATCTTGATAACATTAGTGTACATTGACACTTTCCTTCCAGTATTCAACACATCAGACTATAGAGACGACTGGGGTGCGGACGACACTGAGGTAGACCCACCGGTGTGTGCCTACAGAGGGTATCGTAACCCCCCAGGACATGTTGAACCGTACGGTCTATCGCCGCATTACTGGCACGTGTTTGCTGCTAGACTGGCTTTTGTGGTGGTCTTTGAGGTATGTTACTCATTCAACACATCAGACAATAGAGACGACTGGGGTGCGGACGACACTGAGGTAGACCCACCGGTGTGTGCCTACAGAGGGTATCGTAACCCCCCAGGACATGTTGAACCGTACGGTCTATCGCCGCATTACTGGCACGTGTTCGCTGCTAGACTGGCTTTTGTGGTGGTCTTTGAGGTATGTTACTCATTCAACACATCAGACAATAGAGACGACTGGGGTGCGGACGACACTGAGGTAGACCCACCGGTGTGTGCCTACAGAGGGTATCGTAACCCCCCAGGACATGTTGAACCGTACGGTCTATCGCCGCATTACTGGCACGTGTTCGCTGCTAGACTGGCTTTTGTGGTGGTCTTTGAGGTATGTTACTCATTCAACACATCAGACAATAGAGACGACTGGGGTGCGGACGACACTGAGGTAGACCCTCCGGTGTGTGCCTACAGAGGGTATCGTAACCCCCCAGGACATGTTGAACCGTACGGTCTATCGCCGCATTACTGGCACGTGTTCGCTGCTAGACTGGCTTTTGTGGTGGTCTTTGAGGTATGTTACTCATTCAACACATCAGACAATAGAGACGACTGGGGTGCGGACGACACTGAGGTAGACCCACCGGTGTGTGCCTACAGAGGGTATCGTAACCCCCCAGGACATGTTGAACCGTACGGTCTATCGCCGCATTACTGGCACGTGTTCGCTGCTAGACTGGCTTTTGTGGTGGTCTTTGAGGTATGTTACTCATTCAACACATCAGACAATAGAGACGACTGGGGTGCGGACGACACTGAGGTAGACCCTCCGGTGTGTGCCTACAGAGGGTATCGTAACCCCCCAGGACATGTTGAACCGTACGGTCTATCGCCGCATTACTGGCACGTGTTCGCTGCTAGACTGGCTTTTGTGGTGGTTTTTGAGGTATGTTACTCATTCAACACATCAGACAATAGAGACGACTGGGGTGCGGACGACACTGAGGTAGACCCTCCGGTGTGTGCCTACAGAGGGTATCGTAACCCCCCAGGACATGTTGAACCGTACGGTCTATCGCCGCATTACTGGCACATGTTCGCTGCTAGACTGGCTTTTGTGGTGGTCTTTGAGGTATGTTACTCATTTAACACATCAGACAATAGAGACGACTGGGGTGCGGACGACACTGAGGTAGACCCTCCAGTGTGTGCCTACAGAGGGTATCGTAACCCCCCAGGACATGTTGAACCGTACGGTCTATCGCCGCATTACTGGCACGTGTTCGCTGCTAGACTGGCTTTTGTGGTGGTCTTTGAGGTATGTTACTCATTCAACACATCAGACAATAGAGACGACTGGGGTGCGGACGACACTGAGGTAGACCCACCGGTGTGTGCCTACAGAGGGTATCGTAACCCCCCAGGACATGTTGAACCGTACGGTCTATCGCCGCATTACTGGCACGTGTTCGCTGCTAGACTGGCTTTTGTGGTGGTCTTTGAGGTATGTTACTCATTCAACACATCAGACTATAGAGACGACTGGGGTGCGGACGACACTGAGGTAGACCCTCCGGTGTGTGCCTACAGAGGGTATCGTAACCCCCCAGGACATGTTGAACCGTACGGTCTATCGCCGCATTACTGGCACGTGTTCGCTGCTAGACTGGCTTTTGTGGTGGTCTTTGAGGTATGTTACTCATTCAACACATCAGACAATAAAGACGACTGGGGTGCGGACGACACTGAGGTAGACCTACCGGTGTGTGCCTAGAGAGGGTATCGTAACCCCCCAGGACATGTTGAACCGTACGGTCTATCGCCGCATTACTGGCACGTGTTGGCTCCTAGACTGGCTTTTGTGGTGGTCTTTGAGGTATGTTACTCATTCAACACATCAGACTATAGAGACGACTGGGGTGCGGACGACACTGAGGTAGACCCTCCGGTGTGTGCCTACAGAGGGTATCGTAACCTCCCAGGACATGTTGAACCGTACGGTCTATCGCCGCATTACTGGCACGTGTTCGCTGCTAGACTGGCTTTTGTGGTGGTCTTTGAGGTATGTTACTCATTCAACACATCAGACTATAGAGACGACTGGGGTGCGGACGACACTGAGGTAGACCCTCCGGTGTGTGCCTACAGAGGGTATCGTAACCTCCCAGGACATGTTGAACCGGACGGTCTATCGCCGCATTACTGGCACGTGTTCGCTGCTAGACTGGCTTTTGTGGTGGTCTTTGAGGTATGTTACTCATTCAACACATCAGACTATAGAGACGACTGGGGTGCGGACGACACTGAGGTAGACCCACCGGTGCGGTGTGTGCCTACAGAGAGTATCGTAACCCCCCAGGACATGTTGAACCGTACGGTCTATCGCCGCATTACTGGCACGTGTTCGCTGCTAGACTGGCTTTTGTGGTGGTCTTTGAGGTATGTTACACATTCAACACATCAGACTTATATAAATAATATATAATTATATTTATAAAATAGTATAAGATTTTGATTAATAAAGAAATACAATAATTAAAGGAACAAACGAATTATAAATAATTCTTCAACACCCGATAAATTGATCTTTAATCATCATCATAAGCCTATAGCAGTTCTCTGCTGGACAATGGCCTCCTCCAATGAGCGCCATAGTGCACCGTCTTCTGCTTGCCGCATCCAGCATCTACCTGCAGTCTTTCGCAGGTCATCATCCCACCTGGTCGGAGGGCGTCCTACACTACGTTTACCGAGTCGAGGTCTCCACTCAAGAACACGTTTGCCCCAGCGGCCGTCGGTTCTTCGCGAGATATGGCCGGCCCACTGCCACTTCAGCTTGCTAATTCTTAGAGCTATGTCGATAACTTTGGTACTTTTAATACTACTTTATAAATCAGGATAATAAAGGCTATTATTATTTTATTTTTATTTATTTATTTAAATAATTCTTTAATATTTTAGCACGTGGTATTCGGGCTAACGGGCCTGATGCAACTCTTCATTCCGGATGTACCGACTGAGCTGAGTACTCAGATGCAAAGAGAGGCGCTGTTAGCTAAGGAGGCTAAGTACGAGCATGGAAGACGTAGGCTGAGCACGGAGTATCGGCAGTTGATAACACAGAAGAGTGATGTTTGTGGTGGTGGTATGTTAAAACTTTTGAAACTTCATGTTATTCACACAAAAGTCATTTATAACGGGATATTTACCATGATAAATAATAATAAATAATGCTGGACAATTCACACAGCATTATCTAGCCCCATGGTAAGCAGAGCTTGTGTTGTGGGTACTAGGTAACTGATATACATAATAAAGGGTCTTTCATTAAGCGCTTCATCTTTAAATTTAAATAAAACAAAGTGTGTGTGAGATATCATCGAATTTTTTTGTTTGTTTGAAAGACCTATCGATGCCATTATTTATGGAATACAACATCATTCAAATGTCCGCCACGGCTTCTCTGGGTAGAGCGCATCCAAAATGTCCAATTTTCAATTCCAATTCCCCTAATCAGTTCTAAAGCGAGTGCCTAAACGTATGCATTTTTTGCGGGAATTCCCGAAAATGCGTTTCGTTTTCAAGCATAGACAATGTGAGGGTTGCCATTCGTGTAAAAAAGCAAATAACTACCGATGACGTAATCATCATCTAGACTCCCCTACCCCCATATCATCCAAAATATGCAAAACAAAGAGCCCCCCACCCCCCATAGTGCTTACGTAATACTTGAACGGCCCCCTAATTACAATTTGCCTCTTTATTTTGTATGTGAAGAAATAAACCTCAGTCTTGATACTTGATGCTAATGAAAAGTTACGCTATTACTATTACCAGATAGAGTTTGTGCAAAAAGAGAAATCTCGTGGGGAAACAGTGAACTAACATATTAACGCAACAAAAGTAGTACATTAGCACACGCGCGCCGTCTATTCCTAAGAGACCTAATAGACTCTTTTTGCACAGACTCTACTACTACTACTACCGCAGATTCAATTAGATCGAAAGCGGTTGATGTTGTAGCTGTTGTCTTGTCATATTGCCTTTATTCTTTGAGATCATATTTTTATTTTTGAATTGCGCCATCTCTTGCCTTACCATGCAACTCTTTCAGATCGAGCCCCGGAACGCGCAGTGGGAGTACCTTGGTTGCGACGTACCTCTCGCGCCTCAGATATTATAGATGCACATGTCTCTGTGCCTACCAACCAACGACAACCTTCACCTATTAACTGAGCAAGCGACGAGAAAGTATTGTATAAAATTTCGTCAAGCGCCATCTCTTAGCGTTATAGATAAATTATTAAGCTGAGCAAACGATGAAAGTTTTGAATAAAATTGTGTAAAGCGCCATCTCTTGGCGTTATAGATCAATCATGCTAACTGAGCAAACAATGAGAAACTTTTGTATACAATTGTGTAAAGCGCCATCTCTTAGCGTTGTAGATCAATCATACTAACTGAGCAAACGATAAGAAAGTTTTGAATGAAATTGTGTGTAAAGCACCATTACTTAGCGTTATAAATCAACTTTAAAGAAGTCGTTAGATAGGAAAGCTAGCAATTTAAATATGAATTTGTATCTACGTATTACAATTGTGTTAAGCGCCATCTTTTAACATGATATTAAAATGTATGGGTGCTCTTGGAAGAAGTGCACCTCAAAACTTAAAAACACGTGCAATCTAATACAACGATTATTTAACACAGTTAGCGAAAATTAAGATAAAATTAACGGGTAAGAGATATGGCACATAAAATTGTGTTAAGCGCCATCTCTTGTTGTATTACTATGAGATATATAATATTAAATTTTGTATAGCGCCATCTCTCGTCATGATAAATAGTTTAGACATGGGCCCTTATAACCAAAAAAAATTGCCGATCTCTTGACGCGCACATATTGTAGGTTAGTAAGTAATTAGTATTATATTATTGTTATAATTTGAATAATAAAGCAACCGACCAAGATTTACACCCAGTTCATATAAATAGTTGTTAAAGCGCCATCTCTCGTCATGCATGATATTGTTATACATGTGCCCTCAATATATAAAATGGCCGATCTCTTGACTCGCGCATATTTTGTAAATAGGTAATACTAGGTATAAATTATTTTTATAAATTTAAAAATAAAGCACCTGACCAAGATTTAAAACGTAAATTAAGTAGATTGTATATAGGTCATTATTTTAAACTACACTATTCAGTAGGTATCTAAACCTCTCTAATGTTAACGTGATTGTCCCAAATAAATGTGATATTAGTCTAACAATGATAATTTAAGAATCTCGTTTAAACGTAAAACCAAAAACTTTAGATTATACCAAAATATTGTAAAAGTCAAACTTAGTTCCTTTAAGAGTACTAGATGTCGCTGTCAAATATTGTTATCCCTGAATGTATTATATTATATTAGGTATCTATATTGCAGATTATTATAGATAAAAAATATAAAGACGTATTTATAGATAAATAAACATTAAATGCTGTTCCTTGTTATTTTATGTGCGCAATAACACGTGTATAGAAACTATTTGAATTGATGCTAGCTCGGACCTTGACAAACTTTGACAAGGTTCCTTCCCGTTTGATAACACGGGATAGTTTTCATAACATACGTAATTAACAGCAATTTGTCTTTAAATATTTAATTCGACAAGGGTCTGTTTGCGCGTCCTGGTCGCTAATAACTTAATAAGTAATAGCGGTCAGTAAATGGGTTACGTACGAACCTATTACTGACCGCTATTGCTATAGTTTTGAAAGGAACATTTTGAATGGTGTAAAGTTATGTAATACCCAATTATTTAAATCATTAGATGAGCCCCTACCGTGGTCAGACCGCTTCCTTGTTGCCACGCGGCGTGAGTGAGCTCACACACTTGAACTCAGTGAACATCTGAACACAGTGTGAGCCCGACGACGCGTGGAATTGCAGATTTTTGTTAAAGTGTTTCAAAATGCCATATAATTGTTCACGAAAATATGTGCAGTTACTTACTTACTTGTTACTTGTTTCTGGATTGGTTTCCGCAACTTGGCCGCCGGTGGGCCTTTTTTGCGTGTCGGGTGGGGTTTTTTTTTTTTTTTTTTTATTCAGATTTTACAACCTTTTAACAATGTTTATGTCGGTTAACTTAGTAATAGTGAAGAAACTTAAATTAACAAAACAACCACTTCTGGAATTAACAAAACAAAAATAACGCTTAATTAAAACAAACACTTAATTGGGTGGGGGGGTTGCTAGTCTAACCACCCGATGTCCTCCAGGAAGGCCAGCAGCTCGCTGATGCCGGTGCATGCCTCCCTAGGCGTCCTCGGTGTCCCATAGTGATGCAGTCTTTGAGAAGCCACGCTGACGCAATCTACAAGCACATGCACTGCCGTCTCTTCTGCATTCTATATACAAATATGTGCAGTATGATTGCACACATAATGGTAATCATAATAATTAGGTTTATTGGCAATAACACTTATTTTATTTACTCGTTAGTAGTGTGCATGTGTCGGCATTTGTGACGCACACATTCAAAGAGAAAGCTTCAGTTCGATGGACTCAGGGCGCATCTAACAATTTAAATCTTTGGTAATACCTACACCTACACATTGTTTTCGTTTTAACCAATAATGTTTGATCAGAAAGTCTGTCGAGGCAGCTAGATTAATAAAGTTATAGGGTGTTGATAGAAAATACTCAATTATTAAATATTGTTTCGTTGTAATGACAATTTGGTGTTTTATTTCTTGTTTTTCTAATGATCTCTACATAAAATAACAAATTACGCCGCACCGGGAACAAAACGTGCAATTATCTGCGTCTTCTCTTTCAAATTGAGCACCACTAAAAAAAAGAGTATCATGATGATAATTCTTTGTTAATGGTAATATGTGTCTGGTTGGACACTTTTCTGCCAGTGTCAAAAGGAAAATAATTGTAAATTATCTGAGTTATAAATGATTGTTTGATATTTTTACAAAAGCCTAGTTCGTTATCTAGGGTGTACCACGTGCATGTTAGGTTGGCTTGAGAGACGAGATGTTGGAGTCCCCCTTACAACCCAAAGAATATCAAATAGTAGTTTTATCGGTAGATATACATTGAGAGACTAAGTGGAATCTATGGAAGTCGACTGTCTATAGAAGGAACGCCAATGAAGTGAGTAGAGTGCTCGCCACCACTGAAGTCTTACGGCAAAAGCGGGAACTAAACAACATTACATACAACAACAGCAACATTTAGTTCTACTAAGAAAGCAGCGCCGCCGCGTCTATCGGACTTCAGTGGTGGCGCGGACTCTATCTTTACCATAGTATTAAAATAAGTCGCTTCGCTTCCGCTGTCTGTTTGCTTAGATCTTTTAATACTTCCAATGCCCATGACGCACATGGATGTATTCTCGCAGCTGTAGTTTGAACATTGAACAGAGACTGAGCAAATGCTCCGCGGAGCCTGCGAAGACCGCAGGAAGATTCTGCACTTCTGGACGGAGCTTGGCTATGCTAGTAAAGACACACATAAAGGACCGATTAAAGTCCAAATGCGGTAACAACCTTCTGAGCATTTAATGTGTTAAACTAATCAACGGATATTAATGCAGTTTTCAGCAATAGATCATGATAATAGTATTAATGAATGTTCTAAGGTTTTTGTTATTGTAGTTCGTAAGGCATCGCACTCGGTGTCTCCGTGAAATTATAAAATATCCCAAAACATTTACGATTTCCACGGGAATTGAACCCGCGACGAATTCCTTCAGTACGGTTTTTTAATGTTAGTTTTGAACCCAAGACGTAAAAAAGAAAATCTTTTAAATTTAATTTGGAGAATTTATTTTAAAAGACCTTTATTTTTATTTTTTATATTTATTACCGAATTCATTAAAATTTTATTTAAAAGCGTACCTACATAAGTCGATTCTGTACCGAGTTTAAGAAAAGAAGAAATATAAAAAAGTGATGCCATGTAATGGCAATGTTAATATGTTACAAAATAAATATTTTTTTTAATGGCTGGTCCACGACCCAGTGTGGATGTGATAACAGATAATGATAACCTATCAACGCGACACCAGATTGTGCCCAAGGGCAGCTTTGACTGATAAAGGTCGGAAGTTTGTGTGTCTCTTCTTAATTAGCGTTAATATTATCTACTATGTTGTACTAGCTGTGCCTCGCGGCTTCGCCCGCATGGTAGAATAGAATAGAATAGAAAAAACATTTATTTAGACACAGGTAAAAAATACAGGCATAGAATAAACAAACAAAGAAGTTTATCTTGGGGGTTAACGACACAAATAGGTGATATTATATAATCTATATCAGTTAAACAAACTGGAGCGACTACAAAACCTCTGCATCCGCTTCGTCTTTGGGTTGCGAAAATACGATCATGTATCAGTCTTTCGCACCCAACTGAAGTGGCTGAAAATTAGAAAGCGCCGAGATTTGCACACATTATGCCTTCTCTATAAAACCCTCTGTAACCCACTATCCCCTAACTACCTCTCCGAATCCTTCAGCCCACTCTACGGACCCCAGCGACCTGCGAGGGACTCGAAACGACTGCAGCTTGGAACTCCTGACGCCTGTACAGTAGGTTATCATAGAACCTTCGCTGTAAAGGCCACTCGGCTATGGAACAGTCTTCCTATTGAATATCGCGAGGCATCCTCGATAAATGTCTTCAGATCTAGAGTCTATAACTATTTTCTTTCGCAAGAATAATTCGGTACGTAATTATAATTATATATTAATTATTTATATAGGTATATATATTAATGTTTAAGTATAATTAAATATAAGTAGCTTAGTATCATTATGAGTAGTATATTTTATTATCTCTATTATATGGCACTATGTTAACTGGTAGGTTGCAAAAACACTTTAAAAAAAATAGACTTTATTGAATCAGTAATTTTACAGAGATTGTACTTGATTTGAAGACAGGATTGAACTGACTGACTTTATCTTACGTCTACGCTTAAATACTAAGGACATGAGAGTAGTAAACAAAAGTGAACATTAACTAATATTGACAAATAAATTAACTAAGATGAGTAAACAAACAAATTAACTAATAATGAATAAATGTTTGTGAGAAGTTTGAGATACATTAAGAAGTAAACATGTGATAAACAAGATAATGGGTTGTTTTGGAGATAGATAGATAGTTCTAGGAACTTATGTCTAAAGGAGTAAGTGTTGGGGAAAATGGTACATAACATCTCCCCCCTTAGAATAAAGATTGGGCATTAGTGCGCGATCTTTGGGAATGCGGCGATGATGGGGTTTCTTCCTCTTCGTCGTCTGTCACACAGCAAGTTGTCTGTCCCATGTCTCGGAGTGGTATCGCAACTTGAGTTGTTCTATGACGCCTGGAGTTGTCGAAGCAGTTGTTGAAGATCTGGATGCAGCTTGAGTCTGATGTTCTTCTTCTTCTTCTTCCAATGAAGGCATTAGGGCATCTGTTCCAAAGTTTTACAAGGAGGTATGAAAGTAGAATGATGCCAATTCCAAAATAAACCATCGAAAAGATAGGGTTGTATTTTTCGACGAAAGTCTTTGATTTTGCTGATGTTTGGAAGCGTTTCAACTCGTCGGAGTATTTTTCTAGGTGAGATCTGATTTGCTTTAATGAGTCCAAAGGTGTTTCATTAATCTGGATTGGGATCAGCTGCGGGTCTTCGATTCCTTGGAAGGCTTCGTAGCAGTCGTCTCTTATATCAGGGATTATTATCGGGTCGGTGTAGTTGTCGGTGGTTGATGAGAAAGCCGAGAGTGTGCTGTAGCCGGTGTGGAGCCTACAGCCTTCAGGTAAGGTTATAATTCCTGATCCCTGGATTTTGTGGTTCGAGACATCGTCGTTGCAGTGGAGGACGCAGCTTGTTTCCTTCGTCAGGATATAGAGCCACCTGTTGTGGTCCAAGGGTTGGAACGTTTGAATTTCTGCTGGGAAGGTCGTTGTAACGCATTCTTCGGGAGTTTCTTTTGATTTGCTGCGCAGGATCTGGACTTCGCAGGTTGGACGTTCAGTAGCATCGTACAGGATGAGGTCCTTGCAGATTCTTCTCCGTGGTGTGAAGATAGTGCAGGTGTCCAGGGTGCTTGTGGACACGTAGTACTGCCCGCTGGGGTCAGTGGCCAAATAAATATGCTCGGGAATGATGGTAGAGTGGAGTGAGGAGTTAGGATGTTGGATTGGAGTGGAGTATATATGATATAGGGTGAGGGGATTATTTGAAGTTAATGGAAACTCTATAATATAAACCAAGCGATCTGAATAAACATAGGATGTTAGAGATGATGAATCCAAGAGAGTATGGATGTTACGAATAGTGACAGGGGTGACAAGTCTTTTGTGAGATCTTAATTTATTGGATTTTAATAATTCTTCGAATAATTTCTTAGTGCTGATTATAGAAGGGTGGATTATGTTGGATTTCGCGAATAGGATGCTGGATAGACAATCGTCTATTTCGTTCTGAAGACTGGTAACCAGTTCGATTATTTGAAGGGAAATTGTGGAAATGTCCTCACTGACTTTAATGTCGAAAATTAAGTTTTTAGTTTCATTTAGGTAGTTATCGAGTCGCCTAATGTTTTCATTAATTACTTGTTCGTCATAAGAAATCTTGAAAATTGTTTCGTTAAAGTTTTTAACTGTAGATGACGTGATTTGAATTTGTTTTTGCATGAGTTCTGTAAGATCAAGTTCGCTTTTTTCTAACTGGTCTATACATGAGTCGTACCTCTTTGCGTCGTTTGCGTCCGGTGTACCTATGAGCCATTTAAGAACAGAGCCAAAGCCGTCCAGAAGTTCTCTCTTGACACGTGTTGTTTTTCCTAAGTACATACTTAGTTCGGAAAGTCTAGACTCGATTTTCTTGACGTTTACGTTGAGATACTATTGGGTTGATTGGACATTTGGGAGTCTTTGATATTTTGTGGATACAGATTGAAAGTTCGCTGAGAGTCGGGTTAGTGATTCGAATGAAATGAATAGAGGTTTGAGAATGCGATATATTATTAATTTCCATGACTCGTCCGAAATGAGAATTTGACCTTGTTCTTCATAGAATAGGCCTGAATGAGAGGTAAGGGGTTCGTTAATTATTATATTGGCAACGATTGCTGGGGCTCCCCTGCAATAGAAACATTTTCTGAGTTAGAGTTTTTATTCCTTGTAATGTATTGTTTAATGACCAAATAGAATTTGTATATTATGATGCAGCCAATTAGTTTGATGAATGAGCATAAGATGAAGTTATAAATGTAATGAGGATCTTGGAAAATTTGGAGAAAGGGAGTTGTTTGGGCCGTTGAGTATTGACAGACCCTGAAATATGTACATCTAGCGTTAGTCTTAAACCTAGAATTTGTTTATTACTATTTGCATATTATTTTACAGGGTTAGAGTTAGAGCCTACGTATGGTCGCAGGCGATTAGCGTGCACGAGTGAAGTTTTTCCTGATTTCTTAATCAAATAATTTTCATTAAAGCCTACCCGCGTAATATCATACGGGCCATCCCACTTAGCATCTAGATTATTAGGATTTGGTATCCTTAACATTACTCTATCGCCTATCTTATATTCTGCGGTATTTTTAATTTTGCTATCGTATCTTTCCTTTGCTTTTTCTTTCATGTTTTCTATGTTTTTTAATGCCGCGTCGCGGGATGATCTGAGACGTTCGTTAAGGTCTTTTAGGTAATCACACGCAGTGTAGTCAGGAATTGGTTTAAGGGAGTAAAAAGGACGTGGTTTATAACCGAAAAGAAGTTCGTGGGGCGTAAAGCCTGTGGTGCTGTTTAATGATGTATTGTGGCACATGATTGCGAAAGGAATTATTTGATCCCAATTCTTAAGTCTTCGATTATGGTACATACGAATGTGATCTCGTAGTGTGGCGTGGAAACGTTCTAATGCACCATTTGTTTGGGGATGATAAGTTGTGTTAAATGTGTGACTAGAGCCGAAAAATTTCATGAGTTGTTTCATGACATTGTTCATGAATTCAGTTCCTTGATCCGAATGAAATCTTTTGGGAATTCCGTAATGTTGGCAGAAATGAAGCAGTCGGTGTGCTACCGTGGTTGCCTCTTTGTCTGGGATTGGATAAGCTTGAACAAATCTAGTGAGATCATCTTGAAGAGTGAGAATGTATTTATTATTGCCATCACTAATGTCTGAATATGAGACTAAGTCCATTGAGACGCGTTCGAAAGGTTCTGTAGATTGGGAGGTTATAACCATAGGAGCTTGAAACGTTTTTCTTTGAATTTTATTTTGTTGACACACGATACAAGAATCAATATAGGACTTTATGTCGTTGCTCATTCCTTTCCAAAAGAATTCTTCTCGAATTTTCCTTGTTGTCTCTACTATACCTCGATGTCCTGAAAGAGGTTCGTCGTGGTAGGTTTTCAGGATTTTAGGGATTTCGTCTGGTGTTGGATATTTGACTTTACCTTCACAGATTATGATTTCACAATCATAGCTTTCAGCCAGGTATGCTGTTATACGGAGTTGTTCATTATTAATGAGTTTGCAAGTATGGTCATTCTTAAGATCAGGGACATAGAGTTTGGAAACCGTATGACGTTGAAGACAAGAAAGCAAAGCTTTGAAATAACTTTCGGAATCCCATGGGTCGAAATGATTTGGTCTTGTGCAGCAGAATATTAAGTTCTGTTTTTCATTAGAGACGAGAAGGTCTGCATCATAGAGTTCTTTAGTTTTTTCTAAATATGGGTTTGTTTGAGAACACAAGCTTAATGCTTCTTTAACTAGTTCATTTTGATCGGAAAGATTGCAAGAGGTCGGGATGAATATGTTTTTATGTTTAGTGTCTAATAGTTGGTCTGGCGAAGATTTGATTTTACTTGAATCGAAGCATTTACGTTCTAGGCTTTCCAAAGCGGTGTAGTGTTCGTAGTTAAGTTGGAGATATTCTGGTGGAGGTGAAGGTGAGTTAGAGGGTGATTCTGTTAAGTCAATAACGTTTGAGTTCATTACAGGTGGACGAGAGAGAGCATCTGCATTTGTATTTACTTTACCGGCCTTGTATTGTACTTCGTAATCATATTCCTCAAGTTTGAGTCTCCACCGAACTAGCCGGCTACCTGGGTCTTTAATGTTCATAACCCACGTTAGAGGTTTATGGTCAGTCAAGATGTTGAACTTCCGCCCGAATAGGTAAGGCCTAAAGTGTTTGACAGCCCATACTATGGCCAATAATTCACGTTCTATTGTTGAGTAATTTGATTCGGCCTTGTTTAAGGTGCGAGAAGCGTATGCTATTGGCAAATCTTTGCCGATATCTCCTTGTGAAAGGACTGCACCGATTGCATATTTTGAGGCATCGGTGGTGAGATTAAATGGTTTTTGGAAATCAGGATATTGCAAAATGGGTGCTGTTGTTAGAACGTCTTTGCATCCATCAAAAGCCCGTTGTTGTTCTTCTCCCCAGATAAAAGGAACATCTTTCTTAAGAAGGCCTGTCATCGGTTTGGTAAGTTTACTGAAATTAGGTATGAACCTACGATAGTATCCAGCAAGACCTAGAAAAGATTTTATGTCTTTACATGATTTAGGTACGGGGAAATCTTTGACTGCTTTTACTTTATCAGGATTAGGTTTTACACCGTCACTGGATATAATATGACCTAAGTAAGCGACTTCTTTTCGCATGAATTCACATTTATCAGGTTGAATCTTAAGACCATGTTTTCTGAGACGAGTGAATACTTCGGTTAGTTTTTGTTCATGTTCTTGAAGACTGGAAGCGAAAACGACAATATCATCAAGGTAGACGAAACATCTTTCACCTTGTAGTCCATGAAGGATGCTATCCATTACCCGTTGAAATGTGGCTGGAGCGTTTTTTAGCCCGAAAGGCATTCTTAAAAATTCGTAATGGCCGTAAGGCGTATTAAAAGCTGTTTTTTGAATATCCTTGGAATCTAATTCGATTTGGTGGAATCCTGATGCTAAATCTAGCGTTGTGAAATAAACGGAATGACCTAATTTGTCTAGGATATCGGTTATATTTGGTAACGGGTAGCTGTCTCCGATAGTGACGTCATTAAGTTTGCGATAGTCAATAACTACGCGCCACTTCTGTTTTCCTGAAGCATCTAGTTTCTTTGGGACTACCCAAATTGGGCTACTCCAGGGAGAGTTGCTTGGTTGTATTATATTCTGATCGAGCATTTTTTGAACTTGTGATTTTACTTCTTCTTGGTGAATAAAAGGGAACCTGTAAGTTTTCGTATGAATAGGAGCATCTGAGGTTGTGGGAATTGAGTGTTTCGTGTGATTTGTAAAGGTTAATGGTTGTCCTTCAGTATAAAAGATGTCAGAAAATTCATGGATGATTTTGTGAAGTGATTCTTTTTCTTCATTATTGAGGTGGTCTTGTCGGATTTGTTCGTCGATTGTTTTATTTTTATTGGAAGTTGTGTTAGAGGTGTTTATTGAAAATGTAGAGAAGTTTTCGCATTCATCGATAGTCGGAAGTTGTATTGTTTGAATCGTAGGGATTAATATGACTTTGTCTTGGTTACTAGAGTTAATGCACGTTATAAGAAATCGGTTGTTTTTTATTGAAACAAGGGCATTAGGAATTGTTATGTTTTTATCGATTTCTTGTTTTTCGACGATCGCAAATCCTTCCTTGATATCGTTAGTGACACATGATATTACTGTTTCTGATCGTTGACCTAAAAATTGACCGCTCTTTGTTGCAGTTTCTGGATTTTCTTCATTAATATAGAAAAGTTTATAAGTTCGATCGTGAACTTTCATTGTTTTTGATTGTACGTGGATGGAGACATTGAATTTAGACATGAAATCGTTTCCTAAAATGCCATCTACCTGAATATTTAAATTAGCGACATGGAATTTGAATTTTGCGAGGTTATCTAGTGATAGTCGAGCCGTTCCGAAGCTCTGGATTGAGGATTGCTTTCCCGAGATCCCTACAATTGATACGATGTTCGATACATCTAGAGGAGCGTTTCCTATCTTAGATTTATTGATAATGGAAATAGCGGCTCCTGTATCAACGAGCAGGGTGACTGGGTTTCCTTCAATATGGAATTTGCAGTGTAAAAGATTTTCTGGCGGAACGTTTAATGATGAAATCGTGATGAATTCTGGTTTTATTTCAGAGATAGAGTTTGATTTAGAGTTCGATTTAGATTTAGATTTTGATTTAGATTTAGATTTAGATTTGGAGTTTGATTTGGATTTGGGGTTTGATTTAGAGTTTGAGTTAGGAATTTGAACGATGTTAGGATTTTGATTGGATTTAGAATCTTGAGGCTCGGTTTGAGTGCTAGCATCGCATAAGATTTTGCGATTTTGTCGTCGTTTTTGCGATGCTAGAGGTTCAGGAAGAGCTTGTCCCCGATGGACTGGATAGAGCTTTTCCTGATTACTGAACCGAGTCGATTTTAATTGGCGTTTTATCATTCTAGTTGGAGGGCCTCGACTGACAGAACCAAGCTGGACTGGTTCGTCATTTGTTGAGGAGAGGTCGGTGTCTGGGCACTGTCTAAGTAGTTCGAAGCGGTTCCCGAGGACGTACCCGTTTCCTCGGTCGCCTGCAAGTTTAAATGATTCACTTTCGCGTGAGATGAGGTGAGTTGAGCTTGTGGCTGTCGCGGATTCGGATTTTGTCGGAGGTTATTATTGTAAGCCCGTTTTCGACATTCAGATATCAGATGACCTGGTTTCTTACAATAATTGCATGTTTTGTTCTCTAGCCGTTGTGGATTACGAGGTATAGGACTTGGAGCTGCGTTTTTAAAAAGGTTTTGTCTGACAATATTCATTCTCCTAATTTTTTCTTCTTGGATGGCAAAACTGCCAGCATCAGTCAAGTCAGTGAACGATTTCACCCGTAACATTGTTCCTATATCTGAATTTAAGCCGTTTATAAAAACGTTGAGCGCTGTTTCATCTGTTGTGGCCAGCCGACCTATTAAAGTTTTGTCTATGCATTCTGCGTTTAGTTTTTCTATTATTTTACTTCTACATAGGTCTACCCTGTGAAAGTAGTCAGTGATTGACTCTTGCGGTTTTTGGAACAGTGATTGCAGCTCTAGTTGAAGGTGTGCCAAAGTTTTTGTTTGGGAGTATTTCTGAATTAGGAATTTTTTTAAGTCTAGCCAGGATTCAAATTTTCTTGCATGTATGTCTGACGACCCTGGCCCCGTTATTCGTATTAAGGCATATGTTAGGAGTATCTGTTGTTGAACTGGCGATGCTAGTTCGAAAGCGGAATCACACGCCCTAACAAAGAGGTAGACCTCGGACTGTTTATTTGTATCAAAGGAGGGGATCATGCCCTGTATTGCGTTAAATGGTATGTCGAGGTTTGTGGCATTAGAAACAGTTGGCTTGTTTTCGTACGTCATTGTTAGTTTCTTAGAAAAATTTGGTCGAGTTAGGTTTAGATTTTGAGGATCTAGTGCTTGGATTTAGCGATTTAGTGATTTAGAGATTTAGGACAAGAGTTTGTTTTAAGGAAAATGGATGTAGGGAATGAGCATAGATATGTTTAGCCACTTACCAGAGTAACAGGATGATCTGGATCATCGCGTGCGTAGCTTCGGCGAAACGTTTAAAACCCTTCAGGTACCGTTGTAGAACGTTTGTTTCGTCTTATTTCGCGACCGCGAGTATCCTACCGTCTGCGCCAAATTTGTTAACTGGTAGGTTGCAAAAACACTTTAAAAAAAATAGACTTTATTGAATCAGTAATTTTACAGAGATTGTACTTGATTTGAAGACAGGATTGAACTGACTGACTTTATCTTACGTCTACGCTTAAATACTAAGGACATGAGAGTAGTAAACAAAAGTGAACATTAACTAATATTGACAAATAAATTAACTAAGATGAGTAAACAAACAAATTAACTAATAATGAATAAATGTTTGTGAGAAGTTTGAGATACATTAAGAAGTAAACATGTGATAAACAAGATAATGGGTTGTTTTGGAGATAGATAGATAGTTCTAGGAACTTATGTCTAAAGGAGTAAGTGTTGGGGAAAATGGTACATAACAACTACCTACCAAACTGTAGTCCACACTACCCAAAGGTTAGCAGGTAGAGAATGCTATCTAGCATTATGCTCGCCTATGTACAACTTTTTGTGCAATAAAGTATATTCTATCTATCTATCTATGTGTCAATTGGTTAATAAACCTTCCTCTTGAATCCTGCGATGACAAAGATTTGCGACCGCAGCTTGAATCACTGAATCTAAAATAACTGCATCAAAATCCGTTGCGTAGATTTAAAGATCTAAGCATACATAGGGTCAGACGGCGGAAAGCGACTTTGTTTTATACTATGTAGTGTATAAGACAAGTGGATAAAGATTGGGACCTCATCAAGACGACATGATCGATAGGTTCTTAAAATAAATAGATAAATATAAGGTGTTTTAGAAAACTAGATCTCTACTACATGGTCGCGACGATATATGGTATAAGTCGCGTAAATATTTGATCAAACATGATCGAACAGAGAGACGCAAAGACTGCAGGTAGATGCGTCAAGCTGCAGACAGGGCGCTATGGCGCTCATTGCGGAGGCCTATGTCCGGCTCCGTGGACTGCTGTAGGCTGATGATGATGATGGAACCGGCACAGATGCTGTCATTTCTATCCCGATTTTTATCTACCCAACTTATATCATGTATCGTCCATGAAATTTTGACGAGATTTCGTTTTATAAAACTCGCCATATTTATCTATCCTTTTTATTTTATTTTTAGGGTTAGGTGTCAAAAAGCAAAAACGAACGATGCATAGTTAATTTTTTGTCATGGAACTCAATCACCCCATTATATACGAGGTTGTTATAAATACTACCCGACGTGGGAGCATGATAAAACCGAGATATAACGTGTGGTTTGGCCCGAGTGAAAAATAAATCTAAGTTTTTTTTTCAAATTTTAGGAAAACGTAACTATATACTCGGCAAACGTAGTGTAGTACGCCCTCCGACCAGGTGGGACGACGACCTGCGAAGGACTGCGGGCAGATGCTGGATGCGTCAAGCTGAAGACAGGGCGCTGTGGCGCTCATTGGGGGGCCTATGTCCAGCAGTGGACTAACATAGGATGATGAACTTAGAACCCTTTGTGCTTTGTCCAACACGCACTTGCCTGCTTTATTACGTTCGTAGTACTTTGTAAAGTTCATTCCATTCATGTTGATAAGGCAATCACATCCCATGAGATACGTGCCAAGGCACAAGGCCCGGTTCTACCATAGCAGTCATCAGTGACGTAACTACAGGGTGGCAAGTCGGCAAAATGCCACGGGCTCGGTCTCGCCTCTCCAATCAATCAATAAATTTCTTTCCGGCCCTGGTGGGGGCACAAAGAAGGGCCTCGAGGCTTGGCCTCATTACCCCGGCGTCAACTCGAGGGGTGACGACCCCTCGGTCCTTGGGTTTTGTGGGAATATCTTTTTTTCCCCGTTCTCAATGTTTTTTTTTTGGCTTCATTTGGTTTGTATATTGCCTCTCCTCAACAGCTTATATTGCTCTACCACTGGACTCTAGTCAGTGGCGTAACTACAGGGTAGCAAGTCGGCAAAATGCCCCCGGTCAGAGGAGAATCCCAACTTCCAACCTTTATTATTGGGGGCCCCTTCCGGCTGGAGGCCCGTAGCATTTTGCCGACTTGCAACCCTGTAGTTAGGCCACTGGTTTGAGTCCAGTGGTAGAGCAATAATAGGTTATTGAGGAATATAAAATAATAATAAAACAGCTTTTATTTCTCACACTTAAATACTAATCTATATATTATCTCTGTCTATACATATGTGAGTACCGCTTTCAGCGGTGAAAGCCTCCTCCAGCTCCTTCCACCTTCCTCGATCTCTAGCTACTCTACTCCATGTCTTCCCTGCTATTTTTACGATGTCATCGTCCCATCGTTTTACAGTTCTTCCTTTTCTTCGTTTCTTGTTTATTGGGTACCAATTCATTATAGCTTTGGACCATCTCTCGTTTTGCATTCTCTGGATGTGCCCCGCCCATTTCCATTTTAAAGATACAACTTTTTGTACCACGTCTTTTGCTTTAGTTTTTTTTTCTTATATCCATGTTCCTAATTTTATCTCTTAGTTTAAGGCCCAGAAAACTCCTTTCTATCGCTCATAGGTTATTGAGGAAAGGTGAGATCAAATCACTACCAGTGACTTGAGAGACTGCTTTGGTGGTAACCAGCCTCTATCAGCCTTATTATCTATATACATGTATGAGATGTGTACATATTAAAAAAACAAATATAATCTATAAACGAAATACTAAAAACACAGTATCGAATACATCAAGTAACAAACATCCATACATCCAAACTTTCGTGTTCATAATGTCGCCTTAGCTTGTCGAATACGGAAATGAAAGATGGACAAGGTTTACGCATACTTTTCGACAAATAATGATAAAATTTGACACAACTTGACTTTGTGTACTTATCTATACTAATATTGTAAAGAGGAAATGTTTGATTTTTTGTTTGTTTGTTTGAATTGAATAGGCTCCGAAACAACTGGACCGATTTGAAAAATTCTTTTACCGTTGAGAAGCTGCACTATCCCCAGTGAACATAGGCTATATTATATTTTCAAAAAAGTAAGGGATCCTTACTAAAACTCCAATAATGTAACCCAAGGTGTAGAAAAATCACATAATAAAGTGAAATTGAAACCAGCGCTGCACTGGCTTATGTCAATGTAGCATTTAATGCTGAGCCGGCAGCCTTTCTGTGTTCTCGTGTTTTAATTATTTTATTCGTTTCTAATTTGTTATCTTTATTGTTATTAGTTCTTAAGTTGTATTATTTTATTTGAAACACAAATAAACATTTTCTATTCTATTCTAAATTCGAGTTTACCGCGGGGAACAGCTAGTTCCTGATAATTTTAAAAGATACGACGCGACGCGACGGTCGTCTGTTCATAAATAATCGCGAAGTTTTCAAGCCCCTGCAGTTCATCGCACTAATTTAACAATTTAAAGAAATAAGGGCAATGATCGCACTCTTTAAGTTCAATTTCCTTTGTCGTTGACTCATAATGATTCGTCAGTAGATACCTGACTACCTACCTACCTAATGTTTTTGTTCGCTCTTTGTTTATACAGGTATGTACCACTCAGCTCAAATAACACCCGTCCACTGCTGCAGATACGCTTCCGCCATCATCATCAGCCTATGTTAGTCCACTGCAGGACATAGGCCTCCCCTAATGAGCGCTATAGCGCCCTGTCTTCAGCTTGAGGCATCCAGCATCTCCTCAGTCCTTTGCAGGTCATCATCCCACCTGGCCGGAAAGCATCCTACAATACGTTTGCTGAGTCGCGGTCTCCACTCATGAGCACGTTTACCCCAGCGGTTGTCGGTTGTTCATTAGATATGGCCGCTTCTGCCATGAGACGCCACAATAGAGGTTCTAATACCTACCTACCTAGGTACACATGACAATCTAAAAATAATTAATTAACACAAAAGTCATTTATAACGGGATATTTACCATGATTAGAACTAGAAATCAGAACTAGTGTTTACAATTTAAATAATTGAGCTAACTGCAAACACATATTACAGAATATCTATAATCAGTTCCTGTTGTAAACAATCTACAGGTATCTCAACTGATCCATATCCATACCAGCGCGTCCCCGCGACGCTGGCTGCATTGCCCCGCTGTATGGCAATGCTGATGCGCTGCGCCAGATACTCACCAGCTCACGGGCCACGCGTCGCATAGACCAGCTATGCGACGCGTGACCCGAGAGCTGGTGAGTGGACCAGGGTTGGCATGATTAAAACAAGTTGTTTAAAAACACATGTTTAAAACAGTTTGAAATAAAACTATGTTTTTTATTAAGTGTTTCAAAACACAGTTCAAAACAAGTGTCCCGCAGGGAAAGTCCCTATGGCGGCCGTCGAAAGAAAGTAATTCACTGGATTAATGAGTACGGTACCTATTCCCCGCTCTCTCTCTAGTTCTCCACCTACCTACAACACTACATACAAGGTGTATGTAAAGTGTTTTGTATTGATTAATAATAATAATTTTTAATAGTTATGTAGATTAGAGGTACTGAGATATGCAACAAAAGTAAATATTTATCGTTTTTAATTTTTACTAATGTGAATTAGGAAATGGTTTAGAAATGGATTATTTTATTATTCGCTATAATTGATAAGAAATTGATACCTTTATGGTAAAAAGTAATAAAAAAACAAAAACAACACTAGTTTTAAACATTTTGAACTGTTTGTTTTATAAAATATAATAAAAAAACTGGTTTTTTTCCAACCTTGGACCAGACAATCTGATAAATCACTCGGTACACATGAGGTAGGTATTATCTGCCTATAATTAGGACTGAACTTTAAGTTACCTTACGTATTAAGAACTTAAGTATTTATTTATAAAGATTAGGACGAACAAACGTATCCTCTTATTATTTTAACCTTGACCAAATAACTTAATTAGCTAAGTAAATTTTAATAACAAAATAATTAAATAGATTTCAAAAATATGTAAATTACTGATACAGAACAAGAAATAGTTGGACGAAAATCACATAAAAGAATAGTAGTAAAAAAGGCTCCCTCCATGACATATAATAATAATATTTTTTAAACCAATCAACTATAAAATCCATTAAATAGTTAGTAAGTTGTTTGTCAATTACAAAATTAAATCGCTCCTTTGTCTCGCGTAAAAATAAACATCGTTATTACTTGTAGAGGCACAATTGATAACAAGAAAAACTGCCCTCAGTGATAACAGAGTGACCCATTGAGTACACGCATCAGTCCTTACACAGATACCGACGTAAGCTGTCGTGTGTCCGCGACTCAATAAGAAAAATGATAAACATATCATAAAAACAAAACTCTTTCGTGCTCAAACTCTTTAGTGAAAAAAGTTCATACTATGCTATTTTAAAATAAACCTCTGTGGATCGTGATTTGAAAATGGAACATCCGAACTTGGAAAAAATGGCGTCTAACGCGCCAATGTTGCCAGAACCCCCGTTGAAATTGCCAGCTAGATTAAATGGAAGGATTTTGATAAGGGAGGACACTATTTTGACAAATGGGTGCGCTGGATGTGGTAGACAATTCGCGTGTACTGATGTGAAACAATCGTGGTCTGTACTGTGCTGGGGACGTCAGACGGAGAAGAAATATTACTGCCGTAAGTACTTCTTTTCTACCCGTCATAGTGAAGGGTGTAAGGGGGACTCGAACATCTCGTCTCCCAAGCCAAGCTAACCTGCACATGTTACACCCTGCTAGAAAAAGAACTAGGGTGAAAATATCAAACAAACTTCATAATTTAATAACTCAGATTATTTACAATTATTGTTTTCCATTACTTGACACTGGCAAAGAAGTGTCCAACCAGACACAGTTGTCATTAACACTTTGACTGCTATTTTTTTTTCGACGACTGTGATCTTTTTTTAACCTAAAAAATTCGTGCTGCTGCTCTACACAGCGCGCGGTTGGGTTGCGCCGCACATGCGTTTCGTTTGAAAAATATTACGGCTGTGCTGAGTCACAAAGATCTGTATTTTCTCAGCCGCTGCGCTAGTGTGGATTTACGCATATTAGTCACTTGTAGAAAACACATACCGTGTGATTTCAGCACTCTAAGTGTTAACAAAGAATCATCATGACAATCATTCTTAAAATCATTGTGCTTATTTATGTTGTGCTGTGCTTTTATATTAGCAAAATCATCTTGATGCAAAATTGATAAGTTCTTAATGATTCGTAACCGATCATATTCTATTCAAGAAGTTTATGACACTCTGAAACAGACACTGGCAGCGTCGTAGCGAAAAGCAAGCGGCGCCAAAACGCCAAAAGAAGTTGAAGTTGACTATCATTGTAACATTATAAATGCGATAGTTTGGATGGATGTATGCATGTATGGAGTGGAAACTCGCTGCTGTCTTTATTCTATGCATGTGTAACTTTTTTAAGCCAAAAGTACAAAACGAATAGCGTTGAATTTTGCATATACATATTATATAGATAGACCTGGAATAAAATCAATCTATGTGTCAAATGGTTTATAAACCTTCCTCTTGAATCACTCTACCTATTAAAAGTGACCAGTGTCGCTATCGTCCTCGGTCGATAATGACAACAAGCTGAGATTGGACCTTATTAGCCGCGCACATAGGGAAAGACCAGTTTTTCTTACACTTGGGACTCTACTACACGCTACATTATGTAAAGTTTAAATCCCTACGACCTATGTTGTTCTGTATTTTTATGTGCTTTCCTTTTTTTGTAACTCTGTATAACATTGTGTATGTGTGTAGCTATCAATAAATTCTTTTATTCTTCTTCTTCTTTTTTCTTCTAAAAACCACATCAAAATCCGTTGCGTAGTTTTAAAAATCTAAGCATACATAGGGACAGACAGACCACGGGTAGCGAGTTTGCTTTATACTATGTTGTGATTAAAAACAAATCAAATCATTTATATTTGCAGGAATGTCGGTACAATAGATCTTCTTAATAATAAGGTTCCTATACATTCTGCCTCGTCAGGGCGTGCAAAATTGTTACAAATGTATTAGCTACAATATTCTTTTTAGATTCTGAAACGTGACTCTTGATTACGCACGTTTTGAGGCAAACATATGAGTAGATAAACTAAATAAATTCCCTGACCCTTAGGTCGTGCGTTTGTGTAAAAATCAGAGAATGGCTGTTGAAAGACCTCTACGATAAAACAAAGTGATAACGACACTTGTAGAGTATTGATGAGTAGGTATACCCCGTCCATGAATTTATTTTATGTTTGATACTAATATTATAAAGAAGAAAGGTATGATTTTTTGTTTGTAATGAATAGGCTCCGAAACTACTGGACGATTTGAAAAATTCTTTAACCGTTGGGAAGCTACACCATCCCCGGTGAACATAGACTATATTATATTTTGGAAAAAGTTAGGGATCCGTACTAAAACCGTGTGAAGCCGGGAAGGTTCGCTACTGTTTGATATATGCATTTCAATAATAGCGGACAAGCAAGATGGCCCGCTATACAGGCCACCGCATTGCTGTACATATACATATATGTATCGAAATATTTGTAAACCTAGCTGTAAGTTTCTGTTTCCTATGTATGCTTAGATCTTTAAAATTACGCAACCAATTTTGATGCTGTTTTTTTAAATAGATAGAGTGATTCAAGAGGAAGGTCTATAAACCATAACACATACAGATGTAAATTTCCACGCGGACGAAGCTGCGGGCCGCATCTTATTCTAAATAAACTTGATATCAACATAATACCTAACTAACATAGACTTAAGACCTACCCGTTATGACCTACGGAGCTGAGACGTGGACACTCGCGATAGGGCTGGTCCACCAGTTCAAAGTCGCTCAGCGAGCTATGGAAAGAGCTATGCTCGGAGTTTCTCTGAAGGATAGGATTCCTAACGAATACATCCGACAGAACCAAGGTTATCGACATAGCTCAAAGAATTAGCAAGCTGAAGTGGCAGTGAGCCGGCCATATTTCGCGAAGAACCGACGGCCGCTGGGGCAAACGTGTTCTTGAGTGGAGACCGCGACTCGGTAAACGTAGTGTAGGACGCCCTCCGACCAGGTGGGATGACGACTTGCGAAAGACTGCAGGTAGATGCTGGATGCGGCAAGCTGAAGACAGGGCGCTATGGCGCTCATTGGGGGAGGCCTATGTCCAGCAGTGGACTGATATAGGCTGATGATGATAGATTTAAGACTTAGATATAGATTAACCCAATTATGGATCCGTGTTATCTGAATATTAAAGGCTTTTATTATTTATTATTATATTTGAATGTACATTTTTGTGTTAGGTGGTAGCGGTATTGGATTAATGTTCGCAGAGTTTATGTACCTAATTGAGGTATTTTAAGAGACACCTATGTATACTAACGTCTTTACTCCGATTCAAAATCCTGGATATTTTTTGTATACAAATGGGTACAATACCAAATACCAATGCCGTTCAATATTTTACACCAATATTTGGTGTAAAATAAATTTGGTATGATCGAAGCGAAACACAGAATCACGAAATAATGTTCGGCTTTGAAAGCTTTCATTAACAATTTAATTGATCTCTGGTTCGTTTCTGAATTCAAATTTGAACATAGATATGCATAATATGCATTGTTAAGTTTTTGTTTTAGTTTTTCGTGATTACCTTGCTGATACCTCGTTATTTTCTGTTATTATTATCAATGTTTCTTTAGTTTTCATTCATAAATGTCTTTGTTACCTCAACCTTTTTTTCTACCACGTCAACAACTTCAACTTCTTATTTTTATGGCTCGCTGTGTTCATGTTGCCACACGTTTGTCAGTGTCCATGTGAAAAGAGTCCTAAAGTTTAGCACCATAGACTAATTTTTTCGTTCATGTTTAGCACATTATAATTTTACTTACATTCTACTTACTGTTTATTATTTTTATTTAACTATAATTTTTTTTTTGTTTGTTTATAGCATCTCTCTTTCCTTTTCCGTGATGTGACTAAATAAAAAAGGTACAAACTGAAAATCAGCGTTGTTCCGCGCCATGCGTGGTTCAGCACATAGCTGAGTTTGACCCTTTTTGGTCAGCAGGTTACGTGTATTATTATTATTGTTTCTCTGTAGGTTTATTTAATTTAATTTAATGTTTGCTGTGTTTTACTGTTTTAATGTGTTGTTTTGTTAAACCTGTTTTTTTTTGGCCAAATAAAATTATTTTCTTTCTTTCTTTCTTTGTGAAAAAAATATCTTGGATTCGAATTCGGAGTTCAGTGAGACAAGTAATTTGCAATTTGCGTAGAAAAAGACATCTTAAAAGAGTGAATTTTAGGTTAAGTATGGGCGGTTTGTTTATAAACAATCTACATCGTCTATAAATATAAATAATAAATAAATAATGCTGGACAATTCACACAGCATCATCTAGCCCCAAGCTAAGCAGAGCTTGTGTTATGGGTACTAGATGACTGATATACATAATACAATACATTACATAAATAGATATTTTTTTTATTATACATAGAAAACGACCAGAACACCCGGAACAAATATCTGCAGATCGTACACACAATTGTTCCGAGGCGGGAATCGAACCCGCAACCTCCTGCGTCGCAAGCGGGCCTTCGCCCACCGCGCCACAGAGGTCGTCAAATATATATATAGCTAGTGTATATGTATGAAATTGCAGACTCTACACGTGTTGTTCAGTGCGCACAATTAATTGCACACTTTCATTCATAAATTGATAATAGTTTATTATTTTCATTAATTATCTCTTCATTACAATATGTACCTATCATATGGAAACGTCATGGCCAAAAATACGCACACATAAACATGATAATACAGTTATTATATTTTATATTATTGTGTATTCGTGATGGGTGTGAACGAATAATAATAAATAAATAATGCTGGACAATTCACACAGATTTATCTAGCCCCATGGTAAGCAGAGCTTGTGTTATGGGTACTAGATAACTGATATACATAATACAATACATTACATCGATAGATATTTTTTATTATACATAGAAAACGACCAGAAAACGAATGAACTGATTTTCTTCTTCTAGTTCTTATACACTAGTTTCTGCCTGCGGCTTCGCACGCGTCGTTTCCATTCAATTTTATCCCATGGGAAAAATTAGGTAGCCTATATATTTTTTTTTTCAGGTCTTCATTTATGCAAAATATCAGCCTGATCCTGATTGTCCGCGATGACTGATATACTTAATAAAATACTTTGCCCAGATAGATCTTACTTATTTTACACAGAAAATACCCAGAACCAATATTTGAAGATCGTACAAACATTTGTCCAAAGACCAGGCTATGGTGATGGATGGATGGACTGGGTAATTGAGCTATAAATAAATAAATAAAAAAATAAATAATGCTGGACAATTCACACAGCGTTATCTAGCCCCATGGTAAGCAGAGCTTGTGTTATGGGTACTAGATAACTGATATACATAATACAATACATTACATAGATAGATATTTTTTATTATACATAGAAAACGACCAGAACACCCGGAACAAATATCTGCAGATCGTACACACAATTGTTCCGAGGCGGGAATCGAACCCGCAACCTACTGTGTCGCAGGCGGACCTTTGCCCACCGCGCCACATCGGTCGTCATAATAGGTTTTTTATGTATGTTAGATTAAGAGTGTACCTTATGTAATTTTATAGTTAGAAATCGTTATTTATCTCAGAATCTGTGAAAGCTACCACCTTCATATTTAGGTAAATGATAATTCGAACTTTTATCTTGGATTCCGTCTTTTCGAAAACACGATTGGCGAAAATTTTCTCGATACTTTTATTTTTTGAAAAATACATGTTTTGCACACATTTTGCTATTTATCTCAGGAACCACCTAATTTTTTTGTTGGATTTTTGTTTTGTCGAGAAACGTAGTAGAATTTCTTCGTTTTCGTCTTTTTAATTTTTAGATTAGTTGTGTAAATAACTTGTAATTAGGCATTAGGCAGTTTTGGCGCTTACGTCGATAAAAAATACGGAGCACGTCTATCGCTCTGTGCTTCTCACTCACAAGAAAATCATATCTTGTCATTCTGCTCTGAACTGAAGCGAAATTCGAATTTTGGCTGAGGTATGGCACGCTCTTAAGGTATATAGTTTATATGGGCCGTAGTTTTTAAGTTTTTTCCATCCGTTACTAGACTAATGTTGCCTGAAATAAATGAAATAAAAAAATAAAAACTGTAAGAGTGTCAGATTATTATTATATACTATCTGCGGCCCGCGGTTTCACCCGCGTGGTGATAGATATTTTGGATAATATACAAGAAAGAAAATAGAAAGAAAATACATTTATTGATTCACAAGTAGGTACAGCTTGCTACTAAATAATAATAATATATAAGTAAACAAGAACATAAAGAAATAAATAAACTTAACTACGTATGTATTATATATAAGCAACAAGCAACTCCACAAAGCGAACCAATAGGTCCTGTCTCATATACCATGTCTTATATACCTACAGATGACATATGTCTTATATACCTACAAGATATCTTTATGAATTGTAGCCTATGTGTTATTCTGATATGTAAGCTATATTATTGTGAAGTTTCATTAAAATCCATTCTGTAGATTTTATGTGAAAGAGTAACAAACATCCAGCACAATGCTGAGTGAAGGTCATATTTGCCATGAACACTGCGACGCACAATAATTTGTAATATATATAGTTTAATTTGCGTAGTATTAAGGGTCCGGCGACCCTCGCTTGCAAAAATCGCTCCGAATATCGCTGTCCCTGTTTAACCCTTGCGCCGCGCCCCATGCGTGCGCGATAGCAATATTAGCCGTTCAAAATTTGGTTTGTTCCGTAATACCAAAAATTATGACTGAAAACTTTTTGTATTCTTCACAAAGTATTGTTATTCTGTAACTAGACAATATAAGCTATATTCCTTAATAAATAACACGTAAGATATTGATGTTTTTAATACAGACAAATAGCAAGAAAACTTGTCCATTTTCGCATAAAAATGTGCAAAATGAGATTGGCTTTCATTTCATTTTAGGTAAGTATTTTGAAAAAAAGAAACTATTTGGGAACCTAGATAAATACTATTTTAATACAAATAATGCAATATTATAGTGGAAATATGCTTGAATTAGAAATAATTTTGGTATTACGTTTGTATGAAGAATTCGTCCCTCCGGAGGCCCCTTAAGTTTGTTGTGTATGGTAGTTTTAAGGTAAATAAAAATATTTTCTTTCTTTTTCATCCATCCATACTTACAAACTTTCGCATTTATAATATTATTAGAATTATTATGTTACTATCTACCGCGCGGTAACCAACAGAGCAGATACCTATGTAGGCACTTGGAGGTTATTATGACTTCACGAGATAAAACTCGTATGATTTTTGTTTTATCGTTAATAAAAACAATTTATGTATGTTGAATAAACAATAACTTACTCCAAAATTGATAGATTGAGGTAGATAGTTATTTTGTAAACTTTATTTACTTTTACATCACATCATCAGCCCGTACGCTTCGAACCAAATCAAAAATCATCATCATCAGCCTATAGCAGTCCACTGCTGGACATAGGCCTCCCCCAATGAGCGCCATAGCGGCCTGTCTTCAGCTTGCCGCATCCAGCATTTACCAGCAGTCTTTCGCAGGTCGTCATCCCACCTGGTCGGTTAAAAATAACTATAATTAAGTTACCAGTGATGGTAATTTAATTATTAAAAAAAAAGCCAAGTGCAGGTCGAACTACCACACGAAGGGTTCCGTACAATTATCTATAACAATGGCAAAAATATCACGTTTGTATTATGCCCCCTTACATATTTATTTGATTCTGTTTTTTAGTATTTTTTGTCATAGCGGCATAAAAATACATCATCTGAAAATTTGAACTGTCTTACTATCACGGTTCATGAGATTACACACTGATGACAGACGGACAGACGGACAGGGGAGTCCGAATAATAGGAATCCGTTTTACACATTAAGTATGGAACCCTAAAATAAATAAATAAAATAAAATAAAAAAGCCTTTTATTCCTTAACCTTAAATAACATTGATATATAAATAAAAATAAATAAAATTATTTTATTTTGGTTCGGACTACTACAGATCCATTATTTGTTAGTAATGATCTTATAATAAATGTTAGTAATTCTTACGAACTAAAATTAAATTAAATTGAAATGAATAGTAATAAATTAGAAAAAATTAAAATAAGTTAAAACAAATCAAATTATATCATCAATAAAAATTTAAATTAATCAAATTACATTAATGCTTATGAAAAATTTGTTAAATCTAATATAAGTATGTCAATTATTATAGAAGAAAATGTCAGTATGTAGATTTCATGATGAATGTTTATTAGTTTATTTCTTTATTTAATAATGTATTTGAAATGTTGTTTGTTTCGACTAAATTTAATGCATATATTTAATAAGTAGAAGGCCTCCTCCAGGAACCCTAAAATACCACTTATAAAATACTCTTAACACTTTGACTGCGGTTTTTTTTCGACGACTGCGATCTTTTTTTTTACCTAAAAAATTCGTGCTGCCGCTCTACACAGCGGTTGTGTTGCGCCGCACATGCGTTTCGTTTGAAAAATATTACAGCTCTGCTGAGTCACAAAGATCTGTATTTTCTCAGCCGCTGCGCTAGTGTGGATTTACGGATATTAGTCACTTGTAGAAAACTCATACCGTGCGTTTTCAGCACTCAAAGTGTTAAGTTACAAATGGCGTCGACTCAGCATATGTTATGATAGCTACAGGTTTTAGCTACTACAACGCTGATCTTCCTTCTTTAGGTAAGATTCCCGCCTCGGGAAAATTATGTGTACGATCTGCAGATATTTGTTCTGGGTGTTCTGGTCATAATGTATGTTTCATAAATGTTTAATATGTTGGTATATATCTAATATATTGTATTAAGTATATCAGTCATCCCCATAACACAAGCTTTGCTTAGCTAGGGACTAGACTGTATGGATTGTCTATCACTATGTTTTTATTTAGGGGCCTTCCCTTACTGTCCCCTCCAAAAAATCCATTCTGTATAACTACAAAAATAAAGTTCAAAAGTTGGTACCGAATAAACAAGCAACGTAGCGACATGGCTTCCTCACCAAAGAAGCCAACGGTTACAAAGTTTTTTACCAACTTGCTTTTGCGAGCGGTTTCACCCTTCAGCCCGATCCGTTCAGTAGTTTTGGTGTCAACGAATATCTAAATGTTTCACTTTTTTTTTTTTTTTTTTTCGACGACTGCGATCTTTTTTTTAACCTAAAAAATTCGTGCTGCCGCTCTTCACAGCGGTTGTGTTGCGCCGCACATGCGTTTCGTTCGAAAAATATTACGGCTTTGCTGAGTCACACAGATCTGTATTTTCTCAACGCTAGTGTGCATTTACGCATATTAATCACTTGTAGAAAACACATACCGTGTGATTTCAGCAGTCAAAGTGTTAATAATTCACACCAAAACAACTACATCCAAACTTGCACACTGATGACAGTAATTATCGAGTGATGGCGCAATCAGCTACGCCGTAAGTAGCTTTGCATTATCAGGTCAACTACGCCGTAGACAGCTTTGCCGTAGGCAGCTACGCCGTAGGCATTTTCGTCGTAGGTACATACCTACGGCAGTAAAGGCAGCTACGCCGTAGGCACGGCCGAGAAGACCGCCAAATTGTCACGTATCTTGTATTTTTTTAAATCTTGTTTGTTTTTTTTTAAAGTATGCAATAAAATATCTATCTATCTATGTCCTCGCCCTAATGTCACTACCGCCCAAGGACTGTAACGCTGGTTAGTCTAAGAATATTATAAAGAGGAAATGTTTGATTTTTTTTTGGTTTGTTTGGATTCAATAGGCTCCGAAACTACTGGTGCAATTTGAAAAATTCTTTCACCGTTGGGAAGCTACACTATCCCCGGCTAACAAAAGCTACATTATATTTTCAAAAAAGTTAGGGATCCTTACTAAAACTCCAATAATGTAACCCAAGGTGTACAAAAATCACCTAATAAAGTGAAATTCGAATTTAACGCGCGTGGAACTGCGGGGAACAGCTAGTTAATGATATTTTGTGTTTGTTCCAGTGCTGCTGATGCTATCGGCAACGTTCGTGTTAAGTCTACTCGGCACAGTGTTCTTCTGTTTCACAAATACTATTAATGATGCGATACTATCGGTAAGTTATATAATATATGTACTATTAATTACACTAATAATTCAATAATAATCAGTGCGTCTCCTACCCGTTATGACCTACGGAGCTGAGACGTGGACACTCACGATAGGGCCGGTCCACCAGTTCAAAGTCGCTCAGCGAGCTATGGAAAGAGCTGTGCTCGGAGTTTCTCTGATGGATAGGCGTAACGAATACATCCGACAGAGAACCAAAGTTATCGACATAGCTCTAAGAATTAGCAAGCTGAAGTGGCAGTGGGCCGGCCATATCTCACGAAGAACCGACAACCGCTGGGGTAAACGTGTTCTTGAGTGGAAACCGCGATTCGGCAAGCGTAGGACGCCCTCCGGCCAGGTGGGATGACAACCTACGAAGAACTGTAGGCTGCTGATGCTGGATGCGTCAAGCTGAAGACAGGGTGCTATGGTGCTCATTGGTGGAGGCCTATGTCCAACAGTGGACTATCATAGGCTGATGATGATGATGATGAATTAACAATAAGTTAGTAGTATTTTCTCTTACCTCGCCTTTTTACAATCAAACTTAAAAGGTTTATCGAAAATGAAAGCGAAATTTATTTCAGAATATATATTTACAGTGATAAATACATATGTATGCTCGTGTACAGCAACCATTTAATTGGATCTGTAGATTGTTTGCAACAGTCTGCAATTACCTCAAACTACTATTTTTTTATATACTTTTATGGTAATTTTCTTTCATATTAAAGATTTAGTACAAACATTTTTCGAGACGAACTAAAAATTATTACAATTTAAGTTATTCACAGGAATATTAGTAGTAAAAATACATAACTACAAAATAATGTAAATCGTTGATTTTCCAAAAAAATCTTTCAAAATCTCTACAAAATAAAATGTTATAGCTATAATTATAAATAGTATTCTACTAGGTACCCTTTTTTAACCAACTAAGCAGGGCGGGTTGTGTTTAAATTGACTTTCCTGTATCTTCAAATAAAAGTTATACTGGGTGTTACATGAGGGGTGGATCATCGGTGAATGGGGGGTGGGGGACCTCAGTACCTATCGATTTGACCCTCGTGTATGTTCAGCGATATTCAATGGTTCAAAAGTTATTTGGACTTTAGTAAAATTTTATTTGAAATCAGATTTCATCCTTAATTTCGCAATTGCAGCCAAAATATTAGGTCTGCGACCCTGTTTTTTGATCACCGATGATCCACCCCTCATATTACACCCTGTATACAAACAATAAAGAGCACAATTTCACACAATCATAGCCATAAAACGCTTGACATTTTAGAAAACTGTAAAAAATAAAGAAATGGAGAATCCATCACTACATAGTATAAAACAAATGTCGCTTCCCGCTGTCTGTCTGTCCCTATGGATGTTTAAAACTACGCAACGGATTTTGATACGGTTTTTTTTAATAGATAGAATGATTCAAGAGAAATGTTTATAAACATAGACATGTACAAAATAGATTTCCACGCATGCGAAGCCGCGGTGCGCAGTTAGTAACTAATCTTATTTATTTATTTTAAGCCATTACTGTCCCACTGCTGGGCAAAGGCCTCCCTTTTCTTCTTCCACTCCTCGCGATCCAACGCTGCAACAGGCCATGATGGAAGATGTACCTCATGTAGTAACTAATAAAATAAATAAAATTAAAATGGTTTTTTTCAGACATCTCGTGGTCCGTAAGTTAAACACATATTGACAATATTACAGTTCTAAAGCAGATAATTTAAAAAAAAAAAAAAAAAAAAAAAAAATGCTGGACAATTCACACAGCATCATCTAGCCCCAAGCTAAGCAGAAGCTTGTGTTATGGGTACTAGATGACTGATATACATAATACAATACATTACATAGATAGATATTTTTTATTATACATAGAAAACGACCAGAACACCCGGAACAAATATCTGCAGATCGTACACACAATTGTTCCGAGGCGGGAATCGAACCCGCAACCTTCTGCGTCGCAGGCGGACCTTCGCCCACCGCGCCACATCGGTCGTCAAAAATTAATTAAAACCTTAAGTGCTAAATTAACACATGAATTTTACTTTACACTTTACCTTCAAGTAGCGTTTCTAAAATCAAGCCTTATTAAGCTGAAGGAAAAGTATAAAGAGTAAGATTATTTGGCTTATTCCAATTTCCCCCCTTGACAAATGAAGGAGGAATCTGGATACTTAATTTTAAAATTCTCAGAATACGTTTTTCTCATTCCATTTTCCCCTTGACAAAATTCGTTCATGGTAACTGTTAAAACGGAGTATACAAATAGATATATCTTAGAACAAGGTGGAAACAGCAGCTTGTCCAATAATTGCGGCCATTCAATATTTAACACAAGTAACTAGGAAATTAAAATAAATAATAAATAACGCTGGACAATCCACACAGCCCGCAGCTAAGCTTCTTTGATATACCTACAAAATGTGTACAATTCATTACATATTTTTTATTATACATAGAAAATACCCAGAGCACCCAAAACAAATCTTTGTAGATCGTAAAAACCATTTGTCTCAAGGCGGGAATCCGCAAACTCCTGCGTCACAGGCGGCCCTTCGCCCGCCGCGCCACTGAGGTCATCAAATTAGTTAAAGTTACGTAGGATAGGCTCTATATTTATGCTTTTTTTGACACAAATTAGTTTCAATAAAAGTGATTATTCTGAAATTCTTAATTAAGCTTATTCAACAACAGGTTTTATCTTGAAATTTCACGAAACGTATAGTCAATCATGATATCTACACATGTGCTATTTCTGACACAAATTCGTTTCAGAAAAAGTCCCTTCTTGTGAAAATTCGACAATAGGTTTTATCATACAATTTCACGAAACTTAATCAATCACGATATGTATGTCTAAAAATCCTATTTTAATTTGTAGTATTAGGTAATATAGTATTTATAGTATATAAGTATTTGTAGTATAGTATAGTATCTAGTAGTTAGTATTAAAACATGATAAAACTTTTGAAACTAAACACAATAACACTAAAGTCATTTGAAACGGGATATTTACCATGATTTGATTTTTGAGTTATCCAATATTTCGGCACAGTTTCATGCGCCATGATCATTATAACCAGATAACTAAAAAAATCAAATCATGGTAAATATACCGTTTCAAATGACTTTAGCATCAAATCATGATTTGATGTTTTAATTAAAATATGATTTGATTTTTGAGTTATCCAATATTTCGGCACAGTTTCATGCGCCATGATCATTATAACCAGATAACTAAAAAATCAAATCATGGTAAATATACCGTTTCAAATTACTTTAGCATCAAATCATGATTTGATGTTTTAATTAAAATGATTAAAAAGCAGTATGAACCTAAGCACTTCTGTTCATACTTAATAAGTCCCATCATAATATTATTATATGAATTGTTTTCTAAGCCATATAAATATCAAAGTACAATATAAAATACATAGGGAAATATAGTTATAGTTTGACCGAAACCGCTGTTCCGCGCCTGAGGTATGCGAGCGGCGAGACGGGGGGAAATATCGGCCGCTCCGATCCATCAGTCTGCCGTCAACGCGTACTCTTGCTCTTTTTTCCTCGCCCCCCACCTCGCCGCACTTTCCTAAGGAGCGGTACAGCGGTTTCGGTCAAACTATATCACAAAAATTAATTACTTTGTAAAGGAGCAGTAAAGTATAATGATGAATAAATAAATAATACATGTTATAGTTTATAAATAATTGATATCTAACTAATATTATAAATGTGAAGTTTATATGACGTATGGATTTTTTTACTGTTTCACGCAAAAACTACTAAACTGGGCTAAAATTTTGCATACAGGTAGTTCCAGGCCTGGAATAAAACATGGCTACTTTTTATCCATAAATCGTCCCCATGGGAAAGAAATAACCTTAAAAAGTTTCTATAGAAACAACGCGCGCGAAGCCGCGGACAGAAACTAGTACTAAATAAATATTTTTAGTATACAGAAACTCCCACACAAATGATAAATGGTACAATACAAAATTGCGGACGGTAGTATTATATACAATCGTATTTTTTTTTAAATTAATCATAACTCGATATCGTTTATTTATTTCGTCTTTTTTTAATTTATGCACATATACCCACTTCTCTCTTCACTTTGTCTCTCTCTCCCAATAAGGTTTGCTGAAAGAGAACTCTTTTTAGGGTTAAGTTCGCCTTTGTATAAATTTTCTAGCATAAGTTTTGTTATTATGGCTTTCGTGCAAGAAGTATAAATAAATAAATAAATACAAAATAAGCTCATGTACGAGTCTTATATTAAAAACTAGACATTAATATCAAATCTTTACATAGTATGTATAAAAAGAAGTCACTTCCGCTGTCTGTTCGCTTAGTTAAACTACTCAACGGATTTTAATACAGTTTTCAGCAATAGATAGAGTGATTCAAGAGGAATGTTTATATGATTAATGAATAACTCCACACTGCCCCATATTAGTATTTATGTGCATTGCTCCCGCGCGAAGCCGGGGCGGGCCTCTAGTAAAAAAATGATGAAATGTTTCACGAATTCATTACATGTAAACGGGTTAACTATGAACCACACTACTCTTCCAACACGAATAAGGTTCATGTTTAACCCGCTACATCCGTAATTAAGAAATAAGTTTTAATTGATTTCAATTTCACTTCCTTGTGTTACCTTTTTAAACCTTAAATTAAGTTATATTTATCACTTAAAAGGCATTGCTCATCCTCCTTTTATATGGATACTGGTTGACACAAGGGAACGGGGGTATGATCGGGTAGAAGGGGACAATAGGATCCATATCTTCCGGTGGTGGGAGTGGGACGGCGGTCACTTTATTTTTCAACACTGGTTCATTACGGGGATACATATCTTCCATTTGTGGGACTGCGGATACTTTACTTTTCATCACTGGTTCATTTCTCGCCACTGGTTCCTTTTGCACCATTAGTTCAGTTTTCATCACTGGTACATTTTGTACCACTGGTTCATTTTGCACCATTGCCATTGTTTCAGTTTTTTCCAATGCATCATCTTGCACCATTGCCATTGTTTCAGTTTTTGCCAATGCATCATCTTGCACCATTGGATCAGTTGTCACCACTGGTTCATTTAGCACTGGTTCATAGTTCACCACTGGTTCAGTTGTAACCACTGGTTCATTTACCCCTGGTTCATTGTTCACCACTGGTAAATTCTTCACCATCGGCTGATAAACCTCTACTACATCACCATCTTCCAAATCCATAGACAATGGCGTATCATCATCCTGAATAAGCATTCCGAAGTATCTAAAACTGAGAGTAGATATATCAACCCCGTAGCTTTCAACACAATACAAGTACCTAATTCTTCGAAACTCGACTCTAAGCTTCATTTTTATTTGCGTCATTTGGTTATTTCCGCCGAGTATTGTTATGGTTATTCGATCCTCTGGGTTTCTTACCTGAAAGAAATGTAGAAAATACCGTTATATCAAATCAAAGCGTTTTTTTGTAGTTAAACATAAATAAAGAATAAAGAATTTATTGACACAATGTTATACAAAGTTACAAAAAAAAAGAAAAACACAGAAATACAGAACAACATAGGTCGTAGGGATTTAAACTTTACATAAGTGCGTGTAGTAGAGCCCCAAGAATAAGAAAAACTGGACTTTCCCTATGTGCGCGGCTAAAAAGGTCCAATCTCAGCTTGTTGTCATTATCGACCGAGGACGATAGTGACACTGGTTTTTAGAAAAACCGTTACTACATAAAGAAAATACGACATAAAACGATAATATTATATTATTTACTTTTAACTACAAAATGGTCCCAACTCAGCTTATGCCGGTGTTAGTAAAAACACCTGCGCTGGTTTCTGCTGGGGCCTATTTGACACCATATACATAACACATATTTTATGGATGCTAGTTTTAAGGTATATATTACAATGGACCGTTGAATAAGTTAAATAAGAATAAAAAAATGATTTATTAATATTATTATACACTCATTTATTTAAAATTCTCGTAGATAATATTTTTTTTACTATAGAAAATATATACAATAAGATATTATAACACTATTCTACTAGTTAAAAATACATATATCAAATCGGTAGATCACCGACCGCTCGCTAGAGTCAAGCGGCCGGTGACTAGGGCTGCAGAGAGAGGAACTTCCTGACGATGCGCGCAGAGTCCAAGAGTACCGCCTTTTGGATCTGGCCCTTGATCGAACTTTCTAGAGAGTCTCTTCAGATGTTGATCGAGGCTCTTCGCTAATACGCCGTTAACCGAAACGACTATCGGGACGATGGTCGCTGAATCTATCTTATTATTATTATAACACATTATGTAATACGACAGTACCTCTGTGCGGGGTATGGAGTAGTAAGGTAGGTAGCAGCGAGGCACGTGCGCGCCCATGATGGATACAGGCGCTCCGGGCGGCCGGTGGAGGCCCTGTGACGTAGGGCGCCGCCCCTGCCCCCCGCGCCGGATGTAGGGTCCGCGCGCTTTTAGAGGATGGCACTTTATCAAAGAATAATTACGTCAAAGAGTAATTATTAATAACTTTAAAATAATCAGCAAAAAATCATATTATATAAGATATTATTAACTTACTTATAGAGATCAGAATCAGTATTTATTAACATTAAGTAAATAAATAACGCTTAAAATCAATTAAATAGGATAAGACAATTTAAAATATATATGATTAAGTGTCCTTTGAATTTTGTGACGTGTCTAAGAGTCAGTAAGGCCTAAAGAAAATAAAGAATTTTGATATTTGATTATCTTCAAAAGAATCATAAATTTCGGTTCAATCGTCTCGAGAGCATATAAGTTTGCTCACTTGACATTTTGATCTAGTAGACTACGTATACGAAATTCGCGCGCTATCAAAATGGGATGGGACCATTGCACATTGAAACTAAAAAATGTATTACTCGCGTTTTGTACAACACTCGGTTTTAGAATGCAAGATGTATACAGTAAACAAAATCAAAAATTAAACAAAAATTTGAAGCAATAATAGACAGCATCTGCAAGGTAACGAAATAATAAAAAAACACAAATTTTAATACCGCAGCGCATGGACAGCGTAAACGTGTAAATTCGAGTCTACCGGCGGAAACCGAAAGAAAATAACATTGAAAGCCTTCTAAATTATACATTGTTTCGTCCTGCATTACTCCGGTGTCCTTAAATATTTTCCAAAATAAACCTCTTAGTAACCCATTCGTTTACAAAAAATATCTACGTTTCCAGAACTTAATATAAGAAGACGACGTATAATAAGACTTCTATATTGTATTTTAATCTTATTTGTTTTATTTTTAAGTGTGCTTTGAAAGGATTATTTAACTATCTAATATTTAACATACATATTTATCGTGACAAGGTCCCATCCCACTCTGATCGCGCGAGGATTGTTTATGTACAGATCTAGATGAAAAGGTAATAGTTATTATCGAGATGGATATGCTAGGTCTCACCGGAGCTAGATTGCAATGCGCAAGTCTGTTATTGATTCCGTCTGGCGGCGACACAAACTTTGTGCATCGAATAGCTGAGTTATTGTACCTAGCTCATTTCAATTGAAAATTTATTTAAATACTAGTTTCTGCGCACGGCTTCGATCGCTTTGTTTCTATGGAAACGTTTCAGTTTATTTCTATCCTATGGGAACTGATTTATGGGATAATATTTTGCCAATATATGTTGATAATATATGCCTATGTTTTATTCTTTTTTTTTTCTTTAATTATTATTTACTTTTAAATTCATTTTGTATTTACTTCACATAAACTGCTCTTTGATCATGCTGTGTACACAAATTTAGGGATACAGTCTAGTTTTAATTATTGTGTGTTTCTAGTTGTATAATATTTGATTGTATTCTGTTTTGTGTGCCAAATAAATAAATTCTGGGCCCAGAACTACCTGTATGCAAAATTTTAGCCCGATCCGTTCAGTAGTTTTTGCGTGAAAGAGTAACAAACATCCATCCATACAAACTTTCACGTTCATAATATTAGTAGGATAATGTTTAAATTCAAATTAAAATGTTTTTATTGTCTTTAGGCTTACAAAATAAGAACTTATACATGTCAAATTTTATACTATTCAATATTATCAAATAACATTATTTAATGTTCATTTCAACTTTTTTGTCCACTAGTGGAAGAAGTGAAAAGAAACCTTTAAAAAATATATACAATTTTAATATAGTAATTCTTACGTACTAAAATTAAATTAAATTGAAAAGAAAATTAAAATGAATTATAATAAACAAGTGGGCGGCCTTATCGCATATGAACAAAACAATGTGAAAATAACTATCTTGAATCTCATTTTTCCAGTTTTCCTTGTAAGAAAATGAACCGTAGGTAGATCCTGTCTAAAAATACATTTCTTTTTCCTGTAGGAAGATTATTATTATTATTTCCTTGTATCCGTATTCAACTCTATAAAGGCGTCGTACAGTAACGACAACAAGGATCCGGTCGACGGATGATCACCGACAGGGTAGCGGTCGAATCCGCCGGGGAACCCGCAACCCTGCTAAGTGCCAGCGCGCCGTCAAACGAATCGTCTGGTGACGAGTGGTTTGATGACGCTCTGGCACTAAGGTGAGAGAGGAAGTGTCGATGGTTTTTAGTTGGTATGTCACTATCTGCTAACACTCTGTTAGTAGCTCAGTGGAGAGCCCAACATACCCCTCTAGCCCTCCTCAGGCTAGAGGCAATGCGCAACAGCATTTTCCCAACGTAAAAAAAAAAGGAGTTGTTGTTTTTGTAAAATTCTTTTACACAAAAAGCACGCTGTTCGCACGTGAAGCGCTCCATCGTGACTCAAAAAAATTGCATGAAGCGGCGCATCATTCCCCGCACCCCGCGCGCCCCTCCCTCTGATGGTTTTCGAGAAATCAAGTGTTGCTATTTGCAAAAAATTCTGGCCCACCCTGTATTATAAGTTAGATGAGGATATTGATTTCAATAAACATAAAGAGTGGAATATTATCTAATTAATTCAGGCGTTACGATGCAGAAATCCTAATAATATAATAAACGCGGAAGATGAACGGATATTTGTTGCTCTTTCACGCAAAAACTACTGAATGGATTTTGATGAAACTTCACAATAATATAGCTTTTATCAGAATAACACATAGGCTACAATTCATAAAGATAATATTGTATATTATCCAAAATATCTATCACCACGCGGGTCAAACCGCGGGGCGCAGATAGTCTTTTATAAAATATCAGGATACGTAAAACGAACCCGCAATCTTCTGAGTCGCAGGCGGACCTTTGCCCACCGCGCCACAGAGGTCGTCTCTGTCCGTCCTCTTTCTATCTTCTATAATATAAAAATGAATCGCTGAATGTGAAGCTAAGCGCAAATCTCGAGAGCAGCTGAACCGATTTCGCTAATTATTTTTTCAGAATATGCCTTGAAGTACGAGGATGGTTCTTACGGAGAGAAAAAAGAGAAACATTTAAAAAATTACTTGAAACAAATGACCACCCGGGCGAAGCCGGGACGGGCCGCTAGTATTCAAAAAAAAATACATAGCTATTCACACCAGCAGATCAAATTTCATGCGATCGATAAAAAGGTCTAATATACATATACGTCATGACGACAATATACATTATACGTGACCGCCATGATGTACGTAAAAGTACATGGAGTTTAAAGTTTTAAAATACAAATCTATGACGTAGACAGCGTATCTACTCTACTACGTCAGATATTATTTATCGTCGTAACGTTAGAACTGTAATACCATGGTAATACACATCTCATTACTTCTAGATAAGATTCTAACACTAAATAAATCACTAAAGTCATTAAAAACGGGATATTTACCATGATTTGATTTTTGAGTTTTTGAAATCAAATCATGGTAAATATCCCGTTTTAAATGACTTTAGTTTTAATAACCATGACACAATTAGAAATTTTCCTTTGATGAAAAAACTACAGGTCATGTGAATTGCGCATGTCAAATGTTTCAATGTTGAAACCATTAAATAAATAATACTGGACAATCCACACAGCATCATCTAGCCTCAAGCTAAGCAAAGCTTGTGTTATGGGTACTTGATGACTGATATACTTAATACAATACATTACATAGATAGATATTTATTATTATGTACATAAATAACGACGTACAAACAATTGTCCCCGGGGCGGGAATGGAACCCTCAACCTCCTGCGTAGCGGACCTTCGCCCACCGCGCCACAGAGGTCGACCATTCTGTCCGTACATATTGTATTGCCTACTTTATTTCTGTTGTTTAATAATAAAAAAAATCATCTTCTTCTAGAACATGGTGATCCGCAACAACTCGCTAGCTTACAGCCTCTGGCGGCGGCCGAACGTCCAGCCGCTGATGAAGGTCCACATCTTCAACTACTCTAACTGGGAGCGGGTGCAGATGGGAGACGACCCGCGGCTTGAGGTCGCGGAGATGGGGCCTTATGTTTACTCGTGAGTTCATCTTAATATCAATAGGATACCCGCTATGTGTAGCCCTCGCCTTTAGATTAACTCTCTTAGAGATGGCTATATGCCGGTGATCCGCAACAACTCTCTAGCATACAGCCTCTGGCGGTGGCGGAACGTCCAGCCGCTGATGAAGGTCCACATCTTCAACTACTCTAACTGGGAGCGGGTGCAGATGGGAGACGACCCGCAGCTCGAGGTCGCGGAGATGGGGCTTTATGTCTACTCGTGAGTTCATCTTAAAGTAAAGACGTTTACAGATAAGCTAATGCGGCTGACTGAATACAGTCGGGCTACCATGCTATTTAACACATAACTCAACGCGCGTTTTCAGTGTTATTACGGTAATTTTAGCGCGATTAATACGTGTTTAGGCGCAATTTAACGCGAATAACGCATTTTCACGAGTTATTCTCGTTAAAAGGCGCCTTATATACATAGATATGAATTCTTATTACACATCGAAAACGACCATAAAGCGAAGCGGGATTTGAACCCTCAACCTCCTGCTACGCAGGTGAACCTTGGCCCACCGCGCCACAGAGGTCGTCCAATATGAAATGTCCAAATATGACCACCCGCAGTCACCTATCCATGGTTTATTGGACCATAAACATCTAATATTGGTCTATCCTTCAATATTGCATCGTAAATTCTTATCATATTACTTTCATAACATTTCAGTAAGTAGATACCCCGCTAACTAATAATTTAGGTATTATTATGTATTAGATGTATAGAACTGCTCTTTGTACATGCTAAGAACACATATAGAATAATAATATTTTAACCGACTTCAAATATAGTCTAATTGAGATATAGACATAAAAAAAATACAGTCTAATTGAGAACCTCCTTTAGGTTCTCAATTAGACTGTATTTTTTTTATGTTTGTTACCTGAATACAATATATTGGCGTGTTTTAGAAAACTCTATAGAATCATCGCAATCGGTTGGCGTGATATGAGTTATTCGTCCATTTGTCGCGCACATACTTAATACACACTTTGACTACTGAAAACGCACGGTATGAGTTTTCTACAAGTGACTAATATGCGTAAATCCACACTAGCGCAGCGGCTGAGAAAATACAGATCTTTGTGACTCAACAGAGCTGTAATATTTTTCGAACGAAACGCATGTGCGGCGCAACACAACCGCTGTGTAGAGCGGCAGCACGAATTTTTTAGGTAAAAAAAAAGATCGCAGTCGTCGAAAAAAACCGCAGTAAAAGTGTTAAGACTTGTATGGTTTTCTCATGGATGCCATTGTCAGAACTGGATAAAATGGTATTATTTAGGAATTTGAAGTCTGTTTATAGTTTTTTTTTTAAACACGCCAAATTATTGAAAGTCGGTTAAATAGTAATTTTATTTCAAAATTTAAAAGCTTGTTATTATGATAAGTATCTTTAATTATTTAGGCTTACAAAATAAGCAATTAGACAAGTCAAATTTGATTCTATAAGAAACTAGCGACCCGGCTTCGCCCGGGACGGGCGGCTGGTCATTTGTTTCAGGCGATTTTTAAAAATTTTCTCTTTTTTTCTCTCCATAAGAACCATCCTCGTACTTCAAGGAATATTCTAAATAAAGAATTAGTGAAATCGGTTCAGCTGCTCTCTAGATTTCCGCTTAGCAACACATTCAGCGATTCATTTTTATATATGTAGGTGAACCACCGTTTCTGATTTTCTGTTCACGTCAATTTTTTGTCCACTAGTCGAAGCAGTGGAAAACTAACAAATATTCTAAAGATATGTAAAATGTAACTGTAGTTATTTATTATAACAGAGTTATCAAAATGGCGTGACCTATATTCAATACATACCGAGAAATTAACAGGAGTAGATAAGACACGTTGTCAAAACATTGGTACAGCGGAGACTCATTGAGATTAAGGGTACACCTCTACAGGCGTCAGGACAATATCCTCATTATCATCAGCCTATGTTAGTCCACTGCCTGGACATAGGCCTCCCCAATGAGCGCCACAGCGCCCTGTCTTCAGCTGGACACATCCAGCATCTATCTGCAGTCTTTCGCAGGTCGTCATCCCACCTGGTTGGAGGGCGTCCTACCCTACGTTTACCGAGTCGTGGTCTTCTCAAGAACACGTCAGGCGACAAGGCTGAGGACATAGCTTGAAAATTATATAATATTTTTTGTAGATATACCTGCATAGAGACTGCTAGGTATTGGAAACACCTCGTTTGTGTCTACAATCATTCAAAGCCTTCCTTTTCTATGTGTACCAACTTTTTTTTTGATTTGATACCGCCACATCATAGGTACTTTATATAATTAACGAGTTTCTGCCCGCGGCTTCGCACGCGTTGTTTCTATGGAAACGTTTAAGATTATTTCTATCCTATGGGAACTCATTTATGGGATAATAAGGTGCCTATGTTTTACTCTGGGCCCAGAACTAGCTGTATGCAAAATTTCAGCCCGATCCGTTCAGTAGTTTTTGCGTGAAAGAGTAACAAACATCCATCTATACATACAAACTTTCACGTTTATAATATTAGAAGGATTTTAATGAAAATGAAAATGAAAAGTTGTTTCTTTAAGCTTACAAATAAGCATTTAGTCAGGTCATATTTTATACTATTCATTATTATCAACATTATTAATAACTTTTAGTGAGTGTAAAGAGGTGTTTTTATTATCTATGTAATGATTTTATTCAAAATTTATTGCAGATATTTGTTCCGGGTGTTCTGGTTGTTTTCTATGTATAATAAAAAATATCTATCTATGTGATGTATTGTATTATGTATATCAGTTATCTAGTACCCATACGAGTAAATATTGTTAATGTATTAATGGTAAGAGCGGGGTCTCATAACACAAGCACATTTTGGTTAAAGGGTGACTCCAGAACCTGTATTTATAATAAAACTTTTGAAACTATCATGGTTATCAACACTTAAGTAAACTAAAGTAAAGTAACTATCATGGTTATCAACACTAAAGTAAACTAAAGTAAAGTAACTATCATGGTTATCAACACTAAAGTAAAGTAACTATCATGGTTATCAACACTAAACTAAACTAAAGTAAAGTAACTATCATGGTTATCAACACTAAAGTAAACTAAAGTAAAGTAACTATCATGGTTATCAACATAAAAACGTACTCGCAGTCGCAGTGCCTTCAGTTATTCCGTGATCATGGCGCATGAAACTGTGCCGAAATATTGGATAACTCAAAAATCAAATCATGGTAAATATCCCGTTTTAAATGACTCCTGTATTTATAGTTTTTAAGTTAATGCAATAAAGTTTATTTTTTTATTTTATGTTATAAAAGCTTGTAAAAAGTTTCTTTTTTATATAAATATTATTTCTCATATAAGTCTCGCATAGGTAGATAATAATTTATGCTTAGTTTTCCTTCCAACTTCTCAAAGCATTCCTAATTTTTTTTGGCATTTAATCCGAATATGACTTATAGGCGATTTTTTTATTTATAAATAGCGACCCTTTTAGCACATAATCAAACAACTAGTACACAATAATATTAAAACAATAAACTACATAAACATAAGCGGTTCATGTTATTGGGGCTATCAGCAGAACCTTTGAACTAACTCTTTCTCTTTCTAACATATTGAATTCCTATTGATATTTTCTCTCTGCGAATAAATGTTGATGCCCTGGTTTTATTTCGCCACGTGCAAATATCCTGATTTCAATTCTTCAAGTTTGTTTTTGTAAACAAAAAAAAATTGTTACAAAAACAATGATAAAAATAAAGAATGTTAGACAATCCACACATTTGTAAACACAATTATCCCGAGGCGGGAGTCGAACCCGCAACCTCTGTGATGTTTCAAAATTGGTGGACCAAGTATAATTAGCTATAGGAAGAGTATCGGTGCCAGCAACTTACGTGGTAGGTATAGACAGTGCACCTGTGTATTCCGTACACACTTGTGCACTCATACATCCTGGGCTCATGGCTTAGCCTTTGCGGAGACAAGCGGCCTTCGTAGCCGAAAATTTACCACCTATGGCGCGGAGGGTCCGAGGAGGTTGCGGGTTCGATTCTCGCCTCTGGACAATTGTGTACGATCTGCAGATATTTGTTCCGGGTGTTCTGGTTGTTTTCTATGTATAATAAAAAAAACTATCTATGTCATGTATTGTATTAGGTATGTATGTATATCGGTTATCTGGTACCCATAACACAAGCTCTGCTTACCATGGGTCAAGACTAGATAATGCTGTGTGAATTGTCCAACATTATTTATTTATTCATTTATGTTTGAGTACACTTTTCAAAGTCGCCTGATAATTATAGTTATGTTATGTAGACAACGTCATGGACAGTTTATATGTTTTATAAGTAAAACTGCTGTTTTGTTCACAGACAGCAGTTAGAAAGAGTCAACATAAAGTTCGAGAGGGACCAACTATCGTACCAGGAGCGGAACCACTTCCAATACCTACCCGAGGAGACGGTCGGCGCGCATTTCGACCAGCTATATGTACCGAATCTGCCTTTACTTGTAAGTATTACGTATTCATGACCTACGGAGCTGAGACGTGGACACTCACGATAGGGCTGGTCCACCAGTTCAAGGTCGCTCAGCGAGCTATGGAGAGAGCTATGCTCGGAGTTACTCTGAAGGATAGGATTCGTAACGAATACATCCGACAGAGAACCAAAGTTATCGACGTAGCTTTAAGAATTAGCAAGCTGAAGTGGCAGTGGGCCGACCACATCGCCATATCTCGCGAAGAATCGACGGCCGCTGAGGCAAACGTGTTCTTGGGTGGGAACCACGACTCTGTAAACGTAGGACGCCCTCCGACCAGGTGGGATGACGACCTGCGAAAGACTGCAGGTAGATGCTGGATGCGGCAAGCTGAAGACAGGGTGCTATGGCACCCATTGAAGGAGGCCTATGACCAGCATTGGACTGCTATAGACTGATGATGATGGTGATTCAGTATTTAGTACAAATTTACATATTTTTTTACTTATATCTAATCCCCAAATTTGATGTTCCTACAATGTTTGTAAACAAACCCACGTATAGTTTAACTAAAATCAATCTATTGCCGCGTATTTAAATAAATAATAATAAATAATGCTGGACAATTCACACAGCGTTATCTAGCCCCATGGTAAGCAGAGCTTGTGTTATGGGTACTAGATGACTGATATACATAATACAATACATTACATAGATAGATATTTTTTTATTATACATAGAAAACGACCAGAACACCCGGAACAAATATCTGCAGATCGTACACACAATTGTTCCGAGGCGGGAATCGAACCCGCAACCTCCTGCGTCGCTGGCGGACCTTCGCCCACCGCGCCACATCGGTCGTCGATTTAGATGTAATAAAAAGTGAACCCAATGTATATAAACTATTTAAAAACGTCTTATACGCAACTAGCGACACGCTCCGGCTTCGCACGTGTGCAAATGCATGTATTGTACATATAAACCTTCCTTTTGAATTACTCTATTAAAAAACCGCATCAAAATCCGTTGCGCAGTTTTAAAGATCTCAGCATACATAGGGACAGACAGCGGGAATCGACTTTGTTTTATAATATAATAATAATAGTCATTAATTCAGGTCATAAAAAGAAACCCATAGGTTATTTATAAATAAATTAAATTAAATTAAAGTAAACATTAAAATAGGAATAGACCTACTTACGGTTCCCACTCTGGTGCACAGAGAGAACCTGTACATAGGGCTACAGATGTTGTTAGCCATACAACTGAGGTTGCCATTTTTTGATCGTCTAATATTGGCCCAAAATGACGCAATACGAGATCGGATAATAGCGAAAAACCGGAACCCGTGCATCAGCGAACATGCCTGAATATGTAGTGATGAAGTTCAGAATAAAGAACTAGTAAGCTTGCTCTACCAGAAAAGCTTCTAATTTGAACTAATCACGTCGTTATCTTTGATAACAGATAAGATATAGTCCTAACAACAATACTGTTTTTAATAACAATGTTGTTTATTGTTTTTCTACGAAGTTATGACACAGAAACGTGGGGTTTTCCCAATGAGGTTTTCCCGAAGAGATTTTACATATAACATCATTGGGTTTTCCTATTTTTACTCGTTCATAGATTGGTGACTCCTCTGATAATATCAAAAACTTTTTTGCGAAAGAAAAAGACCTACTTTTTGTATGTTTTCTCAAACAGGGCACATATTTTTGAGTTCTTTGAGAATTACCCATAATTACGTTAGTTTGACGACCCTCATAAAAAAATATCTATTTATGTAATGTATTATGTATATCAGTTATTATAGTAGGTATAGAGGTACCCATAACACAAGCTCTGCTTAGCTAATCCACACATCATCTAGCCCCAAACTAAGCAGAGCTCGTGATATGAGTACTATGTAGATGACTACAATACATTAGATAAATAGATATTTTTTTATTATACTTAGATAACGACCAGAACACTCGGAACAAAAGTCTGCAGATGGTACACATAAATTGTCCCGAGGCGGGAATCGAACCCGTAACCTCCTGCGTCGCAGGCGGACCTTCGCCTATCGCGCCACAGAGGTCGTCTATCGTCATAATCCGCCTAGACATTCTACAAACGAGCTGATTGTACAAAATGGCGACGAAATAAATATAATATAATAATAATATTCTTTATTCAGATACGAGATCCATTTTCAACTATAAATTAAAAATTAGGGCATATTAAAAAATTGCAGTAACAAAACTATAAAAATAAAATGTAAGGTACTAGGTATAAGTACACAGTACTACGTCAGGTGACAATATTCACCCACCGTCTATAGGTGTCTGATAACATCAGACGGTCAGGCAGGCTTACAATAATGTAGTTTTTACACATGTCAACTCTGGACATGAATGAGGCAACTCTCTTTCTTTGGATGGCATTGAAAGAGTCTACACGGGCTTCTGTAAACATTTCTGAAGCGCTACATAAGTCTTCTATATAAGTTCTACTATATAAGTCATAATATTAGGCTCAACTCACACCAAAAGAGCGTCGAAGCGCAGCGAAGCGGAGCGCAGTTTCAGTGTCATATGAATTTTAACTTGATTTTCATTACAATAAAACTTATTATCGCATGAGAAATTCGAACGAGTCGCGCGGATGCCCGCGGCGCCGCGGGAATTCCGGCGAATTCGACTCGTTCGAGTCTACCTATGGGAAATAATAATACCTAAATAAATATGGAAGAAATCTCTCCAAGCGATAATGCCGCCATTCATGCGCCATTCACGGCGAATTCATGTGCCTACGTATTTCACAAATCTGTTTTAGACATAAGTTTTACGAATAAAGAATCCTACTAATATTATAACGTGAAAGTTTGTGAGGATGTTTGTTGCTCTTTCACGCAAAAATATCTGAATGGATTTTAATGAAACTTCAAGATAATATAGCTTACATATCAGAATAACGCAAAGGCTAAGTACAATTCATAAAGATATATTGTATACTAGCTGCGCCCCGCGGTTTCACCCGCGTGGTGATAGATATTTTGGATAATATACAATATATCTTTATGAATTGTAGCCTATGTGTTATTCTGATATGTAAACTATATTTTTGTGAAGTTTCATTAAAATCCATTCAGTAGTTTTTACGTGAAAGAGTAACAAACATCCATCCATCCATCCATACTTACAAACTTTGACGTTTATAATATTAGTCGGATTATCCGAAATATTTATCACCACGCGGGTGAAACCGCGGGGCGCAGCTAGTGATACATATATTTGACGACCGATGTGGCGCGGTGGGCGAAGGTCCGCCTGCGACGCAGGAGGTTGCGGGTTCGATTCCCGCCTCGGAACAATTGTGTGTACGATCTGCAGATATTTGTTTCGGGTGTTCTGGTTGTTTTCTATGTATAATAAAAAAATATCTATCTATGTAATGTATTGTATTATGTATATCAGTTATCTAGTACCCATAACACAAGCTCTGCTTACCATGGGGCTAGATAATGCTGTGTGAATTGTCCAGCATTATTTATTTTATTTATTTATTTATTTATATATCTAATGGGTATCTAAATAATCATCATCATCCACAGGGTGTAGTGAACATGGCCACTAATATGCTGACCATTTGGCAGCAGTCGATCTTGAACACAGCGCTGTTCCTGGTGAACCACAGAGACGCCTTCATAAAGCTACCGGTGCACAGGTTAGTTAAGATAATCAATCATCATAAAACTTTTGAAACTATCATGGTTATTAATACTAAAGTCATTTAAAACGGGATATTTACCATGATTTGACAAAAATTTTTTGACAAAAAATGAGGGTAGATCGGTATGTCTGCCCATAAAAACTCGCAGTGCCTTCAGTTACTCCGTGATCATGGCGCATGTAACTGTGCCGAAATATTGGATAACTCAAAAATCAAATCATGGTAAATATCCCGTTTTAAATGACTTTAGTATAATCAATCATCATTTATTTATTTTTGTTTATTAGGTTTACAAAACACATACAACCGCTGGGGTAAACGTATTCTTGAGTGGAGACCGTGACTCGGCAAACGTAGTGTAGGTCGCCCTCCGACCAGGTGGGATAAAGACCTGCGAAAGACTGCAGGTAGATGCTGGATGCGTCAAGCTGAAGACTGGTATGGCGTGAGCGCCATCCGCGTAATCCACTGCTGGACATAGGTCTCCCCTAATGAGTTGGGGGTGGCCTATGTCCAGCAGTGGATTATCATAGGCTGATGATGATGATGATGTAGATGACGTAATCAAACAACAAACTGATAATATAATATAGGTACTCAAGTCGTCATTGTTAGTCTATGCTAGTCCACTGTTGGACGGCCGCTTCCCGCAATGAATGCGTAAATAAATAAAATAAATAAATAATGCTGGACAATTCACACAGCATTATCTAGCCCCATGGTAAGCAGAGCTTGTGTTATGGGTACTAGATAACTGATATATACATAATACAATACATTACATAGATAGATATATTTTTTATTATATATAGAAAACGACCAGAACACCCGGAACAAATATCTGCAGATCGTACACACAATTGTTCCGAGGCGGGAATCGAACCCGCAACCTCCTTCGTCGCAGGCGGACCTTCGCCTACCGCGCCACATCGGTCGTCAATGCTTTGTCTTTTGCCAACTGTCTTTCAAAGATAGTCAATGATGTGATATAATCTAAAAAAAAAACATAAAAGTTTGATAGTACGGATTAACAGAATGAGTCATCTACTACCCATAACAAAAGATCTGTTCAGCTTGGAGACGCTTCCGGTCCATAAGAACTTAATCCCAAAATGTCTGATATCGGTACGACTTAATCTCACAATGACTGATACCAACAAGCCTATATTTCAAAACGAATTCGTCCCGAATCGCCTGAAATTTTGAATGTCTATATTTCAAAACGAATTTGTCCCGTAATGCCTGAAATTTGAAATGTCTATATTTCAAAACGAATTTGTCCCGTAATGCCTGAAATTTTAAATGTCTATATTTCGAAAAGAATTTGTCCCGTAATGCCTGAAATTTTAAATGTCTATATTTCAAAACGAATTTGTCCCGTAATGCCTGAAATTTTAAATGTTTGTTATCTTACCTCTTTTGAGTGTATCCATATACACCTCTACGTTAGTATTCTCCTTGCACTTGAGCACAGATAATGCTGTGTACATCAGTGTCATTAGTACAGTACAGTAGTGTCCTGGGTAAAAACATGATTATTCTATGTAGTCCATCAGTTAGATTATCAGAAAATATTGGACACGTATTGTTTTCTTTTGTTAATCAAACAAATAATTACAAAAATGAAGCGCGGCAAAGTTTGTTCGTGATGCTTCGGCGCGGGCGGCGGCGGCGGCGGTGTGCTAAAAAATGTCGCAAGGCGTGAACTTTAACCAGCTAATTATTATCATAATTTTTTATTTAATTGTCGAAGAAAAATACGTGTCTTCTGATTATTTAACTGGTGTACTAATTAGACTTTTTAGGACACTAGCCTATTGTGCAGCATTAGATATATTATATCTCTTTTATATATATTTAAATGAGTTAAACTCAAATATTATTAGGTACCTATATTGCATAGCTACGCTACTTAGCTTTGGTAGAATTTATTTATTTAAAATGAGTAGCTACATGCTACATAGCTTAGCTTCTTTGGAAAAGCCCCATAAGGCCACACAATATATGTACCTACAGCTGTCTATCCAGTAGTGAAGGGCCAAGGTAATTGCAACACATTCTTAGGTAATGAAAAAGCTGGGTGCGGTAGATAGTTCACTAGTTATTGGAAACATACTTAATAGATTATGAAAACCCAGCCCAGTATCAGCTTGCAGCCTTGGACTCAATAGGATGAAGAGCCTTCAGACTTAGGCAGGGAATTAATAATATCCCAAAAAACGATTACGGCGGGTTAGGTTTAAAGAACTTTATTTCTCACCAGCGGACCTTCCCGGCTTCGCACGGTTTTAGTACGGATAGTGTAGCTATGACATCATCAGCCTATATTAGTCCACTGCTGGACATAGGCCTCCGCCAATGAGCGCACTAGCGCCCTGTCTTCAGCTTGCCGCATCCAGCATCTACCTGCAGTCTTTCGCAGGTCGTCGATCCCACCTGGTCGGAGGGCCGTCGGTTCTTCGCGTGATATGGCCAACCCAGCCCTGAAGCTAGTGATGGAATGAAATAAAGAAATAAATGAAGACTTTGTGTTCTAGGTTCCTATGGGGGTACAACGATGACATCATAACCACTGCAAAGCCGTTCCTCAGCTTCCAGGGACAGTTGAAATTTAAGGAGTTTGGACTGTTGGCCACGGTAAGAATTCCTCTCCCTCAGCACACATACCTACCTACGTCCACTGCAGATTGAAAGAAGCTAAAGAAACCGAACGGAAGACCAGCGCTATGGTATGATCTGCTCTACCATAGCACATGCTGAGTGGAGACTTGTTTTGTCAGTTTCTCTGTTAGTGGTCCGGGAGCCACAGGTACAAATTTGGTCAATTTTTTCCTCCCGAGCGAAAATTCGTAGTGACCGTCAGCTTCGACTCCGTGGGTGGGTTGAGCAGTGGCAGCGATGACGACATTATTCTCATGGTTCAAATCAGAAATTAAAATTCGCATATTCCAGAATTCTGATTTCAACCTTATTCCATGGGAATAATTTCGTCTAACATATGATGATGATGATTAATAGTAACTAACCTATACGCGAGCTCTGTATTCAAATTTGGCCTACAAGACTCTTTGATAACTAACAATGTTTCTAACAAATTATGTTATATCTTTTCACCAGAAAAACGGCACAGTATCAGAACGGTTCACGATCAACACCGGAGAAGTGGAGAAGAATAAGATGAATGTTATGGAGAAGGTGGACGGCCTGGACCGACTGCCCTACTGGGACGGAGAACAATGTAACAGGTAGACTTTTGTACTATCATGCTTGTCCTATTATTATTATTAATTAGTTTCTATCTGCGCGGCTTCACGCGTTATTTCTATGAACATGTTTTAAGACGAAGTGAATTCGCTTTTTCGAGACAAGGACGAACGAACGCCGCGCGGGGAAGGCGAGAAAGGGAGACAAGAGCGGCGGAATAACCGACCGGCGCGCAATTTCACTGATTTTTATTTTTAAATTTGTTTATTGCTCTAAAATAATACTGTTTCGCAAAAAAACGAAAACCTTAATCGTCTAAAGTATTTATTAGGGAACACGTCCTATCGAGTCAAGTTTAGTCAATCGTGTTTCGACTCCCATAACATACTAACTAATATCCTAAACTTTTGATCCACATTAAAATATATTCAAAAAATAGGTGTTTTGTTCCCTTAAAATTGATTTTCCGTTAAGTCAAAACGTGTGTATTTCACCACTCATCATCTACACGTCTACACGCTATCGCCGTAATCACAAAATTGCGAGTTTATATTAATTTCATGTAGAGAGGTCCTGTAATGTCTGAAAATCTGAAAATAAAGCAATGATTTTTTTATGAAATCGGTTTTAACAGGTTTTAACTGGGAAAAGAATATGTCTACGTGACACATTCGACATTTTTACACAATGTCGAGTGATAATGGAGGGCGCTCCGTTCGCTATCTCGCGATAAACTGTGAACTTTTATCGAATGCGAGCGTTACAAAATTATTTAACTCGTTTTAGACCAGATTATTGCCATGAATTTGTTTATTTAGGTATAATTGGTATATAAATTCATTACATTACAGTGTATATAATTTTACGTACGTGATACACGAAAAAAAATGTCTGATGATTATTTTATACCTACATAATTGCGTTGCAATTTGACGTGTCAATTGTATTGTATCAATTATTATTTATCAAAAACGTATAATATATTTATTTAGACACTAAAAACCAGAGGTTTGTCTACTGTCTGCGTTACAGCGTGATGCCTCACATTTGAGGGATTTTTTTATATGTTGGGTATGTTATTATAGATAAACATACTAAACAAACTAGTAGTTAGGTAACTAACATTGTTAGCAGTTGGTACAATAATAATACAACCTACAGAGCACCATTGCGGAGAAATTATCCAAATATATTGACCTTAAAAACGAAATAGCCCGCATGTGGCATCTGCAAAAAGTAACAATAGTCCCAATAGTCATATCGACAACGGGGGTCATCCCAAAACGGCTTATTCCATTCTTCCCCGTTGAAGATCCCCGTCAACGGGGAACAATGAACTTTTTGTTCACTCTTCCCCGTTGACGCCGATCCGAGCTCGTAACGGGGAATAATGAACTAAAAAGTTCATTATAACGGGGAATAATGAACTAAAAAGTTCATTATTCCCCGTTGCGTCAAAAATAAAATACTAATAATTTTTAAAATCATGTTTTTATTTATTTATAAGGTAAAGATCACTTATTGATTATTTTTATAATCATATTAAATTGCCGTCGAAACTATTTATTAAACTTTTTAATCAAATCAGATTTTTCCTATTTCTTTTTTAAAAAAAGTTCATTGTACCCGTTGACGGGGATCTTCAACGGGGAAGAATGGAATAAGCCCCCAAAACAACTCTTTCAATCTCTAGAATTTTTAGACATACCGAAGCACACATACGTCCTTCTCCAAAAAGCAGTAATTTTAAATACTTGCAGAATCGTGAGGAAGTTTTTGCAAAGCGAACTCCCAAGCGTAGAACGCTCCACTGAAACACACTTGGCTTAGGCCCGTGCGTTTTGGATAGAACCGGTTACCGAAACCGAGTAGATAAAAATCTAAAACTTAAATAATAATAAAAATAAGGAAAAGTCCTGGCCCGGATGGATTGCATAACTTTTGGTTGAAATGGTTTCGGTGCTCACATTCGGTTTTGGCTGCACAATTCCAAGAAGCGATTGAGATCGGGTCACTCCCACATTTTATGACGACGGGTGTAACTGTTCTGCTCCATAAATCTGGTAGTACTGCGGAACCAAAGAATTATAGACCCATAACGTGCTAACCCACCATCTACAAGTTGCTTACATCCATTTTGACCACCAAAATTAACACTCATATTGTTACAAACAATATTTTAGCACCTGCTCAGAATGGATGTAGGGTTGGGTCCCGTGGTACTAAGGAGCTCCTCCTCATTGACATGGCCATTAGTCAACAGGTCAAACGTGGCAGAGGGAACTTGTCGGCTGCTTGGATAGACTATAAGAAGTCTTATGATTCGGTGCCTCATACTTGGCTTGGGAGGGTCTTAGAGTTGTATAAAGTAGATACTACTCTAAGATCATTCTTGAGATCATGTATGAGACGGTGGACCACTGTTCTTCGTCATCCAGGGAGCCGAGCGGAACTACCTGCCACCAATGATCAGATAAGGATAGAGAGGGGTATATTCCAGGGTGACAGTCTGAGTCCCTTGTGGTTTTGCCTGGCTCTGAATCCGCTCAGTACTCTACTGAAGGATTCAGGAATAGGCTATCGCCCTCGGAGAGATGGTGAGATCGTCTCTCACTTGCTGTATATGGATGACCTCAAACTGTTCGCGCCGAATAAAACACAGTTAATGGCCCTTCTGAATATCACACAGATATTCAGTAGTGCTATTAACATGGAGTTCGGTGTCGATAAGACAAGTGTGCGGTCATACAAATACAGCGAGGGAAAGTTGTACATTCTGATAATTTACAGCTTTCAGAGACAATATCCCTGAAATCACTCTCGGAGGGCGAAACTTACAAGTACCTTGGTATGCTAGAAGCGTTGGGTATTGTGGACGGAGACATAAAGCAGTCAGTGAAGGAGCGCTTCTTTTGTCGCCTCAAAAAAGTGCTTAATAGCCTTTTGTCAGGTGGCAACAAAGTGCGAGCCTTCAACGGCTGGGTTATGCCATTGCTCACGTATACGTTTGGCATACTAAGATGGACTCAGATTGAACTAGACGCCTTGGACTGTAGGGTTCATCAACTTTTAATCACTCATCGCATGCGACACCCTCGATCTTCGGTAATGAGATTGTATATCCCACGGAAATGTGGAGGTCGAGGCTTTTTAAACGCCAAGACCCTACACAACCGTGAGGTATGCAATCTCAGAAATCACTTTTTACAAGTTGAATACCAGATGCATCGCGATGTGGTTGCAGTAGATAAGAACCTTACCCCTCTCTCCTTGGCTAACGAGAACTGGCGCAAACCTGTGGTGATGAGCATCCAGGACCGGAAGACTATATGGGAGAGCAAAGAGCTGCATGGGAGATTCTACAAGGTTCTCACAGGACCTGATGTAGATCTCCTAAGCTCAGTGAACTGGCTACGATTTGGTGACCTCTTTGGGGAAACCGAAGGTTTTGTCTGTGCAATTGTGGACGAGATGGTAAAGACGAACAATTATCGAAAGTATATCATGAAAGACGGCACGATCGATATTTGTCGAGCATGTCATCTTCCTGGGGAAACCCTCCGTCATATACTTTCGGGTTGTTCGCACCTTGCTAACTCTCAATACTTGCACAGACACAACCAAGTAGCCAAAATTATACACCAGCAACTTGCTCTCCGATATGGCCTTACTGGTCCTGAAGTTCCGTACTATAAGTACACACCGGCGCCAGTTCTTGAAAATGGCCTTGCCACGCTTTATTGGGACCGATCTATCGTATATATAGTCACCGGCCGCTTGAGCCTAGCTTCGCGGTCGGTGATCTACCGTTTTGATATATTTTTTACTGTAGAATAGTTTTATAAAATTTTATTGTATTTTCTATAGTAAAAAATGTATTTTATACGAGAATTTTAATAAATGAGTGTATAATAATAAAAATCTTTATTTAACATTAAGCACATTATACAACACTTCAACACTTTGACTGCGGTTTTTTTTTTCGACGACTGCGATCTTTTTTTTAACCTATAAAATTCGTGCTGCCGCTCTACACAGCGGTTGTGTTGCGCCGCACATGCGTTTCGTTCGAAAAACATTACGGCTGTGCTGAGTCACACAGATCTGTATTTTCTCAGCCGCTGCGCTAGTGTGGATTTACGCATATTAGTCACTTGTAGAAAACACATAACGTGTGATTTCAGCAGTCAAAGTGTTAAATGTTTATTACGGGCCCGGAATAATAGGCCAGAAGTTCTCATCCATTGAATTTATGACCAGCCCTATCGTGAGTGTCCACGTCTCAGCTCCGTAGGTCATATCATTTAAATATCTGTAATAAATATAATTTCCTTTATTTACAGCATACATGCTACCGACGGCACCATCTTCCCTCCATCCATGCTGGATAAGAAACAAACTCTGTTCATCTTCATGCCGAATCTCTGCAGGCGACTTCCTTTCGTCTTCGATAGGGAGATTGAGGTCAGTTCTTTTATTTAAAAGTAAAAGTAATAACATTTTTATTTTGCCAGAACAGAGACGAAGTATACTAGTTTAAATTAACAGGGAAACTGATAAAATCGTGCGTTTAGGTACCTATTACTATTCTTCCATCTTTGTGTAACTCATATTTGCTAATAAAGAATTTGAACACTTTATATTGCACAGAGATAATAAAGAAACATTTAAGAGATAATAAAGTCGCCAAAACTAAACTAAAGTGATTTGATAGGACTTAAAATAATGTTCTCCTGTTCTTTTATTTCGACATCCAGAGAGAAATCGGTGCTTGTCGATCTTAATCGATTCTAATCTCGATTAAGATCGATAAGCATCGAGTGCGAGCACGAATCTCGCTCCGTGCTCGCGCTCCTTAATTGCCACCACTGTCTTGTACAGCTATTATCAGGAAAACAAATATTTATAAAGAAAATAATGCAAATTACTTTCAATTCATTTAAAAGGGGTTATTTACCATGATTTTATTTTTTGATTTTTGGCGCATGATACTATGCCGATATATTGGAAAACTCAAAAATCAATCATGGTAAATATCCCGTTTTAAATGTCTTTAGTCTCAATAACTATGATACTTTCTTTACCTAACATCAATCCTGCATAATTTTTTTTACGCCTTTTAATTTCAGATAGCAAACGGCGTTAAACTTTACCGCTACCGAATCCCCGACAACGCTTTCGACGACCCGAAACATAACCCCTCGAACCAGTGCTACTGCGAGATCGACAGCGGGAACTGTCCCCCGCGGGGGGTCATCAACGTCACAGCTTGTACGATGGGTGAGTTTTGACTTTAGACCCCTGCAAGGCTGCCACTCTATTTAACACACTATAGTCTATCCATCCAGAATGTAGAATGTTTGTAAACATAAGAAATCAGCTGATTTTTAGGGTTATCACCACGAAATTATGCAGGCCTAATAGAATTCTAATGATTTCACATATACATTCTATTAGATTTATTACTTTTTATAATCCTGACGTCAATTCTATGCAGAATCTAATTATTTCAATTTACAAATCGACATTATGTGGTCAAAAACAAAGATTAAAATCACTAGAGATTTTTTGTCTTTGTAATAGTGCCATCCCTAACGAATCTCAGTTTTGACGTCCCGTGTTGCAAACAGTTGGTTACTTTTTAACTACGATTTCGAATCAAGGATAGCACTATGACCATACATATTTCTGACAGAGAGTATTATTTTAATTTAGCCGGATTATTTAACGTTTAATTTCACGCTGCATATTTGCTTAGCGACAATCAGTCCAAAAGTTATGAATTCTTCCAATTTCATCAATAATGTTTAGTGCTTCAAGGAAAATACTTTAAACAGGCACATTTACATTTAATTGAGTTGGCACAGGTAAAAATTGTTTGAGAGCACAAAAAGTCTAATGATTTTTAGTCTTATTTCATAATCCTTTAGCTTTTATTACATTCTATAAGGATAGGTAATGATAAAAGTAGGCTGATTTCACAGGGATGCTTTGTTTATGCCATTTAATTATTTACATCAAATATCACCAGCCCAGTAAGTTACCCCCATCAAAGCTCAAGATGTAACCTAAATAAAAAAATGTTTTTCACCCCTACATCAGCTGATTGAACTGTCAGTGGCTCTGTTTACAAACATTCTACATTCTGGATGGATAGACTATAGATATAAACCTACCTTAGTCGAACACAACAAGCAAGCTGAAGTGGCAGTGGGCCGGCCATATCTCGCGAAGAACCGACGGCCGCTGGGGCAAACGTGTTCTTGAGTGGAGACTTCACTACGTTTACCGCGACTCGGTAAACGTAGTGTAGGACGCCCTCCGACCAGTTGGGATGACGACCTGCGAAAGACTGCAGGTAGATGCTGGATGCGACAAGGTGAAGACAGGGCGCTATGGCGCTCATTGGGGGAGGCCTATGTCCAGCATTGGACTAATATAGGCTGATGATGATTATGATGAGTCGAACATAACACACATAAAATAAACCTTTTTACTGGCATATTTACCTAGGTACTTATTGAACTGGTTTTTCCTTCAGGTGCTCCCGCCATGGTTTCCTTTCCGCACTTCTTCCTCGGCGACCCGCGTCTGGGCGAGGACATCATAGGCCTTCGCCCCAACAAGTCCAGGCACGAGACATACGTGGACATACATCCCACGCTTGGGATTGCGCTGCAGGGGAAATCTAGGTATGATATCTATGATGATGATAAGACCCAAATAATGGAATGCATTAATTAAATGCTTTAACACTTTGAATGCTGAAATCACACGGTATGTGTTTTCTACAAGTGACTAATATGCGTAAATCCACACTAGCGCAGCGGCTGAGAAAATACAGATCTGTGTGACTCAGCACAGCCGTAATATTTTTCGAACGAAACGCATGTGCGGCGCAATACAACCGCTGTGTAGAGCGGCAGCACGAATTTTTTAGGTTAAAAAAAGATCGCAGTCGTCGAAAAAAAATCGCAGTGAAAGTGTTAATAGCTACGGTCTGCCCAAGGTAAATATAAAATAATAAATAATTGAATAATACCCTTTTTGTTGCAGTTTACAAATCAACATGCAAGTCAAGAAGACCAACCAGTTCACTGCACTCAGCTTCTTGGAGGAAGGCTTGATACTACCGGTCGCATGGGTGGACATGGTACGTACCTCACATCACGTCATTAGCCTATTGCTAGTCCACTGCTGGACATAGGCCTCCCACAATGAACGCCATAGCGCACTGTCATCAGCTTGACGCATCCAGCATCTGCCTGCAGTCCTTCGCAGGTCGTACGTACCTACCTAATTAATGACTGTATTACCAACTAATTAATGACTGTATTAACAATTAATTAATGACTGTATTAACAACTAATTAATGACTAAATTAACAAATAATTAATGACTGTATTACCAACTAATTAATGACTGTATTAACAATTAATTAATGACTGTATTAACAACTAAATAATGACTAAATTAACAAATAATTAATGACTGTATTACCAACTAATTAATTACTATATTAACAATTAATTAATGACATATTAACAAATAATTAATGACTGTATTACCAACTAATTAATGACTGTATTAAGAATTCATTAATGACTGTATTAACAACTAAATAATGACTAAATTAACAAATAATTAATGACTGTATTACCAACTAATTAATGACTGTATTAACAATTAATTAATGACTGTATTAACAACTAAATAATGACTAAATTAACAAATAATTAATGACTGTATTACCAACTAATTAATGACTGTATTAACAATTAATTAATTAATGTATTAACAAAGAAAATGACAATCAAATAAACAATTTAGAACTAGCATTTGTCACAATTATGGTGAGCCTACCATTTCTAGTCCCTTCAAATTAGTTTCGTTGGGGCGACATCAGAATTATATATATATATAAATATAATGCTGGACAATTCACACAGCATTATCTAGCCCCATGGTAAGCAGAGCTTGTGTTATGGGTACTAGATAACTGATATACATAATACAATACAGTACATAGATAGATATTTTTTATTATACATAGAAAACGACCAGAACACCCGGAACAAATATCTGCAGATCGTGCACACAATTGTTCCGAGGCGGGAATCGAACCCGCAACCTCCTGCGTCGCAGGCGGACCTTCGTCCACCGCGCCACATCGGTCGTCAAATTGACCCCATTAATCCCCTGTCCTACCGCCACGCATGGAGAATCTACGCTAGTGCTTCGCTATGCAAGAAAATGTATCTGATAACTAGTTTCTGCCTTATTATTATTATTATTTTGACTTAAGATTTTTATCTTCTCGGTTTAGAGAGAAACCGGTAATAACTGAAGCACGCGGGCCTAGGCCAAGTGCGCTTCAGGGAGGCGAACTTCAGTAGGAAGTTCATTTTGAAGAAATTTTCTTACTATTCTACATGTGTTTAAAATAACAGCCTTTTGTAAAAGGATGAAAGTGGACTTAGGCAAATCTAAATATTCTATGGATTGGAATAACTGTTTTGGAATTACGCCGGTTGATGACAAAACTATTGGGACAATTGATACCTTCTGAAGACGTTATTATTATTATTCGTTTATTTCAGATTACATTAAATCCATATTATTGCCGTCCCCTAGCAAGTCCATGTTTAACACACTTTATTTGTATTTGAATGAATGAATGAATGAACACTTTATTGTACCCAAAATAACACCTTATATCTAAATCTTACATAATAACAGTACAATAGGCCTTATCGCTTAATAATATATTAAGTTTGTATTTTTTTTTTTACTTCTCTATTACTGTTTGTTTGTGCTCATAATATATAATATATATTTTTCTCCATCCCTGGTAGGCAACCAGGGATGGAGAAAAAGATATATTATACAAAGAGTTGGTAGAGCACAAACAAACAGTAATAGAGAAGTAAAAAAAAAAAAAAAACAAACTTAATACATTGCATGCAATACAAAACTACTTAAATTAAAACTAACCTAAAAGAAAAACTACAAATAAGAATAACTGAATACAATAAGAAGGTACCACAGAAATAAAATATTATGTATTTATTTATGACTATCTCGTTTCTTCCCCAGGTCGTACCAGAACTGCCTGAAAGCCTCAAGTCGCTCGTCTACCACGGCACGTACTCCACCGCGGCGGTCCAACTAGGCCTAACAGTGATATGCGTCATAACTTTAATAGTTTCTAGTATTTGTCTGCTAACTCTCCTAATGCAGCGTAGACGGAAACCTTGCGTTGTGCTGAAGAAGGTACCGGTAGAGTTGAATGTCAAAATGGAAAGCAAGCAAGAGTCATAACAAAAATAACAAAGGATTTTTAAATTATTTGATACCGTTTTCAGGCCTAAATTGACCTTCGCTGAATTTGAGGTGGAACGCAACGAAAAATTCAATACACACTAGAAAACTAAAGATAATTATTATTGTTCTACAAATAAACAATTTTCAATTTTTTATTGTACACATTACCTAATTAAAGGTATTTTCAAACGGAAGGATTCGGTAACCTCAAAATCAAAACTGATGCTACAAATGCTTAATTGAACCAACAACGAATTACTTTCAATTTGTTGTGACCGCGAAGTCAACATTCCAAACTTTCATTAAAACCTAATCGATTTAACATCGATGAATTGACTAGATTAATCAAAACTCGATTGTATCGTTATCTATGCCATTTTTTTTTCATTATTCCCTGATTATGTCGTTCAACGGAAGTTTAGTTCAGTTGGATCTATGTACATATTACATACTCGATCGACACTTACTATAAGTCGGATATACGATGTGAAACCCTACATAATGTATGTAGTTTAGTTTTTGCTAAATGTTAAAATTATTTCCATTATTTAGTAAAAGACTAAGTGAAAAAAGTTTCAACGGGACTAAAGTTTTTGCACTTTCTGTCTTAAGTGGGTGATAGACGTGCGAGTAAGTTCGCGAACTTGTGGCTCGACGACCTTTTTCGCTGGTGTCACCCTAGGTACGCGTACTTTAAAACCGCTGAGTACGTTCTTTGGTGATCTGACAAGTTTGAATATTTGCTCGTAGCCCGCGTCCGCTCGTACATGTGGCAGCACTGCGAGCCACGAGCCGCCATTTTGTGTGGCCAGTCTGTCAGTTTTTAGTTTTTAAAATGTAATACGATATAATTCCTAAATAACACAAAGCTTCTTCTGTCGAAGACATCGCTATACAGAGTGAGTCAGCTTCACATGTGTCACTAACGTCGAGTAAGTTCGCGATCTTAAAAACCGCGTACTTTAAGTTCGTACGCCTATCCCCCACCTAACATGGATGAAAATAAAAACGACAGCGCCCTGTGAAATTAGTTTAGTTTTTGTACGAACAGAATTGACAACATTCTTAAAATTATTTTCGTTTATTATTGCGAAATAGAATCTCTGAAAGCTTAATATAAGTAATTTTATTTCTTGGTAGTTGTGTAGAAAAATGGGAAGTCAAGTTTCATTCGGGAAGATTGAGAGTATACCTAATAAAAATTACAAAGAAAAAGGATAGTGGGGTGTAGGAACAAATAACCAATCCTCGTTTACATCACGTCATTTTAAAGCGCTCCTATTGGTCGTTGATGACGCGGCTGCAATGTAATAGAAACTATACGATGCACTGTGGCACACTGTGTGGTAGGTACTTGCTACTGCAGTGAGATGGCGCTCCAACAGTAGTTTATTTTATTTCTTTATAATTAGCGCCTATGGCTGTTCCATAATGAATTCCAAAATAAAACATGCATTTTTAAGTAAGGCATTATTTAAGTATTTCTACTTAAATTATGATATTTTTTATTTAATTACGATATATTTTTATTATGTACCTACTATGTTCTTAAGCGGGATGCAAGGTAGGATTTGCTAGTTTAATAAGCTAGGTAGTATATACGATCTAAAATAATATAAATAGTAAGGTAAGTATATAAATAATAAGTTGTAAATGTATGTCGTAAGTAAATATTAACAATTTGTAAATAAGAGTCAAGAGATTTTATATATTTTTATTTTATAGATTTTATATATTTTATGTGAGTAATAAAATGTTTTACTTTATACAAATTAGTTTTTTTTTGTCAAATCTTTTTTTTGTAAATAGATAGATAGATACCTATACAATACTTTTATTGCAAACTTAAAAATAAAAAAACAAGATAAAAATAATAATACAAGATATATGTGACAATTTGGCGGTCCTATCGCTAAAGAGTGATCTCTACCAGACAACCGTGGATGGATAGGATCGATGGATTGAAAATGGGTATACCGTTTCTTAGGGATCCTTCGCTACTGGAAACAATAGCTTACTGGAAATACTGTCGGGTGTGTAAACTCGCTCCTAAACGCACAAACGCCGCCGCCACTGAAAAAACGGATGCTGTGTGAATGCGCCCTTACAGGACTCGATAACATGGACTAGATAAATACATAAATATTATAATAAGGTTAAATATGTATTCATGAAATACTAGCGGACCTTCCCGGGCTCGCACGGTTTAAGTACGGATCCCTAACTTTTTAAATATAATATTATAATTATCCTCTTTATAATATCAGTATAGAAATGCTGGACAATCCACGCAACCTCTAGCCCCAAGCTAAGCACAACTCGTGTCTACATAGTAACAAAGTCGCTTCCCGCTGTCTGTCTGTCCCTATATACCTACCTATGCGGTTTTTTTTAATAGATAGAGTGATTCAAGAGGAACCATTTGAGACATAGATTTCCACGCGGGCGAGGCCGTTATGGGTCCGGCGACCCTCGCTTGCAAAAATCGCTCCGAATATCGCTGTCCCTGTTTAAACCTCGCGCCGCGCCCCATGCGTGCGCGATAGCAATATTAGCCGTTAAAATTTGGTTTGTTCCGTAATACCAAAAATTATGACTGAAATCTTTTTGTATTCTTCACAAAGTATTGTTATTCTGTAACTAGACAATATAAACTATGTTCCTTAATAAATAAAACGTAAGATATTGATGTTTTTAATACGAAACAAATAGCAAGAAAACTTGTCCATTTTCGCATAAAAATGTGCAAAATGAGATTAGCTTTCATTTCATTTTAGGTATTTCGAAAAAAAAAACTATTTGGGAACCTAGATAAATACTATTTTATCACAAATAATGCAATATTATAGTGGAAATATGCTTGAATTAGAAATAATTTTGGTATTACGTTTGTATGAAGAATTCGTCCCTCCGGATGCCCCTTAAGCGCATTTAAGTAATATCATACATGACATATCAGTTCAGTTCTTTATTATTCTTATATTATGTCAAACATAAATATTAAATAGGAAACAAAGAAAATACATAACGAAATAAATATACACATAGGTTTTTTTTATTATTTATTAGTTGACAATCACAGAATCCGAAAAGTCGTCTGATTGATTCCGAATTTCATATTCAGAAGCATCCAGAACTTCAACTTTCGGCTTCACATCTTCTGGTGATCCATCAGTTTCTAGAATAGAACTCACTGAACGGTTCCTATTATACATGTTATGGATATCAGCAGCCACATCCAGAACTTTAGACCTGAACTCAAGTTTTTGACGAATATCGAAGGTATTTAGAACCGGACCCATAGACATAAAGAAGAACAAATCATCGCTGGAAATATTCGATTCTTGGCTACTCAGTAATCTCAACAATTCCTTAGCGAATTCATTTTCTTTTTGAGGTTCATTTTGTAGGTGAGAATCTGCTAGGGGATCAATTTTTGTTTGAGATTTAGCTTCACCCCGTCTATTTCTACGTTTGCGTAATACAGGCTTTAAAACACTTGCAGACTTAATTTGGGTCTCAGTAGCTTCTTCTGCTTCTTGATTTTGTGTCTCCGTTTCCCCTAAATCATAGTTTGCGTCGTTCGGGGATAAAAAGGATAACTCGTCGTAGTAAATGTACTTCTTGAACTTTTTTCCGGGGTCGCCATTTTTGAGGTATGATTTGGTTCTGAAGAACGCGTCTCTTGCTGTCTTCCACCTCTGCTGGATGGTTTTTACTGGAACAGAGGAGTTTTGGGAAACCAGAACTGATTAACTTGTTATGTACCTGCCGAGATATTTAAACCGAGAGAGAGAGGAATTAGTGAGCTCTTCACTACACAGTATAAAACAATATATATATATATAAACGACCGATGTGGCGCGGTGGGCGAAGGTCTGCCTGCGACGCAGGAGGTTGCGGGTTCGATTCCCGCCTCGGAACAAATGTGTGTACGATCTGCAGATATTTGTTCCGGGTGTTCTGGTCGTTTTCTATGTATAATAAACAATATCTATCTATGTAATGTATTGTATTATGTATATCAATTATCTAGTACCCATAACACAAGCTCTGCTTACCATGGGGCTAGATAATGCTGTGTGAATTGTCCAGCATTATTTATTTATATTATGAACACATAAAAAATATAAAACGAAAAAAATATAAAAATACGGAACGAATATCTGCAGATTGTACACACAATTGTTCCAAGGCGGGAATCGAACCCGAAACCTCCTGCGTCGCAGGCGGACCTTCGCCCACCGCGCCACATCGGTCGTCATATATGCAGTTGCAGTTGTAGTTAGATCTTTAAAACTACACAACGGATTTTGACGCGGTTTTGTTAATAGATAGAGTGATTCAAGAGGAAGATTTATAAACCATTTGACACATATCCACGCGAGCGAAGCTAGTTTATGATAAGAATTTTAAATAACTTACGCAGACTGTCTTTTTCATATTCATCCGAGACATCTCCTAAAATGGACATGGCAACTTCGTCCCAAGCCGCCGCCCTCATTTCTTTCCGGTTCGGGTGATTCGAATCCCATAGGCAGCTCCTTAGTTTCACTTCTGCGATAACTCGCTCTGTGTCGATATCTCGATTGTCTCGACTCATTTCGTCGAACACGAATTCGTTATCGTCCGACGATATATTTATATTCGCCGCCTTATCACTTTTGACTGCAAATATCGAACGGGTTAACTAGAAACGCATCACAATAATTTATCTTAGACCTACCTATATTTGCAACATGCGGTATCGTTTTCGCAATCACATCCGGCCAGTTTTGAACAAAACCAAACAGCGCAACGCACAACACTAAATCAAGCAATCACAATATAATTATACCATTTCACCAACTTAAATTAACCTACCTGTTTATTGAATAAACCAAAAATAATGAAACTACGAGGTTAGAAAATGAAATAACGAGCGGAATATGCAAGCGCGCTTTGGTCGGCGTCGTCGGTGGGGGTCAGTGCCCGAGTGACGCGGATAAGCAAGCGGTTAGCGCGGATTGCTCAGCGCCTATGATATAAGTCTAACGCTGTCTGGCACAGCGCGCATCGATTGAAGCTAGGGAGGGGCGCGATACGATTAAGTATCTACTCATTCGATCTCAAACATCGAGTTATTCGTATCGTTAACTTAGACGATTATTATATTATATTTATTTGATTACACAACGTATTTTTTTTAGTATGAAATTAATATACTTAGGTGAACTAAGTAATAATAAAAATCATTGGGATGTGTAAAGTTGGGCTTCTACCAAAGTTTTGGTAATATTTTACCGTTTTTGAACTCTAGGTACTCTATGACGAATTCGATATTGTATTCTCTTTGAAACCAATATTTCGATTCGGCAGTTTTCAGTTGTAGGTACTTTACCTGATTGCGCTATGTATTGTATGTAACTACTAGCTGCGCGCGGTTTCACCCGCGTTGTGATAGATATTTTGGATAATATAGAATATATCTTTATGAATTGTAGCCTATGTGCTATTCTCTTAAGTATGTTATAATTGTGAAGTTCATCAAAATCCATTCAGTTGTTTTTGCGTGAAAGAGCAACAAACATTCTCACAAATTTTCGCGTTCATAATATGAGTAGGATTATTCAGAAAGCGAGGGAGAAACTTACATTCTCATATAAAAAAGACAACTCATAGCAGACACAGTTATCTACTGTCTGCTATGAAAGAAAAAAGAAAGAAAATACATTTATTGATTCACAAGTAGGTAGTACAGCTTGTTACTAAATAATAATAATCTATAAGGTAAACAAGAACAGAAAGAAGTAAATAAAATGAACTACGTATGTATTATATAAAAGCAACAAGCGACTCTACAAAGCGAACCAATAGGTCCTGTCTCAGCATAATGTTGCTCTACTTCTCCATAAGAAGTAGAGCGACGCTGGTTTTCTGACAGAACCATTGGCGCGCGCGTGTCCACACGGGTGGCAGACCACAGATAAGACAAAAAATATATATACACATTAAATTGACATCTTACAATCTAAGATTAACTCTAACTTAGTTCTCTCTTCTATGAGTTGTCTTCGTTTCAATGAAAGTCGCATACATAGCGCAATCAGGTAAAGTACAACTGTCAACAGAAAATTGAACTCGCGTTGGTTTATATGAGACTCCTAAATACGAAACTAATAAATGGATCATCAATATTTGGGCCCCACCTTGCACCGAAGTTAAAAAAGTTTACCGAACCTGTTTAATAACTTTCCGCTAATTTGATTTGATTTGATTTATAATTAATTTTTATTTTATATTTAAAAAAATGCTGGACAATTCACACAGCATTATCTAGCCCCATGTTAAGCAGAGCTTGTGTTATGGGTACTAGATAACTGATATACATAATACAATACATTACATAGATAGATTTTATTTTTTATACATAGAAAACGACCAGAACACCCGAAACAAATATCTGCAGATCGTACACACATTTGTTCCGAGGCGGGAATCGAACCCGCAACCTCCTGCGTCGCAGGCGGACCTTCACCCACGGCGCCACATCGGTTGTCAATAAAAGTGAACATTAACTAACGAAAATTGATGACTGTTACCTACCTATCAAATACTGAAAAACACCTCGTACTTATCGTAAGAACTAGTTGCCGACATCTAAAGAGGGTTATGTTCTAACTCCGCCTAATGAGAATAGATATAGGAGTGATTTCATATTTAAATAAAAACTTTATAGAAAATCGCAACATTTATTCAAAAAATAACTTAAAAAGCTAAATTCATAAAGATATCCATAATATCTATTATCACCTGGATTCTTAGAAAAAGACTAAAAAAACAAAAAAACGTTATTTTGTAACTTGATTGGATAAATACCCAAGTAATAAAAATTACACATTGACATAACAAATAACTCATGAACTCATCTATGGTTTATCAACTTCAACTTCTTTATTAATGGCGCTGCATGCTTCTTCGTCATTCTTCTATGACTTGATCTTCGATGTTCTCGATATTTTGACAGTTTTTACATATTCATTCATCTAGAGGACTAATCGCGAGAATTTCTCCCTGATATTAAATATACCTAATAAGTATTGTCCGTCAAATCTCGAACATTAACCAAACCAAGCTGTTAAATAAAGTTAAGTTAAATAATACGAAATAATAATACATTGTGAAATAAAAAATACCTTAAATTGCAATTTAATAGTAACACACAATTACACATAATAATGGAAGGCCACATTACAATAATTTGAATGAAAAGTGTGAATTTAATGAAAATTTATATTAAGTGATGAAAATGAATGAATCTCATTAAATTTTTAGGCAAATTCCCAGCGTTATTTTGTAAATTCATTTAAATACATAATTTATTTATGTAATAACGAGTATTCTTTACAAGTTTACATTATATATTATAAATACCTAGTATATTTAAGCATCAGAATAGAGAATCTTTATTTATAAACCTTATAACGGTATACAAACCTAATAACACAGACTGGGGTTAGCTTACAGCAATGTTTAAGAAGATTTATTAATAAAACCCCGTATTCATTGTAGACATTTGTTGCACATCTGTTGCTCAACACAATTGTTTTTCAACATCAAAGTTTCTGGCAACAATGTTTAAAGCTATACTTCCCGTCCACGTCTGTCAAAATGTTGCCCGAGGAAGTAGTGTTGAACACGCATATTATAATGCATCTTTCTAAAAACTGTTAATAAACACGTCCACACATTTCAACATTTGTTGATAAACTGATGTTTTCGCTCGCCGGGCGGCAACTCTGCAACATGGCGTGATCAACTCCGCAACACAAGTGTTGCCAGCAACATATTGACAGCAACTCAGCAACATGTTTATGCAATTATGTTTATAAACAAATGTTTACAATGAATACGGGGCTTAAATATTTCCACCAATACATTTTCTGAATTAAGTAGTTCTATTTATAATATAAAATAGATATATTTAGGAATTACAACCCTGCTATTAAATGCATATGAAAATAGTATACCAACAATACTAAATGTATGTTATTTGGGTAAAAGTATCTCAAAACACTTTGTTACATACCAGTACCATTACTACATTGTAACTATACATGGGTATTTCTTAAAAATGGCATGAAGAGTGGTGAAATTGTAGTCAGTATTTTGAAATATACGTTTGCTGTAGTAAAATCACCATTTTGACGACTAGCGGTGGTAGTCAGATTTATATGGTGACACGTAGATGTAATGTAGTCATTATGAGGTCTAGCTATGGCGTCGTCGTCACCACTTGACGCCTGTCTTTTGACATTTTGACATCGAGCTCTGGCTGGTGTGATGTAGTCAAATTTACATACTGACATGTAGATGCGGTGTAGTTATTTTTGAGGTCTAGTTATGACGTAGCCACCATTTTGACAACCACCTCTGTTAGGAGTAGTCAAACTTCACAATCGCCATTTTGACATAGTCACCATTTTAACATCGAGCTCTGGTGTGATGTAGTCAAATTTACATACATGACATGTAGATGTGGTGTAATTATTTCTAGCTTTCGCGTAGTCACCATTTTGACGTCTACCTTCGGTGCAGTGACCACCACTTTTGTTAGTAGTCACAATCGCCATTTTGACATAATTTTCTGGCATAGTCACCATTTTAACATCGAGCTCTGGTTTGGTGTAGTCAAATTTACATAATAACATGTAGATGTGGTGTGTTCATTTTGAAGTCTACCTTTGGTGTAGTCACAGCCACCATTTTGACGTCTATTTTTGGCATAGCCACCATTTTGACATTAAATTGTAGCGCGACGTAGTCAGATTCATCATTACATATGAAACGTGTTTTTGAGTGGAGATCGCGACTTGACAAACGTGACCTGCGAAAGACTGCAGGTAGATGCTGGATGCGGCAAGCTGAATACAGGGCGCTATGGCGCTCATCCGGGGAAGCCTATGTCCAGGAGCGGACAGCTGTAGGCTGATGATGGTGTCTGATGATCTAGCTCTCGAGCCCATGGTGCTTCCTCTTGATCCTGGCGTAGGGTCCGATGTCGGGGTCTGTCACGAAGTCGTACAGGACCGCGGTCCAGCTGTGGTGTTGAGGTAGATTGTCGTAGAACTCTGGAGCTATGCGTTTGACCTGGAAATACAAAATACTGTATTATGTATATCAGTCATTTAGTACCCATAACACAAGCTCTGCTTATCTTGGGGCTAGATAATGCTGTATATATTATACAGAATTATTTATTTGTTAAGTTACCAACAACACTATCTGACCACTCTTGATAAGTTTTCTTGATTTTTATTTTTAGTTTTTATTTTCTATGTTATTGTGTTAATTGTTCCTGTGTTTTTGTGTATTTTTGTATATGTACTTTCTTTAGATAAATATTAATTATTGTATATAATAATTACGCCACCGTCAGCTTTAATACGTACCGATCCTATCCATTCAAGGTTGGACGCTTTTAGCGATAAGGCCGCCGATTGTGCCACTAGATTTTGTTAGTATTAAGGTCCTTTATTATTATCCTTTTTTGTATTGATGGAGCAATAAAGATATATTGTATTGTTTAGTTACCTCGGGCAGCCTGCTGCCAGGAACGGCCGGGAAGTCGTGATGCTCGTTGTGGTAGCCCACGTTGAAAGTTATCCAGTTGAGGGGCCCGTAGTAAGAGTATGTCTCGTAGCCTTTCTTGAACATGTAGTGCTCGGATATAAAGTGGCCTGTAACAAACGAATATACTTTAGTTCAAGTTCATATATGTAGTGTTCTGGTCGTTTTCTATGTATAATAAAAAATATCTATCTATGTAATGTATTGTATTATGTATATCAGTTATCTAGTACCCATAACACAAGCTCTGCTTACCATGGGGCTGGATAATGCTGTGTGAATTGTCCAGCATTATTTATTTATTTATGTATTTATTTACAAACGTACCTCTATTTTTACGGGAACACCCAATGCAATAGAGTACATATTTAAATTTAATATTAAAATTAGAAATAATTTTATAATACAACACAAAAATCATAGAGTCAACCTTACTTTAAGTTTAAATTACAAAATCATAAATTAAAAATCACAAATCATATTAATTTCCATATACAATAGAATTTTATGATATATTGGTAAAATAATAATTACACGTCACATGGGTATCCTTATTATTATTATTTATTTATTTTAAGCCATCATTGTCCCACTGCTGGGCAAAGGCCTCCCTTTTCTCCTTCCACTCCTCGCGATCCAACGCTGCAACAGGCCATCATGGAAGGTGTGCCTCGAGCTCGTCGCGCCATCTCATCCTGGGCCTTCCACGTCGCCTCTTAGCGTTATCCTTATTATACTTAAGTATAATTTGGTTTGTATACATTTAATAGTTAATTATAACCAATCAAAATACATTTATTCCGATAATCAATTCAATAATAATTTTGAAGGTTTTTAATTTTTGTTTGTTTGTTTGTAATGAATAGGCTCCGAAACTACTGGACCGATTTGTAACATTCTTTCACCGTTGGGAAGCTACACTATCCCCGGTGAACATAGGCTATATTATATTTTCGAAAAAGTTAGGGGTCCGCACTAAAACCGTGCGAAGTCGGGAAGGTCCGCTAGTGAAAAATGAGGTGATTTGAAAGCTCTAACCAACCAACCAATATTATTTAATTTCTCAGAGATTACCCCGAGTGCGTGAGCTTACGCGCTATAATAACCCTTATCTCAAAATAAAATAAATGTAAGGTAACTCACCAGCAACAGGATGGACGCCCATCGCCATCAAAGACCCAAGAATGAGGTAACACAGTACTTTGCCACCTGAAACAATAAATAAATAAATAATGATATACTTTGTAACATCATCATCAGCCTATAGCAGTCCACAGCTGGACATAGGCCTCCCCCAATGAGTGCCATAGCGCCCTGTCTTCAGCTTGCCGTCATCCAGCATCTATCTGCAGTCTTTAACAGGTCGTCATCCCACCTGGTCGGAGGGCGTCCTACACTACGTTTACCGAGTAGTGGGCTCCACTCAAGAACACGTTTGCCCCAGCGGCCGTCGGTTCTTCGCGAGATATGGCCGGCCCACTGCCACTTTAGCTTGCTAATTTCGCTTCTATGAGCGTTGGGAGATCGGTGTCTACTATCTCGTCGGATATGACACGTTTAAGAGACCCAAGACGACTTTTAACAGAATCAAGATAGTTTTTGACGACGAGAATGGTATTTTTAAGGATCCAGACATTTCTTCATGATCTAGATGGGTTTCAAGCATCCTACAGGTCTATTCTAGCGACTCACCATAAAGTTTTAGCACCACAGCATCAAAGAACAGCTGTATCACCAGGTTGAGGAGCTCCGCCGGCGTGGGAGGCTTGGGGCGGACCACGAGCGGCCGGAACGAGTAGAACAGAGGCTGCAGGAACAGCCAGCAGAGCTTCCCAAGAGTTGTGTTGAAGAGTTTCGCTTCTAGGAGCGTTGGGAGGTCGGTGTCTATTACCTCGTCGCCTTGGTACTGGAAAAGGGAGGTTATGGATGTTGTAATAAAATTGAAAGCGCAACTAAACGACATTTTTAACACGCTTTTATCAACTTCATACGTATGTATGTGTGTATGTAATGTAACGGAAACTTTGAACACGATTTTGACCCCCTTCAAAACGTCAGATTATCTCGAAAATTGGCATACTTATCAAGGACTTATGACAATTTTGACTTAGGACTTTTGACGACCGATGTGGCGCGGTGGGCGAAGGTCCGCCTGCGACGCAGGAGGTTGCGGGTTCGATTCCCGCCTCGGAACAAATGTGTGTACGATCTGCAGATATTTGTTTCGGGTGTTCTGGTCGTTTTCTATGTATAATAAAAAATATCTATCTATGTAATTTATTGTATTATGTATATCAGTTATCTAGTACCCATAACACAAGCTCTGCTTACCATGGGGCTAGATAATGCTGTGTGAATTGTCCAGCATTATTTATTTATTTATTTATTAATTTAATATTTTAACACGTCGATCGCTGAAATCACACGGTATGTGTTTTCTACAAGTGACTAATATGCGTAAATCCACACTAGCGCAGCGGCTGAGAAAATACAGAACTGTGTGACTCAGCACAGCCGTAATATTTTTCGAACGAAACGGATGTGCGGCGCAACACAACCGCTGTGTAGAGCGGCAGCACGAATTTTTTAGGTTAAAAAAAAGATCGCAGTCGTCGAAAAAAAATCGTAGTCTAAGTGTTAACAGTTAACCATAAGGGGTTAACTTTTTTAAATATTAAATTGTCATACTAGGATACTCAAAAACTCAATACCCAAAAATCAATATATTTATTGTAGTCATCACATTGGCTTAATTAGTAGGTTCTTATGTATAGATTAGTATCACAATGTGAACCCTATTGGGCGAGAACAACGAGTGGGAGGCAGACCGAGGTTGTTTTTGGTAAAATATAAATATGTAGGTACTAAGGTAAGTAGTACTAAGTTTAACACTAAACGTAGATAATCAGGATTAGCGATTTTTACGTTTTCCTAAAACTCGTATGGTGATTATGTAACTCGCGACCGGTTTGCGACAGGCGTACATTAAGCAATCAGTGCTGTCGAATGCCAATTTTGACCAATTTTGACGTTGTAGCTGGTGTCAAACTAATACAAAATTTACGTTTGACAGCACTGATTGCTTAATTTACGCCTGTCGCAAACCGGTCGCGAGTTACATAATCACCCGGCCGGAGTAGGCTCCCATACAACAAACGTGAAATTGAGCATTGTTTTTATTCGGTTGAAGATTACCTTAATTTTAAGTTTTGACCGAGCGAGTTCTATTTCAACTGTCAATTTATTTATATTTGCGTTTATTTCAGGGTTGTTGCGAATATCAGCATCAGCTGATCATCAGCTTCATTTTCCACATCAGCATCAGAATCATCATCCGCATAGATCGTTGCTGATGCTGATGCTGATGTTCGAGTCGCAACATGTCCTCCGGTGGGCGGAGTTAACGTCTCGTGTAGCTGTCGCTTGCGAGTTTTGTCCAACCGAAATGCGCTATTGTTCATTCATTTCATTTTTTAAATACAATTCCAGTATTGATAATACTTAGGTTAAGTATTTAGTAATATAAAGTATTTTTTTCGGTTAATTAAAACTTACAGAATTATTTTTATCTTTTATTGAAATAAGCTAAGAAAATGTTATATTTATATAAAAAATCATAATAATGAGCACATTTTAGGAAAAAAAAACATAAAATCAGCATCAGCATCCGCTGATGTGACATAATTATGCATCAGCAACAACCCTGGTTTATTTGATTTCATTAATGACATCTAATTTAATTTTACTCTCAGAGTAATAAGACATAGAGTGATAATTTCACATAACATTCCGCTCTAAGTTGAAGCCAAAAAACAAGCAATGTGTGCGTAAGCGGCACGTCATTACAAGAGCCGACACGCACACAAGTGCACAAATAATGTTGCAAGCTATTAACATTTTCCCCATAAGGTAGGGAAATTGTAACATTTTGTAAGGAGTAAATGATTATCATATTTATCACTTTTCTGTTAGATGATATTTCATTAACAGAAAACTTCCTGTAAATATTATATACTATATACTACATACAGGGGAGTGTTGAGTTAGCGAATTATTTAAATAGATAGAAATAAATATTATGACCGAAACATTTTCATACTTTTGTTGGGATAGCACCCTCTCGTAATTTGCATAAACCACCTTTCGTGATATGCTTGTCATTTTCTTCAAAATGTATAGAACATAATCATATCTTAGTGTATTTAGTTGGCTTGCAAAACTTTTCTTTGCATTTCCGTCTAAGTTTTTCAACCAATCGGGAAGCAACAGTCTATTTTATTTATGGTGTTATTTCGTTTTTTTTTTTTGTTACCCTACATATGTATGTATTATTTTGTTTGACATAATGTCAAAACAACATGAATATTCTTATTAATAAAGAACTGAATTGAAGTCGGATCAGAAGGAAATCTAAGAACGAATATAAAGATATTAATAAAACTAGGGTTCATCGTCTAATGAAACCAATGAAATTTTTATATTTAACGCTCCGACTACATCAACATCCGGACAGTCTGTAACAATCTATTTCCTTGCCCGTGAAAATAAAACAAGTTTTGATTATTTATACCAAGCTTTATAGAACATAGGTACATATTTCACTTAAAAATCCAGGTAAGTTAGTAGGTAACCCTAATTATATCTGGCAAATAAAAGTCCTACAAGTGTAAAGTAGAAATAGATTAAACAAATAAGTACCTATGGGGGAAAATAATTTTTCTAATAGCTAGCAACATTTTTATGTAATGGCGTCTGTTATGTTTACGATTTATTTTTGTGCTTATACGCATGTTTTACTCAAGAATATAAGATGCCAGGTTGTATTTACCCGTGAAATGGAATCTTCTATTGTTTCTGATTATTATGAGAAGAGTTGTTACACCCTTTCACTGCACAATAAGTCATTATTATTAAAAAATTACGGAGCTCTTCCCAGTAGGTCTTGACCTTGAGCACTGACGTGACGAGCGATGTACGTAGCCTTTAAAGGCTAACTTGAAATTGCGTCACTTCGCGTGCGCCTACTGCGGTTCTAAGCCTAGTTATTCTAAGATTTTACTGATTTTTATATTCACGTGCGTGTATTCGTGCAAGTTTAAGTGCTATTGCAACAATGTATTATGTCTTATATGAATAAATAATACTGATTTACGTGCCCCAGAGGCCTGTGAGGTCGAAAGGAAATGCACTTTGATATTTGATCCTTATTTGATATAATAATAATAACATTTTTCTTTGCAATGTCAGATTATCTAGTCTAGAAGATAAAAAAGCTTGGAACGAGTTTTGCTCCAACTCAAAATCTAACGATTTACAGATATGCAAATCATATGTACTAGACACATAAGTTATGAACATACTAGTGGTTTCTTCTCACTTCTTCCACTGGTGGACAAAAAATTGAAGTGAATATCAATATAATAATGAATAGTATAAAATATGAATTGTCTGAGTGCTTATTTGTAAGCCTAAAGAAATAAACTTTCATTTCATTTCATTTGTCTCTACACCTGGCTGATACCATCTTTGAGTGTATCATATTGTGCACCCGAGGATGATACCCGCTATGTGTAGCCATCGCGTTTAGATTAACTTCTCAAAGGGCCTCTGTGCTGTTGGCTTCGGCCCCACGCAAGCCTTCCAAAGGACCGGGTCACTTTATGGCCCGAGATCATGGTAAATGAGAGACATAATAATAATAATTGCGGTTATCTTACCCTATGATGTTCCAAGTGGTACTTCTTGAAGCTGATAGATATAGGGACTCCGATGGGCAGATTTGCGAAGTAACCAAACAATCTGTTCGCAGCCGGCCGGTTGTGGCCGAAAGCGAGGTTGTGAGCGATTTCATGTATAGCTGGAACAAAAAAATTATGTTATTAGTACTAGCTACAGCATGCATGTACAAGTTTTATATGTTTCTTTAAGTGTGTCTTTTTTATGTTTTTATAATAATATATGACAATGTATTTGTATTCTATTATTTCTATATTATACAACTAGCGGACCTTCCCGGCTTCGCACGGTTTTAGTACCGATCCCTAACTTAATCGAAAATATAATATAGCCTATGTTCACCGCGGATAGTGTAGCTTCCCAACGGTGAAAGAATTTTTTAAATCGGTCCAGTAGTTTCGGAGCCTTTTCATTACAAACAAAAAATCAAACATTTCCTCTTTATAATATTAGTATAGATATAGATGTGTCTGGTCACCGTTTAAATACGGTAATTTTTTTTTAAAATCACTATCCCTATTTTTTTTCTCTCTCCATGGTAAAATGGAAGCCATTTTGTTTTCTTTTTCCTCAAAGTACGGATGCTAACACTGATCAAGCTATAGCTACCCATGTAGAGGTTCTAGGAAGACGGTAGAGGATTCATTTGATAGCCAATAATGTAGACAATGAAGCAATGACAACATTGTTGCAATTTCTATTTTATAATAAAGGAGAAGATATTTTTTAGAAGAAAAAAAAGTTTTCAAAACAAATATTTGCAGATCGTATTAATATTTGTACTAAGGCGGGAATCGAACATGCAACCTCCTGCGCCGCAAGCGGATCTTCGACCGCCGTGCTACATACATATTATGTAGGTCGTCAAGTCAGTAAAAATTTAATAAACATTTCTCACGAAAATTTCCACCAAAAACTTAAACACCATAAATTATCTTAATAACATATATCATGCTATTATGATAAGTAGGTAGAACTGATAAGGCTATCGAACGATCGTTAAAAACTGCAATGGAATGATAATAGCCGATAAGTTCCAAACTCAAGTGTTTTGTGATAAGGGCGTGAGTCATTCATGAGGAAACACAATCGTTTTACTATAAGTAGGTAACTGAAACAAATTTACCATTTATATGTATAGCCAACTAGATCATCATCAGCCTATATCAGTCCACTGCTGGACATAGGCCTCCCCCAATGAGCGCCATAGCGCCCTGTCTTCAGCTTGACGCATCCAGCATCTACCTGCAGTCTCTCGCAGGTCGTCATCATATAAAAGATTATATTTTCATGTTTTTAAATTTTTTGTATGAGCTGCTGATTTTCCATGAATAAATAAGGAAATTTTGGCCACCATTTTGATACAACTTCTGTCATTTCACTCACAGCCATACTGGTAGACCTACTGGTACTGATTATAAGTGACATTTGAAAGCCATTTCAAATGCAAATTACGGTGTAAGGGGGACTCCAACATCTCGTCTCCGAAGCCAACCTAACCTGCACGTGGTACACCCTGCTAGATAACGAACTAGGCTCTGGTGAAAATATTTAACAATCTTCATAATTTGATAACACATTTGTGCAGTACCTTAGTGCCAGTACGAAGTCCAGTATGTTCTAGTGAGAATATGTCTTGTTGGTACAAAGTCTTACCTAACATGAGGGAGTGGTTGATGACGCCCCCGAAACAGAAATCTACTAGAACCATCACTGGCTCTAGTAATGTATTACACAACAGATAATGTAATGTATCTTTCCCTTCATTCCATTGGTTGGTATACGTCTCGATTGACGCACTTTCCAACTGCTAAGGTGTATACTGCTAAATGTATCCCACCAAAAACATAAATGTAAAATAGGAGAGCCAAGTTCAATGCAAAAATTATGATTGGCTGTGGGCTTCGCGGCAAAAATAATTGATATCTGAATGAGTGCCAAGTCAAATCTATGTAGGTTAGATTTGACTTGGCCAGTTTTCATTACATCAGTCATTTTATAAAGTTATTCAACGTTTTAATTCTGATAAAAAACTGGCCAAGTCAAATCTAACCTACATAGATTTGACTTGGCACTCATTCAGATATCAATTCTTTTTGCCGCGAAGCCCACAGCCAATCATAATTTTTGCATTGAACTTGGCTCTCCTATTTTACATTTATGTTTTTGGTGGGATATCATTACTTTTTGTAAAGAAAACTAGGCAGGTATTGACTCGGCGTTTCCAAATATAATTCTACTTGACAATAGATGGCGACACTTTGTATCATGGGAAATAAACCTACGTAGGGCTCAGTAATATCAAATGTACTGAAATTTGTTCAACTACACAACTGACCAATATAATTCTTTTTGGATTTTTCTGAATACCGCATCATATTTTAAAAGTTCTCGAACATTTCCATTGCGACTCGGCGTTTCCAAATATAATTCTACTTGACAATAGATGGCGATACTTTGTATCATGGGAAATAAACATTTATAGGTACGTAGGGCTCAGTTTTCATATATTTTAATAATCATATGTACTGAAATTACTTCAACTTAAGTTCCTAAAGACTTTTTAGTCGCCAAAATTTTAATTTTTTAGTTTTTATAGTCATTTTTAAACAAGCCGCCATCTATCGTCAACCATTAACTTATAAAGAAAAACAGGGCCAGGGCCGTATTTAGGATCCAATTATTTTACTGAATGTCCCACGGCTATGTTGAAACATAGCATGTATGGAATGCACCTATGGAATGTTTTATAATAAATATTCTATATTGAAAGTACTTTTCCTCCGTGAGACAACTACTATAATAGTAGTTGTTTAGTAAATTTAATGAAATTGAAGCCCACCTATTAATGCAATTTTAAATTGTGTATGTTCTAGATTTCCATCTCAAGATAATATAAGACAGCAATGGATCACAAAAATTAATAGACAAGACTGGACTCCGAGGAAATATACGAAGATTTGTTCTTGTTGATAATACTGATAATCATATTATTCTTCTGATTAAATCAATATCTGAAAGATATATAGGTATTCGTTTTAAGCATTTTGCAACCATAGAAAATGATAGGGCAACCAACCGACAACAACTAATCAAAACAGTTATTTTTGCTGGAAAATGAATTTTGTGAATAAAATTTTAAAGATTTTTTTAGTTAGTTATGATTTGTCTATTATTTGCACTGACTCTGAAATTAGTATAACTTAATCATATCAAAATACTTTTTATGCTTCGTATGCATGCATACGTTTTACTCCCCCCTGGTACGAAAATTCTTAGTACGTCCCCTACACTAGTGACATCTAGTGTGAGGTAGTAAAAATATGTAGTTAATTCGAAAACAGAATCTATTATTTGCCGGTCCCTAACAACTACGCTGTATTCTATTGCGCAATCGGAGACGTTAGTACCTACTATTGCTTATTCTATGCAATGCGGATTCTATTCGAATTTAAACCTTATTTCATTGACATAAGGTCGTCGTCGCTAACATCACTTATTTTTTGACTTTTTTTTATTTTTTGATTTTTTCCTACGCTTACACACAATTACCTAGCTGGATTCCAAATTTCATCCTTCTAGGTCATCTGGAAGTAGGTTAGGTTTAGGTACTATATATATGTCAGTCAGTCAATGTGAAATTTTACGACTTTTTGACCTTCATATCTTTGTAACCGTTTGAGCTAGCTTCATGAAATTTGGGCTTCTACATGTCCTTATAGATATAATTAAACACACGTAGTTTTGTGTGTTTACGTTCAAGACGTTTTGAGTTATAGAAGGGTCAAAAGTGGCACCAAGTGGTTCGTGTAATGATACACTCGGCGCGTTCCTTTGCTTGAACTTGGCTTGTTCACGCTGCCGCGTGCCCTGATATCCTCGTATCGTTCTGTATCTTAAGATACGAAGATATAAAAACATACATTATAGCTGTCATGTGTGGTCTCCTGATGATTTCTATGGAAAGCTGTAATGAGAGGTATCGTGCTATAATTTACATCTTTACATTATAGATGCGTGTGTGAAATGCTTTAGTCTATGCCCTAGTGATAAAATGTCTTGTTGGTACAAAGTCTTACCTAACAGGGCCAGCTGAGTTGATTCACGATGGGCATCATGATTATCTGCGTTAGTACCATGGCAGTCACCCATTAAGAGTATTTTTCAATGGTCCAGCCAAGTCTATGCCTTAGTGATAAAATGTCTTGTTGGTACAAAGTCTTACCTAACATAAGTGAGTGGTTGATGACGCCCCCGAAGCAGTAAGCCACCAGAAGCATCACGGGCCAGCTGAGCTGGTTCACGATGGGCATCATGATTATCTGCGTTAGTACCATGGCAGTCACCACCCATTTGAAGTTTGGGTCGTAGCCGAATAGCTTCTTTATTTGTGGGTATTTTTCTGGAAATAAAGAAAATGTAAAATGTTATTTAGCGTATTCTATAAATATAATAAATAATGCTGGACAATCCACACAGCATCATCTAACTCCAAGCTAAGCCAAAGCTTGTGTTATGGGTACTAGATGACTGATATACTTAATGCAATCATTACATAGATAGATATTTTTTATTATACCTACGTACAAAACGACCAGAACACCCGGAACTAATTTCTGCAGATCGTACAACCATTTGTCCCGAGGCGAGAATTGAACCCGCCACCTACTGCTTCGCACACCGCGCCACTGAGATAATCGACATAATTTTATTAAATTTTTTTGCTCTTTTCTATCGAACAAATCATTTCTGGCATTTCAGGCGACAGGCGACGACGGTGCGCGCACTTATACAAAATATAGTTATGAATTTAGCTCAAGTGTTCTGATATGTAAGCAAATATGTTAATTGTGAAGTTACATCAAAATCCATTCAGTAGTTTTTGCGTGAAAGAACAACAAACATACTTACATACATCCTCACAAACTTTCGCGTTTATAATAATAGTAGGATTTTACGCAACAAGGCATCGAGTATGCCTTGGTGCGTAAATAGTAATCCTACTATTTTTATATGTACCCATTCTCACAAATACTACTGCTTGAAACATGATGAAACCGTCTCATACAATGACAGCATCTCACAAGGTATTTAACCATCTCTAATGGTCCATTCATTAGCTTCCATTAGAGCGACGCTAAAGTACCTACTTTACAAGCCAATTGAGAGGAGGGTGCGCTAAATGGTTAGCTATTCCCATGATATAGAGCTGAATATTGGTTGCGTTTAATTTATATGGAAATTGTCTGTTGTTTATCAATATCACACCTATACTAGATAGATCTATAGAAACAACTCTATTAAATAAATAAATAATGCTGGACAATTCACACAGCATTATCTAGCCACATGGTAAGCAGAGCTTGTGTTATGGGTACTAGATAACTGATATACATAATGCAATACATTACATAGATAGATATTTTTTATTATACATAGAAAACAACCAGAACACCCGGAACAAATATCTGCAGATCGTACACACATTTGTCCCGAGGCGGGAATCGAACCCGCAACCTTCTGCGTCGCAGGCGGACCTCCGCCCACCGCGGCACATCGGTCGTTTATTATACCACACAAAACAAAAAAACAATACAGACTATACTAAATACAATAAAAAAATAGACTAAAGGAAGTATATAGGGTGGCCTTCCTTATCGCTGAGAACGAACTATTCCAGGCAACCTTAATATGATAAAGTAGCTATCCCTACCTAGGAAGAGAATTTATTTAAAGCTATCTTGTGGACGAGCGAAGCCGCGGGAAGAAACGAATTATAAAGCTAAGTATTCAATAATCGGTCAAGCGCGAGTCAGCAAGATAATGAATCATGGCATTACGTACTACCTAAGTTTGTTGTAAGGTTATCTTGACTCATTTTCATGAATCTTATCGACATGATATTTTTCGCAAGAAATTTTCCAATTGATAATTCAGGTTTTCTTGAAAATTATGAATGAGTAACAATTCTCGAGGGTCGGTGTGAATTCTAACCAACGATTTGTCTTGAATTGAAGCTTTGTTAAAATATTAAGGTAAAACTAGAAAGTTCATCAAATTAACACATTATTTATATTATACGAGCTGCGCCCCGCGGCGTCGCCCGCGTGGAAGTCTATGTGACAAATGGTTAATAAACCTTCCTCTTGAATCACATTATCTTTTGAAAAAACCGCATCAAAATCCATTACGTAGTTTTATAGATCTAAGCATACCCCTGGTACTGTCCACAATCCTATCCATCCATGGTTGTCTGGTAGAGATCGCTCTTGAGCGATAAGACCGCCAATTGTACTTAATTTTTAAGTTATTACTGTACATAGTTTATAGTTCAAGTGCAATAAAGAATTTTCTATCTATCTATCTATCATACTAGAAAAGATCTAGGGACAGACAGACAGCGGGAAGCGACTTTGTTTTATACTATGTAGTAAAGGTGTTGATTTTGTGTGATCATTGATCATGTCCCAAAGTTCCCACGTTTTGATTATCCGAACTAGTCGCGGTCCCAATTAGTTCGGATAATCGACATTCTACTGTACCTAATCATGTGATAAGGGTTACGTGATCGAAAGCACGTGAACGAGACTTAAATTGTTGTGGTAGACATTAGTCACTATCACCACCCATAAAATATATAATGGTACTATGGTACCATTATATATTAAATGGTTGCGAACTTCCGACGGAAGATCAGCGTTGTGATCACATAGGCTGTCACAACATAATGCTGAGTCGGATGCCATTTTGAATAATAGCATTTAAGTTTTTTTTTAATTAGTTAGTAGTTATGTAATCTTTATGGTGTTGGGTAATTAAATAATTCGTTTAGTAGATAGATAGATATATATATATTTATTTATTGATACAAATTTGTTATATTTTGTTTATAGTATCTTAAATCCTAACATAGGTTTATCTAGACACTAGAGTTCTCTAAACAATAATAAGGTTAAAAATTAAAATTAAAGTAATTAGTGCGGTAGGCAGTCACGCAACAAGCACAGTGACTTCGCTGTCCGCTGCATGGCTTGGCAGCCGCACACAGGCGATCCACCAATCACGAGCGAGCAGCGACTCCACTGCGCCTGAGTTCGGCTACAGGGTGCTCCTTGATGGTTAAATATAAGGTTAAATATAGTAAATTTGTTAATGCTACAAATATTCTATCTAGATTCTATTCTATTCTTCCGACAAATTTTTAAAATTAAAAAATTTTTTTTTTTAGGTAAACAGCGCACCATGCATTGTTGAGGAAAGGAATAGTTTTTGGACTTAAATACTCAAATAATTTTATTTTTCTGTATTGATGATATTATCTTACCTTATTCAGGGTGAGATTAATTGACCATCCAGTATTGACGTAAATCATCACATTTTTTAATCGTGTGATTTAAATCAAATTTTATTTTCACTGCAATGAAAACAGAAGGCAGTCAAAGATGTATAAGGGGTGTCAAAATTGAGTCTCGAACATGAGTAAGACAGGTATGAAAATGTTTATATCTTGGTGACATCTCTCTCTGCTAGTACTTTGTGTGATTAAACCTTTGAACCAACCTTTTATAACCTATAAAAATAAAAACTGTAAAGACCAAAGCGCTTATCATAAAAAATCTAAAAAATCTGATCGAAACCAAATAAATCCGATTAAAATCTAATATATCGAAAAAACAATCGTGATTCTTCATCCCTGCTCTATTATGCCCACACTTGTGCACTTTAATATGTCTGTGCAATGTGCTGCAGTGTCGAACAAATCTCTTATCTATCTAGCTAGTATAGTCGCATTGAGGTTGGCCGCTCTGGCATAAATCCGTCTAGGAGGATATCATCATTATCATATGTGTGTTTTATGGTTCACTAGCTGCGCCCCGCGGCTTCGCCCTCGTCGAAATCCAAGTGTCAATGGTTTATAAACCTTCCTCTTGAATCACTCTGTCTATTAAAAAAACCGCAAGACCTTTGCGTAGTTTTAAAGATCAAAGCATACATAAGGATTAGGGACAGACAGACAGCGGGAAGCGACTTTGTTTTATACTATGTAGTGATACTTCACTATCTTAAACTGGAGCGATACAGCGGAAATAGATAGATGATGCATTTATTCGACATAAATAGCCTCGGCAACTACCTATTGTTTGTGGGATTGTAATTATACATTCAGCAAAATATACATAGCAATTACTTAGTTTGGTCGTCCGTCACTTTTCTTGCCCTTCACGCCAGCACAAGAAACGATGAACCCTGTAGTCTGAATATTTAATTGTAAATGATAATTATCTTACCAAAATAATTACTTACCTATTAAATTATTATGTAAAGTAGGTTGTCAAGGACGCTCAGAACTTTAAGGCAGTTTACAAGTTCGTTGCAACAATTTGATTGATTTGAAAAAAAAACTACTTAAATTCCAGTGAGTTGTTTTTTTTTTAGTATTCCGGCGAAATAAATTTTGTATGGGACCGGTTTAAAAAATTTACAATTATCCATCTTATCAGAAAATACTGAAAGAGTAAAAATAAAACTCCATGTAGGTACTAAGTATGTAGTTATCATGCTTATCGGTTTAGTTAAGATGGTGCTGATATGAATCACTTCATATTCTATTTACCATGATCTCTGGCCATAAAGTGACCCGGTCCTTTGGAAGGCTTGCGTGGGGCCAAAGCCAACAGCACAGAGGCCCTTTGAGAAGTTAATCTAAAGGCGATGGCTACACATAGCGGGTATCATCCTCGGGTGCAATATATATATTGTATTTTATTATTATTGTGTGTATTTTTATGTAATTATTATGAGTATTTTAAAATAAAATAGTATTTTTATTTTATTTATTCATCGCTTTGTACAACGGAAAACTGGCTAATGATTTGTCTATACGGACATTAGGCCTGTACGGAACGGACCCGGCCTACAGGCCTAATGTCCGTATAGGCCTTTGGTACGAGACCCTACCTCTGTGCTGTCCTAGTATCATTTTCCACCTCTAGATTTACTTACAATTCTAGCAATGTCTAACCGCGCAACGTCTACGGAAACTTAGACTAAAATAATTAGTCTGAAAACAATTCGACTAAAAATAATTCGGATTGTAGGTACATTAACATAGAACAGACATGGATAGATTAAGTAAGATGGTTAAGGCATTTTTAATCGACTAGCTGCGCCCCGCGGTTTTATCCGCGTGGTGATAGATATTTTGGATAATATGCAATACATCCTTATGAATTATATGTGTTATTCTTATATGTAAGCTATATTATTGTGAAGTTCCATCAAAATCCATTCAGTAGCTTTTGCGTGAAAGAGCAACAAACATACATTTTCACAAACTTTCGCGTTTATAATAATTAGTAGGATGTTTCGACTAAACATTCAGGTCTAATTATTTTAGTTTATTTTTGAGCAAATTCTCCAACAGGGTTGATGGTTATCATAATTATGATTAATGATCAAGCGTTTAAGATAACACACTTATGTAAAAGAACATTCGACAGGTGTTTGATAATAGAGTGGTTGGTGCTTCTTTAGATAACAACAATTATGTCAACAATCAATGATAAATCTTGAAGTGCAGTGGAAACTACCGCGGGTACCGTGACGGAAGGAAACCCTACTCACTACGCTACCTTCGTAGCGTAGTGAGATATACTGATAATAATACAAAACATTACTTTTTTATGATGCATAAAAATACCTTGAACACTCGAAACAAATATATGCAGATCGTACAAACATTTATCCCACGGCAGGAATCGAACACGCAACGCGGACGGAAGGCGGACCTTCGTCCGCCGCCGTGCCACATGGGTTGTCGAATATCGTATATGCCACATAGGATTGATGGCAGATACCGATTTGGGGTTCGATTCTACCGCAGAAGAGATACTAAGGGAGGTAGATATTTGCTTTACACTTTCATTGCCCATGACGTCTTTCACCAGCTACAGCTGCGGCGTACCTCTGGTCGCATCATGCGTGTTTCGCACCGCAGAGGCTGGACTGGGCAGTGAATGCCATACACGTAATTTTGCGTGAAGAAGTAACAAACATACTATCGGACGCTGACTTAATGTATTGTATCCGAACGCTTAAATAACCGAGAAAGTTGGCGCGAAATTAGGTAAGGGTGCAAGTAACGCATCTCTAACACTTCTTGCTGTTTTATATCACAACGTTATTATGTATGTCGAATTTTAATAGACTGTAATGATTTTATACATGAAGAGATTTTTGTTTGATCTTGACCCAAGGTCCACATTTCGATTATCCGAACTAGTCTCGGTCCGAATTAGTTCGGATAATCATAGAATCTTGATTATCCTGTACCTATTTTATTTATAATTTTAACCGCGCAAAATACGAGGTAGTCAACCAAATCTGTCCATGAACGTTGTTAGAAGCATAAATCTACTAAGTTGCTATGGGCTGATTCAAATATTTGCATTAGCATTTAGGTGTGACCTTGTCAAAGAGGTAACACTAGCTGATAGCGGTTTTACATTGGAAGTGAGTTATACTATGTATATGTACCTATATATTATTTATACTTACAGCTATGTATATCAGTAGGTATTTTATGTATGTCCCTATTAAATATTATTCTGTATTACACGCCACCGTCAATACTTGTTCTAGCACTTCATGTCCATCCAAAGGTTGCCTGGCAGAGATCGCTTTTAGCGATAAGGCCGCCCATTGTACATCATATTTTGTATTTGTTTTTTCTTTTCCTATCTTATGTATTTGGTGTGCAATAAAGAGGTATTGTATTGTTTATTAATATATTACTAGCTGCGCTCCGCGGCTTCGCCCGCGTGGGAACTTCTGCTCAATTTGACGACCGATGTCGCGCGGTGGGCGAGGGTCCGCCTGCGGCGCAAGAGGTTGCGGGTTCGATTCCCGCCTCAGAACAATTGTGTGTACGATCTGCAGATATTTGTTCCGGGTGTTCTGGTTGTTTTCTATGTATAATAAAAAATATCTATCTATGTAATGTATTGTATTATGTATATCAGTTATCTAGTACCCATAACACAAGCTTTGCTTACCTAGATAATGCTGTGTGAATTGTCCAGCATTATTTATTTATTTATAATTTTCTTATTTTTTTTAATTAAATACCCTTCTATGAAGTATTAGAAGAACATTTTACAAATAAAGATGAATCAAATCGGTAAAGCCGTTCTCAAGTTATAGCTAGAATGCTTCCATTTCCATATCTTGTCCTTTGCTCAGCAGTGGGACAATAATGGCGGAAAATAAATAATAATAATAAATAATCATTTCCATATCTACAATCGGCTGTTTAGCCATAATTAGATGTGTTCTGGAGTGGGGTATTCCGGTGCCATTCCAGTGAAAGGCACCATCTTTAGTTTGAACTCTTCAGTTCCTTCGGTCAAGGTCGAGTATAGAACTTGAGAACCTCCAAAGATTAAAACTTGACATGATTTTTAACTTTGAGTGCCCACAACACAAATGGTTATCTCAACGTCTGTTGCTGGGCAGGGAACGCCTTAACTGTACCAGCCAGGGTTGGCATGATTAAAACAAGTTGTTTTAAAACACGTGTTTAAAACAGTGTTTAAAACAGTTTGAAATAAAACTATGTTTTATATTAAGAAAAAAACAGGGTTTAACACTACCTTTAATTGCAAATGAATGTGTATAAATACCACAGACAGGCTGTGGTATTTATACACTGCATAGGTAACTCCCCGCCAGTAAAGTCCCGCAGGGAAAGTCCCTATGTCGGCCATTTTATATACTGCACACTGCATAGGTAACTCCCCGCCAGTAAAGTCCTGCAGGGAAAGTCCCTATGTCGACCGTCGAAAGAAAGTAATTTACTAGATTAGTGGGTACGGTACCTATTCCCCGCTCTCTCTCTAGTTCTCTACCTACCTACAACACTACATACAAGGTGTATGTAAAGTGTTTTGTATTGAATAATAATAATAATAATTTTTAATAATTAGATTATTTAACAATACGATATTTACTTTTGTTACATATCTCAGTACCTCACTGAGATATGTAACAAAAGTAAATATTTATTGTTTTGTTAATTTTTACTAATGTGAATTAGGAAATAGTTTAGAAATGGATTATTTTATTATTCGCTTTAATTGATTTGAAATTGATAAGTAAAATAAAACAATAAAAACACTTGTTTTAAACATTTTGAACTGTTTGTTTTATAAAATATAAAAAAAAACAGTTTTTTTTCCAAACCTGGTACCAGCATCTAATGAATGCTTTTTAATGTGTAGCCTATTAGTTCCTTAGTTAATGAGTGTGAATAACAGACTTATCCAGACTAGATTAGTTTTATCCAGCTATTGGAACTTAGGTAGTGTTTAATAAATAATTTTCTTTCTTTTCTTTCTTTCTTTCTTTAGGTAAACCTTAAATTTAGATTTAGATGTTTCCAAAATCGTTAGTGGGCGTATTCTAAACATGAAAATTAAGCTAATCATCAGGTTGGCAGTGGTCTTCAAATCACTGCACACAAACTTACTTTACAGGTTTTTACGTGAAGGAAGGGAAAATAATGATAGTAACATGTCTATAATAATATACATGACGTAATTTCTTACCTAGTATGAGTTTCCGGCGACTAGCATGTGGTTCTTCTGTATACACCCATTCGAAGTCCGTTCTAGACACTTTAGCACCCATTTTCACAATATTTATTAGTACATAACCAAATTCTGCTATAGCATTCGCTGTAAAAGTGAAAACACAATGACCAGCGGTGTTAATTCATGCGCAAAGAAATGTAGTTGAATAAATAACAGCGAAAATTATTTTTTTAGGCGACTGGTACGTGACGTGACTCCCGCACAAACACTTTCGAACGAATGAACAAAATCAAATGAATTGAATGAGAACAAACAAAGATAATATAATAACTACGGAACGAATCAATAGGAAAGGAATGAATGATAGCTTTGTCATCGACAAAATCTGTCTTGTTTAATGTCAATGTTACTCTAAAATCATCTATGTATATTAATTGCATAGAATAATTAGACTTCTCTTCTCTACAAGCATCAGCTTCATGTCCTATCTATCTTAAGGTTGCCTGGAAGAGATCGCTCTCAACGATAAGGCCACCCTTTATACGTCCTCTATATTCTAAGTATTTATTTCTGTATTGTTTTCTGTTTTGTGGGGTATAATAAAGTGTTGCCTGCAGGTATAAGCTAATGCGTTCATATATCGGCCCTCTTTTAAATGGTATATGTTTTAAGATAGGACTGTCTTAAGGTTAAAAACACCGCACTCACTACACAAATTGCTACGAGTATAATAATTAATCAATTCATTAACAACTTATACTGTGCTCATACAATGAAATATACAATTAGTCATTTTTTTTTCTTGTAGGCTAAATAACAATTAATTACTTGTAAAATACCTACACTATTTAGAGTTATATACAATGTGTTGTGTTTACCTTGAAGATACTGTTTGCGGCCAGAGGGGTACAAAATATTTCGTAGGATCTCGGTTTACTGGTGGGTGTCCAAAACAGTCGCGCTCCGCCATGCGACACTACCGGGGAGGACGGAAGGAGGTTTCCATAGCGTGTGTTATAATAACTTAATAATAATAATTATTGCTTTTGAACAATTTGTTGGAAGCACCAACCATAGACAAGATTCTTTGAATTGTCAAAAATTATTGAGAGTGGGGGTAACCTGGGGATAAAATGCTACGTAACTAGTGAAGGTAAAGTAAAAAATCGATATTCTATGGACTTCACAATCGCAGTTGAATGAATGATTCTCTGAATAAATAATACCTACTAGATCTTTCGAAAAATTCTTTTGAAAGTCGCTCAGCAAGCTTTGGAAAGAGCTCGGAGTTTCTCTGAAGGATAGGATTCGTAATGAATACACCCGACAGCGAACCAAAGTTATTGACATGGCTCTAAGAATTAGCAAGCTGAAGTAGCAGTGAGCCGGCAATATCTCGCGAAGAACCGAGGACACCTGGGGTAAATGTGTTCTTGAGTGGAGACCGCGACTCGGTAAACGTAGTGGATGCCTTCTGGCCAGGTGGGATGACGACCTGCGAAGGACTGCACTGCAATGCGGATGCTGGATGCGGCAAGCTGAACACAGGGCGCTATTGCGCTGTTGCCATGTCTTCTTTGCCTTGCTAGTTGCCTGTCAAGTCTCTTGGGAGATTTGATCCATATGTCTTAACTTCCAACCCATTGTATATCGTTCCTGAGGGTAAGCATAGCTTGCATAATAAATAACTCTATGATTTCTTATTTCTTCTTTTGTATTTCTATCGCATATTATATTATCATGGGATTGGACACTGGAAATCATCGATACTCCGATCATGTGTTCGAATCGATTTCAACATAATTGGTCCAACGATTAATCGGCTTTCACGCAGTCCGCTCTGCTCCTTGCCCAACTCTAGGACCATAAACAAAACAAATTCTTTCTCAAGTTTGTGTTGAACATGGCGGTCGGTAAAAATAAAGGGCTTTCGAAAGGTGGCAAAAAGGGTGTGAAGAAGAAGATGTAAGTCCAGAATAATCGCGAGAATGGCTTCCCAGTGAATTGTTTCACGCAATTCCATGATAGTTGGGTGAATATTCATTATGATGGACCTGATAATTCTCGATAAAGTTGATATCTCGTGTCAATTTATTCCTTGACCAATGTTTCTTCTCCGGCTTCTAACTTCTGATAGTAGTATCAAGTTATTATCAAGTTCAGTGAAGATTGTGAAAGTTGAACAGTGCAAGGTTACAAAGTTTCAATAAAGTGTAAACTTGGTAAGTTTGAGGTTATGGTAACATGTAATTTTTTAATTTCAGTGTCGATCCTTTCACCCGCAAAGACTGGTACGATGTCAAGGCACCGTCCATGTTCACCAAGAGACAAGTGGGAACCACCCTTGTCAACCGTACCCAGGTAAGTCCCAACTATTTTCCTTCATCTATAAACATAACCTCGTTCTGCCGACTTCGGCCGAGTTAAAGTGCGGTGAACTTTTTAGCAGGAATCAGGTCTTCATTCTCAGTCAGGGCACGTGGTCATTTCAGACACTTGAATAACACCATGTGATAATATTAAGATTTCCAAATAAAATAATGCAAAGGCATCATGTTAAAAAGTTCACATCACATTTTTCCCCCTTAAATGATGATCCACCTAGCTCGCAATGACACACATCTGATGAAAAATTTGTTCCCTTTTGATTTAACTACTGAACACTTAATTAATTATATAAAAACTTTTCAAATTAAGTTACAAGTACTCAAACCAGTGTTATTTGGTTTTAGGGTACTAAAATCGCCTCAGAAGGACTGAAGGGCCGCGTGTTCGAGGTCTCTCTGGCCGATCTCCAGGCTGATACTGATGCGGAAAGGTGAGTTTCTTGAATGTCATCCGCCAATTAATCTTATAGAAAATCAATTGCTGTTCGTTAGTCTCGCTAAAACTCAAGAACGGCTGGGTCGATTTAGCTGATTTTGGTTTTGAAATGTTTGTCCAGGGAAGGTTTAAACGGGGAGAAATGATAAATTGTGCAGATTTCCACGCGGGCAAAGCCGCAGCTAGTTCACTAATATCTTTTGAGTAAAGTAATAGTTATCATGCTTGGCTAACTCTCAGCCAGACTGACTGACAATAGTGTTATTGAATGTCTCTGATGATGTTAAAGTTCAGTTCCAATGTTGAAAATACAAACTTTTTTAGAAACTAACTGGATCACTTTGCTCCATTGAAAGTAAGTTAAGAAACTGGCATTGTTTGGGTCTGAAGGCATTACTTCAGACTGTACATAACCTCTTTGATAGTAGTCTTTGAAATAAAACTGCAGTCCAGCTATACAATGTCTGCCCTACATGGCCTTTGTATCGTTTCAAACTGCAAATAGTAAATGCTTCGAATGTTAGGTGCTGCAATACATGTGTAATTGTGGTCTAATGTTGATGCTACATTTTGTAAATAAATCATATTTCAGTGCAATGTTGCATGCAAACTTAGTTGATTTATTCATGTGTTAGAAAAAATACACACAGAAATTTACATACATTGAAGGTTAATCTCAACTGTGCCTTATCCAAATGACTGCTTCATTTATATATTCTATTTTAACACTCACACACTTAACGTGTTAAAATAGAATATATAATCGGCGATTTTTTTCGACGACAACTATCTTTTTTTAACCTAAAAAATTCGTGCTGCCGCTCTACACTGCAGTTGTGTTGCGCTGCACATGCGTTTCGTTCGAAAAATATTACGGCTGTGCCGAGTCACAATGATCCGTATTTTCTCAGCCGCTGCGCTAGTGTGGATTTACGCATATTAGTCACTTGTAGAAAACACATACTGTGTGATTTCAGCAGTCAGTGTTAAAAGAAATCAGAATAATCTCATTGGGTACAAGACTAAGCTGTTATTCATTTGTTATTTTTCAAAGAACGACACATTTATCCAAACAAGTTGCTATTTGTGTATGGTGCTATTTTACAACAGAACTGCACTAAACAAAATGCATAAATAGAATTAAATAATAATTAGAACCCTCTTTGATCAGCAGCCAATCTTAATCTTACTATCACTTACTCCTCTGATATATTAATAACCTCCTAAACCTGTTCTAAATTCCCCAGTGTTGTTCCAGGTCTTTCCGCAAGTTCCGCCTCATCGCTGAGGATGTTCAGGGCCGCAATGTGCTCTGCAACTTCCACGGCATGGACCTCACCACTGACAAGCTCAGGTATGTCCTGGACTTTAGTCTTGCAAATTGTATGATTTATGTATAAACCGCACATTTGCACTTTATCAAGCGGTGCATTTTTACTTAACTTAGCTTCATCAATTCAGTATGTGTTGGATCACTATCCCCGTGTATTCAAATCAGTAGCAATAAATCAGATTATCAATCAAAAATACAGACTCTACAACTGGTAGAATACACTTGACAACTGATTACGAGACAAAAATAATAAACAATAACAATAAATATATTCAACACTGTGATATAGACACATCAGCTAGAAGCTGCTTGTCTATTAACAATAAATAATAATAAAATCTCTATCACTTATCATCTAAAAGTGAAGGGTGGAAACCTTACACCTTTATGGTCCTGTTTGCGTTGGACGACTGTCCCGTGTATTCAAATCAGTAGCAATAAATCAGATTATCAATTAAAATCTTTATCACTTATCTATCATCTAAAGGTGTAGGGTGGAAACCTTACACCTTTATGGTCCTTTGAGCCGGTTTTGAACCCGCAATCTATAAATTGGAAATGTTATTATTGTAGACTGAATGTCTACCGACAAGCTCCAGTCAAGAAAAAATTTTTAAACTTGTGTGATCTGAACATATAAGTATTAAATTAATACAACTGGTATTTATCGCGTTTATTTACCTTTTGTTCAATGCTAGGCATACCGATTGGCCATTGAATTGAAGTGACCCTAAGTTAGGTAGAAATTTTATTGTTATTCTCTAAAAAAGGAGTACTGCAGTCCAGCTATACAATGTCTGCCCTACATGGCCTTTGTATCGTTTCAAACTGCAAATAGCAAATGCTTCTAATGTTAGGTGCTGCAATACATGTGTAATTGTGGTCTAATGTTGATGCTACATATTTCCTCGTTAAAATAGTTAAGATGGAAACTTTTAAAACTGTTGTCAAATCCAGAATTGTATGATTCAATCTATGGAAATTTGTTGACTACTGCGGAAGCCTCGTGAACAAATTTCCATGGATTGAAATAAACTTAACAAAACTTTGCCATTTTGTTTGTTAGTCGATTTGCCAGTCAATACTGATTTTAAAAATACCTACACTTTTGTATATAGTATGAAATTAAAGTTTATTTCTTTAGGCTTACAAATAAGCACTTAGACAGGTCATATTTTATACTATTCATTATTTTAATAACATTATATTGATGTTCACTTCAATTTTTTGTCCACCAGTGGAAGAAGTGAGAAGAAACCACTAGTATGTTCATAACTTATGTGTCTAGTACATATGATTTACTTATCTGTAAGTTGTTAGATTTTGAGTTGGATCAAAACTCGTTCCAAGCTTTTTTATCTTCTAGATAATCTGATATTTTGTAATAAGCTATGATCAAGTTGGTCCCATAATATTTGTTTATTCCCAAGGGATAAGAATTTGTCCTGCAAAACTTAAAGGTAATATTAAGGTTATTATATACCTTAATTTTACTTTTAAGTTTTGCATCTGTTTTTGTTTTTCTTACAATACATTTTTGTTACTCAAACATTTCTAACAAATCTTTCCCTGCAGATGGATGGTCAAGAAATGGCAGACCCTCGTGGAAGCCAACATTGACGTGAAGACCACCGACGGCTACCTCCTGAGAGTGTTCTGCATCGGATTCACCAACAAGGACAGCCTAAGTCAGAGGAAGACTTGCTACGCCCAGCATACACAGGTATGGATAGCATAGAATAGTTTTTTATTAGCACACACAAAAGGCTGATGGATACATTAAAACACAAAACTAAATAAAATAAACCATCACAACAATAAAAATAAAAGATAAACAAATTTTAAGAAATTAGCCTGTCCCCAGTGCACGCCTAAAGAGGGTATGTTTGTTAGCATTTTGAAGACTTAAGTTTCATTCAAGTATTACGTAACGAAAATTTTGGAGATTTTTGACGTCGTCTAGTTTAAGAGCCATTTCTTTAAGACCTGTTTAACACTTTGACTGCGATTTTCTTTTCGTCGACTGCGATCTTTTTTTTAACCTAAAAAATTCGTGCTCCCGCTCTACACAGCGGTTGTGTTGCGCCGCACATGCGTTTCGTTCGAAAAATATGACGGCTGTGCTGAGTCACAAATATCTGTATTTTCTCAGCCGCTGCGCTAGTGTGGATTTTCGCATATTAGTCACTTGTAGAAAACACATACCGTGTGATTTCAGCAATCAAAGTGTTAAGAAAACAATATAATTATGCAGATCCGCCGTATCACAGAGGTCCGTATGCCTCTGTCGATCCGCAACTTAGTTTGCTATCTGCTAGATTACTGCACTGCTACGAACGCGGCTAGCGCATATTACGTTGGCTTTTCGTGGCGTGCTACATTCAAACCCGACTACTCTTTTCATGTGGTGCAAGTCGTTATTTTTACGAAAGAAACTTGCACGCCGTTTATACGAGTTTTTGGTGTTTAAAAGTAACAAAAAATTTAAATAAGAAAAACTTTATTCATAGCAATAACGAATTTACCGAATACAAATAAAGACTACTTAGTAACTAATTAGAAAACATAAATGCTACAAAATGGCGTCCGACTCAGCATTCGAAAATCATTAGAAATCGAATCAAGAGCTCTTCTATACTCTATAATCTATAATATAGAAAAGTGCTAGAGAAAATGGATACTATAACATAGACATTCATTTATGTACATATTATATATAACACATTGTCTTTCCTTGTTCTAGGTCCGTGCCATCCGTAAGAAGATGTCCGAGATCATCACCCGTGACGTCACCAACTCTGAACTCCGCGAGGTTGTTAACAAGCTGATCCCGGACTCCATCGCTAAGGACATTGAGAAGGCCTGCCACGGCATCTACCCGCTCAGGGATGTTTGCATCAGGAAGGTATGTTAAATAGAAAATGTAATAATGCTTAATGGGTTAAAAACACAATTTTCAACACCAGTATTATTTAATGCATTTTTTTGTATAAAATAAATCTAATCACAGTGCATTGAACAAGGCAAAACACAACAGTACTATGGAAAAGGTGTTAAAAACTGTGTTTAGCATTACCTATTAATTAGAAAACTATTTGGTCTCCAGAAAAATGGCTGTGCATTTATCGAAATATTACTTACATAGCTATTTTTCTGCATTCAAAATAAGTTTTCGCCTATCTACATGATGATCCACCTAGCTCGCAATGACACATATCTGATGAAAAATTTGTTCCCTTTTGATTTACTGCTGACAACTCTCAAAGTAGTCCTTCACACAACTCTCACCTTTACCGCTCTAAAGCTAGTTCCTCATTTCAGGTCAAGGTCCTGAAGAGGCCACGATTCGAGATCTCCAAGCTGATGGAACTGCACGGAGAGGGTGGAGGGGGCAAGAGGGGAGAGGTTGGAGAGAAGGGCGAGAGGCCGGAGGGGTATGAACCTCCGGTGCAGGAGAGCGTCTAAATATACGTGAAATGAGATATATTTGTTTTATTGATCAGGAAATGACATCACCTTTATTTAAAAACCATAATGCCTATATTGGAGGTCTACTTTAAAAATCGAATGAAGCGACGGATGACGTCTGATCACTCAAAACTAAGGACGGCGATCTTTCGTTGACCATCCTTTGAAATTGATTTAGTTCAACTTCTTGCTTTTCGAGTTGGAGATCCGACACGGAAGGTAAGTGACTCACCCGAAAATGTGGCAAGGTTCGATTCGTGCAATCCACGTCATCCTTCAACTTCGTTCATTTTTCAGTAGGTGGGTGGACCCCAACAATAACTATGTAAGACAATTAATAAAAAGTACTACTGTGGTACTACCTACATAACTTGGTAGATCCCAGACTATTGACACGCCGCCGCAGCGCGCCCTCGTATATTCAAGAAATAAGTTTTGCTTCCTATAAATTTTTATTCATCTGTAACTTTTCTGCGACGCTATAAAATAAAAAAAAAATGGAATGTTAAGGTACCAAAAAGGTATTAAATATTTACAAAAGTTATATAGTCTCTAACTATGTGAATAAATAGTGGTCCAGACAACCTGACGTCAGAATGTCTGACCACTTTTAATGTTTTTTCACTGGTCATCGAGGTAGGTACTAATTAATTTAATTTAGGTATCAAATAGTAGCAAAAAGGTACTAAAATTTCATAGTTTCCAATCATAAAAAACGAACTTGGAACCCTTTTTTAGGTAGGTACCTACCTACCTACTAAGTCTCATCTGTCCTATCTGAGGGCTCTAGTTAATCTGTGAACGGTTTAACGGACGTAGGTACATGTCATGATACTTGATTGCATAATCCTTTTAGCTTTGGTACCTACCTAGGTACTTTTAGTTGTTTCCCATAATTCAGCATAGGTACCTACATAACTCAGTATTTTTCGTATAACGTCGTGCAATAAGGCTCAACTCACACCATGCGATAATAAGTTTTATTGTAATGAAAATAAAGTTAAAATTCATATGACACTGAAGCTGCGCTGCGCTTCGACGCTCTTTTGGTGTGAGTTGAGCCTAAAGGTTCTAGAGCGGCATATGTTCAAAATGCTAAGGCAACGTCAAGCCGGCATTTCACCGGGGCCGCTATCTCGTCAAGCTGGCAGCCCCGCTGATTTAGACGAAATCGTAGCGAGATTTTCATCATGCCAATTATCTGTTATTAATTATGTTCTGCGCGTTTTATAGTTAGCTGTAAATCCCAGATATAGAATTCTTACTAGGGCAGCAGAATTCTAAGCATTCCGAACTCAAGTATGTTTAAGGTATGCTCGAGGCATTTCAAAGTTTGAAGGATTCGTTCACGAATTATCTAAAGATAATGGGTATTGAGTGAGTGAGGGAGGCCACCTACTAGGGCAGTTGCTGGGAATTCTAAGCAGAAACGAGTGTTTCAGAAAATAAAACCAATATCGTATGATTATTAATTTTATTTCTTACGCAATTAGAAATGTATAAAATACATGGACGGATTACATAATTATCAGTTCTATTTACATACTATTATTTTAGATTCAATTTTTATTTAACATTCATCAAAAATACTACTACTATAGTAAATTGCCGCTAAGGCGATGTGCAGACAGGGCAACTACATAGGTGTATAGTATAATTTATTACATGAAATACATGTAGGTAGGTACAGGTGTTTGTTTGTTATTGCTTACTTAAAAACTTCATAAACTGTGCCTATAAATCAGTTTTAATCAGTTCAAATCGAGACGCGACGCTGCGGTCGCTTTGATTCTAAATAAACTTTATTTATTACGCAAAAATGTACAATATTTATTAACATATGTATTACAAAAACTCACCGCAGCGCCGCAGTTGACCCAATTTGTATATTTTTGCGTAATAACATCCTACTAATATTATAAACGCGAAAGTTTGTAAGTATAAAGTAAAAGTAAAGTCTTTATTTTGAACTTTCTTAGGTGCTAGTAACAAGGGGTAAAGAGGCCAAACCTCGAGGCCCCTCTGTGCCCCCACCAGGGGCCAGAAAGAAATCTATTGATTGCTAGTAACAACAATATGAACTTGAAGCGATGCGACCTGCAGAAGTAAAATACTGTGTCGCAACGCCCACCTCCGGGAATTATAGTTACCTATAATGTGTTTCAGTTCAACAAAGTGAAGGTACACATAACAGATTGATAATTGTATGGATGATGGATGTTTGTTACTCTTTCACGCAAAAACGACTGAATGGATTTTAATGAAACTTCACAATAATATAGCTTATACATCAGATTAACACATACGCTACGTTAAGATATATTGTATATTATCCAAAATATCTATCACCACGCGGGTGAAACCGCGGGGCGCAGCTAGTAAAGTTGTATTTTGAATCAAAGCGCGCGCAGTATCGCGTCACGTCTAGGTGTAAGCTGACCCTAAGAAATTCATACGAATAAATATTAAGTTGACAGTTTCTTCCACTAAAGTTGCTCTGTCCACATAGCGCCTAAGTCTCTAGACAGACGGACCGCATTTCAACTGCAAACCAACTGCGCAGTCCGATTGCAGTTGGTTTGCAGTTCTATTGCAGTCGTGTCAACTGCACGCCGACTGCAAATGAACTGCAAACCAACTGCGCAGTCTGTTTGCAGTTGGTTTGCAGTTATATTGCAGTCGTGTCAACTGCACGCCGACTGCAAATGAACTGCAAACCAACTGCGCAGTCCTATTGCAGTCGTGGCAACTGCACGCCGACTGTAAATGAACTGCAAATTTTCGGTTGGATTGCAGTTGAAATGCGGTCCGTCTGTCTAGAGACTATCAAAGCAGTTAGTTCCTAATTATTTCTAAGGCACAGAAAAGACACATTAAGTATAGCAGATAATAAATGCTTCTATCCTAAGTTAAGATAAACTAGGTTAGTATAACTTAATCTTGAGTCAACACGTAAAAATCACTAATCTACTTTAAAATTGTGTAGTGTAAACACTGTCTTTGCAAATAATGTAGCTATGGGCATTCACACAGCAGCCGTTTTGGTGGCAAAAATGGATGGAAAATAGATAGATAGATTTTATTGCACACTTAAAAACAAAATAAACAAGACAGATAAAATACAAAATATGTGACAATTTGGCGGTATCAAAAATGAATGGAAAATAGATAGATAGATTTTATTGCACACTTAAAAACAAAATAAACAAGACAGATAAAATACAAAATATGTGACAATTTGGCGGTATCAAAAATGAATGGAAAATAGATAGATAGATTTTATTGCACACTTAAAAACAAAACAAACAAGACAGAATAAAATACAAAATTTGTGACAATTTGGCGGTCTAATCGCTCACTAGCGATCTCTACCAGACAACCGTGGATGGATAGGATTGGGTTGTACATCTGTGTGCATTATTTTAATTTATAAAATATTGCATGAAAAAACGTTCCTACTTAAAAATAAATATAAATACATATAACCAAATACCTACTTATATAAATACATACTTCTTAATTTTATATAGGGAAACAAGGGTGTGGTCAGTGACATAAGGACAAATTGAAAGCCAGATCCAGTAAAACGGACGCTGTGTGAACGTACCCTAATTAAAAATAACATTCCATGGCAGATGCTTATGTATTTCGATCTCTTGAGATTCTTCAATTCTGTACTTAATCTTATGCTAACTAAACCTAGTCGAAATCAATCGGACGGAGATAAAATAACAAAATAAGGGCTTTTTAAGAATTAAGTAAAAAACCTATACTCCAGCAAAATTCTATGTAAAAATGTTCAAATTATGATACTATTATTTAATTAACCTTCATGTAACTATGATGTAATATTACACTCCAATTTTTTGTGTTCTGGTCGTTTTCTATGTATAATAAAAAATATCTATCTATGTAATATATTGTATTATGTATATCAGTTATCTAGTACCCATAACACAAGCTCTGCTTACCATGGGGCTAGATAATGTTGTGTGAATTGTCCAGCATTATTTATTTAATTTAATTTAATTTATATTTATTTAATTTTAGGTTAAGTATGGAAAGTTTGTATACAACAAACTTTCCATACTTAACCTAGAAATTAAAGAATATTTTTTTGTAAAATTGTGCGAATCTAGACACGCGGCATGCGTGTCATGCCAAGTTCAAGCAAAGGAACTGGCTAGCCAGCGCCGAGTGTAATATTACATCATAGTTACATCAAGGTTAATTAAATAATAGTATCATAATTTTATCCTACAAACGGGCAAACGTGTTCTTGAGTGGAGACCACGACTCGGTAAACGTAGTGTAGGACGCCCTCCGACCAGGTGGGATGACGACCTGCGAAAGACTGCAGGCAGATGCTGGATGCGGCAAGCTGAAGTCAGGGCGCTATGGCGCTCATTGGGGGAGGCCTATGTCCAGCAGTGGACTGCTATAGGCTGATGATGATGGTGATGATGAATTTTATCCTATTCGGACATACAATATGTTTACAAAATAACATAGGTTCAAAGTTATCCTACTAATATTATAAACGCGAAAGTTTGTAACTCCTTCACGTAAAAACTACTGAATGGATTTTAATGAAACTTTACAATAATATAGCTTATACATCAGAATAACACATAGGCTACAATTTGTAAAGATATATTGTATATTATCCAAAATACCTATCACCACGCGGGTGAAACCGCGGGGCGCAGCTAGTATCTATATAAGTACATAATAATAATGTTTCGGATAAAAGTCAAAGGTATCATAATCTAAGTAGAGAGATATTTGTTGCCATATCTACTAGAATATACAATATACAGTCCTTGTTGATTTGAGATTGCTTTCAATAAATATTATTCGACGCAAATCCCATGAATTTTGTTTATTTTGTTGTGTTTTGTTTACAAACATATCACATCGAATTTGGCAGGAGTATAGGTATAAATCTATAATAAACACATTCGATTTCTTCTGCGCAGTACTTACATAAATTTAAAATATTAAAGAAAACTTAAAATTAGTAACTTACAAACGGTGTTTTTACCGTTATTAATACACCAGGCGAAAGGGACCTTTTATATGCATATAATTAAAAAAACTAAATTTTATATATTGGTGGGACTACCAATAATATAGTAGAAAGCTTTATATATGTATGAAACTTTAACAATGGAAGAAAATAGTTAATTATTAACTAGATTGTTTGCAACAGTGTGCAGTTAGCTCATTTGTTCCAATTGTAAATAGTTTGTAGTTATAATTTGTTTCTATGATTTGATTGTAGCTTTCTTTGATATTGAAGATTTTATTATTAATAGCTGGTTTCTATTGATGTATTCGTGAGTGTATCACTCATACTATTTTCGCCGCTCAAATTGTTCATTTTGTTATCATTTTGACTTCGATATCAAAATATTGCTGGACAATCCACACAGCATCATCTAGCCCCAAGCTAAGCAGAGCTTGTGTTATGGGTACTAGATGACTGATATACATAATACAATACATTACACAGATAGATATTTTTTATTATACATCGAAAACGACCATAACACCCGCAACCAATATCTGCAGATCGTACAAACATTTGTCCCGAGGTGGGAATCGAACCCTCCTGCGTCGCAGGCGGTCCTTCGCCCACCGCGCCACAGAGGTCGTCATACATAAAATACAGCAAATGGGCAGCTAAAATATTCACGAATAAATCTGAATCGAACAGCTTTTTGACGATCGAATATAGAAGAAAAAGGTGGTTTTGGTGTCTAGGTAGTGGAAAATAGTGCACAGGTGTGTGTACAAACACAGGTGCACTCTCAATTCTCATAATCCGATGGAAACGTCCGACAGATATGTATACTTAACACTTTGATTGCCGAAATCACACCGTGTGTGTTTTCTACAAGTGACTAAAATGCGTAAATCCACATTAGCGCAGCGGCTGAGAAAATGCATATCTGTGTGACTCAGCACAGCCGTAATATTTTTCGAACGAAACGCATGTGCGGCGCAACACAACCGCTGTGTAGAGCGGCAGCACGAATTTTTTAGGTTAAAAAAAAGATCGCAGTCGTCGAAAAAAAATCGCAGTCAAAGTGTTAACAAGTCCATTTCATTCCTTATTATCACCGATATTATACTGATAAAAACTGTAGATTTATGTAGACAGACGAAATATTTACGGTAAATAATCATGTAACAACTTACGACCACATCAGGACTCTACGATGCAGCTAAAAATACTAAAAAATGCCTTAGATACATTTTGCCACTTGGAAGTGGGCCAATCGGTTTTTTTATTTGTGTGTACGATCTGCAGATATTTGTTCCGGGTGTTCTGATCGTTTTCTATGTATAATAAAAATATCTATCTATGTAATGTATTGTATTATGTATATCAGTTATCTAGTACCCATAACACAAGCTCTGCTTACCATGGGGCTAGATAATGCTGTGTGAATTGTCCAGCATTATTTGTTTATTTTATCGATTTCCTATACGATGGGCGATGGGCACAATAGTTTGAATGGCTCGCGATTAAAGATTAGACAGGCCACCCATCTGGAGACAAAATATTTACGGTAAATATTTTGCGAGATTTTCACGTATACACAGATATATCACCCAGGTGAACAAAGGTGAGCCGTTGTGAAAAAAACTTTCAACGGTTCACTCAGGTGGTCTAATGGGGTGAACGATGTGTAAGAACTGGATATTTCCAATTTTATCTGTAGTACATATCTTTAACAGACAAAAGTGTACACGCATCGTCACTGCTCTGGGTTCCCTTATCTTACGTAAGTGATAAAATAAAATAAAACAAAATTCGCGGCACACGATGCCTTCCATCGTCTGCCGCGAATTTTGTCACTCGATGCAGGCAGATATGTTGTATCCTTGTTTTTTGCCGAATTTTGAGAATCAATTTGATATTCAGAGAACATACTAAGGCCCTTATAAAACCATACTCAGTCATCGATGTATGCTTGAGTAACGCTTTCGCCATAGAAAATCGTTGCTCAAAGCAGAGATAGGTAATTGAGCAAGCTTCTATGCGGGCCTAAGTATCATTGATACCCAGCTTATTTTCCTATATCTGAGATTAGTGTTTATCAAATATTTATGCAGGTTTTTGAGATTTTATAATGCGGGATATTGATACCGCTCTGCATTTCCTATTTCTGAGATTAGTGTTTATCAAATATTTCTGTAGAATTATTACGTGAGTTTTATGTGGCTTGCACAGAGGTTTCCAAGCTATCCATAGTAATAGAAGGTTTATGAGTTTTTATAATGCTGGCTAATCATTGATACCGCTCTGCATTTGCTATTTCTGAGATTACAGTTTTTAACAAATATTTCTGCAGAATTATTGGGTGAGTTTTATGTGGCTTACACAGAGGTTTCCAAGCTATCCATAGTAATAGAAGGTTTATGAGTTTTTATAATGCTGGCTAATCATTGATACCGCTCTGCATTTGCTATTTCTGAGATTACAGTTTTTAACAAATATTTCTGCAGAATTATTGGGTGAGTTTTATGTGGCTTACACAGAGGTTTCCAAGCTATCCATAGTAATAGAAGGTTTATGAGTTTTTATAATGCTGGCTAATCATTGATACCGCTCTGCATTTGCTATTTCTGAGATTACAGTTTTTAACAAATATTTCTGCAGAATTATTGGGTGAGTTTTATGTGGCTTACACAGAGGTTTCCAAGCTATCCATAGTAATAGAAGGTTTATGAGTTTTTATAATGCTGGCTAATCATTGATACCGCTCTGCATTTGCTATTTCTGAGATTACAGTTTTTAACAAATATTTCTGCAGAATTATCGGGTGAGTTTTATGTGGCTTACACAGAGGTTTCCAAGCTATCCATAGTATCATCGACAGGCAACGGCGTACACTCATCGTCACTGCTCTGGCTTTCCTTATCTTCCGCCGTCCATCGTCTGCCGCGAATTCTGTCACTTGCATCGGGTTCTGTCATTGTTAGTTCCAGTTCTGGTTGTAATGGTATGTCCTCTGGCCATAGTGGGGTTTTTGCCCCGTCCTTTCTACCTGCAAGGAAGTTTCAATTAATAAACAGTTTTGAGAGAAGAGAAACAACATAAAACGAACAATAAGCTTATGCAATCGATCTACGAGTATGTATTTCACAATAAGAATGATTTATTATATTATATGAATATTTATTTATTTATTTATTGAGATAATAACATCATAACAGGTTTAATATAATTGTAATTATCTATCTCTGTCTCTCTTCCAAATAAAAATCTGCAGATATTTGTTCTGGGTGTTCTGGTCGTTATCTACATCTACTACTATTATAATTAATATGTATGTATAATAAAAAATATCTATCTATGTAATGTATAGTATTAAGTATATCAGTCATCTAGCACCCATAACACAAGCTTAGCTTGGGGCTAGATGATGCTGTGTGGATTGTCCAGCATTATATTATTTATTTACCTGGTGTGGTCGTATATCATATCTGCGAGGCCGGCATAGTGGATACAGTGCTGTGGGGGGTGGTGGGTCGAGACCCAGCCAGGGACGCGTTCAGAGACTGCATTGTGCCTATCTGTGGGAGAAGAAATTATTTATTTATGATAATCTATTATTTATGTTTAATTAGGTACTGTTAAAGTTCTTTGAATGGATTATCAAAATCCACTGGAGCGGAGTATATACAGGATGTCGATAGCTGACTGAGCGTCTATTATTTTTTGATTTTGCATTCTCTATATACAGGGCCTCCCATGGCAACGTCACATGGAGGGAGAGTATCTAAAACTGTAGATAGAAAATGTTACTTAAAGATGACTTTATTTAAATTTTAAAACTTGTCTGAAAGGGGAATCGAACCCGCCAAATTGTAAAAAAATAACACCCCGCAAAGGATAGAATAATTTTCTTTGATAATAGAGAGATTCTGTTTAATAAATAATATTATGGCCATTTTGTATCATCAGATGTTCGTGTGTCGCCCCAAAGCCATCGCCATAAGTGGCGTCTGTCTTTAACATCACCGTTCTGGCATTTTAGAGAGATATTGAAACACATTTTAAAAAGCTCAATTATTCCTTCAAAATCCTCTTTTTTGTAGATTTATGATTTATTTCGTTCTCAGTAGATGTCTAAATACATCGGAGTAGGTTCTTAAAATCAGTCATCATGCCTATTTGACAATTTAGTTTGAGACTTACCCTGTGTCGGCAGATGCTGAATACGGAAAACAGAGCGCTATGGCCGGCCTTTGTCTATTCTATTCTGATTATAGTCTAAGCTGCAGACTAGATGCCAGGTTGATTAAACTGGGTTTTAGTTTGCATAATGAAGTAATATTATGCAGAACTACGACAAATACTTTCTTTTACTTTCAAAGGTTTAAATTACGTTTAAAACTTAAGTAGTGTATGTAGGACGCACTGAGTCTAGGTAAGAAGACGATCTGCTCTAGACTTCAAGCAGATGCTGAATGCGGCCTATGTCCAGCAGTGGACGCGTGGACACGCATCAGCTTATGATAATCTTCAAGACTTACCCTAAGATGCGCTAGATCCTCCAGCTTGGTTAAATCAGAGAGCTCCAAGTACAGGCTGTAGACCAGTAGCCACCCATAGCACCCACACACGCACACAATACTCCAGATGAGAACAGTCAGCACGTTGTAAGAGAAGATGAGGTCGTTCACGATCGCGAAGAAGAGGAATGCTATGAAACGGAAGAGGATGAATACTCCGAATGTGTAGAGCCAGGGGACTATGCGTTTTTCGTATTCCTGAAAAATAAAGTTATTGGTGTTAATAAACATGTAGACAAAACTACACTGATTTTACAGCACTCGAAATTATGCATAATAGTTTCAGCCCGCGGCTTCGCACGCCTTTATTCTTTTGAAAATGAAAATGAACAGTTATTATTTCTTTAAGCTTACAAATAAGCACTTAGACAGGTCATATTTTATAGTTCACTTCAATTTTTTGGTTACCAGTGGAAGAAGTGAAAAGAAACCACTAGTATATTCATAACTTATGTGTCTAGTAAATTTGATTTGCTTATTTGTAAGTTGGTAGATTTCGAGTTGGAGCAAAACTCGTTCCAAGCTTTTTTATCTTCTAAGTAATCTGATATTTTGTAATAAGCTTTTTACAAAGAATATGTTTAACAATTTTTTAAAATTTATTTATTGATAATTTTTGCAACTCACTTGGAGTTTTGTTGTAGAAGCGTATACATTGCCCTTTAAAAGATACATTTATCTTGTGTAGCCTAGTTGTGGGCAAAGCGAGTTTTTTTTTCTTTGGAAACGTTTTAAGGTTATTTTTATGCCATGGGAACTGATTTATAGAATAAAAAGTATCCTATGTTTTATTCCGGACCTGGAACTACCTATATGCAAAATTTCAGCTCGATCCGTTTAGAAGTTTTTGCGTGAAAGAGTAACTTACATCCGTACATATAATAATTAATCATTACAATCACATAACATAATTCATTTGTAGTTTACATTTTGGAAATAAGTCCAATACATATTGAGATGTACACTAACTTTCTCGTTTATAATAATTTAGTAGGATTTAGTAATTATTATTTGGTGATAAGGGGACTATCTAGTCTAGAAGGTAGCCGTGGTTTAGGAATGATTCTGTGAGATATACATTTAGGCCTCGCCTACCGATGAGTTCGCGTCGTCGACTTGTGTACCCTTAAGCGTGAAAAATAGTTAAAAAATACATACCTTATTTTTACCCTCTTTGACAAACTAGGATGGTAGCGTGTGGGATGGTAATGGAAGTGTTGTGAAAATGAATTATTATTAAGGTTGTCGCAAATATGGACAACATCACTTCCGCACAGCACAAAAATGTCAATTCAAATACTTATGAGCTCTAAACATTTATTTTGTCGAAATCAGATAAATACTGACTTTAGGGTTATAATTATGTGTCTCTCATTACCATGATCTCGGGCCATAAAGTGACCGGTATCGTGATTATGTAGCTCGCGACCGGTTTGCGACAGGCGTAAATTAAGCAATCAGTGCTGTCAAACGCCAATTTTGACGTTGTAGCTGGTGTCAAACTAATGCAAAATTGACGTTTGACAGCACTGATTGCTTAATTTACGCCTGTCGCAAACCAATAATCATAAAAATACATAATCACCCGGCAGGTCCTTTGGAAGGCTTGCGTGGGCCGAAGCCAACAGCACAGAGGCCCTTTGAGAGAGTTAATCTAAAGGCGAGGGCTACACATAGCGGATATCATCCTCGGATGCACAATATGATTTTTATTGCTTTTATTTTGATATTGTAGTTCATAATCATATTACTTATTAAGCTGCATCATTTATGATTATGACAAATAATTTTGTTTATTAGCTAACTTTTTTTTCTGTTTTTTGTAAAATGTATTATGATGATTTTCTAATTCAATATTAACTATGATATGACTTGACCAAGATATAAGGTACTCTATTGCATTGGGTGTGCCCTTTAGGATACATATTTATTTGGTACATATTTATAAATAAATAAATAAACAGACAGCTCACGGGCCACACGATTCAAGCATCCGGGAAGCCATTTTGCCACTGTAAAATGTGTCTACAGATTACGAGTTTAAGCTAATATTTGAATGTTTATTATTGTGCTGTGCGGCAGCGGTGCTGAATTCATTTAAAACGGGATATTTTTTTGTTATTCCTTGAGCATGGCACATGAAATTGTACCAAAATATTGGATAACTCAAAAATCAAATCATTGTAAATATCTTGTTTTAAATGAATTCAGTATAATAATTAATCCACACAGCATCATTAATCTGTTTAATGTTTGATGAAATCGGCCTTATTTAGTCTAGCTATTGTAAATCATGGAAAAAATGCGTATCGCATGCACTGCGTCGCAGCTGGTTGAAGACAACCATGTGCATCATGGGAAATGATAATTTGTGAGGCTAAATAGAAATGAATGTGGAAAGTAGGTAGTCTTAAGCAACAAAACTTGGGAACGACTACTTATTGTTCTAAAGCTTTGTTCCATTAAAACTTATCAATTTTCTTTGCCGACCGATGTGGCGCGGTGGGCGAAGGTCTGCCTGCGACGCAGGAGGTTGCGGGTTCGATTCCCGCCTCGGAACAATAATTGTGTGTACGATCTGCAGATATTTGTTCCGGGTGTTCTGGTCGTTTTCTATGTATAATAAAAAATATCTATCTATGTAATATATAGTATTATGTATATCAGTTATCTAGTACCACTTACCATGGGGCTAGATAATGCTGTGTGAATTGTACAGCATTTTTTTTTTTTTTTTTTTTTTTTTATTTGGGTTATGTCAAGATGTGCCTTAGTTTTTGTGAGCATGCATCATGTGCTATAGGGTCGAATAAATCTCTTATCTATCTATTGAGAGATGCATGTGACAGAAAGTGATATACTCCATCCACTGCTGGACATAAGACTTAAAGATCGTCACAGGCTAGTTGACAAAATTTGGAAATTACTTTAAAACTATAGCTTAGCATCTATTTCACCCCAAAAATATATTATTTTAAGAAAAATAGTTATAATAATATTCTGTTACATTATTATTTCGAGTTTTTAGAAATGAACTTGAAATTGACCGCGAAAAAGGCCAAGACTGTCATGGCGTCTTGAATGACGTCACACCTCGCGAAACAACCTGTTTACTTTAAACGAAAATTAAAAATAAAAAAAACATGGCGTTTCGCGAGGTTTGACGTCACGCTACCATGCGCTTCTCTGATTGTTGTTTAATGTCTCATTTTGTCAATTTTTTTTCTAAAAATATGATTAATATTTTAATAAAAAGTTTTTTTTTTGTTTACTTATTCTCCATTCGATTTATTCTTAGTGGAAACAAGCCAATGGCTGGTCATATTGTCATTCGTACCTATCTTGTGAGAGGAGGCCTACCATAAGTAAAGAATTAATAAGTATAAATCCGTACCTTCCTCAAAGCGTTGATCAGTACAATGCTGGTTAAAAGTACGGCGACCGAGCCGATCCACGAGAATAGAGCGAAGACTATCAGGACGTTGCGAACTGAAACAAAATTAACAGATGTTATCCTACTAATATTATAAACGCGAAAGTTTGTAATAGACGTTTGTTACTCTTTCACGCAAAAACTGTTCGGGATGAAATTTTGCATATCAATCTATAACTTATATATGTATATCTTATCCCCCCTAATCAGTTCTCCCCTTCAACCGTAGCGGCCATTTTGCAAAAAATAGTGCATGTGTAAAAATGGCCTTTTTCCATGTCGTCATCGCTGCCACTGCCGAACCCACCCACGGAGTCGCAGCTGACGGTCACGAGTATTCGTATTAATCCCTAATGCATATTACGAATTCTCGCTCGGGAGGAAATAATTGACCTTTGTACCCGGCTCCCGGACCAAAACCTGTGGATAGTCCCGCGCGATAATCGCGAGTGTATGTATATTACTCGTAAATGATAGTTTGTAATATTAAAGTTATGGGAGCTGTTTCATTAATTTATATCATACCGCAATGCTTGAAAACGAAAGTTTTCAATCAGTGCGTCCTTCCCGTTATGACCTACGGAGCTGAGACGTGGACACTCACGATAGGGCTGGTCCACCAGTTCAAAGTCGCTCAGCGAGCTATGGAAAGAGCTATGCTCGGAGTTTCTCTGAAGGATAGGATTCGTAACGAATACATCCGACAGAGAACCAAGGTTATCGACATAGCTCAAAGAATTAGCAAGCTGAAGTGGCAGTGGGCCGGCCATATCTCGCGAAGAACCGACGGCCGATGGGGCAATCGTGTTCTTGAGCTGGAGACCACGACTCGGTAAACGTAGAGTAGTACACCCTCCGACCAGGTGGGATGACGACCTGCGAAAGACTGCAGGTAGATGCTGGATGCGGCAAGCTGAAGACAGGGTGCTATGGCGCTCATTGGGGGAGGCCTATGTCCAGCAGTGGACTGCTATAGTCTGATGATGATGATGATGATCCTATATAATATTATAAACGCGAAAGTTTGTATGTATGAATGTTTGTTACTTGTTCATTTCAAGCCAGATCATATTTAATTTTTTTTTGTTGTGTTTTTCTATTATTGCTTGTCACGTGTTATGTGTACCTAATAAAAATAAAATAAAAAGTAGGATTAGCTGACTTTCATGCTAGAATCTAGCTAGATGATGCTGTGAGAATAAATTTCCAGCATTATTAATTTATTTACTTACTCGGTGGACTGCCGACGTAGACGAACTGATAGCTGATGACATAGTACCCCGTATGTGACGACCCAGGCGCCGCCATGTACAGGCAGTAGATGTCGAATATACTCTGCGAGAATGTGAAGAGGGCGACTACCTGGAATTATAGGAAATGGTTAACACTTTGAGTGCTGAAAACGCACGGTATGAGTTTTCTACAAGTGACTAATCTGCGAAAATCCACACTAGCGCAGCGGCTAAGAAAATACAGATCTTTGTGACTTAGCAGAGCTGTAATATTTTTCGAACGAAACGCATGTGCGGCGCAACACAACCGCTGTGTAGAGCGGCAGCACGAATTTTTTAGGTAAAAAAAAAAGATCGCAGTCGTCAAAAAAAAACCGCAGTCAAAGTGTTAAGATATCTCACAAAAACGTAAACGGTAAACGTAGGTAGTGTAGGACGCCCTCCGACCAGGTGGGATGACGACCTGCGAATTACTGCAGGGAGATGCTGGATGCGGCAAGTTGAAGACAGGGCGCTGTGGCGCTTATTGGGGGATTTGTTGGAGGCCTATATCTAGCAGTGGAATAACATAGGCTGATGATGATGATGATTTACAGATTACTTGCTGTCATTTTCAGACCCATTCTTTATTTTATTTCACAAAATTTTAGGAAAACAAACAGCAATATTACAAAACATGGTGTCAACTGATGACTAATTATTATTATGTATACAACCTTACAGCTCACAACACATAAATGCTAATTTTTCATAGCAGGAAACAGCTCAACTATAACAACTATAAGCTGGTGGTTTGTTAACACTTTGACTGCGGTTTTTTTTCGACGACTGCGGTCTTTTTTTTTACCTAAAAAATTCGTGCTGCCACTCTACACAGCGGTTGTGTTGCGCCGCAAATGCGTTTCGTTTGAAAAATATTACAGCTCTGCTGAGTCACAAAAATCTGTATTTTCTCAGCCGCTGCGCTAGTTTGGATTTACGCATATTATTCACTTGTAGAAAACTCATACCGTGCGTTTTCAGCACTCAAAGTGTTAACAAAAATTTTACATCGAGTTTGGCTAGTGTATTATAGACAAGTAGTGCAAATTCTGTCAAAAAACCAAGAACAAGTTATTTTCAGGTTTAGTATGGGACACTGCTACAATACAAACATGTATCATGCATGATACACAAGCACAAGTAGTCTGTGGTTACCATAATTTACTTTATTTTTATTTTGTTTATTTATGTTTAGCCTGAATGCATTGCCCTATGGTTGGGCAAGAAGCAAAGAATTATAACCTATTGTTCCTAAGCTAGCAAGTAGCATTAATTCCTACATATTCATCTAACTTTTTGTATGTTAACACTTTGAGTGCTGAAAACGCACGGTATGAGTTTTCTACAAGTGACTAATCTGCGAAAATCCACACTAGCGCAGCGGCTGAGAAAATACAGATCTTTGTGACTCAGCATAGCTGTAATATTTTTCGAACGAAACGCATGTGCGGCGCAACACAACCGCTGTGTAGAGCGGCAGCACGAATTTTTTAGGTTAAAAAAAAGATCGCAGTCGTCGAAAAAAAACCGCAGTCAAAGTGTTAAGGTGTTTTATAGAGGCCTATGTCCAGCAGTAGACAAAAATATGCTGTGGTGATGAAGATGTATGTTATGGCACTCCGTGGAGATTGTATTTATTTATTTCGTTATTCAAGGAAAACCAGCAGCACATACAAAAAATTCAAAAACAGAAGGCTATTAGAGGTTTTTAACTTACAAGTGACAGAAATCCAGTAAGCAGAGATCCTCTCTGTAGATCCAAGACAATAGCATCATGGAGTATAGGTCTCTGGTACCATGGAACTCGGAGAGACCGGAGGGACTTCGAGGAGCGTAGGTTTGTAGATGATCTGTAAGATAGGGTGATAGTCATATTGATTACTAGATTCTGACCGCGGCTTCGCTGGAGTTGTATCTATGGAAATGTTTAAACATGTTGATTGCTGAAATCACACCGTATGTGTTTTCTACAAGTGACTAATAAACGTAAATCCACACTAGCGCAGCGGCTGAGAATATACAGATCTGTGTGACTCAGCACAGCCGTAATATGTTTTTCGAACGAAACGCATGTGCGGCGTAACACAACCGCTGTGTAGAGCGGCAGCACGAAAGGCTTAGGTTAAAAAAAAAAGATTGCAGTCGAAGTGTTAAGGTTATTTCTATTGCCTGGAAACTAATTATAAAAAGTAGCCTATGTTTAATTCTGGGCCTGGAACTACCTGTATGCAACATTTCAGCCCAACTCGTTCAGTAGTTTTTGTGTGAAGGAGTAATAAACATAATATATACATACAAACTTTCACGTTATAATATTAGTAGGATTATGGCCTGTCTATATAATAATTTAGGTTTTTAGTGACAAATCATCTTTCAATTTATTTTATAAAACAGTAACAAGCCAGTTAAGGATTATTAGTAACTAGGTTGTGCCTGCGGCTTCATACATGTAGTTCCAGGATAAAAGTAGTCTTCATGTTATAATCGGGGTACAAAAATCTAAATGTTCTCATTCATAATGAGTGACTTGCTGACTACTGTCGAACAGATAAAATAGACTATTTTGTTCTATTTGCACCAACTTTCATAATGATTTCATTTGTAGTTTGAACAAACATTAACTATCCCACTAATGTTTCTCCTCCTGGTTCGGTTTTACCATATTTAATCAGCTCTATGATAGAACAGATAGAAGTCAACAAGATCTGAGTATTCTACGTAATGGTAACTCTGGAAATGGGTTTGTTGTTGGGAGTGGCACTTGCACATCACCGAAATCTTATTAGAATAAATCGTGTAAAAATCTTACTTTCCCGTGTAGTGGGAATACACAGACGGCGTAGACCGGTACGTGGATGGCGTCTTTCTTCCGTACATATTTAGATTTCTGTAAAACTTGTTGAAAGGCGACGCCCTAAGTGGACACAACAAAACACAAACACATCAAGAAATATTTCGTACACCATCAACGTGTGTTCATGACAAAAATTTCATTTATTCCATAGCTTTGCGCTTATAAAACATGTAACCAGAGTTGAATGAATTCATAGAAATGCAGTAAATTGTAAATATTTTGTTTGCGAATAATTTTTAAGCCGTTGTAGGATTGCAGCGAAATAAAACCCGACTGAATAAAACATGTATGAAAGTGTTCACAAATGGTAGTGCTATTCATTCGATTCTGTGGATTCTGTACAAAAAAAAGAGGTTTGACTGACAACAGATGGTCAACTAAACGTGGTAGGGTTATTATAAGATTATTTTCTAGAGATGTGCCCAGTGCTGCCAGATGCGATTTTATGATTTGTAAGGTTGAAGAAGAAGGTTTATAACTAGGGTTTAGAAGAATCAAGGAGTCTGCTTCGCGGGTGGTTTGATTAAAATTCGCTAAATATTGAAAAAAAATACCTTAATTATTTCTTTAAGATTCTAGCACAAGAAATAAAAGTAGTTTGTCTAGGCCTGTAAGAAGAAAGATCATCATCGTTGACAACCAAAGAGAATAATAAAACAACTTTCAAAAATTTCATGCTTTGACAAGATTCGACAAATTATTATGAGTTCTGTAAAAAAATAATAAAAAACTAACAAAAATACCCCTTCACACTTGAATTGCTGTAATATGGCTGAATCACCAAACGCAAAGATGCAAGAATACAACAGCTTTACAAAACACAGTTCAACGGACACAAAGAACAGAAGTAATCACTCCGCCTCCTACAGACATCAAGTCGGAAAGCAATGTAGTAAGTCTTATTTTTTCCAATTAGCTTGAGATAAATAAATATGTGTTTTCCGAATTCCTAGCTAAGGAACTACCTACCTATTTAGTATTTAGCATCCTTAAGACTTGCGAACATGGCTAATCAGTCTTCGTTGAGACTGGCCGCTGTGGCCGAAATCCGTCAATGAAGACATTATCATTATCAGTTGGTTAACAACTACAATTTATGAAGAAAATATCTTAACATTTTTGCCGACTAATATATTACTTATCTCTTAAATTCGACTTTTGATTAAATACTATGTTTTCTCGCTAGTCGCTAAGAAGTGTGTTTCACTCGAGAGCGCATGTTTAACTAACATGCCTTTTAAATTTCTTGTGAGTCAGCGCTCTACTCGCTATGCTCCTAATCTAAATAGATTGCTTTGCTTACTCAAGACGCTTACGCTTTTTATCGCTACGTTCGACAAAAAGTTTTTTGTTGAAAATATAACTATTTTCTACGACTTGTAGGTAATTATTTTCAAATAGCCTATCTAGCTATTATTATTATTCGTTTATTTCAGATCATCATAAAATCCTGCTAAAAGTTATAAGGGTCTTATATTATTGTACATTAAGTTAAAGAAATAAGTATTTTGTACTGCTGGTTGCTATAGTATAGTATACCTAAAGGTATTTTTCGTTTTTTTCAGGCGTTTGCCATAAAGTGCCGATCCATCACCGCCAGTATTTTGGCCATCTATTCTGCATCGAATGCTTCCATAAGTACATCTGGAATCCGTCAAGGAATTTGATCGCAACGCCAACAGAGGAGAAACCAACACCATTTTAGAATTTTAGCTGATTTCCAGGAGATTACCATTCAAATCTTGAATTTATTTTCATTGGATACCTGTGCTTTTAGACTGGGTCTGTAAGGTAGCAACCGTAAAAATATATTGTTAAGTATTTGTTCAAGATAATGTACAAAATTTGGAATAATATCTGTTCATATTTTTCTTTTTGTTATATAGGTTTGGTGAGAAATTTTAATGTAAACGTTATAATATTATATATGTTATACGTATAACTAATAATCTTGTTTGATTATGCTGTAGGTAAGTCAGGCGCTATTAATATTATGATCGTTTAACCAATCGGACCAAGTCGCACTAGAACTGGGTAACTGGTTACCTGCAACTAGCTGTTTATATACAAACTTTTTCTTTAAGCTGTGCCTTTTTGTTTACTGCAATTGGCCACGTAGAAGCCCGCGGTTACGTTTGCACCATTGATTTGCCCCAGAAGGCCTAGGCGAAAATGGTGGGATAAACCTGTTTATTATAAAGAATGGGCCCTCCTTGCTGAGGACCGAGATAAAGGAAGTGAGGCATGTGCCCTGCTTTGGGATTTCGCTGCAGTTGACCTAACCAGAGGCATTCTCTATTTCGACTCTGGTACGAGACAGCGCGGCGTGAATCGGATCACGATCGACCGCCTTCGTCGCGGGTCGAACCATTTTTATAAAGCATGACGTCGATCACACGGATCTAACAAAACTTACTTTACCTGTTCTACCGTGTATTTCGAACTAATAATTTCTCACTTGTGGAACCATTGCCCAATTGTCTATTGTCCTAGTATCACAAATTCAATTAAAACCAGAAAAATAATGACACCACTTTTTATTCCAAAACATCTCCACAACAAACGTCTCTCTTCAAACATTCACTATTTACGTAAATTGGACCACATTGCCACAAACACTTAGGACAATCAGCCGTGGTGCTCCCCTTCAGTTCAACCCAGCTGAAAGAAACCACGTCACTTGCCATCGAAATTTTATCATATTCAATGAAGTTTTTCCATTTTTTCCAATGCTTATCGGAACTTTGCAGGTACTTGGTGAGTTTTGCAATTTTTTCCGCTGCCGTCTGGTCGGACTCCTCAATAACGTAGGACTCAGGATTATCTGAGACCTCCGTGCGATTCTCAAAGGACAGGTCCCACGTGCTAGTTTCGTCTGCGTTAGAGAAGTCCACTGTTGGAGTAGCAGCTGCAAACATTTTGATCTTTTATGCACCTGAAGACAAAAATATCTTGTTCAAATCGGATCGTAGAAGCTTAACGAACGCTTTGTAACATCTTGCCAAGTTTGGAATTATCAGTCATATCAAATACCCCTGACACGGTGTCGGGGACGACTGGGGGCGTCCCCGACACCCAATCGTCCCCGACACTCAATCGTCCCCCGACACTCAATCGTCCCCCGACACCCAATCGTCCCCCGACACCCAATCGTCCCCCGACACCCAATCGTCCCCCGACACCCAATCGTCCCCCCACACCCAATCGTCCCCACACCCAACCGTCCCCACACCCCACCGTCCCCATACCCAACCGTCCGCTTGTGATGCCGCAAGCAGAAGATAAAGTTTTCAAATAAAGTTCCATCCAATTTGCATAAAACTTACATTTCCTTGATTCATTCAGCCCACCCCACTCGTTTCCTCCACATCTAATGGGCTGCGGCTGGCTCTGTGGTGCATGGCCCACCGGCCCCGGCTGCCCGGGCATGCCCGCCTGGCCCGGCATGCCCGCCTGGCCCGGCATGCCCGCCTGGCCCGGCATACCCGGCTGTCCCGGTCCCATCATGAACACGAAGGGCTTGGCGGGTGGGGCATCCTTGTTCCCGGACATAAAGGTGCGCATGCTCTCTGCAAACTGAAGCGATTTTAAAACTATTTGCTAGTGTTATGTGTATGTATTAAAATAAGGCTCATAATAACTTAACTCGGTTAAGTTATGCTGTATAGCTGTAGGTAGCTGTAACTTATCACTACGATTAGGAAGTTACATGTATAAGTGCATAGCTAGTAGGTACCATTTAATTAACCCATGAATAAAGTGTCTTCCCCTTGCTTATGTAATGACCACAGTGACATTGAGAAAAGTGCCGATGGACTCGATCTTGATTTAGGATTTTAGAATACTAAATACCTGAGCATTATTCTGCCAGCTCTCGAAGCAAGCCCTGAAGAACTCATTAGGGCTATCCTTGTTGCGGTTCAAGACGTGTTCATGAAAGCACTTCTCACAGAACACCTGGCCGTAGTAAATTTTGAGATTTTCCGTGGGAACTGCGTGGCAGAAGTCTGGAAAAAGACAAAAGAGGGTTCAGAAACTCGTCTAATACTAGGTAAATATGCCGCGCGCGTTTTTACAGACTGGGAATGAAAATGATAGCCTCTCTTGCTGTCCTGCTTATATCATAATTATTTGTACTTTGACTATCAAGAGTAGGCTCACATTTTGTTCAAATACAAATATGCATGTTATATGCATTGCATAGGTAAGCAATATTATGATCCAATCTGGACTGGCATAAGAGTGGCTGTCATTTAAATCCCATAATCTACGCGACTTAACTACAATAAAAGGACAGCAAAAACGTCACGATTAATCTGCGACTGCCGTGAACCGTAAAATGTAGTCACGTTCTAATGGGAACAAGTACATACCTACAACAGTCTTTCCACGATAAAATTAACGCGACGACAAAAGTCGCTATAATGGTAACAGCTAGAGATGATAGGCGTCCAACGATAATGCTATCATAAAGAGGTTCATCGGTTTGGGAGCTACAATGGGAATGGGAGAGATACTTGCACTTAAACTCAGGACACCCTGTTGGTGCTCATGAGCGAGTCATCTAAAACGCTTTTAGCCTTTGTAGCAAAATGCCTAACATGGATGTCTAAAAATTAATATGCCTCATAAGTTAAATTCATTAATCTTACATTGCCTAAGATTTGAAACACATAAGACGCAAAACGCCTGACTGGCAATAAACTTTAATCTCAGTTTACCGAAGTTAAGAAAACATTAGTTATTTAGTTTCGTTAATTTTATTTTTAATGATGAAATAAATATTTTTTTTATAAAACAGACGTTTTTCTTACTTATTAAGTACCTTACTTCTACTTATTTTTTTTTTATTATTATGTCAATTAAGTTACGCGAAGCGTGGAGGGTCGAGCCGAATATCATTCCATCTAACGTGTGGGAAAGGGGGGAGTATCGGCGAATATTACGTAGGTTTTTACAGAATATTCTTTAAAAAAATCATGAAACATTTCACAGGCCGGGGGAGGGAGAGAGGAACTATATAGGCGTATTACTATTGAGACGTAAGCAGTGTGAGTTATTTGATAAACACATTTAGTGCATTTTAGGCATACTGCTTCTTAGTCATAATGAAGTTTAGTTAATAAGCATAGCAGTCAATGCATTTCAGGAATTTTGCTACTTAGACCTTACGCAATTTGATCTTACGCAATTTAGGTAATTTATTAATCAGACAATAAGCGTTTTAGGTATTATGCTACTTTGATGTTTTGCGCTTTAGATGACTCGCTCATGAGCACCTGTTGGCCCATGTCGTTTCCTTTGGAAAAACTGCTAGGCTACCACGCTATGTAACACATAACGTAACGCGCATTTTAGCGTGAATAACGCATTGTTAAAAAGCACCTTAAAACGCGTTGTTCGTGCTAAACTGGCGTAATAACGCTGATAACGCGCGTTTTGTGTTATATAGCGTGGAAGCCTTGCTGTAGTAGTCAAAGTTAGTCCTATGGGGATTGTGAAAGACTAACAGCATCTGGCACATTGAGGATGGAAGCACTGGCCGCCAATATCCACTTTATGGCTCTCGTCAACAGCGTGCAGGCAGCGCGCACAGTAACATCTCTTCCTGTCAGATTCTTCCGGCTTTCCGCAAGGCTCCGACGGCTTAGGCTCTGCCAAAATAGTTAAAAAAAAATAATAACCTTGACAAGAAAATTTTTATACTATTACTTATTATTTACTATTACTAGGTATAACATATTGTTCTCTAATTTTATCTGTGTTATGTGCCTTTGTGTCATTTGTATTAATAGGGGGGCCTATTTAGATTCTTTCAACACAAATTGCGTGTTTCGTTTCAGCAGATTGGCATCGTCTAACTCTGTATACTGAATTGATAGGCACAAAAAGTGAAACGAAACAAGCGATTACTTATTTTGCTGCAATCCTAAATTCCCAAGGTTTATAAAAATGTATGAATTAGGTTTAAGAAACTTTTAGCGTGAATTTCCATTGAAGTTGCCTAGTAAGAGGAGAGATTAAATGTGGGAAATTCCAAGTAGGTTTCCTAATAAATTATGCATTTAGTTAGAGGAAATGTTCGTTCTTAGGAAATATTCCCTGTACCTACATTGCCGGGAGTTAGTGATGGAGTGGTGAACTATTTATAACAAAGGCGAGGCGTTGCTGCATGATGCTGAGGTAGTCTACAATATTAATTTATCACCTTCCTTGCCACCACTACAGGTAGTATTGGCCCCTGTAGGCGCCGCGGTACCCTGAGTCGGCCCAGTGGCCCCCTGAGTAGGCCCAGTGGCACATGAAGCTCCCATAGGTCCTGTAGTGCCCGGCGCCCACTGCATCCACCAGCTGTTCGAATGCATCTTGGGTGGTTCGCCACGGAACCGCGACATCACGTGGGTCTTGAAGCATTCGTTGCAGAATACGTGACCGTAGAACATCTTCAGTGAGGTAGGGATTGTACGACAGATACCTGTAATGTCAGTGTCATTAGGACAATGAGGACAAAAGAGTTATGATCGTGTTTTGTTAGAAATAGATCTACAAAACGCGATAGCGCTATAGGTGCTCGTAGAATCACCTATTGGATATGGATACTAATAGTTCCGCCAAAACATAATAGTACCCAATTTACAATAGTTTTGACCCTTGTTCTTTTGCACGGTCCAACCTATCAAAATTTCAGATTGACATATTGGATGAAGGTTTTAAAAGAACGCTATACTGAGAATTAGTACTTTAAACGGAGTAGGTACTTTCGAACACTTCACCTATATAGATAACTCAAGCACATTGGTTGATCCATATCGGTAGGAAAACTGCTAAGCCTTTGAAATCCGTTCTTTTTTATGAGTATCATGATGATTTTCGTCAAGTACTTACAGCACATACTGCATAGCCTGTGGAAGTTCTGTCCTTCGATATCAACTCTGTCCTTAGCATCTACTGGCAGGAAACATCTTGCACAGTAACATTTTTTCGTCTGATCCTTGTTTTCCATTTTGAAAACGTATAATTTTGTGGTAGTGATTTGAAACTAATAATTTTTTGGGCTATAGAACAACTAAAAGAATTTATCGCTTGAATAAGAAAAATCTGTGCTTTGAATCTGTCATGAGAGGTTGGTGTCAGATGGAGAATGAAAAATATGTACAAAAGAATGGTGTTCTTCTTGACAGGAGAAAAATTTGAATTCTTATAGAACTGCTAAGAAATCAGCCAGTCCTTAAATAGTACTTCATAAGTTATGGAAACGTGTAGATGGCTCATTTTTAGCTACTCTGGACAAGAAAAATTTACATAACTTACCTTAACATAACCACAGATAATATAATACATACACATAACACACACTGCAAGCACAGAAGAATCATTTATGACTGCATTTACTTATTTGTAGTTACAAATCTAAACTAGAAAGAAATAGTTATAGTAAAATAGAGCATAGGCATGATAGAGTGAGCCTAACGTAGTACATACTATTTATAAAAACCTTTTTGCCAGAAATGTCCTAAATGCGACAGAATTGGCAACACAAAAATTACCAAATAAAACTTGGTTTCGTTCGACTCGATGGATGGTGTTCGATAATCGATAAATTGTGGTTAAAATCGATCAATTCGATTTAACAGTAATTCTAACTTTCAAAGTCAAAACAACGTCAACAATCAAGCAAGAGCGCATCACTAATGTATTGCATTGCATGTTTGCGTAAATGTGTGGAGTTATTTGTGTTGTGTTATCTTTCATGTTTTTATCGAAATTATGATGAAAATGATAATAAATCGTCTATAATAGACTCTTATTTAGTGGTAAAGTATTCCTACTATCTTATCTTCGCTGTTTTGTTTGATAACAAGAATGTTTTGAGGAGTAAATGTAGGTTATGGAATGTTCAACGGTCACATCCTAAATGGCTCGTGTTTTTACATTTTTAGGACATAAAAGCCAATTTTCGTGATGATGAGAGGCAATCTACCGATATATCTGTTATTCATCTTAATTACTGCTTGTTTTCCGATGGCCGAATGTACTTTTCAATGATTTCTAGCAGATCGAAATTGTTTAGTAAATGTTGCAAAGTTCTAAATGATACGAAATGTTTTCTGCGATTCAATCACCAACATTTTATTACCCGCATAGCCTTCTCTGTTGATAACTGTGCAGTGTGCTGTAAACAAAGTGTCTGCTTAGCTCTAGAGATAATTACAGACAACAGTTATGAGGCCATAGTAACTTCTTCATGACGATTTTCTTTGAACTTGATTAACTTGTGTTGCTCCACTTAATAAACCATATCCATAACTAATTTTGCTGGAATTAAATTGAGACAAGGTCAAGATAGGTACATTTTTCCTTCAGAGTCGCACACAAACAGCACAGGAAATCCATACCTCTTTATTCTAGCACAAAACTTATCTCTTCTCTCTTAGTAACACTTACACAGCGGCTTATTATTAGGTTCTAGACCTGGATTAACGTCTATGTTACTTTTATATAATTTACAAGCTTCCCTGTGACTTTGCCTGTAAAAATCTATGTGTCAAATGGTTTATAAACCTTCCTCTTGAATCACTATTTATTTTAAAAAGCCTCATTAAAATCCGTTGTGTAGTTTTATAGATCAAAGCTTACATAGGGACAGGGACAGACAGACAGCTGGTTTTATACTATGTCGTTTTACTTTAGGAAACTAGTATTTGATGTTGCAAGTAGCACCTGGTCCATACTAAATAGTTAATATTTTAATATTTAATTCATCCATACTAAATAAACTAATATAATATATATTAATTGACGACCGATGTGGCGCGGTGGGCGAAGGTCCGCCTGCGACGCAGGAGATTGCGGGTTCGATTCCCGCCTCGGAACAATTGTGTGTTTGTTTGCAATTGACGATCTGCAGATATTTGTTTCGGGTGTTCTGGTCGTTTTCTATGTATAATATAAAATATCTATCTATGTAATGTATTGTATTATGTATATCAGTTATCTAGTACCCATAACACAAGCTCTGCTTACCATGGGGCTAGATAATGCTGTGTGAATTGTCCAGCATTATTTATTTATTTATAATATAATATGTTTTTATTTAATTATCTCTGTGTCTGTTACCTTCTCATAACGAAATGGTTAAACAGATCTTAAAGAAATTTGCCAGGAAGATAAATAATATCCTGGAAGCTCACAGGCATTGTGGGCAATAGCTAATAGTAGCTGCTATAATATAGCTATAGCCAGAAGTCTATACTAATATTATAAAAAGGCTTGATTTTTTGTTTGTAATTAATAGGAATAAAATAAAAATTATATTAATTATCAATTTTTTTTTTTTGTGTTGATAACCATGGTAGTTTCAAAAGTTTTATTGTAATTAATAGGCTCTGAAACTACTGGACCGATTCGAAAAATTCTTTCACTGTTGGATAGCTAGATTATCCCTGGTGAACATAGGCTATATTATATTTTCAAAAAAGTTAGGGATCCATACTAAAACCGTGCGAAGCCGGGAAGGTCCGCTAGTAGACTATAAGACAATAATTATTAAAAAAAAAATTAAACATTATTTTCTTTTTCAGAATGGTTTATTCGAATGTCAAGGAAAGAAAAATGTCTCGCCATGAGAAAGCTAAAAGCGGCTTTGTAAGTACCTAACTAGTTTTCTGTCATTTTAACTCAGTTTATGTATAATGGATAATCTGTAGAGTATTTAAAATGTTTAAATTTTCACTATATGCTGCCAGATGGTGTTTGTATGTTAATTAACTTATCAAAAATCTATTATTGTCTACGTCATATCAGCATATGAAAAAACTATTCGACAAGAAAACTTTTGAACCTATCATAGTTATTTGACGACCGATGTGGCGCGGTGGGCGAAGGTCCGCCTGCGACGCAAGAGGTTGCGGGTTCGATTCCCGCCTCGGAACAAATGTGTGTACGATCTGCAGATAATTGTTTCGGGTGTTCTGGTCGTTTTCTATGTATAATAAAAAATATCTATCTATATAATGTATTGTATTATGTATATCAGTTATCTAGTACCCATAACACAAGCTCTGCTTACCATGGGGCTAGATAATGCTGTGTGAATTGAATATTTATATTAATCAGGATATTTTTCAAAAATCAAATCATGGTAAATATCCCGTTTTAAATTACTTTAGTATTCGACAAGAGATCTGATAATTGATTTGTTAATTAGTGTACTAAACAAGCTGTAAGATGATGAGTATGAATGAAGCGATAATAATTATTATTAGTGGAGGCCTATGTCCTGCCATGGACCAAAGGCTGATGATATTATTACGAGCTAGGAACTGACAAGCTGTCTTTTGAATGCCAGTATTATTGCCATTTTGCGTTTATAATTTTATTGTCTCGTTATGATCTACGGAGCTGAGACGTGGACACTCACGGTAGGGCTGGTCCACCAGTTCAAAGTCGCTCAGCGAGCTATGGAAGGAGCTATGCTCGGAGTTTCTCTGAAGGATAGGATTCGTAACGAATACATCCGACAGAGAACCAAAGTTATCGACATAGCTCTAAAAGCTAAGGTGAGGTGGCAGTAGGCCGGCCATATCTCGCGAAGAACCGACGGCCGCTGGGGCAAACGTGTTCTTGAGTGGAGACCACGACTCGGTAAACGTAGTGTAGGACGCCCTCCGACCAGGTGGGATGACGACCTGCGAAATACTGCAGGTGTGTGCGCTGCGCTAGTGTGGATTTACGCATATTAGTCATTTGTAGAAAACTCATACCGTGCGTTTTCAGCACTCAAAGTGTTAACTTATGGCAACAAGTATATTTTCTAGTGGGGACCGCGACTTCGTAAACATAGTATCTGGTCAGGTGGCTTGACGACCTGTGCAGGACTGCAGGCAGATGCTGGATATGACAAGCTGAAGAAAGGGCGCTATAGCTATAGCTTCAAAGCCAGGTTGAAACGTTGGCTTATCGAGCAGAATTTCTATTCAGTGAACGAACTACTAGAAAAGTAGATAAATAAATAAATATTGCTGGACAATTCACACAGCATTATCTAGCCCCATGGTAAGCAGAGCTTGTGTTATGGGTACTAGATAACTGATATACATAATACAACACATTACATAGATAGATATTTTTTATTATATATATAATCACATTAAGATAAACTTAATGTGATTATATTTCCGTATCTAATTGTTTTTATATCAATTTTTCCATTTATTTATTTTGTTTTCATTTATGTTTTTTAAATTTAAATCATGCTTACGGTACTAATTGTTAAAAATACAATTTGTATTATAATGTCTCTCATTTACCATGATCTCGGGCCATAAAGTGACCCGGTCCTTTGGAAGGCTTGCGTGGGGCCGAAGCCAACAGCACAGAGGCCCTTTGAGAAGTTAATCTAAAGGCGATGGCTACACATAGCGGGTATCATCCTCGGGTGCACAATATGATACATCCAAAGATGGTATCCACCAGGTGTAGAGACTATTATAAAGAAAAATGAAAGAAATAAAACCAGGTTATATAATTATTATGTCTCTCATTTACCATGATCTCGGGCCATAAAGTGACCCGGTCCTTTGGAAGGCTTGCGTGGGGCCGAAGCCAACAGCACAGAGGCCCTTTGAGAAGTTAATCTAAAGGCGATGGCTACACATAGCGGGTATCATCCTCGGGTGCACAATATGATACACCCAAAGATGGTATCCGCCAGCTGTAGAGACTATTGCAAAAAAAATGAAAGAAATAAAACCAGGCTATTGTGATGGATGGATGGACTGGGTAATCGGGCTATAGGGGAGATTGCGGACGTCTGCCATAAACAAGTCGATCATAATGTTAAGAAGAGTGGCAGACGGTGGCTTGCCGAATGCTGGATGGGTTCCTTAAAAAGCCGGAGTAAATTACCGGAGAGGAACAACATCGGCGCAAACGACTGAGGGGTGTCGAGAGGTGCGGCCCCGATTTCACCATCACGAAGACTGCTCGTGAGCGGGTTTCCTCGCTATTACGCCATTAGACACTTCCACCTCCGAGTCTACATCCTAAGATGCATCTCTCGCGACTCCACTCAGACCGGCCAATGAAGGCAAGCAAGAGGTGGGGATCTGGTTCTCTTGGGATGCCACTCCGCAAGCGGAGACGAGAACCAGGAACTTCCCCGGGAGCACTCGGTACCCGTGGTGTCGCTACTCACCAACAGCTCGCCACAAGCTGCCCTGCGGGTTATTATTATTATTATTAGTATTATAATATCTCTCATTTACCATGATCTCGGGCCATAAAGTGACCCGGTCCTTTGGAAGGCTTGCGTGGGGCCGAAGCCAACAGCACAGAGGCCCTGTATTATAATTATTATTAACTATTTTGATGAACACCTGACATGTAAAATTATTTTACCAATAAATTGTATTTCTGTATTTCTATAGCACTTATTAGGGAAGGCATTTCGCGATGTGGACTATTTATACCTATGTATAGTAATTTAGGACTAATGAGGATGATGTTGAAAACAGCTAGGTACTCAAGTTACTTATGGCAAAACCCCCCTTATTAGGGTGGGGGGAGAATGTTTTTGTGCAGATGGTTGATTTTTTCTCTTCTATGACTTAACTGATGCAGTATTTATATGATTCATCTTATTAAGACTGTTGCTTCTAAAGGCATTGTTTGTTTCCCTTTGACTTAAACAATAACAAGACTGGGATGGTAAGTGTGAGTAAGACTTGAGCGGAGGGTTCCACAAAAGAATCCTACTAATATTATAAACGCGAAAGTTTGTAAGTATGAATAAATAAATAAATAATGCTGGACAATTCACACAGCATTATCTAGCCCCATCGTAAGCAGAGCTTGTGTTATGGGTACTAGATAACTGATATACATAATACAATACATTACATAGATAGTTTTTTTTTAATTTTTTTATTATACATAGAAAACGACCAGAACACCCGAAACAAATATCTGCAGATCATACACACATTTGTTCCGAGGCGGGAATCGAACCCGCAACCTCATGCGTCGCAGACGGACCTTCGTCCACCGCGCCACATGGGTTGTCACAAGTATGGATGTTTGTTACTCTTTCACGTAAAAACTACTGAATGGATTTTAATGAAACTTTACAATAATATAGCTTATACATCAGAATAATACATAGGCTACAATTTATAAAGATATTTTGTATATTATCCAAAATATCTATCACCACGCGGGTGAAACAGCGGGACGCAGCTAGTACAATATAAATATGCTTTATGGCACATCAAGGCAGAGAAAAAAACAGTATTCACAACTTGTTTTAGTTGTGACGATAGAAGGTCATTATAATGCGAACAGCTTGCACGATAAAAAAAACACGATTAAACAATCACGACAAACTGTTGTTTTAAAGAGAACTGCTAGACTAAGTGATAATTTACCACATTGAGACATTATGTGGGAACGTGGCCTTAATCGTAGATAGATAATTTTATCTACATAGAAAACACCCAGAACAAAATATCTCCAGATCGTACAAACATTTGTGTCGACGCGAAAATCGAACCCGCAACCTTCTGTATCGCGGGCGGACCTTCGCCCGCTGCGTTACAGAGGTCGTCGCAATACAGATAACTTTGTCTAATTGTTTGTACAGGTTCTTACGAACATGTTCTAAACATAATTATAGGCCTGATTCAACTCTCCTTGACAATGGCACAAGGATTTATGTACGGCTTGCAGAAAAATCTATTGTAATTCAGTTCAGTTCATTTATTTAGAAACAATTTATATTGTGTATGAATTAATACTTATAGCTACAAATACTTAATCTAAATAAAATAAATAAAAATAAAAATATTTCCTATGGTTCACCTTAGTTCACCTGGTGGACCACGGAAGAATATGTTTACCCGTGGTCCACCAGGTGGACAAAATAGGTGAACCACGGGAAAGAAGGGAATCAAAAGCATTCATAATAATAACTACTTTCGTCTGATAAATTCGTCAATAGTATAAAAACACCCCTTCAGCAAAGGTTTTCTTAAATTATTAATATTTGGGTTGTCAATTGCTTTCAATTCAGTAGGAAGAACATTAAATTAATAGATATGTTCTTATGAAAAAAGGTTTTCAAATAATGAAATGCCGTTCGTTGAAAGTCTTGTCATCGTCGCGTCGGTTGGACAGATTTCATATTTTTTTGGTACTCAGAGTAAGATTCTTATATTTTGCTCGGAAAATTCGTTACTGTAATGGAATATTTGAATGTTACATTTTACTATAATGCAGCTTTGTTCGTTAACTGCTGTGTACGTTTAATGTATGAAAACTTCTCTCAAAAACACCAATTAAAATTAAGTATTATTAAGTGATCTTGAAAAGATACCGGACGATTACATTAAAAATAAACTCTCATGCCTTATTGTTAGGATTCAAGAGTTTTATGCAAAAAAGGGCACCCTAATAAATATATTAAGTAACTTAAATATAATACTTAATCGCTTACTTACTAAAAATTCAAGAGTTTGCTAAAATTTCTACAGAATTTAATAATTTAAATTGAAGAATAACTGTTTTTAAGCGTTAAAATCAATTTTTAATTAAAATTTTACTGCTTTTCCTGCCAACCGTACGTTGACACACAATAGCGCGATAAGCATATTTTCTTTACGATTTTTCACTCAGTTTTCATCGCGACCTTGGTGGGGCAACCCGTGTTGTGACATTACATGAAGTTTTCACCTATTAACAATTCTATTGTAGTGTTAAAACTTGTTAGAAAATGTTTAAGTAACAGTAGTTTATAAGTGTTGTCTATATGTGATTTTACTTCTCTTTCTGCTCGGTAAAGGCATCGTTTTATCTTGCGATTAGTTGAACGGTTCCAAGGAAACTTTCCGTTATTAATGAACGTTTTTTAATCGAATTTTCATCATAATCAGTTCACCCACTGGGCGAATAAAGTAAATTCAGGCTTACACTACCCAGCCTTGGCGATGTGAGCGTGCCAAAGAGGCGCGCTGCACAAGCAGCTATATTTTGTTGGCATGTGCGTCATGGGCAGCCAAATTGTTAATGCACATAACATTTAACATAGGCGAAATAATGCTTAGATAACATTATCTAGCTACGGGCATAGCTCTGCTCGACTCTTAGCGTGGGGCTAGATAATGTTGTGTGAATTGTCCAGTATTATTTATTTATTTTAATTTTATAGGCATTACGATTTTTCTCTCTTGTAGTCTGTGCCACTGGTTTAATTTAAAGGCACTTTTAATCGTATTTATACGTAAAGTCAGCTGGGCAAAGGTCTCTTTCGATAACCGTACGTAGGTACCATAATTTGATCATTTTGAAAAATAAATATTGTTTTCGATTCCCCTAATTGTATTCTGCTTTTATGTTTTGCGGGATGAACTAATCTCTCGGGACTAACATTCCAACACCTGGGATCATTATCTATGCAACTGCAAAATTAGTCCACAAACGACGAAGAAATCCACGATCATACATAGAAAATATGCATACAGCCGTACCTTTATATATACCTTTCCTGCTTTATTCGATGTAGGGATATAAATGCGAAAAAATAAATTAATAAAAAGCAGGAACAAGTCAGACTTTATATATTTTTAATTTCATAAACAATTTAAAAAGTACTTGTGGTAATAGCTTCAGTTGACGAAAAATTTGATGCATTTTGGTGGCAGTCTCGAGAGTAAAATGGCGTGTAAAAGTTATTTTGTGCGGAAAAACTGTTAAATCTTATTAAATACTGAATCATAAGTTAAACCACGATTTCCAATTTCCTGGATACGTGATTCAAAATTACGTGGAAGGAAAAAAACTAAAAATTCATCGTTTTGGTTAGCATCAAATTTTTCGTCAACTGAAGCTATTTATTTATTTATGAAACAAAATCCAAAGCTCTTAACAACTAAAATTGATATACTTCAAAACTAAATAAAAGGCCAATACATGATTTACAATAAGCTATATTACCTTCTTTATCAAGCCTGCCCTCGCGCCTCGCTATGCCACTGAGGTCGTCCAAGACAAAACAATACATGACAGAAGTCTTTAAAAATGTTATTTTTCTATGTCCATTATCTAGGGCAGAACATAATAATAACGCTATTCAAGGCCTTTATATGTTTGCTTAATTAAACTGATAAAGAATTTTAACCGCACCTTGCCCTAACAAGCATCATCACCACGTTTATTACATACATTCCGAAATATTTTAATCACAGGTAGGTGCCGTGTCTGTCGCGACTACTCGCGACGTCAGAATAGACGTGTTGTTGAGTAGAGATTGCGACTCAAACGTAGTGTAGGACGCCCTCCAGCCAGGTGGGATGACGACTTGCGAAAGACTGCAGGCAGATGCTTGAGGCGGCAAGCTGAAGACGAAAATTACTTAAATTAACATATTTTTTAATGTTATTGCTCCCTTTATGACGGGTGTTTGGCTATGACCATGGCGACATGGTGAAGTAAGATCCGATCCACATTTAATATATTTGGATCAGTTGTCATAAGCTTTAGCTAAGTCTTCGCTGTAATTGTATTTTAATATTTTCGTAATTTTGTGTTGTCTAGAAATAAAGAATTTGAATTCAATTGGATTATGTCATAATGAGATCACATTATTATACGATCGTACTAGCATTTGTTTAGAAAACATTTGAAATAATGCCGTACACGCAATCTCTTGTTTGTTTGTAAACATACATCCGTTTCGTCGCAGTCTCGAGAGTAAAATGCCGTGTAAAAGTTGTTTTGTGCGGAAAAACTGTTAAATCTTATTGAATCCTGAAAATTATACAATAAATACAATCGTTAACATACGATTTCCAATTTCCTGGACACTTCAATTCAAATTACGTGAAAGGAAAAAAAAACTAAACATTCATTCGTTTGGTGGCTCATTCAGTCTCGAGAGTAAAATTGCGTGTTAAAGTTGTTTTGTGGGGAAAAACTGTTAAATCTTATCGAATCCTGAATCATAAGTTAAACTACGATTTCCAATTTCCTGGATACGTAAATCAAAATTACGTGAAAGGAAAAAAAAACTAAAAATTCATCCGATTGGTGGCTCATTCAGTCTCGAGAGTAAAATGCGTGTAAAAGTTGTTTTGTGCGAAAAAACTGTTAAATCTTATTGAATCCTGAATCATAAGTTAAACTACGATTTCCAATTTCCTGGATATGTAAATCAAAATTACGTGAAAGGAAAAAAAACTAAAAATTCATCCGATTGGTGGCTCATTCAGTCTCGAGAGTAAAATGCGTGTAAAAGTTGTTTTGTGCGAAAAAACTGTTAAATCTTATTGAATCCTGAATCATAAGTTAAACTACGATTTCCAATTTCCTGGATATGTAAATCAAAATTACGTGAAAGGAAAAAAAAACTAAAAATTCATCCGATTGGTGGCTCATTCAGTCTCGAGAGTAAAATGCGTGTAAAAGTTGTTTTGTGCGAAAAAACTGTTAAATCTTATTGAATCCTGAATCATAAGTTAAACTACGATTTCCAATTTCCTGGATATGTAAATCAAAATTACGTGAAAGGAAAAAAAACTAAAAATTCATCCGATTGGTGGCTCATTCAGTCTCGAGAGTAAAATGCGTGTAAAAGTTGTTTTGTGCGAAAAAACTGTTAAATCTTATTGAATCCTAAATCATAAGTTAAACTACGATTTCCAATTTCCTGGATATGTAAATCAAAATTACGTGAAAGGAAAAAAAACTAAAAATTCATCCGATTGGTGGCTCATTCAGTCTCGAGAGTAAAATGCGTGTAAAAGTTGTTTTGTGCGAAAAAACTGTTAAATCTTATTGAATCCTGAATCATAAGTTAAACTACGATTTCCAATTTCCTGGATATGTAAATCAAAATTACGTGAAAGGAAAAAAAACTAAAAATTCATCCGATTGGTGGCTCATTCAGTCTCGAGAGTAAAATGCGTGTAAAAGTTGTTTTGTGCGAAAAAACTGTTAAATCTTATTGAATCCTGAATCATAAGTTAAACTACGATTTCCAATTTCCTGGATATGTAAATCAAAATTACGTGAAAGGAAAAAAAACTAAAAATTCATCCGATTGGTGGCTCATTCAGTCTCGAGAGTAAAATGCGTGTAAAAGTTGTTTTGTGGGGAAAAACTGTTAAATCTTATTGAATCCTGAATCATAAGTTAAACTACGATTTCCAATTTCCTGGATATGTAAATCAAAATTACGTGAAAGGAAAAAAAACTAAAAATTCATCCGATTGGTGGCTCATTCAGTCTCGATAGTAAAATGCGTGTAAAAGTTGTTTTGTGGGGAAAAACTGTTAAATCTTATTGAATCCTGAATCATAAGTTAAACTACGATTTCCAATTTCCTGGACACTTGAATCAAAATTAAATTTACTCTCGAGATTGAATGAGCCACCAAGGCTCATTCAGTCTCGAGAGTAAAATTGCATGTAAAAGTTGTTTTGTGCGGAATAACTGTTAAATCTTATTGAATCCTGAATCATAAGTTAAACTACGATTTCCAATTTCCTGGACACTTGAATCAAAATTACGTGAAAGGAAAAAAAACTAAAAATTCATTCGTTTGGTAGCCACCAAACGAATGAATTTTTAGTTTTAAATTGAAATTGAATTTGAATTAAAAAAAAAAAAAAAGCGAAATTGTATTATGAAAATCATTTAGGATCGACTTACGGTTAGACTGTGTCATTATTATCCCGTATCGATCTACGGTTTGGCTGTATGCCAGCCTAAGCCAGTGCTACTACTCTAGCAAAAGTTAGATTTCTATTTATTTTTCAATATTTATAAAGTTTTTTTACTGTCATTGGTCAAGCGTTTGGCCATCTCAGCCACCATTTCGCGTAAAGATGGCCTGAGATCGATTGCCCTTTACCGTGATCACGTGGTTTTTGTAAAAGATTAAAAAAAATTGCATACAGAATCATTACAAACACATAAAATTATTAATTTGCCTGAAATTTGGAAATAATTCAAGTACATAGTGAAATTGTGATTCAAACTAATATGTAATGTACCCTCAGATGCCTTAATTAGTCTGCAGAGTCTGTAATATAGGCAGCTGTTTTTAAAAGGGAGGAGGTTCTATAATCTGTATGTATGCATGTTTTTTATCTGGCAATCGTGGACAGATTTTGATGCTATAATGTGGGAGAAATTCAGTATTTTACATAGACATAGGCTACATGAAAAGCGCGAGCGAAGCCGCGGGCAAAATTCAGTCTCATTAAAAATAACTAGATATACATAAATAAACCAAGCTATTTGTACTCATTTCCAATACGTACTCCTTTGTTATCTCTTATCAACAAGATAATACCAAGTGACTTTGTTGTATGTTATTCGTGCATTCTATTATTGCGATTAATATTGTGTTATTTTGAAATGATGAAAATGTAATTTCATGAAATTTTTTTTTTCATTTCCTTTATTGTGTAATTTGTCCCCCGTTTTATTCTTTATAAGTTGTGAAGGTTTGGTTTGGCAAAAATCTTTAAAACCCGCATGAAAAATGTCCCACCTACCTAAAGTGCTATAGTCAAGTTATACATCATCATCATCATCAGCCTATATCAGTCCACTGCTGGACATAGGCCTCCCCCGATGAGCGCCATTACGCCCTGTCTTCAGCTTGCCGCATCCAGCATCTACCTGCAGTCTTTCGCAAGTCGTCATCCCACCTGGTCGGAGGTTGTCCTACACTACGTTTACCGAGTCGTGGTCTCCACTCAAGAACACGTTTGCCCCAGCGGCCGTCGGTTCTTCGCGAAATATGGCCGACCCACTGCCACTTCAGCTTGCTAATTCTTTGAGCTATGTCGATAACCTTGGTTCTCTGTCGGATGTATTCGTTGCGAATCCTATCCTTCAGAGAAACTCCGAGCATAGCTCTTTCCATAGCTCGCTGAGCGACTTTGAACTGGTGGACCAGCCCTATCGTGAGTGTCCACGTCTCAGCTCCGTAGGTCATAACGGGTAGGACGCACTGGTTGAAAACTTTCGTTATACGATTAGAATCAATTTAACAACATTCAATAAAACTAAATTCAGGATAGAGTATAATATCAGCCAGTAGAACTTAAAATGTATATGTATAATAGTTTTAGGAAAGTTTCAAACTACGGAATTCCTAGAATGCTATCCTAGGTCCTTATATATTACATAATACATTGTATTCTGTAATATTTACGACCTTACCTACCTATTTGACGACCGATGTGGCGCGGTGGGCGAAGGTCCGCCTGCAACGCAGGAGGTTGCGCGTTCGATTCCCGCCTCGGAACAATTGTGTGTATGATCTGCAGATATTTGTTCCGGGTGTTCTGGTCGTTTTCTATGTATAATAAAAAATATCTATCTATGTAATGTATTGTATTATGTATATCAGTTAATCTAGTACCCATATCACAAGCTTTGCTTACCATGGGGCTAGATAATGCTGTGTGGATTGTCCAGCATTATTTTTTTTTTAAATATTTATTCTCAGTATAGTATTTGAGTTTACGTTTCAAATTATATTTCAAGACTTCTACACCTGCCTAGTGATATTAAATTTACTGTAAAGTGTAAAAAGTGATTGTGTAACCATGACTACATGCAAGTGTAAAATAAATATGTATATCGTGTAAGATGGATATAAGTGATAATGAGTAATACGAACGATAAAAACACGAAGAGCTATTATAGTTTGCCGAGATTGAGGAGGAAAGAGACCTGGCGGAGGAAGGGGGTGAGTTCTAGATGTAATAGATGAGTTCTATGTGAATTAAATGAGTTCTAGAAGTACTTAATGAGTTCTAGAAATTGTTAATGCGTTCTAGACATAATAAATTAGTTCTTCATGTAAATATATGGGTTCTAGAAAGAAATAGAGTTCTATATGTAATAGCTGAGTTCAAACAGTAAAATATGAGTTCTGGAAGTACTAAATCCTACTAATATTATAAACGCGAAAGTTTGTAAGTATGGATGGATGGATGTATGTTTGTTACTCTTTCACGTAAAAACTACCGAATGGATCTTAATGAAACTTTACAATAATATATTTTATACATCAGAATAACACATAGGCTACATTTACAAAGATATATTGTATATTATCCAAAAAAATCGATCACCACGCAGGTGAAACCGCGGGGCGCAGCTAGTAAAATATATAGGTTGCATTCTTTATGAAAACGCACCTATCTGCACTGCATACCACATGCATAGGTTTTATAACCAAGTTGACAATGACCTATATGGATTTTGCAATTATGATATCATCGTAAAAAGTCCTTGCTAGCAGTCTCAGACTTGTCGATTAATATCTCTATTATTTATTTTATTCAATTCGAAGAGCTCTGTGGCGCGGTGGGCCAAGATCCGCCAGCGACGTGTGGGCTCGATTCCCGCCTCTGGACAATTGTGTGTACGATCTGTAGATAATTATCTACAGATTTGTTCCGGGTGTTCTGGTCGTTATATATCATATTTAGGTACACATTATATTTACTTTAAAAATACATAATTAAATTTAAATAAAACATATGTAAGGAGTAATTTTCCCATACAACAGACATGATTTTTTTTGCCGTTTTTATAGGCGAGTAGCATTACTCGCACTTGGTCGGTTTATTGCGTCGACTAGACTGTGTACACTAAGGTAGTATATTAATTAAAAAAAAGTTAACATTAAAGCAAGGTTAGGAAATCTAGGACGACATGCGAGACATTCTAGGGTTATCGACTATTGTTCCTTTTATGGACAGACTAAACGTTGCTCATTCTACCCACACTTAGTCTAATTCTTTTTCCACCGACGAAAAATAAAAGCAAAACTTAAAATCCACTGTCCGTAAACGTGAGCTTATCTTTGCTTCTATACTAATATTATAAAGAGGAAATTTGTTTGTTTGTAATGAATAGGCTCCGAAACTCCTGGACCGATTTGAAAGATAAGAATCTTTCAAATCGGTCCAGGAGTTTCACCGTTTGGAAGCTACACTATCCCCGGTGAACATAGGCTATATTATATTTTCAAAAAAGTTAGGGATCCGTACTAAAACCGTGCGAAGCCGGGAAGGTCCGCTAGTAAGTCTTATAACTTACTAGAGGCCCGACCCGGCTTCGCCTGCGTGGACGTTTGTTAAATAATCATTTTGTGATGAATGTAGAGTTAATGTATCTTTATGCAGGACATACTCGTAAATTGTTTTTTTAATTATTATTCACACTACCTATAGCCCCTTGGTTCGATGGTTCGAAAATGGCCAGATCCGACATCGTTACCATGTTGAGGCTCCGATCGGGACACATTCCTCTCGCTCGTTTTGGTTTCCTTATGCGGAAGACTGATTCTTCCGAACTGTACCGAATGCGATGTAGTGGAAGATGTGTACCATATTGTTGTGGAGTGTGTCCGGAACGAAGCAGAAAGATATTTTTTTTTTGTTTTAAATACAATATTGATTTATTTTGTATCGGTGTAGTCAATGATATTTTGGCTACTCCGCTGACAAAAGAAGCATGTTAAATTAGGAATTAAGCGTAGATAGAATAAGTTAATTAAGTATACTTTTGAGGGTGATATAATCATGTTGATTAAACCCTCTTTAATCAATAAAGGTATTATTCAAAAAAGTACAACATATTCAATGTCGGTAGCGTCCTATTTCATAGAGTGCATGTCATTAATGCTGGACACAATTCACACAGCATTATTTAGCCACATGTTAAGCAGAGCTTGTGTTATGGGTACTGGATAAGTCATTGAGAGCGGCATTTTGTTTAATTTAACATTTTTAAATTCGCAATATCTTTTGGCTAAAATATCCGATTTGAATAATGAAAAAAGTAATCTACAGTTTTAACCCGAATTTGCGGCGGCGTCTTCGAGGCAGACCACCTGCCCGATGGTCAGACGACATTGTGGAGGCTGTAGGGAAGAAGTGGATCCGACTGGCACAGGACTGCCAGGGGTACAGAGATAAGGAAAAGGCCTGTACTCAGCAGTAGGTGTTACTGGCTGGTTAGATAGATAGAAGTTTAAAACCTATTTTCATTATTTAGGAAGTCCGTTTATACTAAAGTCATTTAAAACGGGATATTTACCATGATTTGGTTTTTGAGTTATCCAATATTTCGGCACAGTTTCATGCGCCATGATCACGGAATAACTGAAGGCACTGCGACTGCGAGTAAGTTTTTATGGGCAGACATACCATTAAATGACTTTAGTGACATACCATTTACATGACTTTAGTGTTGATAACCATGATAGTTTCAAAAGTTTTAGTCCGTTTATAGGTTTTTAAAACGCCAATTAACAAGTAAGAACTAGTCACAATTCCTATTGCTACGTAAGAGGAAACAAAACACATGTTAAAAGTTATAATTCTATTAATAAGTGATGATCGCGGATGACTTAATGCCATGTGTCATAGTTTGTTAGTGTTTAAGAGTTATCCTAGAGGTCACACGTTTATGACCGTTTAGGAATTCTTTTATATCGAGCTCTGCTAGCTAGAGCGTTTTATTCGTGCATGACAAATAAAATAAAAAAAATATTTAGAAAAACTCATAGCTAGACATTAGACAAAACATGAGTGCACTTAATCAGTAAATAAAGTTAGTATACCAATTTAGCCTGAACTAGGTAATCCTGTGTTTCAGGCGACAAAGACAGTGTTCAAGTGATTCTGTGATCGGTTAATTGTGAATTTATTTTGTGGATATTTGGTGGTTTCTTGTTAAAGAACGTTATTTTTATTTGTGACTATGATTTGGTTTAATAATTAATAAAGGGGCTTGTGACACAAGACTGATAATGAGCTCAATCAATTTAAATTATAAATAACTAGCTGCGCCCCGGGGTTTCACCCGCGTGGTGATAGATATTTTGGATAATATACAATATATCTTTATGAATTGTAGTGTGTGTTATTCTGATGTATAAGCTATATTATTGTAAAGTTTCATTAAAACCGATTCAGTAGTTTTTACGTGAAAGAGTAACAAACATCCATCCATACTTACAAACTTTCGCGTTTATAATTAGTAGGATAGTTCTAATTTGTTTATGTTCCTTAATATTTTGATATGAGGATAAAAAATGCTTATAAATTCATTATTTCAACCTTTAAACGAATAACTTACTCTTTTGGCATAGTGGATCTAGGCGTGACTTCGTGACTTCTTCAAGGCATCTTAGTTTTGAGCTGTCTCCGGTGACTTAGTTGTGACCGGCCTTCCGGTTTATCCAGGGGCTCCCAGGGAGGCCAACTGGGGCTACGCCCTGATGGTTTCCCTTACGTTTTGACTGGAAGATCTTCCTCTACGCATTCGTGTGTGGGAATAGGAAGTTATTTATGATTTTATAATGTTACATGTGAGTATCTTTTTATTTAAGTCTTCATCGTCATCATCAGCCTATATTAGTCCACTGCTGGACATAGGCCTCCCCCAATGAGCGCCATAGCGCCCTGTCTTCAGCTTGACGCATCCAGCATCTACCTGCAGTCTTTCGCAGGTCGTCATCCCACCTGGTCTGAGGGCGTCCTACACTACGTTTACCGAGTTGTGGTCTCCATTTAAGTCTTGGCTAAATTTACTTTAAGGTTTTTTTAATAACTAGCTGGGCCCGCGGCTTCGTCCGCGTGCAAATCTCTGTGTCAAATGGTTTATAAATCTTCCTCTTGAATCGATAAAAAAACGGCATCAAAATTCGTTGCGTAGATTTAAAGATCTAAGCATACATAGGGAGAGACATACAGCGGGAAGCGACTTTGTTTTATACTATGTTTTTAACAATACAGGACAATCCACACAGCTTCATCTAGCCCCAAGGAATACATTACATAGATAGCAGATATTTTATTATACATAGGAAACGACCAGAACACCCGGAAATATCTGCAGATCGTACACACAATTGTTCATATAAGGCTGTGTGGATTGTCCAGCATTATTTATTTAAAGAAAATTGATACACCTTAATGACGACCGATGTGGCGCGGTGGGCGAAGGTCCGCCTGCGACGCAGCAGGTTGCGGGTTCGATTCCCGCCTCGGAACAATTGTGTGTACGATCTGCAGATATTTGTTCCGGGTGTTCTGGTCGTTTTCTATGTATAATAAAAAATATCTATCTATTTAATGTATTTATTATGTATATCAGTTATCTAGTACCCATAACACAAGCTCTGCTTACCATGGGGCTAGATAATGCTGTGTGAATTGTCCAGCATTATTAATGAAAAGCTAGTGCACAAGTTTGAGAGACCGATATCCGTGCCGCTGCTGACCAGATAAATAAAGTCATAAATATAATCTCAATTATCTGAAACACACCTTTTGGACGGAATCCAAAATGATGTTTACTAACGTAATGATACGTTGAAACGCTGACGTCACAGCTGTGTCCACACTTACGCTTTCATCTCTTATTATCTCATTACTTCACTCAGTACTTAGTACTCTGGCCTTAAGGGGCCTCCGGAGGGACGAATTCTTCATACAAACGTAATACCAAAATTATTTCTAATTCAAGCATATTTCCACTATAATATTACATTATTTGTATTACAATAGTATTTATCTAGGTTCCCAAATAGTTTTTTTTTTTTCAAAATACTTACCTAAAATGAAATGAAAGCCAATCTCATTTTGCACATTTTTATGCGAAAATTGACAAGTTTTCTTGCTATTTATTTCGTATTAAAAACATCAATATCTTACGTTTTATTTATTAAGGAACATAGCTTATATTGTCTAGTTACAGAATAACAAAACTTTGTGAAGAATACAAAAAGTTTTTAGTCATAATTTTTGGTATTACGGAACAAACCAAATTTTGAACGGCTAATATTGCTATCACGCACGCATGGGGCGCGGCGCAAGGGTTAAACAGGGACAGCGATATTCGGAGCGATTTTTGCAAGCGAGGGTCGCCGGACCCTTAACAAGCACATGTTCAAACTAGGGCTAAGCGACACACAATCCTGCAGATTCTACGAGAAGGCGGATGAAACGCCCTTCCATCTGCTAGGTGAGTGCGGAGAATTGATGCAAAAACGCAGCATCCATCTGGGCGAGCACCTGCATAGCCCAGACGAGCTACGATACATCACCCCGAAGAAAATCTTACAGTTCCTAGCAGCTGCAAGGGTTAGTGGCGAACTATGAACGTTGCGGCTTCGGGGCTGAACTTATAAATATAAAGAATATTTATTTCAAAATTTTTAAGATAGCCTTATTATCTATGCACTTTTTATTTTGGCAAAATGGCGATCATCATCATCATCAGCCTATAGCAGTCCACTGCTGGACATAAGCCTCCCAATGAGCGCCATAGCGCCCTGTCTTCAGCTTGCCGCATCCAGCATCTACCTGCAGTCTTTCGCAGGTCGTCATCCCACCTGGTCGGAGGGCGTCCTACACTACGTTTACCGAGTCGTGGTCTCCACTCAAGAACACGCACAACAAGTGGCGATCACAATAGGCCTATCATGGCCGCTGTGATACCCAAGCCACCCAAAGATAATAAACACAATAAAAATAGTATCAACTTTTGTGAACAGAAAACCACCTTATTTCTTATTTGATAATATTTTATACAAATTATGCATAATTTATAATTATTTTGTTATTACTTGGTATGACGTTGTAGGAATTTGGCAGTGTTAACCCCCCGTACCTCGAAAAACGCGTTACAACGTTACTACATCGTATACTTAAACTTACATCTTTACACGTCTTAACACTTTGACTGCGATTATTTTTCGACGACTGCGATCTTTTTTTTTACCTAAAAAATTCGTGCTGCCGCTCTACACAGCGGTTGTATTGCGCCGCACATGCGTTTCGTTCGAAAAATATTACGGCTGTGCTGAGTCACACAGATCTGTATTTTCTCAGCCGCTGCGCTAGTGTGAATTTACGCATATTAGTCACTTGTAGAAAACACATACCGTGTGATTTCAGCAGTCAAAGTGTTAAGGTGAAAGCGCACAAATGCGGATACAGCTTGTACTATTCTCGTTTAACCTTAACCTTTGGAGTAGACTTGACCTAATAACGGAAATAACTAAACAAATACGCGATTAAAATTTAAAACTAAATCAAAGTGGAGAAGGAGAGATGGGTTAAAAGAACCAATATAATATACTAAGTTTTAACTTCAGCTTCACTCACGAACATATGTTCTTGAGTGAAGCTTCGTGAGCGCTTGCGATGCCACGGACGGAAGCTAGTCACCACATAGTATAATACAAGTTGCTTACCGCTGTCTGTCCGTCCCTAAGTATGCTTAGAACTTTAAAATTACGCAACGGATTTTGATGCGGTTTTTTTTTATTCAAGTGGAAGGTTTATAAATCATTTATGACACATATGTTTCCACGAGGGCGAAGCCACGGGGCGCAGCTAGTAAGTTATAATAACAACTGATACCTACACTTGGCATACACCGCCGAAGGCGGTCCATATCAGGACATGACACAAAAAAAATCTGACATAATTAATTCTAAATTCAATTCAATTCAATTCTAAAATTATAAAGACTAAATAAACTATTAATTCTTTATTTTACTATTATTATTATTGTTTTAAAATTGTACAATTGTACACTAATAACTATTGGGATATGGAATAAAGCTGTTTATATTTTTATTTATTTTACCTACACTTAATACAATAAGCAATGATGATGACCACGATGAGTAATCCTCAGTGGCAGAGTAAGATAATGGAAAGCCAAGCTTTCCACTATTTTTGGTGATTCCCTCATCATCGTCAGCACTCTTACACTCTGGGGCTGACACTCCTAAAAATAAGTGCGATTTTTTTGAACCTTTTAGACCTTCCGATACGATGTACCTGTTTATTATTTGATTTCTACCCGCGAGGTATGTATGGGTTATGTTTATTCATTGCTTCTATGTCGTTAGCGAGAATAGACTAGATACTATATCAGTATGCTCTGTCTATTACTACCAAGCATCTAAACGGCTAAAGCGATTTTGATAAATGTGGAATCAAATTACTCGTCCTTCTCGTTTATGGTTCTAAGCTGCATTTGCCCTCTAATTTAAGTGAAAAAGCGAGGACCGAATAAGGTTTTTCTATAGTTTTTAAGTAATTAGTACCCAGTACTAATATCAGTACCCATAACACAAGTTATTCTTAGCTTGGGGCTAGATGATGCTGTTTGGATTGTCCGGTATTATTTAATTATTTTTATAATCACTTATTGAATGCGGGATTTCCTCATTCCGTCGTAAATTTGACGATCACGAACCATTGGTACCATTAGACCTTGACCGAAAAACAACAAGGAAAATTATAATATTTTATTGCTGTCAAATTGCTATGCGTGTAACCAATTAAATGTAGGCGAATTAAGCATCGAATGTATGTATAGTCTGCCTGTTTTTTTTTCAAGATGCGCATAGAGACTGAAAACTCAAGGTAAAAACAGCGTGTCGTATCGTGCGTCGTAAAGATGCTGTAACTCTTATGACGAGCTATTATTTCTGTAGATTCTCTCACAAGGTATCCTTGCGTGCAAAACTTGGCAATTTTAGTACGAACGCGATCACCGCTCTGTGCACTGTGTTTACAAGTGTCTGTTGGCCATCTAGTTTCGCCCTGCGGCTTCGTCCGCGTGGAAATCTATGTGTCAAATAGTTTATAAACCTTCCTCTTGAATCACTCTATTTAAAAAATCGCATCAAAATCCGTTGAGTAGTTTTAAAGATCTAAGCATACATAGGGACAGACAGACAGCGGGAAGCGACTTTGTTTTATATTATCTAGTGATGAGACAGAAACCAGTAAGAATAATTCTAAGTTTCATCATCATCATCACACTAGAAACAACGTATCCTTTTTGTAAAATTAAACGGGCGCGCTTCCTCAAGTACAGCCGTCCGATTTAAATAAATAAATTATAAATAAAATATTTATTAACCAAAACACATGCGAAATCATTTCAAATACAGTGGCAGTGGAACTTAAACTAAGCAAGAATGCTTGTATCTTGAGGTCCGTGAGTGCGTTTGACAGGAAGGATTTCAGAGGATTTGTTAATAAGTAACGCATTCGATCGTTACCCGATTATTTTATGAATAATCTGTATTAAATTGTGAATGGGAGTGGGTTAAGTACGAACCTTGTCAGTGTTGGAAGAATACCAAAGTTTCATCCTTAACCAGGGACTTCGGGTTGGATTAGTTTTTATTGTTCTGTAATGTTGTTCAGCTTATTGATTCAAATTGAAGAAGCCGGGTTTTTTTAGTTTGTTAATTGATGTGCAACTTGTGCAAGGGTTTCTTATAAGTTATAAATTATAATGGATACCATAAAAGTTGTGGGTGAATTTGTGAGGGAGAGGTCGCCATTTTCGGTGAGTAAGATAAATAAATAAATAAATAATGCTATAGGCCCAAGCTAAGCAGAGCTATTGTGTTTTGGGTGCTAGATAACTGATACTCAATACTCAATATTAAAAAAAGTACTACTTATTAAAAAAAGTACTACTTGAGTCTCAACACATACATCCAGTTCAAATAAGCCATTCTTTGCCTTCATTTAAAAAAATTAGATAATATTACATATTAACAATCTCATTGTAGTTTTAACAGGTTTATTTTATTTTAAATGTACAAAGATCATTTTAAAATTTATATACGTATTTTATTTTAAATAATATTGTTTACAGTACATACAGTTTTAGTTTCTGTTGATTAATTTATATTTTTGTTTGGTTCCTCACTATATTAGGCAACCTTGCGCACCACGGTCTCCACGGAAGACCAGCGCTATGGTACGATCTGCTCTACCATAGCACATGCTGAGTGGAGACCGATTTTTGTCAGTCTCTGTCTTCTGTTAATCTAAGTTTAGTTTATAAGAGTCTCTGTTCTGTTCTGACAAAATAAAAATCTTTTTTCCTTTTTTTTTTACAATGGTTTATTGCTTTCATGTGTACAAAAGTTCTTAAAAAATATATATAAGTCCAACATGCACCCTGCAAGGGTATTGCAACATAAATTTAAAGTTAAATGCTAGGTGGCTATATACAATAAGGTTAATAATATGCCTAATTTACCATTTCAAGTTAAAATTATAAACCAATTATATTATATTATTAGATATACAACACATTACATAGATAGATATTTTTTATTGTACCTACATAGAAAACGTCCAGAAGACCCTGATCATATATCTGTAGATTGCACAAACGTTGTCCCGAGGCGGGAATTGAACCCGCAAACTACTGCGTCGCAGGCGGTCCTTCGCTCACCTCTACATAAACCTATATAGGTAGGTACAGAAACGTACCTTTTTAGTATTCACAATGACATTGCGACCTACATCACGGATTCGTCATGCTACCGACCTTTAAAATGTTGTAAAACAAATGTTATACAAAATGCCTCTACACACTGTACAGCATTACATTGATGATGATGGGCTTACTCATCGATCATCATTTGTTTGTAGGTTGTGATGGGTAAACTTGAAATAATGATTTCAATTTTGTATATATAAATTTTTATTATGTATGCAACGATATGCTAAATGCTTGAAAACGAAAGTTTTCAACCAGTGCGTCCTACCCGTTATGACCTACGGAGCTGAGACGTGAGCACTCTCGGTAGGGCTGGTCCACCAGTTCAAGGTCGCTCAGCGAGCTATGGAAAGAGCTATGCTCGGAGTTTCTCTGAAGGATAGGATTCGTAACGAATACATCCGACAGAGAACCAAAGTTATCGACATAGCTCTGAGAATTAGCAAGCTGAAGTGGCAGTGGGCCGGCCATATCTCGCGAAGAATCGACGGCCGCTGGAGCAAACGTGTTCTTGCGCGGAGACCACGACTCGGTAAACGTAGTGTAGGACGCCCTCCGACCAGGTGGGATGACAAACTGCGAAAGACTGCATGTAAATGCTGGATGCGGCAAGCGGAAGACAGGGCGCTATGGCGCTCATTGCGGGAGACCTACATATGTATGTTCAGTAGTGATGCAACAATAACGAGTCGAAATTAATATTTTTTGTATTATAATTATATTTTATTGTTGTCTGAAATAAACGTCCTCTGAATACTTTTCACCTCCCTGCCAAATTTCATTAAGTTCCGTTCAGCCGTTAAAACGTGAAAAGGTGAAAGACAGAATTTCTATCGTTTTTATACTTCTTTCGATAAAAGACCTATGTCCATTCCCGGGATTCCACCTACCTCCCTGCCAAATTTCATTGGGATCCGTTCAGCTTTAGGCAAAAAATAAGACACACAGAGTTACGTTCGAATTTATTAATATAATTATATTACAGATGTATATAATATATAAGTAAATGTCTTATTGACGCAATTTTATTTTCAATGATGCTACTCACGTTTCAACTTTATTTCAATGGGAGACATTACAATAAACTGTAGTGACAGACTTGCCCAATACAGTTCCACCAAAATAACTGTCTAATGATGAGCTCTAATCGTTCGGTCATACCTGGTCATACTAACTCTGACTTACCTGTAGCGGTGGACGTGACAGCAAACAATAGCCACTGAGAATTTATTTCGCCGTGGCAAAATAACTATCAGATGAAGATATCTAATCGCTCGTAGCACATGACAGCAACCAATAATCACTGACGATTTATATTAGCCGAGTAAATTAGATATAATTTTGAATAGACGACCGATGTGGCGCGGTGGGCGAAGGTCCGCCTGCGACGCAGGAGGTTGCGGGTTCGCTTCCCGCCTCGGAACAAATGTGTGTACGATCTGCAGATATTTGTTTCGGGTGTTCTGGTTGTTTTCTATGTATAATAAAAAAAAATCTATCTATGTAATGAATTGTATTATGTATATCAGTTATCTAGTACCCATAACACAAGCTCTGCTTACCATGAGGCTAGATAATGCTGTGTGAATTGTCCAGCATTATTTATTTATTTATTAATATAAAATTATAAATGTAGCTTATGTATTAGGTATTTAGGTCGCGCATCCGCGCAAGTGGGAACATGACATAAGGTCACCGGCTCAGATGAAAGCTGCTATAAATCATTGTATTATGCACAGGTACTTACGTGGATTGGCTGGAATATCTGGATCAGAAATCAACAATTGGTTTGTGTCCTAGTACACACACCAATTGTTGATTTCTGGATGGTTTTTAATTATTTGCAATATTGCGGCTGAGTCGTTTTGTGAAAACTTTTTGACAGATGCGGGGAGTGAAAGGGGTGGGGGAAGAGAGGTCTAGGAATAGGGATGTACCCGCGATCAATCATAATGAAAACTTCGACCGATTTATGAAGTTATACAAAAATACAAAATACAAAATATTTATTTCTGTAACTTAATGTACAATAAATATAACAGTGTTTGAGATTCCCTTTTAAGTAAAAGAAATACCTGTGTTAGGGAAGTTGGCAGATACTAAATACGAAACAATCATGATGATGTGATGATCAGTCATCACATCATCATGAATTATAGATGACTCATGATTTGATATGATGATGACACAAATGTCATAGCTGCGCTGGTTTTTAGTGCGTTACGGTGTTTTTGCAGCGGTGTAGTGAAATGGGCGTTGAGATAGGTATAGTTAAAATAGCGATTCGCACTGTTTTTCTACCATTAGTGGACAAAATCATGACATTAAGGGCTACTGTGAGGCTGTAATGATGATTTCTGTTCTATATACAATGTCGCAGTAGTTCATTTCTCAGCCATGCCACAGAAATTTTGGTGGAACTATACTTACCCAACACCTTGCCAACTTACTTGACGCAGTGTCATTGTCCGCCCTTATATGCCTTTGTTTTGACGCTATTGATTTTTAATTTGATTATGTCGTCATAAATAACGCCATGAGTAACTTAGAGGTTCATTTCACTTACGTATCGTATTTGTTACAATGTGTACCTACTCGTATAAGGCATCTGTTCTTCGAAAAAAATAACAGACAATGACTTTCTAATTGACGTTTTTGACAGCAATAAAAAATTAATTAAAGAAGCTGCTAATCGTCCGATTATCGTTTGAAGAACACGACCTTAAATAAAGGTGCACTGTTATTCAAAATTAGATTCTGATATAAATACAAATATCACTAAATCAAAATGACTGTAAATCTCGATACCATATAATAATAACACAATCTCTACTTAGCTCGGGGCTAGATAATGCATTATTTTTATTATTTCATATCATTTATTTAAAATTTCGTTATAAAATATGTTAATACTATAGAAAATACAATTACATATTATGAAACATATATCAAAACGGTAGATCACCGACCGCGAAGCTAGGCGCGGCTGGTGACTAGGGCTGCAGAGAAAACAAACTTCCTGACGATACGTGCCGATCCAAGATTACCGCCTTTCTTTTGGATCTGGCCCTTGATCCAACTCCTAGCGAGAGTCTCTTCAGATGTTGATAGAGGTTCTTTGCTATTACGCTGTGAACCGAAATCGGGACGATGGATGGTCGCTGAATCTACATCCGACATGCTGCCCATTAGCCAAGTCAATGTATTTGATAAGTATTATTATTTATTATTAATAGCACTTTCCCTTGCTTCAGCTGGACACATGGTTCGGGCGTCCGAAGAAAGGCGGCGGTCAGATCGAGCGAGGCTATGACACGGTGCCGCGGGGCGCGGAGCCTCGCTCCGAAGAGGACGATGCCGCGGAGTACACCGCCAAGATAGACGCGCTCGACGAAGAGCAGCTGCAGCGGCGGTTTGAGGAGATGCTGGTAAGGAAATAACACCTTTAAAACGACTGATCGAAAGTCCACTTTATCCTTCCCCCTATATCAGGGCTGCCAGACGCTTTGCAGTCCGTTATGCCTGACGTTAAGCTTACTGGTGATGATCTAAGTGTTGCGTCAACAGCTGGCGACTCTGGTATTGTAGAGACTGTAACGCCGGTTAGTTTAGACGACTGAGTGGTGGACGGAATGGAAATGGAGCCTTGCATAGAAAAGGACGATGCCGCGGAGTACACCGCCCAGATAGACGCGCTGGACGAAGATCAGCTGCAGCGGCGGTTTGAAGAGATGCTGCTGGAGACCTTTAAAACGACTGAGTGATAGTATGTTCTTCTTCAATTCTTCCTTGTACCTATATTAGTGAGAGACGCTTTGCAGTCCGTTATGATTATGACTGACACAAAGCTTGCTGGTGGCGATCTATGCTTCGCTTATCACCCTACAATAATCCGTATCTTTTCTTCTATTTCAGTCTGATATGAATCTCAATGAAGCTAAGAAGGAGCCGCTTAGGAAATACTCCCGGGATCAGCAGAAGAAGATGCTGATCGCGTATCGATTCGTCAATGCACAAGTAAGTCCTGCTACACAGATATGTATATAGCTTGCAAGCTATATGCTTCTGCCCGCAGCTTCGCACACGCGATACCAAGACTTTCAGCGCTCAAGAATTATAGCTGCAATTATTAACATCGCCGCCGCCGTAAGAGGCAAGGGACTGGCAGACGCAAACTAAGCACAAGGCTTGTGTCTTGGGTGTCGGTGCATGTATCGGTTATACTGGTTAAAAAACTACTTTATTTTTCAGGAAGGCCGATCAAAATTCGAGAAACCCTCCGACTACGTAGGTTACCTCAGCCAGCCAGAACTGTCAGTGGGCAAACTTCACGGCTGTTTGGAGAACCTTCGCATCTCCCTCACAAACAACCCTCTATCCTGGATCCAGGAGTTCGGTACCAAGGGTATCCACAGCCTGCTGTCTACCCTCAACCTGTGCTATACCAAGTAAGTGCGAGTAGATGGAAAACTAACTTGTATTCTTCAAACTGATGGTTTTTTGGAGATCCTTGGCATCTCCCTCACAAACAACCCTCTATCCTGGATCCAGGAGTTTGGTACCTAGGGCATCCATAGTCTCCTGACTACCCTCAACCTGTGCTATACCAAGTTAGTGCGAGTAGATGGAAAACTAACTTTTATCCTTCAAACTGATGGTTGTTTGGAGAATTTTCAGGCCATTGACAGGTATTCACTGAAAGTTACATTACAAAATGATACCCCAACTCTGCCCCATCGCACCGTTTTACGAAAACCAACAGTTTTTATCATCCTAAGCACTAGACTTATGGGTGCCAATTATGGGTATTACGCCCATGATATAACAGTCAATATTAAAGCGCTTATCAGGGGGAGGCCTGCGTCCAGCAGTGGACCAATAAAGGCTTGAGGAGGTGAGGTAGATTGATTGGATTTTGGCAGCATTGATATTAACCCAATTTGGATTGTGTTTTATAAACAAGCCATTAAAAGGTGTTAATTTTTCATGCTGTCAGTGGAAGTGGATTTTATCGGTAAGAAAATAAATTATTATATATATTTTAGGATTTTATGAACGACACCCAAAATAGAAAGGTACGTTTAAAAATACACATAATCACAAACAGTATTAACAAGTTCAAAGCTTTTTTCACAATACGTGCTCGAAAAATGCACTTTATACGTCAGGTAGTCCTAAACGAAAACAAGTGGTTATAACCCTTTTGGCTGAGAAATGGCGAAGTTTATACTACATTCAAACAAATCTAATGAGATCTCTTAGTGCGAGTCTCCTTGAGAATGTCTAGGAAAATGCGATACTAGACAGATACAATAGATTATCGCTTTATTGCACCATCAATACAGACTAGTAGTTTTGTAGGAGCTAAACAACTAGTTTGATAAAATAATCAAAATCAATAAAGTTCATTTGATCATGACAGACATTATAAAAACAAGATACGACACAGGTAATAAAGTGAAATAACTAATAACTATTCAGAAACTTGTTATACCAAAAACTTATTTGTTACTAATTAACTAGTTGTTGGATTGAGATAGAGATAGAGAAACTTTTATTGGACTAAGCACAGTTACAGCACAGAACGAATAAGAATAGAATTATATAAAATAAAAATCATTATTATAATACTTAAAATTAGGAGGTATACACCTGACCTGCCCACCCACCACAGGTGGGTGAGTAGAAGGTGCATTTTAACTACAAGAAGGTACAGAGCTACTGGTACAACAAACAAATGATTCAGTAACTAAATATACCTAGTTCAGTAGGCTACTAGTGTAGGTAGCCTCTATGCTGCAACAGTGCAGATCAAAGGGTTCCTCCTCAGCTTAATGCTATGTAAGGCAGCGCTGATTTTCAGGAGAAACCGTTTGAGGTGACCTCACAACCAAATTCTGGTAGTTTGTTAAGCGGAATCCTCATGGACAGAGAAAATGTTCCTCCGTCCATGAATATCCAGATCAATATCTCTATTCCTTTGGATTGCTGGAAAATGTAAATGTCCTGTAATGTACAAATTAGTCCAAAGGACATAATCTATTATTAATTTTAAGTAGAAGCCCTCTAGTTATAAGCAAACTAACACAATAGATTGATTAATTATTATTATTATTATGTTACAGCGATTCCCGCTACGACAGAGTACAATACGAGTGCATAAGATGTCTGTCCGCCATCTTGAACAACACAGTCGGTATCCGCGCAGTGTTCGAGTGTCAAGAAGCGCTGCCAGTCCTCGCGAGGAGTCTCGACCACAGGAAACCCACCTGCGCGCTCGAAGCGTCAAAGGTAACTAACAACTTGTTGGATCCACAAGTGTATTAATACAAGGTACATATTTTAAGGTAGACGCCATTTTGAATAGCACTGTCCGCCATCTTGTGCAACGCAGTTGGTATCCGCGCAGTGTTCAAATCTCTAAGAGAGAGATAAGCGGTAACTAAAAGCGTATATTTCAAGGAGCGTGCGATTATTTAAGCGCCATTCACACCGGTGATATAATGCATTTCCGAGTAATGGTCTCTATCCTAACTAGATCTACAAGTTTTTTTTTTATATAAGTCAACATGCGGCATTTTTTATATCATTGCCGCCATTTAGAAAAATACTTTAGAGATAAAAAAGCCGATCCTTCTCATTTCTGTCATTTCTATTTATCATCATTGCAATATCTAACACCATTTTAAAAAACCCTCAAAAATTTGTCCACAGGTCCTAGCCGCGATATGTCTAATACCGAACGGGCACGAGAAGGTTCTAGAAGCGATCACAATGGCGGGAGAATCCAGCAGAAAGCCAAGGTTTCTGCCTATCGTGGAAGGTCTGGAGGGAAAGGCACCTGAGAGCTTGAAGGTAGACTTTAGCGACTACTGTTTAAGAATCAGTTTCGTTTGTAGCTATAGTTGTTCGTGGCGGAGAAGGTTCTAGAAGCAGTGGTGGGAGAATCCAGCAGAAAGCCCAGGTCTCTACCTTTCGTGGAAGGTCTGGAGGGAAAGGCACCTGAGAGCTTGAAGGTAGACTTTAGCGACTACTGTTTAAGAATCAGTTTCGTTTGTAGCTATAGTTGTTCGTAGCAGAAGGTTCTAGAAGCAATGGCAGGAGAATCCAGCAGAAAGCCCAGATGTTTACTCATCGTGGAAGAACTCGAAGTGACTGCTTAAGAGCTTGAAGGTAGACTTAAGTGTCTACTGTTTAAGAATCATTTTCGTTTGTAGCTATAGTTGTTCGTGGCGGAGAAGGTTCTAGAAGCAATTGTGGGAGAATCCAGAAGAAAGCCTATGTTTTTATCCATCATGGAAGAACTCAAATGAAAGCTACCAGAGAGCTTGAAGTTAGACTTTAGCGCCCACGGTTTTTAGTGACTACTGTTTAAGAACTTTCTTAGTCGTCCTTTAACGAATTGTTGCGGAAGTTACATTCAAAAAAAAAATTATTAGAGCTTCATACACATGTACAATACCTTTAGAAACTTTACATTAAACAAGTAATATTAACAAATAATCACAGACAAAAGACAAAACGTGTACAATAAAATAAATAGAAATAAATAATGCTGGACAATTCACACAGCATTATCTAGCCCCATGGTAAGCAGAGCTTGTATTATGGGTACTAGATAACTGGTATACATAATACAATACATTACATAGATAGATATTTTTTATTATACATAGAAAACGACCAGAACACCCGGAACAAATATCTGCAGATCGTACACACAATTGTTCCGAGGCGGGAATCGAACCCGCAACCTCCTGCGTCGCAGGCGGACCTTCGCCCACCGCGCCACATCGGTCGTCAAAAATATTAACAAATAATCACAGACAAAAGACAAAACGTGTACAATGTGTACATACTACATTGTTTACGCTTCGACTGTCAGCGAGCGAATAATTAGGGGAGGCTGTCCAGTGTCCAGCTGTGGACTAGCATAGTCTGATGATGTTTCGTCTGATCATGCCAGTTTAATATAGGGAAAATCAGTCTTATTTTATTCACAATAAAGCTTAATTTCCTTTCAGAACGGCTGCATGCAACTTATGAACGCGATTATAACAGAGCCAGAAGAACTTGAGTTCAGAATGCATTTGCGGAGCGAGTTTATGAGAACGGGACTCTATGATCTTATCGGTAAGGATTACTCGAATAACATATGTAGCCACTTAGTAGATAGATAAATACACTTCTTATAATAATAATAATAAAATCATTTAATGCCATTTCTTAATCTAAACTAATATTAAATACAAAAAGCAATTTCTTATAATAGGCAAAGGGAGTATACTCAGCATTGTGCTGCGTGCCAAGACATGCGGCGCTGGTTTTCAATACACTCCCGTCGGATAGGTGGTCACCGAGGGGATGGGACCGAGCGGGCTAAAAGTAGATTCTTATACTTATTAATAAGTTACAATGGTACAATTAAAAAAACTCATATATAAAAATATTTAAAAAAAAATACTAGTGAAAGTATTATCCAATATAATACGTTATTATTATACACATTTATAAACAACACTTGTCGCATGTATATCTTTTTGTAATGATCTGGTGTACTATAAAGTATTTTGTATTTTATTTTACACTTAATATGGATTAGGTTTTCAGCTATTTTACTTTCTTCGACTTCAAATAGTTAATATTTTATGTATAATAGTGTCTATAATCAGTATTTATTTCCATTAACGTTTATACAAGTATTTATGTATTTGTATGTTTTTTATTGTATATAATTTATATTATTTACATTAGTCTACAATACGCCACCGTCTATACCGCTAATAGCTACGTGTCCATCCAAAGGTTGCCTGGAAGAAATCGCTCTTAGCGATAAGGCCGCCCATTGTGCATCTTTATGTTTGTTTGTTCTTTACTGTTTTTTTTCTGTGTTTGATGTGCAATAAAGCGTTGTATTGTATTGTATTTTATATTTATTTATTGAGATATTAACATCGTTACAGGTTTTTTATTAAGCCCTAAGGCGATGTTATATCTACTTATAGAACCTATTTATTGAGTCGTATGAACATACAACCTATACACAAGTTGTTAGTCGACTGCTGGACATAGGCCTCCCCCAATGAGCGCCATAGCGCCCTGTCTTCAGCTTGACGCATCCAGCATCTGCCCACAGTTCAATTTAATTAATTAATGTTATTTTCTTGTTTGGCAGATGAACTACGCGCGGGCGCGGAAGGTTCGCGACAGATTCAGATGAACGTGTTCGATACGCACGCGTCCGCTGATCAAGACGAGTTCCTAGCAAAGTTCGATGACGTCAGGTAAAAACACTGAAATTAACAAGAAAAAACAGGGCAGTCCCCATGGAAATCTATGTGTCAAATGGTTTAAATGATAAAAGGTATCCTATGTCCGTTTCCTGGTTCTAAGCTACCTCCCCACCAATTTTCAGCCAAATCGGTATGGTGATTATGTAACTCGCGATCGGTTTTCGACTGGCGTGAATTAAGCAATCAATGCTGTTCTCGCAATGATAGCTGGGAGAGTGGACTGCCCGTACACCAGGCACTGTTGTGAGCGCCACCTTCCCAGCAATCCTTTTAGTTTTTAAGATTATCTTGTCTATTTACTAATATGAGTCTAAATGCTTGAAATAAATACTTTTTATTTTTTTTTATTTTAATGCTGTCAAACGCCAATTTTGACGTTGTAGCTGGTGTCAAACTAATACAAAATTGACGTTTGACAGCACTGATTGCTTAATTTACGCCTGTTGCAAACCGGTCGCGAGTTACATAATCACCCGGCGGTTCAGCCTTTCTTGAGTTATAAATAGTGTAACGAACACTACTTTCTTTTATATATTTAGATTTATGCATTCGGTGACGATGACACGAGTTCCATGATTTTTGTTCCCCAAAATAGTGCTCAACGCGCCTAGAGAAGTTTTCACTTCAAAAATCAAACTGGTCACTTTATTGCCTAGTAGTCATGTCTTTTAAATAGTCCTAGGTAATAGGGTCCTTTAGACCTTTTAAAGGAAATAAAGTCAAAGTCAAAAATCATTTATTTCTATAGGCTTACAAAATAAGCACTTAGAGAAGTCATATTTTATACATTAAATTATTATCAAAAAAAAATATTTTACTGTTTACATAAATTTTTTGTCCTCTAGTGGAAGAAGTGAAAAAGAAACCACTAGTATGTTCATCTCTTATACGTCTAATGCATGGTTATTTCCCTATTTAAGTCTAATTATAATATGACTGAAAGCACTGTGATATGTAAAAAAAAAATAAGTATTTATAACTTTTTTTTTTTTTTTTTTTTTAATTTTTTTATAATTATAATTTGTATAGTGATTAAGTATGTCCATTTTAGTTCTTAGAGGCTGTTGATTTTGTTTTATAAATAAATGAATAAATAATTTCAGAGTGGACTTCAACGATGCAAACGAATGCTTCGAGTTAGTAAAGAACCTAGTAATGGACACGCCGGCAGAACCCTACCTCCTGTCCATACTGCAGCATTTACTGTTTATAAAGGACGATGAACTCATCAGGTAACTTAATATCATCATCAGCCTATGTTAGTCCACTGCTAGACATAGGCCTCCCCTAATGAGCGCCATAGCGCCCTGTCATCAGCTTGACGCATCCATCATCTCCCTGCAGTCTTTCGCAGGCGTCATCATCCCACCTTGTCGGAGGGTGTCCTACACTACGTTTACCGAGTCGTGGTCTTCGCAAAAATGTTTGTTCTGAGGCGAGAATCGAAGGCGCAGGCCGTGGCGTCGCAGCGATCGTCAAATTAAAGAAACGTCGGTTAGTGTGGCGCACGATAAGTTTGCATACAAATTCAAAAATGCATCGCATACGTTTCTTAGCGTGGGTTGAATCTGTTCCTAGCTTTATCCGCCGCAAACTGAAGTCATTTAACATTTAATTCTTTATTGTACGCACAAAATAATACATAGAAATAACTAAAGGAACAAGGTATGTACATGGGCGAGCTTAACCCTGTCAAAGAGTTTTCTTCCAGAAAACCTTAGGGTTATAGGATAGGCGATGGAACAGATAGAGGAAGTAAAGAAGTAGATATCCCGTTTTAAATGACTTTAGTGTTAATAACCATGATAGTGTCAAAAGTTTTAAAGGTAGAGTAAGTGTACAAAGATAGACTAGAAATAAAATAAAATATAGAGTATGAGAACTAATCTTGACGACCGATGTGGCGCAGTGGGCGAAGGTCCGCCTGCGACGCAGGAGGTTGCGGGTTCGATTCCCGCCTCGGAGCAATTGTGTGTACGATCTGCAGATATTTGTTCCAGGTGTTCTGGTCGTTTTCTATGTATGATAAAAAATATCTATCTATGTAATGTATTGTATTATGTATATCAGTTATCTAGTACCCATAACACAAGCTCTGCTTACCATGGGGCTAGATAATGCTGTGTGGATTGTCCAGCATTATTTATTATTATTATATGTATTTACATAGGCGAGCTTAACCCTGTCAAAGAGTTTTCTTCCAGCAAACCTTAGGGTTATAGGATAGGCGATGTAACGGATACAGGAAGTGTACAAAGTAAATACGTTGAAAGGATAGATTAGACTAATAGTAAAATACAATATGGAGTATGAGAACTAACCTAACTTTATCTTTGTTTCCAGGCCAGCATTCTACAAGCTAATAGAAGAATGTATAACACAGATAGTACTGCACAAGAACGGCTACGACCCGGACTTTAGGCTGACGCAGCGATTTAACATCGACGTGCAACCGCTTATAGACGGACTTATCGGTGAGAAAAGTTTATATTTTGTCTGACTATAACGCGTCGAAACGGCCAGGGGTCGAATTCTGCTATAAATCACTTTACTATGACAGTCCTATTGTGACAGAATCGTCCATGTAAAGTAAAGTAAAAGTAAAAAATCATTTATTTCTTTAGGCATACAAAATAAGCACTTAGACAAGTCATATTTTATATATAAATTATTATCAAATAAAATTATTATACTGTTCACTTCAATTTTTTGTCCACTAGTGGAAGAAGTGAAAAGAAACCACTAGCATGTTCATCTCTTATATCATGGATGAAGGTAACTAGTGTCTAACCAATGGATACGCTATACGGATTTATTTTGCGTAACATTAGATAGACTGATAGAAAACACTTTATTATATACCACACAAAACAAAACAATACAGGAATAAACAATAGAATAAAGGAAGTATAAAGGGCGGCCTTATCGTTGCGAGCGATCTCTTCCAGGCAACCTTTGGATGGACTGAATGAAAATGAAATGAAAAAGGTTTATTTAACACGACACATTACAATTTTAAAAACACAAAGGATAACTAAGAACTAGGCAAAAACTTAATTACTAAAATAATAGAGGTTACACAGTTATATACTTAAAAATACAAAACAAAGAAAAAACAAAATGGGGGTATTTTGTTTTTTCTTAATTAATTTTATAATCGTAAAACGATGTCTCTTTACAGAAAAATCAAGAGCCGAAGAGGAACGTAAAATAGATGAATTAAAATCTAAACTAGAGACAGCCATAGCAGCGAGGCAAGAAGCCGAGGCGAAAGCGGCGCATTTAGAAGAACGGCTAAAGAACTCGCCGACCGGACCGAGCGGGGTCACGCAAGGGACTATCGCTCAGATTGCCAAGGTAATAAGGTGTATTTTGCTTTGCCTCATCAACATATATACCTACCAATAGAAGTTAATAAAAAAATTACCAAACAAATATTAAAAACGTATAAATAAATAATACTAGACAATTCACACAGCATTATCTAGCCCCATGGTAAGCAGAGCTTGTGTTATGGGTACTAGATAACTGTTATACATTATACAATACATTAAATAGATGGTTTTTTTTTATTATACATAGAAAACGATCAGAACACCCGGAACAATTATCTGCAGATCGTACACACAATTGTTCCGAGGTGGGAATCGAACCCGCAACCTCCTGCGTCGCAGGCGGACCTTCGCCCACCGCGCCACATCGGTCGTCATATTATTCATATAATATCATTCATTTACCCTCAAATATCTTTCAAGCTCGCATATCTATACTTAATCTTATCTATACTAACGAAAAAGGAGCATCCTGTAGCTGAACTCAGGCGCAGTGGAATCGCTGCTCGCTCGTGATTGGTGAATCGCCTGTGTGCTGCGCCAAGCCATGCAGCGGACAGCGATGTCACTGTGCTTGTGTGCGTGACTGCCTACCGCACTAGTTGCCGATGCTAGCATTAATTTTATTTCAGTATTGTTAAGAAAATCTTTGTGTCTAGATAAACCTATGTTAGGATTAAAGACGATATTAACAGTTAACTGTAAGAAATTTGTAAATGAAGTGAAATAATAATAATAAATGTTATTTGTAGACGATCGGCAGTCCAGGCGGACCGGCGCCGCCCCCACCCCCGCCTATGCCTGGAGGTAAGAACCACATCGTTATATATATATATATACATATATGTATATATACCTTTCTATACTAACCAAGGTATAATAAAAAGTAAGGGGGGTTCAGCTTTATTTATCACAGAACCCAGGAAAAATATTTTATCCTTACTTAGACATATCACCTTACATTACATTAAAACGTATTATTATTAATATTAATTGTATATAAAGGTACCTTAATGGAATTAATAATAATTCAAATTCTTAATTCAATTAAAATTAATTGTATTAATGTTATTAGTAAGAGGGCATGCGGTGTTGTCTATTTGTAACATCTTATTAACACAATATGTATAAGCAAATAAATGATCTTTACCTTTCATTAATACTTAAGTAACATGGTGGTCAAATATAACTTTTATTAATAAAATATATAATATTAATACTAACAAGCATGTTGTCACGTTCTTTTAAGGGGGACCGCCGCCGCCACCGCCTTTACCGTCAGGTTAGTATTTTATGTAGTCAAATATAACTAGCACGCAAGATTTAGTATTTTATGTAGTAAATTGTACAAGCACGCAAGATTTAGTATTTTATGTAGTAATTTGTACTAGCACGCAAGCTTTCATATTTTATGTAGTAATTTGTACTAGCACGCAAGATTTAGTATTTTATGTAGTAATTTGTACTAGCACGCAAGATTTCATATTTTATGTAGTAATTTGTACTAGCACGCAAGATTTCATATTTTATGTAGTAATTTGTACTATCATGCAAGAGTTTAGTATGTAAATTAGTTTTTGTTTTTGTTTTTCAAGGTTCTTTATTTAACATAATTTTTTACAATCGTAGGTTAACTAAACACTTTAGAACCAACTTTAAATACAAAATAAATTAATTAATAACTCGACAGGCTGAACGCCTTTAAAAGTTTTTTGATTAAATACTATTTATAATAACTAACACTTATTGAATCATGTACTACTAAAATTATAAAAATTTTAAACAAAAGTTACATAAAATAATTACGTCGTATGAGCACTTTGTAAAGTGCGCATTTTTATAGTAAAGTTGTTCAAGCTTCGTAACCTTAAAACAAATAAGGTTATTCTTGATGACATGAATACAAATTTGGGATATCACTTATTTATCTATTCAAGCATACGAAAATAATATTGGGATACTTATAAGTAATTGCGGACGGCAAACGTTTTTTTCGCTACCCGCGAACCGGGCAGTTAGCGAGTATTTTATGTTGTAATTTTGTATACTCACGCAAGTGTTTTCTATTTAATAAATGGTAGCATTTGGAGTTTTTTTTCTGTAAATAACTTTTGGGCTATTTAGAACTAATTTGCTTCTTTTTAATGAAAAACGGAAACCTATCTTATGTAGTTCAACTATACTAGCACGCAAGAGTTAGAATTTATGTAGTAAATTGTACTAGCACGCAAGAGTTAGTATTATGTAGTAAATTGTACTAGCACGCAAGAGTTAGTATTTATGTAGTAAATTGTACTAGCACGCAAGAGTTATTTTATGTAATCAATTGTAGAAGCACGCAGGAGTCTTTTATTAAGTAAATAGTACTAAATATAAACAATTATTAGATGTATAATATGACTTACATCTCAGCTACTTTATATCGCGTGAAATTAAACAATAGCAAACTTTTCTGGAATTTTCCTATTTGAAAATAACTATTCAGAGTTTATTTCTCGGACAATCTAATAGGGATGATGACAGTAACAAAAACACACCCAAATTATGTATTTACAGAATTATAACTGAGCCATAGATTACAAAACACGTATTATATTTTTTGTTCTGAACGAGATTGATTATTATTTTGATAAAATAAAACTAAAAAATACAGCAATCGGCCATGAAACGTTAAGGGGCCTCCGGAGGGACGAATTCTTCATACAAACGTAATACCAAAATGATTTCCAATTCAAGCATATTTCCTCTATAATATTGTATTATTTGTATTTCAATAGTATTTATCTAGGTTCCTAAATAGTTTTTTTTTTTCAAAATACTTACCTAAAATTAAATAAAAGCCAATCGCATTTTGCACATTTTTATGCGGAAATGGACAAGTTTTCTTCCTATTTGTTTCGTATTAAAAACATCAATATCTTATGTTTTATTTATTAAGAAACATAGCTTATATTGTCTAGTTACAGAATAATTATTCTTTGTGAAGAATCCAAAAAAAAATTAAGTCATAATTTTTGGTATTACGGAACAAACCAAATTTTGAACGGCTAATATTGCTATCGCGCACGCATGGGTCACGGCGCAAGGGTTAAACAGGGACAGCGATATTCGGAGCGATTTTTGCAAGCGATGGGCGCCGGACCCAAACACCAATCAGAGAATACTGAGCCGTGACGTCATTTAGTCACAATATGTTATGTAATGGCACAGAATAACCACAGGTATAAATATGGAAGGTCTGACTGTCTGTGGATTGTCCAGCATTATTATTATATTAATTAAAATATTATGTTCATTCTGTATCGTCAGATGTTCGTGGATCGGTGACGTCATAGACGCTAGGAGTATTGTAGCGCTCACTTTGAGTGCTGAAAACGCACGGTATGAGTTTTCTACAAGTGACTAATATGCGTAAATCCACACTAGCGCAGCGGCTGAGAAAATACAGATCTTTGTGACTCGGCAGAGCTGTAATATTTTTCGAACGAAACGCATGTGCGGCGCAACACAACCGCTGTGTAGAGCGGCAGCACGAATTTTTTAGGTAAAAAAAAGATCGCAGTCGTCGAAAAAAAACCGCAGTCAAAGTGTTAGAGCGAATATAATTTCATTAGTAAAAATTTAATATTTCCTTCAGAATATATATATATTGTTTTGCAGAAATATTATTTCTTTTGTATTCAGTAGATGTCTAAAAACATATTGGAGTAGATTTTCAAAATCAGTCATCATGCCTATTGTTTTACTACACCGCATGGTCAATACAATACAATATAACTTTATTGCACCATCAATACAAAAAAAATAATAAAAATACTAAAGGATCTTAATACTAATTAAAACTAGTGGCACAATCGGCGGCCTTATCGCTAAAAGCGATCTCTTCCAGGCAACCTTTGGATGGATAGGATCGGTATGTTTTAAAGCTGACGGTGGCGTAATTATCAAAATAATTATATATAAAATAATTGATATTTATCTTAAGTACATATATATAATAGAACAAAAAAAACAGGAACAATTAACATAGAAAATAAAACTAAAAATAAAAATCGCATGTTCGTATAGGATAGTTCATAGCCTCACTTAGTTATAATGCATGTCGCACTATTCTTGATGAATGTTTGCTTATAGGTGTGGGAGCTTCGCCGCCGCCGCCTATGCCTGGCTCAGGTTGGTATGCTATAACGCTTTTATTCATAGTAAAAGTAAAAAAGTAAAAGTAAAAGTCATTTAGTTTAGTTTAGTTTATTTATTTCCACCGTAGGTACACAATATTACACTTGATGTCGTTAAATACTATTTTAAAAGATAAATTACATTTTTATTATAACACACACTAACTTATGACAAAGGAAACACCATAGGGCATTGTGCAAAAAAAAGCAGACAGACATGCCTTCTTAAAAAATTTAAATAAATTCATTTATAATAATTTGTCACAATAAAACAGATAATAAATAATGGTATAAGTTAAATTGAATAATAAATTAGATAAAATGTCAAAGTAATCTACTGTATAATTTATTTGCAAAACACGTGTAAAAAAGATGACAAATTTTTTTTTTGAGTCAGCATGTTTGACCAATAGACATTGGTGTGCAAAAATAATTAGATGTATGACATGTAGGTCTAAATGTAATTGTACATAACAATAACAATATATTCATAATACTATACATGTCAATATTTATGTAAAGCGACGCACAACAACACATCACTTACATACTATTGTCGGTGCGAAACTGAGCGGCATCTGGCCAAGCATTAACATCATTGATCTAATCATATATAGAGTATAAAGCCTTCTTGATGAGATTTCGTTTTACGTAATGTATAAATTTACAGTTGCTTCAGATGTAAGCTTATTATAGAAGCGCCCATAAATGATTTCCCTATCTTGTGTATATTTCCCTATCTTATAAGGTTTTTTATGTCTCTGTAATAGTTTTTTTTTTTTGTAAAGTTGAAAGTTGTTGTATAGCCAACATTTAGGGCATGCCTTTAATTTAGGATTTTCTAACAATGTCTCGTTAAAAACCTATTTTATACACACAATTAATAATTTTTTTTTGCATATAATTATTTTATTGGTTGATTGATTAATCATTTCCTATTATCGGTGTATTTTCTATAATTATTTTTGTTATTTTTACACCTCTTTGCAATCTTTTAAATAATTTATAAATACATGTTGTATCACAATATCTTTAGCTTCTCTCTCACACGCATGCTTACATATTATTATATCTATCTCTTTCTGGTGGTGTTTTAGGTGCGCCTCCGCCGCCGCCGATGCCTTCAGGTTTGTACGTCTTCTATTCGCTTTACTACTTTTTGTCTAAAAATAATTAGGCGTGTTTAAAAAAAATATAAACCGACTTCAAATTTCATTTCATCACATTTAATGCCTAAATAATAGTTCTAATTAAGTGTTTGTTTTAATTAAGTGTTATTTTTGTTTTATTAATTCCAGAAGTGGTTGTTTTGTTAATTCCAGAAGTGGTTGTTTTGTTAATTTAAGTTTCTTCACTGTTACTAAGTCAACCGACATAAACATTGTTAAAAGGTTGTAAAATCTAAATAAAAATTTTTCCTAAATAATGAAAATGGGTTTAAAACTTTGTTTTAAAAAAAGTATTATCGAAATCGGTTGGCATGAAGTTGAGTTATTCGTTCATTTGTCGAGCCACACTTTCAAAAATATTGTATTTGACAAATTCAAGACTTACATGGTTTTCTCATGGATGCCATTGTCAGAACTGGACCAAATTGAAATTATATACTACACGGGAAGCACCAGCTATCAAATAAATTAAAATCGGTTTACCCAGTCGAAAGTTCTGAGTCAAACTTAAAGAAAAAATAGGAGCCATGACCTCGATTTGTGTTAAAACAAATACTGCATAATTCTATTTATTTTTAATTTCTCATAAATCAAAGTCATGACTCATTTTGTGTCTTTCGACTCTCATGGTTAAAACCTCTCCCATTTCAAAATGCCACCATGTATAGTCAATGACAAGAAGTTTGTACTAAATAAAGATAATCTTTCAGCAGGCGGAGGTCCCCCACCGCCACCACCGCCCCCAATGCCGGGCGGCATGCGCGGCCCCCCACCCCCTCCAATGCCCGGCATGGGGGGCCCCCCTCCGCCGCCCATGCCGGGTATGGGAGGCCCACGGCCGCCGCCGCCTCCGGGCGGGTTCATGGCTCCGAGGATGGTAAGTTGTAGCTACCATCATCAGCCTATGTTAGTTCGTAGTAGTCCGTAGTATTTATCCGAAGTAGTAGGTATTAGTTGTATAAAGCTTCGTGCAAGCTTAAAACATTTTATCTTTAAGAGGCCAGCAGAGGACGAATTCCCCATACAAACGTAATACCAAAATTATTTATAATTAAAGCATATTTCCACTATAATATTTTATGATTTATATTTGAATAGTATTTATCTAAGATTTTTTTTAAATAGCCAATCGTATTTTGCACATTTTTATGCGAAAATGGACAAGTTTTCTTCCTATTTGTTTCGTATTAATAACAACAATATCTTACGCGTTGTTTATTAAGGAACATAGCTTATAATTGTCTAGTAATAATAATGACAATACTATGCGAAGAATATAAAAAGGTTTTCAGTTTTAATTTTTGGTATTACGGAACACAACCAAATTTAATATACCAAATTTTGAACGGCTAATATGGCTATCGCGCACGCATGGGCGCAAGGGTAAAACACGAACAGCGATATTCGGAGTCTTTTTTGCAAGCGCCTCGAATTGAAGTTGGGAGCGAGCGTCGCCAGACCCCTACAATAAACATATTTGCAATAAAAATATTGAGTCTCATGTTGCAATAAAATCTCTCGCCATACCGCCCTGTCTTTATCCGTATCCAGCATCTGCCAGCATTTTAGATCAGATCGTCATCTCATCTGGCCACATAGCTTCCTACACTACGTTTCGAGTCCCGTGGGAGTATTGTTCTCCAGGACACGACATATATTATTTTTGAAATAATTCAAGCACCTGAAATTTTAAATTTATCATTCAACGCAGCATTTGAAGATATTCCTGTTGTTAATTTTAACATAGCTTTATAAAATGAAGCGGTTTACGTACTAAATTTTTTGTCTTTAATTCTGAGTTTAAATTTCATCAGAAATTTTATTATATATTTATTTCAGCCTATACCAGACCTCCTGCCATACGGACTCAAGCCTAAGAAGAAGTGGGAGGTAGAAGGACCTTTAAAACGAGCCAATTGGAAGACCATCGTGCCAGCTAAGATGTCCGAGAAGGCTTTCTGGGTTAAGGTATGGTAAGGTTTTTATTAATAACACTAAAATCTATAAAAAAATATCTATATAAATCTATAAACTATTTGATGTTTTTTTACAAAAACTTAAAACTGACTAAATTTCCCTGAAAATTAACGCTATTTGTTTACGTTTTACGGGAGAACAATTTGAAAGTAATGCATAAAACAACATTATTTCTATGTTCAAAAAATTTACGATGGGAGAGTTTGAGTAACAAATAAAATAAAAAAAAACACTGATTGGATTTGAATGAATGAATTGTCCTATGAAGTCGGTAAAGAATTTGATTAGCTCGTATCTTTTCCTTTTATTCGGAGTCGGCAGAGGGTAATCGGAGACACGGCGGTCAGCATATGCCCTACAAGGATGTGTTCAAACGACACCTCACCACTTGCGATATTGACCCGGGGAGCTTGCTTCTCGTAGGTCATCTTGGCGATATAATATTTACACCAGCGTTAAAGCATTTGAGGAAAAACGTCTCGAGACAATGGACACAAGACGCCAGATACAAAAACAGAGACCTAAGCCCTACACGTATACATATAACTCATCGAGCCAACTCTACTGCCATAGTGCCGTAGGGTATTCAAGACCAAGTTCGGTCTAGCGAGCCATATTAGGGCATATGATAGAAGAATCCGTGATATCTAGGGTCGCCGTCATCGAAATCGATGAGGAGGCCTATATATATTTTCAGAGAACATTTGCTCTAGCTAGATAATGCGTGCGGTGCTTTTGCACGGAGAAATTGATAGAATGTCATTTAAAACGGGATATTTACCATGATTTGATTTTTAAGTTATCCAATATTTTCGGCACAGTTTCATAAATATTGGATAACTCAAAAATCTAATGACATTAGTGTTAATAACCATGATAGTTTCTAAAAGTTTAATTGATATAATGGTTTCAACCTTAACACTTTTGAAACGTTTCTCGATCTATATAGCTTCTTTCGTCGAAGAAAAAATTCCAAAATGTGTCATTCTGAGACGATAGATAATAAATAAATAAATAATAATGCTGGACAATTCACACAGCATCATCTAGCCCCATGGTAAGCAGAGCTTGTGTTATGGGTACTAGATAACTGATATACTTAATACAATACATTACATAGATAGATATTTTTTATCATACATAGAAAACGACCAGAACACCCGGAACAATTATCTGCAGATCGTACACACAATTGTTACGAGGCGGGAATCGAACCGGCGACCTCCTGCGTCGCAGGCGCACCTTTGCCCACCGCGCCACATCGGTCGTCAATATAGATAGGTCCCATTATTATGGTCAAGCGATTCATTTAGTGGTATTGTTACGAACCTACAGTTCAGTTTTTAATAGTTTCGCAATCAAATAATCATGCATCAAAGTCACATAATAACATAAACTTGTAGTCTGTGTGTGAAGTCTCTTAGGAATAGAGGGCGCGCGTGTGCCAATGTACTACTTTTGTTGCGTTAGTATGTTAGTTCACCGTTTCGCCACGAGACTTCTCTTTCTGCACAGACTCTTGCTTGTAAGGCAATGTGTAAGTACTATTGTAATTGGTTACAGGTACAAGAAGAGAAAATGGCGTCACCGGATATCCTAAACGGCCTAGCGTTGAAGTTCTCGAGCAAACCTGTCGCGAAGCGGGGCAACGAAGATAACGTAGATAAGTGAGTATTTTATCGCCCAATGAACCCTACTGTGGGCAAAGCGTCCTTCTTTACCTAAATCCTACTTACTTAATATTACTACATAGTATAAAACAAAGTAGCTTCCCGCTGTCTGTCTGTCACTATGTATGCTTAGATCTTTGAAACTACGCAACGGATTTTGATGCGGTTTTTTAATAGAAAGAGTGATTCAAGGGGAAGGTTTATAAACCTTTTGACTCATAGATTTCCGCGCGTGCGAAGCCGCGCGGCGCAGCTAGTAATATTATAAACGATCGGGCTGAATTTTTGCATACAGGTAGTTCGAGGCCCGGAATAAAACATAGGCTTTTTTATCCCATAAATCAGTTCCCATGGTATAGAAATAACCTTGAACGTTTCCATAGAAACAACGCGTGCGAAGATGCGGGCAGAAACTAGTAAGATATAACGGTAGACATGGTAACCAAAGTAAAGCTTCATCCGTTCGTTACAAGCTCTTTAATTTATATGCATCCTATTGTCTAAGGTTTTTGTGTTATTACTTATCTCGTATAAACAAACATTTATAAGAAAAATTGTGTATTTATTTCAAAACAAACACTGAAATTCCAGGGGACACACCGTGAAGAAGGTCAAAAACCTCAAGGTTCTAGACAGCAAAGCGGCGCAAAACCTCAGCATTCTACTGGGCGGTTCGCTAAAACACATGTCGTACGAACACATCCGAACATGTATACTCAAGTGTGATACCACTGTGTTGACAGGCAACGTGTTGGATCTACTTATACAGGTCAGTTCTTATCTGCACATATAGGTCCACTTAATATATTATCCGGCAAGGTATATTAATGACAGCAAAGCGGCGCAAAACCTCAGTATTCTACTGGGCGGTTCGCTAAAACACATGTCGTACGAACACATACGAACTTGTATACTCAAGTGTGATACCACTGTGTTGACAGGCAACGTGTTGGATCTACTTATACAGGTCAGTTCTCATCTGCACATATACATAGGTCCACTTATTATCTTATCCGACAAGGTATATTAATGGCAGCAAAGCAGCGCAAAACCTCAGCATTCTACTGGGCGGTTCGCTAAAACACATGTCGTACGAACACATCCGAACATGTATACTCAAGTGTGATACCACTGTGTTGACAGGCAACGTGTTGGATCTACTTATACAGGTCAGTTCTTATCTGCACATATAGGTCCACTTAATATATTATCCGGCAAGGTATATTAATGACAGCAAAGCGGCGCAAAACCTCAGTATTCTACTGGGCGGTTCGCTAAAACACATGTCGTACGAACACATACGAACTTGTATACTCAAGTGTGATACCACTGTGTTGACAGGCAACGTGTTGGATCTACTTATACAGGTCAGTTCTCATCTGCACATATACATAGGTCCACTTATTATCTTATCCGACAAGGTATATTAATGGCAGCAAAGCAGCGCAAAACCTCAGCATTCTACTGGGCGGTTCGCTAAAACACATGTCGTACGAACACATACGAACTTGTATACTCAAGTGTGATACCACTGTGTTGACAGGCAACGTGTTGAATCTACTTATACAGGTCAGTTCTCATCTGCACTCGTAACCACCGAAGCATAGACCTGTGTTTGTTCGTTTACACTACTTTAAATTGCAAAGGGTTATCATTTTACAATGATGGAAAGGGAAACCTCAAACAAAGGGGTTATCAAATTCAAAAAACCTTTTCGAAAACCCCTTCAACGGGTAACCAAATCAGTCCCTGGTTTGAAAAGGCGACCGGCGCAAGATCAATTCTTTACGAGTTCCACCGTATACCGTATCGCTCTGAAAACCGGTATGGTACATCGAAACGTCCTCATACACGTTACTGACTCTCACGTACAAACCTGCACAGGTAACCTGTCCGGTAGACCGTACCGTGTATGACTTACATTCGATCTGTTACCATACCGTATCCGACAGAGTACATTCGGTACCCCGAGGCACACTAGCGCCGCCACCTATTTCATCTTATTATTAAGTTGAACACAGTGATGAGCCCAACCCAAATAAAACGGCGCTTTGTAAATCACAAAATTACTTTATTGCAATAGCAAAGACAACTAACCGTTATAACCGAGCTCAAAACAGAAATTTCACTGCAACCTTAAACGATGCACCCGTCCGTTCTCGTCAGCGCGATCTAGCCGTCGTTCACTTTTACTAGCGACATCTATTGGCGTGCCATCGGAACCTTTCGGAATTAATTGACTGATTGTTTTACAAAATCCTCTAAACACACAGGAAATATAAAAAATGTCATTGGGCATTTTGTTATACCTATAATAAGTTTTTTTTATGTTTTGTAATAGTTTTATTTGGTTCAATTAAGGCACAGATACGTTGGCCTTGGTGGTCACCACTGGTGGGTACTTTATTTTCGTATCTCTGCCTAAACTTTAAATGAAATGGAAGATGGAAAGGGAGACTTTTGCCCTACAGTGGGATCATACAGGATGTTGCTAATAATAACTTTCTTCCACAGTACCTCCCGCCAGCGGACCAACTCAAGAAGCTAGCAGAGCTGAAGCACTCTCTCGCAGAACTAACAGAGGCCGAGCAGTTCGCAGCGTGCGTCGCAGACGTGAAGCGGCTGGTGCCGCGTCTGCGCAGCCTTGCCTTCCGCGAGCATTACTCGGAGGCGTTACACGAACTCAAACCGGTAACTAAAGATAAAGATACATTTATTTGGCCATAATCACCACGCGAATTTAGATGAAACTGTTCTCTTCTTTCACAAAACTAAGGTCTAAAATTAAATATTAAAAATTAAATAATACTGGACAATTCACACAGCATTATCTAGCCCCATGGTAAGCAGAGCTTGTGTTATGGGTACTAGATAACTGATATACATAATACAATACATTACATACGTAGATATTTTTTATTATACATAGAAAACAACCAGAACACCCGGAACAAATATCTGCAGATCGTACACACAATTGTTCCCAGGCGGGAATCGAACCCGCAACCTCCTACGTCGCAGGCGGACCTTCGCCCACCGCGCCACATCGGTCGTCAAAAAATACTGAATCGCACCTTACCATCAGGTGAGATTGTGATCAAACAACCTTCGTTTCCATAATAATTGTGTTGTACTCACTATTAATATGTATATCTAATTGAAATGGCTAATCAAAAATTTTCATTTTTTTGTAAAAAAAAATTAAGCAAAATCAAAAACTCACTACAAAATCTCCGCAGAGTACAAAATCATCATTCTGTAGTTTTTACGTGAAAGAGTAACAAACATCCATCCATCCATACTTACAAACTTTCGCGTATAATATTAGTAGGATTAGAAAACTCAAAAATCAAATCATGGTAAATATCCCGTTCTAAATGACTTTAGTGTTAATAACCATAATATATACATAGTTTCAAAAGTTTTATTTGTATATTAATTTTTACAACAACATATTTCTTTCCCAGGACATAGTATCGGGCACAGCGGCGTGCGAAGAAGTGAAATCAAGCGGGAAATTCGCGAAGATTCTAGAACTACTACTCCTACTTGGAAACTATATGAACACCGGGTCGAATAACGCCGGCGCGTATGGATTTGAAATCAGTTTTCTTACTAAGGTAATTTATTCTCTTATACATAAGCGCCATAGCGCCCTGTCCTTGGCTGAATTCTGCTTACCATTAATAATAATAATAAATAAATAATGCTGGACAATCCACACAGCATTATGCCCCATGGTAAGCAGAGCTTGTGTTATGGGTACTAGATAACTGATATCTATATCTATATCTATATATCTTATATATAAAAATCAATTGTTGTTCGTTAGTCTCGCTAAAACTCGTGAACGGCTGGGCCGATTTAGCTGATTTTGGTTTTGAAATGTTTGTCGTAGTCCAGGGAAGGTTTAAACGGTGAGAAAACATGGTAAAATTGCGCAGAAATTTCCATACGGGTGAAGCCGCGGGGGCAGCTAGTACATAATACAATACATTACATAGATAGATATTTTTTTATTATACATAGAAAACGACCAGAACACCCGGAACAAATATCTGCAGATCGTACACACAATTGTTCCGAGGCGGGAATCGAACCCGCAACCTCCTGCGTCGCTGGCGGACCTTCACCCACCGCGCCACATCGGTCGTCATTGTATAAGTGTGTAGTAAGACAAATTTATTCTGGTATTTACTATGGCGAAGATCCGCCTGCGATGCAGGAGGTTACGGGTTCGATTCCCGCAACCTCCAATTGTGTGTACGATCTGTAGATATTTTTATATATCAGTCATCTTAGTACCCATAACACAAGCTCTGTGTGCTCTTGTGGCTAGATGATGCTGTGTGGATTGTCCAGCATTATTTATTTATTCTCTAATTGAATCCACACCGAAATCCACACTCCATTACCGAATTGTCGTCCGTGACTAGTAATTAAGAGTGTACCTTATGTCATTTTATAGTTAGAAATCGTTATTTATCTCAGAATCTGTGAAAGCTACCACCTTCATATTTAGGTAAATGATAATTCGAACTTTTATCTTGGTTTCCGTCTTTTCGAAAACACGATTGGTGAAAATTTTCTCGATACTTTTATTTTTTGAAAAATACATGTTTTGCACACATTTTGCTATTTATCTCAGGAACCACCAAATTTTTTTGTTGGATTTTTGTTTTGTCGAGAAACGTAGTAGAATTTCTTTGTTTTCGTCTTTTTAATTTTTAGATTAGTTGTGTAAATAACTTGTAATTAGGCATTAGGCAGTTTTGGCGCTTACGTCGATAAAAAATACGGAGCACGTCTATCGCTCTGTGCTTCTCACTCACAAGAAAATCATATCTTGTCATTCTGCTCTGAACTGAAGCGAAATTCGAATTTTGGCTGAGGTATGGCACGCTTTTAAGGTCTTTGGCTGAAAAACAGCGCTGAATATAATAATGTTCAGCACACGCTGAGCCAACCCCTATTGCGGCGCAGGGCCATGGAGGTAGTCTTATTTTAGTCTTAATATCACCTATTTGTGTCGTTTACCCCCATGATAAACTACTTTGTTTGTTTATTCTATGCCTGTATTTTGTACCTGTGTCTAAATAAATGTTTTTTCTATTCTATTCTATTCTCTTATGGGCGCCATAGCTGCCTGTCTTTAGGGGGCTGAATTCTGCTAACCAGTGGCTTTACTAAATAAATAAATAAATAAATAATGATGGACAATTCACACAGCATTATCTAGCCCCATGGTAAGCAGAGCTAGTGTTATGGGTACTAGATAACTGATATACATAATACAATACATTACATAGATAGATATATTTTTATTATACATAGAAAACAACCAGAACACCCGGAAAAAATATCTGCAGATCGTACACACAATTGTTCCGAGGCGGGAATCGAACCCGCAACCTCCTGCGTCGCAGGCGGACCTTCGCCCACCGCGCCACATCGGTCGTCAAAATACTATGACAGTTATTATTAGTAAATAATGTTATGTCTTTTATGTATAATTGTTGATTGTTTTTATTCTTAAAGGTAAAATAAACAAAAAATTATATAATAAAACGTTTTGTAGAGAGTTTTAGTTGATTAGTTTGTAACACTTTGAGTGCTGAAAACGCACGGTATTAGTTTTCTACAAGTGACTAATATGCGTAAATCCACACTAGCGCAGCGGCTGAGAAAATACAGATCTGTGTGACTCAGCACAGCCGTTATATTTTTCGAACGAAACGCATGTGCGGCGCAACACAACCGCTGTGTAGAGCGGCAGCACGAATTTTTTAGGTAAAAAAAAAAGATCGCAGTCGTCGAAAAAAAACCGCAGTCAAAGTGTTAATGAATGAATACTATATGTTTCAGTTAACAGCTACTAAAGACCTCGAGAACAAGCACACTCTACTGCACTACCTGGTTGAAACGATAGAGAGCAAGTTTCCCGACGCTCTGTCCTTTGCAGAGGAAATGCCCCACGTCGACAGGTCAGTCCATAACATAGTTCTTAGTGCAATTTATTATTATTAACTCATTTATTATCAGATCCTCAATCCATATACAAACTTTAAAATAATTTATTTTATTTATTTATTTTAAGCCATTACTGTCCCACTGCTGGGCAAAGGCCTCCCTTTTCTCCTTCCACTCCTCGCGATCCAACGCTGCAACAGGCCATGATGGAAGATATACCTCGAGCTCGAGAGTTATGTTTTTAAAAATAAAAACATACAAAATTAAAAATAAATGTCACAAAATAAATCAGTCATCAAATCAAATAAAATTAAATAAAAATAGAATAATATAATAAATAACAAAGGGAAAATTAAAAAAAGAATATTAATAAAACACAAAATGAAAACTTACTAACCTAATGGACATTTATATGGATATCGACCCCATCAATATTTTCATCCATTCATCAATTTATTGGTAAACAAAAATATTACACGTCAAATAGTACATACCTTAACATATACTTAAGTATATTAGATGGTATCATTCAATTGGTAATTATTCGATTAGAATATGTGAAATTATACATTTCAATTAAAAATTATACAATAAATTCATAATTAATTATTCGGTCATCTAGAAATAATATTAAATTAAATTATACAATAAATTTATAATTAATTATTCGATTATATAGTAATAATAGTAAATAATAACGATATTCAGCATCCTATTTTACAAATTCGTCAATCCTGCAGAAGGATTGTTACACAGCAGGGTAATGTGTACGATGCTGTGTGGATTGCTCAGTATTATTTATTAATATTTGTTTATGTTCGTTCGGTGGCGAGACGACCTTAACGCCTTCCTCGGAGATTGGTGGGAGATCGCACGTGACCGCACTGAGTGGATGGATTTGGGGGAGGCCTTTGCCCAGCAGTGGGACGAAACAGGCTAAATAAAAAAAAGATTGTTTATGTTAATAAATATTAACACAAAAAAAACATCAAGCCATCAGCGTCGCTTGTCAAAAAGGAAGGTTAGGAATAAATGGAGAAATAGTGAGAAATGGGAAAAATTGTATAGTACATAAGAATAATATAAATAAATAAATAAATGCGGGACAATTCACACAGCATTATCTAGCCCCATGGTAAGCAGAGCTTGTGTTATGGGTACTAGATAACTGATATACATAATACAATACATTACATAGATAGATATTTTTTATTATATATAGAAAACGACCAGAACACCCGGAACAAATATCTGCAGATCGTACACACAATTGTTCCGAGGCGGGAATCGAACCCGCAACCTCCTGCGTCGCAGGCGGACCTTCGCCCACCGCGCCACATCGGTCGTCAACGTAGAATAGTACTAAGTTATTTAAGGCTTAACTTTGGAAGGAGGGGTACCTACACCCAAACCTTTTCGGGGAAGATGAGATATGGAAATATATACGTGTTGAGATGGTGATTAGATTACTCCGTCTATCTGACGACAGATTACTATGATAACTTGACGACCGATGTGGCGCGGTGGGCGAAGGTCCGCTTGCGACGCAGGAGGTTGCGGGTTCGATTCCCGCCTCGGAACAATTGTCTGCATATATTTGTTCCGGGTGTTCTGGTCGTTTTCTATATATAATAAAAAATATCTATCTATGTAATGTATTGTATTATGTATATCAGTTATCTAGTACCCATAACACAAGCTCTGCTTACCATGGGGCTAGATAATGCTGTGTGAATTGTCCAGCATTATTTATTTATTAACTAATGTATTGATAAGTGATGCTAATAAAGACACGAGAACACGTAAGACCTAGTATATAAGATGTCATTTTTTTTGTTTTTTTTTTGTTTATTTAACGTACAAAACACATCACAATCACATTAAATTATGAGGTTACATAAAGTTTGATCAGAACTTGATTGCAACATAAACACATGTACGTGCTGCTATAATATATATATGATCGAGTAGGTAGAGTTATTACTATCTAATTGCAGGTTATTAAGTAAAACAAGACAGAAAAAAAGAAAAACAAAAGGTAACAAACAATTAGAACTACGGTTGCTTAAATTAGATTACATGCTATATAATATAAATATGTAATTGTAATAATGTGAATTCCACAATCAGTAGGTATTGTATTGTGTTATTAAAACAAGACAGAAAAAAGGTAACAAACAATTAGAACTACATTACTTAAATTAGATTACACGCCATTAAACATTATTGCAAAATTGTAAATTCCACACGCTTACAAGAGAGTAGAATCCACAATCAGTATTGTACTAACTGGAACTCGGTTTCTTTACTTTGATATTGAAGTGGAGGATCTCTTTAATAATTTTAATGAATTTACTTCATTAATCATGAATAAAGGAGGATTCTTAGTGAGATGTAACTGTGTTCTCATTAACTTGTACCCCTCGTATAACTACGATATTACATGGCTATCTTACCATTTGCGAGCGCCGAGCGTGCTTCTCTCGATATCGGTATGAAATGAAAATGAAATGAAAATATATTTATTCTGATAGAGCAAAAAAACTTAATTATCTAACCATAGCAAAGGAATACAGCACACGACTTAAAAAGACTTAAAGTATATAATTGATAATATGCATTGATTTATATAAATATATTTTATTAGAAATATATTTTTATACATATCTAAATTAATTTAGTGTAGATCAAGCCGTGTGTGATGGTCAATGCCGTGTTGCTGCGCTATCAGAACAGGTTCAGGCTCAGGTGAATGTTGCGAGTAGCCCCACAACGCTGATTTTCAGGTTGTACCTTTGTGATGATGACGTACGCGACTTTAAAAGCTAGAATTTAAAAAGTGAAGGCAACTTGTCTATAAAAGGGAATATATAGATTAAAAACTAAAAGAGTACACGTAATTTTAACCTAAAAGAAAGAAAAAATGTATAAAAACAATAACAGTTCGACACATTCATAGAAAAAATCAAAACTCAGTATGGGGACGACCTCTGTGGCGCTGTGGGTGAATGTCCGCCTGCGACACAGGAGGTTACGGTTCCATTCCCGCCTTGGGAAAAATGTTTTTACGATCGGCTGATATTTATTTCGGATGTTCTGGTCGTTTTCTATGTATTATAAAAATATCTAAGAAATACATCATTTGTAAAAAAAACAGCTGTCTAACTATCCCGGTTCATGAGATAAAGCCTGGTGACGGACGGACGGACGGACAGCATAATAATCATCATCATCATCATCAGCCTATATTAGTCCACTGCTGAACATAGGCCTCCCCCAATGAGCGCCATAGCGCCCTGTCTTCGGCTTGACGCATCCAGCATCTACCTGCAGTCTTTCGCAGGTCGTCATCCCACCTGGTCGGAGGGCGTCCTACACTACGTTTACCGAGTCGTGGTCTCTACTCAAGAACACGTTTGCCCCAGCGGCCGTCGGTTCTTCGCGAGATATGGCCGGCCCACTGCCACTTCAGCTTGCTAATTCTCAGAGCTATGTCGATAACCTTGGTTCTCTGTCGGATGTATTCGTTGCGAATCCTATCCTTCAGAGATACTCCGAGCATAGCTCTTTCCATAGCTCGCTGAGCGACTTTGAACATAATAATAGGGTCTTAGTATTACCCTTTGTGTACGGCACCTTAAAACCATGTACTCTTGACAACAAACAGTACATATCAATCCTTTCAGGGCTGCGCGAGTATCTATGGAGAACCTGGTGAAAGCGCTGAAGAAGATGGACAGCGACATCCGAGCCTTGGAGACCGACCTGAACAACTCGCGCGTGCCGCAGTGTCCTGACGACTTGTTCCACGTCACCTGCACTGTATCCTTTATTACAAAACCAATACAATACAAAAATGATTTATTGTACACCATATTACAAAAAGAGATTTCATGCCACAAGTTCAATGGGGGGCCTTATCGCTCAGAAGCGATCTCTTCCAGGCAACCTTTGGATTGAAAGAATTATGTGTGTTTATAAAAGGCAGGGGGTGTACCAAAGATAATCTAATATGAACATAACATAAATAAATAAAAACAAAATAATAAATAAATCTTACAGATACGAAACTAACGAAATGAATTTAATTTCGACGACCGATGTGGCGTGGTGGGCGAAGATCCGCCTGCGACGCAGGAGGTTGCGGGTTCGATTCCCGCCTCGGAACAATTGTGTGTACGATCTGCAGATATTTGTTCCGGGTGTTCTGGTCGTTTTCTATGTATAATAAAAAATATCTATCTGTGTAATGTATTGTATTATGTATATCAGTCATCTAGTACCCATAACACAAGCTCTGCTTACCATGGCGCTAGATGATGCTGTGTGAATTGTCCAGCATTATTTATTTATTTTTATTTAATTTAATTTATTTCAGACATCGTACAAAGTCCATATAGCGAGACACATTTTAAAACAAACCAGAAAAAAATACATTCAAACAAAAGTGCCCATAACACAAGCTCTGCTTAACTTAGTGCTAGATAATGCTCTGTGAATGGTCCAGCATTATTTATTTATAACACAACCTCTGCTTAGTTATAACCTTTCCTTGGTTATAACTCGCTGAAAACACGACGTGCGTACGACCAGATAGCAAACGTAATTAAAATCCTTAGGATTATTATTGACGGTCCCGATCTACACAACGAGTTGCTTCGCCTATACGCGCCGGAGAATTATATCCGCGGTAGAAGTCACAGGCTCCTTGCTCCACCAACTAGCCGCACTGTAGGGCATCATCAGTCGCCGCTGCCTCACGCTCTTAACGCTCTCAACAGATTACTTAAGGCCTTCCCTGACTGCGACATATTCGCAGACGAACTAAAAAAAATATTGTCAGTTTGTTTGATCTTTTGACGACCGATGTGGCGCGGTGGGCGAAGGTCCGCCTGCGACGCAGGAGGTTGCGGGTTCAATTCCCGCCTCGGAACAATTGTGTGTACGATCTGCAGATATTTGTTCCGGGTGTTCTGGTTGTTTTCTATGTATAATAAAAAAATATCTATCTATGTAATGTATTGTATTATGTATATCAGTTATCTAGTACCCATAACACAAGCTCTGCTTACCATGGGGCTAGATAATGCTGTGTGAATTGTCCAGCATTTTTTTTTTTTTTTTTTTTTTTATCTATTGTGAGAGGGATGGGTGACTCGTCTTTCTGATATGTAAAATAATTAGTGTAATTGGTGATTGTGCCGTTCTAATTAAATAAATAAATTAGCTCGCGGCTAGATGATGCAGTGTGGATTTCCAACATGAACTACATATATTCGTGACGGATTTCTGGCTTAAATAGGGCAGATAACTTATTATTTTTTATTAAATTGATAGTTTTTATTACCAATATGTCCCTAACCAACCGTTCAGGAATTCGCAAAAGAAGCTCGCTCCCAATGCGACCTCCTACACTCAATGTACAAGAAAATGGAAGCGCTCTACTCGGAACTAGCGGAGTACTACGTGTTCGACCCTCTGAAGTATACGCTGGACGAGTTCTTCAGCGATATCAAGACCTTCAAGGACTCTTTCATGGTGAGTGATCAACCTTAACTAACTTCTACATTATGTACATCTACATACGAGGACACATAAATGGTTATAAGTTATTAATAAAGTTTGTCTGTTAAGTGTTTAAAACTCGAGTTAAAATCACTGAATACATTTCAAAATTTTATTTAAAAAGTACACGTAAAACACATAGGAAGTAAACGAGCCTTCATACGGTTGTATCGCGTCGCCGTCAGTGTCGCACTGGTTGGTAAGGGCGTAAATATGCCGAACAGCTTGCTAATTCTATTTCTATGTCGACTTTGGTTCTCTGTCGGATGTATTCGTCACTAGCGGACCCTCCCGGCTTCGCACGGTTTTAGTACGGATCCCTAACTTTTTTTAAAATATAATATTCCCTATGTTCACCGGGGATAGTGTAGCTTCCCAACGTTGAAAGAATCTTTCAAATCGGACCAGTAGTTTCGGAGCCTATTCATTACAAACAAGCAAACAAAAAATCAAACCTTTCCTTTTTATAATATTAGTATAGATGAATCATATCCTTCAGAGAAACTCGAAAAAAATAAGGAGAAAAAAGTATATCTTTTGGCTATTTAATTTATTTTCAGGCGGCGCATCACGAGAACGTAGTCGTGCGAGAAACGGAAGAGCGAGCGAGACGGGCGAAGGAAGCGAGGGCGCAGGCCGAAAAGGACAAGAGAGAGAGACAGCACAGATACAAGCAGTTTGTGGACATGGAGAGCGCTCAGGAAGGAGTCATGGACAGGTTAGCAAACATACTTAAGGTTAAACGAGTCAACGGTGCGAATTCGTTGATAAGAAAACTCCTAAATTTATCCACCTCCGGTGCGGTGGGCGAAGATCTGCCTGCGACGCGGGAGGTTGCGAGTTCGATTCCTGCCTCGGGACTCATATTTATACGATCTGTAGATATTTTTGCAGGGAATTCTGGTTTTCTATGTATAAAAAAAAATTACGTAATTTATTGTATTATGTACAAATATCAGTTATCTAGTACATAATATATAACACAAGCTCTGCTTAGCTTGGGGGCTAGATAATGCTGTGTGAATTGTCAAGCATATTTATTTATTCAAATTCAAAATATTTTCTTTCTTAAGGTTTACAAAATAAGCACTTAGACAAGTGAAATTTTATACGATAAATTAATATCAAACTAACTGCGCCGGCGGCTTCGCCCGCGTAGAAATCTAAGTGTCAAATGGTTTATAAACCTTCCTCTTGAATCACTCTATATATTTAAAAAAATCGCATCAAATTCCGTTGCGTAGTTTTAAAGATACAAGTTTTTAGTTTTAAAGTTCTAAGCATACATAGGGACAGACAGACAGCGGGAAGCTACTTTGTTTTATACTATGTAGTAGATTTGATTGTAATTTTCTTTGTAAAAGACCCTACACGCAAAATGGCCCATCCGTGACCGAATTACGGAAACCAGTCCAGAAACAAGTAACAAAGGAATATGTAAGGCATTTGATATGTTGATGAATAACCAAGTATTTGTTTGTTTCAGCTTGATGGAGGCATTGCAAAGTGGATCAGCGTTCAGCAGAGAGCGACCGAGGAAGAAAGCTAACCCTAGAGTGGCTGGAGGTATGAAATACAATAGTCTACAAAAGATATCGGCCTGTCTTATCTGTGGGCGCCGGATCGTAGAATCAGCTCTTTTGTGGATGGCTAGCCAGATTGCAAATGCTGATTTAAGCTCTGCACTTTGGATTAACTTTAGATATCAGATTTTAAAGTGTTGATTTGCAATCTTACACAGTTGAAATGAAATTAAATGAAATGAAAGTTTATTTCTTTAGGCTTACAAATAAGCACTTAGACAAGTCATATTTTAATAAGCACTTAGACAAGTCATATTTTAATAAGCACTTAGACAAGTCATATTTTAAGTTTGTGAGAATCTTCACTTATGTTTTACATTAGATTCCGGCCGGTCTACCTATTCGGCGCCGGATCGTAGAATCAGCTCGTTACAATACAATAGCTCGGTTGTGGATGGCTAGGCAAATTACTAAACGAACGCTGATTTGTTGGGAATCCCTTATTAATTTCGAGATGGCTATGTGACGTTTAGCCATTTTGTTACCGTACTTAGGTACCCCCGAATACTCAAACGCATCTCAGCACATTTAAAGCCGCACACGGAAACTGTGGCCGGGCCGAAGGTGAAGGCGTGCGGGTTGACGACTTTCTGACAGATTTTCATTGAAAACTGTCAAAAAATGACTATTTGAGACGTGCTTAAATCTGAGATGCGTTTGAGAGTTTAGGCGTTACACACTTGCACGTTTCCTCTTAGTTTAGGTTTCTTATGACGACCGATGTGGCGCGGTGGGCGAAGGTCCACCTGCGACGCAGGAGATTGCGGGTTCGATTCCCGCCTCGGAACAATTGTGTGTACGATCTGCAGATATTTGTTCCGGGTGTTCTGGTCGTTTTCTATGTATAATAAAAAATATCTATCTATGTAATGTATTGTATTATGTATATCAGTTATCTAGTAAGTACCCATAACACAAGCTCTGCTTACCATGGGGCTAGATAATGCTGTGTGAATTGTCCAGCATTATTTATTTATTTATTCATATCGTTGAAAGTTGATCTTCAACGATCGGTATATACAATTAATTGAATTTCATCGTTTTGCAATCGGCTTAGCCATTCTACAAACAAGCTGATTCTACAACCTGGCGGTCGATATATCTATGAAATTCAGTGGGTTAATCGCACATACTATTTACCATCACATTGGCTGCATGTCGAATACGCACCAATTCAATAAGCCTCTATGGCGTCCCAAAAATTGAGCGGGGCGGAAATAGAATGAGAGAGTCACTCACTGAATCACATAAATTGGGTTACATTTGGGGCACAGCTTGCTAATAAAAATAGGAAGATGTTAGATCTCACTGAATCACATAAGTTGGGTTACATATAGGGCAAAGCTTGCAAAAAAAAAACAGGAAGATTTTAGATCTCACTGAATCACATAAATTGGGTTACATTTAGGGCACAGCTTGCAAAAAAAACAGGAAGATTTTAGATCTCACTGAATCACATAAATTGGGTTTCATTTAGGGCACAGCTTGCAAATAAAAACAGGAAGATTTTAGATCTCACTGAATCACATAAATTGGGTTACATTTAGGGCACAGCTTGCAAATAAAAACAGGAAGATTTAAGATCTCACTGAATCACATAAATTGGGTTACATTTAGGGCACAGCTTGCAAATAAAAACAGGAAGATTTTAGATCTCACTGAATCACATAAGTTGGGTTACAGCTAGGGCATAGCTCACAAGAACGAAGATGATTTAAGACCTCGTTGAAATTTAATAAACACGTTTTGCATCACCCTTTATACGAATTATCGACCAAAAATAATTACCAAACACCTCACTAACCAATTATTTCAAGTTCCATTTCAAAATGTATGAAATAAATCGCCCATGTGCTGGCGAGCAGTTGTTATGGAATTATCAAGTTCCTTAGAAATATGTATCCCATTTAGTCTACCCTAGTTTTTATCCACAATATTGTATTATGCACCCTACCCCAATGCAATAGAGTTTATTCTTTTCACGCACACTAGTAGAGGATTTCACAGACGAAGATGGTTTGGTCAATGCAATACTACACCGTATAGAAGGTATGTTTTAACACTTTGAGTGCTGAAATCACACGGTATGTGTTTTCTACAAGTGACTAATATGCGTAAATCCACACTAGCGCAGCGGCTGAGACAATACAGATCTGTGTGACTCAGCACAGCCGTAATATTTTTCGAACGAAACGCATGCGCGGCGCAACACAACCGCTGTGTAGAGCGGCAGCACGAATTTTTTAGGTTAAAAAAAAGATCGCAGTCGTCGAAAAAAAATCGCAGTCGAAGTGTGCAAAACGTTTGAAACTTCAATGTTTTACACTTCTTATGTATTGTTTTTGTCCAGTAGTTATTAGATTTTAAATTACAACCAAGCTTGCACATATCTCCTCGCTATAGAATAAGAAACGCTGACACTTATTCTTGCGGATAAATTAAATCAATGCAGGGACGTCACAAGCGAGCAATACATTGCATTGGATCCGACCCTATACCTTACAAGTATATATGTAAGGACCTTTGTGACCCTTACATGTGTAGAGATGTAGTTGTAGGCAGTTTACCTATAGCACCTCACTTTGTATTGTCACCGTTGGTAACGTAGTAGTTCAGTTAGTTGAGCACGTAAACTAAACACACGATTCACAAAGATAAAGTTTATTATGTAGGTTAAATGACAGAGTTCGGTAAAGGTGGCAAATCTTTCCTTAAATGTCACACTCGCGGTAGTAGGTCAAGTACTGACGCCGACGATGTGGCCGCTATCGTCACTGCGCCCACTGTAGATCTGCTGGAGGCGAAGCTCAATTGCACGGCGACACTACTAACGGAATGGTTTGGTTGGAATGGGCTAGCCCTAAACCTAAGCAAAACCCATTTCATTCATTTCTACCTGTCGGGCCGTGCACCTAGACCGCTAACCGTGTTAGTAAATGGGAACAGCATTGACCAAGTTGAAACACTACTGATGTTAAAATATTATGAATGTAAGTAAATTGAATCGCGCGCGTGCGACACGGAGTACCTAAATCGCCGCGTGCGCAAAACAGCAAATGTAGGGTGAAACCATACAATATTTACATACAAGTGTATGTGACAAAGAAAGGTAGTTTGAAATGAATTCACACAAGCTCTGTTTACTTTGGTACAAGATTATAATATTATGCAATGAATGAATAAATAAGAATGTGTTATTTATTAATGTATAATGTTTTCACAAATATAATTTCAACTGACATATGTTCAAACTTCATCATTTTGTTAAATTGTTGTTATTTTTGATTGGTATTGTGCTAAGTGCTGCACTCAGTACTCTGGCGCCGCTGAAAAGCAGCGCTGCATTGGCACCCGTGTCAATGCAGCATTTAATGCTGAGCCGGTAGCCTATTTGTGTCTCTCTCTATCTCGCAGTTAATTTTTATAAGCTTTTTCCTGTTTCGTAATTGAACAGTCGTTTTTATTATTACCTACTTTAAAGTCATTTAAAACGGGATATTTACCATGATTTGATTTTTGAGTTTTCCAATATTTCGCCACAGTTTCATGCGCCATGATCGATGGAATAACTGAATGCGCATGAAACTGGCGAAATATTGGTAAACTCAAAAATCTAATCATGGTAAATATCCCGTTTTAAATGACTTTAGTGTTAATAACCATGATAGTTTCAAATGTACCTACTTTGTATTGTTTTATACGTCGAACATTTTCTATTATATTCTTTAAAGTAGCATTATTTATATCTTTATTTATGTATAAGTGGTTTCAAAATACAGATAAATCGTGGCGCTGCGGCCGGCAGATGAGAACTCCACAAATAGAGATCTACAGACAAGTCCACACACAGTATTGATGCTTTTGGTGTTGTTGTATTAGAATAACTATCAACTAATAAGATCTTAATCTAACATTGATTTCCGATCGATTTGTAAAATTTGAAACTTTAGATTCAGATTTACGAACTGTTGCCTACATCGGCAGAAACTACTTAATTAATGAGTAAAGTCAGGCAAGATTAGCTATTTGAAACAATTTCGTTAGTTTATTTACTCGATACATTATTTTTTTGATCTTTCCTTCTTTCTGCTGATATTCTCTCTCTAACATAATAATACTTGAGTTTTCGAAGCTTCTAGATGTTGTATATTACAAAACAATTGGTGAAAACTAGTTTTGACGAACCAATCGGTGCAAACCTTGCAACATTTTATGGAACATTTCATGTTGCAAATAATTATTTGTGAAATTTGACTCAGTAAGCCCCAACTATGATGTTAACTAAAATCATGGTTGGGTCACCATTAGAGGCTCCGTAAAACCTTCTTACTATGTGTAAAAAACCTATGTTTTATTTTTTGTTAAGGTGTCACACTAGCGCGCCGCCGTCTCCTATTTTATCTTATTAAGGGTCCGGCGAGCCTCGCTTGCAAAAATCGCTCCGAATATCGCTGTCCCTGTTTAACCCTTGCGCCGCGCCACATGCGTGCGCGATAGCAATATTAGCCGTTCAAAATTTGGTTTGTTCCGTAATACCAAAAATTATGACTGAAAACTTTTTGTATTCTTCAAAAAGTATTGTTATTCTGTAACTAGACAATATAAGCTATGTTCCTTAATAAATAAAACGTAAGTTATTGATGTTTTTAATACGAAACAAAAGCAAGAAAACTTGTCCATTTTCGCATAAAAATGTGCAAAATGAGATTGGTTTCATTTCATTTTAGGTAAGTATTTTGAAAAAAAAAACTATTTGGGAACCTAGATAAATACTATTTTAATACAATTAATGCAATATTATAGTGGAAATATGCTTGAATTAGAAATAATTTTGGTATTACGTTTGTATGAAGAATTCGTCCCTCCGGAGGCCCCTTAATACGATGAATAACGATATTTTATATAATCCATTGAGCAGTTTGTGATATGTTTCAAAAGCCTGCCTCTATTTTATCTCATTACCATGATCTCGGGCCATGAAGTGACCCGGTCCTTTGGAAGGCTTGCGTGGGACCGAAGCCAACAGCGCAGAGGCCCTTTGAGAAGTTAATCTAATGGCGATGGCTACACATAGCGGGTATTATCCTCGGGTGCACAATATGATACACCCAAAGATGGTATCCGCCAGGTGTAGAGACTATTGCAAAAAAAAATAAAGAAATAAAACCAGGCTATTGTGATGGATGGATGGACTGGTAATCGGACTATAGGGGAGATTACGGTTTATTTATCTTATTATTACGTTGGAAAATTGAAGAAAAAAACTTTTTCACTTACGAAATGTTCATGTGTTTCGTAAGTGTCAAACATTGACTGTTAGGCGCTACGATTTTCGCCGGGTCAGCTAGTAGTAAGATAAATAAATGACGACCGATGTGGCGCGGTGGGCGAAGGTCCGCCTGCGACGCAGGAGGTTGCGGGTTCGATTCCCGCCTCGGAACAAATGTGTGTACGATCTGCAGATATTTGTTCCGGGTGTTCTGGTCGTTTTCTATATATAATAAAAAATATCTATCTATGTAATATATTGTATTATGTATATCAGTTATCTAGTACCCATAACACAAGCTCTGCTTACCATGGGGCTAGATAATCCTGTGTGAATTGTCCAGCATTATTTATTTATTATATTTATATTAAATAGGTGGCGGCGCTAGTTTGTCTAGCCTTAAAAAAATCCTTTCATATTATTTATTTCCTTATAAAATATCTATCTATGTAATTAATTGTATGATATGTATCAGTTATCTAGTACCCATAACACAAGCTCTGCTTACCATGGGGCTAGATAATGCTGTGTGGATTGTCCAGCACTGTTTATTATTTCATTATTATTTATAAAAGTCGCCACACACAGAAACCGTGTCCGGGCCGGAGGGAAGGCGTGCGGGTTGTATCATACGAATTTATATGAAAGACTACACATACACCGCCGGGCGGTGGCGGCGCGGTGCACGGAAATTTGTATGAAACAACCCGCACGCCTTCGCCTCCGCCCCGGCCATGGTTTCTGTGTGTGGCGACTTTTATAGCAATAACTCTGAAGTCCCATAAATGCGTGGTACTAAAAGTAGTATTTTATCCAACAGCTGAACGCAGAGCTCAACTGAGCAGATCAAGGTCAAGGTCTGGTCTGACGGGACCAATCACAACGCGGGAGCTTACCAAGTGAGTTGGTTTTTATAAATCGTCTGCCTAAAGTGTGCTGTCTTCATCAGCCTATAGTGGTCCACTGCTGGACATAGGCCTCCTCTTAGAGCCATGGCGTCTTTAGCCAGGTGGGATGTTAATTTCGACATCCCACCTGGCTACAGGGTGGCCTACTACATTTGCCGAGTCGCGTTCTGCACTCAAGAAAAGTTTTAGGCTAGGTGGTTGTTAATATACTGCTTCCAGCATCTTTATTAATCTCCGTGGCGTAGTAGGTGAAGGTCTGCAGGAGGTTGCGGGTTCGATTCCCACCTCGGGACAAATGTTTATATGATCTACAGATATTTATTCCGGGTGTTATGGGTATTTACTATGTATAATTAAAAATATAAATGTAATTTATTGTATTATGTATATCAGTCATCTAGTACCTTTAACAGAAGCTCTGCTTACCTTGGAGCTAGATGATGCTGTGTGAATTGTCGGGCATTATTTATATTATAAATTATCTTCCTAAAGTGTGCTGTTACCATCAGCCTTTGGTCGTTCATTGCTGGACATATGTAGGTCTCCCTTTAGAGCCATAGGGCCCAGTCTTCAGCTTGTCGCATCTACCAACAGTCTAGAGCAAATCGACATTTCACTATGACGACCGATGCGTGGTGGACGAAGGCCTGCATACGATGCAGTAGGTTGCGGGTTCGATTCTCGCCTCGAGACAAAAGTTTGCAGATATTTGTACAGGGTGTTCTGCTAGTTTTCTATGTATAATATGTTTTATTATTTATTTACTCATTTATTTAAAATTCTCGTATCAAATACATTTTTTACTATAGAAAATATATACAATAAAATATATCAAAACGATAGATCACCGACCGCGAAGCTAGGCTCAAGCGGCCGGTGACTAGGGCTGCAGAGAGAGGAACTTCCTGACGATGCTTGTCGAGTCCAGGAGCCTTTTGGATCTGGCCCTTGATCCAACTTCCTAGCGAGAGTCTCTTCAGGTGTTGATCGAGGCTCTTCGCTATTACGCCGTTAACCGAAACGACTATCGGGACGATGGTCGCTGAATCTACATCCCACATGCTGACAACCTCGTTATTATTATTATTATTTAGTACCCATAACAAGCTCTGCTTAGCTTGGAGCTAGATGATACCATGTGGATTGTCAAGCATTATTAATTAATTTATTTATTTCTTTGTTTCAGCGAGCTACTCAGCAACGCGTGAAATCTCAATGAAATTATATCGTAATGGAAATATATTTCTTCAAGTGATACTAGTGACTTAGATTATGTAACTCAACTTCCTCCCCAATGTCTTTTTTAACCGACTACGAAAAAAGAATGCATATATTCGTCTATTTCTCCGTCATTTACGGTCATATTTGGATGATACTTTTGCAGCTATATATACAAATACAAAAAAAAAATACAAAAATCTTTATTCGAAACAAGAGAATTATAGTATATACAATTGTGGGCTGACTGCCGCAAAAGTTAAAACTGTAGACTCTCTACAACTGCAATCATCCAAATCATTTTTAATCAGTTTTCAAAGTTCGTAAATCGATTTATTTACGAAGGATTAATATGTCCCGTAAATATTATTAAAAATAATTAAATTTAAGGTATTCAAAGTCGAATATTCGTTTTTTTAACAATCAAAATTATGATATGTCATCATCACTAGCCTACCATACCATAGACACGTTTATAGGGACGAATTAGACAGGAGTAAAAGTTCTTAAAACCAAACGTTGTCCTACCCGTTATGACCTACGGAGCTGAGACGTGGACACTTACGATAGGGCTGGTCCACAAGTTCAAAGTCGCTCAGCGAGCTATGGAAAGAGCTATGCTCGGAGTTTCTCTGAAGGATAGGATTCGCAACGAATACATCCGACAGAGAACCAAGGTTATCGACATAGCTCTGAGAATTAGCAAGCTGAAGTGGCAGTGGGCCGGCCATATCTCGCGAAGAACCGACGGCCGATGGGGCAAACGTGTTCTTGACTGGAGACCACGACTCGGTAAACGTAGTGTAGGACGCCCTCCGACCAGGTGGGATGACGACCTGCGAAAGACTGCAGGTAGATGCTGGATGCGTCAAGCTGAAGACAGGGCGCTATGGCGCTCATTGGGGGAGGCCTATGTCCAGCAGTGGACTAATATAGGCTGATGATGATGATGATGATGAAAAGTTCTTATTCTTATCATCATCATCAGCCTATGAAAGTCCACTGCTGGACATAGGCCTCCCACAATGAGCGCCATAGCGCCCTGTTACCATTCTTATCATAACTACGACTTAAAAAGTATGGCATAATTTTTACTCCTGTCAAATTCCTTTAGTCTAAGCGACATCTGAATTGACACCACTACAACTGTCAAAGTCTGAATGATTTTAGCAGAATATGACCCCAGTCTCCGATTATGTGTGATATATGTATATGCGTCAACCTTAATATCTACAAATTTGTATACACATTTTTGCCTTTTAAAAATTGTACTTCCATTTTTAACTAATTTTAAGGGTAAAAGGCTCCATTTTTCATGATGTTTTTTGTGCTTTTATAGCTATCAGAGCTTTAGCCCGACTGTGAAGGGAGGTTAATGTTTTTTAAGGCTAGTGTCCTTAAAAAATCTAAGTCCGTCAGATAGATTATTAGAAGATATTGGACCCGTGTTTTTTCTTTTGTCAATTAAACAAAAAAAATATGAAGATATAGCCAGTTAAAGTTCCGCGTGACGTCACGTCTCGCTACACTTTTTAGCAAGTTGTGACGTCACGAGCCCCCACTCCTAAACTTTGACGCGCTTTATTTTTTTAAGTATTTGTTTGATTGACAAAAGAAAAAATACGTGTCCGATATCTTATGATAATCTAACTGATGGACTATATAGAAACATATATTTTTTACCCAGGACACTACCCTAATAGGGTAGTGTCCTGTCGCGTAGATAAAGATAGGGATTGGAAGTGGACAATCAAGTATTTGACAACTGTCTGCGAAATCAGAGAACTATGTAAAGTGTGATTACTACTGAAAATGCGTAACTGAAAATAATTAGAGAATTTTTTATAGATAATTTTTACGCAGTGGGTTTATCGTGTTTTCTAAAGTTCATTATCAGCCTATATTAGTCCACTGCTGGACATAGGCCTCTAAATACTTGTTCAATGTAAACACCAATGCTGTAAAAAATGAAAATAGTTTCATAGATTTTTTTGTGAATCATCGGATGCAGCGCCTCCTGTTAAAGAGAAAAAGTGAAGGTCAAACGTCACTTAAGGGTAAACAAGTCAACAGCGCGAAATTGTCGACAAGCGAGGCCTAAATGTTTTCTATTCCTGACACTTGAGAGATAGTGAGCGAAAGAGCGCGCATGTATGAAATGCACAATTACTCATTCCTAAAACGACCGCGTAAAAAAATTTGAACAGACTTTATAGCATAAGGGTTATTATACGTAGAAAAACTATTGAGTGTTTATTTATTAACACTTTGACTGCGGTTTTTTTTCGACGAATGCGATCTTTTTTTTTACCTAAAAAATTCGTGCTGCCGCTCTACACAGCGGTTGTGTTGCGCCGCACATGCGTTTCAGTCGAAAAATATTACAGCTCTGCTGAGTCACAAAGATCTGTATTTTCACTCAAAGTGTTAACACTTTGAGTGCTGAAAACGCACGGTATGAGTTTTCTACAAGTGACTAATCTGCGAAAATCCACACTAGCGCAGCAGCTGAGAAAATACAGATCTTTGTGACTCAGCACAGCCAGCTCAAAAAAAAGATCGCAGTCGTCGAAAAATCGCAGTCAAAGTGTTAAGTAAATTTATTTTATCTTGAGAATAACTAAACTATATCGGAACGGGCTTTATTGTAAGTTTTGAAAGTTATGAACATACTAGTGGTTTCTTTTTCACTTCTTCCACGGACAAAAATGTGAAGTGAACATTAAAATATTGTAATTTGATAATAATGAATAGTATATTATGATTAGTAAATTATGATTGACTTGTTTATGGCAGACATCCGCAATCTCCCCTATAGCCCGATTACCCAGTCCATCCATTCATCACAATAGCCTGGTTTTATTTCTTTCATTTCTCTTTGCAATAGTCTACACCCGGCGGATACCATCTTTGGGTGTATCATATTGTGCACCCGAGGATGATACCCGCTATGTGTAGCCATCGCCTTTAGATTAACTTCTCAAAGGGCCTCTGTGCTGTTGGCTTCAGAACCACGCAAGCCTTCTTAAGGACCGGGTCACTTCATGGCCCGAGATCATGGTAAATAGTATAATATATATGTATATAGTCAGGCGCTATGGCGCTCATTGGGTGAGGCCTATGTCCAGCAGTGGACTGCAATAGGCTGCTGATGATGATGAATAGTATAAAATATGACTTGTCTAACTGCTTATTTGTAAGCCTAAAGAAATAAACTTTTATTTTTATTTTGATTTTCTTTCTCCGTATATTATTTTCGTTGTATTTTTCATATGTATGTATACTGTCTTTTTTACGGTTTTGGGTACATGGAATGGCCAACATCAAAATAGTGTAGTACCCTTCTACGTTTGTATGGAAAGATCGTAAGATGAGCGACTTGTTTTACCTTAAGGTATGTTTGTTTAACCTTAAATTTTAGGCTCTGATATCTATTATTGCAATAAAATCAGCTATGAATTTATGTGATAACGCTTTAATATGTAATTAATTGATAATGTCACTCATTCCATGAAAATCAATGTGTTTTTTAAAAACTTCATCGGAAACCGTCCAGTAAGCGTTCTACGTTTAGATCGCTACGGTCCTTTACGCACATTAAAATGTATTATTTTAATTAAGTTTAATTTTTAAATATACGTTCCGTTTTATCATTAATCTCCTTATGTGTTTTTTTTCTTGTACATTTTGAAATATTAATATTCTACTCGGTAATTATCAATGTATAAAACTGTATAAAGATAAGTTTTTTGTAAAAACAAGGACTCGTTATCATTGTAACTTTTTTTTTTGGTAAATACTTAAGTAAATATATTAAAGTGTTTGTTAAGGCTATAATGTAAAGTGTAGGATGTATTGCGTAGAGTTATTATGATTATACAATGTAAATATATTTTTGTAAAATGTTACATTTTTAATTAATTATAATGTTTTTTAAAATATATATGTTTTTTTATTTCTGACAGTGACTTCCCGCCGGGTGATTATGTAACTCGCGACCGGTTTGCGACAGGCGTAAATTAAGCAATCAGTGCTGTCACACGTCAATTTTGACCAATTTTGACGTTGTGTTCGTAGTTTCCTCTAAATCTACAGTAAAAATGTAGATTAGGAAACTGCCATTTTTTTCTATGGAGTCAAGTTTAGTCAATCGTGTTTCGATTCCCATAACTTACTAACTAATATCCTAAACTTTTGATCCTCATCAAAATATATTCGAAAAATAGGTGTTTTATTCCCTTAAAATTGATTTTCCGTGTTAAAACGTGGGTTTTGGGACTCACTTCACCGCCCCTCTGGCAGAGCTAGATACTATAGAACTTTCATTTAACATAGCCCTTCAGGCTCCCTATTGTTATAATTCTCATTAATAAATTGTAATCTGTATAATACGTTTTTTTTACTCAGAACCTTAGGACACAGTGGACTTTCCGAACCGAGTAGTGACTCAGTGATAAAAAAGCTTGGAACGAGTTTTGCTCCAACTCAAAATCTAACAACTTACAGATAAGCAAATGATATGTACTAGACACATAAGTTATGAACATACTAGTGGTTTCTTCTCACTTCTTCCACTGGTGGACAAAAAATTGAAGTGAACATCAATATAATAATGAATAGTATAAAATATGACTTGTCTAAGAGCTGATTTGTAAGCCTAAAGAAATAAACATTCATTTCATTTCATTTCAGTGGAAAGCCGGGACACTGGCGCAGGTAGCATTTGAAACAGTGTGAGAGGTAGTTCTCTCGGTGATTTTGGCAGTTTGTAATGATGAATATATTCATAAGCATCATTAATAAGAACTGGGTGGAACGAGGCGGGGCGCCAGTCTTGCCAAGCCACACCCGCCGCTATTTGCGACGTGTTTAGATCTATATTACATCTATTAATACATTTACAAAACGTCATCTGGCTATCTTATAGTTTCGCCTGAGACGCTGGTTGCTGGTTTGATTCCCGCTGACGGACATGTTTGTTTGATGGATGTCCGAACATCTACAGAGATGTCATCGTCTCGTCGTTTCTAACAGAAAGTCAGGTTTACGATTAAAGATTTTATCCTCGAGGCACACTAGCGCCGCCACCTGTCCTATGTTTCCACTATTATTTCCTTGTAACAAAGAAAATTTCAAAAATATAATTTGGAAGTTTGTGGCTGTATAAGCTTTTTTAATGTCTCTTACTTTTATCACTGCATAGTCTTAAAACTTCGAGTGCTGAAATCACTCGGTATGTGTTTTCTACAAGTGACTAATATGCGTAAATCCACACTAGCACAGCGGCTGAGAAAATACAGATCTATGTGACTCAGCACAGCCGTAATGTTTTTCGAACGAAACGCATGTGCGGCGCAACACAACCGCTGTGTAGAGCGGTAGCACGAATGGCTTAAAAAAAAGATCGCAGTCGTCGAAAAAAGTTCGCAGTCAAAGTGTTAATCAAAGTCGCTTCCCGCTGTCTGTCTGTCCCTATCTTAGATCTATAAAATTACCAACGCTACGGAATTTGATGCGGTTTTTTTTCATAGATAGTGTGATTCAAGAGGAAGGTTTATAAACCAATTGACATAGATTTCCACTCGCGAAAAACCGCGGGGCGCAGCCAGTCTTTTTCTTGTAATAGTTTTATTTGGATTGTTTATTTAGAGAAAAAATTAAAAATCTATCTAATATGTAGGTACTCTACCTAGTAGTTAACACGGGTAAGAAGCTTGACTACATCTTGATTTGACTAGATCACAACTAGATAGCAGCACAAGTAACACGCTACGTATTCGACTCTAGGCGATGCAGAGGATAACCAGTCCAGCAACATCATTATTTTTTAGTTTCTGCCTGCGGCTTCGCACACTTTCTCCTATGTAAACTTTATGAATGTTATTTATATCCCATGGGTACTGATTATGAGATAAAAAGTAGCCTATGTTTTATTCTAGGCCTAGTATAAACCTGCACGCAAAGTTTCAGCCCGACCCGTTCAGTAGTTTTGGCGTGAAAACAAACCAAACCATCCATTTAAACATCCAAACTTTCGTATTTATAAAATAAATAAATAAATAATGCTGGACAATCCACACAGCATTATCTAGCACCATGGTAAGCTTGTGTTATGGGTACTAGATAACTGATATGCATAATACAATGCATTACATAGATAGATATTTTTTATTATACATACATAGAAAACGACCAGAACACCCGGAACAAATATCTGCAGATCGTACACACAATTGTTCCGAGGCGGGAATCGAACCCGCAACCTCCTGCGTCGCAGGCGGACCTTCGCCCACCGCGCCACATCGGTCGTCTAATATTAGTGTGATGTGATTTCATTTTTTTTTATCATTGTAGAAGAATCATTGGTGATAGAGATTAAAAAAAAGTAACGGTATAAATTATTTTTTATTGGCTCCATCTAGAGAGAACTCGTTCCAACCTTATAAAATTAATCGTTTAAACACTGGACCCACTCATAAAATTTTTTCTACAAAGTATTATGTACAAATTTGCAATGACTGGAAAACACGATATTTACACTATTTACATCGACTACGTTTATCAAAAACTACACTAGCTAAATTCGATATATAATGTTTGCAAACAAACCGCCCATAGGTTGAGCCTGAGAGCGGTCTTGGGGCTGCCCCGCTACTGCAGCGCCTCAGGGATGTTTGCGGCGGCGCGAGTCGTCTGTTTTCATACCACCATGCGCAAGCGCGCCGCCTCCCTGGTGCGCAAGTTGCGGGCCAGCTCCAATACCGTTCTCGCAATGATAGCTGGGAGGGCGGACTGCCCCTACACCAGGCACTGTTGAGAACGCCACCGCCACTAGCAATCCTTTTAGTTTTTAAGATTCTTTTGTTTATTTTCTAATATGAGTGTAAATGCTTGAAATAAATAGATACTTTATTTTTATTTTATTTTTATTTATACGTACCTACTCGTATTTAACAGAAAATTCACTTTTTGAAACTACTGAACGGATTTTGATGAAATTTGGTATACAGACAGGGTATGAGCTGACTTGGGTGATAGGGACTTTTATCCCGATTAAATGCTCCCTTGGGAATATTCCACGCGTGCAAAACCGCGGGTACAAGCTAGTACAAAATAAAAACATTTCTAATAAGAAAAGTTATGGTAATGATATAATATATTACAAGTTTATGCCTTTTATGCCTGCCAGTACATTTGATAAAAAAAATCTTCGGATTAAATTAAACTGACCGGGGGCGTCGACCACAGGTACGACCACTGGGGGCCTAAGCCACGAAACCCACTAGCCAATATCATTGCATTTATTTTTCATAAAAACTGCCAGTATTATTCATTTCTTCTCGTCGTTCATAAGAGGTGACTATTAGCCACCCTTTAACAGTAAGTAGGTACTGTTTAAAAAAGTAATTATTTATCAGTCAGTGTCTTTAGTAGATAAAGCTTGTACTATACATCGAAGTCTGGCTAAGCTGTTTATACCGCACGCTGAGTTATCATCTGAAAGAAAAAAAAATTGTTAACACTCCATCATCATCATCAGCCTATGTTAGTCGATGTTATGAGTAGTCTAAGATAGCCCACTGGGACAGCGGACAGCCTTACTCGCGCCATAGCGCCCTGGCTTCAGTCGCAATCAAATCAGCATCCCCCATCAATCTTTCGCAGATCGTGTGGTCTGAGTGGTGCAGTGCACAGGGGCCCTGGAGCTCAGGGGGCCGTCTAATCATAGCTTTGAAAACATAGGTTCAGCCAGCTCCTGAAGCTAGAAAACCATATATGTATATTTTTTCATTATTACTGATTTTATATGAACATTAACAATCACAGAATTCTCCTTTTTTTGTTTGGTAGTTTGGTTGGTTGAATAATGCATCTATTCTCATTTATGATGTTCATTGCTACGTGGAAGCGAAAGAAGAAAGAGGGGCGGTGAGGGTTCTCTTCTTTCTCTATGCACCGGGGCCCTAGTCCACCTACGCCACTGCCTACGTTTGCTAAGTCGCTGTCTCCAATAAACAAATTGATGGTAAAAGTAATAATCTTACTATTTATAAAGGGTTTTTCCTTATCTGTCCTTGATTCCTTACTGCTTTGCTGTCGAGGTATTGTCACTGGCTCTATGTAGGTTTTGCAGTCGGATTCCAACTGTAAACAAAATAATTGCAAGATAAGGATTCAATTGTCATCTATCTACATATCTAATCAGTCGGTAACACCCACTGCTGAGTACAGGCCTCTTCCTTATGTCTGTACCCCTGGCGGTCCTGTGCCAGTCGGATCCACTGCTTCCCTACAGCCCCCACAATGTCGACTGACCATCGGGCAGGTGGTCTGCCTCGACGCGACGCATATCCCTAGGCCACCATTCGGTGACTGCTTTGTAATTGTCATAACTTTTAGTAATTACATCTATGTTAAGAGTCTAAGTATTGGTATTAAAGTTATTGAAATCTGAAATCTATATCTGTTACATTTGTATTTATTATCAACTGGCTGCGTCGTTGATAAATAAATATAAATGTAAAAAACAATGTCAATACAAAGTCGCTTTTCGCTGTCTGTCTGTCCCTATGTATGCTTAGATCTTTAAAACTACGCAACGGATTTGATGTGTTTTTTTTTAATAGATAGAGTGATTCAAGAGGAAGGTTTATAAACCATCTGACACATAGATTTCTGCGCGGGCGCAGCTAGTAGTAATAGGATAAAATAGGTGGTAGTTTGCCTCGGGGTACTTTAAAGCGAAAGATGTTTGGGTGAAATCAACGAAACATTTCAGTGTGATAGATCTCCCAATCATTACCAGATCGGTCTGATATTTTGAAATGCAAACGCGTGCGAACCAACATACATAATTTGTCGATAATACAATACAATACAAAAATTATTTATTGTACACCATAATCAAATTAAACATTACAAAAATACATTATATGTGACAGATACAATGGGCGGCCTTATCGCTTAGAAGCGATCTCTTCCAGGCAACCTTTGGATGGAAAGAATTATATGAATTTAAGAAAAGGCAGGGGGTGTATCATATGTTATCTAAATAAGAATACAAAAAAAAAAAAAAAAAAAAAAATATAATAATTATAGACAATCTTTTAAGAATGGATACAACGGGTATTTATCGCGTTAATTTACCTATTTTACCTATTTTTTGCGGTTTTTTTTTACCAAGTGAGGGTAGTTTCAAATAAACTAGCCCCCGCTTCGCTGAGGCGGTAACTCCAGTACTCCAGTCATCCCGTGACCAAGACAGAGTGTAAACCTGTTGAAACGTCGGGAAAAATAGGTAAATAAACGCGATAAATACCCGTTGTATCGATACTCTGATGACCGATGTGGCGCGGTGGGCGAAGGTCCGCCTGCAACGCAGGAGGTTGCGGGTTCGATTCCCGCCTCGGAACAATTGTGTGTACGATCTGCAGATATTTATTCCGGGTTTTCTGGTCGTTTTCTATGTATAATAAAAAATATCTATCTATGTAATGTATGAGGACCGAGATGAGTGGAAGAAAGGGAGGGAGGCCTTTGCCCTGCAGTGGGACACCCCGGGCTAATATAATAATAATAATAATATGTAATGTATTGTATTATGTATATCAGTTATCTAGTACCCATAACACAAGCTCTGTGCGAGCTCTTACCATGGGGCTAGATAATGCTGTGTGAATTGTCCAGCATTATTTATTTATTTACTTATAATAATGTGTTCAGATCGCGTAAGTATAAAAAATATTAAATCTTTAAAGATTATTTTGGTCTCAGTTCAAGCTTATCACGCGGTCCATCTACACAGGAATAGAAACAAACCGACAAAGCAAGCAATTAGACATGTTTCTGTGTATTTCTATTTATTTCTGCGCACGTGTACGAATAAATAACGCTGACTTGGATTAATCGCAATTTAACTTCGTGACAGTGTACAGTCGGACAAATATTAATAAATCTAGAACGTAAGCTCTGCTTATTTTGTACAGAAGCTATGCTTGCTTTTGTATGGATGCTCTGTGAATAGGTTCTGCAAAAGACAGCAAACATAGGTAGTAATATTAAGACTTCGTTTTATATTCTTTGCTTTATAATTTTATACTAGCTGCTCCCCGCGGCTTCGCCCCCGTGGAAATCGATGTGTCAAATTGTTTAAATGGTAAAAAGTGACAAAAATCCTATGTTAGACTCCTGGTTCTAAGCTACCTCTCCACCAATTTTCAGCTAAATCGGTCCAGCCGTTCTCGAGTTATAAGTGTTGTAACAAACACGACTTTCTTTTATATATATAGATTCTTTGTTTGTTTAATAAATTATGCCTGTATTTTTTAACTGTGTCAAATAAATGTTTATTCTATTCTATTCTTTCTATTCTATCGCAACATAAAGTTTCTGATTTCCCCAAAAAATAAAAATAAAAAAATTTTAATTTGAACAGCAAAAGGATCCATAATTTGTAAATATAAAACCCGTTCTGTTGCGTCGTTCGTCAGTTTATTGTAATCTAAAACTCATTTAAACGGAATAGGCTATAATATGGCTTTTCACATGATTTGATTGCCATGATTTTTTTACCCCTATTTCGGCGCAGGGTCATGGAGGTAGTCTTATTTTAGTCTTAATATCACCTATTTGTGTCGTTTACCCCCATGATAAACTTCTTTGTTTGTTTATTTTATGCCTGTATTTTGTACCTGTGTCTAAATAAATGTTTTTTCTATTCTATTCTATTCTATTTGATTTTTGAGTTTTCCAATATTTCGATTTTTCACAGTTTCATGCGCCATGATCGCGGAATAACTGAAGGCACTGCGAGTAGGTAAGTTTTTATTGGCATAACATACCGATCTACCCGTATTGACTTTTGTGTTAACCATGATAGTTTCAAAAGTTTTATTATTGCAATCCATTTGGATTTCTCTGTTCCAGTCATTAGGCCTTTCACGAAGACGCGGGGCGTTGAGCGGCGCGGCCCGAACTGAATTAAAACATAATGGCGTTGAGAAGCGATTTTACATTCGTTTGTTTGAATTTCAAAATCATCATCATCATCAGCCTATAGCAGTCCACTGCTGGACATAGGCCTCCCCCAATGAGCGCCATAGCGCCCTGTCTTCAGCTTGCCGCATCCAGCATTTACCTGCAGTCTTTCGCAGGTCGTCATCCCACCTGGTCGGAGGGCGTCCTACACTACGTTTACCGAGTCGTGGTCTCCACTCAAGAACACGTTTGACCCATCGGCCGTCGGTTCTTCGCGAGATATGGCCGGCCCACTGCCACTTCAGCTTGCTAATTCTTTGAGCTATGTCGATAACCTTGGTTCTCTGTAGGATGTATTCGTTCGAGCGACTTTGAACTGGTGGACCAGCAGCCCTATCGTGAGTGTCCACGTGTAGGTCATAACGGGTAGGACGCACTGATTGAAAACTTTCGTTTTCAAGCATTGCGGTATGGATGACGTGAAGACTTGACGTAGTTTCCCAAATGCTGCCCAGCCCAGCTGGATCCACCTTTTGGCCTCCTTTGAATTTGAAATGTAGCGCGTTATTGGCGCGGAGTTCGCAGATGACATCGACGCGTCTCACGCGGAGGATCCGCCGCGGGCGCATATTCCTATTCCTTTACGTGTATTTTTGAAATTTATATAATATTTTTCGCAGGAGGTCATCCTACACTACGTTTAACTCAGCGGTTGTCGGTTCTTCGCGAGATATGGCCGGCCCACTGCCACTTCAGCTTGCTAATTCTTTCTGTCTATGGCTTTGTTATTCTGTCGGCTAATTTCGTTGCATATCCTATCCCATCCTTCAGAGAAACTCCGAGCATAGCTCTTTCCATAGCTCGCTGAGCGAGTTTGAACTGGTGGACCAGCCCTATCGTGAGTGTCCACGTCTCAGCTCCGTAGGTCATAACGGGTAGGACGCACTGGTTGAAAACTTTCGTTTTCAATCATTGCGGTATGGGGGACGAGAAGACTCAGCGTAGTTATCCAAACGCTGCCCAGTCTAGCTGGAAACTCCTCTTAGCCTCCTTCTCGAAATTGTTTTTACCCAACTGCAGAATCTGCCCAAGAAAACGACCTGCACATCTAAGTGCTTCCACTTTAGCTCGTGTGTTATTTTAGCAACATACATATACTATTATAACAGCAAATAAACACTATATAAAATATGTTTCGTATTAACCGAGTCACAATATTAGCTTCTATTTCTGCGCGTCACGGAACGTCGCGGTCCCTTGATTTGTTGGCTGCACGCTGGACGCTTGGCGAATCTACTTAGTTGTACTAAATCCAGCTATTTGTACTGACATAACTTGTACTAGCTGGGCCCCACGGCTTCGCGTGAAAATCTATGTGTCAAATGGTTTATAAACATTCCTCTTGAATCACTGTGTCTGTTAAAAAAACCTTATCAAAATCCGTTGCGTAGTTTTGGAGACCTAAGCATGCATAAGGGCAGACAGACAGCGGAAAGGGACTTTGTTTTATACTATGTAGTGATATGTACTGACATATTTATATATGTACTAGCTGCGCCCCGCGGTTTCACCTGCGTGGTGATATATATTTTGGATAATATACAATAGATATATCTTTAGAAATTCTTAGAAGATAAAAAAGCTTGGAACGAGTTTTGCTCCAACTCAAAATCTACCAACTTACAAATAAGCAAATCAAATGTACTAGACACATAAGTTATGAACATACTAGTGGTTTCTTCTCACTTCTTCCACTGGTGGACATAAAATTGAAGTGAACTATAAAATAATTTAATAGTATAAAATATGACCTGTCTAAGTGCTTATTTGTAAGCTTAAAGAAACAAAAACTTTTCATTTTCATTTTCATTTATAAATTGTAGCCCGTGTGTTATTCTGATGTATAAGCTATTATTATTGTAAAGTTTCATTGAAATCCATTAAGTAGTTTTTACGTGAAAGAGTAACAAACATCCATCCATACATACTTACAAACTTTCGCGTTTATAATATTAGTAGGATACACGTACATCACACTAATGTCATAAAGTAGCTTCCGCCCTTTTCAGTAGACTACAGATAGCTCAACTATTTCATGTACCTAACTTACCTACCAACCTTTTACAAATAAAAATACATAAAAACTTATTGTGCACCAGATACATGCGACAAGTTTCTTTGTAAATAAAAAAAAATGCTGGAAAATTGACACGGCATTATGTAGTAAGCAGAGTTTGTGTTATGGATACTAGATAACTGATATACATAATACAATACATTACATAGATGGATAATTTTTTTATTATTGGTACTTATACTTACATAGAAACGACCAGAACACCCGGATCAAATATCTGCAGATCGTACACACAATTGTTCAGGGGCGGTTTCTTTGTAAATGTCTTACCACATTCGCAGCCCGCAGCGCGGCTTGCAACCGCTCTATATGCTGTATAGCAGCTCTCAGTATCTCTAACTTGGGCAGTCGGCCGCTGCCGGCGCGCGCTCGTATCCTTAACTCCTCGAATGCCGCGTTCACCTGAAGAAAAATGCTACTTAGTAGTGCAAAAAGGTTTTTCTCGTATTTCGATTTTACTACTTTCTGCCCGCGAAAACGTTAAAAGATTATTTATATTTCTAGGAACTGATTTTAGATAATAAAAAACTAATTTGGTAGATAGATAGAAAACACTTTGATAAACCCCACAATTTTTTGGATGCGTTGTTCTTATGGAAACTTGAAGAGTTTATTTCTATCCCCAGGATCTGATTTCACATAAAAAGTACCTAGATTATACTATACTAGGACTCCACATGCAAGATGCCTACCTACAATAAATGAATTTTCCATCTGATTGTACTTTTTCTTAGTAGAAATATGTGGAAGTGAAATATCATTGTATCCCCCCTAGTAGCTAAATGTGGAAAAAAAATCCTTTCTTCCCTACCAGTAGAAATAGAGCAGTAGGGATATGTGGAACAGGGGAAATATGTGGAAGTGAAATATCATTGTATCCCCCCTAGTAGCTAAATGTGGAAAAAAAATCCTTTCTTCCCTACCAGTAGAAATAGAGCAGTAGGGATATGTGGAACAGGGGAAATATGTGGAAGTGAAATATCATTGTATCCCCCCTAGTAGCTAAATGTGGAAAAAAAATCCTTTCTTCCCTACCAGTAGAAATAGAGCAGTAGGGATATGTGGAACAGGGGAAATATGTGGAAGTGAAATATCATTGTATCCCCCCTAGTAGCTAAATGTGGAAAAAAAATCCTTTCTTCCCTACCAGTAGAAATAGAGCAGTAGGGATATGTGGAACAGGGGAAATATGTGGAAGTGAAATATCATTGTATCCCCCCTAGTAGCTAAATGTGGAAAAAAAATCCTTTCTTCCCTACCAGTAGAAATAGAGCAGTAGGGATATGTGGAACAGGGGAAATATGTGGAAGTGAAATATCATTGTATCCCCCCTAGTAGCTAAATGTGGAAAAAAAATCCTTTCTTCCCTACCAGTAGAAATAGAGCAGTAGGGATATGTGGAACAGGGGGATTTCAGCCCGTTTCCTTCAGTAGTTTTGGATGTTCGCAACCTCATTGCGGCAAAACTATCTACTGAACAAAGCGGGCTGAATTAATTGAATTTAGCATAATAATTCTAGGCGTGTAACAAAATAGGCTGCTTTTTATCCCATACATCAGTTCCCATGGGATATAAATAAACTTAAACCACGCGTGCGAAGCCGCGGGCAGAAACTATTCGTATAAATATAAACTATTATACAAGCAAACCCGTGGACTAAAGTTAAAGCCATTGAAGCTCATAATCATTAACGATTCTCCTATTCATTTATGGCGACGACAGAGTTATTTCATTTCTTGTCATATTTTTACATCAAAAAGTGTTCAGCAAAAAAAAAACTAATAAATCATAGAAATATGAATTTACGATGATAATAAAAGTTAGTTTTCAGGAAATATTGTTCTGATTTGTCTTGTTTTATTAAAATACACAACCTCTTTCATGTTTTCAAGACATAAATTAAAAATATCGCCAAGTGTGAGTGATTTATGCTCGTGGAGTTCTTTTTGTAAAGTTCAAATTCAAATGTATTGGCAACATAGTTACGGGTATTGATTGTGTTACATTCTTACTTAATATGTTTGTACTTGCATATTATTATTAGGTATGTGTTTCTCATTTCCATGATATCGGGCCATAAAGTGATCCGGTCCTTTGGAGAGCTTGCGTGCGGCCGAAGCCAACAGCACAGAGGCCCTTTAGCACTTTGACTGCGGTTTTTTTTTCTACGACTGCGATCTTTTTTTTTACATAAAAAATTCGTGCTGCCGCTCTACATAGCGGTTGTGTTGCGCCGCACATGCGTTTCGTTCGAAAAATATTACAGCTCTGCTGAGTCACAAAGATCTGTATTTTTCTGCTGCGCTAGTGTGGATTTACGGATATTAGTCACTTGTAGAAAACTCATACCGTGCGTTTTCAGCACTCAAAGTGTTAGGAGAGTTAATCTAAAGGCGAGGGCTACCTTATTATTAAGTAATATTACTTAATGAGCATAAGGTGTTACACGTGTAATTAAATGTTCTGTGTTTTAATGTTCATCGTTTTATGGACTGTGCATGTATAGGTGTGACCGTGTGAATATGCTTTGTCTGATATAAATGTCATTTTAATGTAATTACCAATACGTCTTACCGCTTCTTTCTTTCTAACTCTGCAATAATCTGTGGTTGGATATATCTACAGGTGAATTAGACGAATCATAACTGGGAATACCTAACAATATAACAATAATAACTATAATGAAATACAGCAAGACTAACTCTAAAAAGCTAGAGTACCGGGTAGGTAGTTTATCCCCCTGGATGCCCAGAATTACCCCATTTCGGCTTACTACACCTTTCCGTGGCCCGAGAGCAAGCAATATCTAACGACCGAAAGTCGAACGTAGAGTTATTTTCGATAATTTTTCTAATACATCTTGTTGTTTTCCTGGTACAATACAATAAAGTTATAACCTAATAATTACTATTAACTAAAAATATTGTCTATCTATTTGGAATGTTGTTGTACTGAACCCTAATGTCGGCCATGTTGGTATATTTTTCCCGCTAAAACGGGTCGCCTGATTCAAATGAGCCGTGCCTAATAAGCGCGGGCTAAATCTGTTTACAACGACAGTTTACAAAATAGTAAGAGGGAGTCACATTGAAAAATATTACTTTGTTGTATCATGTCGTGTAGTTTTCTAAACTGATAATTTCGTATAAAAAAACTCACCTCAGATGTAAATTACTTACATTATTCAATTTTATAAGATGCAAAAATACCTTTAACTTCTGAGATTTAAAAAAAAAGCTTTTTACTCGTTGGCTTCATTTTTGACATCTATATTAAGTCCAGGGATTAATAAATAAATAAATAATGCTGGACAATTCACACAGCATTATCTAGCCCCATGGTAAGCAGAGCTTGTGTTATGGGTACTAGATAACTGATATACATAATACAATACATTACACAGATAGATATTTTTTATTATATATAGAAAACGACCAGAACACCCGGAACAAATATCTGCAGATCGTACACACAATTGTTCCAAGGCGGGAATCGAACCCGCAACCTCCTGCGTCGCAGGCGGACCTTCGCCCACCGCGCCACATCGGTCGTCATATTTCCGAGATTCCGGATACACTGTCTTTTTATGTTTGTAGAATCAAAGATAGCTGTAGTTTTTATGGCAAATGTCCTTAGGTATTCATAAAAAGCTTTATAATATTTTATGTTCTGAAATTAGGTGTGGATTTATTTATATATATCTGTTAAAGAGATTTGAGCGAAACTAATAATTTGTAAGGCAACGAAGAGAAAATTTATCGGTCTACCATCTTTTAGATCGAACGCACACTTCGAAACTTGGGAATAAAGATATCTCGCAATACATGTTATTGTAGTTATTACTCTTGTAGTATTATTTTAAGAATTTTATTAACACTTTGAGTGCTGAAATCACACGGTATGTGTTTTCTACAAGTGACTAGCGGCTGAGAAAATACAGATCTTTGTGACTCAGCACAGCTGTAATATTTTTCGAACGAAACGCATGTGCGGCGCAACGCAACCGCTGTGTAGAGCGGCAGCACGAATTTTTTAGGTTAAAAAAAAGATCGCAGTCGTCGAAAAAAATCGCAGTCAAAGTGTTAATTTAAATACAAAATTTTGGAGAAACTTACAGCTGGTTTACAATAAAATTATGTATATATAAACTTTATAGAACATGCCTGGATAGACTGGATAGAGAGCATATGTTTTTTGCGACAAGTTTCTGCAGATATATTTCAAAATAGCAATGATGGTAGGTAATACAGCAAGTTGATGACTAGAGTAAGTAGAATTTTTTTTTATTTTCTTCTAACATGTAGTTAAGTAAATATATATTTACGAAACACTTGAAAACTTTACTGCTACAAAAATGCTATTATTCAATCCACGAATTTTTCTCCGATGACAATTTAAAACAAAAAACTGAAAGTGTACTAGCTGACATACCTACAGATTAAATTAGTAAGCCTATCTACCTAATCATGACATTCCTATAATTTCTATATGACATTCCTATAATTCCTATATGACATTCCTAATTTTATAAATAATGATTGTTTAGAATTTTAGGCTAATATTTAAAAAGAACCCAAAAATTGTTGTGCCCTGACAGGGTTTTTATGCATTGTGTACCTACCCACTAAGACTACACCTAAGATACTACCTGTATGCATGAAATTACAATAAATGATATGAATTATGAATTATGAAAATATTGTATATTTTTTGCGTAGGTTCATAAAAAAACTATAAAACAATGTTTATTTTAGTACCTTTTTCACGAATTATTCTTTGATTGACATCAAATAAATAGTCAATGCGCGTGTACCATAAAGTCAAAAATAGCATAAGACAGTCAATAAACATGTGAAAATACGAGGGACATCTTAATTTCACATAAAAATAAATTTATTGCGTCCTCTCAAAGCTTTATTTTATTTTTAAATGCTTGTAGTATATCGTTTTGTAGTAGTTAATATTATGATGGTAAAATAAACCTGTCAAATGTTATGTCTCGCGTGTCGTCCGCTTTAAATTTAAAGGAAATGGCATTTTACTTAATAAGAGATATGAAAGAAATGTTTCCTTGTGAAAATAGAATAGAATATGCACCTATTTTGTTTTCCTTCAAGATTTGTGTTCGTTTTTTGGTAGAGATCGCTCTTGAACGATAAGACCGCCAATTGTTCTAGTATCTAAGCGTGCAATAAAGAACTATCTATCTTTCTATCTTCTTTACCTAGGAGTAGTTAAACTTTTAGTCATCATTAACCTATAATAGTCCACTGCTGGACATAGGCCTCCCCCAATGAGCGCCATAGCGCCCTGTCTATCTGCCTGCAGTCTTTCGCAGGTCGTCATCCCACCTGGTCGGAGGGCGTCCTACACTACGTTTACCGAGTCGTATGAAAAATAATCTAAGCTCATTGAATTCATTTATCTATCTGGTTTGCAAGCGTACTGGGGAAAGTCCGGCCAGGTCATCCCACCTGGCCGGACGGCGTCCTACACTACGCGTGCAGACTCGCAGTCTCCATTCAAGAACACGTTTACCCCAGCGGTTGTCGGCTCTTAGTGATATATGGCTAATTCTTTCAGCTATGTATGTTGATAGATACCGTCAGCTTTAATACGTACCGATCCTATCCATCCAAAGGTTGCCTGGAAGAAATCGCTTTTAGCGATAAGGCCGCCGATTGTGCCACTAGATTTAGATAGATAGATAGATAACACTTTATTACACCACATAAAACAGAAAATAATACAGAGATAAAAACTTAGAATAAAGGTATAAAGGGCGGCCTTATCGCTGAGAGCGATCTCTTCCAGGCAACCTTGGGATGGACTGGACATGAACGAACAATATAGACGGTGGCACTTTAATAAAATAATTGATAACAAATACACTAAATACCTACATTACAAACATTATAATAAACTTACATAGACATAAGGCTATCAATATTTTATATGGTTAAATAATGCTGATGCAGCAGTTTTTTGAAGATAGGGAGTGATTTTGCACATCTGATGTCCAGAGGGAGAGCATTCCAAAGACGGGTAGCTTGTACAGTGAATGATTTGTCATAGAAAGAGGTAGAGTGAGCAGGGACTTTCAGAATGAGGGTTTCAGAGGAACGCAAAGAGAGTGAGTGAGAGTTTGAGAGGAATTCGAAGCGCTCCTTGATATAAGAAGGGCTTGGAGAATAGAATAAGATACTGTACAAGAGGCATAACATATGAGTATTCCTGCGAAGTCGGTTTTTTTTTTTTGTTTTGTTTAGTTAGTATTAAGATCGTTTATTATTATTTTTTGTATTGATGGTGCAATAAAGTTATATTGTATTGTATAGAAAACTTTTTATTTTGCCAGAACAGAGACGAATAGTATACATTCTATTATAAATTAACAGATAAACTGACAAAGTCGGTCTCCACTCAGCATGTTCTATGGTAGAGCACATCGTACCATAGCGCTGGTCTTCCGTGGAGACCGTGGTGCGCAAGGTATCCTAATACACGCATACATAAAAGGAACAAAACTAAAATGTATGGGTATGGTATGGTATGGTAGTTAGTACTCCTGTTTCCGCACTTAGACTCCGATTGGTCCTTTGTGCGTAGTGTGTCTGCTAGTTTAACCAGCCTAACTCCGTCCAGAAGCGCAGAATACTCCTGGGATCTTCTCAGGCTTCGCGGAGTGACCTCGGGTGGTTGAGGATTTCTAGTCGCTGCGCTGTTACTCCCTCGCATTCCAGGACTACGTGGGCAGCTGATTCTTCGTCGCTCAGGCATCCTCTGCATAGAGGGCTGTCTGCTCCGATGGTGAAGAGGTGTTTGTTTAGTGGGCAGTGTCCTATGAGTGTTCCCACTAGGACGCGTACGTCTGATCTCGTCAGGCATAATAAGTGTTTGGTGAATCTTGGTAAACTAAAATGTAAATTAATTAACAGAAACTAAAACTATGAAAACAATTAGACGACCGATGTGGCGCGGAGGGCGAAGGTCCGCTTGCGACGCAGGAGGCGATTCCCGCCTCGGAACAATTGTGTGTACGATCTGCAGATATTTGTTCCGGGTGTTCTGGTCGTTTTCTATATATAATAAAAAATATCTATCTATGTAATGTATTGTATTATGTATATCAGTTATCTAGTACCCATAACACAAGCTCTGCTTACCATGGGGCTAGATAATACTGTGTGAATTGTCCAGCAATATTTATTTATTTATTTAATTATTAATATACTATTAATTACTTATAATTGCTTAACATTTATAATACATATGTATAAGTTCTGGAATTTGCTAGTCATCCTTATCTAACCACGTGTCCATCCAAAGGTTGCCTGGAAGAAATCGCTCTTAGCGATAAAGTTTTCTATTGTGCATCTGTATCTTTGTTTTTTGTTCTTTACTGTTTTTTTTAATGTGTTTGATGTGCAATAAAGCGTACCTATTTGTATTGTATTGTAATTGTAACCAGGCCCTACCCTTTCCCAATATCCATAAATAGTAGAACGTCCATAATCCCGGACTCACTCGGATTCCCTGGATTCCCGTAATCCTTGGTGCGTGACAAACGAACATACATTTTATTTATATTATTATGTTTCTCAGACGCTGTCAGGCGCGGGCTTAAAGAGTTAATTCTGATTCTGTATTTTAGGATTTAGGATGGTTTTGGTTTGTTATTTGACCTCTTTGGTGTTATTTGTTTAAAGTTTATATCGTGGGTCAAAGACTACAGTGGCTGATTGTTATACATATTCTCAAAAATATATTAATTCGTCAACTTAAAATAAATAAATAAATGCTGGACAATCCACACAGCATTATCTGGCCCCATGGTAAGCAGAGCTTGTGTTATGGGTACTAGATAACTGATATACATAATACAATACATTACATAGATAGATATTTTGTATTATATATAGAAAACGACCAGAACACCCGAAACAAATATCTGCAGATCGTACACACAATTGTTCCGAGGCGGAACGAGAATCGAACCCGCAACCTCCTGCGTCGCAAGCGTACCTTCGCCCACCGCGCCACATCGGTCGTCTAATAATATAATTAATTCATCAGTTTTGGGTTTATACTAGTAAATTTGTTGTTTTTATAGTGTATATAGTATAAGAGGTGAATTTTTGAGACGGGACAGTAAGGGCAGGTACCTTTACCGTTATAGTTACAGGAAAACGCTTTTAGGAGACTATCCATAAATTTTTAAGATATTCTGAACTGCATTTACAGATTTTACAAAAAATGTACTGTCAGCAAGAAAATGTCCATTTTCTTGCTGACTGTACATTTTTTCCAAAATCTGTAAATGCAGACGACTGTCACACAAAAACTTTTTTGATGCCAAGGTATGTATTAGGTAAATATGTACATATGTATATTATAAAACGGCTTGCTATCTTAATTTTTCTGAAAGATTCCAGTTTTTAAAATAGTTCTGTTTCTATAGAAAACATTTTTGTAAGTACGCGTAACAAATAAAGGAGTTTGTATTTTGAATTGGTATCTACGTGTTTTTTTTACTTGCATTTACCTGCGTTTTTAATAATCTACCCTAATTGAATTACTACGTAGTACGTACATTTGGTTACTGACGCGAAGGAGTAACATTGTTTTTAGTTAAATTAGTAAATCTACTGTAGGTATAAGTAACCTACGGTACCTAGATCCATATTTGTAATTATTTGAAATGTTATAATAGAGATTAATGAGGCTTACGGACAAAAGGAATAACTGTTTAAGTTATGAAATGAAATGAAATGAAATGAAAGTTTATTTCTTTAGGCTTACAAATAAGCACTTAGACAAGTCATATTTTATACTATTCATTATTATATGTATTGTTGTTCACTTCAATTTTTTGTCCACCAGTGGAAGAAGTGAGAAGAAACCACTAGTATGTTCATAACTTATGTGTCTAGTACATATGATTTGCTTATCTGTAATTTGTTAGATTTTGAGTTGGAGCAAAACTCGTTCCAAGCTTTTTTATCTTCTAGATAATCTGATATTTTGTAATAAGCCTTTTTACAAAGAATATGCTTCACAATTTTTTTAAATTTATTTATTGATAATTTTTGCAACTCACTTGGAGTTTTGTTGTAGAAGCGTATACATTGCCCTTTAAAAGATGCACTTATCTTATGTAGTCTAGTTGTGGGAACAGCGAGTTTATTCTTATTTCTAGTATTTACATTATGTATATCGCTTTTTTTAATGAATCGATTGATGTTTTTATGAGTGTACAACAAGTTTTCATAAATATATTGACATGGTACTGTCATTATGTTTATTTCTTTGAATTTATTACGTAGGGATTCTCTGGGACCCATATTATAGATCGCACGAACAGCCCTCTTCTGCAACACAAAAATGGTGTTTATATCTGCAGCGTTCCCCCACAATAGTATGCCATAAGACATAATACTATGGAAGTAGCTGAAATAGACTAGTCGAGAAGTATCAACGTCTGTAAGTTGACGGATTTTTTTAACTGCATATGCTGCAGAACTAAGTCTCTTCGATAGCTTATCTATGTGTGGGCCCCATTGGAGTTTACTATCTAACGTTATTCCTAAGAATACGGTATTGTCTACAATTTCTACCGTTTCTCCTTTTACGTTTACATCAGCCTTAACTTGTTTTACATTAGGTAGAATAAATCTTATACATTTTGTTTTGGTTTCATTAAGCAAAAGATTATTGATACTAAACCAATGGACTACCTTTGAGATTGCAGTATTTACATCGTCGAAATTTGTTTTTTGTCGATTCATTTTAAAAATTAATGAAGTATCATCAGCAAACAATACAATCTCATGATCATTCTTTACAAGATGAGGCAGGTCGTTAATATAAACTAAAAATAGGAAAGGACCCAAGATAGAGCCCTGCGGTACACCCATTGTAACCACAGACCCTTTAGATCGTTTCCCATTAATGTCAACTCTTTGTATCCTATCACTCAAGTAAGATGTAAGAAGATCCAAAGAGCTGTCCCTTATTCCATAATGATGTAGTTTCCTGATTAATGTTTCGTGATGAACGCAATCGAATGCTTTTGACAAGTCACAAAAAACGCCTAAAGCATCTTGGGACTTCTCCCAAGCATCAAAAATATGCGATACCAACTCTACACCGGCATCAGTAGTTGACCTGCCACGAGTAAACCCAAATTGCTTGCAGTGTAGCAGGTCATTGCCATTAAAATGTCTAAGCAATTGGTGTAAAATAAGTTTTTCAAAAACTTTACTGAATGTAGGCAGTACTGATATTGGTCTAAAGTTAGTGGGGTCAGACCTAATACCCGATTTAAACAATGGGATTATTTTACTATGTTTCATTAGATCAGGAAATATGCCACAATCAATGGATTCATTAAATATAAAAGCTAGATCTGGTGCAATGGTATCAATTAAAGGTTTAATAATTTTAACGGAAATGCCCCAGAGATCTGCAGTTTTTTTAATATTTAAAAGTTTAAAGGCTTTTTTTATATCATTTTCATCAACATGGGTAAAAATAAATTTACTATCGCATTTAGGTACATTTTCTTTAAGTAATGATTCAGCTATTATTTGAGAAGAGTTCAGACACTTTGTAGTAAAGATTGGAATGTCAGTAAAAAAATTTTCAAAAGCTTGCGCTACTTCAACATCATTTTTGATAGAGCAATCATTAATCTTTAAACTGTAATCATTAATGTAGGTATTGACCTTTCCAGTCTCACTATTAATTATTTTCCAAGTTGATTTTATTACATTTTCACTATTTTTAATTTTCGAGCTAATATAATTGGATTTTGCTGTATTACAAACTTTTCTAAATATTTTTGAGTAATTTTTTACTTTTTCTTTAAATTCCTGGCTAAAATTGTACTGCTTTTCACTATACAGTTCATATAACTTTTGTCTACTCTTATGTATACCTACTGTTGCCCACTCACTAAAGCTAAGTTTTTCTGAGACCAAGATCGATTTGGGTATGAATATTGAATTGAACGCATTGGTGAATTTATTAAAAAAACTACAATACGACTCATTTGGGTTGTTAAGTGAGTAGTTAGGTGATGGTTTAAAATCCCAATCCAATTTCAACCGTTCAAATCGATCTGTGGTCACAGGAACATACTTAATTTTTTTTTTACAATTATTATTTTTTACTGGATGTTTTAATTTAATTAGTTGACCTAAGTGGTCTGATTTTAAATGGCTTATAATTTTGTGACTGACAATTTTTTCATTTTGGAAAACAAATATATTATCTATACATTTTGCTGATGTTTCAGTTATTCTAGTAGGTTCCATAAATGTTGGCCTAAGATTATAAGAATTAAATAAATTTGTTAATCTGCTACTGAGGGAGTAAACTTCTAAAAGATCAATATTAAAGTCTCCACATACTATGAGGTTTTTATTTGATTTTGATATTTTAAATAAGATATCATCCATATTTTTTTCAAATATTTCAAAAGAAGCTGATGGTGGGCTGTATACGCTTGCTACAATAGTGTGCTCCAACTCAACACATGCTACTTCAATGTGGCTTTCAATGGATAAGCATACTATGTCTTTACGTTCTTTGAATTTTATTAGTTTATTTAGTAATATTAAAGAGCCTCCACGAATAGCATGTGATCTGCAAAAAGAACTACCAACCTGGTGGTTACTGAAGTTAAACATGAGCTCATAGCTTTTCAGCCAATGTTCTGTGAGGCAGATGATATCAATATCAAATGAGTTCATGTACAATTCTAATTCTAATAGTTTACTTCTAATTCCTTGAATATTTTGGTGCACCAAGTTCGTAAACTTTCCGGTTATTTTACAATTTTGTTTTCTTAATTTTTTATTGCAATTCATAGTAATAATGTTTATAGGGCTAGAGATTTCCTCTATTGTCGCTATTTCTAATTTAAATGACTTGGAATAAGTTCCAAGGTCTGGTTTGTAAAATAATTACAATGCTCAATAGAAGCATTTGTTATAGCCAAGTTTTTGGCTGTTGTTATACTTATAACGGGATCAAAAATATTATATGCTAACAATTTAGCAATAATCAATTTACTTTTTTTGGTCAGATACATAGTATCCCTAGTTAAAAAAGTTTTACTAATAAATCTATTAGTGTCAAAAATTAAAACGTCACTATGACGACATGTCATATTGTATATTAGCATGTTATTTTTACATATATTCTCATTTTGCTGTGATGTTAATGATTTTGAGTAAGGGAAGGAGCAAAAAATAAGTTTCCCTAGTCCATTTTCTATCTTTCCTAGAAGTACTTGAACTAGCCGTATCAACTGTGACCGCTTTACACAACTTTCACCTATCTGAACAATCAGAGTTGTGTTTTTATTCAGGGAGTCATCTTGCTGAATATAATCAGTGATTGTATTTATATTAGAATTTGGATAGCAATGATTGACTACATTTTGTAGAAGTAAGTCACTCAGTATAGTACCCATTCCAGCACCCAACTTATCTGAGTACATAACAGTTTTCCGGGTATATGGGTCTAGATTTGATTCCTTTACTCTTTTACTAGGGCTATCACAGCAGTCCTCATGCGAAGGTGATGGTGGCGCCACCAGCGGCACGGCTGGTAACACGAGTGGTGACGGGGGCACTACATTCACTCTAGTCAAAGTGTTAATCTGTGCGGTTGCTGTTTCTAGATCTGTTTGAGTGCAGCTATGCCGCAGTTCAATATATAAACTATCGTTACTTACACTATCTAGCATTTTTAGATGGTGGTCATTGGCGGCTTTTTGGGCTTCTTTATATTTACATGTTACATCATGAAGTGCCCTTTCTAAATTAACTATTTCCTCAGACATATAGTTTATATCTTTAGAATTACGCCCTAATAAACTATAGCAGGAGTCCAATTCTACTTGTAGGTTACATTTAGATTTTTCTTTGCTCAATTTAGCAATATTAAGGAGTTGTTTTTGTTTCCTAATTTTTTTTTCTGACTTTTTAATGAAATTATTTAATTTAACATATTTTTTAATTTTATTGCTCCCTTTTATGACCGGTGTTAGGCTATGACCATGGCAACATGGTGAAGTAAGATCCATATTTGACATATTAGGATCAGTTGTCATAATCTCTGTTTGAAGATCTAAACTACAAACACTGGTTGCTGAAGGCAACGGCTTACACTCTAACATGTCAAGTTTTATTCTACACTCAGAAAGCTCTTGCTGTAAGTCCTTGTTGTGCTGCAACACCAGTTCATACGACTCATGACAACTGTCCACGGAACGCAGGCATGCATTCAATCGGTCCACTTCGGACACTGCATCTTCATGGTGAGCATGGAGCTCAGCGAGTTGTCCCTTGAGTGATTGAATCCTGCCAAGGTTGGCCAGGAATTCAGCTTCGCTATCCTCCTGCTCTTGAACCAGCCTGTCTCGGTCCTCTCTGATTTCCTTGAGCTGGGCTGTAGCGAGCTTCAGCTTGGCCTCCAGGTCACATGCCTTTCTGGTCATCATGATGTGCGAATCCCTGAAAATAGCAGTGTACAGTGAGATACAAGAAGAAGAATAAGTGAAGAAATAAGGAGTTAAATGAAAAAATTGATTAATTATAGACTGGAGATGTAAAGACTGGTTCTTTAAAGGTCACCCTCTTGAGGTTTGATGGGTCAAATAGAACCCAGTGACCAATGGTAAAAGAAGCTCAGTAGAAATATGAGTAAGAGTGGAGTAGAATATTTAAAAAAATAGTTGGGGCTAAGGGATTACTAAAACATTAAAAATTAGGTAGTTAAATTAATATTTAAGTTACACTAATACTTATTGAGAAAACATTTGCTAAGTTTATCTATTAATGTTGAAAATATTATAACTTATAATGTTATAGGAAAATAAGTCAGAACTTTGTGTAGAAGTTTCCTACAAGAAAGTAACAATAGGTAACAATGATAGGGCTATTTTTTACTAGGTACTATTTTGGAGGTTAGTTTTTTGTGTAGTGTCTTGTAAGTGTAATGTTGTGTGAAGCTGAATGTTTTGTCTTCAACTCAACTTCCACAATTTGTCAAGCTGAGAGAGATAAAAACGAAGCCTGTGTGTGATTTGTGACGTGACTCACAGAGTGAGCAGTGTTTCTGTGATTGGTGTTGTGTGTCATATGTGTGTGAGTTAGTCAATAAGATAGTAGAATAACAATACTCCCCAGGTTAATATGATGTACTAATACAGGAACTGACTCCAAATTGTGGGTCGATCACCAAACAATTGTTCGGTCACTGTCGCCGCTGAGAATCGTTGGGACCGATCCTTCGGTTTACTCGTATTATAATCAAATGTTGTTGGAACCGTAGGCGAGGGTCCTCCTCAGTAATGTAAGATATTCTCTGAGCTGGCTGAGGTTCAGAACCAAGGTATTTATCGACTTCTTTGGGGCCGCCGGTTTGAACGATTTTCTTGACCGGTGATCGTTGAAAAATATATAGCACTTTACACGAGTTTCTTGAGAGTATTTTGTTGAATATTTCACTGTATCGTAAACACTACGATATAATTAACTGTTTTATACACTTTTTTACTAGTTATTACGACTAATTATTTAGAAAAACATAAAATAAATTTAAATCAGCTGATAGACACGTCTGACTTTCAGTGTTGCCTGTTGTTGTTGTTGTTAGCTTTTAGATTAATAAATAATACTGTGAAACATAAATAAAATGAAATGAAAATATGTATATGTATTCTGATAGAGCTAAGACTTAATTATCTAACAATATAACGAGTTGGCAGCTAATAATAATGAGATAGATATATTTGACTCTAACCTCAATAAATTTCGCAAACTAATTTCGACTATACTGAGCAATTAACTTTAATATATAACAATATATACGTATTTTCTGTGTAGAAACTTTAACTAAAACTTTAACTTTAATAAAAACATTTAATTATATGGAAATTGTTTTGGCTATGTTTGCAACACTTTTCTAAACTTGTTATATTTACATCTAGGTCTACAATCTGGTTCACTACTGTAACTCTATTATTTAAAGCATAAATGTGATCGTAAACTGCTTTGTAAACGTATTACAATAAATAAATAAATAGTAAACAAATACAGCACACGACCTAAAAAGACTTAAAAGTAAATAATTAATAATATACATTGATTTAAACAAAACAGACATTTCTAAGTTAATTAAGTGTAGGTAGATCAAGCCGTGTGTGATGGTCAGAGCCGTGTTCCTGCGCTATCAGAACAGGTTCATGCTCAGGTGAATGTTGCGAGTAGCCCCACAACGCTGATTTTCAGCATGTACCATATATAAATGCATGTATAAACGAAAAAATGTTATAATAAAGATCAGATACGAAAGTCCTATGGTGAGACGCCACATACAAGATTGACGAAAGCGTTCCCGCGTAAAATTCCCTTTTAGAACGTCAGCGCTAATTGTCATTTGTTTTTTTTTTTACCTCCCAAGAGACAGAATGTCACAACACATTATGCCTCGCCTCCTCGTTGCAAAGTGAGAGTTCTTGTAAAGTATCAAGAATTTATTTTTAGTTTAAACGCATTGACACGTGCGATTAATCTATTTGGTTTTGATACTTAGAAAGCTTTTAACTTTTTTGAGATAAGTTTATGTTTTAAAGCTGTAAAGTTATTTTACGAGTACTTAGTGTTTAAGGATAGGTAAAGAAATCGTATAAGTTTTCTGTTATTTGTGTCATCATCATCATCATCATCATCATAAGTTAGTCCAGTGCTGGACATAGGCCTCTCCAAATGAGCGCCGCCGTTTTATTGTAGTAGTTAGTTTTTATTGTACCTACATATTTCCTTATATTAGCGTGCAAAAAAGTATTTTCTATCTATCTATCTAAATCGAACCCACAACCTCCTGCGTCTTAGGCTTAGCTTTTCCGGCTGCGCTACAGGTCGTAAAGTTTACCTAATTCTTATAAAAATACGAGATCGAAATCAAGGGGTATTAAAACCTACTTTTCTCAATCTCCGTCGCTCTCGCAATTTGGCCACTTTTCTGCGGTCCACTGTCGTTCTCTTCCTCTTACAGGCCTTACAACACAAGCGCTAGATGATATAGATGTCCAAAGGAAGCACAGCTATATGAGTACAAGATAACTGTCCTTTGAGTAATAATTTTGACTAGCAATATTCAAGAGCATGGTAAAGGAACACTATTTGTCCTGCTGTCACTGACCACACCCTTGTTTTTTTCCGTTATAAAATTAATATTATATATTTATATAAGTAGGTATGTATTATTTGTTATAAAGTATGTATTTATAGTAGATAGGTATTTGTATGTAACATATATGAAATTTCATGTTGTAATTAACTACATAATAACGCACACAGATCCCCTTTTTCAATCCAACGATCCTATCCATCCACGGTTGTCTGGTAGAGATCGCTCTTGAGCGATAAGACCGCCAAATTGTCACATATCTTGTATTATTATTGTTTACCTTGTTTGTTTTATTTTTAAGTGTGCAATAAAAGTATTGTCTATCTATCTATCTATGTTTTTTATTCAGAGGTTTATTCACAATCTCCTACGTCTTAGGCGGACCTTTGTCATATTTACCTAATTCTTATTAATATTATTTAGTTTTAGATTTTTATCTACTCAGTTTCGGTATCCGGTACTATCCTAAGCCAAGTGCGTTTCAGTGGAGCGTTCTACACTTTGCTAAAAGCAAAACTTCGTGAGGAAGTTTTGCTTTTTGGAGAAGGACGTATGTGTGCTTCGGTATATCTAAAACTTCTTCATCTGTATTATCATAAAGAGATCGAAATCAAGGAGTATTAAAACCTACTTTTCTCAACCTCCGTCGCTCTCGCAATGTGGCCGCTTTTCTCCTGTCCACTGCCGCTGTCTTCCTCTTACAGGCCTTGCAAGCCCACGCCAGGCATCGCCTGCTAGGTCCTAGCACATGCTGGATGTGGTCTTCCTCTTCTTCTTGATCTCCTTTCGTTTCATTTTTCACCTGGCAACATTCTTTGTTTGTTTCCTTTTTGTTGTTGTTGAACTGGTAGGTGTTGTAGCTCATTTTGTGTTTTTTTTTTCAGTCTTGGTTTAAGATTTGGACTATTAGACGTTGCTCACTGAGTCATTTTAATGACTTGATGGGTGGTTTTTTTCATTATGTAATCAGTTAATCACAGTCACTATCCTTTTGAATTGATACTTAGGTACCTAAATCCAAGATAGAAAACTGAACACCCACAAAAAATGTACACACATTAAAACACAAAATAGCTATGTAAATCCCATCTGGATAGATAAATCTTTTCAAACGAGAACTAAATCCATTTACAATACTTTCACTATTATATTTGAGAACACTTTATTAAATGTTTTAAAATTATGTATCACCTTTTTATGCACAAACTATTGAACTATAAACAAATGAGTCTCAATACCCATTTTAAAAATCGAACTATGAACTTGTCACTGTCAAAAATCCCGCCAAATTGTCCTGCCCGCGCGCGCCGCCGCCTCTTAGACGACACTGGATTCCACCCTCTCGAATTATACAAAATATATTTGCTATTAATAAACTAACCGCTCTGAAAGCCGCCAATTTATTAATGTTTAGATTGAAATTGATGCCGCCCATATATCGGGCGTGAATTTGTAGTGATGAAAAAGCTGAGACGTTTTTATTCGAGCTTCTAGTTAGTGTTGTCTATCGATTTTTAAGAGAGCGACATTTTTTCGTCGTTATTTATTGGTTATTTTCGTTGTTTCCTCATAGTTGGATAATGTAGGGCAAATGCTTTGATACAATCTCGCTTCCTACTTTTGTATTAAAGTGGATAGCTGTTTGTTGGTTGTTTGATTCATGAGTATTGAAATTAAATTGAATATTTTTATTTCAATGTACTTATGAATATTGAATGAAATATAGTAACTAATTGGTTTATTATAATCTTGTAGTTTCTTGGTTGTCTGATGCATGATAATTAAATCTTTTCAGTTCAATTTATGGATATTATAGGTACATTAGGTATAGGTAGGATAGCCCGTTCCTCAAGCACTGCAACCAAGTAATGATGAAATAACCACTTTCATCATTATTTGATTGCACTGTTTGATGCACAACTTACATTACTTGTTAATAACTAACATAGAATTAAGTAATACTTGCTACTAACATGATATGGACCCAAATTTAATTTTAATTATGATTTGTCGTTGTCCCAAATAAATGATATTTTTAATTTTTTTTAGGTGCATTTCTTGTACGATTTTTTATTTTTTATTTCAATGTATGAATAGGTATTGAATGATATACCTATAATCAACCTATAATATAATAACTAGGTAATTGGTTTTATAAAATCTTGTAGATAGGTACTATAAAAATTTATCACTAAAGGTTCTGTTAGCTGTTGGCTTTCTCTGATAGTCATAAGGTACTTACTATTTAGGTACCTACCAAAATTAAAAATAGTTTTTTTAGTTTTTATAAAACTAGGTACCTATATAAAGGCCATGTCTCATCTACCTATTACCGTACCTGTATTTATAATTATATGGCAGTGGGCCGGCCATATCTCGCGAAGAACCGACGGCCGATGGGGCAAACGTGTTCTTGAGTGGAGACCAAGACTCGGCAAACGTAGTGTAGGACGCCCTCCGACCAGGTGGGATGACGACCTGCGAAAGACTGCAGGTAGGTGCTGGATGCGGCAAGCTGAAGACAGGGCGCTGTGGCGCTCATTGGGGGAGGCCTATGTCCAGCAGTGGACTGCTATAGGCTGATGATGATGATGATGATTTAAATAAAATAATTAAAAAAATTAGGATTAAAATTTAAATAAATTGAATTCAGATTACTTAATTAATTTTATAGCGAACTTATCTTATTCTAACTAAATCAACATAAATTTAAAAAAAAATGATTAAATAGTCTGTACCTAAGCAAAACAGTCTCTGTTCAATCTTCTACGTTTTAGATTGAAATATTCAATGCTAAGGTTGCCTGAAAGAGATAACTCTCAGCGATAAGGCCGCCCTTTATACTTCCTTTATTCTATTGTTTATTCCTGTATTGTTTTCTGTTTTGTGTGGTATAATAAAGTGTTTTCTATCTTCTATCTATATTACTAATTTATTTTTATATTTTTTTTAAGACGAAGCAACCGACGCCGCGGGCAAACGTCTGCATGCAATAATATAACTCTTCTTCACGATGTGGTTGTCGTACAAATAGCCTCGTTTGGTTTTTATGGGGATTTATTATAAAAGCGGGACATTTTCAGGACATTTGATGTGCTCTATTTAGCACGTACTCTGCCAAGAGCTCGGTAGTTTTGGCGTAAAGAAGTAACAAACATCCATCCATCTAAACATCCAAACTTTCGCATTTATAATACGAGTTTTTGCCCGCGGCTTCGCACGATTTCATCATCATCATCGTCATCATCAACCTATGTTAGTCCACTGCTGGACATAAGCCTCCCCAATGAGCGCCATAGCGCTCTGTCTTCAGCTTGCCGCATCGAGCATCTACCTACAGTCTTTCGCAGGTCGCCATCCCACCTGGTCGGAGGGCGTCCTACACTACGTTTACCGGGTCGTGGTCTCCACTCAAGAACACGTTTGCCCCAGCGGTTGTCGGTTCTTCGCGAGATATGGCCGGCCCACTGCCACTTCAGCTTGCTAATTCTCAGAGCTATGTCGATAACTTTAGTTCTCTGTCGGATGTATTCGTTGCGAATCCTATCCTTCAGAGAAACTCCGAGCATAGCTCTTTCCATAGCTCGCTGAGCGACTTTGAACTGGTTGACCAGCCCATAACTGATATACATAATAACAATACATTACATAAGTAGATTTAACTCGTGTATGTACCCGTGTCTATTTAACTGGTCAAGTGGTCAGTCTCGCCTATTAATAGCACGTCACACATGCATGACAGTTAGACCGGGTCGGTCGCCGCGCATGCGCCGTTGTGGGGTGGGGATGCTGGGGGGATAGGGGATGGTGTGGAGTAGATATTTAAGATGAAAATATTTTTGACTTATTTTTCGAAGGTGATGATGGTTTTTGGTGTAACTATAACGTGTGGGCAACAGTAACAGGTATGCTGAAATTTTGTTAATAGCTTGTCATTTTGTTAATATTTTGGTAATAAATAAATAAATAATGCTGGACAATTCACACAGCATCATCTAGCCCCAAGCTAAGCAGAGCTTGTGTTATGGGTACTAGATGACTGATATACATAATACAATACATTACATACATAGATATTTTTTTTATTATACATAGAAAACGACCAGAACACCCGGAACAAATATCTGCAGATCGTACACACAATAGTTCCGAGGCGGGAATCGAACCCGCAACCGTAATCTTGAGAACATACTTCTATCTCGGATTCAGCCCATAATAAATACCCATTCTTGTTTTGAGGAGTACCCTTCAAAACAAGAATTTGTAATTTATTGTTATAATTACCCATCTCTTGATTTATTGAATTTGTGTACCTACCTAAGACCTTTAGATGACGCCAATGTCGCTGATCCACACTTATAATATTTATTATAACTTTGAAATGAATAACTCACTATTGGTAAAATTATCAAAGAAATTATAGAATTAAATTCTCTACTTCGAATTATTTTGTATTTTTCTTGTTATTTCGTAATGTATTTTCTTTGTTTGCTATGTATTATTTATGTTTGACATATAAGCATATTTCTTATTAATAAAGAACTGAACTGAACTGAATGGTGAATTAAATGATAATAGGTAGGTAATTCATTATTCGTTTATGAAAACTGACAAACAATATACACATTATAACACAAAACAATACACTACATCTACATAGAATATACTGACTGACTAAGTGCTTATTTGTAAGCCTAAAGAAATAAAAATTAATTTCATTTCATTTCATTACACATAATGACACAAACCACAACTCAATAAACTTACTATTATGGATTACAAACCTTTCCTGCAACAAATTTTAGGGTACTAGTGCCTACGAATTATTTTATTACACTCAAGTACCAACCGAGTATAATTTATAAGTCAAATTCCATTGGTAGTAATAAAATTAAAATATCCCAAAGTCTACTCCACCCCATCCACTGTCTTACGTCAGTTCATCCCCAGTTTTTGGGGTGTGATCAGCAATCCGAGCTCCGCCATTTAAATTCTATGAAAACCTATTTTTCTATTCAAAACCTTATAAAAAAACACAAAAATACACCGCGAAAGTGTTTTTCCATTGTGATATTAAGAAAAAACTGAGTGACGTGTTAAAAAATTTGATTTTTATTATGGAAGGTGGGTAACGTATGGATTTTCTGTTTCGTCTTTATAAGGTCATAGGCGATATGGATATGAAATGTCATCAAGGCCACAATACAGATATTTGAGAAAATATCGTTGGCAAAGAAAGTATGTTTTCAAGCGAAATGTATATATAAAAAGGGACAACATTGTTAATTGATATATACAAATAATTTGTGTAGATAAAAAACAACAACTGATATACCTTACAGTAAAACGCTTAAAACTACACCACTGCCTAATATAAATTTACCCTACACACTTATTTGTTTTTAGATATTTTATTGTTTGGTATTTATTAATAGGGAATTGAAGAAGTGTGCTGTGTTTTAGTGATAAATAGATAGATAAAGCATTTATTCGACAGTGCAGCACATGATATAAAGGTAACAATAGTAATAGTAAACAATAAGTAATAGTTTAAATAAAAAAATAATAGAGATTTAAAAATTGTATGCGTGCAGCCTGTCAAAAAGGTAATAGCTCAGCGAAAAGCTTTGCTCTAAGAGCAAAACACTGATTTTCAGTATTAGTGAATTTAATTATTAACTAAAGTGTTATCAAAAACCAAGTTACTAAAATTATATTAAGTATCGTATATCGTTTATATAGTATTTTATGAAGTACTAACGGTTTATTTAATTGAACATATTTATGTTTTGGTACAAATAAAAAAAAATTATATATAATACAAACAACAACAAAAAACTATCTATGTAATGTATTGTATTATGTATATCAGTTATCTAGTACCCATAACACAAGCTCTGCTTACCATGGGGCTAGATAATGCTGTGTGAATTGTCCAGCTTTATTTATTAATTTATTATTAATTTAATAAACATTTGATTTGATTTGATCTACTTGACTAACGTGTTAACAATTAAATTTATTACTCAATACTCAATGGTTTATTACTTACACGTGTACAAATAAACCTAAGTACAAAATTGAATATTCGATCTATTAAGAAATCAAATTATTTACAAATAAAAGATCTAAATATTTTTTGTCTTTATTTAATTATTTAGTCTTTTTGTGTGAATGTATGCACTACAACTGAACTAGGAACGCAGCAATGAGATAGCCATTATGGTTATCTATATATATATGTAACTAGCTGCGCCCCGCGGTTTCACCCGCGTGGTGATAGATATTTTGGATAATAAAGTCATTTAAAACGGGATATTTACCATGATTTGATTTTTGAGTTATCCAATATTTCGGCACAGTTTCATGCGCCATGATCACGGAATAACTAACCATGATAGTTTCAAAAGTTTTATTTTGAATAATATACAATATATCTTTATAAATTGTAGTCTATGTGTTATTCTGATGTAGGTATAAGCTATATTATTGTAAAGTTTCATTAAAGTCATCACACATGTTTACCTACAGTAAGTACTTTAGTAGCCATTTTAATTGCTCGCTAGTTTTATTAATTGTTTTATGGTAATTTAGTTTAATATTTCTTTATCTATGTTATTTGTATGTGTGTGTTATAAGTACCAAATAAACGTTTTATCTATCTATCTATCTATCATCTAAAATCCATTTAGTAGTTTTTACGTGAAAGAGTAACAAAAATCCATTCATCCATCCATCCATAGGTACTTACAAACTTTCGCGTTTATAATATTAGTAGGATGTATTGTATTATGTATATCAGTCATCTAGTACCCATAACACAAGCTTTGGTTAGCTTGGATCTAGATAATGTGAGGATTGTCCAGTTTTATTTATTTTACGTTTCGTAGTAACAAAGTCGTAAAAAGTATATGAGTGATACACTCACGAATCGATCTGAACTGACCAGCTGTATTAACTTTAGTTTTGATTATTCCTTTGCCCGCTGTGCCACAGAGGTCGTCAAAATAAAAGAGAATGAGTAAAACCATACAGTCGAACATGTTCTATGTTCCACTGTATGTTTTTTTATGTATGTTCGACGATTTCCGACTTGAACCGATATTTATGGACCGATTGGGATGATTCTTGCAGTCGTATATATATATATAATTCACGTAACTTAATCTACTTTTATCTGATTTATATTGGAAGAGCGAGATTCCCTAACACAGTTATTTCTTTTACTTAAAAGAGAATCTCAAACACTTAATAGTAGTAGTTTTTACGTGAAAGAGTAACAAAAATCCATTCATCCGTCCATCCATAGGTACTTACAAACTTTCGCGTTTATAATATTAGTATACTTAATAAATATAATACAATACATCCTATTGTATTATGTATATCAGTTATCTAGTACCCATAACACAAGCTCTGCTTACCATGGGGCTAGATAATGCTGTGTGAATTGTCCAGCATTATTTATTTATTTATTTATTATTTTTATGGTTTAAAGAATAAGAATAAAAAAAGTTTTATTTGGCCAAAGAAAACAGGCTACACAATAAACACATAAAAGAACACAGTACACAGTATAAAAATATATAAATAAAATAAGCCTACAGAAAAACAAAAATAATAATAATACATGGCTACCGTGCTAGCCTGCTGGCCAAAAAGGGTCAAACTCAGCTATGTGCTGAACCACGCGAGGCGCGGAACAACGCTGGTTTTCATTTTGAACCTTTATCTCAGTCACATCACGGACAAGGAAGAGAGAAGCTCAAAACAGACAAAAAAGAAAAGCAGCAATTTAAAGGTTATTTTATGTAGTTAGGTATTTGTATCCCAAAATTAATATATAATTCATTTATTCTATTTACGTTTATTTCTGTATTATTTTCGTTTTGTGTGGTAGTTAAGTGTTTTCTATCAATTCAGTTCAGTTCAGTTCATTTAAAATAAATATAACATAATAAATTAATATAATAAAAATAATATACGAAATATAACACTCGGAAAAGTCATAATATACAATAGTATGATTACAATATGGTTACATACAAAATTCATCAGCAATAGCTTCGTCAATATTATAAAAAGATTTACAAATTAAAAAACTTCTGATTTTTTCACAAAAAAATCTTAAAATTTAGTTTCCTTACGTATTGTAATTTATTATAGAATTCTATGCCAAGGTAAATAAAGCTCCTGTTTAATTTTGCAAGTCTATGTTTCGGGATGACTACATTTTGTTTTTTGCGTGTATCATAATTATGGATGTCACTCTGTAGGTCTATCCATCTTAATTGTGATTATTAAAGTAAGCCAATTTAAACACGTAAACGGAAAAAAATCTAGATAACCTCTCGCACAGCTCTTAGAAGATGCACTGCAATCGATGATGACCTAGTTTACCTAAGAGTTAGGCGACCTAGGTCTTGCGTATTAGCTTATTAGCTTTATCCACGGCTTCGTTTGCATCTACAAGATGAGTCTCTTCAAGACAGTACAGAAAACACTTTATTATACCACACAAAACAAAAAACAATCCTGCTAATATTATAAACGCGAAAGTTTGTAAGTATGGATGGATGGATTGATGAATGAATGAACACTTTATTGTACCCAAAATAACAAAATAGCACCTTATATCTAAATCTTACATAATAACAGTACAATAGGCGGCCTTATCGCTTAAAGCGACTTCGAGGCAACCAGGGATGGAGAAAAAGATATTATACAAAGAGTTGGTAGAGCACAAACAAACAGTAATAGAGAAGTAAAAAACAAAGAATACAAACTTAATACATTGCATGCAATACAAAACTACTTACATTAAAACTAACATAAAAGAAAAAATACAAATAAGAATAACTGAATACAATAAGAAGGTACCACAGAAATAAAATTTCGATAAAATCTGATCGCTGTTGGAGCAGGAATAAGAATCTGAATAAGAAAGAGAGGAGAATGAAGGGAAAATTTTAGACAACTGAAGATAGAAGGTGGGACTTTAGTTTAAGTTTTGTAAACGAAGCCGTGGATAAAGCTAATAAGCTAATACGCAAGACCTAGGTCGCCTAACTCTTAGGTAAACTAGGTCATCATCTATTGCAGTGCATCTTCTAAGAGCTGTGCGAGAGGTTATCTAGATTTTTTACCGCCTGATCCTTTCAGCAGTTTTTTCGTGTTTTCACTCCTATTAAATCGTGTTTGAGAATGAAGGGAAAATTTTAGACAACTGAAGATAGAAGGTGGGAATTTAGTTTAGATTTGAAGGAGTTAATGGAAGGTGCAAGTCTGATATCAACAGGCAGTTTGTTCCAGAGCCGTACAGCATGAACACTAAAAGAGTTACCATAGAACGTTTGGGAATGAGAGGGAAACTTGAGTAGGTGGTAAGTTATCTAATGACCTGAGATTGTGAGAGTTAGAAGAATGAAGGAACTCATACCTTTCTTTTAGGTAGGCAGGAGAAATGGAATGATTGATGGATGGATGGATGTTTTTTACTCTTTCACGTAAAAACTACTGAATGGATATTAATGAAACTTTACAATAACATAGCTTATACATCAGAATAACACATAGGCTACAATTTATAAAGATATATTGTATATTATCCAAAATATCTATCACCACGCGGGTGAAACCGCGGGGCGCAGCTAGTACTGAAAAAAAAAACGTAGAATAAAGGAAGTATACAAGGCTGCCTTATATCCTACTTCCTACTAATATTATAAACACGAAAGTTTGAATGTATGGATGTTTGTAACCTACCTATTCTTTCACGAAAACTACTGAAAGGATCAGGCTGAAATTTTGCATATAGGTGGTTTCAGGCCCGGAATAAAACATAGGCTACTTTTTATTCCATAAATCAGTTCCCATGGGATAGAAATAACCTTAAAACATTTAGATGGAAACAACGCGTGCGAAGCCGCGGGCAGAAACAGTAATAATATGATGATTCATTGTCAATGGCAACTGTGTGGTTGGACACTTCTGCAGTGTCCAAGTAATAAATAAATAAATAATGCTGGACAATTCACACAGCATTATCCAGCCCCATGGTTAGCAGAGCTTGTGTTATGGGTACTAGATAACTGATATACATAATACAATACATAGATAGATATTTTTATTATACATACATAGAAAATGACCAGAACACCCGGAACAATAAATAATCTAAAAATAAAATATCTGCAGATCGTACACACAATTGTTCCGAGGCGGGAATCGAATCCGCAACCTCCTGCGTCGCAGGCAGTCCTTCGCCCGCCATGATGATTCTTTGAAAATAACAACTGTGTCTGGTTGGACACTTCTGCAACACAACTATATTTCGTCGACAATTATATTTCATTACTTGGAGTATCCAAGTAATGAAATATAATTGTCGACAATCAAATTAATGATATTTTTCAAATCATGAAGATGGTTTGATGTTTTCACCAGAGCCTAGTTCGTTATCTAGCAGAGATGTGGTTATTTTGACACAACAAACAGACACAAAAACCATCTGATATACTCTGATATTCCGATAGATATAAGTCTTTTTATAAATATCAATTTTATTAACAGACTAAAAGATATATTATTGTTCTGTGTTTTGACAGGTCGTGTCCCCCAGCTATGAAGGTGTCATCATCAGACGGAAGACAGTGATAATGGGTGTCGTCTGTTCCGGAAATTGTGTTTGAGTTGGGTAAGTTTACGTAAGTTGGGTTATTATCTCTGAACTTCAAAGTGGATCTGAAATGCAAATTGGATATTAAATCGAGGCAAAAAAAAAAAAAAAAAATGGCCCAAAAAATAAAAACAGATTTTTAACCGTTTAGATATAAAGTTGGAAAGATTACCTACTGTTTTTTGGATTTTAATGCGTTTCTATTGATTTTTCAAAAACTATTTTTTTTTTTTTAAACAACGATATTTATTTAAATTTTTCGACTGTATGTACAGAGTCGAAAAAAATACTGGTTTTTTTTGGGTTTTAATACGTTTCTATGATTGTTTTTGTATCAGTGAGTGAGCTTTTCCCCCACAGTCTATTTAACAAAATTCAAAGTGCAAAGAAACAATGTATCGTTATTTCTTTGCACTTTGATGTTTTTAGATTTTTCGACTGTTTTTATACCTATAAACAGTCAAAAATTTGCTTCTTGGTTTCAATTTTTTTCTATGATTTGTATCAGTGCGTGATCTCTTTCCCCCGCAGGCTATTTCCAAGCTGTGTGAGCGAGAGAGCGAGATGCACCCGACGGTTAGGTGACCCTGCCGGCTACACCCGCGGAACATGTCATGGGATTCTATAGAGTCCCGCGACTTTCTAGGGTAAGTTAAAAATATTTAGTTAAAAGAATAGTATTGGAGGAGGCCTATGTCCAGCAGTGGACTAACTCGGTGCCCGCACCGAGTGAAAAGATTTGGGGGAGACCTTGCCCAGCAGTGGGACGAATCAGGCTAATATAAGACATCAAAAAAAGAATAGTGTACGTACATGGCAAAACACAGTATAGTGCAAACGTGCTCTTGAGTGGAGACCACGATAGGGCTGGTCCACCAGTTCAAAGTCGCTCAGCGAGCTATGGAAAGAGCTATGCTCGGAGAATCTCTGAAGGATAGGATTCGCAACGAATACATCCGACAGAGAACCAAGGTTATCGACATAGCTCAAAGAATTAGCAAGCTGAAGTGGCAGTGGGCCGGCCATATCTCGCGAAGAACCGACGGCCGCTGGGGCAAACGTGTTCTTGAGTGGAGACCACGACTCGGTAAACGTAGTGCAGGACGCCCTCCGACCAGGTGGGATGACGACCTGCGAAAGATTGGAGGTAGATACTGGATGCGTCAAGCTACAGTATTATTTTAATAAAATGAAAGAATACTGCGCCATATTTCATTTTTTTTTTTTTTTTATATTTCAATAATTTTTTTTCTTTCTAGCGGGGTGCCGGCACACCAGCTGTCGGCGACACGGCTGCTCAGCTCTCCCGAGCCCTCGCGAGACTCGCGACACCACATCGAGGACACCACACAAGGTGACACAATCAAATAAATAATAAATATAAATAATGCTGGACAATTCACACAGCATTATCTAGCCCCATGGTAAGCAGAGCTTGTGTTATGGGTACTAGATAACTGATATACATAATACAATACATTACATAGATAGATATTTTTTTTTATTATACATAGAAAACGACCAGAACACCCGGAACAAATATCTGCAGATCGTGCACACAATTGTTCCGAGGCGGGAATCGAACCCGCAACCTCCTGCGTCGCAGGCAGACCTTCGTCCACCGCGCCACATCGGTCGTCAAATATCAGAATCAGAATATCATTATAATATAAATAAATAAATAGTGCTCGGCAATTCACACAGCATTATCTGGCCCCAAACACTCTGCTTACTACTTGAGTAGATAGGTACGGTACTAGATAACTGATATAAATAATACAATATATTGCATAGAGGAAATATATATAATATTTTATTATACATAGAAAAAACGACCAGAACACTAGAAACAGAATCGAACCCGCAACCTCCTGGATCATAGACGGACCTCTGCCCACCGCTTTAAAGAGGTCGTCAATATATAATTGCAACGCAAATCGTAATAATTAATTGCATCATAAATAACACGCATTACATATTGTAATAGCTTTAAAATATCATTTGAACGTAAGTATCTACCTACCTTTAAAATTATTTTAGATTACCTAATACGGGCCTTAGTTATGTTGTTTAAACTCAGCCGAATAATTTCTTCCGGAATTTAAGTCTTTTAAAAAACGTATAATTGATTTCCAGAAGTGTACCCATTCTCGGAGGAGTTCAGCGCTTGCAGCGACCGCAATGGAGCCGTACGGTGGGGCTCGCGCTTCGGGCCGGCGCACCACCCGCCCACGGGAGGCCTGCTTGCCTGCTTCAACGGCTGCCGGGCCAGGATCGACCAGTACTTGGCTAGGAGGAAGGTAAACAACAACTCTCGTGTGCAACGGAGCCCTACACTGAGGCTCGCGCTTTGGCGAGTCCCACCACCCCACACGACTGCTGGATTACTTCAACTCAGTCACTTTGCCGACTGCTATTTCTTTATTATTTTTTTGATCTTTACATAATGCTCGAAAATATACACAAATATAAATACCTATAGACAGCCCGCGAAAATATACTAGACTTAATTAATTAGGCGTCAAAACGCTAATGATTGCATAAAGATTAAAAAAGTCGACTGATTGCGAAATCATCGATAAGCGATTAATTGCATAGAAATTTCCTAAAGTCGGCACCTCGCTTATGCAGTATTCAATACAGGTAATACTGTATTGAATACTGCATAAGTCAGAATGGGCGAAAGTCGCCACTAAGCTCTGAAATCGCTAGGATCGACTTGTACTTGGCTAAGAGGAAGGTAAACTTCAATTTGGGTGTGCAATGGAGCCCTACGGTCCCCACCGTAGGGCTCTCTTACTCTCAGCAGAAAACAATGTTAATAATTGGACACATCTTTTCTAAATTCTTCGTGCTTCCGTTTTGTTTTAGGTACTTGCATGAAACAGAACCAGAATTAGACCCTGATGCATTATGTCTCGATGATGTTTTGATTTTTGTACTTGTTAACACCTTCGCGTTAATATACATACAGACTTTTGTACATTATGACACATACCATGTTACTCATTGACATCTTGACCTCGAGACGTTTATTACCCCACACCAAAACTTTAAAGTCCAATTCCAAGATGGACCGCAGGCCGCAAACTACAGCTGCAGAATGCAGGCGACACTACTTGTTTCTATACATCTCTATGAAATTGAAATTCCAAGCGCGGCAACACTGCGCGCAGCGACCGCAGACTGCAGCGCCAGTGGTGTCGCAACCGTGCTTGGAAATAGAAGCAACCGCGACCGTAGGCAGCACTGCAATAACCGCAGCCGCTAGCCGCAATGTCGCCTGCAGTTGCAGTCTGCAGCCCATCTCGGACTTGTACCTTTATTCGTATTCGGCTCCTCTGTCATTGTAAATCTTCCTCAGATCGACCGCGGAGTGCGCCTATACTGCAGCAACGAACAGCGTCTGGCCGTGAAGGTGTGGTTGGCGGCACTGCGTGGAGTCAGAAATAGAACAGACAAGTTTGCGGTACTGGGGCATCTTTACACAGCTTATATGGACTTTGGGAAGTACAGGTGCGTTAAGTAACTTAAATAAAAATATAGATAAACAATGTTGGACAGTCCACACAGCATCATCTAGCTCCAAGATAAGCAGAGCATGTGTTATGGGTAGGTACTAGATGACTGACTTATTTAATACAATAGATTAAATAAAAATATTTTTTTATTATATATTATATATATAGGCCTCCTCATCGATTTCGATGACAGCGACCCTAGGTAATCACGGATTTTTTCTATCATGAGCTCTAATATGGCTCGCTAGACCGAACTTGGTCTTGAATATCCTACGGCACGCATGGCAAATTTATTATACATAGATACCGACTAGAACACCCGGAATAAATATCTGCAGATCGTACACAGAATTCTCCCGAGGCGGGAATCGAACCCGCACGCAACCTCCAGCATCGCAGGCGGACCTTCGCCCACCGCGCCACAGAGGTCGTCAAATTAAGGGTCCGACGACCCTCGCTTGCTAAAATCGCTCCGAATATCGCTGTCCCTGTTTAACCCTTGCGAAACAAATAGCAAGAAAACTTGTCCATACCAACGCATAAAAATGTGCAAAATGCGATTGGCTTTTATTTAATTTTAGGTAAGTATTTTGAAAAATACCTATTTGGGAACCTAGATAAATACTATTGAAATACAAATAATACAATATTATAGTGGAAATATGCTTGAATTGGAAATCATTTTGGTATTACGTTTGTATGAAGAATTCGTCCCTCCGGAGGCCTCTTAATTGATTGACACATATGTCACATCGAAAGTTTATGCAAAATAATGAGTAATGTAGCTTATGCTCTACATAAACTAAGCTCCACAATTAACACCGATGGTCTTCTAGCCGCATATTATGGATTAGCTGAATCTTTGCTCTGTTACGGGATTATTTTTTGGAGGAATAGCACCGACCACGACCTTGTTTTCAAAAAGCAAAAACGTTGCCTGAGAACAATGTTTAACTTAGTTTCTGTTGACACTTGTAAGCCCTACTTTGTTAAGTATAAAATTCTTACTCTACCAGCCCTGTATATTTTAAATGTAGCTATGTTTGTGAAAAATAACCTTCATTTATTTAAGAGTTTCTCCGACGGCGTGGTACGTAACCGACGTAACAATACCATTAATAGACTTTGTACGCACCCATCACAAACTGCCCTAATACGAAAAAGTGTGTTAGGTATGGCACCCAAAATATATAATCATGCCGTTAAATGTTTAGACAAAAATAATTCTGATAATTCAAATGTATTTAAAATAGACTTAGGAATGTACTCATAGAGAAATGTTATTATAGCGTTAATGATTTTCTACTTGACAAATTTTGATTTTATATACCCACCAATTAGAATGTACAATTAATTTTAAGTTTATCTGATAATTTTTAATATAATTGAATAGATACCTTATTTAGAAAAGACATATCAGACAAGACATATCACATTAGTTACAAACCTGCAGTGTGCCCTCTCCTATTTGCACGCCAGTAGTGGCAAAACATGTAGCTCATATATAATGTTTTAACATAATTGCATGCTCACACCATGTTAATACTCATGTTTTAAGCAAATAAATGATTCTTATTCTTATTCATATATTTCTAATATAAAATATAAAACATGACGTGTCTAAGTGCTTATTTCATTTTTTCTATTGAAATAAAGGTTTTTTTTTATTTCCAGGGAGTCTCTTCGCTATGCCCTTCATCAGCTCAACATCTCCGAAGAGTTAGATTCCGCGCCGATGAGGGCGGAGGCCTATATCAACCTGGCGAGAGCGCACCACACTCTAGGCGGACTAGACAGGTATATTTCTATTGTTAACTAGCTATTGCCCGCGGTTTCACCCGTGTTAAATTCTAATTTCACATTTCTAGGGGGATAATAGATCTTTTTTGCCGTTCAGTAGGTAGTTTTTCACACGCAATGTAAGATTTTTTTACTTAAGTTATATTATTGGAGTTTTAGTAAGGATTCTTAATATTTTTTTAAATATAACATAGCCTGTGTCACCCGGGGATAGTGTAGCTTCCCGGCGAAGGTGAAATAATTTTTAATATCGGTCCAGTAGTTTGAGCGGAGCCTATTCAATGCAAACAAACAAAAAATCAAATTATTATTGTATATATAATTGCTCTTTATAATATTAGTATAGATAATACTAATATTATACATATATGTAACATTACAGTCATTTACAGCTAAGTTGTTACATAATCCACATTATAAAAATATAAAAAATCACTAAAAAGATGAAAAAAGAAAGAGAAAAATACAATACTTACCTAGTTAGGGTCATCGTCATTATGTTAGTCCACAGCTGGACATAGGCCCAATGAGCGCCATAGCGCCTTGTCTTCAGCTAGACGCATCCAGCATCTGGATCAGCATCATCATCATATACACTACGTTTGCCGAGTCGCGATCTCCACTCACTTTAACTTTAGGTTATTTAATTTTTATTTAAGTATTTGCTCATTCTCATAACCAAGGGGAAAAAAACAGAAATAGCAGACCGTCACTGCCAGAAGAGATGCGAGGCGCAGAAACCACGGCTTAAAATGCTTTACCATTTCTATTCTCTGATATTCCATTTCATCAGGGCTGCCATTTCTAATTCTCTAGTGTTCCATTCCATCAGGGCTGCAATTTCTATTTCTCTGTTGTTCCATTCCATCAGGGCTGCAATTTCTATTTCTCTGTTGTTCCATTCCATCACGCTGCAATTTCTATTTCTCTGTTGTTCCGTTTCATAAGGGCTGCTATTTCCATTTCTCTGTTGTTCCGTTCCATCTGGGCTGCAATTCCTATTTCTCTGTTGTTCCATTCCATAAGGGCTGCAATTTATATTTCTCTGTTGTTCCATTGCATCAGGGCTGCAATTTCTATATCTCTATTGTTCCAGGGCCATGTCCTTCGCTCGCCATGCCCTCTACAACGACTGCGGCGGCGGCTCGACCGCGGGCACCGTCCACCTGATCGTGGCCAGCGTCAGTCTCGAGTTCGGAGCCTTCTCCAAGGCGATGGACGGCTTCCAGAAGGCTCTATGCAGTGCACAGTCGCAGCCGGATAATATTCTTTTATTGCAAGTGCGTCAATTCAATTGTTTTAATATCAAAAATTATTTAATAGAACCTTAAATAACATTAGTCTGGTACAATTCTAGTGTAAATTTAATCCTAGAAGTAAAAAAACATACCTACACATGAAAAATTAGAAGCTAGGGTTCGCCTATCAAAACTTATGTAGGTATTTTTACACGCGCTTCGTGCTAGAAATAATGGGTTGAGTTGAGATTCACTATATTAGATCATGCAAGCTTTAAAGGAGCAGTTGCATTAAGTATCATAAATATTTTTGTATAAGAAAAATAATAACCGCTACATGCAGGTAACTCTTTTATTGCAAGTGAGTGCATCATCAGACCGCCCTCAAGGTGTTCCTCAATCAGTTCTATATTGAAATTCGTCTCACTCTCCAGGTTTACCTAGGCCTGTCAGAGCTATGGCCATATATCTTCGTATTTTCAGCACACCGAGCGACCGCAACTGTGAATTAATAATTAACAGGTCTGTATTAAACTCAATCTTACTTTCCAGGTGTACATAGGCCTGTCAGAGCTCTGGCGTCGCCTAAAAGACGCAGAACGTGCGGTCGCCTGCGCAGCCCGTGCGTGTGACCTCGGCCGCGGGCCGGGGGCTGCCGACCTGAACACGAGGCACCATCGGATGGCGCTCTTGCAGATGGCGGCTGCGCTACGGGCTCGTGGGGAGCTTGGTGATGCGCATGATTACTGTCAGGTATTAATAAAATGCGTCCTACCCGTTAAGACCTACGGAGCTGAGATGTGAACACTCACGGCCCTACCTGGTCCACCTGTTCGATACATCGAACACGGAGGATTTTAGCAGCATCAGCAGTTCGACCTAAGTAGGTTACTCGTGCCGCGAGCGCGGACCGGGCGCCTACAGAGGTCAGTGCATCACCAGCAGCCATTCAAACCGCACTCATTAACATCCATATTAGTCGTAGTTTTATACAATATAGATATTGTCCCTATACTCGACTATTATTACATCAGCATCCCGGGAAGAGCTAGCCACGATTCCTTCATGGTCCTTCGGCCGTAGCTTTGTTTGTCTGCATGGTGACAAAAGCAGTCCATATAGAGTTGGTTTCCGATTTGAGCAGTGCCTCCTTCATAGCAGCATTGAGAAGAATGGCGGCACGACGAGGAGCACCTAAGCATATGTACTCCGACAACGGAACGAACTTTGTAGGGGCAAATAAGGCCATTCAAGACGAATATCAGCAGCTAGAAGAAGTTTTCAAGGAGTCATTCCATCGAGAAATAGCGGAGATGGAAATAGAATGGCACTGGAACTGTCCTTCTTGGCCATCCGAAGCCTGAAGCAGCATCTGAAAAGAGTAGTAGGTGAACAAGCGTTAACCTTCGAAGAATACAGCACTGTGTTGGCGCAAATCGAGGCAAACCTTAATTCGAGGCCTCTATGTCCGATATCTGAAGACATAGATGACATTGACTTCCTCACGCCATCACATTTTTTAACTAACAACGCGGGCCTAACAGTCATAGAAACAGCCAGTGACGCTAGGACTCGATGGCACCTAACAAACAAGATTTTCCAAGACCTATGGAAAAGATGGAAAACCGAATATCTCAGTCAATTGTCTGTCCGCAGTAAGTGGCTGAAGTCGAAAACAAACATTGAAGTCGGTGACATGGTGACAATTCACGATGACAACTTCTCCTCGGGCAAGTTTCCAGTTGGGAGAGTGATAGAAGTGCATAAAGGAAATGATGGTTTTGTAAGAGTGGTGTCTCTTAAAACAAAAAGCGGCATTATAAAGCGTCCTATCATAAAATTGTCAATTTTACCTATAGAACGAAGCAAAGTAGCGGAAGATGATGAAAGTAAGCAAAATGTAGCGCACTTAGCAAAATATAGTAACCAATTAGGTAATAGAACACAGCTCCCTTTTATTAACGTTGCATTTGCATGGATCCTTTTTATGAGTATCATTTGCTCCAGCGTATCGGCCAATGTAACTCATTTTACTAATAACCAGTCATTATACTACGACCCGGTAGGAAAAATGCAATTAATTCGTGACCAGTGGAAAATCGTATCTTACTATGACATGCGACCTTACTGGCAAGGAGATAAAGCAGTTAATTCATTTACCAAATATCTAGAGCAAACATGTGATAAAGTTAAAGAGGTGAGCCATTGTAACATGATTCTATTACAAGTGAAACACGATTACAGCGAGCTACAGTATTACAATCAGCTGTTACTGAATCAGCATTTTGGCGAGCGGTCAAGGACACGACGCGGCCTTATCAACGGAGTAGGCACTATAGCAAACACATTGTTTGGAGTACTCGACCAAAGCTTTGCGGATAAATATCAGCAAGATATTGAACTCATAAACAGCAACGAGAAGCACCTGCTGCAACTTTGGAAGAACCAGACATCTGTGGTAGAAGCAGAGTACAACGTTCTGAAGCGAACAGAACAAGCAATAGAATCCCAGCATAAACTTTTAAATAAACACTTGAACTACATAACCCAATCAACCAAGCAGCTCCAGAAAGAATATGAAAGCATGTCTATTCTACAAGAGTTTACGCTAGCAGCCATGGCGACCACAAATATGATCCAAAACTTAAAGCGTATCCAGGACACAATCCTCGACACCCTGACAGATATTTATCATGGCAAGATAAATTTACATCTGTTAACACCAAAACAGCTTAACGACGAACTTCAAATTGTTTCAAGCCAAATATCTAAAGAACTAACGTTACCTATAGACAATATACAGTCAAACTTGTATAAAATTTATCAAATATTAAAGATAAAAGCACGGATGAGCAGAGATTATGTCATATTCGAAATCAACTTACCTTTGATCAGCAGAGACAGTTTCCAAATATACCACTTGATACCAGTACCTCTTCAAATCGGCAGTGACATGATCAGCATAGGTCTAGTCACAGATTACATAGCAACTAATCTGATGAGGGACTCATACCTACCGGTTACTATCGTGGATCTTCAAGGCTGTGAATATCAAGATGAAGCATACCTCTGTCAACTGCAAGCTCCTATCCAGCATCTAAGTCCAGAAGAAAAGTTTTGTCAAACGGAAAAGATGGACACCTGCAAAATCAAAAGAGAAAGCTGCAAGAATAAATGGGTTCAATTACATGACCCATCGTTTTATTTATATTTCGCATGTGATACTTACTCACTCACAATCATATGTGACCGTGAAACTCGAGTCCGCCAAGTCAGCAAGGCCGGGCTCATACACCTAACAAAACAATGCACAGCAAAAGGGCGTGACGTCACTCTATATTCTTACCAACACCAAAGCTCACTCAATCTCAAATCGGACTTAGTACTTACCAACATAGCTCCGATACAGCATCACACCTTCAACGTTACGGTACCGTTCATCGAACCAAGGCAAGATAATCACCTTAACTCCTCGCTACAGCAGCTTGGCGAGCAAATTAGTGCGATGAAAGAAGCAGCACAACAGGACATAACGATCACTACGCACGATATTCACCAATACGCAATATCGTACAGCGTATTAGCAGCAGGCGTCGCAGCGTTCCTGGCGTTCCTGTGGAGGCGAAGCAGACGAGCCGTCAGCGCGTCCTCCGCGCGCGCCGCAGAGCCGGCGCCGGTGCACGACCCCGCGCCCGCGCCGCCCCCCGCAACTCTCCCATCGAGGGAGGCGTCCTCCAGCACAGCAAGTGTGACTGTCAGTGCGTGTAGGCCAACCGTGCCCGAGCGAGCCCAAGTAGGGCATAGTGCCAGTGGGACCGTGCGGTGGTCCAGTTTAGGTGACATAGACACAATAACTCCACCCATCAGACAATCAGTTTTTACTATCGAATAAGGATTAGTTTTGTAATTAAGCAATCAAGTTTTTACTATAGAATAGGGATTAGTTTTGTAATTAAGCAATCAGCAACCACTTAGATTACGAAACATTAAAATATTGTCCTAACATTCACCTAGCCTAAGTAAACATTGATCTTATGTAATACTAACTCCTCAATTGTAGCGCCTCATCTCATCCTCATCTCGTACCTCGCCCTCGGGAGTATGTTCGATACATCGAACACGGAGGATTTTAGCAGCATCAGCAGTTCGACCTAAGTAGGTTACTCGTGCCGCGAGCGCGGACCGGGCGCCTACAGAGGTCAGTGCATCACCAGCAGCCATTCAAACCGCACTCATTAACATCCATATTAGTCGTAGTTTTATACAATATAGATATTGTCCCTATACTCGACTATTATTACATCAGCATCCCGGGAAGAGCTAGCCGCGATTCCTTCACCACCAGTTCAAAGTCGCTCAGAGAGCTATGGAAAGAGCTATATATGTATTTGTTGTTTGTATAGCAGTAGTGAGTAGTCAGTCCGTAACGCCAACAAGTTGCTTTGCCGGAAGACCAGCGTTGGTTGCTAGCATGCTAGTTATCCAACTCATGCTGCGGCAAAGCCATTTTGTTACTGGACTTACACGCTTACCAACACGTTTTCTCTTTGTTTAAGTTTATTCTGTGTAAGACTTATAACAAATATATTCATTAATTCTTTCTTTCTTTCTTTCTATGCTCCGAGTTTCTTTTAATGATAGGACCAGGATGACGACCTGCAAAAGACTGCTGGATGCGTGAAACTGAAGATAGAGCGCTGTGGCGCTCATTAGGCGAGGCCTATGATCAACAGAGTCCAGACTATTAAAGGTTGTGATGGTGATGAAACTGTGTCATCTTCCACAGGAGGCGTTGCGACTGTCTTCAGTGGCTGGAGACCAAGGTTGCTACATGCGCGCAGTGAGGGTGTTAGGAGACGTGTACCGGCGGAAATGTGATATCGGCAAGTCGATCAAGTAAGTGCTTTTATTATTTACTAGCTGCTCCCCGCGGCTTCGCCCCCGTGGAAATCTATGTATCAAATGATAAAAAGTATCCTATGTTAGACCTGGTTCTAAGCTACCTCTCCACCAATTTTCAGCTAAATCGGTCCAGCCGTTCTCGAGTTATAAGTGTTGTAACAAACACGACTTTCTTTTATATATATAGATATAGTTTTACTGGCAGGATTATATTAAAACCAATGACACTAGTTATTACAATTCATTACAACAAATTATATCTAGTATAAAACAAAGTCGCTTCCCGCTGTCTGTCTGTCCCTATGTATGCTTAGATCTTTAAAACTACGCAACGGATTTTGATGCGCATTTTGTTTGATAGAGTGATTCAAGAAGAAGGTTCATAAACACATAGAATTCCACGCGGGCGAAGTCACGGGTAGCAGGTAGTCTATAAGTTATAATAAGTTCTGACCATTAATAATGCACCATATTAATATGTATCAATAAATAAATGAAATTAGATAAACCACAATAATAAAACTAAACTCTTGCTTCAGGCATTACGAGATGGCGATGGGTGCAGGCCAAACAGCGGGCGATAGGCTAGCTCACATGGAGGCAATGGACGGAGCCGCGAGATGTCTCGAGGCACTCAGGTCCGTAGCCCACAAGTGGGAACTATTTTATTATATTTTAATTTACAATATCTTTATCACATCAGGTATTACAGCATGAAATTATATGTACCTATATGTATCAGCTAGATCGCGTCTAAACACAAGTTTTACTTAGATAGAGCGAGGAGTCGATGCATTTTCAGCACTAAGGTTTTAGGGTAGAGTACTTTACCTAAAGGTAAACTTAAATGTTATAGAGATAATCGTAAATAGTTTTAGATAAGTACTCTGTTAACCTTTAGAAACCATTTTTTGAAAATATATATACTATACTTATATTATATACTTTATTTATTTTATTTTTATTTAATTATTAACTAGCACGATTACTTAAATTACAACCAATTACACTAGTTAATTACAATACCTATACATATTGACGACCGATGTGGCGCGGTGGGCGAAGGTCCGCCTGCGACGCAGGAGGTTGCGGGTTCGATTCCCGCCTCGGAACAATTGTGTGTACGATCTGCAGATATTTGTTCCGGGTGTTCTGGTCGTTTTCTATTGTATAATAAAAAATATCTATCTATGTAATGTATTGTATTATGTATATCAGTCATCTAGTACCCATAACACAAGCTTTGCTTAGCTTGGGGCTATATGATGCTGTGTATTATAAAAACAATAAATAAATAATAAATAAATAAATATATATTAGAAAGAATAAATTAAACAAACAAACTCAAAATATTACTCCTATCATTCATCTCTCTCGCAAAACCTCAGGCACACCAACATAATATCCTTCCATTCGTCCGCAAATATATCACAGTCCTACACTATCATCATCATCATCATCATCATCAGCCTATATTAGTCCACTGCTGGACATAGGCCTCCCCCAATGAGCGCCATAGCGCCCTGTCTTCAGCTTGACGCATCCAGCATCTGCCTGCAGTCCTTCGCAGGTCGTCATCCCACCTGGCCGGAGGGCGTCCTACACTACGTTTACCGAGTCGTGGTCTCCACTCAAGAACACGTTTGCCCCATCGGCCGTCGGTTCTTCGCGAGATATGGCCGGCCCACTGCCACTTCAGCTTGCTAATTCTTTGAGCTACACTATACTTACTTTTTATTATAATTATTAGATACATTTTATGTTATCCTAGTCTTACAAACTATTGTATTTAAATTGTTTAGCAACATTTTACTTGACCAGCGAGACAGCAGGGGACCACTTGGTTACTAGCTTGTATAAGAAAATGAGATATTAACCATTATTATTAATTATTTCTAAGGGAAAACCTGACGAGGTCTCTTGTATTTTACAACAAACAACTTAGCACTAAATGGATTACATGAGTCAATTATCTTATGTTCTTAACACTTTGAATGCGGTTTTTTTTCGACGACTGCGATCTTTTTTTTTACCTAAAAAATTCGCGCTGCCGCTCTACACAGCGGTTGTGTTGCGCCGCACATGCGTTTCGTTCGAAAAATATTACAGCTCTGCTGAGTCACAAAGATCTGTATTTGCTCGGCCGCTGCGCTAGTGTGGATTTACGCATATTAGTCACTTGTAGAAAACTCATACCGTGCGTTTTCAGCACTCAAAGTGTTAAGGTCTAAAATAATACATTTGCCTGAACTAGGTTAATAAGACCTGTATCTCAGGCAGAAAGTGCTTAAAACGAAAAAAATATAATTACATCAATCAGTAGTCCTAATCAAACAAAGCAACGGTGCAAATTTGTAAAGTAACTTAATTATGCTAACTACGCTAAACAAGTAACATGAAATAAAGGTGCTTAGGTACAAAATTATTAGCCTACTTTAACAAGGCCAATGTCTTTTCTGTGTCATCTTACTGACATAGATTGCGCCACCTACCTACCTCAATCAATCAATACTATAATCCAATTATCATTTTGTTATAAATAAATGTCTTTCTATTCAAGTCGATTCCATTCCATTCTATTCTATATTGATTACAATGCTCCATGGTTCCCGGCACGAGAAGGTTTCTTTCCACAGATTTCCCGTCTGTGTTAAAATAAATAAATAAATAATGCTGGACAATCCACACAGCATTATCTAGCTCTATGGTAAGCAGAGCTTGTGTTATGGGTACTAGATAACTGATATACATAATACAATACACTACATAAATAGATATTACACTATTGCAGTCGTGTCAACTGCAAACGAACTGCAATTTGCGTTTGATTTGCATTTGAAATGCGGTCCATCTGTCTAGAGCCTTAGATATCCTCTGTTTAAGAAAACCCACCAATGTAGATTATATTCGTTATAAAAAACGTTTACGTACCCAATTTGTTACATCCTTTGCTTCTTTTAAAGTAATAATAATAATTAATAAATAATGCTGGACAATCCACACAACATTATCTAGCCCCATGGTAAGCAAAGCTTGATGTGTTATGGGTACTAGATAACTGATATACATAATACAATACATTACATAGATAGATATTTTTTATTATACATAGAAAACGACCAGAACACCCGGAACAAATATCTGCAGATCGTACACACAATTGTTCCGAGGCGGGAATCGAACCCGCAACCTCCTGCGTCGCAGGCGGACCTTCGCCCACCGCGCCACATCGCTTGTTAAAATACTTTGATTGCAGATTACAAGGAAGAATATGCAACTGCCGACCGCTTGAATTCAACACGAGACTGTTGGAGGTGGCGACATCTGTTGGATCAAAGGTTAGTCTATTATAAAACAAAAAATAATACCTACTAGGGCCTATTTTATCTTTATAAAATACATATGCTTGAAATAAACGTTAAGTATTTTGTATTTGTTGTATGTTTGTATCCCCAGAGACTAGTGCACCGCGTCCGGCTCCGCCTGGGTGAGATCTACACATCCCTGGGCGACGTGGCGGGCGCGGCGCGGCACCGCCAGGCCGCCGCGGCCTACGCCCCGCCGGCCTGCGCCCGCTGCAGGGCACCGCTGGCGGACCGCGCGCACGCGCTCGCCGCGCTGCCTTGCGCGCATATTGTGCACGCGAGGTGAGTACTTTAGATCTTTGAATCAATAATAATCAAATCATTTATTTGCTGTAATGTAGGTACAAAAGTTCATAATTAAAGATGGTATTTCCAATACATTACTACCTCATCGAGGCGTGCAAAATTAAGATAGCATGCAAATGTCACGGTAGAGTTTAGTAATGTTCTAACCTAGGTATATTGTAGATAATTTATATAATGTCAAAAATCTTAAAGTAATAATAGTAAGAGGCGAAATAGTAAAAAAAGGTAATGTCAAAATTTATCTGTCATAAAATCGTTAATATTATAATAGCATTTGGTAATTAATAATGTCCTAAATATATTGTCGTTGAAGATAGAGACTTATATATCATAAAGAGGAAAGGTTTGATTTTTTGTTTGTTTGTTTGTAAAGCTGTTTGTTTGTAAGCTCCGAAACTACTGGACCGATATGAAAAATTCTTTCACCGTTGGGAAGCAACACTATCCCCGGTGAACATATGCTATATTATATTTTCAAAAAAGTTGTGGATCCGTACTAAAAACGTGCGAAGCCGAGAAGGTCCGCTAGTTAAAGATGAAGATCATTTATTTGCATAAAGATATTGTGTCATAAAGATGTTACAAACAGGTAGGTAGGTATCAAACATGTTTTACCGATTACGGTGTACAAATTGAGAGATATGGGAATGGCATGCAGTCTCTGTTGTTATAATAATAATTATATACCTACATAATCATCAATAATTGTTTACATCGTAATTTCGTAGCGTTTAAATGATGATCGTTAATAAATATAAAAAATAAACTTATATTATCGCAACTGTTTTGTTTGTAATAATGAATAAACTAAGCAATAGCTTTGTGACGCTATTGTAGCGCTCCAACGTCTGCTTCGTAGGTCCGTCCGTAGCATTGCATTGCCGTAGCATCCTAAGTCCCCATAGCATTACATTGTCGTAGCCTCGTAGGTCCCCGTAGAGTTGAATTTTGTAGCGTAGTAAGTCTCCGTAGCACTGCATTGTCGTAGCCAAGTACCTCGTAGTGTGCAGTTCTCGTAGCAACGTAGGTCCGTAGCACTGCATTGTCGTAGCATCGTAGGTCCTCGTAGCACTACATTGTCGTAGCCTCGTAGGTCCGTAGCATTGCATTCTCGTAGCCTCGTGGGTCCTCGTAGCGCTGAATTATCAAACCCTCGTAGGTCGCGCGCCGTAGCGCTGAATTGTCGTAGGTATTACCCTAGCTACGTAGCACTGCATTGTCGTAGCCTCGTAGGTCCGCGTAGCGATGACTTTTCGTAGCATCGTAGGTCCGTAGCTGTGCAAGTACCTCGTAGCTCCAATGTTACGGTTATAGCACAGTACACATATAGAAGTTATAGTGCTACGAAACGGACCTACAATGTTACAACGACGATCGATATATAGTTGACGACCGATATGGCGCGGCGACTGAAGATCCGCGTGCTATGCAGGAGGTTGCGCTTTCGATTCCCGCCTTGGGACAAAATTTTGGTTAAAAAGTATTTTTTCCTCTTCCAGTTGCATGCCAGAGTCGTGGTCGCGCCGCTCGACCCGCCAGCCCATGGTCGCGTGCGCAGAGTGCGCCTCCCCCCGCGCGGACAAGGAGCCGCCACCCGCGCCGCCCGCGCCCACCACTATACCGAGAGAGGTCAGTGTCCTCATGTAGAGTATTCCAGCTGTATGCCAGAGTCGTGGTCGCACCGCTCGACCCGCCAGGCCATGCAGAGTGCGCCTCCCTCCGCGCGGACAAAGAGCCGCCCCCGCGCCGCCCGCACCCACCACTATACCGAGAGAGGTCAGTGCAGTCCTCATGTAGACTATTCCAGCTGTATGCCAGAGTCGAGGTCGCGCCGCTCGACCCGCCAGCCCATGCAGAGTGCGCCTCCCCCAGCGCGGACAAGGAGCCACCACCGCGCCGCCCGCACCCACCACTATACCGAGAGAGGTCAGTGTCCTCATGTAGACTTTTCTTTCTCCGCAGAGCTGCGATCACAAATACTACCTCTAGGTAGTATTTGCCGACACCTATGTCGAATCGGCGCAAAAAATCTGTCTCCGTAAATAAGAGCACACTTGTAATGAGCTCTTATCTTCTCTTATAAGTAACTAGCTAATTTATTCTCAATTATGCGTCACCAGGAGAAATAGAGGTACAATTTTATATATGTTACATTGTCTTTTTCAGGATTTCCCATTCGGAACGCCTCCCACACTGAGGGAATCCGATCTCAACTCCATAGTGTCTGATCATAGCAGCCACCACGCCACGTCGAGTGTTTGACTATGATTCGGCAGGCAAAGACAGGATAATTACTATTATGTTTTACTAGGCCCGCGTGGAAATATATGTGCCAAATGGTTTATAAACCTTCCTCTTGAATTACTATAACTTTAAAAACCGCATCAAAATCCGTTGCGCAGTTTTCAAAAAAAGAATCCCCTGATTATTTCGTTTTTAAAAACGTTTGCTTGACTCAATAGATGGCGTAGATGTTTTGCGGAACAAAAGAGATGTCATTTCCAACTCTATATGGTCTATGAATCTATGACATAGACCATTCATAGACCATGTATAGTAACTAGATAACATAGACTCATTAGACTCTATGTAATTGAATTTGACAGGTCCCAACTTATAGCGCCAACTTTCCAGTATTGCCGAAATTTTAAAAAAAAAATATTTTTTAAGAAAACACCACATTCTTTCGGTTTCGAATTCGGTTGTCGAATCTCAAAATTCGATTTTCGAGCAATAATGTATGTAATAAAATAATTATTTTAATCAAATTTTTATAATTTTTATTAAAGTTTTGAATTTTAGACGCGAAAAAGGAATTGTCATAAAATATAAGGAATATGGTCATATCCCGTAAAAATTAAATAGGGAATGATTATAATTCCTTTGGTAAATGCGCTTTATATCTTTCATTTTATACGAATTAACTATCATCATCATCAGCCTATATTGTCCCACTGCTGGGCAAAGGCCTCCCTTTTCTCCTTCCTTTCCTTTGAAGATGTACCTCGAGCTCGTCGCGCCATTTCATCCTGGGCCTTCCACGTCGCCTCTTAGCGTTGTGTGGGCTCCACTCTATGGTGGTCTTTGCCCACAAGTCGCTGGACATACGGCAGACGTATTAAAAATAGTCAATTAAAATTATTTTGTTTTTTCCAATAACAACTTGATTATATCTTTGACGACTTATTATGTTTCAGAATTCTAATTATCAATATATTAATGTCCTTAACATAAATATAAATGAGAATTAAATATTCGACTGTTATAAAATAATACATATATAAATAATAAATAAATCGTTTATTGGTACATGACATGGAACAAAAAACAGTTTTGAAAAACGTTGTCATCTGCAGTAGTTCAACACTGTGTCGCAGAATGACAACGCCCTCCTCTCAAGCCAGTACGATTAGAACTAATTATTATTATTCGTTTATTTCAGATTATCATACAATCCATATAAAATTAAAACACACACGACTTAAAAAATATACAAAAAATTAAACATTCATAGATTATAAGTTACACAATAATACATCATAAAAGGAATTAAACAAAATGTCATATTAAATTTAAAATTGAACCAGAATTATACAATAAAAATGAAATTATAAGAAATTAAAATTAACATTTAAAATTTGGATCAGATGGAGCCCATCAGTACCCGCATCCACCTGTTTTTAATTGGACAGTCTGTCCGTGCCATAATCATCTTCAGGATGCCGTTGCCGCTGCCTCGCGCACGCTGGAGTAGGGAAGCGAATTTCTTGCGAGTAATCGCATGAAAGTCGTCCGTGCGCGCCTCCGCGAACATCCCTGATGCGCTGCAAAAGCGAGGCAGCCGCATCAACATCCTAAAGATACAAAATACAAAAAATCTACTCGCCGGATGTGGTTTGACTAATGAATACATTTTAATACTTTTAGTCTAATAAAGTTATTCTAAATTCATGGTGAGAGACTAATTAAGAGTGGGTTGTATATGTATTTATTCTCCTCTCAGTAACGTGCGATATAATTTATGACATCAGTTATATATTGGCAAAGCAATAAAAGATTTATTATTTATTATAAAGCAACTCTAATATAAATTACATATAAAAATATTACATAATGTATAACATATAGTATATCGTCGTTATCTTTCAAGAGATTCTAAAAACTATAATTATTGTAAATAGTACCTATATATATATTTTTCCATAAAACCCTAATATATGTACATGTGAGTTCCTTCCACCTTCTTGTAAAAACTTATTTAGCTACTATATTTATTATTTTATTTATTATAAAATTATGTAAATAACCTACACCGCTTATTTATGTATGTTTAACTTTAAATCGGTACTTGAAAAATGTAATTAAATCATAAAATTCTATTACTTACCTAACAACTAACTTAACCTTTACACCATTTAATAAATGTTATTTCTTACTTTAATTGAATATCGATTAATTATCATTTAACTTCAGGGTGTGATGCTTTTAACCAATTTAAATAAAAATAAATTCATAATTATACAATTTAGTTAGTTGATGAACACGTAAATAGTGAAAAATTGCTTTAAATTTAGTTTAAAATAGATAGGTACTTTAATTTAGATATCAATTTCAATTTTTCAATTTATTTATTTAGAATGAACAAAGAAATAATTATAACTAAAATACATTGGAACACTGGAAAAGCGAATAATTTTAAAACTGTGTCGCACCTCCCAGCGCTCAAATTCAGTATAAGGTAAAAAATATTACGGCTGTGCTGAGTCACAAAGATCTGTATTTTCTCAGCCGCTGCGCTAGTGTGGATTTACGCATATTAGTCACTTGTAGAAAACACACGGTGTGATTTCAGCAATCGACGTGTTAAGGCCGATTTAACCAAACAGAAGGCATGGTTGGATATTGCTGTAATTTTTTTATATCAAACAAGTTCAATTTATATAACTTGGATAAGATCAATCAATAGATTTCTTTCCGGCCCTGGCCTCCGGCACAGAGAGGGGCCTCGAGGCTTAGGCCTCATTACCCCGGCGTCAACTCGAGGGGTGACGTCCCCTCGGTCCTTGGGTTTTGTGGGAATATATATTTTTTTCCCCCTACTCAATGTTTTTTTTTTGGTTTTTTTTCCCGGCCCAAGGACTCTATGTTGGTTCCGCAGGGATTAGGTCCCGCGGAAGGGGTCGCAAAGGCCGGTCGAGGCCGGTCGTCTTCCTGGGGCCGGGGCTGGGGAGAGAGAGGGACAAGATCACTATTTTTCATTTAGATTTGCCAATTTTTGTTACTTATTGCATCATGATGATCACCCATGATTTATACGAATGGCTACAAGCTAATTATAAGTAAATAACTTATAATTAGCTTGTATAACTAATTTAGTTATCTTGTCCATAATAAACATTTTGAAATTATCATGGTTATTAACACTAAAGTCATTTAAAACGGGATATTTACCATGATTCGATTTTTGAATTGCATGAAACTGTGCCGAAATATTGGATAACTCAAAAATCAAATCATGGTAAATATCTTGTCCATAGTCCAAAACCCAAGGTTTTAAAGTAGATATTTTTATGTTATTCAAAAACAAATTAACGAAGCAAAATTCTAAGCTAAGAAGCAGTATCAAGTTCCTACTTTTTTCAACTGAAAAAAAACATAATATCCTACGAAGACATATTGAGGTAGGTAGCAATATAATTATAATGTAATCAATCGATGTAAATGCATCTTTATATACTATATTATATATATTCAGTGCTTTATATGAATATTGTCATTACTCCTACTCAAAATCCTAGATATTTTTTGTATACAAATGGGTTACAATACCCAAGGAATATTGGTATAAAATATTGAACGGCATTGGTATCATCGAAGCGAAACACAGAAGCTCAAAACAATTTTCGGTTTTGAATTTTCATTCATAATTTATTTGATATCTGGTTCGTTTTCGAATTCAATTTTAAACAATTTTCACTGCACATGTAAGATTATGCATTGTTGAAGTTTGTATTTTAGTTTTTCGTGATTACCTTGCTGATACCTCGTTATATTCTGTTATTATTATCAATTTTTGTAAAGTTTTCATTCATAAAATGTCTTTGTTGACAAAAAATATCTTGGATTCGGAATCGGGGTAAAGTATTTGCTATAATTTCTTATTTGCTAGTTTTAAGTGTCTGTCTTTATACCCGCCCAAATAAAATACGAAAATATGTTAATCGACAGCTTTATAAAATTTAAATGATTAATTAATATACCTATCATAATTATTTATTACGCGTCAGAACCAAATTAATGCTAAACTAAGTACCTGTCACTATCTTACGTCCTAAAAGATCTTCTATTTCTCACACTATGACCTAGATATCGTAGGTAGGTTGCACAAATCTATTAGTAACTAAGTAAAATTATCGAATACACATATTTATATCATTACATGACACATTCACACATGTTAAAAGGTGTCAGCTTTTAGGCTCTAGACAGACAGACGGACCACATTTCAACTGCAATCCAACCGCAAATTGCAGTTCATTTGCAGTTTGAATGCAGTCGGCGTGCAGTTCACGTGAACGTCTGTCTAGAGCCTTAGATATCCTCTGTTTAAGAAAACCCACCAATGTAGATTATATTCGTTATAAAAAACGTTTACGTACCCAATTTGTTACATCCTTTACTTCTTTTAAAGTAATAATAAATAATGCTGGACAATTCACACAGCGTTATCTAGCCCCATGGTAAGCAAAGCTTGTGTTATGGGTACTAGATAACTGATATACATAATACAATACATTACATAGATAGATATTTTTATTATACATAGAAAACGACCAGAACACCCAGAACAAATATCTGCAGATCGTACAAACAATTGTTCCGAGGCGGGAATCGAACCCGCAACCTGCGTCGCAGGCGGACCTTCGCCCACCGCGCCACATCGGTCGTCACAATGTGTTTTATTTTAGTTTTTGTATATCAGCTTATTTATTTCTAAACTCGATGTTAAATTAGAGTCCAGCATTATTAGGTCATTTATTCTAATGACGCCTCTAAAGTGTTTTTGTTATTAAAACAAAAAACACACGTTTAGGTTGTTTCCACTAAATTTATATAATTTGTGCTGTCAATATCAGAATGTCTTTTGTATTACATAAAATGATACAAATATTAAAAATGATACGAAGATAAAATTTGATAAATATTGTTAAATGATTCTAATATGATTGTATTTTCACTAAAATTGTTATGTTTAGACGCCACATCCCATTGTGATTCTATATATTGTTGTTATCTTATACATATTATAAAAATACATAAATAAAAATAAAAGTATTGTAGTTGTGAATTCGGCGTTGTGTTTAAACATTTTAGGATAAAAGAGAACCTACCTATTGTTCGTTATATTTTAAAATTATAATTGAAAAAATATACTAATAAATGAAAATATTTATTTGGACTTAGTTGTTTCTTTATATGTTTCATAATTTATGTTAATGTGCGTCCAGATTAAGTAACATAACATAACATTTTATAAAACCACAACAAGTTATACAGCATACATCATCATACATCATCAGCCTATATCAGTCCACTGCTGGACATAGGCCTCCCCCAATGAGCGCCATAGCGCCATAGTTTGCCGCATCCAGCCCAGCATCTACCTGCAGTCTTTCGCAGGTCGTCATGCCACCTGGTCGGAGGGCGTCCTACATTACGTTTACCGAGACGTGGTCTCCACTCAAGAACACGTTTGCCCCAGCAGCGGCCGTTGGTTCTTCGCGAGATATGGCCGGCCCACTGTCACTTCAGCTTGCTAATTCTTAAAGCTATGTCGATAACCTTGGTTCTCTGTTATACAGTTATACAGGGTTATTGGTAATTCGACGTATTCCCGTTAGGAGTTTTTAAGGCATTTTAGAGAAAAAAAATCTCATTGAATAATTAAATAATATCGTTTTTTATCTCGCGTTTTTAAATTTAGAGCGATAATTGTTGTTTTAATATTGATAAATAACCAGTGTTAATTTGTTTTTATAAATCAGAAGAAAAAAAAATAGATTTAAATAGACAGTTTTTTTAACAAACTTTTGATGATGCACTGACTTATTTTGAAAAAAGCTATAAATCATGATAACTTAAAATTGATTCACTTTTGCATGATGCGCATGGGGGTGGAAATTATCGCAAATAGTCACCCCTATCACCTCCTAACGGGAATACGTCCAATTACCACTAACCCTGTATAATATGTTTTATGATTTACAACATGGACGTGTTATAATGTAATGTTTTCTGGACGCAGCTTTAGATACAGCAGGTTAACTACTGTGCGAAGCCGCGGGCAAAACCTACTTATACTTAATTATAAATGCAACAATAATATAATAATATCACATAATTTGCAACATATATCAGCGCTGAGTAGGTATATATATTTATCTACCCAGCAACATGCTGAGTTGACACCTTTTTGACTCGACACCAAATGTTTTGCCAGGCAGGTTGTGGAGGTTTTTAGTTGGGTACCTAGTTTTATTTTTATTTTTAATCATACATTTCGCCGTCCCCGGAGAATAAAATGGTAATCGCCACTACCTTAGTTTTAGTGTTTTGTCATTTTTGAGATCTGTGAGTGCTAATACATCTGCTCAATTTTTTTCGTAACTCTATTACCATTATTCGCGGAGTTACAAAAAATTACAACACTATTCGACGATTCTACCCATGCCTGAAATTACAAGAATAAAGTTGTACTGTAATATTATCATATTGTATTCACACATTGAAGTATGTTAAACAATAATACAATTATGTTCTCGTGAAAATTATTCAACTCAATAATGATATACGCTATACTATATAGATAAAGATGAGGAGACTCAAAAAGTATTATGGACACAAATAAAGGAAGTGTCTCCCATTCACAGCCATCAATATTATTAAAATACAAATATAACTTCGATGCTGAATATTCCCAACTAGCGGACCGTCCCGGCTTCGCACGGGTATTAGAACCTTTGGCTACATTATTGGAGTTTTAGTAAGGATCCCTAATTTCTTTGAAAATATAATATAGCCTATGTTCACCACGAATATTTAGGCTTCCTAACGGTGATAGAATTTTTCAAATCGGTCTAGTAGTTTCGGAGCCTATTCGTTACAAACAAACAAACAAACAAAAAATCAAACCTTTCCTCTTTATAATACTAGTATAGATTAAGTACAGAACCTGTCAAACAGACCTGAAGCTAGCGGGGTACTAGACAGGTAACAAGCCCAAGTCCCCGCTATGTGCCCGAATTACAAGTGTTATACACTGAGCCGCTTCCAATAAGCAAGGCTCTTTATGACGATTTTATGAGCCTCTGTAAAGCAAGAGATATTTCAAGCTACTATCATGCTTTTTATGAGTCCCTGACGTATGCTAGTATTGGCTCTGGAAGCAATGATGTCGACACTGATGATGATTGAGATGTCGCTCCTGTATTTTAAGTACCTAACTAATTATTAAGTGATCATGTTCCTAATTTGACTGATTAAAATTATATTACATCTAAGCCCGTTTTGTTTTTGTGTACCTAAGTAAATAGGTTCTCTACCGGTCCCTTGCAATCGCTTTTCTCTGATTTAGAAGGTTTGCTGGCAGAAAACTATCTATAGGGTTAAGCTCGCCTGTGTTCATACCCTCTGCTATAAGTTGTTTGTGCACAATGCAGAATTAGGGATTTAAATGGATACCGAAATGTTAGTAAGACTATTAGGGTACATTACAAAAAATACTATTGTTTTCACTTTTGATTTCTGTTTTTTTCGTTGTTTCATTTGAGAGAAGCGTTATAATAATCAAGATACTGATGTTTACTATGTTACTCGACAAACGTAGTGCAAAGTAGACGCCCTCCGACCAGGTGGGATGATGATCTGCAAAGACTGCAGGCAGATGCTAGATGCGGCAGTTGAAGACAGGGCGTTATGGTGCTCATTAGGCTATGTCCAGCAGTGGACTAGTGTAGCCTGATGATGATGATGATCATGACTGTGTTATGTTAAGTCTGAGCCTAGCTTTCATGAAGATTTTGAGGTAATTTCGTCAATTTAAAGCAATTATTCATATTAAGAAAAAGTTGATTACCATTGTTATAGTTTTATTGGAAAACCAAATAAAGCCATTAACAGAAAAAAGTTAAACTATATTGACGAGAAAAGGATGATATTCAAGCATTATCATTATCACTTTTACTGTAAAAAAACGTGGAATAAAATGGTAAGTCACTGGTGCAATATTCGATTTTGGCTAGGAAATACTATGAATAAAATGGTAATCGACATTATACATCTTGGCTGGCGATTGATTTTCAGTAATTTCTTAATTTTGAAATATCTCGTTTTTGGCATATCCTACGCGTGTTCTATTATAACATTCCAAACACATAAAAAATAAGCTTTTCGTAAAGCTGACAATCAACAGTCTACGTCCAGTATTTATGAAGTAATCAATAAAAACATGTTTTTTATTTTTCCTGAAAAGTTGTGTTTTTGCAGTTACCATTATATTCTCCGGGGACGGCGATTTTTGAGCTCTAAAATTTTGTTTTTTCTTTGTTTTGTATTTTTAAGTATATAACTGTGTAACCTCTATTATTTTAGTAATTAAGTTTGTGCCTAGTTCTTAGTTATCCTTTGTGTTTTTAAAATTGTAATGTGTTGTGTCAAATAAACCTTTGTCATTTCATTTCATTTCATTTAGCATGCACAAATAGCATAGGCAGGTACTTAGATAACACTACTATTATGAAATTAAATGCGATTCAAAATTTTAGCCCAATCCGTTCAGGTTTCGGCATTATGCCGATGGAGGAAACAAACATCACATATTATTTAAAACTTGAGCTCTAAAATTACATTACCCTCTTTCTTGAGCAGTCGGATAAAAACATAAATTGTATTTTCACGTAACCTTAAGTTTCTTACTCTTATTTACCTTAAATTATTTAATTAATGATAAATCTTTTAGGTGCCTGGTACCTAGGTAGGTACCTACTTTGTTTACTTAAGGTGCGTCCAGATTTCAGAAAATATAACATAGTATATTGGTAAAATACTGCAAAAACTGTATATATATATAAAAACTAAACTGTATTTATCATAGCATCTTTTATAATGTGGACGTGCGTGACATTATTTCACATTTTAATACTGTGAACGTGTTTGGTTTAAGTAGAGAGGTGCCAAATGAATACTCAGGTATGCAACTTAACGTGCCTTGGTAGGTACGCATCAAAAGATGCACATCAGTGACCCATGTTCTCAAAATAAGTGAACAGCTTCCGCAATCGTTCAAACACTAGCACTTTAAAATCCTTCGCCCACAAGAAATCCAAATGATTAAACTGTTGAAAAGGAATCTTGTGAATATCCACAGCACTATTTAACCTATTATACAACTTATCTACATCCACAGGATGCGCCAGCCAATCAGCATCACTATAAAATAAAGATATAGGAGTTGTGATCTTCTGCAGAGGATAGTCGGGTGGTGTCGCTGCCCCATACATTTGCAGATTCCCCTGCGTTCCATAGTCGAATTGCCTGAACTCTCCCGTTAAAACTCCTTGTCCATAATGAGCTACTTGCTTAGCCGATGCTCCCGCTGGAGTGTGCCCCATCAGAACAGGGAGATTAGTGAAGTTCAGTTGCGCGAAGCCCACTCCAGCCATTAAAAACATGATGTTACTGCAGACGATATCGGAAACAACGCCACCACCACACATTATATGCTTCAGCGTGCGCATTAGAACGTTGTCTGGCAGAAATTCGTATAGGCCTACAGTCTTCACGAGTCCATGGATGAATGGAGTCCCAGCTGCAAGCAATCGTACGACAGGCGACCGAACGTGAGACATAAATGCGACAGGCGACAACGCGACCATCAAAGACACTTTCTTATTATTCTCCGGACGTTCCGACATCATCACGAAGAATGTCGTTGTTCCTTGCGAATGTCCGACATATTTGAGAGACTTTGCTCCGGTTGAATCTAGCACAGTATCTATCATTGCTGGTAGATCAAAGCAGCCTATTTCATGCCAGGAGAAGTCCCAAAAATCCGCTTCGGATGGTGTTAGTTTCACGTGTCGGCGTGAGTGTTTGTTGCCCCGTGCGTTGCCCAACCAAACATCATACCCTTCGTTGGATAGGAGATATGCAAGACCGCTATCAGGTCCAGCGATCACGTAATCGTCAGCGCTTGCCAACAGCCCATGCATTAAGAAAACCACCGAACCGTTTCCTGGTATCCTGTACAGCGTCAAGACATATCCGTCTTCTGTGACAACTTCATGTTGCTCGAAACCGTAGCCATATTTGTGTATCAGGTCGCTGATATGCATGCTTGCGTCCTCGTTGCTTTCTGCGTCGTATTCGGGAATCAAGTTGTCCAAAGCCCCGAGTAGATTGGTCTGGCTGTTTGGTAGAATTCCCGGTCTGTTTCCAACGCCTAGAGCCCTCGTTGCTGCCTCTGGGAGGGCTACAATGGCCTGCAAACTTGAAGCAACCAGATCCGCGTAAGATTGCGAGGCGCCTGACACTAGTGGTGTTTTTGATATGCTGTCCACAACTTGATTCGACGCCCGCGCAATGTTAGGAAATAGGCCGGCCAGTTGTCCATAGCAGACTGTTGATAATGCGATTAATATAACGCATTGATATTTCATTTTATATACACGAGTGATCAGATAATGCTCGGATGGTGGACTGATTCACTCATTGCGACCTTGATGTGGTTTTTGTCTCTTAAGTTTTTCCGCTTATTTGCTATGGCGTCAGGCGGGAACTTCAATTAAATACCTATCTATGGTCGTTTTAAGAATCTTAGACATTTAATGTAAACAAAAATGGGTAGGTACATTAGGTATGGAAACACAAAAACAGGTAACACTCACAGAAAACAACAAGTTACTCGTATCTGCAAAAAAAATACAAAAATCGTTTATTCATATATATAAAATCGAGTATTTTTCTCTGCAATCATTAAAAACAATATGTAAAACTTTAACAACGCATAATTGCACATGCGTAGCCCAAATGGTTCAAATTCGATGTTGAAAACGGACTAGCGATAAATTAAATGATGAATGACAGCTTTCCAAATATATTTTTTTACGAAGTTTTGCGATTTGCTCTGATGGTACAGTGAACCAGTTTCGTAAAATATTTACGACCAATATTTCTATTGTTTTGGAACCACTTTGTTTACAAAAAATATCTAGAATTCTAGAACCATGTCTACATGGTGTTCTAGGGGAAATTAGTTTGTTTATGCATTACAACTTAATAGTCATCGCTTTTTGTTTGCTAAGAATAATAGGACTTTATAATGAGCTCTATCGCCGCCGGATCATATAATCAGCCCGTTTCTAGAATGGCTAGGCTACTTACAAAACGACTGCTGATTTTTTGGGAGCACTTGAGCGGGTTTAGGTACAGTCAGCGTCAAATTGATATGAGCGTCTAGAGTAGTCAAAATTATCTGAAAAACATAAAATCATTTTGATATACGCAGCTTGAATCATCATATCAAGTTATCCAAAGCCCCGAGTAGATTGGTCTGGCTGTTTGGTAAGCACCCAAGGTGTTCAAAAGTATCTTACTTCTCATTGTTTCATATATATATGAGCTGTCAGAGTGTTCAAAAAAATCCAAGCAAACCAAGCTGTTAAAGGTAGTATGCAAACTCATAATTGCTAAGATGATTTTGAACACCTTGACTGCTCACATAAATATGAAACAATGAGTAGTAAGATATTTGGAACACCTTGCAACAATATGATGAATCAAACTGCGTTTATTAAACTGCTTCCATGTTTTTCAGATCATATTGAGTACTCTAGGCTAGACGCTCACATAAATTTGACGCTGACTGTACATTTAGGTCAGACCATAATAGTTTTACCGGAAAAAAAATATGTGACATATACATAGGTAGTTGCAGACCCAGAATAAAACATAGGCTACTATTATCCCATTAGACAGCCATGGGATTTAAATAACCCATAGAAACAACGCATGCGAAGCCGCGCACAGAAATTAGTATTATTATTTATTTATTTTATTTTAACATTATTCAGGAAATTAACCCTTTAATGCGCGATTTTTTAAATATGTTTGGAAAAAATATATTTATTAGTACTTACGGCATTACATAGCAGGAAAAATAATAAAAAAAATCTAGGGCTGATTTTACAAAACTTTCTTTTTCAAAAATTCCTTTGTTGTATATAAACAACAGCGCGCATTTTATGAGATCTTGCAAGTATAGAGGAAATAAAAATACAAGTTTTCAGTATGTCGTAAATATACAACTCCACGCATTTAAGGGTTAACAGCTAGCTTAATGAGTAGGTATCTGACTTAATACTGAAGGCTAATTAAAAATTTCCACAAAAAGGTACTGAAATGAATACTAAACAAAGTTACAGGACGACTACTCATGGTCAAATTATTATACTTAATCTAAAAGTTTGTACACAAATAAATTTCTACTAATTTTGGTTTATTATACCTCTACGACTTAACAAAATAATCAAGAAGAGGATGTACCAAAAAATCTACCACTCACTATACATTACTCAGTGATATACCTACCTACAGAGTTGTTCATTTAATTAATTTGATTCTTGTGCATGATAGTGTATACATTATCCGATTCCTATGTTTCTTGCTATAAATAGACGAGTTTGGTAATTATTATAATTTAAAAATAAATTGATGCGCCCTTACAGGGAACATGTACATACCTCTAAGCTAATAACACTTAAGCTAAATTATGTGTATGTGTATCCACAAATAAATATTAATAACTATAATGGATACCTACCTATTAAAATAAAACTTGTTTAAGTGCTTATTTTGTTAGCCTAAAGAAGAAAAAAACATTGCGACAGCGTGGCTTCTCAAAGACTGCATCACCTTGGGACACCGAGGACACCTAGGGAGGCATGCCCCGCCATCAGCGAGCTGCTGGCCTTTCTGGAGGACATCGGCCGGGTGATTATGTAACTCGCGACCGGTATGCGACAGGCGTAAATTAAGCAATCAGTGCTGTCAAACGTCAATTTTGTATTAGTTTGACACCAGCTACAACGTCAAAATTGGTCAAAATTGGCGTTTGACAGCACTGATTGCTTAATTTACGCCTGTCGCAAACCGGTCGCGAGTTACATAATCACCATACCGGTGGTTAGACTAGCAGCCCCCCCACCCGACACGCAAAAAGAGCCCACCGGTGGCCAAGTTGCGGAAACCAGTCCAGAAACAAGTAAGTAAGCTTAAAGAAATAAACAATTTGAAATTTTTGTTACATACCTGCATCTATTTGGTAGGTTATATATACCTTCCTAATGACCTACGCAATTATGCAAAGAGCGTGCCGGACATGACTACCTAGCACTTTGTGTAGGTATCCATGATGATCATTGTGCACGTAGGTACAGGCAGCGTCAAATTTATATGAGCGTCTAGAGCAGTCAAAATGATCTGAAAAACATGGAAGCAATTTGATATACCTATGCAGTTCGAATCATCACAGTGTTGTAAGCACCCAAGGTGTTCAAAATGTCTTACTACTCATTGTTTCATACAGGGTGTTCAAAATCATCTTAGTAATTATGAGTTTGATTATATCTACAACCTTTGAGAGCTTCGTTTGCTTAGATTATATTGAACACCCTGACTGCTCAGATAAATATGAAACAATGAGTAGTAAGATATTTTGAACACCTTGGGTGCTTACAACAATGTGATGATTCGAACTGCGTACATATAAAAATGATTCAATGCTTTTCAGATCATTTTGACTATAGACGCTCATATCAATTTGACGCTGACTGTACTAGGTACATCCCGTCATTGATGATTTGTGAATAATCACGAATTGATTCGGACGAGTGAATGTTCAATAAGGTACCTACATTGACGACCTCTGTGGCGCGGTGGGCGAAGGTGCGCTTGCGATGCAAGGTTTGTGGGTTCGATTCCCGCCTCAGAACAAATGTTTGTAGGGTCTACACATATTTGTTTATGGTTTTCTGGTCGTTTCCTATGTATAATAAAAAAATATCTATGTTATATGTATGTATGTATGTTGTATTAAGTACCTACTAGGCATATCAGTTCTCTTAGTACCTACTTATTTACCCATAACACAAGCTCTGCTTAGCTTGGGGCTAGCTAATGCTGTGCGGATTGTCCAGCATTATTTATTTATTTATTTTATGTAGGTAAATTGAATCGTGTTTAATTTAGTTTTTGATATCTCGCATTTTTAAGCCTGGTACCTAAGTTATGTACCCATACATAAATATACGTGATTTTTCAAGATTTATTAACGATTACGCGGTTATATGATAAATACCTACCTACCTAATATCTAGATAACCTATTTTGTAAATTCATTTTTCTAGACCTACCTACTAAGTACATTGGGTCACGCTCGATTAAATTATTCGAGATACCTACCCTGTATAATCTAAAGTGCGTAGGGTAGGGTCTATATACTCTGTGTACTGCTTTATTGCGCAGAATCAGACTCTCCCTGGGAGGCTGTGACCTGACCTAGGTAAGCAGACAGGTTCCTAACCTATATCTGGGACGTACGCCGTACCAACCTATCTAACTAACGCCTAACCGCTCAGCAAATAATAGTTGCGTGCGTGAGAAGTTAATTAGATAGGTAGATTAATTAGTAAGTAGGAACTTGTTTATATGACGGAAAATAACTTTAATGGGTCGAGCTATATCTATGTAGGTATATCTATCTACGATTCTTATGATAAAAGTATAATATAAAGTACTTATTACAACGTGTAGTAGGCATAGGTATGATAGTAATTCTGCGATATTAACAAGAAAAAGAACAGCAAATAGTGAAACTTAAAAAAGTAGGTTACTCAAGTACGAAGAACAATGAGTTGAAAAACTAACCTAAAGACCTAAAGAAAACAAAACTTAACTTTTTGTTCCTATTTTCATATTAGTACTAGTGCTACCAATGTTTAGTTGAATTGAAATCTTCCCGCTTTCTGAAATTTCGCTCAGAAATTCATATTGTGATAGCAGAATCTTATAGGTCCGCGTGAATTGTATGTTCTGAATGGTTCTAATTTATTTTGTGGTTTAAATAATACTAGCAAAATGAGTGCGATAATTACATACTAATATTCCAAAATCACAATCAATGCTGAACAAAAATCTAAAAAAACCAAAATGTGTGAATAAATTTTCGACGTTTTTCGTGTCTGACGTTTTTCGTTCAAAAACGGTTGACATATTCACTAAGTACCAAAACAAACAGAGAAAAACTTGTTTGTAATGTTGCCAGTTAAACAATTAACTCGCCAGATTAAGAAAAAAATTGTGTGACACGCGTTTCGGTTATTGCTCAGGGACTTGAGAAAGAAAACATTTTCACTGCAAGAGATACCATGACTAATCAATGTGATTTTATATAAAATTATAACCTTACCAAAATAAAATATTTATAGTGCTGACACAAAAGGCTCTGATAAATTTAAGGTTTAAAAAAATTACAAGATCTGGCATAAAGTGGTGAAAATTCATGTCTTCTAGCAACACTGTTATTGTCGTCCGACGGAATATTGTGGTTTATCGATTTTCGTAGCTCTAGCTCCATCCCAGTTTTCCCCGAGCTAATTCATATTTGCTTCCCATCCTGCTAACAAGGTCTCCCGGGAAGCTACCCCAGTGCCTGTGGAAGCCTCAGCCACCGCGCGGCAGTCTTGTGCTGAACACCATTGTGAAACTACCGTGACTAGTTCTGTATAAATTATCTCTCAAGTTTTAACTGTTTCACCATCAAAATGCTGAACGAAGCCGTGAACGGGCAGAACCTTGCCATCGTCAAAGACTCTCTTTTTAATTTCATCCATTCCCATCTGCCGAATGCTGATCTTTCGGCAATAGACGATATAATTTTGTCCTATGTTTATTCCACCTTGGAAGGTGGAACCGAGGAGTTCTACGGGCAGATAAATGGTAAGAACTCTTTATTTTGAACTTCTTTCTGATATCTTACAGCACTATCATTAACAGGGGAATACTTCCTTCAGAAAACCATAAGTTTCGCATTACATGTTATGCACTCTGATTACAGAGTAACCAGATTCTTTTGTTTTTATGGACCATGCACTGTATGGGCAGCGAAGCGATACCATTCACCTTCAGTGTGGTCTTTTGTTCACAACATACCTTTTGTTTATAAAAGAGGAACTATATTATGTAGAATATAACAATTTTCAGCAGAATATAAACCTATACCTACGTAAACAAGTAGGTGTCATGATATTTGAATAAAAGTCTTAGGTCAAGTTGTTTAAATTGTTATTTTAAAATAGACCTTCCATGCAATATTCTTAGAATGCAAGAGAGTCCTTGGTATACAATTAACATTTGTGAGGAGGTCGTATATTTTATATACTTGCTTTTTATGAAGAAGTAATGGGTTTGGTCTAAAATTCAGGATAACTGAAACAATGTAGGACTATTGATGGTCCTGTGCAGTTGGTGAATTGATGTTCATTCAAATAATGTTATTGTGAATTTTCTAGCCTAAACGTTCTACAATGTTAACACTTTGACTGCGATTTTTTTTCGACGACAGCGATCTTTTTTTAACCCAAAAAATTCGTGCTGCTGCTCTACACAGCGGTTGTGTTGCGCCGCACATGCGTTTCGTTCGAAAAATATTACGGCTGTGCTGAGTCACAAATATCTGTATTTTCTCAGCCGCTGTGCTAGTGTGGATTTACGCATATTAGTCACTTGTAGAAAACACATACCGTGTGATTTCAGCAGTCAAAGTGTTAAAGGTATCTCAGAAAATTCTTATCTAAGAAAATCGATGAAAGAAAGAAAAATATTTATTAGACACAACACACAAACAAACTTACTTTCACTAATATAAGACCACTTAGTATGTACTATATAACATGTAACACAGACAAAACAAAAAAGTGAGTGACAATGATTACCAAACTTTATCAAAATGAATGAATAAACCATCTAAAAAGTACTTAAAGCAATTTAGTAATAACTGATTAAAAGGTTAGTAATATAAAAGACTGCTGGAATTTTGATTTATAAAAAAATCAATAACCCTACAATTCAATACTCAATACTCAAATTTATATTGCATATATGTACATCTTAAAGTTAAAAATGTTTCAAACAAACTCAAAAACTTAGTCATTACAAGTATTATATAAATAATTTTATTTGATAATAATTTAATGTATAAAATATGACTTGTCAAAGTGCTTATTTTGTAAGCCTAAAGAAATAAATGATTTTTTACTTTACTTTAGTTTACTTTATTTTTCAAATTGTATGAATTAATGTAATTATCTAGAAACAGAACCACTCATCCAAAATCATTAACGACAGACCAACTATGTATCTCGTTTGACTACACACCCTTCAAAACAACTTAATTTAGTTAGTAATTAAGTTTTCATTTCACCGAGCATAAAGCAATCAATTTGGTCAACATACTGCATCATATTCACCCTATAGGGTGCAACCCCCTTGGCTACTTGTGGGGAGGTACCGGCCATTTTGAAAGGGGGTAGTTTGCCTACCCAAAGGGTGCAATCTACCTGGGTCTATTTTTAGCGCTCACAGATATAATGACTCTCAAAGGGCTATAGAATATCTTTTAGTTATTTGATGTTGCATAGTTTACCCTGCTTGGTTTCCATTGTGTTTTATTTAATTGAATAAATACTAATACAAATGTAGATAATGTTTGCAATAAAAATAAATATGAAATGGGTGTTAGACACTAAAAAAATTACAGAACCCAGTCACATGCCTTATTTTAGGGTTCTGTACCCAAAGGGTAAAATGGGACCGTATTACTAAGACTCTGCTGTCTGTCCGTCTGTCACCAAGCTGTATCTCATGAACCTAGTTAGACAGTTGAAATTTTCATAGATTATGATTATATATGATATGATGTATTTCTGTTCTGCCACTATAACAAGAAATACCTACTAAAAAACATAATAATTAAATATATTGACTCCCATGCGCTTTTTTTTATAGATACTAATTCAAAAGGAAAGTTTATATATATCGAAAATCGTGCGAAGCCGAGGCGGTTCGCTAGTTTATAATATTAGTTCAGTTTGATTGGAGAGTTGTTGACGAGATCGATCGTGGAATATTTTCGTTATTAAATGGTATGGCCGATGTCCGCGTGTAAGCCCCCCCCTCTCCCCTGTTGCTAGGATGCACCCCCCTCTACCACGGGGCGTGCATCCTAGCAACGAGAGAGGAGGCTGGGGAGCAGAGACGAATCAAGTAGGACTTAATGAAAAGGGGCAGATGGCGGCACAGCTGATATTACAGACTTTTTAGTCTAGTTTAGGCAACTGAGGCTACCTACATAATAGTTTGAACCGGAATCTCGTTATGTACTGGACTAACCAAGTATCGGACAAATTAATTATGTTATGTGGTTGTTATGATTTTTTTTTTGCAATGAATGTATTATATTTTTGATAAGACGAATTAATTTGTTGATCAAAAGTAAAAAAAAATCTATTAATGTGGAACAATAACATTACAACGTCACAAGCCAGACACACCAACTAGGGGCTTAAAAAAATATATGTAATTATATATTTTTGCATAATTCTTAAAGTTAAAACTTCCACATCAAAACAATAGTGCTAACTTGAAATGGGAAAACTGCGTTCGTGCCAAAACATTAGCATTTTATTAGTGTATAAAGTACAATGTCATTAGGGCGAATTAATAAATCAGTTGCGAACTATCATTGTTGGAGTTATCGTTTCAGGCACCCTGGTAGCACTGACAATTAGTATTCGTTGTTGCGTTAGAATAGAGAATCGGTGAATCTATGCGTCATCAGTCTTTTATATATATTATTATATATTGTTGGACTAAGAGGCTACAGCCGCATTTTATAAAAGTTGAGAGTTTGTCAGCGTATGACCCCAACACAGATTAATATCTGTCATAGCCTCTATGACCCAAACTTCATAGGTAATCGGTGATTGTTCATACTTATGATGGTAGCATACGCTGACAAACTCTCAGCTTTCATAAAATGACGAAGGCTTGGCGGTCGCAGGCTCTTAGCCTATAGATACGTATAGCCTATGTGTCTTTTAACACTTTGAGTGCTGAAATCACACGGTATGTGTTTTCTACAAGTGACTAATATGCGTAAATCCACACTAGCGCAGCGGCTGAGAAAATACAGATCATTGTGATTCAGCACAGCCGTAATATTTTCGAACGAAACGCATGTGCGGCGCAACACAACCGCTGTGTAGAGCGGCAGCACGAATTATTTAGGTTAAAAAAAAGATCGCAGTCGTCGTAAAAAAATCGCAGCCAAAGTGTTAAACCAATAAAAAAAGTATTCTTATTCGACTAATTATTAACAAACCTACAACCAAATCGGTTCATCCGTTTGAGACCACGATGCCACACTTTACCACGTTGTTTTCTTTGTTGTCCACTAGGAATGAAAAGTACGTTTTAAAATTGTACATGATTCGTGGAAAATTACTTTTCCGCTATATTTATTTATTTATTTCCGGTAGAATTCATGAAATATTAAAACGTAACCGTTTTGCGTCGCGAGTTAGAAACTACCCTCTGAATAAGTCCCTAGATCCGACTCTGCCATGTCCGCCATGTTTGTACATTGTATGGATGCTGTCAAAGGGAATCTGAGCTACTTACCCCCACCCCCGCAGGGTAAATAAACACGGGGTGGTAGCCTGATAGGTGCATTTCAATAAAAGTTGTTTATTTTAACCGACTTTGAAAAGGGAAGAGGTTCTGTGTATGGCTGTAAGTTATGTTTTTTATCGACTTAAAAAAAACTAGAAGGTTCTATATTCGGTTGTATGTATGTTTTTATTTATTTTACTTACTAACCACAATAATGTCCACTCAAATGTGGGCTTTATCTCGTTACGAAATAAGATGCATTTTATATTGACGGCATGAGATAACAGAGCTCGCAAACTACTCGCTTGAAGCTTGTGGGAGCTTTTATATCACTGTAGAATGTATCCTAAAGATAAGAAATTAAAGCTCATTTTTTAACAAACCATTTTGGGCTGTGCTGTAGCTGCGTAATGTGCCCAAGTAAAACAAGCAAACTAAAGGATAACAACTAGTAAGTAAGTAAGTAAATCATTTATTTGACACATAAAACACACACATACAATTAATCAGCTTAATCATAAAAGTACAAAATTAAAATAAAACATAATTATCAAAAGTAATTACTAAGAAATGCGTGTGTGTAGCAGTGCCAAAAAGGTAATAGCTCAGTGATAATATTGCTCTATGAGCAAACACTGATTTTCAGCTATCACCTTCAAGTGACGAAACAAGGCGAGCCCTGAGAACTAACTTGCTGTACTCTATTCTGAAACACTATTCTTTTTTTAACACTTTGACTGCTGAAATCACACGGTATGTGTTTTCTACAAGTGACTAATATGCGTAAATCCACACTAGCGCAGCGGCTGAGAAAATACAGATCTGTGTGACTCAGCACAGCCGTAATATTTTTCGAACGAAACGCATGTGCGGCGCAACACAACCGCTGTGTAGAGCGGCAGCACGAATTTTTTAGGTTAAAAGATCGCAGTCGTCGAAAAAAATCGCAGTCAAAGTGTTAACAAAGAACATCTTTGTTTATCTAGTGCCCATAACACAAGCTCTGCTTAGCATCGGGCATCGACATCTTACCCTATAAGATGTCGATGGCATCGGGCTATCGCTAGATAATGCTGTATGAAGTGTCCAGCATTTTTTATTAATACGTACATACTGCCGAACACAGTAGGTACCCTCTCCTTATTTCGAAGCCGGTTAAAATCAAACGTAACGATCACGTCTCGATACTAGTAATAAACCAGACTCAGGGTCTAGGTAGGCGATAGCAGATTTATCTGGGCGGTAGGTATGCCTACTGCACCCCTAAGGGGGACAGCGAAGTAGGGTACAGGGGGGTATTCTGACAACGGGGTGCAAGCCGTCATCTCCCTGCGCTTTATTGATTTATACCTTTATACCCGAGGGTTCGTCAAGGGTATAATAAATTGTAGTTATTCATTTTTACGAAGGACTGCAAGCAGATGCTGGATGCGGCAAGCTGAAGACCTATGTCCTATGTCCAACAGTGGACTACTGTGGGTTGATGATGGATGATGCACTTTTGTGTCTAGTTTTTGCTTTTTAATGGTTTAAAATGTGTCTCGCTATATGGACTTGTAAATTTTTTATTGTCTAAGTAAATAATGCTGGTTAATCTACACATCAGCATGTAGCCCCAATGTAAAAATTAAGATTTTTATTTTCCGAAACATGTGAAGTAAATATATTCTACTAGCGACCCGCCCCGGCTACGCACGGGTTCGCATGTATTATATAAAAAATCCTCTTGATTAACTCGATCGATTTAAAATAAATGCGTCAAAACAAAATCCGTTGCGTAGTTTTAAAGATCTAAGCAAACTCGTACATAGGGACAGACAGATAGCGGGAAGCGACTTTGTTTAAAGGCAGGTTTAGACAGGGTCAGTGCACAAGCCAATATCGGCGTCAGTGCCAGCCGCGCCGACTGACTTCAAAATATTCGTGTGCGAATCTCCAAGTCAGCACTGACTTCCGTCCGCTGCACTGACTTCAATTAATTTAAATTTGTTTTTTTTTTCGGGTCAGCGCCAACTTGTCTCGAATTCGGAGTCAGTCACTGACCCTGTTTAAAATTTTGAATGTAAGCAGAACTTGTTATTACCTATTTTTTATTGAATACGACAATTCTTTTCCCAGACGTGGTCTCCGACTTTTCTGACATGATGTCCGCATACATAGCTGACTTCAACAAGATCGAGAGCCACATCATCTGCAGCTGGATGGCGGATGTTGTCAAAGATCTGGAGCAACGATCTGCTGAAGCCAGGGCGCTGGAGGAAGGTGGGTCTTAGGTTTTAAGATAAATTCATTTTAAGGTTAAGCTGAAGCTAAAGTCGCAGTGGGCCGGCCGTATATCGCGAAGAACCGCTGCAGCGATTGTCGGTTGTCGGTGTCCACTCAAGAAAATGAAAAAAAGATTTTTATTTCTTTAGGCTTACAAATAAGCACTTAGGTCATATAATAAACTATTCATTATTATATAATAACATTATATTAATGTTCACGTAAATTTTTTGTCCACCAGTGGATGAAGTGAAAAAGAAACCACTTTATGTTCATAACTTTGTGTCTAGTACATTTGATTTGCTTATCTATAAGTTAGTAGATTTTGAGTTGGAGCAAAACTCGTTCCAAGCTTTTTTATCTTCTAGATAATCTGATATTTTGTAATAAGCCTTTTTACAAAGAATCTGTTTCATAATTTTTTTATATTTTATTTATTGATAATTTTTGCAACTCACTTGGAGTTTTGGAGTGGCAGTGGGCCGGCCATATCTCGCGAAGAACCGACGGCCGCTAGGGCAAACGTGTTCTTGAGTGGAGACCACGACTCGGTAAACGTAGTGTAAGACGCCCTCCGACCAGGTGGGATGACGACCTGCGAAAGACTGCAGGTAGATGCTGGATGCGGCAAGCTGAAGACAGGGCGCTATGGCGCTCATTGGGGGAGGCCTATGTCCAGCAGTGGACTGCTATAGGCTGATGATGATGATGATGATGATGGAGTTTTGGTAGCCGGCCATATATCGCGAAGAACCGAGAACCGCTGCATACTTTATTGTACACCAGACAGGTCATAACAAAAAGACATTACTTGCGACAAGTACAATGGGCGGTACAAGTATTTATCGCTTAGAAGCGATCTCTACATCACATCTCTCTAGAACAAGTTTGCCCCAGCGTGCTGAGACAAACGTGTTCTTGAGTGGACACCGCGACTTGGCAAACTTGGTGTAGGACGCCCTCCGGGATGACGACCTGCGAAAGACTGCAGGTAGATGCTGGATGCGGCAAGCTGAAGACAGGGCGCTATGGCGCTCATTGGGGGAGGCCTATGTTTAACTGTGGCCTATTATGTATAGGTTGATGATGATAGGGCAATGTTTCTGCGCCCTAATTACACTAAATGAATTGCTCCATTGCTTGTTATGGTATCGCATATCGTCTCAATTATTTATTATGGCATTTTACCTTTGATGAAAAAACTACAGAAAGAGGAAGCGTGTCAAAGTTGAAACCATTCATAATAAACAAATAAAAAAAGTTAATGTTTATAGCACTTACTTGAAATAACTATAAATAGAGGTTTTGGACCACACCATTTTAGCATAATTTGCTTGTGTTTGGAGACCCCGCTCTAACCATGAATATATTAACACTTTGAGTGCTGAAATCACACGGTATGTGTTTTCTACAAGTGACTTATATGCGTAAATCCACACTAGCGCAGCGGCTGAGAAAATACAGATCTTTGTGACTCAGCACAGCCGTAATATTTTTCGAACGAAACGCTTGTGCGGCGCAACACAACCGCTGTGTAGAGCGGCAGCACAAATTTTTTAGGTCAAAAAAAAGATCGCAGTCGTCGAAAAAAAATCGCAGTCAAAGTGTTAACAATATTTAAATATTTGCAATATATGATATACTAAATTCAAACGTAAAATTAAAATAATAACAGCAAACAAAAATAAGACAAAGTCTAAAGGGTCTGAATTAGTTTACCATTCTATTAATATCTCCGTGTATCCTGGGACGATACCATTGTCATAGTATAATAAATAAATATAATAAATAATGCTTGACAATTCACACAGCATTATCTAGCCCCATGGTAAGCAGAGCTTGTGTTATGGGTACCAGATACCTGATATACATAATACACTACATAAACAGATATTTTTTATTATAGAAAACGACCAGAACACCCGGAACACAATTGTTCCGAATCGTACCCGCAACCTCCTTCGTCGCAAGCGGACCTACGCCCACCGCGCCACATCAGTCGTCAAAGTAGTATCTAAAGCAATTGATTAACAGAATTCGGCCTCTGGCTAAGTAATCTCAAAGTGTCATTCATAACTAATAGGCGTCTTTTTATCTATGTACCACGTGAGTGAAGGCGCAGGCATACGTTAGTTTCAAATATAGGACAGATGCGCAAATATAATCGGTACGGTTCCCCGACCAAACGTTCCATTCAAGCGTTAAAATGGGGTCACTAGGTTTTAGCTAAGGCCAAAGTTTTAACTTGGAATTCTCCTCTCATTTATTATTTAAAGAGAGCGGCATTGTTTATTTTTGACGGTTTTGGTGGCGCAGTGGAATTTCGGCCATCATAACCTTTTTCATCAGCGCATAATGTCCTAACTCAGAACTATGGTACCATAGAAATGTTATTGCCGAGGAGTAAATATTTTTCCCGAAAATTTAAAAAAATTGTAAAATCTACTTAGAAAGTCGATTTTTCCCTTTGTTGCTAGTTTTTCATAACAATCAAATTAAAAATTCCAAAAAACGAACAAGATTTCCGATAGATAATAATTTGAAATTATTATAAAACTTTTCGAATCGAATCAAACTTTGAACTTATGAATCAAATGATTTTACTGATGCTGTCGTTATACGATGCTGAAACAGGTTCCAGTATTATTTCGTTTTAGGGATCCGTACCCAAAGGGTAAAACGGGACCCTATTACTAAGACTCCGCTGTCCGTCCGTCCGTCTGTCACCAGGCTGTATCTCATGAACTGTGATAGTCAGACAGAGAAATTTTCTGAAGTTGAACAGATGAAAGTTTCTGAAGTTGACTGGAAGAGATCACTTCTATGCGATAAGGTCGCCCATTGTACTTGTCACATGTTATGTCTTTTATAATGATTTATATTTACAAATAATTTCAAAAGACATTACATGCGACAAGTACAATGGGCGACATTACATATAATATACTTTATTCATTTGTTCACTAGATGGTGTTCAATTAAGTATTTTTGTCATCATCATCATCATCATCAGCCTATAGCAGTCCACTGCTGGACATAGGCCTCCCCCAATGAGCGCCATAGCGCCCTGTCTTCAGCTTGTCGCATCCAGCATCTACCTGCAGTCTTTCGCAGGTCGTCATCCCACCTGGTCGGAGGGCGTCCTACACTACGTTTACCGAGTCGTGGTCACCACTCAAGAACACGTTTGCCCCATCGGCCGTCGGTTCTTCGCGAGATATGGCCGGCCCACTGCCACTTCAGCTTGCTAATTCTTTGAGCTATGTCGATAACCTTGGTTCTCTGTGGGATGTAATCGTTACGAATCCTATCCTTCAGAGAAACTCCGAGCATAGCTCTTTCCATAGCTCGCTGAGCGAATTTGAACTGGTGGACCAGCCCTATCGTGAGTGTCCACGTCTCAGCTCCGTAGGTCATAACGGGTAGGACGCACTGATTGAAAACTTTCGTTTTCAAGCATTGCGGTATGGATGACGTGAAGACTTGACGTAGTTTCCCAGTATTTTTGTATTGTATTTTCACTGTTTATTTATCGAGTCCATTTGTTCACAGAGAAAGCCAAGGATGCTGTGGAGATTGAGGTCACCAATGAAAAGAATGATAAGAAGACCAAGAAGGGCTCTCGAGGAAGCCGGTAAGAATATTATAATAAGAATATTATAGTAAGAACCGATGTGGCGCGGTGGGCGAAGGTCCGCCTGCGACGCAGGAGGTTGCGGGCTCGATTCCCGCCTCGGAACGATTGTGTGTACGATCTGCAGATATTTGTTCGGATGTTCTGGTCGTTTTCTATGTATAATAAAAATTATCTATCTATGTAATGTATAGTATTATGTATATCAGTTATCTAGTACCCATAACACAAGCTCTGCTTACCATGGGGCTAGATAATGCTGTGTGGATTGTCCAGCATTATTTATTTATTATTTATATTAATAGAATAGAATAGAAAACTTTTATTAGCACACACAAAAAAGACAAACGTACATTAAAAAAAAAACACATTAAGCTAAATAAGATATACCTAACACTAAGACTAAAAACTAAAATATAACAATAGAAAATAAGTATAAAACTAATACTAAAACTAAAAGATAAACAATATAAAATAATGTACCTAGCCTGTCCTCAGTGCGCGCTAATTAGGTCCAGCCTCAGCTTAATGTCGCTACTGCCCGAAGACTGTAACGACGCTGGTTTTCAGGCTGAACCTATTAGGATGATAATTTCAGGATGATATTGTCCCATCAAAAACATAAACGTCAAACCTAAGTTCCATATAAAAAAGAACAAATAATATACAAAAGAAGCGAGATCTAAGCCAAGTTAAATGGTCGGTCCTGAAATTAAATTATAGCAACATACATTATTATAATATAACAACTTAGAAAATAATTTCTTATAACTTGGATAATACGAATGAGAACTAGCCAAGTCAGATCATAGGAATGAATGAACGAATGAATGAATTAACACTTTATTGCACTTAAAACTATAAAATTAAACCTTATATCTAAATACTAAATATAAAAAGTACAATAGGCGGCCTTATCGCTGACAGCGATTTCTCCCAGGCAACCTAGTTAGGCTTCTTTATGTTTTCCAAGATAATAGAAGATTATTTTTAGGGTTGCGACATATGTTGACAGTGATGTATTGTCTACGATTAATTCAAGAACTATGGTACTGTCCACGATCCTATCCATCCATTGGTTGTCTGGTATAGATGGCTCTTGAGCGATGAGACCGCCAATTGTAATTAATTTTTAAGTTTTTACTGTACATAGTTTCCTATTTAAAGTGCAATAAAGAATTTTCTATCTTGTGAGCGAAACTTTCAGAGGCAAATAAAAAATATAGGAGGAGGATATAATCAGAGGCAAATATAAATAAGTAAATAAAAAATATGTCTTATTTATTTTTCTGTATACAGGTCCAGCTCTAACTCGACTTCCGAAGACGAGAAGGAATCCAGCGAGAAGGAAAAGGTGGTCTCCGTGTTCTATGAGGACGAGGAGCATTACAGGAAGTGCAAGCAGCTGTCTGATATGTTCCCCGGGACCAACCCTATCGAGGTAGGAATAAGGATAGTTTTAGAACTGGTCCTGGCATCTGTAGACACACTTATAGAGTATATAAGATAGACATTTATTTATAATTAGCTGTTCCCCGCGGTTTCACCCGCGTTAAATTCGAATTTCACATTTCTAGGGGGATAAAGACAATAGAATATAGTGTATATCCCCCGGGGATAGTGTAGCTTCCCAACGGTAAAAGATTTTTAAATAGGTCCATTAGTTTCGATTCCTATTCAAAAAAAATATTTCGTCTTTATAATATTAGTACAGACAACATAAATTAACAAAACTTAGGCAAACGACACTACCAAAGACAACAAGAAACAGCTCATTTAGTGACCGATCAATCGCCATTCACTCCTTCATTCCACACTTATTCAATTTCATTCACTCACTCAGGGCAGGCCTGCCATTAATTAACAAGAAGCATAAAAAAATATCGGTGAATATTACAACAAATAATAGAAGAACTTTCCGCATCAATACAGCAAAGTAGAAACATCTGCAGTCTACGTATTGTGAGTTATTCTCAACAGTAATAAGGGCCATTTTAGAACTGGACCTGGCAACTAGACACAGTTAAGAATATAATAAAAAGACATTTATTTATAACATAAATTAATATAAGACACGATAGAATAGGTACATGTATAGAGTTCTTATAAAAAGCTCTAACCCAGCACCATGCTGGCTAAGCTCCGTAAGAGATCTAGCCAGCGCTGGTCTTCCGTTAGAACCGTATAGGTGATGTCACGAACAGGCATACGCAATGCCTATCTAAGTCGTCGGTCATCCGCACGCTCCTAGAAAATCCATTTTGCATTCAAGTAATGTGATTGTTTTATTTCAATAACGAATTTATAAGGTACCTCTATTATATTATGGCAAAAATAGAGCTATATCGTCTAAATAAATAAATTCCATTGTCCACAGATCAAGCACTGCATTTCGATCGGATTCAGCGATATCACCGTCGCTGCGGATGCTTTGCTTCATCGCCGCGAGTCCGGCCAGTCCTACGAGTGTAACTCCTGGCAGGTGGCGGCCAAGGTTGAGGCAGTCGATGACGACGAGATGAAGCATCGCATCATCGCTCGGTAGGCCCTTCACTCATTCATTCTTAGTGGTTCATTCATCTGGTGTTAGAAGAAATTGGCTAAAGTGGAGACGCGACGATAACGAGACGAAATACTGCATTATTGTTGCTCGGTGGGTTGTTCACTCAATAATTCTTAGTCGTTAATTCATCTAGTGTCGACTGATGGTTGCTTAGGTGGTAGCAGTTGCCGACGGCTAGATATAGTATCGAATCATCCTTCATTAATTCATTCATAGCAGTGACGTCACGGTCAGGCCAGTCCTAGTGGTGAAAAATAACGATCTATGAATGTAAACGCTTCGATCGCCTCTTTAAAAAAAAGGTTTTTTATTGTTTGAACATGAAATGATTTTGTTTCACCGTCTTACATTACCTCTCTATATGATGTATATGAATATAATAAATAGACATTAGACATAAATGTATAAAATTATTATATTTTTTCCAGTTACTCTTACGTGGACAAGCAAAGCGAGGCCAAGGAGCATAAGCCCGCTCCGCCTAAGATCGAACCTAAGAAGATGGTCCGCTACCGCGACAACAAGATTGTCTCGCTCAAGGGGGAGCGTTACACTGAGGTACCTAGTTCATTCATTCATTCACTGATTATCATTCGTTCATTAAAATCGAGGCTAAGATAGTGAATTACTGCGACAATAAGATTGTCTCACTTAAGGTGGAGCAAAACACTTAGGTACCTAGTTCATTCATTCATTGTATGATTATCATTCGTTCATTAAAATTGAGGATAGTGAATTACTGGGACAATAAGATTGTCTCGCTCAAGGGGGAGCGTTACACTGAGGTACCCAATTCATTCATTCATTCTATGATTATCATTCATTCATTAAAATTGAGGATAGTGAATTACTGGGACAATAAGATTGTCTAGCTCAAGGGGGAGCGTTACACTGAGGTACCTAGTTGATTCATTCATTCACTGATTTTCATTCGTTCATTATATATAATCGAGGCTGAGATAGTGAATTACCGGGACAATAAGATCGTCTCGCTCAGATCCACCCCGAGCGAGACGATCTTATTGTGAAACACAGGTTAATTCATTCATTTACTGTATCATTAATTTTACAAATGTTCACTAAGGGGAAGTCCTCTGAATACATGGACTTCGGAAAAAGGAAGAGGTTCTATGGTCGATTGTTTGTATGTTTTTGTATAGAGGACAATGATAGTATTCCCGATGTTGTCCTAAAAAAATTGTATTTATCGCGCAAAGCATAAAAAACAGTTTAAAACTAAGGGATTCGAAATCGATTTTTATTTTATATAAAACGATCAAATTATTGCAACTTGATTCGAGAGTTTTGTAAGCTGTAATGAAAATCGGTGCAGCCATTAAAAAATATATCATGCGTCAACTAAGTAGAATCTTCTTTCTTTATTGCAAAATAAGCTAGTTAGAAACTTGGAAATGAAACATGTAGACCGAAAATTTTGCATGTTCTATGTTAAAAAAACATTGTTTTTTTTTCAGGTGTCCAAGACCGGCGAAGAGGAGGGTGTGAAGAAGGGAAATAAGAAACACCATCCTTAACCATCACAGTTTCATCAGTACGGTCAAAAAGCGGTGGCACCCCCACCACTTTACTCCCCTCTTGATGTCGTTTCCCCCCGCCCGTACTCTTTCCTATGCGCATTACTTTTGGCGTACTTTAAATTTGTCTATCTAGTCTTTTTCCAGTGTCAAAATTTAAAATTATTGTGCCCAAATTTTATCAACTTAAAATTTTCGAAAAATATGCAATGTGAAAAAAAATTACGAAATTTTTCCGAAGTAAATTATGGAAGATTTAAAGTTGAAAAGAGTTTGGGCGATCGTAATGTGTTTAATGTTAGTGGAGAATCGAATTTGGAAATTTCGGATTTTGGGATTGTACTGATGAAAAAGTTCGTAAATATTTCGAAAGTTTTAGGACTTAATGTCGTGATGAAAACAACTAAATTGGTGAGGTGTTTGAAGAGTTTGGATGAGTTTTTCTCGAAAATTTATTCAAAGGTAGCATCGGCATTGTCAACCGAATCGAAGGAATCTCAAATTTCGACGTTCTCGTCGAATTTAAAATCAAAGTCTTCGCCAAATGTGTCAAACGCGACAAATTACAGGATAAAGGACTTGTCTGTAGGTATTACAGATTTTACTAATCTTGAGCCAACTTCATACATGTCGGAAAAATTTGAAAAAAATCCGAAATTATTCCGTAAATTTTCAAATTCGATTCCTAGTAGTTCTTCTTATCTAAGTAGTTCCCAGAACGGGCGGTTGTTCCAACGTAGTAGTAGTATAGATGTAGCAGCGCGTTTTCGTCCGCTTTTTTTCAGTACTGATTATTTAAAAACTCCCGGACTGTATAATATAATTTTACCGTCACAATGTAACTTTAAGTGTCTATTTATTATTAGTTTTAAGTTTAACAGTATTAAAAAGTGTTTCACATCACTTTATTTAGGTTTAAGTGTTTATTATCCTGTGATTTTGGAATACCCTCACGTTTTGAGGGCTGTGATTTTGATGCCATTGCTAGAATTAAAAATCTGTTATTGTATTAGTTTACAATTATTATTTTTATTGAATAACGACGATGTCATTCGTTTAGTATATTTGAATTATTTTGTTTTTTGATTTTTGTTTATTTTAGTTTTGTTTTTCATAGTGGTCCACATTTTGCTGGACGTATATTTCAAACGTGGTTATTACATAACTATTATTGATTTTAAATCGACTTTTAGCTAACGATATTATTTATAAGATTAGATACCTAAATGTTATCTAATTTCAAATTATTGTTGATTCTTTTCTAACATAATTTTGGCAGCTAATCTGTAAGAAAAATTTACGGCAGCCTAAGCATTGGTAAATATTATTACTATTAGTAAATATTTAAACTATGTGGACCACTATAAAAATAATAATTTCAAATGGAATTTCTAATCGACTGATTTTTTACGGAACTCTTGATCTCATAATATGAGTGTTTATATTAATTTGTTGATATATCCTATCTCTTACTTTATGTTGGTTTGTTTTTTTTTTCTAATAAATATAATTATTTACGGTAAATTCTTCTATGTTCTGTTCAGTGATTTTCGGTTGGGGTTGCCAGCACCTCAATCTTTGCAATACGTTTGTTTTTGTTACGAATTTGCTTTTCTTTTTATTTATTTTTTTATTATTTGACCTAAGATTTGAGTTTTGTTATATTGGATGCACATTCTTGCCTTAAATATTTCGTTATATATCACGATATTCAACTACATTTGTACATGAATATACATATATTTACATTCCATATTATAAGTAAATGCAGATTTATTTCTTATAAATCAATAATTTCTTACATATTATGCCTGTTTCTATTTGTAGCTTTGATCTGGTTATTTTAATAACACCAATAAATGAACAAAATATGTGTTAAGAATCTCAGTAGAACAAAATAAAACATTTCTTGATGTAAAATGACCAGTTTCGCATTGTACCTAATTTACTAGTTCCATCTAGTTATGTTTTGAGAACTATATTATTTAGTTCGTGAATAACATTGCAACATTAAATCGGCATCAAAATCACAGATTTGACCTAAGACAATTTACACCCATTCTGCATTTATTTTTATAAATTGTTTAACTATTATAATTATTTATAATTTAAGTTAATAATTAAACGCGCTTCATGTAATTCCCCTAAATTATGTTTTATTTTCACTGCAAAAGTGCCTCCCACCATATCGACATATTTGACGACCTCTGGCGCGGTGGGCGAATGAATGAATGAATGAATGAACACTTTATTGCACTTAAAATAACAAAATAACACCGTATAACTAAATATTACACAATAGCAGTACAATAGGCGGCCTTATAGCTTACAGCGATTTCTTCCAGGGATGGAGAAAAATATATAAGTATACAAAGAGTTGGTAGAACACAAACAAACAGTAATGGCGAAGGTCCACTTGCGACACATCCCCTAAAAGCGTGAGAAATGAAATACCAGTTTTCCGTCCCGCATTTTAGTAAGCCTACAATGACGTTCTTTCTACCTGTATGGATAAGGAATAAGAAGCATCTCTATGCTAGTTACTAGATACCTATGTGGTTTTTGGATTTATTATCTAAAAGATAAAACCGGGCCAGGCGCGAGTGGGACTCACGCATTAAAGATTGATTAATTATAGAAGCCATAGAAGCTAGATGTTCTAACCAATAGAGCGTAAATACCTTTCCTGCAGTTGGCTCAATTGTATGTAAATACTACCTATGTAGTTCTATTATTTGATTGTGTTACGGTATGCAGTTGGCTCAATTGTAAATACTATGTATTTTATTATTTGATTGTGTTACGCCTAACCAAAAGAGGTCTGCAGTTGGCTCAATTGTAAATACTATGTAGTTTTATTATTTGAGTGTGTTACGCCTAACCAAGAGGTATGCAGTTGGCTCAATTGTAAATACTATGTAGTTCTATTATTTTATTGCTATTTTCTTTGTTAAAAAATGGCAAATCCCCATATACCTTAGATTGCGGGCTGAGTAAGGCTTGTAGGTAGCAATAAAAAACATCCCTTTATTATTTACACTTTATTTCCCCTCGTGATTGGAGATCAAAAGTATTCCTGTGTTCCAACCTCTTTCATTCCACCTAATTATACAAACAAACTCAGAAATACTTTCAATTATTATATTCACAGTTCAGTCATTAGAAAAAAACTAATTTAGATACGACAAATTTCTTACAAAATATATGAAATACTTCTCTAGTTAAGTTTATGGTAAGTGGTGTTAATGGAACACCAAAAGGTATAAAATCGGAAACGGCAGACCAAATAGATCACAACAAATATGCAATAATTCCATGACTTAAAAATCATATAGGTAATTATTTTTAAACTTACGCAATCTGAACACATAATTATAAGTACTCATATAACGGGTATTTATATTCATAATATAGGGAAAAATAGGTAAATAAAATCGATAAACACCCGTTATATGAAAACGTAAAAAAAATCACTAACTATGCTTATGACCACACAATACAGGTGAAACGTTTTTTAGGTTGCCGATTGGAGCCGACTTTACCCGATACAGCGTAACCGATCCGAGCGTGACGTTCCGTTTAGTCTGCCGATACGTTCATGCGAAATAGACAGCTATGTTAAATCAAATACAGTGCTGTCCACGCATTTATTTTTCTTCGATTGGATGAAATAATGCAATATTTTATAAACACTGCTTTTTCAAAATAGTGATGCGAATCTATCGACTCGAAAAATACGGGACTATCAAGTTTAGATATTTATCGAACTGACAGAATACGTAAAATATGAAAAATAGTATTCTTCCATTACCAAGTCAAAGAAAATAAATTCGTGGACGATATACTAATGCTGTAAAAAATCTTGTCAATGTTCTAATAATCAATGTATCCACATCAGAGTTAATTTCTGATATAGCATTTAAATTATAAGAGATCATAAATATATCTGATAGATTATTGTGTTACAAACGAAACTCTACAGAATGTAGTTTTTTGGCATATTTACAAGGTCCTTAGCGCAGCTGACTATCCTCATTAATTCATATCGTTTATTCACAACTCTCTTCAACTTCTTATTTCATGGCTCGCTGTCTGTGCCGCCACCACGTATCAGCTGCAAGGCTAACACGCTATTTAGCAAACATAACGTCACGCGCGTTATCAACGTTATTATGCTTATTTTCATGTGAATAACGCGTGAAAAGGCGTTATTTTCTTCTCGTAACACCTTTTCACACGTTATTCACACTAAAATTAGCATTATGATGCTGATAACGTACGTTACGGTATATATACCATAATAGCATGGTAGCCTTGCTGGTCAATTAATGACATTCAATGATCGCTCGCACTATTTTCGCCACTATTGGCACTGCGCGTTGAAATGCAGCCAATGAGCATCAAGCACTGCACACATAAATCTGACAACACTACCACATAGCACAAAAATATGCATTTATCAATTCGGCTCAAACTCGTTATCTTTAGATACATTTTACAATGGCAAAACGGCTCTGAACAAGCTTCAAACGTCCGAAACTGTCCGACATTTGATACCGTCAATATAAAATTAATCTATATAAATAATAACAGTTGAAGCCCATATTTGTTTTGCGCGGTAGCATTCCTATACTCCGATTCAAAAACCTGGATATTTTTTGTATACAAGGGGATTACAAAACCCAAGGAATATTGGTGGAAAATATTTAACGACATTGGTATCATCGAAGCTAAGCATAGAAGCTCGAAACCATTTTTGTTTTTGAAAGCTTTTCATTCATCGTTTTATTCATATAATCTTTAGTTTTCGAATTCATTTAAACATTTTTACTCCACATGTGAGATTATGCATTTTTGAAGTTTTTGTTTTAGTTTTTAAAGATAACCTTGCTGTTACCTCGTTGTTTTCTGTTATTTTTAACATTATATTCAAATCTAGACATAAAATATCTTGGATTCTAAATCGGAGGATCTTCGACAAACTTTCAGTTGGAGCAAGTAATATATTGAATGTCATAAATTATCCATCTGCTGAAGACCGTTCTACAAATCAGAGCTCAAAAATCAGTACAGACTTCTAGTGTAAAATTATGCAGTACTCTTAGAGAACTGAAAACCTAAAACAACTGTACAGGGGTTTTCATCACAAATATGGATCGTAGAAGGAAGAACATGACTTGATATAAACTCTTTGGTGCTACAACATACACAAAGATGTTTTTAAATTTGATTATAATATTGCAATATTCATAATACAAGACAAAAAGGAAGTTCACAAATTCATTTCGATTTGGATATCCTATCTAATGATGAAATTAATATTCGAAGAATTCAGTTCAGTTCTAAAGCTAGCATACTAAAGGGAATAATTCTTATAAGTTTTAGTTGACTAAAGAAAAACTGTATGCGAATTAGTTATTGATCCTAGGTATTGTCCTGTTGGCAAATCATGGCGCGACCAAACGACGCAATATCTATCAAAGTGAAGAAATCTATTGCTTTTGTTATTGTGCGTAAGCCCTCGCCCTTGGAATAATCTCTAAGAAATTAAATAATACCCCAGGAATTCATAATAGGGGAAGGTCGCGTGGGTTCACGTCCCGCCGAAATTGATAATTTATGGGATATTTTTAATATTTTAGAAAACCAGCGTTGCTCTACTTCTTGTGAAGAAGTAGAGCAACATTATGCTGAGACAGGACCAATTGGTTCGTATTGTAGAGTCGCTTGTTGCTTTTATATAGATACATACATAGTTAATTTTTTTATTTCTTTAAGTTCTTGTTTACTTAAAGATTATTATTATTTAGTAACAAACTGAACTTACTTGTGAATCAATAAATGTATATTCTTTCTTTTCTTTTAAAACTATTGATATTTTTCACAAATAGGACAAGACCTAAGATTGAAGAACTTTTGAATTAATTTCAATGTTATATACAGATAATATTTTAAAACACTAACCAAAACACTGGTCTCGATTCTCTATTTAAGTTAAAATAATATTTACTTTTAATACATAGAAGATCTTTTTAAAACCAAGTCCATACATTAATTAAACAAACTAAATAGGGCAAACATTCAGTATACAATTTGTTCAAAATTTTGTAGCTTTCTTTTTATATACAAAATACGATAGAAAAATGGTGTCATTTTAAATGTCGGAAAAACAGATATAAAATAATTTGGGAACACTAAAAATAATGCCATCCTTGTTATATCACTCACATAAGAAAAGCATGACAACATTTTTAGTACTATCAAATACAGTTTTAGTTTTTGAGACATTAGTAGCGACACCAACCTTTGTTTGTTTATTATAGAACTTGTAATAAACCATTAAAATCAAGATATCTGTGATCTGAAGAGGCTCTCTTTGATCAAACTAACTCTACATAAAGAAGAGACTCCAAAAACAATTCTTGACGGGTAAAAATTTAAGAAATATTAATTATTAGGTACCTTCTGGTATTTACCTATGTCGACGTGACGCCCATCTGTGACCTAGTCGGAAACCAGTCCACATACAAGTAAGTAACCTGCCTATTTCTACATTGGTTTCTTTTTAAATATTTCTTCATTTCACAGATAGCCTACGGAAGGAAAATGCGTTCCAAAATTTCCACATTCCATCATAACTAATATATAATCATGTCCATAAAACCTATCGTTAATTCACTTGCATTCATTAAAGTTTAAATTCACATCTTGCTTATTGCAAGTCCTAAAAAAACACTACACCATTTCTACTACAAGATATTTCATTTTCTGGACCACAGCATATTTCATCCTTGCTTTCTTGCGTTTCTCAAATCCGTAAAAAACACTATGCTTCTTCTACTGAAGGACTTATTTTGGACATTAGGACCACGTCTTGTATTTCTAGTATGCTTTCTGCATTTCGCAAGATCACCAATTTATATTTGCTACGGCAAGGTAATTTACTAATTAGCTTTTGACTCAATTTTCATTCTTCTCAGTATACATAATCTTGCATTTTATGCTTGATAATATTCGCCATCGCTTCTTACACAGAATCTTTAGATTCTAATTTCTCAAACTGCCATAGCAGTATAGCAAACAGCAATTATTGTGTTGTAGGGTAGTATATACAAAAATCACATCGCATCTTCATATATTGCGTAAATGATTGAATTTTCATATATAGCGTATATATTGAAATGTATAATTCAAATATTAAACGCATTTTATGACGAGGCGACGTAATTTTTCTGCGTTTTACCCTAGACAATAAATTGCATATCTTCATTTCTTATATCATTTTCCAATATGAAGTCCAATTTATGTAAATGCCTTGTACATTTCCTTGCAGAATACAAACTTGCAGTATCTCTCTTGTGCAATCTATCCTCATCTGTACTTGTTAAAGATAAGTTCTAGAACTTTACTACAAATTAGGGCTATAACGGGACTCGCTTTGCCTGCAGCCCTGAGACAGACCGAAGACAGAGTGGTGTGGAAGCGGTTCATCAGCATCACCGTGAAAGCTTTCCAGGATGGGCACGACCTTCAGCAATGAAGACAACGACAAAGAAGAACTTTACTGCGACATTTCCAATTGGATAAAGACGAGTTCTAGTGTAGAATCTTACTGCGACATTTCCAATTGGATAAAGACGAGTTCTAGTGTAGAATCTTACTACGACATTCCCAATTGGATAAAGACGAGTTCTAGTGTAGAATCTTACTCCGACATTTCCAATCTGATAAAGACGAGTTCTAGTGTAGAATCTCACTGCGACATTCCCAATTCAATTCATATTCCACCGTAGGTACATGTTCATACACTTGTATTTGATCTGGATGCGAGATAAAGACTCCTTTCTGAAATAATCTTTACTTCAATTATTCTAATTTCCGTGGTTGTTCCACGCCTTGCTGTACCCAAAGAGACCCAAGATGTATATTCCCTTGCAAAGGCATTAGTGCATGTTCCAGATGTTTTGAAAGTTCCAATCGTCCCGCGACATTTCCAACTGAACTTTCTGAGGTGTATCATACCAGACTCTCTCCAAGAAATAATCATTTGCTTTAAATGGTGTGTTATTCCATGCCTTATAGGACTCTAAGAGACTCAGGGCTTATACCCTCTTAAGAGGTATTGTATCATGCATTTAAGATGAGTATAGAGTATAAAATGATTTCCAACTCAACGTAGCGTGGTGTACATAGCGGTCTTTGCAATAATCTTTACTTGTTCTAAATGCCGTAGTTTTTGCCTTTCAGTACTGATACGAACTTACGCTGTATACCCTCTTAAGGAGTATCATCATGCATTTAAGATGAGGTATAGAATCCATCATTTCCAACTGGACGTAGCGTGGTGTATCATGCCTAGTCCGCCATCTTGCAATAATGTTTACTTGGGACTTCAATTGTTCTAAATACCGTGGTTGTTGTCTTGCAGGACCTTAAGAAACTCAGGGTGTATGTATACCCTCTTAAGGAATATCATCATGCATTTAAATTGAGTTTTAGAATCCATCATTTCCAACTTGACGTAGCGTGGTGTATCATGCATAGTCCGCCATCTTGCAATAATCTTTACTTGGACTTCAATTGTTCTAAATGCCGTGGTTGTTGTCTTGCAGGACCTTAAGAAACTCAGGGTGTATGTATACCCTCTTAAGGACTATCATCATGCTTTTAAATTGAGTTTTAGAATCCATCATTTCCAACTTGACGTAGCGTGGTGTATCATGCATAGTCCGCCATCTTGCAATAATCTTTACTTGGACTTCAATTGTTCTAAATGCCGTGGTTGTTGCCTTGCAGTGCCCTAAGAGATACAGGATGTATACTCTAACAGGGGCTGTCATTCGTGCGTGTAGAAGATGAGTTGTGGGTTCGAATCGTCCTGCGACATTTCTAGCTGGACGAACTGTGGCGTTGTGCGCGCGGACTCGTAGGAATTGCCTCCATTACGAGAGACTGAGTTTCTTGATCTGTGGAAGAAAGGAATTCGTTAATAAAATATCAAATGACATCAAATTAGTTAATAACTAGCCGCGCCCCGCGGCTTAGCTTGGAAATCTATGTGACAATGGTTTATAAACCTTCCTCTTGAATAACTATAATATAAACTGTTATCTATCTATTTAAAAAATCTTAAAATAAAAAAATTGCATCAAAATCCGTTGCGTAGTTTTAAAGATCTATGCAAACACATTTTTGATATTAAGTTAAAGGCTGGGCAGAAAATGTATTAATTTTAACACATCCGCTTCGCGCAGTGGTAAAGACCCCATCACACATTTATTATTAATGCGAATGTTTGGATGCATGGATGTAGGTTTGTAACTTCACGCCAAAACTACTGAACGGATCGCGCTAAAATTGCATACAGGTAATTCTACGCCGAGAATAAAACATAGGCTACTTATTATCCCATAAATCAGACAAAAGAAGGAAGTTTATTTCTATCCCATGGGGAGGGATTATACTTATAATTATGTGTTCAGATCGCGTAAGTTTAAAAACATTTATAATAAAACTTACTTGGCTTTAGCGTGCGTGAGTATATGCGACTTGAGGTTAGTGCTCTGCGCAAACTTCTTATTACAGCCGTCGAACGGACACACGTAGGGGCGGTCGCCCGTGTGGATCCTAACATGAGTCCTGTGAAACAGACAGTTACTTACACTTTGACTGCGGCTTTTTTTTACCTAAAAAATTCGTGCTGCCGCTCTACACAGCGGTTGTGTTGCGCCGCACATGCGTTTCGTTCGAAAAATATTACAGCTCTGCTGAGTCACAAAGATCTGTATTTTCTCAGCCGCCGCGCTAGTGTGGATTTTCGCAGATTAGTCACTTGTAGAAAACTCATACCGTGCGTTTTCAGCAGTCAAAGTGTTAAGATTTATTCATATTCATATCAATTTTGTGATTAAATCATCGTCATCAGCCTATAGCAGTCCACTGCTGGACATAGGCCTTCCCATTGAGCGCCATAGTTGCATTATTCCAATACTAAAGTTTCACAGAAAATAATGCACATAATTTATTTCAATATTAAAATTATTTGAATTGCAACGGCGCGTGTGTCTACCGCCACCGTTGCTGGGACGTCACTGAGAACTACACTTGCGAGCTATAAACTGGAATCACTTCATCGCTGGTTTCTGCAGACCATATTTTACAGACGGGACCAAATTGTCTACAGCCCACCGACAAGCCCGACTTCAGTTTGCTCGTGATCACTTAGATTGGGATATACAGCAATGGAGCCGAGTTTTGTTCGCGGACGAGACTAGGTTGTGCCTGCATGGCAGCGACCGTCGACGGAGAGTCTACAGGAGACCGGGAGAGTGATACGCACAATGCTGTATAGCGGAAACAGTGGCATATGGGGGTGGGTCTTGTATGATGTGTTTTCAAATGGTATACACCAATCTGCAGTTTATTCCATGGAAACTGTAAAATATGGTCTGCAGAAACCAGCGATGAAGTGATTCCAGTTTATAGCTCGCAAGTGTAGATTATTTCTATTATCTTTGTCCGGCGGCCGAATGACAGCGCTTGGGTGACGGGTCAGTGGTCAGGTACACTCTCGACTGCTCATATAAATATTACCTCATTTACATTCAGCCCCTGCCGCTGCCCCTCGCGCTGCCGGCGATAATTCCCTAAATACTGCTGCAGCAGGATCGAGAGCAGTGTGTTTACATACTACCCTACTACTCACTTCGCTTTCAAGTTTCGGCAATGGCAGACGTCGAAATAATTACAGCGGCCGCGCTGTCTCTTTTTGCGATACATAATTATGTTCGATATTTAAAAAGATATCGAATATAAAAAAAGAATGTTCGTCGTAGACGATGGTGGGTGATATCTAAATCGATGATAAATTACTTTTTCCGTTTCCAGTAGTTCTAAGAATTTTAATAATAATATAAAATGCTGGACAATTCACACAGCATTATCTAGTCCCATGGTAAGCAGAGCTTGTGTTATGGGTACTAGATAACTGATATACATAATACAATAAATTACATAGATAGATATTTTTTATTATATATAGAAAACAACCAGAACACCCGAAACAAATATCTGCAGATCGTACACACAATTGTTCCGAGGCGGGAATCGAACCCGCAACCTCCTGCGTCGCAAGCGGACCTTCGCCCACCGCGCCACATCGGTCGTCAATTATTGTAATCTCATTGCTCCATTCGGACGGCATTTTCGATGATCTAAACGAACGTCTTTCTCCTCCAGGCGCTCGGCGAGTACTGAGCGTCGGAGCAGAATGTAAACACGCACTGCCGCTCGCGCTGCCGGTCCTTTAGACTTCCGCACAAAAAAAAATGCCATTTTGGGGAGCGCCGGGCAGCGCGAGTGGCAATGGCAGTGGCATGAGAAGTATCGCGTTTACACACTCGTCCTGCCCACTTCCCTGCCCACTACGGCTGAATGTAAATGCGACATATGAAACAATGAGTAGTAAGTTATTTTGAACACCTTGAGTGCTCGCAACAATATGATGATTCGAACTGAGTATATCAAATTGCTTTTATGTTTTTCAGATCATTTTGACTACTCTAGACGCTCATATCAATTTGATGCTGACTGTACAGTACATAATTGTAGCTACTTCGGCGATGCAATATGGTGACCCCTGTGGCCAGATGGGATGAAGACCTGTTTGTGAAATAAAACTTTGTTTATTTTATTTATTATTTTTATAAGATACGAACCTGAGATTAAAATCAAGTGAGAACCGCTTCCCGCAGCCTTCAAATGTGCATTGGAACGGCTTCTCGCCGGTGTGAACTAGCTGGTGCCGCTTTAGCTTTGAACTCTCCACGAACGCTTTACCTGCAAACATTATTAGATTAGTCACTTGGTAACTTACAATGGACACTTATCTGCCAGTGTCAAGTAATAAATAAATAAATAATGCTGGACAATTCACACAGCATTATCTAGCCTCATGGTAAGCAGAGCTTGTGTTATGGGTACTAGATAACTGATATACATAATACAATACATTACATAGATAGATATTTTTTTTATTATACATAGAAAACGACCAGAACACCCGGAACAAATATCTGCAGATCGTACACACAATTGTTCCGAGGCGGGAATCGAACCCGCAACCTCCTGCGTCGCAGGCGGACATTCGCCCACCGCGCCACATCGGTCGTCGCTAAAGTAATGGAAAATACTTGTAAATAAATAATAGTGGACAATCCACACAGCATCATCTAGCCCCATGGTAAGCAGAGCTTGTGTTATGGGTACTAAATGACTGATGTACTTAATACAATACATTACATATATAATGTTTTTTTATTTTTTTTTTATACAAAGAAAACGACCAGAACAACCTGAACAAATACCAAATAGTAAAAAAAAATGTGTACTGCTGCCCTGTTTACTACAGTCTTGAATATTGATTCTGTCTGTAATTCGGTCTCCTGTAGTATTATAAGTATTTTATTTTATAATATATGTATAACCTGCACACAGATCCCCTGGTACTGTCCACGATCCTATACATCCATGGTTGTCTGGTAGAGAGCGCTCTTGAGCGATAAGACCGCCAATTGTATCTAGTTTTTTAAGTTTTTATTTTACATTGTCATTTTATACTTAGTGTGCAATAAAGAATTATCTATCTATCTATCTATCTCCTGCGATACAGTTCTGAACCTAGTACGGGGAGGACCACCCTTATTGATTTATTGATCTGCTTATATCCTAGTTTTCCTTATGCACTTTCAAATCTGTGACGTGTCCAAAAGTATTGTAAGGTCTACAGGAAATAAAGCTCTTTGAAGTTCATCCCACTAATATTATAAACGCGAAAGTTTGTAAGTATGGGTGGTTGGATATTTGTTACTCTATCACGTAAAAACTACTGAATGGATTTTAATGAAACTTTACAATAATATAGCTTTATACATCAGAATAACACATAGGCTACAATTTATAAAGATATATTGTATATTATCCAAAATATATATCACCACGCGGGTGAAACCGCGGGGCGCAGCTAGTAATATTATAAAAGTCTTGTTAGTTACACTATTTATAACTTTTTTTGAACAATAGCTGAACCGATCTGGCTGAAAATTGGTGGGAAGGTAGCTTAGAACCAGGAGACGGATATAGGATACTTTTTATCCCGTTTCCGTGGGATAACGTGGTTTCCACAGAAACAACGCGTGCGAGGCCGCGGGCAAAAACAAGTTGTAAATAACTTACCACATTCAGCGCACACGTGCACCCGCGGGCCGTGCGTGTGTAAATGTTTCCTCATGGCCGAGTTGTCGCGGAACATCTTGGTACAGCCTTTGTGCGGGCACGCTGGAACAGAAACAGAGAGTTAGATCAATAAACATATTTGTTGGGAGAGGTACACTGTGTATAGTTTTCATCAAGGTCAAAAAATCATTTATTCTTTAGGCTTATAAAATAAGCACTTAGACAAGTCATATTTTATACATTAAATTATTATCAAATAAAATTATTTTACTGTTCACTTAAATTTTTTGTCCAATAGTGGAAGAAGTGAAAAGGAAACCACTAGTATGTTCATCATCATCATCATCAGCCTATGTCAGTCCACGGCTGGCCATAGGCCTCCCCCAATGAGCGCCATAGCGCCCTGTCCTGTGCGTGTATCGTTTTGATTTAGTTACATCGAAATAGTTACTATTTCGATATAACTAAATCAAAACGTAAGCATGAGTAATTGTGGGGACACGCTGAAAGAGAAATAGAATTACATAAACATGTTTTGTTGTGGGAGTGATACGCTGTGCATCGTTTTGATATTTTTCTATCAACAGTTACGGCTAGATCTTAAAAATACATAATGCTGGACAATCCACACAGCATTATCCAGCCCCATGGTAAGCAGAGCTTGTGTTATGGGTACTAGATAACTGATATACATAATACAATACATAGATAGATATTTTTTTATTAAAATAACCAGAACACCCGGAACAAACATCTGCAGATCGTTCACACAATTTGTTCCGAGGCGGGAATCGAAACCGCAACCTCCCGCGTCGCAGGCGGGCCTTCGCCCACCGCGCCACATCGGTCGACAAACAGACAATTTTGTAATAATTTGGCGTATTTTAACAAACTATGCGACAACACTTTGACTGCGATTTTTTTTCGACGACTGCGATCTTTTTTTTAACCTAAAAAATTCGTGCTGCCGCTCTACACAGCGGTTGTGTTGCGCCGCACATGCGTTTCGTTCGAAAAATATTACGGCTGTGCTGAGTCACAAAGATCTGTATTTTCTCAGCCGCTGCGCTAGTGTGGATTTACGCATATTAGTCACTTGTAGAAAACACATACCGTGTGATTTCAGCAATCAAAGTGTTAATGCAAATGTAAGACTTGTGTATGGTTTTCTCATGGATGCCGTTGTCAGAACTGAACCAAATTTAAATGAGACCACATGGGAAGCATCAGGTCTCAGATAAAATAATAATTATCAAAATAATTTACGCGATCTGAACACATAATTATATATATAACATAATGCTGGACAATTCCAACAGCATTATCTAGCCCCATGGTAAGCAGAGCTTGTGTTATGGGTACTAGATAACTGATATACATAATACAATACATAACATAGATAGATATTTTTATAAGTATGTATTGATACAACGGGTATTTATCGCGTTTATTTACCGAGAAAAATAGGTAAATAAACGCGATAAATACCCCTATGTAGTATCAATACTTATAATCATGAAAATCGGTTCACCCAGTCGAACGTTTGGAGGTTAACACAAACATTAAAAAAAACAGTCGAATTGAGAACCTCCTCCTTTTTTGAAGGCGGTTTAAATAGACTATCTCACGGCAGTGTTGGTACAGAACATTTTCATGCATTTGTCGGGCATGCTGAAACAATCACTGGTTAATATTATGTAGGAGAGACGCGGTATGTGGTATTGATTTATTTTTAAATTATTCAAGAGAGAAAAAACATTTTTTTTTAAATAAATAAATAGTGCAGTAGAGGTCGGCGACGAAAGCGCTGGGGAGACGACCTGAACGCCTTCCTCAGAGATTGGTGGGAGATCGCGCGTGGCCGCACTGAGTGGAAAGATTTGGGGGAGGCCTTTGCCTAGCAGTGGGACGAATAAGGCTAAATAAAAAATAAATAACAAATAATGCTAGACAATTCACACAGCAAAAATAAATAACTTAATTATTTGTCTTCAATAATATAAACAAATTAGAACTAGTATTTACAATTGATACAATAGAGGTAACTGTGGACTATTGGAAACAATCTGAGTCAGTCATCATCATCATCATCATCAGCCTATATCAGTCCACTGTTGGACATAGGCCTCCCCCAATGAGCGCCATAGCGCCCTGTCTTCAGCTTGCCGCACCCAGCATCTAGTCCAGTCTTTCGCAGGTCGTCATCCCACCTGGCCGGAGGGCATCCTACACTGCGTTTAACGAGTCGTGGTCTCCACTCAAAAACACATTTGCCTCAGCGGCCGTCGAATCTTCGCAAGATATGGCCGGCCCACTGCCACTCCAGCTTGCTAATTCTTAGAGCTATGTCGATAACCTTGGTTCTCTGTCGGTATTCGTTACGAATCCTATCCTTCAGAGTACCTCCAAGCATAGCTCTTTCCATAGCTCGCTGAGCGACTTTGAACTGGTGGACCAGCCCTACCGTGAGTGTCCACGTCTCAGCTCTGTAGGTCATTACGGGTAGGACGCACCAATATGATATATTATCATTTCGTTTCCTTTTAAAGCAAGCTATTTTAGCGCAGCAACACGGCACTGACCATAACTCATGGCTTGATCTACACTAAATTAATTTAGATATGTCTATTAATAATAAAATATATTTATATAAATCAATGCATATTATCAATTATATACTTTAAGTCTTTTTAAGTCGTGTGCTGTATTCCTTTACTATAGTTAGATAATTAAGTTTTTTGCTCTATCAGAATAAATATATTTTTCATTTCATTTTATAAATCAAAACCACAGACAGTAGAGCATCAAGACAGGTTAGAAGCGTAGTGCGTTGGATTAGTGATACTTACTGTACTTACCTATGGTACGGTCCGACGATTCCGCGACCGGCTTCTTCAGGCGTATCTTGTGGCCAGGCCGCGCGAACTCCGCTAGTTGTTTCGGATCGGATAGGTCTAACCCTGGAATGAGAAGAAAGCTGTTATTATATGTGAATTAAAGCGAGATAAAGAACAGTGGATAGATTTATTAGCACTAATATAAATAAATAAATAATGCTGGATAATTCACACATCATCTAGCCCCAAGCTAAGCAGAGCTTGTGTTATGGGTACTAGATGACTGATATATATAATACAAAATATTACATAGATAGATTTTTTTTTATACATAGAAAACGACCAGAACACCCGGAACAAATATCTGCAGATCGTACACACAATTGTTCCGAGGCGGGAATCGAACCCGCAACCTCCTGCGTCGCAGGCGGACCTTCGCCCACCGCGCCACAACGGTCGTCAATACAACTGCCTTGTATTGAAAAGACTAAGTATATTTTCGATTCGGGTTTATTGAGATAAATTACAGTACAGCTTTAGGAAGTTGAAAATTAGGGATAGCGAGGTCGCGGTTATATGTAAATAAATAAATAATGCTGGATATTTCACACATCATCTAGCCCCAAGCTAAGCAGAGCTTGTGTTATGGGTACTAGATGACTGATATACTTAATACAATACATTACATAGATAGATATTTTTTTTTATACATAGATAACAACCAGAACCCCGGAACAAATATCTACAGATCGTCAATTGTCCCGAGGCGGGAATCGAACCCGTAACCTCCTGCGTCGCAGGCAGACCTTCGCCCACCACGCCACAGAGGTCGTCATTATCTGATGCGCTTGCGTCTCGCGCTGTCGTTGTCGGGGAATGTCGCTTGCGGGGTGTGTGCGGGCGCGGGCGGAGGGCGCTCCGTCGGTGAAGAAGTCCCAGCAGCGATGTGAAGCTGTCACTCTTTACTGGCGTGCACACAACTGCTGGTCCCGGATTACATACGTAAGTGTTTTCGAATGTAAATAAAATAAAAATAAAATTCTTTTATTTCGGACTACTATAGATCCATAATTTGTTAGTAATGATCTTATAATAAATGTTAGTAATTCTTACGAACTAAAATTAAATTAAATTGAAATGAAAATTAAAACGAATAGTTATAAATTAGAAAAAATTAAAATAAATTAAAACAAATCAAAATATCATCAATAAAAATTCAAATTAATCAAATTACATTTCTTATTAATTTCCGCCATATTGGCGAATCAATCCTGCCCGCTACAGTTTGTAGGATGCTATTGGGGCTGTCCCGCACTCTGCGCATCAGGGACGCCGTCTTTTTCCGAAGGATGGCGGCAAAGCCATCCGTCTGATACTCAGCAAACATCCCCGATGCACTGCAGAAACGAGGCAGTCCCAACATCATCCTAAACATGTTATTATATTGCACTCGCAGGGTCTCCAGCGGTCGTTTGGTATGGCTGACCCATAGGTTCCCGGTGTAGAAACTTTGACAGTATGCTTTAAAGAGCGTTATTTTTACTTCTTCTGAACACCGGGTAAACCTACGGATCAGCATGTTATCTCTTACCGCTAGAGCCCGTGCGTAAAACACTCCGGCAGTTGAATTGCTTTTTCGGGCATTATTTTAGCAACTTTTGAATAAACATAGCGGCATTGTGACACGTGTTTACATTAACTTGAATGATAAATCTGTTTGTACGTAAGCCTCATTAGTCTCTATGCTATATTATGAAATTACTAATTATGTATCTACCTGGTTAAGTAGGTACATACAGTTGACTCCTATGTTTACTAGTTTAACTAAAACAATGTTATTCCTTCGCGTCAGTAACTGAACCGCTGTACCTAAGCCCATATTTAAATGCTTATTTTTGTGCTGGATGTATGTGCTATGTCCTTAACACTTTGACTGCGGTTTTTTTTCGACGACTGCGTTCTTTTTTTTAACCTAAAAAATTCGTGCTGCCGCTCTACACAGCGGTTGTGTTGCGCCGCACATGCGTTTCGTTCGAAAAATATTACGGCTGTGCTGAGTCACACAGATCTGTATTTTCTCAGCCGCTGCGCTAGTGTGGATTTACGCATATTAGTGACTTGTAGAAAACACATACCGTGTGATTTCAGCAGTCAAAGTGTTAAGGCATTGTCAGTACACTTTGAATATTTGTCCATGATGTTTTTCTTTTGGAAATAGGTTCAGAGCATGGTCCCCGGGGTATGCAAGTGTTTCGATGTCTTACCTGGCATAGGTTCAGAGCCTATTATGGCTTTCTTCCCCGTCATATACTCCGTGTAATCTGGGTCTGGTTCGGGATTGGAGCCGTCATCAGACACTGAAAGGAAATGGTCATCGATAAGTACAAATACAAATATGTACAAACATAATATGTAAATGAAAATAAAACTTATTAGGGTATTAACCGCAGTTCACGTTACGGGGGGTTGATATAATCAGGGCTTGGAATAGCGGTATTTTCAAGTACCGGTATGCCTGACCTTGACGTGGAACCGATACCATCATCGGATACTTTTTTAGAACCGGTACTTCATTGGTACTAAAATATCTGCATAATTACCGATATTATGCGCGTAAAATATCGATACCAACAGAGTTGGCAAGCACACGCGCGCGCCCCGGTCGTTACGCTAGGACTGAAGAGGCAACGTTGCGAGAACCGCTTTGAGTACTGGTACTTTTGGCAAAGTATCGATACTTAATCGTATCGAATTGAAAATAGCATAATTACCGCTATAGTACCGATATTATTGGTACAGGTAGCAAGCCCTGGATACAACCACCATGCTTGGCCAGCGGTTGAAGAAGAATGCTGCTGACTTTCCCCTGACTGGCTCTTTTCGTCGGCTTTAAGACATCAAGATCAAAGGTAGAGTTTAAGACGATTCTTACGCCGCAAGCGTCACGGCCACACAGGAATTGTCGTCCGTGACTTCAACTAGTAATTAAGGTCTTTGGCTGAAAACAGCGCTGAATATAATAATGTTCAGCGCACGCTGAGCCAACCCCTATTTCGGCGCAGGGTCATGGAGGTAGTCTTATTTTAGTCTTAATATCACCTATTTGTGTCACTTGACGACCGATGTGGCGCGGTGGGCGAAGGTCCGCCTGCGACGCAGGATGTTGCGGGTTCGATTCCCGCCTCGGAACAATTGTGTGTACGATCTGCAGATATTTGTTCCGGGTGTTCTGGTCGTTTTCTATGTATAATAAAAAATATCTATCTATGTAATGTATTGTATTATGTATATCAGTTATCTAGTACCCATAACACAAGGTCTGCTTACCTTGGGGCTAGATAATGCTGTGTGGATTGTTCAGCATTATTTATTTTTTAAACCCCCATGATAAACTACTTTATTTGCCGTTTGTTATTCTATGCCTGTAATTTGTACCTGTGTCCAAATAAATGTTTTTTCTATTCTATTATATTGGAGTAAGTAGGTAAGGTAACCTACCGTCGTCTTCGCCCGTAGCCCACATAGTGACAGAGAACTCCCCCTCCATAGTCTTGATCTGCACCTGCTTCTGCTCCCAGCGCCGCGCAGCCCCCCCGCGACCCGCGCCCACACCCTCCATCAGGCCTAGGGGTACTTCGCCTGGAATAGATACAATACAATTACTCTTTATTGCACATATAATTACAACGATACACAAGACAGGGAACAAAAACAGGGCAGAGTGCGGGACAGCCCCAACAGCATCCTACAAACTGTAGCGGGCAGGATTGATTCGCCAATATGGCGGAAATTAATAAGAAATGTAATTTGATTTATTTAAATTTTTATTGATGATATAATTTGATTAGTTTTAATTTTTTCTAATTTTTTACTATTCATTTTAATTTTCATTTCAACTTAATTGAATTTTAGTTCGTAAGAATTACTAACTTTTATTATAAGATCGTTACTAAGAAATTATGGATCTGTAGTAGTCCGAAATATATAAATATTTTTTTTTATTTTTTTTAAAACTAGTACAGAATATACAATAGTCACTTATAACGGGATATTTACTACGTTATCCAATATTTCGGCACAGTTTCATGCGCCATGATCACGGAATAACATAATTGGAAAACTAAAAATCTAATCAGTTATCTAGTACCCATAACACAAGCTCTGCTTAGCTTGGGGCTAGATAATGCTGTGCGAATTGTCCAGCATTATTATTAAAAAAAAAAAATATGGTCAATATCCCGTTATAAGTGATTTTTGTTTTTATAACCATGATAGTTTCAAAAGTACAGATTATGTTGTTTCCAATGGGCGCCCTTATCGCTATGAGCGATCTCCGCCAGGCAATCTTTGGATGGACATGCAGTGTTAGAACAAGTGTAGACGGTGGCGTGATATACAGAATAATATTTAATTGGGACATATACCCAGTATAGTTTGTATAGTTTGACAGCAGATTACTTTGACATTTTATCTAATTTATTATTCAATTTAACTTATACCATTATTTATTATTTATTTATTGTGACATATTATTATAAATGAATTTATTTTAATTTTTTAAGAAGGCATGTCTGTCTGCTTTTTTTTGCACAATGTCCTATGGTGTTTCCTCTGTCAAATGTTAGTGTGTGTTATAATAAAAATGTAATTTATCTTTTAAAATAGTATTTAACGACATCAAGTGTAACATTGTGTACCTACGGTGGAAATAAATAAACTGATACCTAAATATAAACAAATACCTACTAGATAGATATATAGCTAGATCATTTAGTTTTAAAGGCTATTGTGATTGAAAGGCACGTCACATCCTCCTATTTAATACTAAGGCTCAACTCACACGAAAAGAGCGTCGAAGCGCAGCGAAGCGGAGCGACCCGCTCGGTAGAGAAGGCGCGCGGACTCCCGCGACTGCTCGAGAAGTCGCTGAAATGCTCGAGAAGTCGCGGGACTCCGCCGGCCTTTTCGAGCACGCCCGCGATGAATGCAGTCGTACATTTGTACAATGCTCGCGCGCAACAGACGCGCGCGGAGAGCGGGCGCGAGGGGCGGGATATTGCCAGCGGCCGCTCGCGACTGCTCGAGCATTCTCGGGACTTCCCGCGACTTATCGCGCAGTCGCACGGCTCCGATAATAGAATTCGCCGGAATTCCCGCGGCGCCGCGGGCATCCGCGCGACTCGTTCGAGTTTCTCATGCGATAATAAGTTTTATTGTAATGAAAATAAAGTTAAAATTCATATGACACTGAAACTGCGCTCCGCTTCGCTGCGCTTCGACGCTCTTTTGGTGTGAGTTGAGCCTAAGTACCTCTTCAGGCCAAAACAACTGAACAGATCGGGTTGAGATTTTGCATAGACTTTGAATAAAAAAAACATTATAAATAAAATTCCAAATATTAAAGCGATTGTTCCATAGTTACCATGGGGCTAGATAATGCTGTGTGAATTGTCCAGCATTATTTATTTAATTTAATTTAATTTAATAGTTTTGGCGTGAAGGAGTAACACACATCTATCCAAAGGTCATGTTGTGCAAACCTGTTATTAGTATACCTATATCTATACTAATATTATAAAGAGGAAAGGTTTGATTTTTTGTTTGTTTGTTTGTAACGAATAGGCTCCGAAACTACTAGACCGATTTGAAAAATTCTATCACCGTTAGGAAGCCTAAATATCCGTGGTGAACATAGGCTATATTATATTTTCAAAAAAGTAAGGGATCCTTACTAAAACTCCCAATAATGTAGCAAAAGGTTCTAATACCGGGACGGTCCGCTAGTCGTATAATATTTTCTAAATGTTTCTATAAAAATGTTTTAATGTGTTTTGTTGGCGTTGCCTTTAATACAAATAAATGTACGCAAGCTTAACTTGGCACTGTGGGGGCTGTAAGCAGTGGATCCGACTGGCACAGGACCGCCAGGGGTAGAGATAAGGAAGAGGCCTGTACTCAGCAGTGGGTGTTACCGGCCTATTAGATAGGTAGAAGGCTAACTTACCGATAGGCATTAGATGGTGTATGTTGGTCGTAGAGTTAGCTGATGAGTTCCTAGGTCTACCGCGTCCTCTTCTGAAACATACAAATTTTTTTTAAATTTATGTACTCTCTTTGACTGCGGTTTATTTCGACGACTGCGATCTTTTTTTTTACCTAAAAAATTCGTGCTGCCGCTCTACACAGCGGTTGTGTTGCGCCGCACATGCGTTTCGTTCGAAAAATATTACAGCTCTGCTGAGTCACAAAGATCTGTATTTTCTCAGCCGCTGCGCTAGAGTGGATTTACGCATATTAGTCACTTGTAGAAAACTCATACCGTGCGTTTTCAGCAGTCGAAGTGTTAATAAGGCAAGCAATGTTTTTAATTGGCGACCTATGTGGCGCAGCGGCCGCCTGCGACGCAAGAGGTTGCGGGTTTGATTCCCGCCTCGGGACAAATTTTTGTACGATCTGCAGATATATGTTCCGGGTGCTCTAAATAGATAATTTATTAAGTATATCAGTCATCTAGTACACATATCGCTATGGCTAATCTATACATAGTTTAGCCATAGCGATATGGGTAAACTATATATAGACTTTTTTTTTTTTTTTAACAATATATATGGTATACTATATATAGGTCCGCCTGCGCCAGAGATACATCTCTGTATCGTAAGCTGAAATAAACAATAAACTTACTTGCTAGTAGAAGCGACTGTGTTAGCCCCGGTGTACACAGGGTCGTATGGATTGCTGTCCGTGCTCGGCAGGATCTCGTCTCCAGACATCCCGGGTAAGATCACCTCCTCACTGCCGACTGGAAAGTTGAAGAATGTCAGCGGTGCTGACCGCGTACGGATGGTGAAGTGATGGTTATGATGAAGTGTGTGGTTAAAGCAAGCAGTGATTCAAGTGTGGCTTAAAGTTAAACGAATATGTGCAGAAATGCGTCCATCAACGCAGAGCCATCTAGCAAGAAGTTAACACTTTGACTGCGGTTTTTTTTCGACGACTGCGATCTTTTTTTTTAACCTAAAAATTCGTGCTGCAGCTCTACACAGCGGTTGTGTGGCGCCGCACATGCGTTTCGTTCGAAAAATATTACAGCTCTGCTGAGTCACAAAGATCTGTATTTTCTCAGCCGCTGCGCTAGTGTGGATTTACGCATATTAGTCACTTGTAGAAAACTCATACCGTGCGTTTTCAGCACTCAAAGTGTTAAAAAAATAAAATAAATGTTTATTGCATTAACTTAAAAGATATAAATACAGGTTCTGGAGTCACCCTTTAAGCAAAATTTGCTTGTGTTCGGAGACCCCGCTCTTACCATTAATACATTAACATATTTAAGTATTTACTAACAAAATATACTAAATTAAAACTTAAAATAATAATATAAAAGCAAAAATAAGTTAAGACTAAGAATTAGTTGTTACAAACGATCAACAGCAGTTCTAAATAAAACAAAACAATGTAATAGAATGAAATGTAATGTGACGACCGATGTGGCGCGGTGGGCGAAGGTCCGCCTGCGACGCAGGAGGTTGCGGGTTCAATTCCCGCCTCGGAACAAATGTGTGTACGATCTGCCGATATTTGTTTCGGGTGTTCTGGTCGTTTTCTATGTATAATAAAAAATATCTATCTATGTAATGTATTGTATTATGTATATCAGTTATCTAGTACCCATAACACAAGCTCTGCTTACCATGGGGCTAGATAATGCTGTGTGAATTGTCCATCATCATCATCATCATCAGCCTATAGCAGTCCACTGCTGGACATAGGCCTCCCCCAATGAGCGCCATAGCGCCCTGTCTTCAGCTTGCCGCATCCAGCATCTACCTGCAGTCTTTCGCAGTTCGTCATCCCACCTGGTCGGAGGGCGTCCTACACTACGTTTACCGAGTCGTGGTCTCCACTCAAGAACACGTTTGCCCCATCGGCCGTCGGTTCTTCGCGAGATATGGCCGGCCCACTGCCACTTCAGCTTTCTAATTTGTGTGAATTATCCAGCATTATTTATTATTTATTTATTATATTTTTTATGCTAAATGTGTACCTAATTACCTATGGCTGTCATCCTCTTATAACACCCTGCTCATAAGAGCCTGGCTACCAGATTAGGACAGCCACGAGTTCACGTAGGTAAAACGTGAGTTTTACTAGAGTTAGAGCCTCATTCTTTGCACAATATTCTAAACTTCATCATAAGTAAAACTTTTGAAACTATCATGGTTATTAATACTAAAGTAATTTAAAACGGGATATTTACCATGATTTGATTTTTGAGTTATCCAATATTTCGGCACAGTTGCATGCGCCATGATCACGGAGTAAAGTCAGTTACTCCGTGATCATGGCGCATGCAACTGTGCCGAAATATTGGATAACTCAAAAATCAAATCATGCATGCGCCATGATCACGGAGTAAAGTCAGTTACTCCGTGATCATGGCGCATGCAACTGTGCCGAAATATTGGATAACTCAAAAATCAAATCATGCATGCGCCATGATCACGGAGTAAAGTCAGTTACTCCGTGATCATGGCGCATGCAACTGTGCCGAAATATTGGATAACTCAAAAATCAAATCATGCATGCGCCATGATCACGGAGTAAAGTCAGTTACTCCGTGATCATGGCGCATGCAACTGTGCCGAAATATTGGATAACTCAAAAATCTAATCATGGTAAATATCCCGTTTTAAATGACTTCATCATAAGTTTTCGTCATCAGCCATTCAGTTACAGATTTTTTGCATTTAAAATATGTTATCGAGAATATACCTATTCGTGAATTTACTAGTGTATAAATGTAAGAGGATTGCCAATTATATTGCCTCATAGCAAATGCAGTTTTAGCTGTTACTCTGGGTATCGGGAGTTTTCTTCTACGACTATGATGTTATCTTTTTCTGCGTTATAAAATAGAAGTTGAATGTTAAACGAGTCGCTCATCTTCCTATACAAACATGGAAAGGTAAGGTAAATAAATAAAATAAATAAATAATGCTGGGTATTTCACACAGCATTATCTAGCCCCATGGTAAGCAGAGCTTGTGTTATGGGTACTAGATAACTGATATACATAATACAATACATTACATAGATAGATATTTTTTATTATACATAGAAAACGACCAGAGCACCCGGAACAAATATCTGCAGATCGTATACACAATTGTTCCGAGGCGGGAATCGAACCCGCAACCTTCAGCGTCACAGGCGGACCTTCGCCCACCGCGCCACATCGGTCGTCAAAGTACAAAGTACTACGCTGTTTGATGTGGACCCTCCAAAACGAAGGATATTTGAAGAATAATTTACATGTATCTCATCTATACTAATATTATAAAGAGGAAAGTTTAGCGCACTGACATTAGGATAAAACTGGGAAACCATAGACAGATAGAAATGGCACAGACTAGAGGCCTTTTTTTTTTACTTGAATAATTACAGAATAATAAAAGTGCCTACTTTTCATATTTTAATAATGGTCAGTAACTATTTTATTAAAATTCAATAATTTAAGTATTTCGAATTATGTAATGTTAATTTATTCTATGATAATAATGGCTAAATCCTACTAATATTATAAACGCGAAAGTTTGTAAGTATGGATGGATGGATTAATGTTTGTTACTCTTTCACGTAAAAAACTACTGAATGGATTTTAATGAAACTTTACAATAATATAGCTTATACATACGAATAACACATAGGCTACAATTTATAAAGATATATTGTATATTATCCAAAATATCTATCACCAAGCGGGTGAAACCGCGGAGCGCAGCTAGTAATATTATAAATGCGGATGTTTGGATGTTAAGATGGATGTATGTTTGTTATTTCTTCACGCCAAAATGAAACGATTAATTATTAGTAGAATAAGAGTCCAGGCTTTATCTCCCCTACGGATAACCTGTGCAGCAATTTTAGCTTAACACTTTGACTGCGGTTTTTTTTCGACGACTGCAATCTTTTTTTTTACCTAAAAAATTCGTGCTGCCGCTCTACACAGCGGTTGTGTTGCGCCGCACATGCGTTTCGTTCGAAAAATATTACGGCTGTGCTGAGTCACACAGATCTGTGTTTTCTCAGCCGCTGCGCTATTGTGGATTTACGCATATTAGTCACTTGTAGAAAACTCATACCGTGTGATTTCAGCAGTCAAAGTGTTAACACTTTGAGTGCGGTTTTTTTTCGACGACTGCAATCTTTTTTTTTACCTAAAAAATTCGTGCTGCCGCTCTACACAGCGGTTGTGTCGCGCCGCACATGCGTTTCGTTCGAAAAATATTACGGCTGTGCTGAGTCACACAGATCTGTGTTTTCTCAGCCGCTGCGCTAGTGTAGATTTACGCATATTAGTCACTTGTAGAAAACACATACCGTGTGATTTCAGCAGTCAACGTGTTAACCGCTTCATTTAGGCTACGTTTCATTCAAGCGAAGTTAGAGTGAAAATATAGTATACAACACAACATACCTTCCTCTAGATGCTGCATCCCAATCACTTGCTCCTCCACTTCTTCATACTGATCATCAGTTATGTACTCCTCGTACTGACCGGTCTCTATCTCCTCGTACTGAAAGGAATGTGAGTCAGTAAGATACAGAAATGAGGGTAGAATGATATTAGAGATGGAAGACACATTCAGCGTAAGAATCGCCCCTTCACGGTACACCGTGTCGCGACAGGTCCGGGCCTCGGCCGGGGCACGGTCAAACATTATGGTATACTTTTTGTATGAAGTGATTCATGCCTGACCGAGGCTCGGCCATGCTCGGACTCGGCCGGGGCACGGCGTTGAAATGTCGGTGGGTATTGTTACCCTCTGTTATGTGGAAAAACCACATAACAGACACACAGATATAGTCGTGCAAATAATACACCCAAGCAGCCCGGTGTAACATGAATGACTGGCCCGGTCGCGACACGGTGTAGCGTGAATCATTCTTTATGGTTTGACAGTGACCCGGCCGGGGCACGGCCCGGTCGCGACACGGGTATAGCGTGAATCATTCTTTATGGTTTGACAGTGCCCAGGCCGGGGCACGGCACGGTTGCGACACGGTGTAGCGTGAATCATTCTTTATGGTTTGACAGTGCCCCGGCCGGGGCACGGCACGGTCGCGACACGGGTATAGCGTGAATCATTCTTGATGGTTTGACAGTGCCCCGGCCGGGGCACGGCACGGTTGCGACACGGTGTAGCGTGAATCATTCTTTATGATTTGACAGTGCCCCGGCCGGGGCACGGCACGGTTGCGACACTGTGTAGCGTGAATCATTCTTTATGGTTTGACAGTGCCCCGGCCGGGGCACGGCACGGTTGCGACACGGTGTAGCGTGAATCATTCTTTATGGTTTGACAGTGCCCCGGCCGGGGCACGGCACGGTTGCGACACGGTGTAGCGTGAATCATTCTTTATGGTTTGACAGTGCCCCGGCCGGGGCACGGCACGGTTGCGACACGGTGTAGCGTGAATCATTCTTTATGGTTTGACAGTGCCCCGGCCGGGGCACGGCACGGTTGCGACACGGTGTAGCGTGAATCATTCTTTATGGTTTGACAGTGCCCCGGCCGGGGCACGGCCCGTTCGCGACACGGGTGTAGTGTGAATCATTATTTATGGTTTGACAGTGCCCCGGCCGGGGCACGGTTTAGCGTGAATCATCCTTAACTCAGCCCGTGGATGTTTTAAGAAGCGATTAAAAGTTGTCGTAGTTAAGCGCTGTAAATAATAAATAATACTGGACAATCCACACAGCAGCATCTAGGCCAAAGCTAAGCAGAGCTAGTGTCTTTGGTACTAGATTACTGATAAACGTAATATAGTATATTACATTGATCAATATTTCTTATTATAAATAGAAAACGACTAGAACACCCGGAACAAATCTGCAGACCGTACAAAAATTTGTCCCATGGCGGAAATCGAACCCGCAACCTCCTGCGCCACAGAGGTCGTCACAATTTAATGATGACTTAATGTTATTTATGAGTATGAAGGTGTTAGTAACTTAGCTGCAGAAGGCAAGATACATAAATATTTCACATTTCCTGGACCCTCAAGTGTTTATTAAAAATGAACTCTCTTTTCTGCATTTATAAAGTGGCGTTCATCGTTAGCAAAGATTCTCGTAAATACGAAAGAATATTTAAGAGATTTTGAACCTTCTTTTACCCTAGTTTTTTCTACCTTTATTTATCGAATGATTATAGTTTTTAAATAGTTCTGTATTGAAATGAACTTCAAGCGTAAGAGGGTCTCAGTTAACGCCACTATACAAATGCGAAAAATGGAGTTCATTTTCAGTAAACAGTTAGTTGATGAGAGATTTTTAATAAAATAATATGTACCAAATAATTCACTTATCAAAGTGTCCTAGCCATATATCACGACAAAATTTGTCTCGCTCTTCTTGGTACGAATATGAAACAAAAGCACGAGAAAACAGAGGACAAATAGTTGTCGCGGTGCGTATCGTAACCCGGCAGGACACTTCGATGACGTGACGGATTTTTTTCTATTCTATCCCAGACAGTATTCTCTAGTAGAGCAAGCATTATTTCGGGTCGGTACATATCTGACGGAAAATGCGTCGAGCGTATCATCGGCCGCGTTTATTCGGTCAAATTAGACCTGCCACACTACGGCCGGGAGATTATGTAACTCGCGACCGGTTTGCGACAGGCGTAAATTAAGCAATCAGTGCTGTCAAACGTCAATTTTGTATTAGTTTGACACCAGCTACAACGTCAGAATTGGTCAAAATTTACGTCTTGACAGCACCGATTGCTTAATTTACGCCTGTCGCAAACCGGTCGCGAGTTACATAATCACCACACGTGTCTAGTTTGTTCGAACGGCCTGTACAAACGATCTCTGCTGATTTTACGTCTAGTCTGAATGTATCATACAAAATACACGTATCGCGACACTTTACGTCGACCGACTATGCATTGACGGAAACGTAATAGACGCTGTACGCTCGACGCACTTACTCATCATCGGTTGAGTGTGAAAGGTTGAATGTTTTATCATATACTAGCTGCGCCCCGCGTCTTCACCCGCGTTGAAATTTCTGCGCGTTTTTACCATGTTTTCTCACCGTTTAAACCTTCCCTGGACTACGACAAACATTTCAAGACCAAAATCAGCTATATTGGCCCAGCTGTTCTCGAGTTTTAGCGAGACTAACGAACATCAGTCATTAGCGACGCATTTTCCGCCAGATATGTACCGACCCTTAGCCCCGTGCTTACTCTACTGGAGAATACTCATGTCGGATTCACTTTGGATCAATCCCACAGTAATTTATCCTGCCTTCCGCATCATTAACATTATGTTAGTAGTACCTTCACGCCGACCTGATCATCGTCTCCTATCTCCACCATGGCGCCGTGTGTGCCCACCTCCACCTCGCACATGATCTCCTGGTTCATCATTATCGGTTGCAGCGACCTGGAAGGTTTCGGTAGTTTTAGAACGCATCTCCCTTGAAATTAGATAGATAGATAATACTTGATTGCATACATAGGCTGGTTTTATTGTTACGCGTTTCGGCAGCGCCGGAGTCTGAGTCTGGAGTCTGAGCGCTGGAGTGCGCACGTTCGGAGATGTATGGGGGTAGTAGTTGCGTTTCAAAGTCGCGCGCGCGCTGCAGCGCCGTTCAGTAAACGCTTATCAGTAAAAGTTAACAGCGCGCTGCCCAGCGGCGTGACTATAAAACCAGCCTTAAGGTACAAGTCCGAGATGGGCTGCAGACTGCAACCGCTGCAACCGACATTGCGGCTAGCGGCTGCGGTTGACCGCAGTGCTGCCTGCGCCGCGGTTGCTTCTATTTCGTTGCTTCAGAAGCATATCGGTTTCTTTGAATAGAACACTAATATTATAAATGCGAAAGTTTGGATGTTTAAACTACTGAACGGATCAGGCTGAAATTTTGCATACAGGTAGTTTTAGGCCTGGAATTAAATATAGGCTTTTTAACCCATAAATCAGTTCCCATAGGATTAATCTTTAAAAGTTTCCATACAAACTAAGTAGTAATATATTAAACCACTAGAAATGCTTTTGACGCGCCTCAAAATACCACCATAATGTGGTTCTGTGTCCCTAAACTAACATTATAAACTTTGACAAGATTTTTAACAAAGCAATGTATAAAAAATATTATTATTAAGAGCCCGCAGTGTCCCACAGCTGGACCAAGGCCTTCCTTTTCAGCTTACATTCCTCTCTATTGCATAAAACTAAAAGGTTTCAAGTAAATAATGGTGGAAACATTATAATAGCCAGCTCCAAAAAAAGCAGAGGAGACCTTTTGTTATTGGCACCAAACCAACCAACTACCAAATGAAAATTTCTAACTTACTAATTTTGTGATACATCACCATGCTAAATAATTTGAAAGCACATGCAATAAATATAGTGGACCTCTCTTATATATTGGACCTATATGAGTTGCACAGATAAAGATTGAGTCTCGAATGATTCATCTCCTTTAATCTGTCTTGCTTAGATCATATTTCATCAAAGATAAAATCTTGGGACCTGAGAGGCTGCCATTTCCAATCAGTCTTTATCTAGGCGACTTATACATAGCTTTAGGTACAGTTGTTTAGTATTTTCCAATACACAGATGTTTTAAAATTTTGTTTGGTATGTTTGTGATATCAATCAAGCTAAGTGCTTGATGGGTTGAGGGAACTAAAAAAATCTTATAAATGTGAGAGAAAAGAGTGCATGATTATTATTATATTTAAATTGTACATTATTGTATTGTGCTAAATAATAGAAGCTGAGCAAAAATGTGCCAGGGTATCTGCTAAATTTAACTTTGCATAAGCTGAGGGGGCATTATTTTTTATTTACTTGGGTGGTTCGACTGTCACTGCGGCCATTATAATCGCCACAAAGGGGGTATCATGGAAAATATATATATATGCAGTTGTTTGTAGATATTTTCTATGATCCCCAATACAAGTGTATTCATGAATAAAGATAATTGTGCAACATAAAAACAAGCACTCGTATACTAACAGGGTGCTATAAAGAAATAGATAGCTTTTTAAAGCATGGCCAGATTTATATACTATTTATGAAGTTAAGAAACAAAGATTACACAAACAAGTAACCCTGTACAGTCAGCGGTCGAGAAAAGTTACATAAAATGTAAGGAAGATGATTTTTTAATTACACCTCTATTTTAAACTCAGCTTTAGGTAGTATGTTACATCAAACTTATGGACAATTTGGTTCACTATATGCCTAAGCTTGGCCTCCCTGGTGTGCAGGTTGCCAGCTCCAATACCATTCTGGCAATGATAGCTGGGAGGGTGGACTGCCCGTACACCAGGCACTGTTGTGAGTGCCACCTTCCCAGCAATCCTTTTAGTTTTTAAGATTCTGTTTATTTTCTGATATGACTGTGATGTGCTTGAAATAAATACTTTTTATTTTTATTTATTTTTTACTGTAACCCAATTCTTGGTATTTTTTTTACAATTATGATTAATCACTATTTCTTGAAGTCTTTCAAATATAGGAGTTGCTCTACGCAATATTGAAATATTGAGTGCAAATCAGAGCTTCTGATTTGCACTCAATATTGTACCCAAGATATTAAGTTTTAAATAGACTATAGTGTTTTATTCTTTCTTCTCAGTTTCTGATTATGTGACTTTACCCACGGCTGACTTTACAATAGTTTTAAATCGTGTTCTTACCAATCCACTCCAGACATCCTTAGACATAGGCAGTTAAGCTGTAAAGGAGGCCCAAGTTTTTATTTACCTCTAAACACTTAAATAATAATATCCTAGTATATAAAACCATATAGATTCCCAGTTATGAAATAGGTATTACATACAATCAAAATAAAAAAGAAAATACATATGAATAAAATGGGATTCCAGATGTACCTACTCTTTTCAATAAACCATGTCAAGATTTGCATAATTAGGCTGCTCGAATTTGTTTTTACTTTAATAATAATGATTATAAACAGAGATGGGTTGAAAAACTTATAGACCTACATTATTATCTAAAATTATCATAGTGGTAATAAAAAAGATTATGAATATATTAAGAAATAAAGTCATTGACCACTTTTAATACAACAAATAAGAGCAACTTTTTTAGTTGTTATGAAAGCTGGTTGAATATGACAATTCCTTTGCATTTTGAGTCACTACAACGAAAAAAAAACTTGTTTATTTACTTGATTACAAAGACAGGGTGTATTGGTGACTTCTTAGGAGATACGAATTGTAGGTACCTACCTACCTATTTGTTATTCCTACTATCTCGCACCATGTTTATGTTATCAGTACGTTTGTTTGTTTGTTGAATGGACGTTTACAAGCAGAGTGAACCTGTCTTGTCAATCCGCCGTAACGCTGGTAACAATTTTTGATAACTTCGATAGGTGGCTTTACCTCCCGCTGGGCACTAAATCAACACTGCATCAGGGAATCGGCTAGTTATTTCAAAAGATATTGTAAACTCGTAGAGCAGCGTATTGCAGGCGACGACCGGTCCGGCTGGCGTTCAAAGCAGTTTTCTCAGATAATTATAAATCGGCCACGCCAAACCCCGCACGAACGCGCTCCACCCTATTCGATCTTCGTCCTCTCGCCCTCCAGAACACACCCAACATCGTAATTTCACAGAAAATACAAAACACTTGTTACTGCACGTCAAAAGTACGATGTTTTCGATGGAAATAAAATTACCTCTATTTCTTGAAACAAAGCACCGACGGCCCCCAGGAGACGGAATTGGATAGCGTTGTTGGCACAGAATTTTTCGACGCAATATTCACCGCAATCTATGCACACGGACCCAGTGAAAAAAAGTTTGCGAATTAGGCCCAAAAATATTTGAAATTTACGCGAAAATGTTTATAAAATATGTCCGACTAAACATGGCGTCCAAAGATGTCCGACAAATTCAATATGGCGATGCAAAATGGATGCCCCTCTTTCAGCCACTCGTGCAAAAGAACTCCACCGCAAAATGAAAATGGAGGCTATGAGGTGTTTCCACCAATGAACTAAATTATACCCGAATTCTGTTCTCACAAAACAGACGAGACGCGATGCGACGCGCAACGACGAAGACGCCACCTAATTAAACTTGTACGGAGTGTCATCGTCATCGGTGTGCATTCGTCTTAGGTTATTAATTGACCTTATTTCCTACAAAAACAAGTAGTACACATATATAGTGTAGGTATGTACAGTATTTCTACTTCTACTTTGCGAGTCAAATGTTCTTGTTCCTATGTTAGCTTATTTAAAGTTAAAGTGAAAAAAAACAGAAATGTCTTTATTTCTGTCTTTATTAATATAATATCTTGGCAGCCGCTGCAACAGAATGAGGATTTGAGAAAATTCAACCGATGATATTATATACGTACCGCGCTCGTACGTTCCATTTTTCTTTAATGTGCCGACAGCCGCAGCCGAAGGCGAATGAAAGCCTTTGTTTGGACTGATATATACTGTGCGTTGGTTCCATTCTTCTTTTATGTGCCGACAGCCGCCGCGCCGCCCCGCCGCGGCGCCGCCGCCACCGCCGCACCGCACCATGGCTTGCATTCGCCATGACGTCCATATAGTCGCATTCGCGTTCGTTCATAAGCCTTCACTTGCTCTCGCTTGCTTGGTCTGTACCCGGCATAAAACTTTTGACTCGTTTCGAACTTCTTATTCACATAATAACAAACAATACAATAATGTATTTAAATATCCCCCCATTTTGGGAACATCATTTTGGTAGAAACATTTATTCAAATGTCAGTTTAAACATTATTGCCATTCTTGAAAAATTTGATAAATCCAAGCTCCATTAACTTTGATATACAAATAAAAAAATCACAAGTGTGTCATCAATAGGCCTGTGAAAATTTTATAAAAAAATTTATTCATTTTCCTTCACGCACAAAATATGAAGATGAGAAATATACATTTGGTTTCTTAAAATAGCAATACTTTAGGATGTAAAATCTAATATCTATGTCACACAATCTTGACAGTGACAGTCACAGCAGAGCCATCTCACGAATAAAATCCGTAACTTGATTTTGCCTTCTTTCTTTTCCCCGTGATTATTCAACACCAGCTGATTTTATCAAAAAACACTAAAATGGCAGTGAGATTGTTCTCCAAATTGAAGGTACTGCCTGAAATCCGCGGGGCCGCGAATATGAGTAGTGCTGCGACGGCTACTCTATCTGATTACGAACTCCAACACAAGACTCCAGTTACGAGGAAGCAGAAGCTGATTCCTCAAGCGCACTATGGTGGAAGGCATGCAGTTACCATGCTCCCTGGTGGTGGAATCGGCCCAGAGTGTATGGGATACGTTAGAGACATCTTCAAGTAAGTTCTGTGTTAGATAACCTCATACATGAAACTATAGTTGTGGTTCTCCAGGGCCATGAATTGGCGTAAAGCTCAATTTATATTGCTATCAAATTACAACAAATTGATTCTAAATGGTTTGTAAATATATAGAGATGCTGGAATGGAACCAAACAGTTACCTACATGCCAAGCTGTGCGATGCTGTCAAAGCATACTATTTATAGATATAGATCCCCAAAATAATAATAATTTAGGTTGGTGTCCTACTGTTTTGGTATTTTTATACTGTAGAATAGTTTTATAATATTTTATATGATTATTTTTTAACGAGAATTTAAATAAATGAAATAGATTAATAATTATTTTATTTTCTTCAGTATGGTTCTCTTAGAGTAGATACAAAATAAAGCCATTAAGTATACATATTAGAACGAACCTGTATTGTGAAGACTGGTGCCTGATGTAGGTTTAGTAAAACCTGTATTACAGGTCACCAGACTTCACTCCACAGTCCTTTATACATGATTTTGGTAGTTACCAGACCTATTCTGTCAAGCATGTGCTTTTATTTGAGACTGGTTGTGACCGATCTCAAAACTCAGAGCACAACTGTTGATGTTTGTTAGAAGTTTGAACCTTACAGATTTTTTTTCATTAACAGCTTTGGAAAAAACTGAACGAAATGTAAGATAGTCACTATCATCAGACGAGGAAGATTTGGTTGATTTGGAACTTTCATCTGACTCCAATACTGGTACTGAACCCAATAAGTTCCAGGGAGGGAGACAAGACAGATAGATAGAAAATACTTTGTTGCACTTTTTTATAGGAAAGTATGTACAATAAAAACTTAAAATTAGTTACAATTGGTGGTCTTATCATTCAAAAGCGATCTCTAACAAACAAGTAGCATATAATCAGGCTCAAATTGTAAATTTCTTTGCCTACAAATTGCCTTACTATGTAAGAAAATATTCCTACTATAATAGTAGCCTATTCCATCCTCCACAACATGGGCGTCTAGGCAAGACTGACCGTCTGTTCAAGGGTCATTTGGCTATTAGAGATGATGTTTTGAAACCAGCCCTCAGGGCTCAGTACAAAATGAGAAACACACTATTTTAGTCTTTTCAGTCCCATTTATTAAATAAATCAGTTCTGGGTAGAAAGCTAAAGAGCATTATTATCAATATTACTATGCTTCCATACACTTTCCTCGCAACATTGTCCTTAGCCGACGGTTGTGCATGATCCCCAAATATGGAGTATAACTTTTCTTGATTATGTTGCGCCATCTGTCTTTGTATGGCGCTCATTAGGGGAGGCCTATGTCCAGCAGTGGACTATTATAGGATTATAATGATGATCTATCTTTGGGGTCGAGGAGCACATCGTGAACCTTGATGTATAGCAGATTTGGTCCTACCATCTGAGAGGACTTACGACTTCTCGGACGCTCGTTCTACCTTTTGTCAGGTGTACGAGGTTATGTCCATCCTTTCTGACCCAAAACCTGCAGTATTCGACGCAAGCAGAGCCGATGTTTGTTAGAGAGCCTGGTTTTGACGTTGATGTGGAATCAGAAGTTTTCCACCACATCTCGAAGGCGTTCTCGATCTTTAAAGTCCATGTATATGTGTATTCATAGCTGGATATGGAAAAGAACAAGAAGTTCACCAGTTTTATTGAGTTTTATGTTAGTTTTCTGCGAAATGTTGAGGATTTGTGGATGATGATGATGATTCTTTGTTAATGGCAACACTAACAAACAACTTTGTTAGTGTCTGGTTGGACACTTTCCTGCCAGTGTCAAGTAATGGAAATAATTGTAAAATTAATGAGTTATCAGAGCATTTGTGAAAAATATCTATCTATGTAATTGTATTATGTATATCAGTTATCTATTACCCATAACACAAGCTCTGCTTACCATGGGGCTAGATAATGCTGAGTGAGTTGTCCAGCATTATTTATTTTTATTTATTTATTTATAATTAAAATGACTGACGGATGAAAGATAATATAAAGTATGACAGATGTAGGTACTTACGATCGATTCGTTACTTTAATTTTCGTTTCATTTTGAAAAAGTTTTCAAACAATTTATTGACGTTTCTGGTTCGATGAAGTTATATGGTTGATCAAAGCGATTCTGCATAAAATGAAACGTTTCGGACCAAACATTATGGAAAATGGCCCTACCTAAGTCAGGGCCATAGCCTATCCATTTATAAAAAATAAGTATACCTACATTGTGACTACGATACTATGTTTGTCTCTGGAAACTCAGGTACTTCCGGATGTCTGAGGTCAGCCTAATCCAACGATAATTATTATTTTCGAGTTTCGTATTGCTGCTGACCAAATCTCATACATATATCAATATTTTATATTGAAGTTATGTTTTGGCGGCACATTCGAAAACATTTTAAACGTTATTTTTTAGTCATATCATGGATTTTGTCATAGAAAGAAAGATAGGGGCGACATAATCGCGTGTGCGACAAAGCCCTTTATAATATTGAGAATGAAAAAAAAAAAAAAAAGAAGAAGATGAAAGAAAATACATTTATTTGACACCATGCATAACACATAACACGACACATATATACATATATATTTTTTAATGTAATTTTTACCCAACACGACATCTACCCATAAGGACAAATAAATTAATGATTGTGAGATGAGAACCTTATGTATAGAGACAAAGCTGATTCTACAAACTGCCGACGAATCTGACAATCATCTTTTTTGAACACTTCAGGTATGTTGGTGCCCCCATTGACTTCGAGCTGGTGGATATTGACCCAAATGTTGACAACAATGATGATGTTCAATACGCCATCACTACTATCAAAAGGAACGGTGTTGGGCTTAAGGTAAATATTAACTCTTCCCATGGGTGTTGTAAGAGGCAACTAAGGGATAATACAAGTTAAAAAAAAAAATCGTCAAGAATTCTGGCTGAAGAATGTGCTGTTCCGGCGTTTTCGCGAACGATTACCGGTCGCAGCACATACAATACGTGGTAGTAAATAGTTTTCTTTATGTATAGTAGACTAATACGTATATATTTTATATGCGCCGAAGTTTTTAAGTATCTTCCATCCTGTACTAGACTAATGTTGCCTGAATTTCATTTTTTTTTTACCGGGTAACATTGAGGCGAAGCAGAAAGAATTTCGTACATTGACCTGTTATTTCTGTCTCTTTCACTCCCGCATAAATATAATTGCGTCATGCTCGCACAGATATGTGCGAGCATGACACGCGGGACGTTACGCGGGACGTTACGCGGGAGTGACAGAGACAGGTCAATACAATACAAATACGCTTTATTGCACACCAAACACAGAAAAAAAACAGTAAAGAACAAACAAACAAAGATACAGATGCACAATGGGCGGCCTTATCGCTAAGAGCGATTTCTTCCAGGCAACCTTTGGATGGACACGTAGCTGTAGTATAGGTATAGACGGTGGCGTATTCTAAGCTAATGTAAATATAAATTATATACAATAAAAAAAAACATACAAATACATAAATACTTGTATAAACATCAACATTGTCAATGTACGAAATTCTTTCTCTTTCGCGGCCGGACTTTATACTAATGTTGCCTGAACTTATTCTTTTTTTACAGGGCAACATCGAGACAAAGTCGGAAGCTTCATACGTGACGTCACGCAACGTGGCGCTCCGAAACGAGTTGGACATGTACGCCTATGTACTTACCTGCAATTCCTACCCGGGAATCGTCACTCGGCATAAGGACATTGATATCTGTATTATCAGGTAAATTCATAAAATCTTCTTTACTATACCTACTACTGCATAAACAATAAAGAAAGCTTAAGATAGCGATGTTACTATGAGACGGACATTGGTAAAATTGCGTCAATCCAGACGCAGAGTTATCTAGCAAGAAGTTGAAGACAGTTTATTTATTCTTCAAGGCGTTTGTTGGCTGATAAGATGTCTTCTGGTTAGGTTCCAAATGTGCACCACTCTATTGCTAATCTTTACATAGTATAAAATCAAGTCGCTTCCGCTGTCTGGTCGCTTAGATCTTTTAAACGACTCAACGGATTTTAATGCAATTTTTGGCAATAGATAGAGTTATTCCAGAGGAAGGTTTGTGCACCCATGCGAAGCCGGGACGGATCGCTAGTCTATATACAAAAATGAATCTCTATTTCCCTTGGTAACGGCATCACGCGTGAACGGCTGGACCGATTTAGCTAATTCTTTTTTTGTGTTTGTTATTGTCAGGAGAAGGTTCTTATGAAAAAATTAAGAAAATTGCGCGGAAAATTAGAAAATTAAGAATACTTATCCACCATATTAAATTATTTCTAATGTAACCATAGCGCTTTTACAATTCAAACTTTTTTGATGTAACCTTATGGTGTTTGACATAACATTGACATAATGCTCAATATTCATAGTTAAGACAGGACAACGTTTATCGAGTCCGCTAGTACATAATAAATAAATAAAATAATGCAACTTCAACTTCTTCCTAGATGGCTCTGCGTCTGGATTGACGCAATTTTGCCAGTGTCCGTCTCATGATAGCTTCGCAAGCTTTATAAGGGAAGGTAACTTACATGAATAGTACAAAATATAGAAATAATATGTACAATAAAGAAAAACATTAACCGTGAATCAACAAAAAAACAAAACAATAAACAAATCGTGAATCAATAAAATAATGCAAATGCTAAAACTAGTGAGTCCAAAAAAAAATATACATTTATTGCCAAATGGCGCGCGGCAAGGGATTTCGTAGTCAAGGGACAATCTAAGGCGGTGCCGACGGGTAGAAAGTTCTTCTTTCTTTATGTAACTAGTTGTCTTGTAAGGATGGCATCTTCAAATGGTGAGTGCGTATCTTGTAGGTCTCGATATGTATGTACATGTCAACAACAAATAAACAGGTTAACAACAAATAACAAATTTAAAAAAAAAAATCACATGAAATATGGCAAATGGTAAAACTAGCGAGTCCAAGAAAAAAAAAACAGGTCAAAAAGTGGTATGGCGCTGATTATGATTACAATCGAATGGTGTAATATTGATGCGCTTACTTGCCTACGACCACTCTATTGTTCTCGTTGCTAAATAGCTTTTGAATTTTGTAAAATAGTTGTTACTTTTGTACCCTCTTTAAATAATTAAGTGGGCTTATTGCTATAAATCCTTCACTAAAATTTATTTATTTTAAATGTAATGCTCACCTAAAGCTTGTAAGAAAGTAAATACAGTTTTAGAAGTAAAATTAAACTAAAATTACCCAACATACGCACGAACTACGGAAAAAAGACGATTCTTTCAGAGGGAGCACGTATTTTTAATAATTTACCAAATACCATAAAAGAATGTGATAGCATTAATATGTATAAAAATATGTTAAAAGCACATGTCTACTCAAAAGAATAATCTAACTACATATGTACATAATTATAAAATACCACAAATATACATATAATATAATTAGTTATGATTACTAAGAGCCCAGAAGTTATACCTACTTAACTTATATTTAGTACACACATTACTGTTTAAGTTTATCTCATTTTAAGTGAACTGTAATGTTTTTATGAGAAAATAAAGTTCTTTAAACCTAAGCTTGCGTGTAGTCATATTAAGATAAAATGCTTTTTTCAAATGGTTCAATAACCAAAAGTATGTAATATACGTAATTCTTAAATCCCTAGTAAAGTTGAAAAAGCACATCGATTATAAACGATTGTAAATGTAAGTTAATATTATCTAGGAAAAATGTACACTGGATATGTATTACTATTATATTTTGTTATGTTTATCAAAAAAGATATTTAAAAATTTATTGAATGGTGTAATAAATAGTGTGAAATAATGTTTGTTCCAGACAGAACACGGAAGGCGAATACGCCATGTTGGAGCACGAGTCCGTCCATGGAGTCATTGAGTCCATGAAGATAGTCACAGCGTCCAACTCCAAGCGCGTCGCTAGGTTCGCCTTCGAATTCGCACGCAGAAACAACAGGAAGAAGGTAGGTTTTGTTTAGTATTTATTTTAAAATTAAAGCACATTCAAAGTTTCTGTTTATAAATTTTTTTGGCAGTAGCTATATTTAATATTATTTTAAATAAATAAAAAAATTCGGAGTTATGTTAATCTTAACCATAATTTGATTCATTAATTAATTAATATATCACCGCTGCACCGGTTTAAAATTATTCTTCCAATTTTTTGTATTACTAAATAAAAAAATAAATAAATAATGCTGAACAATTCACACAGCATTATCTAGCCCCATGGTAAGCAGAGCTTGTATTATGGGTACTAGATAACTGATATACATAATACAATATATTACATAGATAGATATTTTTTATTATTCATAGAAAACGACCAGAACACCCGAAACAAATATCTGCAGATCGTACACACATTTGTTCCGAGGCGGGAATCGAACCCGCAACCTCATGCGTCGCAGGCGGACCTTCACCCACCGCGCCACATCGGTCGTCAAATACTACTACTACTTGTTTCTTGCTTCCTAAAACGCTTGTACTTTGATACTCTGAACGGTGACGGCGCTGTGGCGCTCATTAGCGAAGGCCTTCCCACGCCCAGTAGACTAAAATTAGTTGATGATGATGATCATCTTTTATGATTCTTTCCATCTAAAGGTTGCCTGGAAGATATGGCTTCTAAGCGATACAGCCGCCCATTGTATTTGTCGCATGTAATGTCTTTATTTGTGGCTGGATCTGAGATCGTGTCTGCCACTCTACCGGGTTCTGACTGAAAACCAGCGCTCTTTCACAAATGACCTTGGGTTATTGTGATAGAGCAACAAGCTGACTCAGGACCTATTAGACCTACACACGCGCGCTTATCTGCTTGCTGCGAGGGCTACTTAGTACCAAATGCTACTTGTGTTAGTACTTAGATTTTGTACCTTTTCACTCCCCCCCCCCCCCCCCATACTTGTCAGCAAAAGTAAGCAAAGCTCTTACCCCCTCCCCCCATGCTTACGTAAACATTTTTCAATTATAAATGTATTTATTTAATATTATAATTATAATGTTATTATTATAATATTAAAAATTTCCCGAAAATGCGTTTCGTTTTCAAGCATAGACAATGTGAGGGTTGCCATTATTTGTGTAAAAAAGTTAACAACTACCTATGACGTAATCATCATCTAGACTCCCCTACCCCCCATGGCATCCAAAATAAACAAAACAAAGACCAATAGTGCTTACGAAATACTTGAACTGCCCCTAAGTAGGCACTATGTAGTCTTTTATTATAATATGTGCACTAACCTTGTTTGTGAGTTGTGTTAGTTTAATAATTTTTTTTCTTTTCTTCTTTCTTTTTGTAATGATCTATATATGGTGTACAATAAAGCATTTTTATATTGTATTGTATAATCTTTTATGATTTCTTCGTCCTCAGGTGACCACAGTCCACAAAGCCAACATCATGAAGCTCTCCGACGGTCTGTTTCTGGAGACATCCCGCGAGATGGCGAAGGAGTACCCCGAAATAGAACACGACGACATGATCATTGACAACTGCTGCATGCAGCTCGTGGCCAAGTAAGATATTATCTAAGTACTTTCTCTTACTGTACTTTTCACTACACATACACTTTTAGTAGCTAGGTACACATTGAATTGAAACTAGTTCTGCTTGCTCTCAAAAGGTCAAAGTCAAAATCATTTATTTCTTTAGGCTTACAAAATAAGCACTTAGACAAGTAATATTTTACACATTAAATTATTATCAAATAAAATTATTTTACTGTTCACTTAAATTTTTTGTCCACTAGTGGAAGAAGTGAAAAAGAAACCACTAGTATTTTTATCTCTTATATGTCTAATACATGGTTATTTGCCTATTTAAGTCTAAATAATATGATCTGGTCCTGCTGAATCAGTTATTTTGCTTCTTTAGAAAAATATTGAGTCCAGGTCTTTTAACATACTGCAGCACACACAGACATCTTACCCATATTTATTTTAATTTAATAATTGTTTGTTTTTTCTTAATTTAGTCAACTGTTTTTATGTTTTTGTTTTGCAGTGTACTGTATAATTTGTATGTGTGTGTCTGAAGTCGTTATTAACTAATTTATCCATCTATTTATCTACTTTGTTAAAGACATTCTTCGCTTCTAGTAAGAGAAGTTGCTATTTAGGTCTTACCTGTTCAGTTTCCAGCTATAATCCTCCGGTTTGCTCGCTTCTACTTATAAAAAATCCTGGCTCAGGGATAATCGAAGTGTTATATTCAGGTTTCAAGTGAGCGAACACGAAATGGCGTTCGACTCGGTCGGACGCCATTTTGTAGCATTTAGGAATTTACAAAATGGCGTTAAAATAGTCTGGTTAAAGCAACCACAGCACTGATTCATCGCTCTGTACTTTATTTATTTACTTATTTTATTTTCGGTTTTTAACAATATTCAAGAAATGAACAGCTAACTTAATGAATTCGTGGTATCTGACTAAATACTGAAGGCTAATTAAAAATTTCCACAAAAAGCTACTGAAATGAATACTAAACAAAGTTACGGTAAAAACACAATAGAACGGCCTCTCATTATATTATTCCAACTATTATTTGCTCATTTTTTTATTATCTCACTAGCGGATCTTCCCGGCTGCGCACGGTTTTAGTACGGATCCCTAACTTTTTGAAAATATAATATAGCCTTTGTTCACCGGGGATAGTGTAGCTTCCCAACGGCTAAATTTTTTTCTAATCGTTCCAGTCGTTTCGGAGCCTATTCATTACAAACAAACAAAAAATCAAACCTTTCCTCTTTATAATATTAGTATAGATTCTATTATTCTAACTATTGTTTTCATACATTTCAGGCCCCACCAATTTGACGTGATGCTAATGACTAACTTGTACGGATCCATTGTGTCAAACGTAGTATGTGGCCTGATGGGAGGCGCGGGACTTCTCTCAGGACGCAACTACGGTGATAACTACGCAGTGTTCGAGCCTGGCACAAGGAACACTGGTAAATATATTATAGAAATTATCCAAACAACGAAATAACCCGCATGTGGAATCTGCGAAAAGTAACAATAGTCCCAATAGTCATATCGACAACTCTTTCAATCTCTAGAATTCTTAGACATACCGAAGCACACATACGTTCTTCTCCAAAAAGCAGTAATTTTAAATACTTGTAGAATCGTGGGAAGTTTTTGCAAAGGGAACTCCCAAGCGTAGAACGCTCCACTGAAACGCACTTGGCTTAGGCCCGTGCGCTTTGGATAGCACCGGTTACCGAAACCGAGAAGATAAAAATCCTAAACTAAAATAATAATAATAAAAATCTTTATTTAGAACATGTTTAAATAGGATCATAGACAGTGGCGTGCCTAGTGCTTGAGAACAGCGCAAGCCTGAGATACGATTCGATAAATAACTAGGCCCCGGATTGCCGCTATCTTGATATTGCATATGTTTTTCTAAAACAAGGTCGTATTTGGAAAGCAAATACCCGCCGGGTGATTATGTAACTCGCGACCGGTTTGCGACAGGCGTAAATTAAGAAATCAGTGCTGTCAAACGTCAATTTTGTTTTAGTTTTACACCAGCTACAACGTCAAAATTGACGTTTGACAGCACTGATTGCTTAATTTACGCCTGTCGCAAACCGGTCGCGAGTTACATTATCACCATACCGATTTTATGGGAAATCCGTCATACATTTTTTTTTTTTTTTTTTTTTAATTTATTTACCAACTTAAAGATAGTTACATGAAAAAGCTTAAAAATAACACGTAGGAAACCACAAAGATTTGTATATGTGTTATTAGCTGAGAGTTAGCTGAATAGAATTTAATAAGTTTGACAATAAAGTCATTCAAATCCTTACGACTTACGAGAGCAATAATATTATCAGTCCGCTTAATCGAGTCTCTATTTGTAATTATTTTATTGAATGAAATGAAATGAAAGTTTATTTCTTTTAGGCTTACAAATAAGCACTTAGACAAGTCATATTTTATATATTTTATTTTTTATATTCATTATTATCAATTAAAATTATTTTATAGTTCACTTCAATTTTTTGTCCACCAGTGGAAGAAGTGAGAAGAAACCACTAGTATGTTCATAACTTATGTGTCTAGTACATATGATTTGCTTATCTGTAATTTGTTAGATTTTGAGTTGGAGCAAAACTCGTTCCAAGCTTTTTTATCTTCTAGATAATCTGATATTTTGTAATAAGCCTTTTTACAAAGAATATGCTTCACAATTTTTTTAAATTTATTTATTGATAATTTTTGCAACTCACTTGGAGTTTTGTTGTAGAAGCGTATACATTGCAATAAAATATTGTCCTATTACAGGAACCGCCATCGCCGGCAAGAACATAGCAAACCCCGTCGCCATGATCAACGCATCCATCGACATGTTACAGCACCTGGGGCATCACTTCCACGCGGACCTGATCCGCAAAGCTTTGCTCAAGACAATCAACGTGGACAGGGTTATCACCGTTGATTGTGGTGGCACCGCGTCATCTACCGAGGTGGTAGACAGTATCATGAATAATATTGGACGCTGCTAAAGCATGTTTCTAAACGCCACTTTTCAGGTATTTTTTTTTATGGGATGCACTCTACCCATAAATAAAAATACAAATAGAGCCTGTGCAAAAATAGAAGCGTCTTAGGAATTGAGGTCGCGCGTGTTCCAATGTACTACTTTTATGGTTTAAGATATTTATTTACTTCTCAAAAGATTAATAATCACTGGTGAGAAACAAAATAAGCTTATTATTATGTTAGTAGTTCGGTACGAGCTATATTATTAAAATTATGTGGGTAGTTAGCAAAAATACTATACAGAGCAAAGTAAAGGTAAAGGCGCGCACACACTATACACAATTTCTGAAATTGTGTATAGTGTGCTACGTTTTTGCTACGTTAAAATGTAAGTTCACCGTTTCGCCACGTCGTCGGTTCTCTTTTTGCACAGACTCTACCTGCGAAATAGCGTTTTCCAACCATGCAATAAACCTTTAAACTCATTAAACTTCTTGCTAGACTTTGAACTCAACTTCAACTTCTTGCTGCATGGCTCTGCGTCTGGATTGACGTAATTCTGCCAATGTTCGTCTTATGGTAGCATTGCAAGCTTTCTTTGTACGCAGTAGTACAGTTAACATTTTAGAAAGAGTATTTACTATAAGGAAAGCATTAAATGTGAATCAACAAAATGTACCATTAGATGGAGAAAATCGAAATAGCAGATGTCATGTGAATTTGACAGCTGCACTTTGAATCATCATCAAGCCAAACTTGATCCTAAGTTGTTATAGTCCGTTTGAGAAGTATAAGCTAAAGTGTGTTTATTTATAACAAGCGCTGTTTTATTCTATTCACTGGATTTTATCGAAGATACCGCTACTTAAGTGATCCACACCTTCCAGAGTTCAAGCAACAATGCTTGAACAACAATGCCGGAACAGAGTTCAAGTAACAATGCTTGAACTCTGTTCAGGTTATTTTTATTATATTTATTTGGGAAACTAACGTATCTTGTTATCAATAGATAGCCCCTCAATGATCTGATCATGTCAAAAGTTTTAAATGCAACAATAAATTCATTTAGATTTAGCGTTTTAATCCACTCTTACGCTCTGTAGAGGCGCTGATGTGCAAAATACAAACAGTTTTTTTATAACCAGTGTTGTTGTTACTTATTACTGAAGTATTTTCGTCCTGTTTTCTTGAAATATTAGTTACCATTATGAACATAATTAAGTATTGATCTTTGTTACGTATTTATTGTAGTGAAATAAAATTAATTATACCAAATCCAAATAAGTCTATTATTTTCCTTGCCTTTAACTGCGGGATACAACATAGATTTTACATACCTAAATCTAATGTCTATTGAAATTATTATTAACTAGCTGCGCCCCGCGGTTCCACCCGCGTGGTGATAGATAATTTGGATAATCCTACTAATATTATAAACGTCAAAGTTGGATGGATGGATGTTTGTTACTCTTTCACGTAGTAGTTTTGACTACTGAATGGATTTGCTAGCCGATGTAGAGTAACGTCATTCGTTGGCCGCTACGAAGGTTGGCCGTCAATAAATAAAGTTCTATAAGTATTAGGTAGGTATAGATAAAAATCGCCATGTTTATATTTCTTTAAAATGAGTATGACGTCTCTATTGGATACTAATAGTAAAACCAAACATCGATGTCACACAATCAATGATTTTATTCAAAGATAAATATAAAGTATGATTTTGAATCAATCGTGAATCCAGTATCAATTCAATCCCCAATCTCACGAAAAAAATCCGTAACTTGATTTTTCCTTCCTCTTCCCGTGATTATTCAACATCTCATTTTTCGATTTCGTCAAAAACACTAGGTGAAATGGCAGCTAGATTTTTCTCCAAACTGAAGGCACTGTCTAAAATCCGCGGGGCCGCAAATATGAGTACGGCTACTCTATCCGAATACGAACTCCAACACAAGACTCCACTTACGGGGAAGCACAAGCCGATTCCTCAAGCGCACTATGGTGGTAGGCATGCAGTTACCATGCTCCCTGGTGGTGGAATCGGCCCGGAGTGTATGGGACATGTTAAAAAGATCTTCAAGTAAGTTCTGTGTTAGATAACCTCATACATGAAGCTATAGTTATGGTTCAGGGTCATGAATTTTTATTTATTTATTTATTTAATGCTGGACAATTCACACAGCATTATCTAGCCCCATGGTAAGCAGAGCTTGTGTTATGGGTACTAGATAACTGATATACATAATACAATACATTACATAGATAGATATTTTTTATTATACATAGAAAACGACCAGAACACCCGAAACAAATATCTGCAGATCGTACACACATTTGTTCCGAGGCGGGAATCTAACCCGCAACCTCATGCGTCGCAGGCGGACCTTCGCCCATCGCGCCACATCGGTCGTCAATTAGTGCGAAGCTCAATTTATTTTGCTATCAAATTACAAGAAAATGATTCGAAATACCTAGTTTTTGAATGGATAGAGTCTGGAATGGAATAACCAAATATATACATGGCAAGCTGTGGAGCACACTATAGATCTAAATCCCCAAAATGGACAATAAAAGCTAGCATTTTTAATGCAAGAAAAATCCCAGGTAGGTTAGTATTTATTTCCAAGTATATGTAATTGTATGTTTTTTTTTTTGTATATAATTTATATTTACATTAGTCTATAATACGCCACCGTCTATACCTATACTATAGCTACGTGTCCATCCAAAGGTTGCCTGGAAGAAATCGCTCTTAGCGATAAGGCCGCCCATTGTGCATCTGTATCTCTGTTTGTTTGTTCTTTACTGTTTTTTTCTGTGTTTGGTGTGCAATAAAGCGTATTTGTATTGTATTGTATTGTATTGTTAGGTACTTGAGATGAGACCTAATATCACTGAAAGTAAAAATTCCCCATAGGTATGTATAGTGACATAGCTAGCTATCAGAATGATTTTTTTAAACATTACAGTTATATTGGTGCCCCCATTGACTTCGAGGTGTTGTCTATTGACCCAAATGTTGACAATGATGATGATGTTAAAAATGCCATCCTTACTATCAAAAGGAACGGTATTGGACTTAAGGTAAAGATTGAGAAGCGCAGTGTGGTGTAGCTTAGAATTTACACCGCGCCATACTCCCGCGGGTGTCGTAAGAGGCGACAGAGAGAACAATTTACAAACGGACTGCAATGCTCAATGAGATAAAACCCAATATGGCGGTTATCAGGGGAGGCCTGCATCCAGCATTGGACCAATATAGGCATCATGTTGAGATTTAGAAGATTGCCGTGTTATGCTGTCTTAGATTTGCACCACTACAACTCTTTCCATCCTGTACTAGACTAATATTGCCTGAAATAAATTATTTTATTATTAATTTAACCTCCTTATTGTATAGATCGAGCTCATCCCGCCATCTCCGCCTAGGGGACACCCCGGGCTAATATAATAATAATAATCCCGCAGGGCAGCTTGTGGCGAGCTGTTGGTGAGTAGCGACACCACGGGTACCGAGTGCTCCCGGGGAAGTTCCTGGTTCTCGTCTCCGCTTGCGGAGTGGCATCCCAAGAGAACCAGATCCCCACCTCTTGCTTGCCTTCATTGGCCGGTCTGAGTGGAGTCGCGAGAGATGCATCTTAGGATGTAGACTCGGGGGTGGAAGTGTCTAATGGCGTAATAGCGAGGAAACCCGCTCACGAGCAGTCTTCGTGATGGTGAAATCGGGGCCGCACCTCTCGACACCCTCAGTCGTTTGCGCTGATGTTGTTCCTCTCCGGTAATTTACTCCGGCTTTTTAAGGAACCCATCCAGCATTCGGCAAGCCACCGTCTGCCACTCTTCTTAACATTATGATTGACTTGTTTATGGCAGACGTCCGCAATCTCCCCTATAACCCGATTACCCAGTCCATCCATCCATCACAATAGCCTGGTTTTATTTCTTTCATTTTTTTTGCAATAGTCTCTACACCTGGTGGATACCATCTTTGGGTGTATCATATTGTGCACCCGAGGATGATACCCGCTATGTGTAGCCATCGCCTTTAGATTAACTTCTCAAAGGGCCTCTGTGCTGTTGGCTTCGGCCCCACGCAAGCCTTCCAAAGGACCGGGTCACTTTATGGCCCGAGATCATGGTAAATGAGAGACATAATAATAATAATTAATTTAACCTGTATTAATGTTTCACTTTACAGGGCAACATCGAGACAAAGTCCCAGGCTACGTACGTGACGTCACGCAACGTGGCGCTCCGCAACGAGTTGGACATGTACGTCTACGTGCTCAGCTGTAAATCCTACCCGGGGCTCGTCACTCGGCATAAGAACATTAATATCTGTGTTATCAGGTAAAATTTATAAGGCTGGTTTTAGTCACGCCGCTGGACGCGCCGCCGCGCCGCGCCGCTGGGCAGCGCGCTGGTAACGTTTACTGAACGGCTCTGCACAGTCTGCACAAGCGCGCGACTTTGTAACGCAACTGCTACCTGCAAACGCGCAAACTCTAACGCCGCGCGACTCTGCCGAAACGCGTAACAATAAAACCAGCCTTCTGAAAGGATACACTACCCTAATTATAATAACCCTAGACACACTCTCTGTCACTAAATTAACATTCTGTAATACAGCGACTGGACATCGATAGGTAAGTTTCATCCATCATCGTCACCACTGTGGCTACGTCGTTTTGACTCGACGAGTCAAGACGAATTTGCATCAGCTTTTCATCAAACTACCTATAATATTAAATGCGAAAGATTGAATGGATATTTGGATCTCGTCCTTGCGCTAAAACTACTCAATATATCGAACTGAATTTAATTAATAAATACCTGAATAATTTTTTGTCTCAGAATTTAAGTTAGAAATCAAAATTAAATTCTAAATAACTAGGTATTATGTGTGTAGTAAGATAGGTATTAAGCTTTTAGTATATATAAGGTATAATCTTGTTTCTTTTTTATGTGACTCTTCTGAGTGATTAGATATAATATAATTGGTTTATAATTTTAACTTGAAATGGTAAATTAAGCATATTATTAAGTCTATTGTATATAGCCACCTAGCATTTAATTTAACTTTAAATTTATGTTGCAATACCCTTGCAGGGTGCATGTTGGACTTATATTATTTTTTAAGAACTTTTGTACACATGTAAGCAATAAATCATTGAGTATTGAGTATTGAGTAGTAGGTAGTGATTATGAATACAATTGAGAGCATCGAATACTGTCATAAATGGTGTAAAATTATGTTAATCCAGGCAGAACACGGAAGGCGAATACGCCATGTTGGAACACGAGTCCGTCCGCGGAGTCATTGAGGCCATGAAGATAGTCACGGAGTCCAACTCCAAGCGCGTCGCTAGGTTCGCCTTCGAATACGCACGCAAAAACAAACGGAAGAAGGTGGGTACTATAGGTACTCGTACCTACTTTTTCTAAGCTCGGTGCCAGAGAGCTTGGCAATACAGGTAGTTGACCTATCTCCTTTACGAAATCAAAATGGGTGCCCCATTTTGATTTCGTAAAGGATATAGGTATACCCTAAAATATTGCCTTTTTGGCTAATTATACAATTCTTTGGAAAGTTATGATTACCTACGCATAAAATTACCTGGTTGCCTAGAAGAGATCGCTTCTAAGCGATAAGGCCGCCCATTGTACTTGTCGCATGTAATGTCTTTTGTAATGATCTGTATCTGGTGTTCAATAAAGTATGTTTGTATTGTATTGTATAATTAATTACAGACTAATATAGCCATGGGCGTACCCAGGGGGGGGGGGGGGGGCAGGGGGAGGCAGCTGCCCCCCTGGAAATCTCGCAGGAGATGTATGAACTCGCCTAATTACATTACGAAAACAGCCCTAGAAATTTTACTGGCAATGCCTTATTCCGCGGCTACCTACAATTGAAAGATCATTCAGTACACTCAGACGCGTGAAAACGTGGCTGAGATCAACAATGATTGAAGACAGGTTAAATGGACTTTGTTTGCTCAGTGTACATAAAAAAACTTGTAAACAGTATGGGCGATTCTTTCACGGAAGACGTTATAAACCGTTTTGCAGAAGATCCTCGAAAATTACTTTTAAAGTATAAACGATTTAAATAAAATAAAAATGCATGCATAGTCAAATTCACTTTTTTTTATTTAACTACCTATAAAAGATCATTTGCGGCTGTTCGCCCTACACCTTACACTTCATATACCTAATGTTTCATGTAGCTGTGTTTGTTTAGTGTGTATGAAAAAATACGCGGACGATCCGACCTAAAAAATCTTACTTGCCCCCCCCTAGGCCAGAAGCTGGGTACGCCCATGAATATAGCCCTATTTTGAATTGATAAACGTTTTCGATAACTAATACCTAAATACAGACCCAATATACCCTTAAGGTGAAATGAGTCCCAAAACCCACGCATTTATTTTGATGATGATCCACAGTTTAGGATATTAGTTAGTAAGTTATGGGAGTCGAAAAACGATTGACTAAACTTGACTCGATAGAAAAAAATTACAAAGTTTCCTCTAAATCTTCATTTTAACAGAGATATCTTCATTTTAACAGAGATATCTCTATGGAAAAACCAGTTTTATTTGTTAGTTATTTAATATTATTGTAATGAAATTTCTTCTACGTGTTCCCTAATAAATACTTTAAGACGATTATGACATGACAAATATGATATATTTTTGAGAAACAGTATTATTTTAGAGCAATAACAAATTTAAAAATAAAAACCAGTGAAATTGCGCACGGGCCGATCATTCGGCCGCTCTTGCCTCCCTTTCTCGCCTTCCCCGCGCGGCGTTCGTTCGTCCTTGTCTCGAAAAGGTGAGCTCATTTCGCCTTAAGTGAGACAAATAAAGTAGATATATGAGTTACCTATATTAATTGTGTGTTAGATTTCATAATACCTACATCTATACTAATATTATAAAGAGGATTGATTTTTTGTTTGTTTTTTTTTTAATGAATAGGCTCCGAAACTACTGGACCGATTTGAAAAATTATTTCATCGTTGTTGGGAAGCTACACTATCCCCGGTGAACATAGGCTATATTATATTTTCAAAAAAGTTAGGGATCCGTACTAAAACCGTGAGAAGCCGGGAAGGTCCGCTAGTAATTTATATATTTCATCAGCCATGTTAATGTAATTAACACATATCATAGGTTTAAAATTATCGTTTGAATTATTCTGGGCTATATCTATTACTTGTTTCTTGATTCCTAGTACGCGATTACTTTGATACTCTGAACGCTGAAGGCGCTGTAGCGCTCATTAGAGGAGGCCTTTCCAACATTGGACTGAAATAGGGTAATGATAATAATAATCTTTGACTCATAAGATTTCTTTGCCCTCAGGTGACCACAGTCCATAAAGCCAATATCATAAAGCTCTCCGACGGTCGGTTTCTCGAGATTTCCCGCCAGATGGCGAAGGAGTACCCAGAAATAGAACACGAAGACATGATCGTAGACAACTGCTGTATGCAACTCGTGTCTAGGTAAGATATTATCATATGAGTACTTTCTATACTGTACAGTAATAGAGGTATACATATATAAATAAATATAATAATAATACAGTAATACCTCGCTTTACGCGACTCCGTTATGCGCGTTTTCACTTTAACGCGAATTTAAAATTTCGCGCTGAAATGCCTCGCATTACGCGAATTGCTTTGGTACTTAAGAATATTCTGAATATGTATGTAGAAAATGTAGATATTACCTTCTCTCTGGTCGCGGGAACCCCCCTTTCTCTGACCTTTCTGATTGAAGAATTGGGGATTCACCGTCCTACTCCTACGACTTAGTACCATGGTGATTCCCTTGTTTGTTTCTTATTGTTTATCTCGGCTGTAAAAATGAAACGCTACCCAAAAGACAATAGATGTATTTTTCCGAAAAATATGTACCTAATACACATTTTGCGTAAAGTTTCCTTTGAATTAAAGTGATTAATTCAAATGATTTCTTTTTTTTTGTATATACCTTTGGCTATAATAATCGTACACCCCGATATACGCGAATTTCACTTAAGGCGAAATAAGTTCGCTTTTTCGAGACAAGGACGAACGAAGGCAGCGCGGGGAAGGCGAGAAAGGGAGGCAAGAGTCTGCGGCAGAATGACCGGCCCGCGCGCAATTCACTGGTTTTTATTTTTAAATTTGTTATTGCTCTAAAGTAATACTGTTTCTCAAAAAACGATGACCATAATTTTCTAAAGTATTTATTAGGACACGTAGAAGAAATTCCATTATAATAATATTAAATGACTAGCAAATAAAACTCACTAATTTCACCTTAACGCTATTTTTTGGGGAACGTATCCCTCGCGTAAAGCGAGGTGTTAGTTAAAGAAGACTTTCTTCACCTCTAGTAAGTTGTTATTTATTAGGTCTCACCTGAGCTGAGATATATCATTAATTCATTATCATAATGATGTTAAACAGAAAGTACTCTTAATACTGTAGATAGAAAATTTTACTCAAAGAAACCATTCCTTTATTTTTGAAAAGTAAGAAAACCGCATTCAAAGATCTTTTAAAATTCTCTTGCCACACCCGGGAAGCGAACCGACTAAAATCTGTAAAAATTATACCTTGTACTTTTATTGCATCAATCGTTAGGTTCAAATATAATGATGAAATATTTCTAACAAACTTGATAAATTAAATGAAAGGAATACCATGAAATCTGGACTTATAAATTCAAAGGGTCAAGTTACCTTAACCTTAACTCAAACTCTACTATATTATTCTATTGTTTCTTTACCTTTCAGGCCCAGCCAATTTGATGTGATGCTAATGACTAACCTATATGGGTCCATCGTATCAAATACAGTGTGTGGCATGTTGGGTAGTGCGGGATTGCTCTCAGGACGGAACTATGGAGACCACTACGCAGTGTTTGAGCCTGGCACAAGGAACACTGGTAAATATAATGCTAGGAACATAGAGACACTAGGACACTAGCGAAACTCCATACCGTTCAACATAGAATGCGGTCTACTAGGTAGGTCTTGAAACATGCTGGGTGGGGTGGGGTTAAATGTCTATCCAGCACACATTTACCTAATACTCTGTCACTATTATACAATACTCTCATATGTATCTAACACAATCATCACCCAGGAATAGTTAGTGTCAAGTTATTGTGTTGTTCAAAAGATTTAGGGTAAAAATTTGTTTATGCTTATCTGTAGGTAGATAGCGTTCAGCATATTTCTCTTTAATTCAATATAATTATTTTATTGTGCTATTCCTTCGTTCCAGGAACCGCCATCGCCGGGAAGAACATAGCAAACCCCGTCGCCATGATCAACGCATCCATCGACATGTTAATACACCTGGGCTATCACGTCCACGCGAATCTGATCCTCAAAGCTTTGAACAAGACAATCAACGTGGACAAGGTTTACACCATTGATGTGGGGGGCACAGCCTCATCTACCCAGGTGGTAGACTCTATCATTAATAATATTGGTCGCTAGAGCGTGTTGCTAGAGAACAATTTGCAGCACTGCCTGCCTGCATCCCGTAAAAAAAATACAAAAACAAAATACCTGCGAAATAGCATTTTCCAAAAATAATAACAAATGGCACAGATGTCTGTCAATGTCAAGTGAATTTGATAGCCGCACTTTGAACCATCATCAAGCCAAACATGATCCTAAGTTGCCATAGTCCGTTTGAGAAGTAGAGCAAAAAGTTGTTTATTTATAACAAGTGCTGTTTTATTAAATTCACTGGATTAGATAAAATAAGCAAAGACGGTTACGCTATTTAAAAGTGGTAATAAATCTGTGACGTCACCAGAGTTGTAACCAACAACATCGTGTAATTTGCAAAAAATATACATAATTTAGTTGAAACAAAGCGAAATTTTTTTTTTAGGCTATTATCTGACAGGTTGACCACAATTTGTAGCATATTTTCAATGTTGTCAAATAGCCTATTGTCAAAAATGTTAAACGCAACAATAAATTCATTTGGGGTCAGCATTTTAATGCACACGCAGCTGTGCTAAAACAAACAAAAGTTTAAATTTTTTTAACCAGTGGTGTGTTACTTATATGAAACACAAATAAACATTTTCTATTTCTATTACACTGTAATAATGAACATAATACCATTATGAAAATAATTAAGTATTTTGTTACGTAATTTATTGTAGTGAAATAAAATTAATTATACCAAATCCAAATAAATCTATTAATTTCCGGGCCCTGCCCGTGGTCTACCTACATAGTGCACCTGACTGTACTAGGGGCAATTTTTTCTTCCGTGATCCACCTGTATTTTATATAATGTACTACGTAGAACTTATAATATATAACTCAGTGGGTATTATAACATACTTTGCCGTTTTCTTGGACTATATGTTTTTTAAAATAATTAAATCGTAGACATTTTTTCCCTAGGTCATTCCATCCCCACTTTATCAGTCCGCGCCCGACACAAACATGCTTGGAACCGGGAGCTGTCATCCCTCTTCTAAGTAAAAATTCTTTCAAGTCGTTTATAGATTATACATACATACATATCGTTTTATACGCGTAATAAAAACTCTTTGTACCTTCCAAGTCCTAGTGAATTATGGCAACACATATACTAAAGCCCCATAAAATTGAAAACGTACGTTCATCCGAGTGGTTTATCCACGTAGATAATTTTTTGAATTAGTCGAGTTATTCAAACGAGAATAACAGCTGTCAAATAACTCCTCGCCAATTTATATCCTACTCAAACGTGGTAGAGAGTAATTTAGCCTGCTCAAGGTTTGACAGATCAAAATACCCGGCCATTTTCCATGATGGCCGCCGCAGATGGCCGTAACGACATCTATGTGGAGTTTAGTGAACTTATTTAGTGTCATCGCGAGCGTTCATGGCTTCGGTAGTGTTTTTATCTCCGCGTGTAATTGTTTGCAACCATTGTTTTATGGAAATATGACGTGAAATGTGGAGCAGCGACATATATTATCTATCTCTAACAATTACTTCTTAGCCTTAAATCGTTCGAGCTGCTAAAACTTACGTAGGGTATTATCAAGTCGTAACGTATAAAAATAATGATTATAACAGCAGCGCCGCAGTATTCTGTTTGAATTGTCGTGAACCCTATTGTGGAATCGATTTTTAGGTGTTATTATTGAAATTACTAAGGTGCTCGCTAGTGATTTATTAACCATTTCCAGGACGAAACTCTCGACTCTTGAATAACTCTGCGTAAGGTTCGAGTTATAATCGATCAAGTTAATAAAAAATGCATAATTTCCCCCATGTTTCGTGAGGGTTCGGGTCAGTAACGCCGATTTGAATATCGAATGTTGTTTTTCAAGATTTTTCTAAATGAAAATATCAATGAGTGAAATAACTGGTGAAGTGATTTTGTGAAGATATTATGTTTCATTTGGTGATTGTAACCTGTTTTGTGCAAGGTTAGTAAACAAAACATTTATTTTAATGCTTCCTGCGGTTTCGAAGGTGTTTTTGTTGGTAAAAATTAGCTGTTTTATATTCCAGGTGTCGATCTAAATCGACCGGATATTTCAGTCAGATTCGTTTCATAGTTTTGAAGTAAACAAATATCAAATAGACAACCTATTTTAGGATAACTTATTTCATTTAAGTACCTATCTGAGATATTATTTACCTTTTTAATGTGAGTAAAGATTAGGTGAATAACTTACATAGGTTGTGTCCAATAAAAAATAGATACCTCCTCTGATTCTATCCTCTATTTCTCTCTATCTATCCTCGATTTATTATCCAGGACTGTCAATGATTGCAAGATATTGTAATAAACAAAAGAAAGGTAGATAAAGTAAAACAAATGAAGCATGCTGGTAAGTTTTTATTGTCCTTGGTTTAATCATACAAATTATGCACACTGTTGTCATAAATATAGGCCCACAATATATCAAACAAAAAATACTATGCCACTTTAAAAAAATTACCTATAAGTAAGTAATATTAATCACTTTCTTTCATCATATTACTATACCTATTTGTCTGGTACTGAAAACTTATTTAGAACAGCTATCCTATTCAGATGCATTGTATTTCATTACATAATGAATAAATATATAAATAATGCTGGATAATTCACATGTTATCTACTCGAGCTAAGCAGAGCTTGTGTTATGGGTACTTGATAACATACAAAATATACATTACATTGATATATATTTTTAATTATACATAGCAAACGACCAGAACACCCTGAATAAAGATCGTACAAATATTCGACCTGAGGCCACCTCCTGTGTCGCAGGCGGACCTTTGTCCATTGCTCCACAGAGGTTGTCATTGGTTCAAATAAATACAAATATAAATCAGAAGAAAAGGAATGAATAAGCAGCAAAAATAGTGATGATTGACAATATAATTATTAATACTTACATCTGGAATGTCCTGCAGAGCTAAATGCAATATTATTCAGAATTATTTGAATTATTGCAGAAATATTTTCCATTCTTTGACCAAAAAAAATCCAGGTTATCTCTCATTTTATAATGTTAATAATGCATGTTGCTCTGAATTGCTTTTTATTGACTGCATTCATGTTTATTAAACGGTTTTTTTTTGGAGAATCTACATAAATCCTGTAAAGGTGTTGCAATGTTCTGATCTGAGTTCTAAGTCTCTAGACAGACAGACCGCATTTCAACTGCAATCCAACCGCAAATTTGCAGTTCATTTCATGGTTTGCGGTTCTATTGCAGTTGTGTCAACTGGAACCGAAAGAGTAACAAACATCCATCCATACATACAAACTTTTACGTTTATAATATTGTAGTATAGTAGGATTATAGTTAAGTTATTAAGTTCAATGTATTAAGTTTAAGGTTGTTTGGTAGACATATTTCTTGAATTGTAACATGGTCAGTCATTCATGATACAGTTCAGATGTATATCATTATTTGACGACCGATGTGGCGCGGTGGGCGAAGGTCCGCCTGCGACGCAAGAGGTTGCGGGTTCGATTCCCACCTCGGAACAATTGTGTGTACGATCTGCAGATATTTGTTCCGGGTGTTCTGGTAATTTTCTATGTATAATAAAAAATATCTATCTATTTAATGTATTGTATTATGTACAGTCGTGGTCAACTAATTAGGGACTTTCAAGATAGTGAAGAGCAATAACCGGTTATGTACATATAAATATAAAACCCTATTGATTTCTCAGCACCTATTATTTGCATAATTTGGTCTGATTATTAAGCTATAAATGGCTGTAAATAAAAGAATAAATAAATAGAAAAAAGTATTTAATATCAAAGGTTGAACATGTATAAAATTTTAAGGTATAATTCTGTAGCTGGACATTTAATTAAGGACAGTAAACTATAATGAAAAATAGAGTTAAACAAAACTAATAATCTGCAGTATTATAATATATTTAACAGCTCCATTTTATTACGTGTAAAATCAGTACCCAGTAGCAAAACCTTTGTTAGTAATTACCGCTTGACACCGATGTGGCATTATCAGTTTCTGGCATGTTTCGACAGGAATGTTTGCCCATGCCTCACAAAAAGCTTCATTAAGTTCATCTAAAGTTGTTGTACGATAAGTGGCAAGTTTTTTCTTGATTTCGTGCCAAAGGTGCTCGATTGGGTTAAGGTCCGGGCTATTTGCTGGCCAATCTAGCACTGATACTGACTGACTGGTAAGAAACGACTTGACTGAACGGGCGGTATGTTTCGGGTCGTTATCATGCTGAAACGTCCATATAATAGGGAGATGCTCCTCAGCATAGGGAAGCATCGTTACCTCAATATTGCCTTGTATTGATGTTGGTCTAAGTTACCCTGAACTTTCCTCACAGGTCCCACTCCACGTCCAGAAAATGAACCCCACATTTTAATGTTTCCACCGCCATGTTTCACCTGCTTTTTTGTGAATCTTGGATTCATTTCCGCTTTTACTGGACGCCGTACGTATTGCCTTCCATCTGAAGAAATCAAATTAACCTTGGTCTCGTCAGAGAATAATACATGTTGCCATTGGGCGTAGATTCAATGTACATATTTACGTGCAAACGCCAAACGAGCATTTCTATATTCTTTCTACAACAACGGTACTTTGCGAGCCACTCTTCCGAACAACCCTGCTTCTACCAGACGTCGTCGAACGGTCCTCGCTGAGACACCAGCTCTTTCGTCTGTCCCAAACACTTCGTGTTTAATTAAAATAGAGCCTACTTCTATCATACTACTTTTATCATTACCTATCCTTATAGAATGGAATAAAAGCTAAAGGATTATGAAATAAGACTAAAAATCATTAGACTTTTTATGCTCTCAAACGATTTTCACCTGTGCCAACTCAATTAAATGTAAATAAGTGCCTGTTTAAAGTATTTTCCTTGAAGCACTAAACATTATTGATAAAATTGGAAGAATTCATAACTTTTGGACAGATTGTCGCTAAGCAAATATGCAGCGTGAAATTAAATGTTAAATAATCCGGCTAAATTAAAATAATACTCTCTGTAAGAAATATGTATGGTCTGGAAATCGTAGTTAATAAGTAACCAACTGTTTGCAACACGGGACGTCAAAACTGAGATTCGTTAGGGATGGCACTGTTACAAAGACAAAAAATCTCTAGTGATTTTAATCTTTGTTTTTGACCACATAATGTCGATTTGTAAATTGAAATAATTAGATTCTGCATAGAATTGACGTCAGGATAATAAAAAGTAATAAATCTAATAGAATGTATATGTGAAATCATTGGAATTCTATTAGGCCTGCATAATTTCGTGGTGATAACCCTAAAAATCAGCTGATTTCTTATGTTTACAAACATTCTACATTCTGGATGGATAGACTATAATTATACTTACATGTAAAAGAAATGGAATAATTTTAAGACTAGTTGAAAAAAAAAACACAATTTGGCTTAACTAGAGATTGTCTCTAATTAGTTGACCACGACTGTATATCAGTTATCTAGTACCCATAACACAAGCTTTGCTTACCATGGGGCTAGTAATGCAGTGTGAATTGTCCAGCATTATTTATTTATTTATATTTATCAAGACTCAAGAAATTTGTCTACCAAATCTTAAACTTAATAACACAAAGTCCGAATGATAAAGCAAAACATTAAAATTGTCTCCACAAAAAGCCAGTAATTCCACAGCATGGGAAATGTAACTCACTAACCGAGATAGCAGAGAACAGGTTTGCAAAACAAGTTTTATGGGAGTAGTGTTTCATTTCATTCTTGCAACCTCGAGACTAAAGTTTAGGAGTTATCTCAAGGAAGGAAAGGAAAGAAAGAAAGAAATCATCATCAGCCTATGTTAGTAATTCTCCCCTTATGAGCGCCATAGCGCCCTGTCTTCAGCTTGACGTATCCAGCATCTACCTGCAGTCTTTCGTAGGTCGTCATCCCACCTGGTCGGAGGGCGCCCTACTCTATGTTGACCGAGTCGTGTTTTTCACTCAATGACACGTTTGCCCCAGCGGTTGTCGGTTCTTCGCGAGATATGGCCGGCCCATTGGCACTTCAGCTTGCTAATTCTTAGAGCTATGTCGATAACTTTGGTTCTCTGTCGGATGTATTCGTTACGAATCTTATCCTTCAGAGAAATTCCGAGCATAACTCTTTCCATAAGTCGCTGAGCGACATAATAAGCTAAGTAATAATAACATAATATAATTTGATTTGAACATAGAACTTCCTCCGCTTTTGTTTTTCGTCCGTTTAAAATAAAATTGGTATCTTCATCAGCATCAAAAGATCATTAACCAGACTTATATAAACTTATAATTTTGCTTTAAAATTTGTTTTAATTAAGTAGGTACACGTGTCTAAAAGTCATATAATTGTATCACAGGTTGTAATTTTGTATGTTACTACATTATGATTTCAGAAACTCGAAATACCCACTAGCCTAGCGGCTTTCCCGGGATTAAATTTCTCGATCCACGCTCAAAAATAAGAAAACTTTGTTATGAAAATCATAAAAAAAGCATTATAAAATTAATTTTGTTATGTTTTATTGCCATGTTTAAGTGTTATCCGAGTTTTAAATAATGTCCGAGTACGGTCGTATTTTTTAACAACACTCTACGACGCTTGCTCGCTCATTTTTAGAACTTATCACTTTTTAATCCCACTAGCAAAACCACGGGGAAAAGCCGGTCGCTCTCTGTTTTGGTTGGCCGGTAGAAAATAACAAGGCATTAAGCCCATAATTTTTTAAAATCATAACTATGGCGCGGTCGCACGCGTAAGAATTGACCCCTCCAATGGATTTCGGGTCCTCGGATGGTGTCGTCGTAAGAGCCGACTAAGTAAGAATAAGACCCCTACAACTCAGCCCTTGGAGTGCCTTGGATGTCGTAAGAGATTCATCCTTTATCCCGCTGTCTGTCTGTCCGTATGTATGCTTAGATCTTTAAACTACGCAACGGATTTTGACGCGGCTTTTTATAATAGATAAAGTGATTCAAGAGGAAGGTTTATAAACCATTTGACACATAGATTTCCACTCAGGCGAAGCCGCGGGGTGCAAGTAGTTAATAAATGTACAGCAAGAGATGAATGTGATTCAAGAGGAAGGTTTATGTGTATATAATACATGCATTTGCACCCGTGCGAAGCAGGAGCGGGTCGCTAGTTTATTTATATTTTAGTGGACGTATGTTATGTTCATACAAATATCATAGTGCACAGCTGGACATAGGCCTGCCCCTGTGAGCGCCACAGCGACTCGGCAAACGTAGTGTTGAATGCCCTCTGAATGAGGACCTGCGAAAGACTGTAGGTATCTACCTACCTAGGCTAGGACTTACGTTTGCCGAGTCGCTGTGGCGCTCACAGGGGCAGGCCTATGTCCAGCTGTGCACTATGATAGGCTGACGATGATGATTTTTATTTGTCTCAAATACCTTATTGATAAAAATACTTACTTGTTTACAGTTCAAGCAAAACCACAGGCAGAAGCCAGTTGCCTTATATCCTCCACTAGTACACGTTAAACCCTTCTCCTATTTTCGTTTCGGCGAAAGGAACTCGACACCGAAAGTACTACGTACTATTCTCGACACGTGACAGTACGATGCAAGGAAATTCGATATTATAATGCCTTCCGATTCTTAGTATTTCAATGGGCATCTTGGATTTCGGCTGAGGGACTCTATAATGGTTGTTCGGTTCAGATCTTTGAGTATAGGTTTCTTCCTACAGTTTTTGATCATTTCATTGATTGCTTTTTTGACGACCGATGTGGCGCGGTGGGCGAAGGTCCGCCTGCGACGCAGGAGGTTGCGAGTTCGATTCCCGCCTCGGAACAATTGTTTGTACGATCTGCAGATATTTGTTACGGGTGTCCTGGTCGTTTTCTATGTATAATAAAAAATATGTATGTAATGTATTGTATTATGTTTATCAGTTATCTGCTTAACATGGGGCTAGATAATGCTGTGTGAATTGTCCAGCATTTTTTTTTATGCTTTCATAATTATAGGTAGATGATATGGGTATTTTACTCACTATAGTATGTAATCTTGTTTCTAGTGTGTATGTACTAGTATGTAATGTAGTCTGCGCCCCGCGTCTTCGCGTGGAAATTTTCATGTCAAATAAATAAATAAATAATAAATATAAATAAATAATGCCGGACAATTCACACGGCATTATCTAGCCCCATGGTAAGCAGAGCTTGTGTTATGGGTACTAGATAACTGATATACATAATACTATATATTACATAGATATTTTTTTTTTATTATACATAGAAAACGACCAGAACACCCGGAACAAATATCTGCAGATCGTACACACAATTGTTCCGAGGCGGGAATCGAACCCGCAACCTCCTGCGTCGCAGGCGGACCTTCGCCCACCGCGCCACATCGGTCGTCAATAAACGAAATATAAACGTCGAAATATAAACTATTTGACAACCTTCCTCTTGAATCAATCTATCTATTAACACTTTGATTGCTGAAATCACACGGTATGTGTTTTCTACAAGTGACTAATATGCGTAAATCCACACTAGCGCAGCGGCTGAGAAAATACAGATCTGTGTGACTCAGCACAGCCGTAATATTTTTCGAACGAAACGCATGTGCGGCGCAACACAACCGCTGTGTAGAGCGGCAGCACGAATTTTTTAGGTTAAAAAAAAGATCGCAGTCGTCGAAAAAAAATCGCAGTCAAAGTGTTAAAAAAAACCGCACCAAAATCCGTTGCGTAATTTTAAAGATCTAAGCATACATAGGGAAGACAGCGGGAAGCGACTTTGTTTTATACTATGTAGTGATATAGATTTCACACAGCTACAAAGATAACTCAAACCCAAACTTAAATTAACAGTGAAAACTAATCCACTTAATTTAAATAATTCATACCTACCCTCCGGCTAGTTAAGATCAAAAGAATATAACTTGTAAGCCCCCGCTTTACTTTGAAGTTAATGTGGAGATGGACCTCCAAACGTCAGCTACATTCAAAAACATCATGATTTTCAGCTCAGTCGCTTGGTAGATTAGCTAATATTATTCTTCGGCTTCGTCTTTAAAGGTGGCACTTCACATGGCTATTTGTGTTCGCTATTGGGTGTTTGTAGTATTTGGCAAAATATATGACGTTCAGACGAACATGCAAAAAGAGGCAAATACGACCATCCACACATGGCACACAAATAACAAACACACAAACATTTGGCAGCAGACTGAGCAAAACGCAAGGTGCCAATACGGCCATTGTGTGGACGGCTTATTGCGTATTTGCCTATTTGACTGCTTTGATGTGCCTCGAGAAACCGACAAGCGCACGGTAACGCGTATTTGGTAATGGCATTATTTGTCAAATAGGCAAATAAGGCGAACACTTTGTCAAATAAACTGTCCACACATGGTAATTGTTTGCCAAATATGCCATATACACAAATACAAATAGCCATATGAAGTGCCACCATAAGGATTTGTCTGCGTTTTCTTCTGGTTGGTTTGGGGCTAGGGAATGCTGTGGGTATTGTATTGCATCATTTGTTTTTTACATAGGATGGATTCTCTATAGTGCAATTTCAATAAGGCTCTAGACAGACGGACCGCATTTCAACTGCAATCCAACCGCAAATTGCAGTTCAGTCGCAGTGTTTTGACCATACCCCCGCCCGCACTACTTTAACGCTCCGCCCCCCCTAGGTATGGTGCAGTTCGTATGCAGTTTGAATGCAGTCGATGTGCAGTTCACACGACTGCACACTACAAACAAGATTACATACTATAGTGAATAAAATACTTATATCATCTACCTATAATTATGAAAGCATAAAAAAAAAAAATGCTGGACAATTCACACAGCATTATCTAGCCCCATGGTAAGCAGAGCTTGTGTTGTGTTATGGGTACTAGATAACTGATACGTATACATAATACAATACATTACATAGATAGATATTTTTTATTATACATAGAAAACGACCAGGAGACCCGGAACAAATATCTGCAAATCGTATAAACAATTGTTCCGAGGCGGGAATCGAACCCGCAACCTCCTCCGCGTGTGTAGTGATATCGATTTTACACAGCTACCTAGATCAAGCTCCAAATAACACAGTACAAAGATAACTCAAAGCCAAACTTAAATTAACAGTGAAAACTAAGTTTTGACCATACCGCACTACTTTAACGCTCCGCCCCCCCTAGGTATGGTGCAGTTCGGATGCAGTTTGAATGCAGTCGGTGTGCAGTTCACACGACTGCACGCCGACTGCGATTGAACTGCAATCGGACTGCGCGTTTGGTTTGCAGTTCTATTGCAGTCGTGTCAACTGCATTCAAACTGCACCTGAACTGCAATTTGCGGTTGGATTGCAGTTGAAATGCGGTCTATCTGTCTACTAGAGCCTAAGATGGTGGGGGTCTAATTTTCTATTCCACTTAAAACTATTTAACGTGAAACTGATTTATAAGAATAAAAAAAACTAAAAACCGACAAAGAATCCCTTAATTTAACACCTTTATTTTGATCGCTGATTCCGCTACACAGTTCTTTAACTTATGCGGTAGTCAGCCCACAACTGTACCCTATCCTATACTATAAGTCTCTTGTTTCAAATAAAGATTTTAGTTTTGCGAGGAAAATACAAATTAAGTCTGAAATTTAAAAAAATTATGGGGTCCCATATGTACATTGTGTGATGGCGCCCCGCCGCTTCGCCCACGTGGAAATCTAATCTATGTGTCAAATATTTTATAAACCTTCCGCTTAACCACTCTCTTTTAAAAAAAACGTGGAAAATATCTTGGTAAAAAACGTTGAAAAAAAAAAACTCATCAAAATCCGTTGCTTAGTTTTTTTCACACTTTGACTGCGATTTTTTTTCGAGGACTGCGATCTTTTTTTTAACCTAAAAAATTGGTGCTGCCGGTTTACACAGCGGTTGTGTTGCGCCGCACATGCGTTTCGTTCGAAAAATATTACGACTGTGCTGAGTCACACAGATCTGTATTTTCTCAGCCGCTGCGCTAGTGTGGATTTACGCATATTAGTCACTTGTAGAAAACACATACCGTGTGATTTCAGCAGTCAAAGTGTTAAGGATCTAAGCATACATAGGGAGAGACAGTCCAGCCAAACCAAAGCCCAAATACCTCCGACGAAATTATACCGCCACTAAACAGCATGCGTATCTATTTTTATTTTATAATTACACACAACTTTTTAGTTACACAGAAACAAAAACACATAATTACAAATACATGTATTTTTACATACCTATCGGTTCTAATTACACAGCACAGTCATTCATTCGATTGTATCCAAAATATTACGCAATCACACATCATTATCATAATAAATTAATAAATATAAATAAAAGTTATATTGTTCCAAAGAGTTGCTTATAGTTTTTTTATTTTTTTTAACGCTAAACTTACTACAATCTAAAATTATACTAAAACATTGGTGAAATGGTTGTCTTGCTTCATTATGGCACGCGGCAGCGTGTCCAAGCCAAGTTCAAGCAAAGGAACGCGCCGAGTGTATCATTACACGAACCACTTGGTGCCACTTTTGACCCTTCTATAACTCAAAACCTCTTTAACGTAAACACATAAAACTACGTCTGTTTACTTATATCCATAAGGCCAAGTCAAATCTAACCTACATAGATTTGACTTCGCACTCATTTAGATCTCCATTCTTTTTGCCGCGAAGCCCACAGCCGTTATCGTTTTTAGACATTTGTTCAAAATCGCAATACAAACTTAGATTTTAATAAGTATTAGGTAGTTTACATTTTGCAAAAGTGATGCATAGCTTGCTACTGTGACTTCTACCCCCGTATTAGTTTAGAAACTGTGTTACGGCAGAGTAGGATCGCCACAGATACCAGCATAAGTTGCGACGTGAATCAGCGCCGAGCGCTGTGTAGGTCACGCAATAGTGGTCATGTATCATGTCAGTGTATCGTTCTTTTGGTCGCCTCAAAGGGTTAATATACTGAAAATCAGTGTTTTGCTCTTAGAGCAAAGCTTTTCGTTGAGCTATTACCTTTTTGACAGGCTGCAGCACGCACACAATGTTTAAATCTCCACTTATTTTTTATACTATTACTTATTGTTTACTATTACTTTTAATATTGTTACCTTTATATCATGTGCTGCAGTGCGTCGAATAAATGCTTTATCTACCTATCAGACAGACAGCGGGAAGCGACTTTGTTTTATACTATGTAGTGATTAGGTATAAGAATGTATGGGATCACCTCGGGATCATACCTATACCTACCTACAATAGCGTAAGAAATCGACGAACAAAAAAAATACAAAATACATAATTATTTATTTGCTACTTCACTTCAATATGTACACATTACTGGCGGCCCCCGCACGAGTCAAGCCTGTGTCGCGGGAAGCCTGTTTATAAATTATTTATTCATAAATCATTTAATTATTCTCGTGTTTTAATTATTTTATTCGTTCCTAATTTGTTATCTTTATTATTATTAGTTCTTAAGTTGTATTATTTTATTTGAAACACAAATAAACATTTTCTATTCTATTCTATTCTATAAAGGTAACTTTAACGATAGAGATTTAAAGAAACTGATACTGATACAGGGCAAAGAAAAATAATAAGAGACATGCATACAGCCGAACATAGAACCTCCTTTTTCAGAGTCGATTAAAAACTCACACGCGAAAATAGTAAAAGAAGTCTGCCGTCTTGGCCTATGCTAGTAATTTACATTACTTAAGCCCACCTTCCTAAGCTCGCACACTCAAAGCCTTCAAAAACAGCTTTTAAATCTTTGTAAAATCCAGTTTACGTACACTAGCATATTTTAACATGCTCAAGAGCATTATTTAACTCTCAAACGGCTTCTAGGGTCCCTTTTCAAAGAACGCGTAAGACGGGACGTCCCTTTGTGTTTTACTTCAGACTTAACATGTATACACCTATCGCCTCGGGAGTAGTGTTACGGTGTAGACTGGCTTTGTTAAAGTAGCCTTTGAAATGTTATAGCTAACGTTTAATTTAATTTTATCACTATAAAAATGACTGGGTCCCGGACGGACGACGGCCACGTGGAAGGCCTAAGCGGAGATGGCGGGATGAGCTCGACCTATACAATAAAGATTGGGCTCTCCTTGACCGAGATGAGTGGAAGAAGGGGAGGGAGGCCTTTGCTCTGCAGTGGGACACCCCGGGCTAATATAATAAAAAAAAATATAATAATATATTTTTCGTTCCCTTGGATTGCTGAAATCACACCGTATGTGTTTTCTACAAGTGACTAATATGCGTAAATCCACACTAGCGCAGCGGCTGAGAAAATACAGATCTGTGTGACTCAACACAGCCGTAATGTTTTTCGAACGAAACGCATGTGCGGCGCAACACAACCGCTGTGTAGAGCGGCAGCACGAATGGCTTTGGTTAAAAAAAGATCGCAGTCAAAGTGTTAATAAACTGTAAATAAAATAACTTTTAGAATACTGTCAGGAGTTTATTATTATTATTATGTATTATTATTGTCCCACTGCTGGGTAAAGGCTTCCCTTGTCTCTTTCCACTAACAGTTTACAGTATTCTTAAAGTTAACAGTAGGTAGGTAATATAGTTTTGTATACACCAATCAAGATGACACTAATAGCAAACATTATTTATAAAAAAACACAACGTTACAGACGCTAATTTGGAAAATAGTACTTAATAAAATAAACAAATCAAAATAGATTTCAAAACTATTGAACGGAAATAAATTTTTGCTGATAGGTTTTAGAGGAATCTCAGATAAATGAAACGTCTGCCGACTTCTCTCTGTGCTTCTGTGGTGCGGAGGGCGAAGGTCTGCTTACGATGCAGGAGGTTGCGGGTTCGATTCCCACCTCGGAACCATTGTGTGTATGATCTGCAGATATTTGTTCCGGGTGTTCTAGTCGTTATCTATGTATAATACAAAATATCTAGCTATGTAATGTATTGTATTATTTATATCTGTTACTTACCCATAACACAAGCTCTGCTTAGCTTGGGGCTAGATAATGCTGTGTGAATTGTCCGACATTACTTATTTATTTATGTAAGTAGCGTAGTAATTGTGCAGCATTATTTATTTACCTATACAGCACTAACTGAAAACCATCTTTTATTTTTTAACACTTTGACTGCGGTTTTTTTTCGACGACTGCGATCTTTTTTTTTACCTAAAAAATTCGTGCTGCCGCTCTACACAGCGGTTGTGTTGCGCAGCACATGCGTTTCGTTCGAAAAATATTACAGCTCTGCTGAGTCACAAAGATCTGTATTTTCTTAGCCGCTGCTCTAGTGTGGATTTTCGCAGATTAGTCACTTGTAGAAAACTCATACCGTGCGTTTTCAGCACTCAAAGTGTTAAAAGTTTTTTAATTGTTCAATTATCTAATGCCTGGCTTTACGAATGAAAACATCACCACCTACTTTACTTATTTGTCCTTCTGACCGAAGCATTTGCTTTTCCTCACCATATTTCACCACATATTCGGAAGAAAACTCATTCGGAACTGAAATCTGTACTCGCTGCATTTATTACGGCCATAACGGCATATTGATATCGTAAAAACGGTATTAAACTGTGCTCGCATCAGTGCTATAGTATAATCAATACAGAGCAGAAGCTTTCATATTTAGGTATTTTATTTGTAGGAAAATCAGGACGTTTTAATTTTAATTTTAAACTGGCTTCGGTCATCTACTTTCGGTATAAAATTGTTAATCCAGGTCTAGAACTAAATCTTTGAAAAATTTCAGCTCGAATCTCGATTTAAACACGCCAAAACTACTGAACAGCTCGATGTTCAGTAGTTTTGGCGTGTTTAAAACCAAATTGCAAAGATATTTATACTCTTACTTGCGGATGTAACGCTACTGGGCTAAACATAAAAAGACGCAAAAATATTAATATTAATAGTATATCTATCTCTATTAGAGATAGATATACTATTAATATTAGGTGGAAAACGTCATCAAGACTAATGGTGCCCCGCATCTTCGCTTGATCGCTCTACACGTATCCTGGTACCAGAAGATATACTTAGAGAATCTCTAAGTATATCTTCTGGTACCAGGATACGTGTAGACGTGTCCACTGGGTGGAAAACGGTACCAGGATACGTGTAGACGTGTCCACTGGGTGGAAAACGGTACCAGGATACGTGTAGACGTGTCCACTGGGTGGAAAACGTCATCAAGACTAATGGTGCCCCCTCTAAGTATATCTTCTGGTACCAGGATACGTGTAGAGCGATCGAGCGAAGATGCGGGGCACCATTAGTCTTGATGACGTTTTCCACCCAGTGGACTAACTCGTCACCAGGTTTTACTGGCCGATCGTGGTATATGAACGACAGCTACTTTACTCTTTCTAGGTATCTGCAAAGAAGCATTGATTGTTTTCATTATCAGAACCACCGTATTAATATTGTAATATAATATTAATACGTAGCTTAAGTTTTACATGTACCTAAGAACAAGTTAGTTAATCACTACATAGTAGAGAGAAATAATCTCTTTGAACTAAACATGTTGCAAATATCCAAGCGTTCGCATTTATAATGTTATGGTGGCACTTCACATGGCTATTTGTGTTCGCTATTGGGTGTTTGTTGTATTTGGCAAAATATATGACGTTCAGACGAACATGCAAAAAGGTGCAAGTACGACCATCCACACATAGCACTCAAATAACAAACACACAAACATTTGGCAGCAGACTGAGCAGAGCGCAAGGTGCCAATACGGCCATTGTGTGGACGGCTTATTGCGTATTTGCCTATTTGACTGCTTTGATGTGCCTCGAGAAACCGACAAGCGCACGGTAACGCGTATTTGGTATTGGCCTTATTTGTCAAATAGGCAAATAAGGCGAATACTTTATCAAATAAACAGTCCACACATGGTAATTGTTTGCCAAATATGCCAAATACAAAAAAACAAATAGCCATGTGAAGTGCCCCCATTAAGTGTGATAAGTTTGATCTAGCGGCTACGTACGCGTTCGCGTTCGAAGTATCGCGTTCACGTACGTCCACAGCTGGACATAGGCTCAGGAATGGCAAGCAAGGAGAGAGTCCTATGCCCAGCAAGTACAAAACGACTGATGATAAAATGACTTTACTCGAGTTCTCAGTTCCGATTGAACCACTTAAGAGTGACTTTTACATTTAATCAACAAGTAACCTTTACGTAACACCTGTATTTTAAGTAATTACGTAAAAAAACTTACGATTATCGTGCTAAATGTCAAACGGTATCGATTTACACTTTCTACGATATGGGGGGGCTAAAGGCCTGTTCAGATCATCGCGGTATTCGTTACCTAGAGCGGTATTAAAAGGAGTGGCTTGGCTATATGGTAATCTTACTGTACACCGCTATTTAAACCGCGCCGAGCCAAAAAGGCTTTATTATATTTTATTGCATTCTACCTGTTTCAATAAAGCAAATATTAACTTTTGAAAATACTTGTCAAATAATTTTGGTAACTTGTCGACACTATCGACTTGCCGGCAATTTGTCTACTCAAGAATCCCACTTCGACGACACTAGTCTGCCAGTCCACAACTCCTCGTATCATATGTAGGTCTACTCTTAAAAAACGAAACCGAAGTTTATGGCGAAGGCGAACTGGAACTAGGTACCTAGCGTGGATGTACCTCAGGAATTTTATATTTTTTAATTCTCTAAACTATACTGCTTGAACGGTGGTCATTTCTGCCTGATTCGTTTTCCTCAAAAATGTATGCTTTATGTTCGTGATACAAACTAAGGTTTTGCAGTAGACACAGTTTTCTCCACCCGCGTCGACGTCTACCTAGCTGTAACATTATTATTATTATATTAGCCCGGAGTGTCCCACTGCAGAGCAAAGGCCTCCCTCCCCTTCTTCCACTCATCTCGGTCCTCAGCAAGCTGTATCATAGAAATTAAATATTCCTATAAATAGTTCACCCACTAAACGCTTTGCAAAGAATAAAGGAGACGTGACCAGGGAGGTTTTGCACGAAACCGAATCAGAATCTTCCATTTTCGTTTTCCGAGTAGACCTCCAGTTTTCTTCACCCGTACCGACGTCTTCCTAGCTGTATCATAGAAATTAGATATTCCTATAAGTTGTTCACCCACTAAACGCTTTGCAAAGAATAAAGGAGACGCTGTAAAGGGGTCGGCAGAGAGCCCTGCAGTGGAGGGCCCTTCAAATAATACAGGTGAACACGTAGGGATGGGCTCTGTCGATGAAAACGTTGGAATCGATGCTTGCAAGTTGTGAAGTCGTTGGTGAATCTTTGATAGATATATCTTTGATAGAACAAATTTATTGTTTTTTAACCTTTTATACCTGCTCAAAATCCCAGAAGCCGATTTACCTGAAACGAGCTAATTAGGTTCATTCTATTGTTGCTCATGTAAAGGTTTCGAAGGTCAAGGCTAGACATTATGAGTTTTTATGAAGCTAACAGTGTGCTTTAATTTAATTGAAGTTAAATTTAAAATTAAACTTAAATTTAAAAAAAAAACGATAAGGTCGAAATTGACTAGCTAATAAATACAAATATAATGTATAAATATACAAAGTGTTATAACTATAATCATTACGTACATCGCCTATATATAAGAGCAAATACCTTGCAGAGCACAGACCCTTAAGCTCAACTCACACCATAAGAGCTTCGAAGCGCAGCGAAGCGGAGCGCAGTTTCAGTGTCATATGAATTTGAACTTTATTTTCACACGAACGAGTCGCGCGGATGCCCGCGGCGCCGCGGGAATTCCGGCGAATTCGACTCGTTCGAGTTTCTCATGCGATAATAATTTTTATTGTAATGAAAATAAAGTTAAAATTCATATGACACTGAAACTGCGCTCCGCTTCGCTGCGCTTCGACGCTCTTTTGGTGTGAGTTGAGCCTTAGGAAATAATCTTCTATCGACATTTTCCCGTCCCTAGTCCACTCAACCTGTGCACAGCGGCGGCAAGATTTTTTCTGCTTACGTCGTTTAAAAAAAAAGAAAAAGGTCACGAGGCCGCCTCTGTTTCGGTGACGTTGTACTATGATGCGATTGCATCGTCATCATTACTTTATGATGATGAATAATTTAAGAAAGACTGCAGGTAGAGGCGTCAAGCTGAAGACAGGGCGTTATGGCGCTCATTGGGGGAGGCTTATGTCCAGCAGTGGACTGCTATAGGCTGATGATGATAAATAATTAACAAATAATACTTTTTTTTCGTTGCTTACAAACTTCTTAGTTTGATTTATTGGAATAGGTTTTCGCGGACGATTACCGGTCGCAGCACATATTGCGTCACACACATCGCCGATACTACGTGCTAGTAAATAGGTTTTTTTATGTGTGTTAGATTGAGGTATATATTTTATATGAAACTGTAATATTGGAAAACTCAATAGGTAATCAAATCATGGTAAATATCCTGTTACAGACTTTCACGTAATGTTTGTTTTTGAGTCTTTATTGTTGATGTGCTTGATTGTGGTTAAACCCATGTTTTGATGCGCTAGGCCGACTCCCACTTGACCGGATTCATTTGTTTATTATTTTAATATTTCTTCGTCATCTTCATATCACTAATAAGCGCGCCAAGTGCCAAAGAAAGCTACACTCACCAGTTCCACTCTCGATTACATCGTCCACGTAAGTTTTTTTTTTTTCCGCGGCCTTTGATGTTATAATGTGCTCACGTCCATGTGTTGACCTAGAATTAATGAAATTTTAAAAGAACAAATGTCTAACAGCACAAAGTAAAGGGAAAAATCCCACAACCGATTTGTTGTTACATTACATCGCAAAACAAACAAGCTTGTACGGAACTCTGGATTCGCGAGGCCGGCTTCCAATTAACCGGATTTAATTGTTTATTATTTTAATAATTCTTCGTCATCTCCATAGTGAGCCGAGTGCCAAAGAAAGCTCTTCCCGTTCCTCTCTCGATTACATCGTCCACGTAAGTTTGTTTATTTTCCGGGCCCTTGATGTTCTTTGATGTGTCCACGCCCATGTTTGTGATACAAATTTATGGCTTCGTTCTGGGAATATGATCTGCGGGCGTGGCGAGTGTGGAAACTAAGACGATGATTGTATATTCCGAATAATTCCGATACTTAGGCGAGAGGTATTGAAGGGAATTATTTTTAACTGATTTCAAAAAAGGAGGAGGTTCTCAATTCAACAGTTTTTTTTTTGGTATTTGTTTCCTTGGAACTTTCGACTGGGTGAAAATTTTGATGATTTTTTTGTGCCATATATCTAGCGAAGAACCGACGTTCGCCGCTTAGGCAAACGTGGTTATGAGTGGAGACCACGACTCGGTAAACGTAGTATAGGACGCCCTCCGACCAGGTGGGATGACGACCTGCGAAAGACTGCAGGTAGATGCTGGATGCGTCAAGCTGAAGGCAGGGCGCTATGGCGCTCATTGGCGGAGGCCAGTAGTGGACTATCATAGGCTGATGATGATGAAAGTTGGTAGGATTGCTCAAACCACTATCATAAATGAACTCTCACAAAGAACAAATACGAAAAAACATACAAATACGTGCCCCCATTTTCACAATCGACACATCCTAGCCGGGCTCTACTATTTATGTTAATTGAAGATCCCCCAAGTAATAAATGAAGCATGACTGATATGATACATCATCAGCCATTAAACGGTGTTTTATTGATCAACAATGCAGACACTTGAGGACCGTTGCGTCATTGTATATCAATAACGAGAAGGTCAGGAATGGATCTCTGTGGCGTAGTGGAAAGTCGACGAACAGGGCGGGCTTGAGTCCCGAAGTTGCTGTTTGTATTGTATAAATTAAAGTTTTATGTTCGGCTGTTTTTTTATGCTTCATGTCCGAGTACTCGGTTATTTGTAGACTGAGTTTTTTTTTTTGCTATTCTGTAGAAAATAGACCCGGAATATGTAAGTAAAGAAACTTGGTGTCGGTTTATCGTTTTTTCTCAATCAATCAAATTATCAACGTAATGTAATGATAGATTTAAAAAAAATGGTATCAATCATCTTCTAGTTCCCACAACAAATGCTCTGCTTACCTTCAGGTTAAGATAAAATTACTAATATGTGCCAGTATCTTTAAATGTGTCTATTTTTAATAGACTTGCAGAAAACTAAACAAAAATATAAAAAATGACATCTTCTACCGAAGCTCAAAAGCTCATTGTATTGTTTCCCCAAAATAATAAAGAAACCCTTTAATGTCGTTAATGAGCAGGTATTAACGTCCCCAAACAGCCAGACAGAAAGACTTCGAAATCATTAACTGCAGTCGTCGCGTTCGTCCGTCAGTGGAAAGATCTGGAATGATTAATGCGTCGGCCATTTTGTTTTTATTTTTTTGTTTTCCCGCCTTTTTGAGTTAGCGGCTTTTATCATCGGAAATAATGGCGGGCGATTTATTCTCTTTTATGGTTGTACAAGTTAAATATCTTGCAATTTTTGATGGGGCGTTAAAAGAGGGAACTTGATCAGTATTATTATTTAGAATTGCTCTCGGAGAAAAGGGTCGCGAATCTAAAGGATTTTAGATGGCATATACCTAATGTAATCGAAAACTTATCTGGGTACATGACCAAGATTAGTTTTAGCTCGCTAATATTAGTTTAATTATTGTAAAACCTAGATTAATTTGTACTTATGTATCTCATTATAAGTAATCACTGTTTGTGTTGGCTGGTCCACCAGTTCAAAGTTGGTCAGCGTGCTATGGAAAGAGCTATGCTGGGAGTTTATCTGAAGGATAGGATTCGCAACGAATACATCCGACAGAGGACCAAAGTTATCGACATAGCTCTGAGAATTAGCAAGCTGAAGTGGCATTGGGCCGGCCATATCTCGCGAAGAACCGACGGCCGCTGGGGCAAACGTGTTTTTGAGTGGAGACCACGACTCGGTAAACGTAGTGTAGGACGCCCTCCGACCAGTTTGGATGACGACCTGTCAAGCCGAAGACAGGGCGCTATGGCGCTCATTGGGGAGGCCTATGTCCAGCAGTGGACTAATATAGGCTGATGATGATGATGATGTTTGTGTGAGAATAGAGCTCTTTAAACCTAAGATCAAATTTATTGTGCAGTCGATGTCGTTGTGGTAATTATTATTTATATACATCACTACATAGTATAAATCAAAGTCGCTATCCGCTGTCTGTCTGTCTCTATGTATGCTGAGATCTTTAAAACTACCTACGCAACGGATTGATGCAGTTTTTTTTAAATAGATAGAATGATTCAAGAGGATTTTTTTATAAACCATTTGACACATAGATTTCCACGCGGGCGATGCCGTGGAGAGCAACTAGTACATATTAATAATCAAAGATATCAGCTTGGGTATTTATATCCATACCAATACCTAACCATCGCCACCGCGATAGTAGCCAGTATCTATCATACCACCCTAAAAGCCCTTAAGCATTACCCCCCTCCCCCCTCAGCTTAATCCCATGTAATACAGTAACAAGTCAAGAAAATAATATCTTATTTTTACTTTCTGAAATGACATAATGGCTAGGGGTTTATTTAGCGAGATGTTGTTAATTTGTAATTGTTACTGTCTTTTGCCTTCGGATTCGCTTGTTCGAAACAATTTGTTCCACATTCGCAAAAATCTTATAAACAATCATTTAGGTCCCATTAATGATTATTTTTTTGAGATTTCTGTCTGTCTGATACATACGAATGTGTCACATATGTACATTTTGAATAACTTGCAAGGTAAAAGTAAAAGGTCGGAGGGCGTCCTACACTACGTTTACCGAGTCGTGGTCTCCACTCAAGAACACGTTTGCGCCAGCGGCCGTCGTCGGTTCATCGCGAGATATGGCCGGCCCACTGCCACTTCAGCTTGCTAATTCTCAGAGCAATGTCGATAACTTTGGTTCTCTGTCGGATGTATTCGTTGCGAATCCTCCTACTCCGAACATAGCTCTTTCCAGAGCTCGCTGAGTTAAACACATAAGTAATTCAATTTAAAAAAAAATGATTTAAATATTCGTTTTTTCTATCTACTGCTTTCTTTGTCTATGTTTCATCTAAATAATCATCATAAATTCTTTTCAGATCATGATGCTATAGTATTATTGTTCACTTCATGGTCTGTCTGTAGAGTTACAGATAAGTAAAAAAGAATTAAGCATGGAAAACAAATTTACTTAATTACCTACATCCTTAACTACTTAAGCCAGAAGCAAATTACTTACTGTAAAATAGCGTTATGGAAATGTGAAAATTACGCCTGGAACGCTTTTTTTACAGTAGGTAATTACCATAACTTAGTATTTAAATACGAAACAAATTATTTTTTTCAATTGTCCGCTCCAAAAGCCTGGAAGCTCCTGCTAATTCCTCTAATTCACATTTAATAAGAATCTCTTTGAACGTATAATTGCCTTGTAGAATTATTTCATTACGCATCAAAGTCCTTTTTAAATGTGTTTTTTGTCAGAGATCTCAGAAGTGGGATATAATGTAGGTTTCATTTCAAGGAAAAACGTTAGAATTTGGAACTTTTACAATCGAATCCAGGAAATTTTCATCGAAGGAACAAGGTCAAAGAATATGGCGAGTCCCAACTCGGTATTATTATTTGTAACTGGCTACCCGTCCCGGCTTTGCACCGATATCAGATAGATAATTATTTTATTGCAAACAAGGTAAAAAAAAATGTGACAATTTGGCGGTCGGAGCAGAGTACTAAAGTCATTTAAAAGATTTATGCCAGATTCGTCCCTAGGAATTTCGGCACGGGATATTTACCATGATTTGATTTTTGAGTTATCCAATATTTCGGTTTTTAATATTGGATAACACAAAAATCAAATCATGGTAAATATCCCGTTTTAAATGACTTTGTTTATAACCATGATAGTTTTACTGAGCAGAGTAGTTTACTATATTTTTTTAAGAGAACAATTCGTAATAATCTTTTTTATTACACTGTATGGTTTAAACGGGGCGCAAATTTCGTCTAAACGAATAAACCAAGTGGTTACTAAAAACTGAAACATTGTACAATGCTTATAACGCTACGAACACATGTCTTCTAATTATCCGTATGTTACATTTTAGAACGAGGTTAAAAATATATATAAAATATAATTGGTCCCGTTCCGACCGCCCGCCGTAGGCTAGCCTTGATGGAACAAAAATACAAGCGAAATTGAGTGCAGTAATTACTGCATTAGCCGGCCCTTTTACTGTCATAATGTGGGGAGCTCGAGCGAGAAAATATTACCTCATAGATTCTTGTCACTACATAGTATAAAACAAAGTCGCTTCCCGCTGTCTGTCCGTCCCTATGTATGCTTAGATCTTTAAAACTACGCAACGGATATTGATGCGGTTTGTTTTTAATAGATACCTGCCTAAATAAGATAGATATGTAAATGTAAGTTCTAATTCGCCACTCAAGTGGAGCGTTGGGATTACTTTTCTGAAATTTTTCGTGAGACGTCGTTTGTAACTCCCCATAGTGGGTTTTCTGGGATTCTGGAGACGGAGCAAACAGGAATCTAGGCGAAGCATTCAGTATTGGTATTATAGATATAGTGAATAATATTATAGTATAGCCAATAACACATGCGTTTTTGGCGAAAATAAATACCGAGAATGATGATATTTCCATGGCTTTTATTATGTACCTATATCTATATCGTGCGATGACAGTTCAAGTGAAATTACTAGTTTAAAAGTTAACGAAATACGTAGAGAATTGGTTAATATCAATCGTTCAAGCATACTAAATACAAACCCGGTGCTACAATCTATTCACGATCTTCGTTTATTAATACAATACGAAAGGAGCCTAAACACACAACTTTTCGTTTAAAAGCCTCTGGTCAAAATTGTTTGAGCTAGGTCTTTCATATTTAGTGGCAATACAACAGTTTTTGTTGTATTTTAGTCCTTTTTGCGCAACAAAAACGTATTTCAGTAGCGTCGTAACAATGCACTGAGCTCCTGCTCTACACAACATTAGCAGAGTTTTCCCAGTGTCGCGAGGGTAGAAAAGAAACTTGATATTATTACTGTATTCTCCTTTATGGGGATAACACTGCATCTGTTAAAAGGAAATGTTTAAAATATCTTGACCAGGCGGAAACGGCGTAGGAGTACATAGATCTCTCTTGGATTAGCGAGCTAGCTCTCTGAGGCTTTTGTGGATGAGCTTTGAGTAGATTACGAAAAAAGTTTTCGTTTTTAACCGACTTCAAAAAAGGAGGTTCTTAGTTCGACTGTATTTTTTTTTTGTTTTTGCTTGTTACCTCATAACTTTTGACTGGGTGAACCGATATTGATGAGTCTTTTTTTATTTGAAATCTTGTGCATCCCGTGTGGTCCCTATTTAATTTGGTTCAGTTCTGACAATGTCATCCATAAGAAAACTATACGTATGTACCTAAGTCTTAAAATTGCATTAACTATGTATGTAAAAATGGACGAATAACTCAATAACACGCGAACCGATTTCGATGATTTTTTTAAAACTATGTTTTATACCCATATTCATTATTTAGAAATTTGAATTCAGTTTATAGTTTTTATAACACGCCAAATTATTTCATACATATGTGCCTACATTTAGCGCCTTGCAGCGCTCATTAACCGCTGCTTGACGTGTTGATATGTGACAACACTGCCGTAGCTAACCGCGCGTTTGATCCTAGAGTGAGAATGGCTTTACTGAAAGGCCATCCTTGTTGTTAAATACAGGTTAAATACAAATAACTCTGTCACATTAAAACGGTTAAAACGATCTTAATAAATGGGAATTGGACTGGACAAGTCTATTTTATTTCTTAACTAGCTGGGCCCCGCGGCTTCGCCCGCGTGGAAATTTCTGCGCAATGTTACCATGTTTTCTCACCGTTTAAACCTTCCCTGGACTCGTTCTCGAGTTTTAGCGAGACTAATGAACAGCAATAGATTTTTATACATAAAAACTAGCTGCGCCCCGCGGCTTCGCCCGCGTGGAAATTTCTGCGCAATTTTTTCCATATTTTCTTACTGTGTAAACCTTTCCTGGACTACGACAAACATTTCAAAACCAAAATCAGCAAAATCGGCCCGGCCTTTCTCGAGTTTTAGCGAGACTAACGAACAGCAATAGATTTTTATACTATAGAAGAAGAATAACAAACGAAGAAGATTAACAGTATTTTTTCTTTGTCCACAGACGCATCGACTAGACCCCGCGAATGATTTCAAAAAGCGCGCCATTCAGCACGCGAAGGACTCCTGTCAAACTAAAGTTTGGCGGCAAACCATCAATATTATGTGATAGACGACGTGCCGTGTAGTGTTTTGTAGTATCCGCCATTTTGTGTTAACATGGCCGCCATCTTGGATCTGTGCCGAGTAAGGTTCGGCGCAGTTTTGGCGCGAATTGGACTGCTGCTGACGTTGGGTGTTTATTCTTCTTACGGTGAGTTCTAGAATCTAATTTGTACATATAAAAACGTCACTCTAAACAATTTATAGCTACGGCAGTTGTTCGTACTGCCATGTCCCTGCAAATTACACAGTGTCTTTACGTTTACCCTGATTATGGTTGCCAGTTCACTGCAATTCAATCTATCTTGTGCCAGAAACTTATTATTTACTTATTTGTTCCCTGTCTTTCCAGAACCCGAAAACCCAGCCTCCTGATTCCTTCCCACCAAGTTCCTACCCCATCCAGCGACCTGCTTTATGATTACACTAAATAGATGGATCCATAGATGAGTAACGGTGATGGGATATTTCCTTTTATCCATCGATTTAGTATTATCGAGCCGCAGCACCTTTGAAACAATCATGATCTCGATCACTCACTCCTGTCCGAATGATTCCTTCCCACCAAGTTCCTATCCTACCCCATCCAGCCACCAGCATTATCATTACACTAAATAGATGGATCCATAGATGAGTAACGGTGATGGGATATTTCCTTTTATCCATGGATCCATCGATTTAGTATTATCGAGCCGCAGCACCTTTGAAACAATCATGATCTCGATCACTCACTCCTGTCCGAATGATTCCTTCCCACCAAGTTCCTATCCTACCCCATTCAGCCACCAGCATTATCATTACACTAAATAGATGGATCCATAGATGAGTAACGGTGATGGGATATTTCCTTTTATCCATGGATCCATCGATTTAGTATTATCGAGCCGCAGCACCTTTGAAACAATCATGATCTCGATCACTCACTCCTGTCCGAATGATTCCTTCCCACCAAGTTCCTATCCTACCCCATTCAGCCACCAGCATTATCATTACACTAAATAGATGGATCCATAGATGAGTAACGGTGATGGGATATTTCCTTTTATCCATGGATCCATCGATTTAGTATTATCGAGCCGCAGCACCTTTGAAACAATCATGATCTCGATCACTCACTCCTGTCCGAATGATTCCTTCCCACCAAGTTCCTATCCTACCCCATTCAGCCACCAGCATTATCATTACACTAAATAGATGGATCCATAGATGAGTAACGGTGATGGGATATTTCCTTTTATCCATGGATCCATCGATTTAGTATTATCGAGCCGCAGAATTTCTATCCCATGAGAAAAGTAGCCTATGTGTGTCCAGGTCTTGACAGACGATGCATTCAGGCCGATTCGTTGAGTTGGTACTTTTAGCATTAAGAAGTATCAAAAATCCATCCATTTATAAATTCATGTATCCATCCACCGGTTTTTCATACAGCGAATTCAAAATTCCTTTATCTCTCGGCATGGCTAGAAGTACCAACCTTAGTTCAAGATAGACCTATTTCGCTGCTGCCAGCCTGTACTGTAGCCAATAAAGCACCTGCCTGGCTTATCGTTTCATTTCCTATCCTATCCTGAGTATTCCGCATCACAAATTTGCCAAAGGAAATGTGCTTTCAGATTTCTGATTTCCATGTTGTTACTGGGTTAACTAGGAGTATTATAGGGAGACATGAGGGGTAACGAGTAAATTAGTACTTGCTAGAAAGAGTAAGGCTTTTCGTCATTTTATTTTAATAATATTTTTTGGTATTAACTTAGAATAAGCAAGCATACCGAACCAACCAATAAGAATCATTACGTAGATTATAGTATTTATTATTTTACGTAGATTATAGTAGGCCAAGCACGGGGAGAGTTCTCTAGTATATAAAAGACAATAATGAAATCACATTGCGTACATTATTAAGGTTGGTAAAGTTTGTAAGTTTAAAGGGGGATCTACTGAACCGATAAAAAAAAAATTTTACCTATACAAAGCCACGTTATTTTTGAGTATCATAGGCTATGTATTAACCCGAAAAATTAAATATTTTTGAGTATCATAGGCTATATATTAATCCGAAAAATTTAAAGACTTACGTACATTAGGATACATTTACTCTACGCTCATCGCTTATTGTTTATGAAACTCATCCACCCGGGCGAAGCCGGGGCGGACCGCTAGATTTCAATAATTTACGCCTTCTATGACAAATTGACGAAGCCCCCCCACACAATATCAAAAAATCATAACACATTGAGTGAGTTAGTGCCTCGCTTGTTACTTGTATGTAAGGTAAAGGCATAAGTAATAAAATAAATTGGTGGTATCGTGATGCACATACGACGAACACAATTTGAGCCCAAATTACGTACCATTTGATGTAATTTCTGTCGTTGCCGGAACTTTTATGGGACGTAAAAAATAGAGTGGTCTCTTTATGCGTGGTCTATATTCCGTTTTCTGCTGAATACGTAGCGTCATTGGAAATAATTATTTACTACGGATTTGAGGTTGGTGTTATTGGAAAGTTTCTAAGCGGTTCTGGAATGGGCTTGTAAAATACTTGAACATTTGATATGACAACATTTGAACTAGAGATTGCGCAAGAATGTATCTTGGTAAGGAAAATTAGATATGGCGATCCGCCTACTATTGTAGGCTAAGGCGTATGATTATGAGGATTATATTATATGTATAGTATAGAGAGGATAATAATCATACCCAATCCTACTATCGTAGGCGGTTCGCCATGTCTTATTCGTCCTTCCTTACCAAGATACTTTCTCGCGCTATCTCTAGGCATATCAAATGCATAAGTATTTTAAAAACCCATCCCAGAACCGCTCATCACCACGATGATTATCCTCTATACATTAATATATCATCATGATGAGATTCAGTTTTCCAATTATCCGGCCATCAGGTTTGCCATCGCTTTGGTCCTCTGTTGTTGTCTTGCATTCGTTCTACGTGACCAGCCCATCGAAGAAGGCCTACTATAACTTCACGACATTTGGCTCTTGGTACGTGTTCTAAAGCATCGCCAAAGGTTCGCCATCAGTCACAATCCAGTACAGCGCCAAATAAACACCTTAATATCAAATATTTCGAACAAGAGTAGGCTGTTTTCAGTTTTATTTCATAGCACACAGCATTCCGAAAGATGTGCTGCTAGGGCAATTAAGAATTCCCAACTATATCAGGTAATTTCCTCACCTGGCAACTTTTTACATCACGTCAAATGTCATAACTTTTATAAACGGCAGCGGCACAGACAACGTAAATTAATCAGGGTAGAATACGTGACGCTGAACCGCCACGAGCGCCATCTGTCATCGACTGTGACAGCTCGGAAAGGAAAACGAGGATAATAAAGCGCGTTTGAATCAAAGGGTTCTGCACTACAAACGCGTTATTACTTTTGAGGTTATGTTTTGTGAAGTGAAAAGGAGAACAGCTGTTTTATTTAGACTAGTAGTTAGGTTTTACGACAGAACAGTATTTGTTCTTTGTTTATTATTTAAGTGGGGGGTCTGAGATTCGAACGGTTGCAAATACACTAATATCAGCCTTCAAGCTCTAACGGCTGAATGGATTTGGACGAAATTTAGTAGAAATGTTTGTTATGTAGGTCACCTTCAGAGAAGTAACAAACTATTGCATAATTAAGTAGTACATGAATGTTATGCAAAGGTTAAACGTGATACGAACTCAACCTACGCATGTTTACCGAAAACGTAGAATCCTTCATTAAAGGGAATATTTTTTTAACAATTTAATTAACCCTCACGGAACCCTGTGTTAAAAATAGAAAGAGTTGAATCGCGGACACCCGTGTTAAGTGTTTGAGTGCTTAATTTATTGAGTCCCGCCGCACGGCCGAGCCGTTATCGGCGCATTCTAAATTTAAATTCGTTTATTGATGGTTAATGATATCCGTTTACTTTCTTTCGTATTTTTAAGTTGGTAACACGGAATTCAAAATACTAGTAAGTTTATCGAATTTATTACATATATCTGAGTTTATGTTCGTTATCGATTTCGCCGCGATAAATTTAAAAAATATTCGTGCCCTGTTAGATTTGTATATTTTAGAATCAAATTATGGTAAAGCTGACCGAGTTTATGTGATGAAAATTCTTATTTATTCACAAAATTATCTTAATCAGATATATATTTATCTAAGTACCGACGAAACAGAGATCCCATGTTCCGCTACAAAAAAAAAACGTAGTAAGGTTCCTATCGCATAGTTACCCGCAAACGAAAAAACCTTCGTTTTCAGTGAAAAAAAGCTCAAATATCCAATTAAATTTAATCACTAGGTAGGTAGGTAATCGCTGGGTAAGAATACTACTTATTAGACATAGCAACGGATTTGCTGCAAAATAAACCTATACAATACAATACAGATATTTATTGCACACACAAAAAACAGAAAAGAACAAAGAAACAGCAGCACAATAGGCGGCCTTATATATAAGACCGATTTCTTCCAGGCAACCTTTTGGATTGACACCTAGCTATTTTATAGGTGTAGTATAGACGGTGGCGTATTATAGACTAATTTATATACGATACAGACTTATTATTTTCAAGTTATTCGATAATCTGAGAAACCTGCTTGCAAATCAATGCCTCACACCTCTACTCGCACTATCACTCGCATAGTTAGCATGCCGCCATATTGCACGCATTCCGGCATTATTCGAATTTCGAATGCCACACGGTGCTCAAACTTTCGCGACTATCCTAAGGTTCTCAAAGTCTAATGACCTTTGAAATCTCTTTAGTTTGTTTTAAACACACTGTTTTTTGTTCACACAATTACTCGTTTTACTATGCATTCGTTCCTTCCATCTACGTGGATAAGTACGCGCTTTATCCAGAGCTAACTCCAAACATCAAAACTTTAGTCTTTATGGCTTTATTAGAGTTTACTAGACCACACATCAAACAGATAAAACGAACGAAGTTTAGTGCTGCACCGAAAGCAATATTGCAAACTCATATTAGCTGAGTACGATGGAGCCTAGATACGTACAGAAAAGCTTTACAGCGCTTAATTTCAGGATACAGCGGTTAGCAGCTATATAGAGCGGTGTAAGCGGTTCCAAGAAGGTTAATTACTGTATAATTGTGGCTGCAAGCTAACTACCTCCACGCCGCAAGTTGCTACGGATTTGCTGGTATTTTGTGCCTTTCGCCTTAATAGTTTAGTGTCTGTCCGCCATTACCTGGCCTTTATTGCGCAATCAAAATGGAATGGATCCTCTCCATAGCGCGCGGGTAATCTGACCGGTAAAGAAAATAAATACCTACCCTCATTTCTAAACCACAAAAACTCTTGCATGCTATGCACTTCATAATAATAACTGGGGTATAATTTAATGTTTTTTGTCCAACACCTCATCTAAAACGCATTAAAGCAAAAGCGAGGTATGAATGCCCTCCATAAGCCCTTTGTCATGGTAATGAACTATGTGGGAACTGAATTTCTTAAACTGGGCTAAATGGAGTTGTCCTATTTTGATTTACACGGTTGTTTTGTTTTAAAGCCCTGTCGCAGCGACTTTCCTCACGATTTCCGGGGCTATTTTAAAACTGGACCTTATAAACTAGTTAGTAATTTCTGGTATATTGTAGGTAAGGTAAGTACCTAAGAAATATATTCTTCGAAAAAAAATCGTTTACACGATTATTAATTGACTTTTTTGACAGAAGTTTTGAAACATTAGGTATGCGTCAATTTAACAGACGAAAGTGGAATAAGTCGAGTTGACAGATTCGCATCTCTATCAGTCAAAAGTCTATGAAACACATTAATTCTGTCATTCAGTCTTCATTCACTCAACTGTCAACAATTAAAATACTTCAAGTCGTGCATGTACCAAACAGCAAATGAGTGGATAGGGTCGATACGTCATCTCAGCCGAACGACTGGCCAAAGATACCTTTTTATATAGACATATACAGACCATAGACAGATATCATTCAAAAAAGCTTAAGCACTCTTTAAAAACTAAAAACGTTATAGTGCTGAACCAATCAAAACTTGAAACACGGGCTTTATCCAAATCTAAAAACTTAAAAAGATACAACTGTTAGCGTTGTTTTATTGAATTGATCAAACAAAACTGATTCAATTCGGAAGCGCGCTATTTTTATAACATGTCACTGTCAAACGCGATGACAGATGGCGGTAACTGCAATCCGCTGGATAAGGCGGGATTTGTGAAAATGCTGCCGTTTGAGGCGTTCTATATTCGAAATTAAGCGAAGAGGCACGTTTCGGCTATTACAAGGCGATGCTTGCTACAGTTTTAAATGCGATGGGGTGCGCTTGTTTGACAATTATTTTTTAAATTTACATATTTTAAAAGTCTAAGTATTCCTTGTGCTTTGTAGCTTTGACTACACAGTAAGTAGGTACCTACAGTAAGTTAACTATCAAAATAATATTTCTGAAAGCTTTCGTGTGTTATTCGTCAAACTAGCAATTACTATAAATAATGTCCTCGTAAAAAAACTCTTTCATTATGGCAAATCGTTTTTGTTTGTTGAATCACATATAAGTTTTAAACCCGTCTGTAATAAATAGGTTCCAGTTTTTGCAATTTCTCGCGAAATGAGTCATCAATGAGTTTTTAAACTGTTGTAAGATTTATGTGCTATGAGGCTTCTTAAGGCGAGCCCACCCCAACGTTATGGTAACAACTTAAAATAAATCTTTAGGTTTAAGTTTAAATGCATTTTATAGAACAATAAATGTATGGGGTGGTTATTAGCGTAGAAAAACTGAGTAGGTAAGTATAGGTACCGTTTCAAATTGGGAAACAACTTAAAATTCCTTTGAATAAAAGAAATTTACATTTTCACAACTAAAAGTAAGTATTATGCCCTGCCAAGGACTAGTAGCGTTCAATTTAATGTATATAATTTATGGACATAATCTGTAGGTACTTTCACGTTAAGTACCCGAATGATAATGCTAAGTCTGGACTAGACTTAAACGTACCTATTATGTAAGGTTCGGCAGAGTTTTATAATGTTAAGAATGAAGGTTCTTGTAAGTTAAAAATTGGATAATATAGGTAGGTACCTAATTTTATCTTATTTCTAATTATGCCATCGATTACAATCATAATCATAAGCTTTATTTGCGTGAATGTATGTATAAAAGGTCTTAATTCTAAATACGTCCAGATAATAACTACCTTTTCAGATGTGCAAAATCTTAGGAATTATGATAATACACTGAGACTAAAGTGAGATTTCTTTTTTCCGTGAACATGCGAGTTAATCATGCAGTAGATATGTTACCATAATTTGAACGCAAGATAGTTCACAAAAGGGCCCCCAACTGTAAACCCTTCTGAAAAGTTATAGTCCCAGCGACTCTATTCGCTTTGTCCCATTGATTCATAGCTAGGCGGGACCCTTGAATTTATGACAATCGACTTCCTAAGGGACTTAAAGTAAAGACAGTTTACTTCGACGTATTAGCTAGGATTAGTTTATTATTGTGTAGGTATCTAAAAATATATATACTTAGTCATGAAAAATATATAAATAAAATCTTAATTTATTGGTCAGAGCAAATTAGTGGAATGCTTTCTGTATTTTTTATAGGTTGTTGCTGGTAATTATTTATTAATCTTGCACATTATTCGCACCACCATTTATTGTTCGTTTGTGTATTCCGCTAATTAAAAAGTATAATAATACAAATAGTACCACCTTTACAACGCATCCTCAAAAATAGCTGTAGAATTCCAAAAGCAAAACAAAGCTAACTCCATAAAGTATAACGAAGAAAAAATGCAGTACCTAAGTACTTGAAAGTCGGCTTTTAAACGTAACAGATGTACCGCGGAGATTTCCCGGATAAACCGGATTTATCCGGTAGATAGCGATCGGGGAAGTAATTTGTATTAATAGAGATAGACGTAGAAAATTACGCGTCTTGATGAAATGTGGGGGAATGGCGGTCATTACTGTTGATGTTTTTTCTCTTTTACGCTCGCGGCTTCTTGGTTTTATGCTTGTGTATGTTTATAAAAGGAAATTTCTTTAAAATTGATGCCTTCGTGAAATAAAAAGCTCCCTTTTTGTTCGTGAAATAAAAAGCTCCCCTGGTTACCTAATATATACTTAATTAAAAACTAGAAGACTGTACTTATAGTGGAGTGTCTTTAGGATGACTTATAATCAAAATATGTTAGTAACAAGTTGCATAAAAATCTGCCGTAACGTTTAGCGACGTTAAAAAAACAAACCATAAATTCCAGTCACGTCATCCATTCGCGCCAAAAATTCCCGCCCATTTATCGAACGTCAAAACAAAACGCTCTTTCGTTTGGGAAATAAAAATTAAAAGTCCCGAGCGACTAAGAATGTCTACGCCAATGAACGTAGCATAAATAATCAGGCGGAGTACGTCTCGGCAAATTACCCAGAACGGGCGGGTTCGAAATTGATGGCAACACTGAAATAAGTGCCGCCGTGTCAACTATGTTGGTTGGCTGTCGGCGAGCGTTCTTTTGCCTTTTTTCTTTTCAATTATTATAATGATACGCAATGGGTAGGCATTCGGAATTAGAACTTGTTATTTATTGATGCGGTGGGCTTGTAAAGGGTTTTTACTGTCGATTCACTCGTATTAGATGGAAATTAAGTGTTGTAGGTACTTTTTTTATCGTATGTTATCTAAAAACATGTAATAATAACTTTGATAGCAACATGAAGGAAATTGCATCGGAGTTTCTTATGAGCAATTATAGAGTTCATCATGAAGTAGTGATTTTAGTTGCGTGGTATTTATACATATTTACAGCGCATTTAGAGAAAAATCGATAAAAAGTAAATTAATCCCGATTCAAAAACTTGGATAGTTTTAGAATACAAAGGCGTTACAAAACTCAAAGAATATTTATTTTATTTATTATTATTTTATTTTTAGCCATTATTGGCCCACTGCTGGGCAAAGGCCTCCCTTTTCTCCTTCCACTCTTTGCGATCCAAAGAAAATTGGCGGAGAATATTTAACGAAATTGATATCATCGAAGCAAAGCACAGAAGCTCGAAAGGTTTTTTTTTATATATATACATAAATAAATAATGTTGGACAATTCACGCAGCATTATCTAGCCCCAAGCTAAGCAGAGCTTGTGTTATGGGTACCAGATGACTGATATACTTAATACAATAGATAGATATTTTTTATTTGTATACATAGGTAACGACCAGAACACCCGTAACAAATATTTGCAGATCGTACACATAATTGTTCCGAGGCGGGATCTCTAATACATTTTATGTTTATTCAACGTAGCTGGCCACTTTTTTAGTCATCATCATCATCAGCCTATAGCAGTCCACTGCTGGACATAGGCCTCCCCCAATGAGCGCCATAGCGCCCTGTCTTCATCTAATCTTTTTTGTCTTTTTTTAGTCAATTTAAATGCAATTGTAAGCTTCTCTTATCTGTGTTAATGCGATAGCCATGTTGTCTTTTTACGGCGTATCATTTAGATAAGGTAAAGCTTTTTGAAGATAAAAATAATTTATCGTTATCGATACTAAACGAATACATAATGTATCGATTTTTCAGAATCTTTATTCAACACCTTTTCGGCTAAGTATATTTTTTCGATCTTATCAAAATCTGTCTTATCTAAATATTTATTGTTAGCTTTTATACAACTAGCTGCTGCCTGCGGCTATAGCCTATGATATAGGTATATATATATATACTAGCTGCGCCCCGCGGCTTCGCCCCCGTGGAAATCTATGTGTTAAATGGTTTAAATTATAAAAAAAAGTATCCTATGTTAGACTCCTGGTTCTAAGCTACCTCTCCACCAATTTTCAGCTAAATCGGTTCAGCCGTTCTCGAGTTATAAGTGTTGTAACAAACACGACTTTCTTTTATATACATAGATAGGTACCTTAACATTTTTAATTTAATTTTCATTTCAATTTAATTTAATTTTAGTTCGTAAGAATTACTAACATTTATTATAAGATCTTTACTAACAAATTATGGATCTATAGTAGTACGAAATAAAATAATTTTATTTTATTTATTTATTTAACCGGTGTAGCTATAAAAAATGGTTTTAGGAGACTATCCATAATTTTTAGAGATATTTTCATCCCCATTATCAGATTTACAATAAAAAATCAGTTTGCACCAAAATGGACATTTGACAGATAAACCTTCTTAATGCCAATTGGTCTTGTTTCTTATAATCATCAAAGCATATATCGGACTAACTGAGAGTAGCTACCTACTAAAAATACAAAACACTATTCGCAAAAAACAAAACACTATTGGCAAAAAAACAAAACACTATTCGCAAAAAAAACAAAACACTATTCGCACGGAGAATGACATCTTCGCCTTGTATTATGAAAGAAGTAAATTGAATTTAATAACATCGACAAAAGGCTTCAGAACAACGTATGGGCAGAAGCTAGTATTGTAATCCTAGCAAATTAGTCTATAATACGCCACCGTCTATACCTATACAATAGCTACGTGTCCATCCAAAGGTTATCTGGAATAATCGCATTTAGCGATAAAGCCGCCCATTATGCAACTGTATGTTTGTTCTTTACTATTTTTTACTCTGTCTTGATGTGCAATAAAGCGTAGTTGTATTGTAAGGTAACACAGATAGTACGTTGTCTAACTAGGAACAATGACGAATCAGCTAACAATAAAATCTCATGAATCGGATCTATTAATATTTCATTGATATCCGTGCCTCGCGACGCGACTATATTAATTTGTATTGAACACATGTGCGCGGACGCCACATGTGTGGACAGAGAATGAATGGAGCGGCTACTTTAGTATTCGACTCTTAATTTTTATGGTAAGTAGTCGTTTTAATATGAATATATCATCGCCATCTCAGGCACGTCACTTTGGTACTGTACTGCTAATTATGGGACACGTTCCTTTTGTTTTTACCATTATCCTGTGCTCTTCGCTACAGACAGGAAACAATATCTACGTCGGAATTATCATATGTCATTTTTACATAGGTTAGTATTGGTTAAATTAAATAATAATTGTATTGGATACGAATAGGTTTTCAATCTAATAAAATGATCGCAAAATAAGGATTTAAGGACTTTGATTGCTAATGAAGAGATATATATGATCCTTGTACCTACTTATAAAGATAAGCATGCTAATGCAGCGTTTTCACCTATGTACCAAGTATACTAATAATGGTCGTATGTCGAGCACTCACTCATTTCGTTTTGAGCAGAATAGTTCTCATATGAGTCCAGTTCTGCCGATCATTTCTGAATGCAGGTATCCGCTCGCCTTGAGTTTTTTCATTTACGGCGTGAACGAATTTTTAGGTCGTTCGGAATCAGGAAATGTGGCTTGTGGGGCTATGATAGATAAAAAACACTATTGTACCTACCACACAATATATACATAATAACTTAGAATAAAAGAAGTATAAAGGGCATGGTTAAGCCTGCCCAGCAATGGGACGAATCAGGCAAAATAAAAAGAAGGTGCTAGAATTGGCAAAGTAATGCCTATTTCACAGAGACAATTCCCAATCCGTCTTCCAAAAGTAAAAAAAAACTTATAAGTAGAAAATAATAAAGAGAAAAAACATCGGGGTAATAATAAATTATACAATGGCAACTCAACGCGTTCTGTATTCGAACTCGATGACATTTTTAAATCTTATGAAAAGGATGCGCGGTATTCTTACACGGTGTCAGATTTAAAAAGAAGGAATTCATATTTAGCTGTCAACGGCATTTTTTGTAAAAATAGCTATTAAAATGTCGTAGAAGAGTTACTTTTTGATTTCATAACAAAATAATCTTTAGATTTAAAGCTTTGCTTGTTGTGTGATCGGGGAGAAATATTAAAACCTTTGAACCTTAGGTTACCGTATACCGTTAAGTTCTTGGACGACAGGAAGCATACATAAAATAAATAAATAAATAATGCTGGACAATTAACACAGATTATCTAGCCGCATGGTAAGCAGAGCTTGTGTTATGGGTACTAGATAACTGATATACATAATACAATACATTACATAGATAGAGATTTTTTATTATACATAGAAAACAACGAGAACACCCGGAACAAATATCTGCAGATCGTACATACAATTGTTCCGAGGCAGGAATCGAACCCGCAACCTCCTGCGTCGCAGGCGGACCTTCGCTCACCGCGCCACATCGGTCGTCAAAATACCCACCTACTTGAGTTGCTCGACCTCCCGCTTGGTGGTAATGATAATGTAATTTTTTTTCTGCGTTCGAAGTAAAGTAAAGTAAAGTAAAAAATCATGTATTACTTTAGGCTTACAAAATAAGCACTTAGACAAGTCATATTTTATACATTAAATTATTATCAAATAAAATTATTTTACTGTTCACTTCAATTTTTTGTCGAAAACTAATATGCCCCAAATCGTAAACGATTTTCTATTACAAATATGAATCGCTCGCCAATACGAACGAAAACGAGTCGTTCATAATTCCATAAAAATGTGGAAGGGTGCTTCTACACTGTTTGATGTTGAACATCCAAAACAAAGGATTACATCAATTTATCGCGTCGAAGTCGCTATGGAAAGAGCTATGCTCGGAGTTTCTCTGAAGGAGGATTCGTAACGAATATATCCGACAGAGAACCAAAGTTATCGACATAAATCTAAGAATTACCAAACCAGTGGCAGTGGGCCGGCCATATTTCGCGAAGAACCGACGGCCGCTGGGGCAAACGTGTTCTTGAGTGGAGACCACGACTCGGTAAGCGTAGTGTAGGACGCCCTCCGACCAGGTGGGATGAAGACTGCAGTTAGATGCTGGATGCGGCTGAAGACAGGGCGCTATGGCGCTCATAGGGGGAGGCCTATGTGCAGCAGTGGATTATCATAGGCTGATGATGATGATGAAGATCTCGTCGAATCTCGGCGAATAGCACATAAGTAACAAATCCATCAGCTATAATTAAGTAGGTGGTTATACCTACGTTTTGTAGTTAGTGCAAAAACGAGGGTAGGTGTAAATCACTGTACCTACCACGCCCAGATGTGGGCGCGCAGCCAGCCGCGTGTCGCGGTCGGCGAGACATTTATACCCCATCTTTGCCAGAACAGGAATGTCCCAAGGTGCATTCTTGAACTTTTTATGTTAACAGAAGCTATGCTTAGATTGGGGCTAGGTGATGCTGTGTGGATCGTACAGCATTATTTATTATTATATGTACCTAGGTGTTATTTATATTTTATTCAAGGTTAACCAGCAGGACATACAAAAAATCAAGAAAATAGAAACAGATGGGTATTATGAGGTTTTCACGACTAAGAATAGTTTAGGTGTTCATGACAGTGTAATTCTAAGTCGTAACGTCAAATTTTGGGCTGCATTCAATATATCCAAATCAATCCAAATTTTGCATGTCGACAGTTGGTAAAAAAAATGCGGTCTCCATTTAATCCCGAATGGAACCAATATAATTGCAAACATTAGCTGCAATATGCCCCTATACATCGTAAGTCAATAATATTACCTACTGGCTTCCCAACCATCGGAACTCATTGATAAGTTGGTTGCAAGAACAGCGCGCCCTTACTGTTCTTAATCGTAGCTTTCAACCGGTATGGTGATTATGTAACTCGCGACCGGTTTGCGACAGGCGTAAATTAAGCAATCAGTGCTGTCAAACGTCAATTTTGTATTAGTTTGACACCTGCTACAACGTCAAAATTGGCGTTTGGCAGCACTGATTGCTTAATTTACGCCTGTCGCAAACCGGTCGCGAGTTACATAATCACCCGGCCGCCGGTCTAATTCTTCTGTTAACTTGCGAATTTTCTATAAATATAGAGTTTTGGCCACACTTTTAAACAAATGAACTTTCGAAATATCTGTCCGTCTTCTTCTATTTCTAAAGCCGCCATGACACTTAATTTTAAAAAATACGATAACTGCTCTTACTTGGATAGAATATAATCAACTGCAGATATTGATATACCTATTGATTTATTTATTAATATCATAGATCTGTTTTATGCAATAATTAGTCAGTAACGTACTGGCTTCCCAAACCATCGTAACTCATTGATAGTTGGTTACATTGTACAGCGCGCCCTTACTGTTCTTAATCGTAGCCAACCGGGTCTAATTCTTCCGGCTATCATTTACAGGGGTAAGGGTGGACGCAAACCTACGACTAAGAAAGACATTTATTTATAAATATGCCCGCGGCTTCGCCCGCGTGAAATCTATGTGTAAAATATTATTATTATTATATTATATTAGTTTATAAAAAAATCTCTAAATAACTCTTATCTATTAAAGAAAACCGCATGAAAATCCGTTGCGTAGTTTTAAAGATCGAAGCATACACAGGGACAGACAGACAGGGGGAAGTGACTTTGTTTTATACGTTTTGACACAAGACACTACACACAAACAAACTATACTACACTTGACGCAAATAGGCCCAACAAATCGACATTTGTAAGTAATTTTTTGTGTTTTCTTCAGAACAATTTGTTCTCTATGTTCTCATATTTTGCGTAGGTATAGATAGTTTTATCAACTGACTAATTGCTAATTAGTATTACAATTGAAACTATTGAGCGGGAATCAAACCAGCAATCTCCTGCAACGTAGGCGGACCTACGCCCGCCGCGCCAGATCGATCGTCGAATTAGATATTTTAGTTTTGGAAAAACAACATTAATTAATTACTTATCAATGAACCCGCAACCTTTGCCCACTGCGCCAAAGAAGTCGACAGATGTTATCAGCAGCGTAGTGAACTTGAACTGCACACATAGCCAACTCTTATCGACACTTACTAATAATAATTATACCGATCGGGATGAAACTTTGCATAGATCTATACCTACCAGAAATAGCATATAAACCACTGGCCTTTTACCCAATATATCAGTAGATGTCAAGGTATCTCTATTTAAATCCTACTGTCAATCTTTTTACACCAGCGGCCTGTGGGTTACTTATACCAAAGCGTCCTTCAGTGCCCTACGAGTCCTTTAGAATAATTTGTTTAGGGCAATGGTGGGGCTGCCCCGGCACTGTAGTGCAACAGGCATGTTTGCTGATGCACACACTAAGGACTTCTACGCTGTAATTCGACAAAAAAAACATCCGTCCGATACAGGATGCTGGGCAGCACCAATAGCTTGCTAAGGGTTCTGGTGGACAGACATTGCAGTAACCTGCAAAGGCACTGGATGTCAAGTCTAATGAACCCTTATGCTAAACAAATTTATTATATAAATTGAGTTGTAGGTGTTGGTGTAAGGAATGTAATGTAATTTCAGTCAAATTGCATTGCATTCTTTACATTAACACTATGATAATGATGTAATTTTTTAAATTCTATAATAAATCACAATATGAATATATAATAAGTCTGAATCAATAAACGAATTTAATTTAATTTAATATAAGAACAGAAATTGGTCGATTTTGAGGATTTTGTTCGATGCATAAAACAGTTCCCATAGTATAAATTAATTATATTGAATAGTTTCCATATAACAACAGTAATCTTTCTTGAATTTAAATAACGTGTCTGGTTTCGATTCCCGTCTCGTGACTAATTTTTGTACGATCTGGAGATATTTGTTTCTATGAACTTTAAATAATAATGTAAAAGTAAGTAAAAGTAAAAAGATTTTTAAATATCAGTTATAGCTTAGCTTGGGGCTAGATGATGCAGTGTGCATTGTCCAGCATTATTATTTTATATTATTTTTCATTAGGTTAGTAAGTTTTCATTTTGTGTTTTATTAATATTATTTTTTTAATTTTCCCTTAGTTATTTATTATATTATTCTATTTTTATTTAATTTTATTTGATTTTATGACTGATTTATTTTGTGACATCTATTTTTAATTTTGTATGTTTTTATTTTTAAGTTTGTATATGGATTGAGAAACTGATAATAAATGTTAATAATAATTATTCATATATTTATTTATTTGGGCTCGATGATGCTTTGTGGATAGTCCAAGTATTATTTATATCTATAGTATATGCTACTTTTTACCCCGGACCAGGGTTGGCATGATTAAAACAAGTTGTTTTAAAACACGTGTTTAAAACAGTTTAAAATAAAACTATGTTTTATATTAAGAAAAAAACAGGGTTTAAAACTACCTTTGATTGCAAATGAATGTGTATAAATACCACAGACAGGTTGTGTGGTATAGTGGTATTTATACACTGCATAGGTAACTCCCCGCCAGTAAAGTCCCGCAGGGAAAGTCCCTATGTAGGCCGTTTTATACACTGCACACTGCATAGGTAACTCCCCGCCAGTAAAGTCCCGCAGGGAAAGTCCCTATGTCGGTCGTCGAAAGAAAGTAATTCACTGGATTAGTGGGTACCTCTACCTACCTACAACACTACATACAAGGTGTATGTCAATTGTTTTGTATTGATTAATAATAATAATAATTTTTAATAATTAGATTAGAGGTACTGAGATATGCAACAAAAGTAAATATTTATCTTTTTGTTAATTTTTACTAATGTGAATTAGGAAATAGTTTAGAAATGGATTATTTTATTATTCGCTATAATTGATTTGAAATTAATAAGTAAAAAAAACAAATAAAACAAAAAAAACACTTGTTTTAAACATTTTGAACTGTTTGTTTTATAAAAATAAAAAGAACTGTTTTTTTTCCAACCCTGCCCCGGACAGTAAGATGTCGCCCGTATGTGCATACCCTAGACAGCTTAATGTGACCCGCCTTGATTGTGTGGGGACATAGTTTCATTACGGTGGTCAGCAATCTTACCTGCAAGCGAGAATTACTCTTATACTGGTGTAATAAAGCTGAATTTACTACGACTGCAGTTTAGTGCAGAAGACTAAATAGTATTTATTGTCTGTGATTGTTTTTAAGATTTGGGAAGAAAGCTTTGTCAGTAGGTATCAATCACTACATAGTATAAAACGAAGTCGCTTCCCGCTGTCTGTCTGTCCCTATGTATGCTTAGATCTTTAAAAATACGCAACGGATTTTGATGCGGATTTTTATAGATAGTGATTCATGAGGAAGGTTTATAAATAATTTGACCTATAGATTTCCACGCGGGCGAAACCGCGGGGCGCAGCTAGTAGATAGTAAACAAGACTAATTTCTAACGGGATATTTATTTACCATGATTTAAGTTTTGAGTCTTTCAATATCTCGGCACAGTTACAAAAGTTTTATCATAAACAGCCTATGTTAGTCCACTGCTGGACATAGGCCTCCCCTAATGAACGCCATAGCGCCCTGTCTTCAGCTTGACGCATCTAGCATCTGCCTGCAGTCCTACGCAGTTCAGAATGTGATATTTCTAATGCGATAACTTTTTTTAGCCTGTTCGCTACATTTTCGCTTTTTAAATCTAAGTGCTCTTTGTACGATTGTGGCGCGGTGGGCGAAGGTCCGCCTGCGACGCAGGAGGTTGCGGGTTCGATTCCCGCCTCGGAACAATTGTGTGTACGATCTGCAGATATTTGTTCCGGGTGTTCTGGTCGTTTTCTATGTATAATAAAAATATCTATCTATGTTATATATTGTATTATGTATATCAGTTATCTAGTACCCATAACACAAGCTCTGCTTACCATGGGGCTAGATAATGCTGTGTGAACTGTCCAGCATTATTTATTTATTATTTATTTGTCTAAATAAACTATGTCCACTGGTGGCCGTGTGAACAAAAAATATAGAATTTTCCAAAATCGAGTGCATCGTTCACTTAGCTTACACTGGTTTATTTTACTTTAGACACATGCACGTCTATGTAGTTCCCTACTTGTTGAAAGGTAGAAAAATTAAGACTGAATAAAAGATATAATATATTATAGACACGGGGTCTAGTCTTGTCATATTTTGGAAGCCAAAAGAAATACAGATTTTTGAATTAGAATTAAGTCACCTAAATCAACCTAAATCAAGGGGGTAAGGTGATTTCCTTCGTCCACGACCTAAATGAATACCCCCACAGTGACACAGGCTTAAGAGGGTTTCCACGTGAAAGATCCAACCACGATAATGTGACATTAGTCAGCGATTGTGCAATTTATTTGTACATTAAAATTCCTAGAGGGCGCTCTGACAAATAAATTAAGGATTTAGATTCTGTGGAATTAGATTTACGCATTCATTGTCGGGTTCGTAAAGTACAGTGCTGCCGAATGGTTGTGCTGCATATAGCGTAGACATATGTAGCTTAAAGTAGTGTAGGACGCCCTCCGACCAGGTTAGTTAACTTATTTATATTGTTTTTCTGTGAAGGATAGGATTCGTAACGAATACATCCGACAGAGAACCAAAGTTATCGATATAGCTCTGAGAATTAGCAAATTGAAGTGGCAGTGGGTCGGCCATATCTCGCGAAGAACCGACTGCCGCTGCTGGGGCAAACGTGTTCTTGAATGGAGACCACGACTCGGTAAACGTAGTGTAGGACCCCTTCGGACCAGGTGGGGTGACGACCTGCGATAGACTGCAGGTAGATGATGGATGCGTCAAGATGAAGACAGGGCGCTATGGCGCTCATTGGGGGAGGCCTATGTCCAGCAGTGGACTGCTATAGGCTGATGATGATGATGATACCTTAAATAATTAGTGTTAGCCCAATGAGCGTGAATTTTTGAGTTGTCTGTCGCGTAATTTCTGCTGCGTAGTAAAGTCCTGTTTGAATCACACGGCGACGCAAAATGAGTTAACTCACACGCATAGTTCCAACCGAGTTATGTTCGCGGGGGTGAAGGGCGGGGAATGCGTCCGTCAGGTACAGATTGTGTGAGAGTCTACACGAATAAAGCAACTGAATGCCCGTCTGTCAGCCCAACAGATTTTCTGCTGGGCGGAATTTATGCGACCGAAAATACGCTACTAACTACACTACATGTTATAACTACTTATACAAAAAATTTGAATTGAAGTAGACAAAAAAGTATGTAGTTACAGTGAATAGATAAGTTTGTTGCACTGTGTAATTCGGAGCGATGGGTCCGCAGCCTCCCATGTATTGTAGATCTTGTAGCAGAATACGGTTTTAATTGTAATGTTAACCTTTACGGTAAGATTTGAAAACAGGAAACCAAAAGTAATACTAACTAAGTACATAAGGGTTCTTACCAAAGTTATCGACGTCTCGACAATCATTAGCATATGTTAGTCCACTGCTGGACATCCGGCCTCACCTAATGAGCGCCATAGCGCCCTGTCTTCATCTTGACGCATCCAGCATCTACCTGCAGTCTTTCGCAGGTCGTCACCTTACCTTGTCCGAAGGGGTCCTACACAACGTTTACCGAGTCGTGGTCTCCATTCAGGAACACGTTTGCCCCAGCAGCGGCCGTCGGTTCTTCGCGAGATATAGCCTGCCCACTGCTACTTCAATTTGCTAATTCTCAGAGCTATATCGATAACTTTGGTTCTCTGTCGGATGTATTCGTTACGAATCCTATCCTTCACAGAAATACAATATAAATAAGTTAACTAAATCCACTTTACCTACATAAGCTGTAACAGTACCTTTCCGAGTACAGTGTATGGGTCCCTTAATGCCGAGCCACTATTTTATTCATTGGTACCTTTGCGTTGTGAATACGTGCCTTTATATACGCATTGTTTAGATAAGTAAAAAGTTATTTTATTTTATCACTAGGCTTTTACAATAATTGTAAAAGCAATATGGAACAATTGAACAATTAAACAATTAAATTAATTATTTGAAATTATGGAACAATTGTGTGTACGATCTGCAGATATTTGTTCCGGGTGTTCTGGTCGTTCTCTATGTATAATAAAAAATATCTATCTATGTAATATATTGTATTATGTATATCAGTTATCTAGTACCCATAACACAAGCTCTGCTTACCATGGGGCTAGATAATGCTGTGTGAATTGTCCAGCATTATTTATTTATTTATTTTAATATTACAATATTACGCTGGCTGCATTGTCCTAATTACTATTATTAGGGCAATGCAGCCAGCGCCTCCTACTGGCTACTGGCAGATGCTGGATGCGGAAAGCTGAAGACAGGGCGCTATGGCGCTCATTAGGCTCAACTCACACCAAAAGAGCGTCGAAGCGCAGCGAAGCGGAGCGCAGTTTCAGTGTCATATGAATTTTAACTTCATTTTCATTACAATAAAACTTATTATCGCATGAGAAACTCGAACGAGTCGCGCGGATGCCCGCGGCGCCGCGGGAATTCCGGCGAATTCGACTCGTTCGAATTTCTCTCTTTGCTCCGATTCGCTGCGCTTCGACGCTCTCTTGGTGTGAGTTGAGCCTTAGGGGAGTCCTATGTCTAGCCGTGGACTAACATAGGCTGATGATGATGATGATGATGACATAGATAATTGAATTTATCTGAATTATTTGATTGTAACATGGTTGTTTCATTGTGTGAGATGCTGAAGTTGTTCCGAATCCTATACAACTAAATAGATAGTTTTCGAGAGTCCAGTGCAGTTCTTGGATACTGATTACCGCCATGTACAGACCGGTAGTTATTCACATAGCTCTGAGAATTAGCAAGCTGAAGTTGCAGTGGGCCGGCCATATCTCACGAAGAATCGACAACCGCTGGGGCAAACGTGTTCTTAAGTGGAAACCGCGACTCAGCAAAGTAGAATAGGACGCCCTCCGGCCAGGTGGGATGACGACCTGCGAAGGACTGCGGGCAGATGCTGGATGCGGGAAGCTGAAGACAGGGCGCAATGGCGTTCATTAGGGGAGGCCTATGTTCCGCAGTGGACTGCTATAGGCTGATGATGACGATGATTTGATTGTAACATGAAAATTATTGTTTCTTTGACAAGCTGAAGTTGTTCCAAATCCTATACAACAAAGTACCTAGATAGTTTTCGAGACACCAATGCAGTTAGAGAGATCCCAGATACAATTACCTCCATGTATAGACCGGTTTGTTGCCGTAACTCTAAGAGAATCACTAGTGATCTAGTTACCAATTATAACTTAGCTAACTAGCTCTGACTGTCGACTGTGATCCTAGTTGTTATCCGCTGTGTTATCTCTAAAGCTGGGTCTCGGGAATGGAATAGGCTGACACGAAAATCTAGTATTAAACTGGAGTTCTAGATATCCGATTAAAAAAAATTGGTAAGCAGACGTGATCCCCTTTGGTTTTTTTTACATTTTTGGTTTTAGACCTAGACAATTAGATAGTATATATATCATTTATTTGCCACTAGATACATATATGTACACATAATATAAATTAACAATTTCAAATTGCAAACTACTTAATATTAGTTACACAATACATTTAAAAATTGACATTGAAAGAAACTAAATAACAAAAACAAGTACCTAGGTAGGTGAACAATGTCTGCTGCAGTAGCAAATGGGTCCAGGCTCAGCATAATGCCAACTGTTATGAACAGAAGGCGCTGTTATTCTGCCTAGACCAGAATAAGAACCATCACAGGACCCAGGTTTTCGTGTACTGGAGGCCGGGATTCGAGACGTCTTCTATGCTTTGCTTCGATGATACCAATGTCGTTATATTTTCCGCCAATATTCCTTGGGTAAAACACGTTTGTATACAAAAAATATCTAGGTTTTTAATCGCAGTATAGAGTCCTTTATTAACAACTAGCTGCTCCCCGCGGCTTCGCCCCCGTGGAAATCTATGTGTCAAATTGTTTAAATGATAAAATCCTATGTTAGACTCCTGGTTCTAAGCTACCTCTCCACCAATTTTCAGCTAAATCGGTCCAGCCGTTCTCGAGTTATAAGTGTTGTAACAAACACGACTTTCTTTTATATATATTGATGAAAGTTACAATCAATTAATAAAAACCAATTCGTTTTTATAACAGTTGAGCTAACTGCAAACAATCTACAGGTAGCTCAAATAACTGATCCATATCAATACCTAATAAGACGACCGATGTGGCCTTTGCGACGCAGGAGGTGCGGGTTCGATTCCCGCCTCGGAACAATTGTGTGTACGATCTGCAGATATTTGTTCCGGGTGTTCTGGTCATTTTTTATGTATAATAAAAAATATCTATATATATCTATAATAGTCTGACGCTGGCTGCATTGCCCCGCTGTACGACAATGCTGATGCGCTGCGCCATACTCACCAGCTCTCGGGTCACGCGTCGCCGACGACCTAGGGTCTCAACTCTAAGTGGAGCAAATGCATAGGCTCTGTCTAGACCTGCAGATTTGCCTCTCTTGAGATCTTTGGCCAAATCTGCCGCCACACCAGCCCTCACGTATGGAGCTAGTTAATGATCTTCTGACCAATATAAAGTCATCTAGGTGTATCGAAGCTACAACAATAAATGAGGGTAGTTACGTAAAGTAAATCAACGTTAATAACGTAAAAGAGTAACTTTTATTGAAATCTAATCGTTTGGAAGTATCAAATGAAGTGAAATAATTTCAAAGAAAAAGTTTTCTTATGTACCTGACGGACTAGGGCCGTAGGGCCTGTACTTTATACAGGGTGAAGCGAGAGATAAAATACTTATATAAAAATCGGAAGTTTTGTTTGTTTGATAAATTTTCAAACAGTATGTTAAGAGGATTCATGAAAATTACGATATATGAGTTATCATTTAGAAAGGCGGCATGTAGAATTCATTAATATTGTAAATGCGAAAGTTTAAATGTTTAAATAGATGGATGGATTTTTTTTCTTCGCCCAAACGTCTACTAAATGCTTCGGGTTGAAATTGCATACAGGTTGTTTTAGGCCTAGAATGAAATATAGGCTAATTGTTATCCCATAAGTAAAAAAGTTTCAATGGAAAAGAAATAACCATTCATAAATCGTTTCTATATAAATAACGCGTGCGAAGCCACGGGCGGAAACTAGTTATAAATACAGAAATATCATTACAGAATGCCAAGATAAGTGCAGATGTGGACATGGCGAGTTATTGGGATTTTACCAAACTGTAAGTAATCTCTTATTAACACTTTGAGTGCTGAAATCACACGGTATGTGTTTTCTAAAAGTGACTAATATGCGTAAATCCACACTAGCGCAGCGGCTGAGAAAATACAGATCTTTGTGACTCAGCATAGCCGTAATATAGCCGAAACGCATGTGCGGCGCAACACAACCGCTGTGTAGAGCGGCAGCACAAATTTTTTAGGTTAAAAAAAGATCGCAGTCGTCGAAAGAAAATCGCAGTCAAAGTGTTGTCTCCTACCTTTTTTCATGAAATGTCCTAATACAACGTTGTACTTACTTCGTACAGAAAACGTATTAATTTTAATAAATATTTAGTTTATCAAGATTATCATAAAAATTCTAAAGATGGAAATTCTTTATTCGAATTAACATTCAAAATTCAGCCGTGAATAAGCTGTGAAAATAACGAAGGTGGAAATATTGTGGCGTGGGTTCCGTCTTGATGATTCTTTGTTAATGGCAACTGTCTCTGGTTGTACACTTTTCTGCCAGTGTAAAGTAAAAGTAAAGTAAAAAATCATTTATTTCTTTAGGCTTACAAAATAAGCACTTAGACAAGTCATATTTTAAATATAAATTATTATTAAATAAAATTATTTTACTGTTCACTTCAATTTTTTGTCCACTAGTGGAAGAAGTGAAAAGAAACCACTAGTATGTTCATCTCTTATATGTCTAATACATGGTTATTTGCCTATTCTAAGTCTAAATATAATATGATTCGATACATGTAAATATTTAAGTAAAGCTATTCACAACAACAAATTACTTACTACATACTATTGTCGGTGCGAAACTGAGCGAATCTGCTGTCAAGTAATGGAAAATAATTGTAAATTATCTGAGTTATGTAGAGTCAAAAAGAGAAGTCTCGTGGCGAAACGGTGAACTAACATACTAACGCAACAAAAGTAGTACATTGGCACACGCGCGCCCTCTATTCATAGGAGACTTCTCTTCTTGCACAGACTTTATCAAATTATGAATATTATTTGATATTATCACCAAAGCCTAGTTCGTTATCTAGCAGGGTGTATCAACGCCTCAACAGAACACAGATATTGACTGATAAACGTAAAGCACCGTTCAAACTAGCATGTAATGTAATATTATTAATTTACTAATTTCTGCCGGTTTTGCACGCGTTGTTTCTATGGAAACGTTTTAAGGTTATTTTTATCCCATGGGAACAGATTTTATATATAAACAGTAGTCCTTGCCTTATTCCGGGCCTGGAATTCAGCCCGATACGTTCAGTATTTTTTGCGTGAAAGAGTAACAAACATAGTGATGTAAGAACTTTCGCGTTTATAATATTTGTAGGATAGAAGCGTGTTATACCTATGTACGTAAATAATTTCAAAGTAATGAAGGACTTAAAATACCTGTTTTAAAAATTTTCGGCACAAACACTTATGTATCCCTCGGGAATATATTTTGTATGAGATTATTCTTCAAACAATAGCGAATTTTGAATTGACAATAAAAATTACAAGTTCTTTTTGGGAATATTTGGTCAAAAATATGAAGGTAAGTATACTTATTTGCAAGGATATATTTTAAACTAATTTCATATATATTTTTATTTAGTTACTATTTTTGCATCCAATACCTGGTCCTTACCTAGTATTCAGTATTGTAGGGTTTTCTATACGAGTATGGAACCCTACTGACTTTAAATTCAGAAGATGCCCCCACTCCGAGTTCGAAATTCGAATTATTCTGTTATGTTGATTGAAAAATCACGGGTCAGAAATTATGTGACGGAATCCAATAACATTCGTTATTTTTCGTTGAAATAATAAATTCTTTCTTATTTTGAAATTGGCGAGCAGAAAGAAACCGATTGGGAAAATAATAGGTACCTACATGAAAGTTACACAAAATGTTGTAGCTGGCCAATATATTCAACGAATATGTATGTATGTAGGTAGGTAAATATTCGTAGAATATTTAAGCTTATTTTTTGAGTGTCACGTTTCGTCGAATTACACATTTGGAGTTTGAAAGAAACGCTTTGATAACGCGATCTATTCCAAGTAGCGACAACCATATTGTTAAAATTAGACTTTAATTTAGTTTGATGTGATGGATGACACATGGATAAAACGACGAATGAAACGACCTGTTGTTTACGCCCGTTGCCATGGAAACCATTTGTTACCAGTAACTGAAAATTATCACACGATGATATTTTGGTTACGACGGTATGTTTTACAGCGCAGTACATATAAATTCCTCTAGAATCAAACGTTTTTGGGGCCATCTCAAAATGAACCTTTATACAACAACGAAATAATCACCAAAAAGTAATAAGAATTGGCGAAGACATCACCAAAATGTTGTAGCTATCGAGATTTCTTAAAAGTTTTTGTATTTAGCTTATTGCATATCTAAAACCTCTAGAACCATATTTAGGTATGCAAAATTTTCATAATTTTATCCCGATCCGTTTAGTAGTTTTGGCGTGAAGATGTAACAATCATCGACCCGTCTATCCATCTAAACTTTCGCATTTATATTATTAGTGTGATTTCTAACGAGCACCTCAACAAATACTCCATCCACAATGCAAAGCAAATAACGGTTACAAAAGTAGAAAATTGTCTATGCCGTCGCGGCCATTTTGAATTATTTTTTCTCGAGCCATCGTGTTGGAAGACCCTAATGAAATGCTAACTTTCGTTCAGAAATTATAATTAGTATACAAATATTTGCGGGGGCGTGTTATTCCATCTCAGCACCTTCTATTGTTTGATTGTAAAAGAAATCGTTGATAATTTTCATTTTTTCAGCGTCGTTGATTTTGTGACGCCATCTTGTTATTATATTTTCTTAATTCAAATTATTTTAATATTTACATAGGTTAGGCTAGGTTAGGCTAGATAAAATGTTTTCCTTGACAATGCAATGACATGGTGCCATCTAACTGATCTAATTATGGAGACAGAATTTCTTTAATATATGCGGGATAAACCTTGCGACTGTATAATGTAATACTCAAACGAACATCATCATCAACCTATGTTAGTCCACTTCTGGACATAGGCCTCCCCCAATGAGCGCCAAAGCGCCCTGTCTTCAGCTTGACGCATCCAGCATCTGCCAGCAATCCTTCGCAGGTCGTCATTCCACCTGGCCGGAGGGCGTCCTACACTATGTTGCCGAGTCGCGATCTCCACTCAAGAACACGTTTGCCCCAACGGTTGCCGGTTCTTCGCGAGATATGGCCGGCCCACTACCACTGCCATTCTATCTCTATCTATTAAACCTTGTTGACCTCGGATTAAGCTTAACAGTTTCCAATATATTTTGGAGTAAATAACACCAAAATCAAACAGTTTATACCTACCTACTTCTGTGATATGCCAACAGCCTTGTTTGCGGATGGTCAATTAGGACAACAGACATACAAACAGCCTGTTTACAGTCATATATTTACTTACCATGAAATAAGGGTCGGCTTATGTACGCTTGGAAAGACTTAGCCACATTTGGATTTATTTTATTCAATGCACAAGGCTTATACTTGAAGCGGTACTTTGGCTTTGGGATATGAATGAAATAATAAAAATAAATCTTTCGAATACCCTCAATTGTTAAATTTTTTAAGTTCAACTGAAGTTACATTGACTGTTTCCTGTTGCTCCTACTCGGTTCCCCTACTGGTAGGAGCACGCGGACCAATATGTCCTTATGTTACTACCGTGATCTTTTATGCAATTAGTATACTTACTCATAAAATTACTCCACGCTCATCGCAAAATGTTTATGAAATGTCCCCCGTCCGAAGCCGGGACGGGCCGCAAGTTGTTAATAAAAAAATAATGCTGGACAATCCTCTCGGCATTAACTAGACCCAAATTAATACTATTAAAAGGTTCGCATGTGTGTTCGAAATAGTTCGAATTACAAACTGATTACTCCATATTCAACACCATCGAAACAAAGTTATCCCATCCATCGATCATACGTACGGGGTGTAAGGTGGACTCCAACATCTCGTCTCCCAAGCCAACCTAACCTGCACGTAATACACCTTGCTAGATAAAACTAGGCTCTGGTCAAAATATCAAACAATCTTCATAATTTGATAACTCAATAATTTTACAATTATTTTCCATTACTTGACACTGGCAGAAAAGTGTCCAACCAGACACAGTTGCCATTAACAAAAAATCATCATCTATCATTCGAATTTCGAATCCAACCAGAGCGTTCTTCCAACTAGTGACGTGCCGCAATCATTTCCACGGTTGTCGATGCGCTAACTCCGATTTCTATCGACAACGCTCAGGATTCCATCGATTTTGCATTTGTCTATGATGCAGTAAACGGCACGTTTTGCTCTCAGCGCTTGTTTTCTCTATAAAGCTTTGTGTTTACAGCGTCAGATTGAATTCTTGCTTCTTATTCCGTGAGAGTTTTCAGAAATGTTTGTGATTTTCATGAGACAAAACAAACACTAACAAGTGATTGTTTTGTCTCATGAAAATCACATATTTCGTAAATATTTGAAAAGCAACGAGGTACCTATCCTACTTCTTTTCTTCTCAAATATTTACCAACATCGTTCTTGACTGCGATCACATATATATCATTGTTTTTTTATATGAACTGTGTTTCTAATCCTAACTAGCTTCAGCCCGCTGCTTAGTACGCGTTTTTCAGAAACAATAAGAACAATGTTATTCTAGATTAATTTTCCAATCTGATTGGTAGTTATGGCGTTGTCATTGCCCAAGTATTTTAAATATTCACCGTTAAGCCTCCATAAAAAAATACTTATAAGAAGGATTTCCCTGTGCTTCAAAATAAACCTTAAAATTATCATAAACCAAACCCAGTGCGCTTAAGGAAGCCACTCATCAACCTAGCTACGCAGCCGAAGCCGCGGGCAGTCCATAAAGCAAATTAAACGCGAACCATCAACCCATCAAGCACAACGCATTCGCCCCGAGGGCACGAGATAGATAAACATACAGTATAGTAACTTAACGCGGACGGCTAAACCAGTGTCATTTTGTCTCGCACTCTATGATACAGCGTCGTACGCAGCGAAGTACGTATATTTCAACATAAAAAAGGGTTCAAAATAGTTAGACCAGTGCTACTCGACGACGTCGTAGGCGAAGTACACACATTATATTCAATATTGTATTTAATATATAGAAAGGGTTCAATAATTAGTTCGACCAGTAGTGCCTGAAAACTTTGTCGTGGATATGTTTAATTAAAAAGGCACAAAACTTACAGTGATTTATTTTTCTGTAGAACTTTCAAGACTCTTGGACGTTGTTGGGCAGTTGTCGAGTAAATGTTGAGTTTTTTATATAAAGGAATTGATTTATTGACTCATATCCTCATCAGTGTATATTCGTACATGACTAGACATAACCTTCCCCAATGAGCGCCATAGCGCCCTGTCTTCAGCTCGCCTGCATACACCATCTGGCCGCAGTCTTTCATAGGTCGTTATCCCACCTGCAAGGCTACCACGCTATTTAGCACTTAACCTAACGCACGTTATCAACGTTACTACGCTAATATTAGCGTGAATAACGCGTGAAGTGGCGTTTTTATATTTTACTAGCTGTGCCCCGCGGTTTCACCCGCGTGGTGATAGATATTTTGGATAGTATACTATATATCTTTATGAATTGTAGCCTATGTGTTATTCTGATATGTAAGCTATATTATTGTAAAGTTTCATTAAAATCCATTCAGTAGATTTTACGTGAAAGAGTAACAAACATCCATCCATCCATCCATACTTAGAAACTTTAACGTTTATAGGATATATATATTCTAAAACAAATTAAAACGTACAGAGTGATACTACTGCAGATCTACCATTGCCCTAGGGCGGTCGTCTGCACTCTACAAAGGGCACAGGGATGCTGTTTGAATGCCGCAGGGCAGGAGTCGAGTGATATGCTTGTATTCTCTTTACGTTTTATTTAATATATACCGGAGAATGGGTAGGTGGAATGTTTTAGCTGATTTTCCTTTTTTAGTGTTCGGTAGGGATGAGCCAGAATCACGGAATTTTATAAAGTATTTTTTTTTATTGTTTTGAAAAAACCAAAAACCGATAAAACTTTTGAAACTATCATGGTTATTAATACTTAAGTCATTTAAAACGGGATATTTACCATGATTTGATTTTTGAGTTATCCAATATTTCGGCACAGTTGCAAAATGAGGGTAGATCGGTATGTCTGTCCATAAAAACTCGCAGTGCCTTCAGTTACACCGTGATCAATGATCATGGTGCATGCAATGCCGAAATATTGGATACCTCAAAAATCAAATCATGGTAAATATCCCGTTTTAAATGACTTTAGTACTAAAAACCGACTTCGAAAGACATAGGTGTTGCTCGAAAATAATTCTTTTGTAAGAACACCTCGGGATGGGATCATGCTCTATACAACTGCAAAAGAATCATCCCAATCTAAATGACGGAGAAATCGACGAAAATATTATGTACGTACATACCTACAAAAAAAAAAACATTTATACATCCGAACATAGAACCTCCTTGTTTCAAAGTCTGTTAAAAATTGTATTTGCTTTTACTCTTTTAAATAAAATAAGTAGTTAAGCATATATTTCAGCAAAATTCCTTCCATTGTTAACAAATAAATAATTTCTCTCTAACAATGTATTTAAATAAGTGGAAAACTACACAAAGCATAGGCGTGAGTTCGCCCAAGTTTTGAGGCTTAAAGAAGTCTACAAGACGGAAATATCATAACAAGACAGCTTGTAGTGCCTACCAGGTAATAGGCAATAGGTAATGATAGCAAACTGAATGCAGAGATGGCGTTAGAAGTATGCTTTAGGCAATTAAAGTTATGTTCCGAATTTGGGTCGGTATGCGGTAAAGGGTTAAGTAGCTACGAGTGTTTCAACACGAACTGGGCTGTGAGAATGGGTGTGTTTATTTATTATTTTATATTACACTAATTTCTGCCCGCGGTTTCGCACGGTTTAAAGGTTATTTATATTCCGAGGGAACTGATTTATGGGATTAAAAACCTCTGTTTATGGTCTAGAACTTTAAACTAAAACTATTAGCAAAATTTCAGTCCGATCCGTTCAGTAGTTTTGGCGTGAATAAGTAACAAACATCCATCCATCCAAACATTCAAACTTTCGTATTTATGATATTAGTGTGATTTTATCATAGACAATATTAATTCAAAGAAATTACGACGGTTTAGGTTATTATATTGAATTGCTTTCATTCGGAGAAATAAAAACTTTGTACTTAAAAAATAATTAAATCCTATTTATTCTTCTTAAAAGTAGAGAAACTGGACTGACGTTATTGTTTATGGTCCATTCAAAATGTAAAAATATCTTTTTACTTTGCTTTTTACCTTAAAGTCGTAATAAATCTCCAAAAGACAGTTAAAAAACCTATGCCGTTCCTTTAATCAAGTCTGTGGCTTTAACATAAGCTCTGAAGCTATAAATCGACAACATACAATCACACACAGCTATAACATAGCTATAATACGGCTATAACACATAAAACAGCGCATCTTCGCGAAAATAAAGAACACAGCCTACTTAGAACGTAAAAACGAGGGCAGCGCCGTTAAAAAGTCAATTTTATCACGTGGACATAAAACCTTTTTCCGACGTACAGATTTATTGTTGGAAACCCCATAAAAAACCGCAAACAATATAAAACTAGTCACCTAATCAATCTCGACATCTCGAACTAAATTAACGGAAATACCGAATGAGCGTTTATTTCGTTCGGAAACGATAAAAATTCCGAACTAATCTTGGGGAATTTCGTTGAAAAATATCCTTTGATGCATTCGTTTTTGAGAAAACAAAAAGAATTGACATTTGAGAAATGGCGGACGGTTTAAATTTAGAAGCTAAAGGTGAGACTGAAATAATATTATTGTCTCGAGTGTTCGACGCTTCTAAAGATCTAACAAACGCTATAATTAAAACAGTCTGTCGTAAAATATTAAAATTTAAATACAATATACGAGTATAAAATATTACAAATTACTTTTATTAGATTAGATTTTGAAAAACTAAAAACCGACTTCGACTTAGTTATATACAGTTTCTTTGTTTTTCGACGGATTGATTCTAATACCTTGGGAATAAAAATATATGGGAACATATCATCGGTATCCTCTTCTATACAACTGCAAAAAAATCGGTCGGTAAATAACGGAGAAATCGACATACTTAAAAAGACATACAGCCGAACATGAACATATAAACTCCTCCTTTTTTCGATCTTGGTTAGTAACTAGTATAAGAACCTTATCACTCCAACACGCTTTTGGGTTTGACAACTTCAAAGCCTCATGACTAACAAAGATCCAGTGAAAAATTAAAACGGCATTATAGCAGCATTATATTACTTTACTCGGAGTTTAAGAGGGACTCCAACATCTCGTCCCCCAAGCCAACCTAACCTGCACGTGGTACACCCTGCTATAACGAACTAGGCTCTGGTGAAAATATCAAACAATCCTAATTACAATTATTTTCCACACTTGACACTGGCAGTAAAAAGTGTCCAACCAGACCCAGTTGCCATGAACAAAGTTTCATCAAATATCCAATTTAAAAATTAAAAAGGCAATATAGCAGCATTATATAACTTTACTCTTTGGTTTTAGCCTACGTTCAGCAACTATGACATTTGAAAACGTCAAAACATTAAAACTCTTTCGTTATCCCAAGGAGGTTAGGTAGAGGGTTAGGTACGAAACTCCTTGCTAATAAATTGACCTTAAAAACAAAAACCGCCACCTGTCAGTGCAAAAACTACTGAAGCCTTTCCTTACGCCTCGTTGGCTTCAATATAATATTTCACTTCACTAGAGCTCTACATTTGCCCTATGTATACCTACCCCATACTATCTAATTACTGGTCTATGAAACCTTAGGACTTTCTATGTAGATCGAATAGGTAAAATGGATATACGTATTACCTACTGAGGTTCGCATATTAGAATATTAGGAACTACCGTCAGTCAGCGTCATTTCGACGACCTCTGTGGCGCGGTAGGTGAAGGTCCGCATGCGACGCAGGGCAGGGTGGTCCTACCTCGGGACAATTGTGTGTACGATTTGTTCCGAGTGTTCTGGTCGTTATCTATGTATAAAGGGTATTTTATATCTATATGAGAAAAATATAAATTATTGAGATATCTTAGATAAAAAGCAGTTGGAAAATGTTAATAAAAGAAACCTCTCTTCTCTGTATTTAGCGAACAAAGCCACGGACTGAAAGTAGTTTGAAATAAGCGTAAAGTTGAATTTCCTTGATCGGGGATTATTACTGCAGTAGTTCAGTGCGCTTATTGCGATTTTGAATGGCGACGCCACCCATTGCCATCGTGTAGAATGGGTATGGGTTTATTTTAACATCCAAAATACTACAACTAGAACAAACTACTAAACTCATTAACGTAGTTTTAAGACTATTATGTATAGTTGTTTTAAGGTAAATAAAAATATTTTATTTCAGAACTTTAATTCTGGAATCAAACAGGATTAAAGTTACATCTATGCAATACTTCAGCTTGATCTGTTCAGTAGTGTTGGCGTGAAGAAGTGACAAACATCCATCCACATTTATCTAAACATCCTCACTTTCACATTTCGCATCAATATTAGCGAGCTTCTGCAACCTATTGCTTGGATAATGCTACCGGACGTGGCGATCACAATATGCCTATCATGGCCGCTGTGATACCCACCCAAAGATAATTAAAAAAATACTACCGGACTCTTTTTTTAAAATAAGTATAACAAAAACTATGCTTCAAATACCATTGTGTACCTAGGCATGGCAATATTACGTTCATTTAAAACTAGCTTTGCTATGCACTAGAAACAGTATCTTTTAGATTATTCCAAGTCAATGTATGCAAAGATGCTTGGATTTTTTCAGTAAATTGGCGTGAAGCATTAATAAAATCATTCGTAGAGCAAAACATACATACATATTAAAGCTTTATAATTAGCTTTTAAATTTGAGTGTGATTCAATTCAAATTTCAATCACGCACTGAAAATGGGTATGGCGCCATCCCCATACCCATTTTCACTACGCAATAAGAGTTTTCAATATGGCCGAAAATAGTATCATGAAAATTTAAAATCAATTTCAGAGGAAAAGTTTCGCGCATGGATATTCAACTTCCTCGTGCTATTATCTAGCTAGGCGATTCCTAGCGTTATAATGGAAGAATAACAGAGTAAAAAGCGAGTTCAATTCTCGGCGCTGGACAAATTAGTAGAATAGAATAAAAAGACATTTATTCATAAAAACTAAAATTAACTAATAACACACTTATAGGTACATGTAGAGAGTTGTTACAAAATGGCTCTAACTCAGCATAATGCTGGCTAAGCTCCGTAAGAGACTTAGCCAGTGCTGGTCTTCCGTTAGAGCCCGTACAGGTGACGTCGCGAACAAGCATACGCAATGACATTAAAAAAATATAGTAAAAGAAATACTAGATAAAAACACGTAAAAAGCCGTTTGCAAAAAACAAAGACATAACATAGACATATTACCAATGAGAGAGTAGGTAATGAATAATTTGGTTAGTAGGTAAAAAGTTTACGTCTTTCTAGAGCTAAGTTTACTAGAACTAACTAACTTTACTAGAATTACAAGTACATTTTTTTTTATTGATTTAAAACGATCGCTATCCATTTTTCTGTAAAAAAACAATCAATGTTGCTTTTAAAAAATCAAGCTTCTTTACTAAAGTGACAATATGATGTAACCGACCGATGTGGCGCGGTGGGCGAAGGTCCGCCTGCGACGCAGGAGGTTGCGGGTTCGATTCCCGCCTCGGAACAATTGTGTGTACGATCTGCAGATATTTGTTCCGGGTGTTCTGGTCGTTTTCTATGTATAATAAAAAATATATATCTATGTAATGTATTGTATTATGTATATAAGTTATCTAGTACCCATAACACAAGCTTTGCTTACCATGTGGCTAGATAAAGCTGTGTGGATTGTCCAGCATTATTTATTTATATTTATTTATTTAACCATTTCCAACTAAAACAAAATCTTCATAATTTGATAACTCATTAATTTTACAATTATTTTCCTTTACTTGACACTGGCAGAAAAGTGTCCAACCAGACACAATTGCCATTAGATAGAGTCTCAGTTTTGTGACTCAATTACAAAAATCTGTTTTGTCCTTTATAACATTATAAAAATATCATGTTTGTTTTATGTTTTTGTGTATTGATTTACAAATAAACTTTTAATATAAAAAAACATCATTATTATCTAGTAAAAACCATAGCGGACAGATACTCAACTCATCCCCGCTGTGAGCATGTCTTGTTCGCAGAGTGAATCGGGGAAATACATATCTCTTTCTTATAGGGATCTCTCTGGGAAAGGGACATGCCTATAAATAATAAATTAAATAAAAAAAAGCCTTCATTTGATCCTGCTAATTGCTTTCTAATTTAGGTACTGTTATTGCGTTATTTATAACACTACGTTTGGTTAATAGCAGGGTCCCCAGGTTGGGTAAAGGCCTCCTCCAACGATGTCCACTTCTCTCTATCTTGAGCGGTTTGCCACCACTTTGGACCAGCGACTTTTTTTATGTCGTCTTCCCAGCGTGTTGAGACATGCCTATGTTATATCATTATTAATCTAAGTTTTCAATTGCTTTATTTAATAAAGATTCTACTAACCCTCTATAATTATATTTTTGTTTGTTTACTACCAAATATGGATCCATGCCAAGGCGTTTTTTTTTTTTTTTTTTTTTTTTTATTATCTGTTTATCAATCTAGTTATTTGTATTTTCTTGTCAAGTTAATTATAAAAATACCTACTACATTATTAATATCAGCTTGCAGAGTGATTCACAAATGCAAACAAGGTATAATGTAAACAGTTACACTTATAAATTGAGATGAATCACTCTTTGCAATTTCTAGGTAGAATAATTCTTATCAGCTTATTCATTCTTGATAGCAGTAGAAACTTCTTGGAATATTACCGACGACGATTTTATTTATAAGTTGTGTATTAACCTAGTTTGTCCTCATCACCATAATCATCAGCCTATAGCAGTCCACTGCTGGACATAGGCCTCACCCAATGAGCGCCATAGCGCCCTGTCTTCAGCTTGCCGCAGTTTATCCTAGCGAGTCTTTTTAATTATTTACTGGCTGCGCCCCGCGGTTTCGCCTGCGTGGAAATCTATGTGTCAAATAGTTTATCCACCTTCCTTTACTAATACTATGGAGCCTTTCATAGTATAAAATAATGTCGCTTCCCGCTGTCTGTCTGTCCCTATTTATGCTTAGATCTTTAAAACTACGCAACGGATTTTGATGCGGTTTTTTTAAATACATTGAGTGATTCAAGAGAAGATTTTCATGCGGGAGAAGCCGCGGGGCGCAACTAGTTTTCTATAATAATAACCCAGCTAGGCACTAAGGGTAAAAACATTTATAACAAAGAGACTGAACAGAGAGAAAATTGTATTTTTTCATGAAATTTGCGCTCAGAATATAAAATGAAGACGCCATGACGAACGTTGTCTTTTCTTTACGCAGGACCCTAGAGTTATAATAATACGTGCATCTGGTACTCAATTATAAATAAATAAATCATCATCAGTCTATGGTAGTCCACTGCTGGACATAGGCCTCTACCAATGAGCGCCACAGCGCTCTGTCTTCAGCTTGCCGCATCAGCATCTATGTACCTGCAGTCTTCCGCAGGTCGTCATCCCACCTGGTCGGAGGTTGTCCTACACTACGTTTACCGTCGTGGTCTCCACTCATGAACACGTTGGCCCCAGAGGCCGTCCGTGCTTCGCGAGATATGGCCGGCCCCCTGCCACTTCAGCTTGCTAATTCTTAGAGCTATGTCGATAACTTTGGTTCTCTGTCGGATGTATTCGTTACGAATCCTATCTTTCAGAGAAACTCCGAACATAGCTAGCAATAAATAAATATCGCTGGTTGATCCACACAGCATCATCTAGTCTACATGTATCTAAATCTAAATTATATTTAGATTTAGATAAACAAAACAAATATGTATTAGACACAAGAATAATACTCGTATGAATGTAAATAGCTAGTGATTTCTTTTTCACTTCTCCCTCTGGTGGACAAAAACTGAAGTTGGAGTTCGGTTTTCTTTTTAACACTTTGACTGCTGAAATCACACGGTATGTGTTTTCTACAAGTGACTTTTATGCGTAAATCCACACTAGCGCAGCGGCTGAGAAAATACAGATCTGTGTGACTCAGCACAGCCGTAATATTTTTCGAACGAAACGCATGTGCGGCGCAACACAACCGCTGTGTAGAGCGGCAGCACGAATGTCTTAGCTTAAAAAAAAGATCGCAATCGTCGTAAAAAAATCTGAAATTCAAAGTGTTAATATAAACACTGGCAACACAGAGTGGCAAGTAAGTATGGCAACCCTAGTCCTATGAACATTGTAGGCACTCTGTTCGCGATATAAACTTATTTCATTACTAGGAACGTGCGTGACTGACATAGAATAACGCTTCTATTCTATAGTAAAACTTAGGTATTTTACATAATGTGCGAGACTAGCTTCTACCCTCAGCTTCTCGTGCTACTTGAACGTAGAGGACTCGGGGATTATATAGCTTTCTGTTAGTGAAAGAATTTTCAAAATCGGGCCGGAAGTTACAGAGATAACACGCTAAATAAATAAAAAATAAAAATAATGCTAGACAATCCACACAGAATCTAGCCCCAAGCTAAGCAGAGCTTGTGTAAAGTAAAGTAAAAAATCATTTATTTCTTTAGGCTTACAAAATAAGCACTTAGACAAGTCATATTTTATATATAAATTATTATCAAATAAAATTATTTTACTGTACGGTACTATACTAGATAACTGCGATAAACATATACAATACATAACATATGTAGATAGATATTTTTATTAGACAAAGAAAACGACCAGAACACCCAGAATAAATAACTGCAGGTCGTACAAACATTTGTTTCAATTCGGGAATCGAGCCCACAACCTCCTGCGTCGTAGGCGGCCCTTCGGCCACCTTTTTACAGAGGTTGTCGATAACTTCAGCTTTACTTAGAAAACTGCGCTTATTATTATTTCTATTATGTGAATAAATATCTCATCTCAGACCTAAAAAGTAACAAACATCAAAGTGCGTTATTTCCTAGACCTAACACGTACGCTTGGACACATCACCTATGCAAATTCAAATTTGCATAGGTAAGTAAAATTAGAAAATGAAGTTGATCACTTTGATTTTTTTGTTTACTTTAATCTTTTTAAGGTCAAGTAAAGAAGCAAACAAGAAACCTTTACCTTGTTATGTTGTTCGTTTTCGAGTTGGAACAAAACACATCCCAAGCCTTTTTATCGTCTAGAATTCTAGATAATCTGATATTTTGTAATAAGCCTTTTTACAAAGGATATGTTTGCCAATTGATAGATGACAGAAAAAACTTACCACACAAAAAAGAAAACAATACAGAAATAAAAACTTAGAGTAAAGGTTGTTGTTGTTGTTGTTGTAGTACTCCTGTTTCCGCACTTAGACTCCGTTTGGTCCTTTGTGCGTGGGGTGTTTGCTAGTTTAACCAGCCTATCTCCGTCCAGAAGCGCAGAATACTCCTGGGATCTTCACAGGCTTCGCGGAGTGACCTCGGGTGATTGAGGATTTCTAGTCGCTGCGCTGTTACTCCCTCGCATTCCAGGACTACGTGGGCAGCTGATTCTTCATCGCTCAGGCATCCTCTGCATAGAGGGCTGTCTGTTGCTCCGATGGTGAAGAGGTGTTTGTTTAGTGGGCAGTGTCCTGTGAGTGTTCCCACTAGGACGCGTAGGTCTGATCTCGTCAGGCATAGTAAGTGCTTGGTTAGTCTTGGTGAGGCAGCTGGGAGTGCCGCTCTGGATTGGCGGCACTCCTGTAGGCTTGACCATCTCTCGGTATGCGTTTCTCTGGTTCTGAGCTGTATCCATGTTCGGATTTGGGAGAATGGTAGGGGTAGGAACGGAGCTGGGCCTTGTGTCGGCGTTTCCGAGCCTTTCCGTGCCAATTCGTCTGCAGCATCATTGCCTAGTGATCCGCTGTGTCCCTTGATCCATTGGAGGGTGATCCTGTTTCTACTGGAGATCCTCTCAAGTGCCAAGTGACATTCGTATACGAGCTTGGAGTTACAGCTGTTCCCTGCTAAAGCTCTAAGTGTAGCAGCACTGTCAGACAGGATACGCACACACTGGTTGTCTATATCCCTTCTTTCCACAGCTGTGGCTGCCTCGGTTACGGCTACACATTCGCATTGAAATATGGAGCTGTGTTTGCCTAAGTACATTGATACATTAATATTGAGGTCCATAGAGTGAATCCCTGCTCCCGTGCCCATATCGGTCTTGGAGCCGTCAGTGTATATTCTCACTTCGTGGCTACCTGATTCATCCCTATGGTCTTCATGCAGTTGTATTCGGTATTGTTTGTCGTGTATTGGTTTGCTGGGCATTCTATCACAAGATGCCGCTAAAAGAGGTTCATAGGCAAGGGCTCTGTGCAGGATTTGAGCATGTGGGCAGTCAATGTTTCCCCACAGTCCCATGTTTTGTAGTCTCAGGGCCGACATGGTTGCCTCTTGTTGTATATATAGGTCTAGCGGCGCAAGGCCTAGTATCACGTCTAGGGCAGCGCCTGGTGTGGTTCTCATGCAGCCCGTTATGGCTGAGCACACCATTCTTTGGAAGCGTTGCAGCTTGATTATCACGGTGTTTAGCTCAGTTCTGGTCCACCATACGATGGCTCCATATGTGAGTATTGGTCTGATAATAGCGGTGTAGAGCCACCTGGATATCTTTGGTGATAGGCCCCATGTTTTACCAAGCATTCTGCTGCATAGGTAGAAGGCGGTAGTAACCCGTTGCAATTTATAGTCAAGGTGTTTGTTCCATAGGAGTTTATTATCCAGTATGACTCCTAGATACTTGACTTCGGTTTTCAAAGTTAGTTCGGTGTTAAATAATTTTGGCAAGTTAAGGTTTCCTAAGTTGCGCTTATTGGAGAACATTATTAGTTCTGTTTTTGTGGGGTTTACTGATAGTTCGTGGTCATTACACCACGTTTCAATGGTTTTGAAGGCGAGTTTCATGAGGTCACATAGAGTGTTTTCGAAGCAACCGGTTGCCAGGATCGCAAGGTCGTCTGCATATCCCACTGTCACCAGTCCGTGGCCATTGAGCTTACGGATGAGTTCGTCAACAACTATGTTCCATAGTAGGGGCGATAGGACGCCGCCTTGAGGACAGCCTCTAACAACTACTCCTCTTGTGGTTTCGTTAATGGTAACTTGTATTGCTCTATATCTCAGCATGTTGTTTATCCACTGTGCTAGAGTTGGCGCAATACCGTATTTGGCAAGTGCTCTATAGATGCTGGTGAATTTGGTCTTATCAAAGGCTCCTTCTATGTCAATGAAGGCTGCCAGAGTTGGTTGTTTTTTAGTTAGTCCGGTTCCTATTCGCGATACCACGCTGTGAAGAGCGGACTCAGTTGATTTGCCTTTGCTGTAGGCATGTTGTTGTGAATGTAGTGGATTTTGTGAGAGTATGTTTTCTCTGATCTCTCTATCACATAGTCTTTCAAGTGTTTTCAGAAGGAATGAAGTTAGGCTTATTGGCCTGAAGGATTTTGGTAGTGTATAGTCACTTCTTCCTGGTTTTGGTATAAAAACCACCTTCACTTCCCTCCATTGTTGCGGTATGTATTTGTGCGCAATGCACGCCCTGAAGATGCCAACCAGGTGGTCTGCTAGTATGTTTCCACACCATCTTAGCATCCCCGGGAAAATCCCATCCAGGCCAGGCGATTTGAAGGGAAGGAAGCTGTTAATTGCCCAGAGTACCTTATCGTGGTTAATCATATTGTGGGCTGTTATCCAGTCTTGGTCGGTGGGCGTGTGCACTGAAATGTTTTCCCATTTGTAGCTGTCTGTTACCTGACAGCCTGGAAAGTGTGTATTCAGAAGCACTTCGCTGGTTTCTACATCTGTCTTGGTGTAGGTTTTGTCAGGCTTGATGAGGCAACCAAGAGTGCTTTCCTGCACGTTTGTGAGGATGTTCTTGATGCGTGTGGCCTGACTGTTGTTTTCAATGTTGGTACAAAATCTTTCCCAACATTCTGTTTTTCTTGTGCGGATACGTTTTTTGTAGATTTTCTTCGCAACATGGTATGACTCCCAGTCTTCGTCTTGTCTGGTGTTTATAGCTCTATTGAACAATTTCCTTACTTTGCGTCGGAGTCTCTGCAGTTCGGGACCCCACCATTGTCCTTTTGTCCTTTGTTTGGGCACGACAAGCGGGCAGGTCAGTTCAAAGCTGTTGGTAAGAGTATGTGTTATTTGGTTAGTGTAGAGTTCAATGTCCTCAATTGTTATATGGTTTGGTAGTTTTAGCTTCCCTGAAAGTTCTGATTTAACTATTTTAAAGAATTTAGTTTTATCTGTCTTACGTGGGACGCGTCTAGGTTGCGGGTTAGGTAGTGATAGTTCCAGGTTGAACCTAATCCATCTGTGGTCTGAGCATGAAGCCTCGTCAGAAACATGCCAGTCCTTGATGAGGTTGTAGGCCTTTGCAGTAGAAAGCGTTAGGTCAATAATTGTTTGGGCTCTACGTGTTACGAAGGTCGGTTCGGAGCCTTTGTTTAGTAGGAGGAGGTTAGTTGATACAAGATAGTTTACCAGTTCATCTCCTCGGTCGTTGGATCTGACGCTGTTCCATAGCGTGTGATGCGCGTTGGAGTCGGTCCCGATGATGAGCTCGAGTCTCTCCCTCTCGCAGTACTCAATCAGGGCCGTTAGGTCAGGTGTGGGTACTGCTTCATCGCTTGGAAGGTAGGCGGATGCTATGACTACTTGCGATATAGAGCTGTTGTGGTTAGGAGATAAGTGTAGTCTAGCAGCGGTTAGGTCTCTGGAACAGAGTTCGGTTATTAGTAGTGTCTTAGCGGCGTGCGGGACAACTATGCATGTTCTAAGGTTACTTACGGTTGTGTTGGCGAGCAGTTTGCTCCCTGGTGTTTTAAGGCCGCAGATTTGGCCTTTCCTGATCCACGGTTCTTGGATGAGGGCCACGGATTCGGGATGTTCCTCCAGCATTCTGCGTAGGGACGCGGTAGCCGTGAGGCTATGCTGGAGGTTGGCCTGGATGTAGGGTGTGGCAGGAGGAGGTGGATCAGGTGGTGGTGCGGGTGGTATTGAATATGGTCTAGGAGTAGTTCCTGACAGGAGAAGAGCCGAGGTCGCATTCGCTACTGTCGCTCTCCTCCATGTCGAGAAAGCACTCCTCTGATATGGGGTTAAGTGGATCCTGGACATCCATATGTTCCGGCCCTTGGGGTGGTGGTGGGGCAGGATTGGGGTTGTGGATCCGTCCGGAGCTGGGGCCGGGCTGGGGTTCGAGTTGGGCCTTCGGTCCGTAGAGGGATCAGGTTTTGGGCCGGGGTTGAGTCCAGGATTGGTGGGGGGAGTGTCAGAGCCGTCTCCGGCCTCGCCTTCCGGTGCATCCTTCTCCATAATATGGAGGTAGATGTTACCGAAAAACCAGTACAGCCGACGGTTCTGACTCTTCAGTCGTTCAATATCAGACTCGGGAACGCGGAGAAGCAAGTGAGTACCGGGTTTCGCCCCTTGCTCACGCTTATCAACGCGGATCAGGTTCCACGAGTTGATTTTAAGGGTTGGGTTTTGAGCCGCCAGGATCTTGCGCATACTCTCGGCATCCCTAGTTAAATTAGGTACCAGTAATCCGCACAAGATCTTTCGCTCGATCTCCGCTTGTCTTTTCAAGACAGAAAGAGTACAGTACAGAGAGTACAGTTAGAGTAAAGGTATAAAGGGCTTTTCGCTGAGAGCGATCTCTTCCAGGCAACCTTGGGATGGACTGGACACGAAGGAACAATATAGACGGTGGCACTTTAATAACAAATACTGCCAATTTATTTGAATTTATTTACTTATTGATAATTTTTGCAACTCACTTGGAGTTTTGCTGTAAAAGCGTACCCAAACTTCCTCACAATAGAACATCTACTGAAATTAAATTAAGTTTAGTCTACTAATAGGTAAGTAATCCCGGAGGTCTAAGTTTAGGCGTATCGGTTTCAGGTCGATCAAAACTATATTTGCATGTATAATTTCATTTCCTTGTAACTTGTGATTGGTGAACTTACGGGCGGCCATTTTGTCGAGCTTTCAACGTTGTCATCTATACTTACTATTTTTACTAATATTTTAAAGAGGAAAGGTTTGATTTTTTGTTTGTTTGTATTGAATATAATATATAATATAGCCTATGTTCACCGTAGGAAAGGTACACTATCCGCGGTGAACATAGGCTATTATTGATATTATATTTTCAAAAAAATTATGGATCCGTACTAAAACTCCAATGGGGTAATAGTATAAAATTTGACTTGTCTAAGTGCTACTTTACTTTTCTTTATTTTCTTGTCTCGAAACCCGAATACCCAATCGTAAGTACCCACAAGTCCTATGAACATTGTAGGCACTCTGTTCGCGATATAAACTTATTTCATTACTTTCATTAAGCTTCTCGTGCTACTTGAACGTAGAGGACTCGCGAATTATATAGCTTTCTGTTAGTGAAAGAATTTTCAAAATCGGGCCAGAAGTTCCATAGATAACACGCTAAATAAATAATAAATAAAAATAATGCTAGCCAATCCACACAGCATCTAGCCCCAAGCTAAGCAAAGCTTGTGTTATGGCTACTATACTAGATAACTGCGATAAACATATACAATACATAACATATGTAGATAGATATTTTTATTAGACAAAGAAAACGACCAGAACACCCAGAATAAATAACTGCAGGTCGTACAAACATTTGTTTCAATTCGGGAATCGAGCCCACAACCTCCTGCGTCGTAGGCGGCCCTTCGCTCACCTTGCTACAGAGGTTGTCGATAACTTCAGCTTTACTTAGATTACTGCGCTTATTATTATTTCTATTATGTGAATAAATATCTCATCTCAGACCTAAAAAGTAACAAACATCAAAGTGCGTTATTTCCTAGACCTAGTACTCTTGGACACATTACAAAATTCAAATTTGCATAGGTAAGTAAAATTAGAAAATGAAGTTGATCACTTTGATTTTTTTGTTTACTTTAATCTTTTTAAGGTCAAGTAAAGAAGCAAACAAGAAACCTTTACCTTGTTAGGTTGTTCGTTTTCGAGTTGGAACAAAACTCATCCCAAGCCTTTTTATCGTCTAGAATTCTAGATAATCTGATATTTTGTAATAAGCCTTTTTACAAAGGATATGTTTGCCAACAGATAGATGACAGAAAACACTTACCACACAAAAAGAAAACAATACAGAAATAAAAACTTAGAGTAAAGGTATAAAGGGCTTTTCGCTGAGAGCGATCTCTTCCAGGCAACCTTGGGATGGACTGGACACGAAGGAACAATATAGACGGTGGCATTTTAATAACAAATACTGCCAATTTATTTGAATTTATTTACTTATTGATAATTTTTGCAACTCACTTGTAGTTTTGCTGTAAAAGCGTACCCAAACTTCCTCACAATAGAACATGTACTGAAATTAAATTAAGTTTAGTCTACTAATAGGTAAGTAATCCCGGAGGTCTAAGTTAAGTCGTATCGGTTTCAGGTCGATCAAAACTATATTTGCATGTATAATTTCATTTCCTTGTAACTTGTGATTGGTGAACTTACGGGCGGCCATTTTGTCGAGCTTTCAACTTTGTCATCTGTAATTACTATTTTTACTAATATTATAAAGAGGAAAGGTTTGATTTTTTATTTGTTTGTATTGAATAATAATATAGCCTATGTTCACCGTAGGAAAGGTACACTATCCGCGGTGAACATAGGCAATATTATATTTTCAAAAAAATTATGGATCCGTACTAAAACTCCAATGGGGTAATAGTATAAAATTTGACCTGTCTAAGTGCTACTTTACTTTTACTTTACTTTATTTTCTTGTCTCGAAACCCGAATACCCGAAGTTCCATAGATAACACGCTAAATAAATAATAAATAAAAATAATGCTAGACAATCCACACAGCATCTAGCCCCAAGCTAAGCAGAGCTTGTGTTATAGCTACTATACTAGATAACTGCGATAAACATATATTATTTTCTTGTCTCGAAACCCGAATACCCAATCGTAAGTACCCACAAGTTTCGGGTGGTTCCGGTAACCGATACCATAACTAAAGGGCAAGACCCACTAATCCAAGCTTTAGTGGATCCCAGCCTTGCTCCACTCTCAACATGATTGGGTTATAGTTGGTGATGGTCTTAATTTCTTGGGTAACTTGTGTTACGACGACCTCTATGACGCAGTGGGTAAAGGACCGTGAAATTACAGGTTCTTTTCCCGCTGCATAAAAAAACCGGGCAAGTGTAAGTTAGATTAGTACATACAAGGTTCCGTGCCATAAAGAAAACTTCGAACGATCCTATGCATCCATGGTTGTTTGTAGAGATAGCTTTTGAGCGATAAGATAAGACCGCCAACTGTAACTTAATTTTTAAGTTTTATTGTTTATATTTCCTAATATAAGTATGCAACTACAAAGACAGGAGTTGGAGGAGGCCTGTACCCGAAAGGGGTCCTAACCACCGAAATTTAAAGTTTAGAACATAATTAAAATTTAAATAAATAAAATGTAAATAATGTACGTTCATATTGATAATAATACCAATGCATGTTTATTTTTTCAATACATTTAATCTAATTACTTCATAATATTCATAATAATATTTGTTATAAATTTGATATGATTAATGTTAATGTTTATGGAATTAAAGGTTTTTTTATTTTATTTTATTTATTTATAAGTATGCAATATAGTATGTTCTACCTATTTACTCTGCTGATTTAATGAAAAAAAAAACAACAATCTAAACAACAAAATAAGAAAAATGTCTGTGGATCCATAGACATCAGTTCAGTTTAAAGAATTTTATTACTCAAAAGAACAAAGTTCACAAATGAGAATGTATATACAATATACTTAAGCCAAACTTAAGCTTACTTACTATCTTAACTATCGGCCTAACTATAATTCGAGACGACCGATGTGGCGCGGTGGGCGAAGGTCCGCCTGCGACGCAGGAGGTTGCGGGTTCGATTCCCGCCTCGGAACAATTGTGTGTACGATCTGCAGATAATTGTTCCGGGTGTTCTGGTCGTTTTCTATGTATAATAAAAAAATATCTATCTATGAAATGTTATTGTATTATGTATATCAGTTATCTAGTACCCATAACACAAGCTCTGCTTACCATGGGGCTAGGTAATGCTGTGTGAATTGTCCAGCAATATTTATATTTATTTATTTAATCTAAACTTCAAAAATCTCTTCAAAATCTTAACTATAGGCCTGTTTAGAGCGCTTCAGTGACTGACTCCGAATTCGAGACAAGTCAGCGCTGACCCGAAAGAAACCCAATGTAAATTAATTTGAAGTCAGTGTAGCGGACGGAAGTGCTGACTTGGAGATTCGCACACGAATATTTTGAAGTCATTCGGCGCGGCTGGCACTGATCCTGTCTAAACCTGCTTTAATTCTACAAAAAAAAACAAGAAAAATGTCTGTGGATCCTTATACATAGACATCAGTTCAGTTTAAAGAATTTTATTACTCAAAAGAACAAAGTTCACTTAAATGAGAATGTATATACAATATACTTAAGCCAAACTAAAGCTTACTTACTATCTTAACTATCGGCCTAACTGTTATCTAAACTTCAAAAATCTTAACTATAGGCCTGTTTAGAGCCTGACTCCGAATTCGAGACAAGTCAGCGCTGACCCGAAAAAAACCCAATGTAAATTGATTTGAAGTCAGTGTAGCGGACGGAAGTGCTGACTTGGAGATTCGCACACGAATATTTTGAAGTCATTCGGCGCGGCTGGCACTGACCCTGTCTAAACCTGCTTTAATTCTACAAAAAAAAAAAAAAACAAGAAAATTGTCTATGGATCCTTATCCGTAGACATTTTGTTTTGGTTTTGTTAGAGGCATGACATGATAACCAAGTAATATCAAGTCGGCTGAAATCTGATTATTTGCAATTTACGTTGACAACTTTGATGAGTTTTGGATTTTATCCTTGTTTTTGGACAATAGCTAATATATACTAAGCAGGTACGAGTACAAGCCTAAAAACGAACAACGTGCCGAGAGCTCTAGCAATCGAATGGTACGAAATTATACGAAAGTGTACGTATCGTTCTGTTCTTGAGTGGAGACCACGACTTGGTAAACGTAGTGTAGGACACCCTCCGACCAGGCGGCATGACCTGCGAAAGACTGCAGGTAGATGCTGAATGCGGCAAGCTGTAGGCAGGGCGCTATGGCGCTCATTGGGGGAGGCCTATGTCCAGCAGTGGACTGCTATAGGCTGATAATGATGAAAGATATCGATCGATTCTTACCTTTTCTTATTTTTAGATGGGTTTATAAACATAACTATTGTAAAAGAACAATGTAATTGTAATTGTTATCTGTATAATTCAGAATAACGCGTAGTAATAAAGCATTGTGTAATCATCATCAGCCTATAGCAGTTCACTGCTGGACATAGGCCTCCTCCAATGAGCGCCATAGCGCCCTGCCTACAGCTTGCCGCAACCAGCATCTACCTGCAGTCTTTCGCAGGTCGTCATCCCACCTGGCCGGAGGGCGTCCTACACTACGTTTACCGAGTCGTGGTCTACACGTTTGCTCCTGTGCTATATTACATTACAACCCTCAAACTTGCGATTCAACCCCTCGGTTGTCAATTTACAATTGAATTAGGGGAGCGGCGCTTGAGGCAATATTTCACAAATAATTATATATACAAGAAACATTTAAATAAATTATCTCGATTGTTGGTTTTTAATATGAAATGACAATGATGTATGATTTAGATCAATATGAATATTTATTTTGTGTGCTATTTAAACATTCTAAAATTTTACTTACATACGTGAGAACTTTTACCAAAAACTCAGGCGCGCTTTGCAGGTTTAATTTTTATTATTTGTAATTGCCGCTGGGGCAAACGTGTTCTTGAGTGGATACCACGACTCGGTAAACGTAGTTTAGGACGACCTCCGACCAGGTGGGATGACGACCTACGAAAGACTGCAGGTAGATGCTGGATGCGGCAAGCTGAAGACAGGGCGCTATCTCGCTAATTGGGGGAGGCCTATTTCCAGCAGAGGACTGCTATAGGTTGTTGATGATGATGATGTAATTGCTGCGCCCCGCGGCTTCGCCCGCGTGTGCCTTCTTGAATCACTCTATCTATTGCTAAAAACTGCATTACAATCCGTTGAGTAGCTTAAAAGATCGAAGCGAACAAACAACGGAAGCGACTTCATTTGATACTATGTAATAAAGATACATGTAACAATACAGCAATTTGCAGCTAAGTCGTTACATTGTGCACGTAATCAAAAATCACAAAAAAGACATAAAAAGAAAATACTTAATTAAAAATACAATTCACACGTATAAATTACACATAGAAAAGTCTGAACAAGAAAAAAAAAAAGCAAGTCTGAACAAGGTGAATTGAAATGTATTTGTGAGTGAACATTATGTTATCTGTTTAAATTAGTTTTGTTTTTAATTATTTTTCTATACTTATGTCTATTTATTATCTTCATAAAGTCGTCAACCTACTTAGCTTCATAACTTAAAATTTTTAATTATCTATCAGCGGAAACTTTTAATTAGCCGTCAGCAAACATGCACTGGGTCTTTCCAGGCATGTTCTATTATATATATATGTACCTCATTTGTAAACCTAGCTGTAAGTTTCTCCAAAATTTTGTAAATAAATAAATAAATCTCTATGCCTGCACTAATTTCGCCGCTCTATAGATAGACATAGCTCTAAGAATTAGCAAGCTGAAGTGGCAGTGGGCCTGTCATATCTCACGAAGAACCGACAACCGCTGGGGTAAACGTGTTCGTGAGTGGAGACCGCGACTCCGCAAACGTAGTGTAGGACGCCCTCCGACCAGTTGGGACGACGACCTGCGAAGGACTGCGGGTAGATGCTGGTTGCGTAAAGCTGAAGACAGGGCGCTATGGCGCTCATTGGGGGAGGCCTATGCTAGACATAGGTGGACAGTGGACTAACACAGGCTGATGATGATAGTTAGAGCGGTAAAATAAGTATGCGTGATACACTCACGAATGCATCTGAATCGACCAGCTGTACCATTTTCTCTCTTGAGATTATGACGAATGTTCCACATGAGTCAGAAGACGAATGAGGAACTGCATTTAGTCATGTTTAGACACTTGCGGTTAAGGTTTACTTAATTCTCGTACTAATAAACTTTATCCGGTGAGGTACAGACGGCGAGAGAAGTGAAATACAGAAATACATTTTATTGGTAAAACCATTTTATGTCACATTTTCGTATAAGTAAAATTACATTATTGTTAAAATTGAAAATTAAAATAAATCATATTAGAATAATAAATTAAAATAAAGCCAGGTTTACAATTGTAATAGTACAAGTGTTTAGACTTTGTTTAATCGAAGTTATAAATCTGTTAAATATTGTACAATATAATCCCACCAAAAACATAAATGTAAAAAAGGAGAGCCAAGTACAATACAAAAATTATGATTGGCTGTGGGTTTCGCGGCAAAAAGAATGGAGATCTAAATGAGTGCCAAGTCAAATCTATGTATGTATGTTAGATTTGACTTGGCCAGTTTTTATACAGGCATAGAATAAACAAATGTAGCTCTGTTGGAAAATCAACAAGACGACGCAAAAAATAGCTAAAATCAGAAGGTGCCAACTCGCGGGCACCCGCGAGTTTGCACCTACGCCCGCGAATTGACGAATGAGTCGCTTTTTTTTTAGAATTGTATTAGTTATTTATTGTATTTTTTTTTACCTTGCACGCCCAATAGGGCAAAATACATTGTGATATCCTATTACATTATAAAAACTTATATAACATGTATTTTTTGAAATCAATGAATTTGATTTGCCTAGGTGGGAAAACCCGTCCCAAGATTTTACCTCCGATATTTTGTATTACGTAGGTAAGCCTTTTTGCAGAGAAAAGTTTGAGAATTTGTTTGAATCTATTAACTAATCATTTTTGCAACTCTTTGTTTTTAATTATTAGAAACGTATAAAGATAAACCTTTAAAATATATAATAGAATAAAAAACCATTTAAGTATTGCCTTATTTGAAAATAATTTATTTAGTATGTTCAATTATTTGAACGGCACCCTTGAATAATTCACAAATTAAAACAAAACCACGAGAAAATAAAAAAAAACTACGAGTATGTAGGTACGTATACTATAAAGTTTTGTCTTAACACTTTACCTCGCGAGTGTACATCCGGCTTCATTGTTAACAATTAATGCCGTTAATTCAGCGAACACTCGCGCTAACTGTACCTAGTGTTTGTTCCTCCAATGCACTTCCATTCCCACTCCCACGGGTGGGCTGGAAGTAAATAAACAAGTGGGTATTCTTAGAATTACCGAGACCATTTTATTTCAATTATAGACTTGACATGTGCGTCAAAGACGACCGATGTGGCGCGGTGGCCGAAGGTCCGCCTGCGACGCAGGAGGTTGCGGGTTCGATTCCCGCCTCGGAACAATTGTGTGTACGATCTGCAGATATTTGTTCCGGGTGTTTCTGGTCGTTTTCTATGTATAATAAAAAATATCTATCTATGTAATATATTGTATTATGTATATCAGTTATCTAGTACCCATAACACAAGCTCTGCTTACCATGGGGCTAGATAATGCTGTGTGAATTGTCCAGCAATATTTATTTATTTTATTTATATTTTCAAATCGGTCCAGTAGTTTTGGAGCCTATTCATTACAAACCAACAAACAAAAATCAAACCTTTCCTAATATTAGTACCTATAGATAAATTATGGTGGGTTTATCGAAATCACGATCTATTATATATTCTATATTGGACGCACTAGTCGATCGTTTGATATTGGTTGACACAATCAATATAACATTCATATATCAAACGCTAAAGTGTTGGATTACGCAATTTCAATTAATAGGGATGGGATGTTGTCGATGCGTTATCGATTTATCGATGGAAAATACGTGTTATCGAAATACTATTTTTTTGATAGGTTCTATTTTTTGTTTATTGACTTTGATGACTGGGCTGTGTTTTAAGCTTTTATAGCTTCACATTTTAGTAAAATTACAGTATAGTATAGCAAGTTTGTATGTATGATGTTTGTTACTCTTGTAGGCAAAAACTACTGAACGGATCGGGCTGAAATTTTGCATACAGATAGTTCCAGGTCCAGAATAAAACAAAGGCAACTTTTTATCCCATCAATCAGTTCCTATGGGATGTGAATAAGCTTAGAAGGTTGCCTTGGAGACAACGTTTTCCAAGTCCTTTGGGATGTGAATTATTTTAGAACGTTGTTTTATTCATTCCATCCAAAGGTTGCCTGGAAGAGATCGCTTCTAACTGATAAGGCCGTCCATTGTACTTGTCACATGTAATATCTTTCATAATGTTCTGTATCTGGTGTACAAAAAAGTATTTTTGTATTGTATTGTTGCCATGGAAACCATAACCTTAGAACGTTGTCATGGAAACAAAGCTTTCGAAGTCGCGGATAGAAAAAAAGTCAAATAATAACTTTTAATTATAAAAAGGATATTGATAGATCCTTCTGCTAACTTTTTTCATGTTAATTAAATCATAATGAGTTTATAACTCGATTTTGGTATCCCTTGCAAATACTTCTTGAAATACTAATTAAACCAGCCAAGTGCAAGTCGACTCGTACACGGAAGGTTCCGTACCATAGAACAAAACTTTTCCCGTTTAATTTTATATATTTTATTTTTTGTTATAGCGGCAAGATTAAGGAATTGATTAAATTAGGATAATTAGGATTGAGGAAACTTGATAATTGGCCCTCAGCACACATGCACTGGTATTTACCGGCATGTACTAATTAAATAACTGTTTTTAAGAACTAGCTGTAAGTTTTCCCAAAATTTTGATTTCCTAGAATTTAATAAATAAAAGTAAATTTGGACCCTATAGTATACACAAGTTTACATTGTAAATAGATGCCTGAAGTATGAAGGCAATCTGTTGTTTCGGTGTGGCGTAGACGGAGCTCACGGCAGGCTGGACGGATCCCTTCCCCTGTGTCCGTGGCCGGTCATAAGAGTTCTACTGCATCAGCGAACCAATATTATAATTACGAGTAATCGGGTGTTATTTCCCTCATCAAACGTGACATGTACACTACAGACCCATTGTGAAATTTTAAACTATCTCTTACGGTTCTTGCAATACGGCCCGCTAAGAGACTGACGGACAGACATCGATTGCTTAGCAATAGGGTTCCGTTTTTTTCACTGAACCCTAAACATAAACATATTTAATTTGATCCAATACATAAACGCAGTGTAGGACGCCCTCCAACCAGGTGGGATGACGACCTGCAAAAGACTGCAGGTAGATGCTGGATGCGTCAAGCCGAAGACAGGGCGCCATGGCGCTCATTGGAGGAGGCCTATGTCCAGCAGTGGACTATCATAGGCTGATGATGATGATGTTTAAATATATTCTAGTTCCAACCAAACGTAAATAACCGAGCTGGCTCAAGATCCTCAGCCGTCATATTTTCCCAAACTTCAAAACAATAAATCATAGAACTTTGCCTAATTAACCGAGATTTTATTACTTTGTGTTTGTTTGGGGCTAATTAGAATCGTATTTTCCATTCGCTGTATTTCGGAGTAACAGATACGAATTTCCGGTATTTAACGTTTATTTTCTAAAGGGTTTATATGTACTAGTTTCTGCCCTTGGCTTCGCACGCGTTGTTTCTATGGAAACATCATCATCAGCCTATAGCAGTGGACTGCTGAACATAGGCCTCCCCAATGAGTGCCATAGCGCCCTTTCTTAAACTTGACGCATTCAGCATCTGCCTGCAGTCATTCGCAGGTCGTCATCCCACCTGGTCGGAGAGCTTCCTTTACTCAAAGTCAAAGTTTACCGTTACGTTTACCGAGTCTTGGTCTCCACTCAAGAACTCGTTTGCCCCAGCGGTTGTCGGTTCTTCGCGAGTTATGGCCGGCCCACTGCCACTTCAGCTTGCTAATTCTCAGAGCTATGTCGATAAGTTTGGTTCTCTGTCGGATGTATTCGTTACGAATCCTATCCTTCAGAAAAAAAAAAAATATCGTTTATTGCGTGAAATACATGTTATAAAGTTCTTATAATGTAATGGGTCACAATGTATTCTGCCCTATTGGGCGTGCAATGTTATAAAATTTACAATAATTTGCTACTATAAATTCTTAAAAAATAATACAAATATGACAAATCAATTTAAAAAAAAATACAGAAAAATAAATGTCATAATCTACAATTTATCGGTCATAAATTAATTTTGACGACCGATTTGGTGCGGTGGGCGAAGGTCCGCCTGCGACGCATGAGGTTGCGGGTTCGATTCCCGCCTCGGAACAAATGTGTGTACGATCTGCAGATATTTGTTCCGGGTGTTCTGGTCGTTTTCTATGTATAATAAAAAATATCTATCTATGTAATGTATTGTATTATGTATATCAGTTATCTAGTACCCATAACACAAGCTCTGCTTACAATGGGGCTAGATAATGCTGTGTGAAATGTCCAGCATTAAAAAAAAAAAAAAAAAAAAAAAGAGCATTTTTGTGTCAATAGTTTGTTCACTTGTCTCCGAAACAACGCACAAGGTAATTCTCTAATAGACTCAGGCAGTTTATTATAGGCGAAAGATATTATTTATAACACGTATCTTGTTTCTTGATTCTAGCTAATCGTATTGTTATTCTTAATCTATAAAACTTCTGAAACTATCATGGTTATTAACACTAAAGTCATTTAAAACGGGATATTTACCATGATTTGATTTTTGAGTTTTCCAATATTTCGGCACAGTTTCATGCGCCATGATCACTGCTCACTGATTCTTAATCTGCTAGCCCGATATTAGTAGCTTATCGAGGTTATTTGTAAACAAGCATAGCTGATTAAATATACACGAAATAGTTAATAATGTATTTTGTTTATTTTTACTGGACTTGGAAAAAGGAGAATATTTTATACGTATGTATTTTTTTTAATCAATGTTGGCCGATTTATGGGCGGCGGACTTAGGTCGTCGTAACGTAGTTAATATCATCTAGAAGAAATCTCAAAAATGTTTTTTCGAGCTATATTCAAATTATGAAGTTTGCACCTATGCATGCATATACGCATTGTTGCGTCACGTGGTAAGTGGCGTTTTCATCATAATTCATAATCTTTATTCAATCACAATAATAGAATTGTATCTGAAATTTTGTACATGCACATGCGGACCATATTGAATATAATATGCAATGTCATACACAATGAATACTTAAGTCATTTACACAAAAAAATACAATAATAATAACAAATAATAATTCAACAAAAAAAAACAAGCAAAAAAAAAATTGAAGAAATAATAAATTGGCATTAGATTACATTGACTATTATGATGTCAAAACACAATATCATACAACAATGTCATCATCAGCCTATAATAATAGTCCACTGCTGGACATTGGCCTCCCCTAATGAGCGCCATAGCGCCCTGCTTCAGCTTGCCGCATCCAGAATCTGCCTGCAGTCCTTCGCAGGTCGTCATCCCACCTGGCCGGAGGGTGTCCTACACTACATTTGCCGAGTCGCGGTCTCCACTCAAGAATACGTTTACCCCAAGTGACGTATAGATAAAGACAAATTAATATGAGCTAGAAATCACGTTTCTTTTTTTTTTGCAATAAACCTTTTAAAACAACGAATTACTAATCATGAGCAACAAGCAGCTTTTGTACTTTTTTTTTTTTTTATATTTTGTCTGATTTATTTGTTTTCAAGTAGGTACCTAAGTAAGTACTTTGTAGTCTAATATATGTGGAATTAATCTTGTTTGTGTGTTGTGTTAGTGTTTAATAAATAATTTTCTTTCTTTCTTTAATGATGTTAATCAATAAATAAATCACACTACGAGTGGTCGCCAGGATTTTATTTATTTATTAGGGAGGTATAAAAATATAAAAACTGGGTCACGTGGTATGGATACGTTCCCTTCACACGGACTCTTGCGCCCAAAATCCGATAGTCCCTATCTAAATGTAATTCCTAACAAAACTTCCGGCTATCGACCAAAACACCGATCATCGATAACATCCCACCACTACCGCTAGTGACGTCCCATTACAACAGCCGTTTTGTTTACAATGCGTAGGGAATCCTTTACTCCACTCCAATCCGAAACACACCCTAACTTGTTAAGATAAGACTCAATATCCGCCACATTTGTATAAAAGTAAAAACGTCGTAGTGCTAGAGGTCGTAAGTAGCGGTTAGCGGTGAAGTGAAATGGACCGTATAACAATAGTGTTAAAGGTTAAATAGGTTGTGGTTCGGATGCGGGCTGTAGGGCTGTCGCGGGAGGTTCGTTGCTGGATCGATATGTTTCTGTCACCTTAGCGGATTTTTCCTTGCGATATTTATTCGAGTTAGTGTTTCTGGGTTTCGTTATACACACGTTTTCATCAAAAATGGTGATCGATATGGCGCGGTGGGCGAAGGTCCGCCTGCGACGCAGGAGGTTGCGGGTTCGATTCCCGCCTCGGAACAATTGTGTGTACGATCTGCAGATATTTGTTCCGGGTGTTCTGGTTATTTTCTATGTATAATAAAAAATATCTATCTATGTAATGTATTGTATTATGTATACCAGTTATCTAGTACCCATAACACAAGCTCTGCTTACCATGGGGCTAGATAAAGCTGTGTGAATTGCCCAGCATTATAATAATATATAAGTAATAAGTATTGTCTTCTTTAAGATTCGATTTCAGAAAATTCATTGTATGTTAGGTACTTAGGTAAATCATGACTCTCGTGTAGTTTCGGGTATTCTCATTAATGAGTTTATTTAAAGGTTTATACATACTTACAAAACTATTATATATATTACAAAACTATATATACTATATATATTTACATAGGTCTTTGATTTGAGTGGTTTCTAGCTAAGGTGGATTTAGAATTTACTATGCCCTCAAACAAGATGCCATGATTATTGGAAAAAGGTAGTACACTATCAAATTATATAGTATCAGTGTGGCACATTTAGATCGGTCAGTATGGGAAAGTCTGAAACTATAAGACATACTCGGCAAACGTAGTGTAGGACGCCCTCCGGCCAGGTGGGATGACGACCTGCGAAGTACTGCGGGCAGATGCTGGATGCGGCAAGCTGAAGACAAAGCGCTATGACGCGCATTAGGGGAGGCCTTTGTCCAGCAGTGGACTGCAATAGGCTGATGATGATGATGAATCAGGATTGCCACTTTGCGGTACACATTTTGTTATTTTCATACATAACTTGAGTGGAGACCAAGTGGTCGATCGAAGGGCATCTACCGTTTACCGAGTCGTGGTCTCCACTCAAGTTATGTATGAAAATAACAAAATTTGTACCGCTAGGTGGCATCCCTGATTGACCACTGGCAATTCCAAACTCGATTTAACTACAACCGAGTTTAGACCGTGAACTGTGATCCAGTTGATGTTTTTTTTCTGTCGAAAGGGTGCAGACGTGAACCTATTACTGAAGCTACGGTGTCTGTCTGTCTCATCGGATTATGAGAGAGAATAGACAGTAGAATCTTAGTGGACGAGCAAATCACGTTTGTTGTATAGGAGCTCCCTTATATATACTAGCTGCGCCCCGCGACTTCACCCGCGTGGAAATTTCTGCGCAATTTTACCATGTTTTATCACCGTTTAAACCTTCCCTACTACAAACATTTCAAAACCAAAATCAGCTAAATCGGCCCGGCCGTTCTCGAGTTTTAGCGAGACTAACGAACAGCAATAGATTTTTAACCGCATTTCAGAACTGCACGCCGACTGCAATAGAACATGCAAATGAAATGAAAGTTTATTTCTTTAGGCTTACAAATAAGCACTTAGACAAGTCATATTTTATACTATTCATTATTATATTGATGTTCACTTCAATTTTTTGTCCACCAGTGGAAGAAGTGAGAAGAAACCACTAGTATGTTCATAACTTATGTGTCTAGTACATATGATTTGCTTATCTGTAAGTTGTTAGATTTTGAGTTGGAGCAAAACTCGTTCCAAGCTTTTTTATCTTCTAGATAATCTGATATTTTGTAATAAGCCTTTTTACAAAGAATATGCTTCACAATTTTTTTAAATTTATTTATTGATAATTTTTGCAACTCACTTGAGTTTTGTTGTAGAAGCGTATACATTGCCCAAATGAACTGCAATCGGACTGCGCGTTTGGTTTGCAGTTCTATTGCAGTCGAGTCAACTACATTCAAACTGCACCTGAACTGCAAATTTGCGGTTGGATTGCAGTTGAAATGCGGTCCGTCTGTCTAGAGCCTCAGTAATAGGGTCCCGTTTTACCCTTTGGGTACTTGTAAACGTGGTATTTGACTTAAGTGTATCCATTATTGTTAGGTCTTAAATATTTTCTTAATTTTTTATTTTTTTCTGTTTCAGGTAAGCAAGTTTCACTAATACACGGTTGCTGGTAAGATCTTTTGAAATTAAATTAAAAGATTTATTGAAAATGAAATACACAATAACAAAAGTTAACTCGCCTCGTATACGTTATGCGCCTTAACACGCGTTATTCCAGCTATAATGCGAGTAACATGGTGCGTTGAATAGCGTGCCTTGCTGAAGCACCAACTCACAGACAACTCAATTCAGCATGTAAACGTGGCTAAATGTGGAATTATCTAGCTAAGTAGATATTTTATTATTTATTATTTTGAGCCATTATTGTCCCACTGCTGGGCAAAGGCCTCCCTTTTCTCCTTCCACTCGCGTTCCAACGCTGCAACAGGCCATGATAGAAGATGTGCCTCGAACTCGTCGCGCCATCTCATCCTGGGCCTTCCACGTCGCCTCTTAGCGTTGGGTGGGCTCCACTCTGTGATGGTAAGTAGATATACTCTCATAGTATTCTCCATTATATTTTTTCTATTGTATGTATTATACATAATATTATACATGCTAACGTTAATGTAATGTTATTTGTTTGACCTTAATTTAATCAAAAATTGCTACGTACCTGTAGTTACAAACGAATGTAACGTGTTACTCGTGAATTGACGACCGATGTGGCGCGGTGGGCGAAGGTCCGCCTGCGACGCAGGAGGTTGCGGGTTCGATTCCCGCCTCGGAACAATTGTGTGTACCATCTGCATCGGGTGTTCTGGTCGTTTTCTATGTATAATAAAAAATATCTATCTATGTAATATATTGTATTATGTATATCAGTTATCTAGTACCTATAACACAAGCTCTGCTTACCATGGGGCTAGATAATGCTGTATGAATTGTCCAGTATTATTTATTTATTATTTATTAATTTACGAATTAAATGACTATTGATTACCTACCTTACTATTTCTTCTGAAATGCGTTCTTATAATAATGACCTCTAGATTGTCATTTCATAAGACAATTTCGTAGAATTAGTAAATCAAGTAAGTAATGTATTGTAGTTAAGTGGTAGGTTTACTCAAAAAACAGAATTTTTCCACGCCATTTACTAGAATTAGGAATCTCCATAAAATAATATATTTCTCGACATAAATTCATGTTTTTTGAACGGTCATGTTTTATTCTATAAGATATGAATAATGTTATCATTGGATCCCATTATTTTATAAAATATATTTATGATTTCTTGAAGACAATTTCTATCTTGGCAGCATCAGGGAAACGAGGTCGAGTCTTCTCGTCACCCTTACCGCAATGCTTGAAAACGAAAGTTTTCAACCAGTGCGTCCTACCCGTTATGACCTACGGAGCTGAGACGTGGACACTCACGGCTGGTCCACCAGTTCAAGGTCGCTCAGCGAGCTATGGAAAGAGCTATGCTCGGAGTTTCTCTGAAGGATAGGATTCGCAACGAGCACATCCGACAGAGAACCAAAGTTATCGACATAGCTCTAAGAATTAGCAAGGTGAAGTGGCAGTGGGCCGACCATATCTCGCGAAGAACCGACGGCCGCTGGGGCAAACGTGTTCTTGAGTGGAGACCACGACTCGGTAAACGTAGTGTAGGACGCCCTCCGACCAGGTGGGATGACGACCTGCGAAATACTGCGGGTAGATGCTGGATGCGGCAAGCTGAAGACAGGGCGCTATGGCGCTCATTAGGGGAGGCCTATGTCCAGCTGTGGACTGATATAGGCTGATGATGATGATGATTTACCATACGCGACGCATTTTCCGTCAGATATGTACCGAGTACCGACCCTAAAACAGTCAGATTGAACCGTTTTCAAGTTTAGTTACGAAATTCATTTCCGGTGTCCTATGGGACAGCCTGTATAAAGGATCCCATTTGACGCCAGGGAGGCCATGTCTATAATATTATACCCCTGTCTTAAGATGTTGTGGCTTAGCGGTTGACTGGTAGATATTTCGTAGGTTTGACTCCCAAGACTCGAGGGATTTGTTAGTTTTCTGTTATGTGGTAGAGTTTTTTATATAAAGGTTATAACTACATAGATACTATACTTGTAAGATACTTCTATGTATATTATTCCGTAAGTCTCTATATATAGTAAGTCTGAATTGATACCCCGCGAAACAGGCCTAGTGCGGGGGTCACTGAAAATTGAAACACCCTAACCAGAAATCATTAGAATTTAAGAATATAGTACATAATGTAAGGTGTTATTATTTAGAAACTTTTTGTTTATAATTTTTTTGTATATGTATAATAGAATAAATATTTTTATTCATTTATTTATTTATTATTATCTTCTGTATATAAAAATCAATTGATGTTCGTTTGTCTCTGAAATTCTAGAACTGCTGGGCCGAATTAGATGATTTTGTCGTATGTCATAGTCCGAAAAGTTTAAACCGTGCGAAAATATGTTAAAATTACGCAGAAAATTACACGCGAGCGAAGGCGCAGCGTGCAGCTCACAAATAGCTTTCTCCAAAGTAAAATAGTAGGTTCGATTCCCGGCAACGACCCCTCTGTAAGAATAATGATACATTTACAATAATAGAAACTGTTGCGTGTCACCTTGCCGTTACAGGCTCCCTAAGGGTACATCTCGATGGGCGAGCCCTATTTAGCAGCACGGTTATTGTGTTTCCAACGTACGAGATAAATAATTCTGAAGACAATTTTAATTTAACACTAGCGGACTTTCCCGGCTTTACACGGCTTTAGTACGGAACCCTAACTTTTTTGAAAATATAATATAGCCTATGTCCACCGGGAATAGTACCTATAGTATCCCAACGATGAATTTTTCAAATCGCTCCAGTAGTTTCGGAGCCTATAGAGCCTATACTCGGTAAACGTAGTGTAGGACGCCCTCCGACCAGTTGGGATGACGACCTGCGAAAGACTGCAGTTACTCGTAGATGCTGGATGCGGCAAGCTAAAGACAGGGCGCTGTGGCGGTCATTGGGGGAGGCCTACCTATGTCCAGTAGTAAAGACCTAGAGACCTAGAGCTCGGGGTTTGTCCGAGGCTTAACACTTTGACTGCGTTTTTTTTTCGACGACTGCGATCTTTTTTTTACTTAAAAAATTCGTGCTGCCGCTCTACACAGCGTTTGTGTTGCGCCGCACATGCGTTTCGTTCGAAAAATATTACAGCTCTGCTGAGTCACAAAGATCTGTATTTTCTTAGCCGCTGCGCTAGTGTGGATTTTCGCAGATTAGTCACTTGTAGAAAACTCATACCGTGCGTTTTCAGCACTCAAAGTGTTAATGTAGCAAAGCATGGCAGTAGATATCAAGCTATCAAATTATTTAATGTTCTTCCTACTGAATTGAAAGCAATTGACAACCCAAATATTTTTAAGAATAATTTAAGAAAACCTTTGCTGAAGGGGTGTTTTTATCCTATTGTCGAATTTATCAGACGAAAGTAGTTATTATTATGTATGCTTTTGATTCACTAACCTATTTTTATTTATTTTATTTAGATTAAGTATTTGTAGCTATAAGTATTAATTCATACACAATATAAATTGTTTCTGAATAAATAAATGAACTGAACTGAACTGATAGTGGACTGCTATAGGCTGATGATGATGATTTGTGCTGTTGAGAACCATCAATATAGGTCGACCTTTTACTCGACAGACACTAGAATAACATAGAAACAGTCCCTTTAAAAGAATTATAGACAATTCTAGCAAATAATAGCGTAATAATTTTATTTTAATGTGTCTTTCGTGTGTGTGTTTTCAAATTAATTATTTTAGCGCCTTATATAATTCATTTCGCATTACGGTCAACATTATTTGTCAAAATAATGTTATAAATAACTTACAAGTGCAAATTGCTGTGTGGATTGTCCAACTTTTTTTTTTTTTTTTTGCCTGTTTCGTCCCACTGCTGGGCAAAGGCCTCCTCCAAATCTTTCCACTCAGTGCGGTCACGTGCGATCTCCCACTAATCTCCGAGGAAGGTGTTAAGGTCGTCTCTCCAGCGCTTTCTTGGCCGACCTCGCCCATTTCTATTTTTTATTATTTTTTTATTATATATTATTTATTTATATTTGCAAAGTAAGGTAACCGAAAGAACGGATCGACCTTCGTTTCGTACGATCCGACGTCATCGGTCAACTTCGTACGTTTTTCATAGTAGACCACCAGTACCTTAGTTGCCACCACCTCACTAACGAAAACTATAATACACTATAAATAAATAATGTCGTTTTCACATGCATTTACGGACCCCTATTCTTGGCGACAATATGTCCCCGCCGCCACAGAATAAACAACACTAGCATACTTAACTATGGATCCATTTGCATTCTTTGAATATGAGCTCTAATGACTTCGTAAGAAGGTTGAATGTAGATTGATGTGTCTCGGCTAGAGAATAGAATCCCGAGCATGTTTTTCAATCCCGGGATTACGGGATTTTTGAAGTGTAATCTCGGGAGACTATGTGGTTTCTAATATTGCTTAAATGAAAAAAAACTTGAGTAATTAAAATTAATTAATTTCCAGCTCTAAATTTTCCTTTGTCCATTGGGGTTGGGAAGTTCCTGGTCTAAGCTCATCATCTGTTTGTGATCCTGACCTTTCTTCTTTCGTGTCATCTCGACTATTAAGTCTTTTAACAATACCCTTTATTTGAGTCCTTCAAAGGGCCAACATGAGTCCAAATGCAGATAGGAGTAGTACCTTCCTTCAAAGTTCTACGACAAACATATCATTATTGTCCATGTAAGTCTATTATGTATAATGCTTGTAAATTGTTATGTAGGTATTATGGTATGTAGTGTATTTGTTTTCTTTTTTTTATCTATATATTTATTAGATACCACCGTCTATTTTATGTCCAGTCCTTCTAAGGTTGCCTGGAAGAGATCACTCTCAGCTATAAGGCCGCCCTGTATACTTCGTTTATTCGATTGTTTATTCCTGTATTGTTTTCTGTTTTGTGTGGTATAATAAAGATTTTTCTACCTATCTATCTATCATTATGACTGTACCTGCGTATCGTATAGTAGGAGTAGGTACGTATCGTACGACGGATTGTTTTTTCTAGGGATTGTTTTTTGTCGTTAAGGGCCCGGCGACCCTCGCTTGCAAAAATCGCTCTGAATATCTCTGTCCCTGTTTAAACCTTACGCCGCGCCCCATGAGTGCGCGATAGCAATATTAGCCGTTCAAAATTTGGTTTGTTCCGTAATACCAAAAATATGACTGATAACTTTTTGTATTCTTCACAAAGTATTGTTATTCTGTAACAAGACAATATAAGCTATGTTCCTTAATAAATAACACGTAAGATATTGATGTTTTTAATACGAAACAAATAGCAAGAAAACTTGTCCATTTTCGCAAAAATGTGCAAAATGCGATTGGCTTTCATTTAATTTTAGGCAAGTATTTTGAAAAAAAAAAAAATACTATTTAGGAACCTAGATAATTACTATTTAAATTCAAATAATACAAATTATAGTCGAAATATGTTTGAATTGGAAATCATTTTGGTATTACGTTTGTATGAAGAATTCTTCCCTCCGGAGGCCTCTTTTAAGTAAAAATGCTATTAATATAATCAATTCAAGTCAAGGCGCAACGGACTACGGAAAACAAATGAGACTTGTTTGTGCAATCCCGAAAATCCCAAGATGCAAGTACAGTCCCGGGATTTTCGGGTCCAGACAACGGTCGGTATCCCGGTATCCCGGGATCCTAATATACCGATTGTATACTCTAGTCTCGGCTGAGCCGCAGTAAGTGAGATTTTGTTCGCCCCTGTAGCAGTGATTAATGATAGGTGAAGTAGATTGAACGTTAATATCGTTATGGAGCTCGATGTAATTGAACAAAGGAATGTTTATTTAGCCGTGAGACTAGCTTTGGGCTGCGTTTTTGGATGTCCATAATGCTACTGTTTTTTTATGAGTATTATTATCTACTTTTCATTTCATTGTAACATACAACATATTTTGCTTAAGTATATCTTTTTATACGTTACAATCTATCTATGTAATGAATATGACGACCGATGTGGCGCGGTGGGCGAAGGTCCGCCTGCGACGCAGGAGGTTGTGGGTTCGATTCCCGCCTCGGAACAAATGTGTGCACGATCTGCAGATATTTGTTCCGGGTGTTCTGGTCGTTTTCTATGTATAATAAAAAATATCTATCTATGTAATATAATTGTATTATGTATATCAGTTATCTGGTACCCATAACACAAGCTTCTGCTTACCATGGGGCTAGATAATGCTGTGTGAATTGTACAGCATTATTTATATTTATAATATATTAGTCTTTACCTATGATATTGCCGTTTTGTATGAAAAAATTTAAACTAATTTTTTTAATGTATTTTTTATTTGTATTAATCGAAGTAATCACCCATGCAATGCATCTTTGCTGACGCAGTAGCAGTTTATTGATGCCCTTCTTAAAGAAATCAGCAGGACGGGAGGCAACAAATTCTTCAAAGGCATTTTGTACTGCCTCTCGGGTATTGAATTTTTTTCCCGCCAAGAAGTTATCCAAATTCTGGAAAAAGTAGTAGTCTGTAGGCGCAAGGTGTGGTGAGTAGGGCGGATGACGGAGAGCTTCCAACCCCAGTTCTTGCAACTTGGATACCGTCTGCTGTGCAGTATGGGGTCGCGCGCTTAACACTTTGAGTGCTGAAAACGCACGGTATGAGTTTTCTACAAGTGACTAATCTGCGAAAATCCACACTAGCGCAGCGGCTAAGAAAATACAGATCTTTGTGACTCAGCAGAGCTGTAATATTTTTCGAACGAAACGCATGTGCGGCGCAACACAACCGAATTTTTTAGGTAAAAAAAAAGATCGACGTCGTCGAAAGAAAACCGCTGTCAAAGTGTTAAGAAAATAAATCACTCGGAGATCTCAAATCGCTCGATCGACAAAGACGAAGAGTTATCGTGAAATGATGAGCAAATTGATTAAAATCAAACCGTACTAAAATCTCTCGAAAACTATCGGACGTTTTATTAATATCAATATGAGTGATCTACAAATAATTTCTCAGGATGTTTGAATGAGAGATCGCAGTTCACAAGGAACCTGTCAAGACGCAGAAATAATTAAATTGCTAAATCTTCTTGAATAACTTTAGATAGAAGAATATTAGATAGATTGTGGCGCGGTGGGCGAAGGTCCGCCTGCGACGCATGAGGTTGCGGGTTCGATTCCCGCCTCGGAACAAATGTGTGTACGATCTGCAGATATTTATTTCGGGTGTTCTGGTCGTTTTCTATGTATAATAAAAAATATCTATCTACATATGTAATGTATTGTATTATGTATATCAGTTATCTAGTACCCATAACACAAGCTCTGCTTACCATGGGGCTAGATAATGCTGTGTGAATTGTCCAGCATTATTTTTTTATTATTAGATGTCGCCAAGCTTGTCTTTAAAAAAAATACAGTCGAACTGAGAACCTCCTCCATTTTTGAAGTCGGGTAAATAGGAACTGTGTCTATGAAATATTTTATTTTTTCATTTAGTCTTTATTCACCTGTCAGCAATTAGGGAACTTTATAGGCGTGATCCACCAAATCCTACTAATATTATAAACGCAAAAGTTTTTGAGGATGTTTGTTGCTCTTTCACGCAGAAACTACTGAATGGATTTTGATGAAACTTCACAGTAATATAGCTTACATATCAGAATAACATATAGGCTTATATTATAAAGATATATTTTATATAATCCAAAATATCTATCACCCACCACGCGGGTGAAACCGCGGGGCGCAGCTAGTGTTAAATAAGCCAGTGGACAGACCTAGGTGGAAAATCTTATATACATAATTATGTTGTTTTGTTAGTTTCAATAATTTTCAATGATTTAATAAAAATATTGTTTACGTGCGAATGTTTGAATGTATGGATATTTGTTACTCCTTCAAGCAATAACTACTAAACGGATCGGGCTGAAATTGCATACAGTAAGTAATTCCAGGCCCGGAATAAAATACGATTTATCCCATATATCGTCCACTATTGTATTAGGTAATACCTGTAAAAATAGCTGATATGCTTTGAATAAATACAAAATATATATCAGTCCCCCATGGGAGAGAAATAACTTTGAGTGCTGAAATCACTCGGTATGTGTTTTCTACAAGTGACTAATATAAAAATCGTAAATCCACACTAGCGCAGCGGCTGAGAAAATACAGATCTGTGTGACTCAGCACAGCCGTAATATTTTTCGAACGAAACGCATGTGCGGCGCAACACAACCGCTGTGTAGAGTGGTAGCACGAATGGCTTAGGTTAAAAAAAAGATCGCAGTCGTGGAAAAAAAACCGCAGTCAAAGTGTTAAAAAGTTTCTATAGAAACGCGTGCGAAGCGGGCAGAAACTAGTAAAACAGAAATAAATAAATGTCGTTGACTACATATGTATGTACATTGTACGTACATAATATACTCCCGTATCTATATCTATACTAATATTATAAAGAGGAAAAGTTTGATTTTTTGTTTGTTTGTTTGTTTGTTTGTAACGAATAGGCTCCGAAACTACTGTACCGATTTGAAAAACTCTATCACCGTTGGAAAGCTACACTATCCCCGGTGAACATAGGCTATATTATATTTTTTTAAAAATTAGGGATTCTTACTAAAACTCCAATAATGTAGCCAAAGGTTCTAATACCCGTGCGAAGTCGGGACGGTCCGCTAGTATGAAATAATTATAGTTTGAATCTTGTAAACTTTGGTATGAAAACATAAATCCAATAACTCAATCAGTTAGACCGTGGTTAATCCGCGGTTAAACCGAGTTAAACGGTTAACTGATATGACGGGGCAGTTTTCACCCTTATTTCTTTTACTACAAATATGTCGCTTACTTAACGTCGGTGTACGCACTGGGTTTATTGACGTTGCTTTTTGTTTCCAACGTTTACATTCCAGCATCGCATGTGTATGCAGCCTCTCATCAAATTTATTTATTTATTCACAAACGTACCTCTATTTTGACGGGCACACCCAATGCAATAAAAATAATATATAATATGTTTTTTCCTAGCATCGTGTAAGATAATAGGACATTGTAAAAGCGTCCTGTGGACACATACAACGAAAAGTTTAAAACTAACTTAATTCGATCTGCAGATATTTGTCCCGGATGTTCTGGTCGTATCTATGTAGGTACATATAATAAAAAATATCGCTTTATGTATTGTATTAAGTATATAAGTCATCTAGTACCCATAGCACAAGCACTGCTTCGCTTGGGGCTGCTGTGTGGATTGTCGTTTGTAGATTATACTAAAAACGAAACGTCAGCGCACCCAGTGCGTAACCGCCAGTTAGCAACACATTGTATTTTATCTGCAAGTCACCAGATTGATTAGTTAAATAAAATATCAAACGTTTTAATCAAAATGTTTGTTAGTTTGTGTAATTTTGTGTTACGAGCGACGGTTAGTCATGTATTCGTGAGTGTATCACTCATACCATTTGCCGCGCATTGGTTAATTTTCCATAGTTGTTAAATTATTAATATTAATTTGAGGATCGTTTGCAATTTAGTTAGCTAAGTAAGTTACATTTCAAAGTCAAAGTCAAAAATGATTTATTCTTTAGGCTTACAAAATAAGCACTTAGACAAGTCATATTTTATACATTAAATTATTATCAAATAAAATTACTTTACTGTTTACTTAAATTTTTTGTCCGCTAGTGGAAGAAGTGAAAAAGAAACCACTAGTATGTTCATCTCTTACGTCTCTAATACCTACATGGTTATTGGCCTAAAGATCTAAGCATACATATGGACAGACAGACAGCGGGAAGCAACTATGTTTTATAGTAGGTATCTAGTGATTATAGTTGGATTGTAAATAGAAAATATTAAAACGCCTTTGTTTGGGACAGCTAACCAATATATATCCAACTTTTTTTAAACGATTTTATCGAAAATGGATTTGCCTTATATCCGCACATTTTATTTGTTTTCTTTTAACACTTTGACTGCGATTTTTTTTCTACGACTGCGATCTTTTTTTTAACCTAAGCCATTCGTGCTGCCGCTCTACACAGCGGTTGTGTTGCGCCGCACATGCGTTTCGTTCGAAAAATATTACGGCTGTGCTGAGTCACAAAGATCTGTATTTTCTCAGCCGCTGCGCTAGTGTGGATTTACACATATTAGTCACTTGTAGAAAACACATACCGTGTGATTTCAGCAATCAAAGTGAGGACCTTTTATTATGTATGTAATGTACCTTACCTACTTACATTTTTTATTATATGTAGTTATTATACTTATATTTTTTATTATAATTGGGTGGTAACTTGTTCTTGGGTGAAGACCACGACTCGGCAAACTTAGTGTAGGACAGGGTTGACCTGAGAACGACTGCAGGGAGATGCTGGATGCATCAGAAGTCTGAAGTCAGAAGTCTGAAGCCAGGGCGCTCATTGGGGGAGGCCTATGTCCAGCAGTGGACTAACGTAGGACGATGAAGATGACGAGTAAATACAATGGCACTTTGACCTCCCATCTGGAGGTCATGTCGCAGCTAGACTCATAAAGGCGCAGTTCCGCGAAACGCCCGGTTTTAGTGCATCCGCTGTTTTGTGCGCGTTCCAGCAACATGGTTTGAATGCATTTTAAGTTTTTAGTGCTTTTTGAGCACCGTTTATGTTTAGAAATGTCATATAACATTTTATGTTGTATAAAGTATATTGTTTGTATACAGATTTAGCTTAGCACGATCAATTGTTACCCTATTTTTTATAAATAATAATATTGCTGGACAATTCACAGAGCACAGCATTATTTTGTTTCTTATTTTTTTTTGAAAATTCGCTAGACCGAGAGTTGGACCGACTAAAATCTGTAAAAAATACACCCTGTACTTTCATTGAGTATATCATTAGGGTCAATTAAAGTTATTCTTTTTATGAGCCATCTTTTAACATAATTAAGCAATAAATAGACTTTTACTTTTTATTTTACAAGTACCAGCGTTGTTCCGCGTTACGTTTGGTTCAGCACAGAGCTGAGTTTGACCCTTTTTGGCCAGCAGGCTAGCACGGTAGCCATGTATTATTATTATTTTTGTTTTTCTGTAGGCTTCTTTATTTATGTTTTTTTATACTGTGTACTGTGTTTTTTTTATGTGTGTTTATTGCTTTAATTGTGTAGCCTGTTTTTGGCCAAAAAAAACAATTCTTATTCTAAGTAAAATATTCTCATTCATACATTCATTCATTCTTCAGAAGGATGAATTGTCTAAACGTATGAGCGTAAAGAAGCCTGGTGCGGTCGCAGGGTTACAGTGACAGCACGTATCTGAAACGGAACGGTAGCATCACAAATCAACGTAACAGATGTTGCGAAGTCCTGCGTTATGTTTTGGGGTTGGGAGTGCTCTCGAAACGGATTTTAAGCTATTTAGTCCAGTTGGATGGTCAAGGGCGGTAATTGCGTGGGGTAAGGGCTAGGAATAACATTTCGTGACGCGCATGTTTTGTTCGAAAAAACATTGGTTGGTTTCGTAGATTACGTTTTAGTTTGGTTCTCAACTTAAGCATGTCTTCTAGAAAAATATAGCTCCAAGCTGAGCAGAGCGTGTTATGGGTGCTAGATAACTGATTATGTAATACAATATATTACATAGATATATATATATATATATATATATATATATATATATATATATATATATATATTTATTATACATAAAAAAGGACTAGAACACCCTGAACAAATATCTATCAATTGTACATTGGTCTCGAGGCGAGAATCCAATTCAAATTATCTAAATTAAATATCGTACTATAAAAACCTAGAGTATTATTTGTATTAACACTGTGACTGCGGTTGTTTTCGACGACTGCGGTCTTTTTTTTTTTACCTAAAAAATTCGTGCTGCCACTCTACACAGCGGATGTGTTGCGCCGCAAATGCGTTTCGTTCGAAAAATATTACAGCTCTGCTGAGTCATAAAGATCTGTATTTTCTCAGCCGCTGCGCTAGTGTGGATTTACGCATAATAGTCACTTGTAGAAAACTCATACCGTGCGTTTTCAGCACTCAAAGTGTGGTACTGTATTTTATTGTTGTGCTGTGTTCGCGTGTTCTAAGTATAATAAAAATATCTACCTAAGTAATGTATCGTACTCATAATACAAGCTATGCTTAACACAGGGCTAGATGATGCTGTGTGGATTGTCCAGCATTATTTACTTACTACTGTGACGCGAATAAATGACATTCTATTAAGTTTACGGTAGAAAAGTATGGTGTTTGTAAAACAAGAGGCCAGTTCGTTTTATTTGCGTTGGAGCGAGACGGTAAGTAATGTCGCTGTCTGCCGGCAGTCGGCACCTCAAGGAAACACTACTCCTTGGGGGCGGACGGTCAGCAAAATAAAGGGTTTTACTTATGAGACAATGTGTGAAAAAAGTCAGTAGTCTCACAACAATGCACAAAATGATAAGATATATAATAAAGAATTAAGTAACTAGTTTCGCACGCGTTGTTTCTATGGAAACTTTTAAAGGTTATTTCGTGTTTGTAAAACAAGAGCCCAGTTCGTTTTATTTGCGTTGGAGCGAGACAGTATGTAATGTCGCTGTCTGCCGGCAGTCGGCACCTCAAGGAAACACTACTCCTTGGGGGCGGACGGTCAGCAAAATAAAGGGTTTTACTTATGAGACAATGTGTGAATATAAAACCGACCAAGTGCCAGTCGTTATAGCGGCAACAGAAATACATCATCTGTGAACATGTCAACTCTCACAGTTCATGAGATACAGCCTGGTGACAGACGGATGGACGGACAGCGGAGACTTAGTAATAGGGTCCTGTTTTACCCTTTGGGTACCTGGAACCCTAAAAAAGGCGGTAGTCTCCCAACAATGCACATCAGCGAGCTGCTGGCCTTACTGGAGGACATCGGGTGGTTAGACTAGCAACCGACACACAAAAAAGGCCCACCGGCGGCCAAGTTGCGGAAACCAGTCCAGAAATAAGTAAGTATGCACAAAAGGATAAAATAAATATAAATATAGATATAAAATAAAGTATTTAGTAACTAGTTTCGCAGTTCGCACGCTTTGTTTCTATAGAAAGGTTATATTTCTATCCTATGGGATAAAAGGTATCGTGGGTTCGATTCCCGCCTTGCTATAAGCGGAATACTTTTTACCTGTAACAAATAAAGTATCCTTGGACTGTTTTGCGAACGCCCCCGGTCACTTAGAAGTATTGCGTCGGCGAGGAACATAAAAAATATAGGAAACTGGAATACATTATTATTTATGTGCGCGTCCGTTCCGCTGGGATGGCCTCAGCCTCTGTCACTGAACGGACTTAAAAATAAGTCCGTTCGACGTAGACCCTTGTTTATTTCTATATTTAACTAATAAACTACGATGGCAAAAAGTGTCTATTCAGAAGTTGAGAAAAGTAAAATAATTGTTCTATACATACATATAGTTTGACGGGACTAACAATGTTGCCGTCCTATTAATAACGATCGAAAAAAAATAACGGCATAATTTTTAGTGCCGTTATAAAAATAGTTTTGGTGACATCTTTCTAAGGCGACACCACCAACAATAAGTCGGACAGGTCGTAATAAGTGAGATGATACCTACAATCCTACATGCAGATGCTGGACGCGTCAAGCTGAAGACGGCGCTATGGCGCTCAATATTCGAAGCAATTCCTATGATGAAGCGTTATAGCCATGCCAAAGCTATAGCATGCCAGATGATGATGAAGAACCAACAAAACAATAGAAAATCAAAACCACATGAACGTTGATCGTTGCCGCGCGATTCGAATTCTTGTTGTTATAGTTTTTTCTGCGCTCTACAATGAATAAAACAAGCATGTTTTTCATTGTACATTACATCTTTCATAGCTTTATAGAAATCGGTTAACACTTTGAGTGCTGAAAACGCACGGTATGAGTCATTTAAAACGGGATATTTACCATGATTTGATCAAATCATGGTAAATATCCCGTTTTAAATGACTTTAGTATTAATAACCATGATAGTTTCAAAAGTTTTATTGCACGGTATGAGTTTTCTACAAGTGACTAATATGCGTAATTCCACACTAGCGCAGCGGCTGAGAAAATACAGATCTTTGTGAGTCAGCAGAGCTGTAATATTTTTCGAACGAAACGCATATGCGGTGCAACACAACCGCTGTGTAGAGCGGCAGCACGAATTTTTTAGGTAAAAAAAAAGATCGCAGTCGTCGAAAAAAACCGCAGTCAAAGTGTTAACTATTCACGGCAAATTAATTTTCAGCTAGTTTTACTACATTCAGAAGGCAGATAAAATTAAAAACTATAATCAAATTCACGCTAAACCTAAAGAGATCACCTTTAAATACTAAAGAGGCAAGACGAAGTTGTTATGTATTATTTTCTAATTAATAAAACGTATTGTTATATTTATAGTAGTTAATTATGGCATAATGATGATGATAGAAGCAGAAGTACAAGAACTTGATACCTACGCAATCAGATAGATTCTATATAGCAGATGTCATTTATCAGGGCAGGCATAACACATAGCACGGACATTTACCAGTATTTGATTTTTGGGTTTTCCAATATTTCGGCACTAATCAAATCAAAATCAAATGATATGATTTTACATTTACCATGATTTGATTTTTTTAAATTTTTCGGCACAGTTTCATGCGCCATGATCACGGAATAACTGAAGGCACTGCGAGTTAGTTTTTATAGGCAGACATACCGATCTACCCTCATCATGGTAAATATCCCGTTATAAAATGAATTTGGATATTGAATACAATATTTTTAGTAAAGTTTTACAATGCCATTTTACAGCAGCATGCTTTGAAACCTATATTATCATACCTTTTAAATATTTTATTATTTATTTTACTGTGACAAATTACTATAAATCTTTTAGTTAATTTTTAAAGAAGGCACGTCTGTCTATTTCTTTGCCCAATCCCCTATGGTGTTTCCTATGTCAAAAGTTAGTGTGTTATATAATAAAATTATACGATAACTTTAAAAATTTATAGAACGTAATGACATCAAGTGTAAACTACGGTGGAAAAAAAAAACAATTAGAAGTTTTCTAGAAAAGTATATAGCAGATATCGGAAACTACAAATGTGTAGGGTACCGTGAATACCGTATGTACCCAGATCCGGAACAAATATCTACCGGTCATGGAAAAATTGGTTCCGCGGGGAATCGTACCCTTTTAACGTTATTGTTTTATGAATTGTTCCGGCTTTTTCACTGCAAAGGTAACGGCACCTGCGTCAAAAAAATCATTCGTTTTTTTTTTCATTTACCATTTTTTATTATCAAAGAAAGAACATTACAATCAAATAATAGATTTAAATTAGAACTATAATGGTATTTACATTTGAAAGAGTTGAGCCAACTGCAGACTGTTGCAAACAGTATAATTTCATTTAAATACTTTTATTAAAAATGAAATGACACTTATAATTATTTGCACGAAAGTCATTTATAACGGAATATGTAGGTATCATGATTTGATTTCCGAGATTTTTTGTTAAATAACTTTTGTGTTAATAACCATTATAGTTTCAAAAATAAATATTTGCACGTAGTAAACTAGTTTTAACAAAAAATAGTTTTGTCATAGAAAATGTTTATACCTACTTGCCTAAGTACTGAAAATAAAATCATTTATCGCTATGATCGTGTGAACCGGAAGCCAGAAATAACATTAATTTCTTTTAAAAAATTTTAGCAATACCAAACTAACTTTAAGTGAAACTTCAAAACGTTAAGTTATTCCTATTCGTTTTACAAGATGACTGCTTTACGACTTTCCCCGCGACATGACGTATTGCCATCACTTTAAAAATGGAATGCATTTTTATTACCAGAAACGGAACGCCGCGCCCGCCAAAATTCAAACGTTCTTTCACTTTTTTCTTCTGTAGCAAAGAGTCCAGTATCAGTTTTTTCCGACTACTAACGAAAGAGGTTCATAATACAAGGTTGGCACTCTACTGTAGGCCAAGCTATTGGACTGTTCTCTAGGGTAGCATAGACAATAAAGACATCGTATCATACATTGCATAAGGGTACTAGATGACTGATAGTGATAAACTATAGGCAATACGTTACATACTAAAGTCATTTAAAACGTGATATTTACCATGATTTGATTTTTTTTGAGTCTTCCAATATTTCGGCACAATTTCATGCGCCATGATCACGGAATAACTGAAGGCACTGCGAGTTCGTTTTTATGAGCAGATATACCGATCTACCCTCATTTACTGTCTTTTGCTACGAACGTTACCACATCCCGTTTTAAATGACTGTGTTAATAACCATGATAGTTTCAGAAATTTTAATACGTTACATAGAAATATAATTTTATTATACATTGAAAATACCCAGCAGAACACCTCTGTGGCGCGGTGGGCGAAGGTCCGCCTGCGACGCAGGATTTTGTGAGCTCGATTCCCGCCTCGGGAAAAATGTTAGTACGATCTACAGATATTTTTCCCAGGTGTTCTGGTCGTTATCTGGACCCACCTGTGGCCAAGTTGCGGAAATCAGTCCAGAAACAAGTATCTGGTCGTTATCTATGTATATAAAAAAATATCTAAGTAGGTATGTATCTATGTAATCTATTGTATTAAGTATATCAGTCATCTAAAAGTAAAAGTAGTAGCACTTAGACAAGTCATATTTTATATATAAATTATTATCAAATAAAATCTAGTACCCATAACACAAGGTCTGCTTAGCTTGTGGCTAGATGATGCTGTGTGGATTGTCCAGCATTATTTATTTATTATAAATAGTAGGCAGGTAGAGCGTACACACTAGCGATCGCCACTTTAACTTATTAACTTATTCAGTAGCTTCGCAGGCGTCCTTGCGCCTTCGGCCATTAGGTGATAGAGTACTAATAGTGACGGTGTCGCTTCAAGTGGTATCCTGTAGAGTTATCTAGTGCCCTTAACACAAGGTCTGCTTAGCTTGTGGATAGATGATGCCTTTCGGATTGTCCAGAATTATTTATTAATCTCTACGTCAAGCTGAAGACAATCAAGCTGCTATAGGCTGATGATGATAGGACACCCTGATGGCATATGCCCAATCATCATCAGCCTATCTTAGTCCACTGCTGGAGATAGGCCTCCCCCAATGAGCGCCATAGCGCCCTGTCTTTAGCTTGCCGCATCCAGCATCTACCTGCAGTCTTTCGCAGGTCGTCATCCCACCTGATCGGAGGGCGTCCTACACTAAGTTTACCGAGTCGTGGTCTCCACTCGAGAACACGTTTGCCCCAGCGGCCGTTGGTGTCCCATGCTATGTTCTTATTACTCCGCTGAGAGTTCGGGTGTGTACAGAGAAGGCGATGATGTGTTCATAATACAATCGGACGTTCCTAGTAATTTTCCATTGTCATTGTATTTTCGGAATTTATTTATTTATTGAGATAATAACATCATGACAGGTTTTTTTATGAAGCCCTAAGGCGATGTTATAACTACTTATACTAAAAATTACATATTTTTTACATGCACACAATACTAAATAATTTATAATTTTGTTTCAATAACATTTTGTGTTTTTTCACAGCTTTCAGCTGGTTTTCGTAAAATATGTCTACGCTGTTTTTGGACAGAACATTGAGTAAATATATATATAGCGAGTGACATAGGGGCAAACTTAAGTAGGTTGGTCCTACAAGTGGGCACCTCCAATTGAATAACATTATGAAAATGTTAATAACTTACTTGTTTTTTTGCGTACATCCTGGAAGAGTAATACATACAGGGTTATTATAAAAAAATTAAATTTAACTTAAATTTAGTAATACTTTATTTTAATAAACATCTCCTTTAGCTTCCATATGGATAAATTATTCGTAAAACTTTTCGACGACCGATGTGGCGCGGTGGGCGAAGGTCCGCCTGCGATGCAAGAGGTTGCGGTTTCGATTCCCGCCTCGGAACAATTGTGTGTACGATCTGCAGATATTTGTTCCGGGTGTTCTGGTCGTTTTTCTATGTACATATAATAAAAAATATCTATCTATGTAATGTATTGTATTATATATACCAGTTATCTAGTACCCATAACACAAGCTTTGCTTACCATGGGGCTAGATAATGCTGTTTGGATTGTCCAGCATTATTTATTTATTATTATCTTTGTACATTTCAAATAAAATAAATAAACCTATTCAAACTACAATGAAACATACATCCCTATGTATGCTATGGACAGACAGCCTGTGTTTTATACTATGTATGTAGTGATGTAAATATAAATAGGAAGTCGCTTCCGCTGACTGTTCGCTTAGATTTTTTTAATTACTCAACGAATTTTCATGAAGTTTTCATCAATAGAAGGTTTCAAGAGGAAGGTTTATGTTTACCATATTAGTATCTACATTTAACCGTGCGAAGTCGGGGCGTTTCGCTAGTAAGAATATAAAATAATTAATATATTAACACATGGAATACTTATCCTACAAGCTATTTAAAAATAGGTAAGTACCAAATACTCTTATATTTGGTATTAGTACCTAGTTGGTACTAATACCAATGTGGTACTAAATCTGTGGTTTTTAAATTGCCACAGTTTTCCTTACCTACCAAATATATCAAATTATGCGAACTTATTAAATTAATTATGTTTTGCGAATTTAATGCGATAACCTACCTTCCAAAGGTAGGTATTATTAAAACCGGATACTGATAACCCCGGTAGTGTTATCTTGGTTTTTTTTCGGCACCATATCTTCTATTGTTTAGGTAAGTAGGTTCCTAAAGTGACCCGCGAATTATGTCAATTTGGGTTACTGTATTGTATTTATTTAACTCAGATCATAAAATCCATAGTATTATGGTTTATTAGGGTCCACAAAAAATCTAAAGTATAAAAAAATATATTAATATTCATTCATTTCATTTCACAAAACAAAAAACTTCGCGATACCATTATGTCCAACTGTTGTAGTACTAATACTACGTTTTAACATGTTTTTTTTTTCAAGTTAGATAAAAAGTTTGCGTACTTCTTTTTATTTTGTGGTTTGAATTCTTTTGATCCATAATTTCAATAGTTTATTCATAAATCCGATGGACGAGTCTGATAACTGATTATTGTATTGTGATTGCAATTTTTTGGTGCTATATTTGAAGGGTGCCATATTTTTTATTCCTCTCAGTCATTTGTCCCTTTCTGCCTCTAAGGGCAAGATTTTACTAGAGCAAGATAGCAATATGTTCTATCGACCTATTATTGGCAAAGCATTGCATTATGTGAGATGGATAACTGAACTTTTTTTTGTAAAAAAAAGCAAAATAAAACACGGCCAAACTGCATTCTAAATACAAAGAGGCCAAACTTTTACCTGCGTCCTATGCCAAAAAGATCTTGAATAGAGTCCGTTCTCTTTTCAAACCGAAAAATAAATTGACGCCATTTTTGCCTGCGCAATTTTGGCTAACAAACTTGTATACGGCCGAGGCGGAAATAGTGCGCGAACCCGATGAAGACATTTTGAGATAATATATTCCAGATGAAAAAAAAAATTGCTGAATTCAGTTTGAGTTCTTGTTCTACTGATTTTACGGGACTCGCATGTAAAACTGGATTGAAAGAGGCATAGCATTCTTTTTTCCTTTTTCTATATACTCTATCTCACATGAACGACTTTTCAGCCTTTGCGTGGTTTTAAGGTAAAACTACTTCTCAAAATCAGCGGAAGTCTCATTGTAAGAGTCGGAAATTCGTAAAACACGTTTTCAAATTAAAAAAAAAATCCGTTCAACCCGTTTGATGCATTGTGTTTAAAAACCTGAAACCCGTTTCCCTTAATTTTGATTACATTTTTTTTTTTTTTTAATTTGTTTATTTATCACGTAGAATTTTAAGCCAATAGTGTTATACTTACATATAGTTACAAACTTCCCGTACGAATGCCACACTAAAAATCTGAATGTCAAACATACTACTAGCCAATTAGGGAAGATATCTAGGGTTCTATATCCGAGTAGGGACAGGTATACGATGAGGTAGAAAAGCCTACTAACCTCTCCTAGACTGCAATGCAACGCGAACTTTGCAAATATCGTAAGTAGGTCACTCCATAACGGTGTTAGCGTTTTGATCAGCTAGTTCATTTGGCGCGAATACGATTTCGAAATTCGAATGATTGAAGTTTGAATTACAATTTTAGAGGCATGTTGGCGCGAGAACTGCTGCCGCCATCTTTGTTTACGATTTAGTTCTTGTTTATTTTTGTAGTTCCACCAATAGTCGAAAATTGAATTCTGCTAAATGCAAAGAAATCGTACCTGTAGTCCAATTTCGCCGTTACGCATTCAATATAGGGATAAATTCAGTTACGCCTGTAAACGAGTTTAGCGCATTTAACTGACATATGAACGTCGAGGCGATCCTGTTTCGACAACACGGACATAGTGAGAAGGCTCAAAAGGACAAAACCTTTTCAGTTACTGTAGGTAGTGATAATAATAGTGTATGTGCAGAAGTGCTATTTTAAAGAACACATGAACAAAGTGTCTTCACCAAAAGTATTAGGGCACGCGGCAGCGTGTCCAAGCCAAGTTCAAGCTGGCTGATAAAAACTGGACAAGTCAAATTTAACCTACATAGATTTGACTTGGCACTCATTCAGATCTTCATTCTTTTTGCCGCGAAGCCCACAGCCAATCATAATTTTTGTATTGAACTTGGCTCTCCTTTTTTACATTTATGTTTTTGGTGGGATAGAGACAATAAGAAAAGTGCCAATGGACACGTTCTTAGTAATATGTTGTTATAAAAATAAGTTAAAACTAAATTACCCATTAGACAATTATATGGCTAGATTGTAATTATACTCTAGTGTATTTAACATTTGACGATCTCTGTGGCGCGGTGGGCGAAGGTCCGCCTGCGACGCAGGAGGTTGCGGGTTAGATTCCCGCCTCGGAACAATTGTGTGTACGATCTGCAGATATTTGTTTCGGGTGTTCTGGTCGTTTTCTATATATATTAAAAAATATCTATGTATGTAATGTATTGTATTATGTATATCAGTTATCTAGTACCCATAACACAAGCTCTGCTTACCATCCATGGGGCTAGATAATGCTGTGTGAATTGTCCAGCATTTATTTATTATATAAAATGTGTATAATAGACAATAAAAAAAATGACTTAGTGTAAGTCCATAGTCCACCAGTGGGCTAGCATTGGTTGATGTAATGATGAAAAACAACCAACTACTAACTAGCCCATGGGCTATGGGCTAGTTAGTAGTTGGTTGTTTTTCATGTTGTACTTGGCTTGTACTCTTTATAATGTGGTTTTTCTAACGAAAATAAGATTTTTTGGAGTTAATTGAATTGTTAAAACAACAAATCGAAGTTTAAACGATTCAATTTCACCGGCCAGTTATCTCAGCCCTTCAATCGAATTCTTTCCATTCGAGTAATCGATTATTGCAATCGAATTAGAAGCTATTTCTCGATTGGCCGGATCCGTCGACGCTCGATTTTTGAACAGTTTTGACAGAAAGCAGGTATTCTTCAATGCGGGTAGGATGGTGTTCGTTTTTTAATATAAACGAAACGATTTATTTATTTTTTATTTATTTTCTTGCTTCAAGTTCTGATGAAGGGTCATCATCCCCATATGACGATATTGTGGCGCGGTGGGCGAAAGCTCTTCTTGCGACTCAGGAGGTTGCGGGATCGATTCCCGCCGGACAAATGTTTGTACGATCTGAAAAAAATATACTGGACAATCCACACAGCATCTTCTAGCCACAAGTTAGCAGAGCTTGACCTATAGGTAAGATAGGTACTAGATGACTGATATAAATAAAACAATACATTACGTAGATAGAAAATGACCAGAACACTCGAAACAAATATCTGCTCGTAAAAACATTCGTCCCGAGGCAGGAATCGAACCCGCAACTTCCCCACAGCGCCACAGTGGTCGTTTGAAAATAAGCGCCGACTGCCTGCTCTCTGTCTAAATAATCTGCTACAGACAAGAGCAGTGAAAAAGTAGTCCTTATATACGTTTTAGTATAGGGAAGGTGTAGCTCGTTGATGACTTTGTATTAGAAACTCGACACATGGGCGATAATAACGTCAAAGTAAACCGCTTAAGTTACTAAAGAAAGAAAGAAAATACTTTTATTTATCTTAAAGCTACATACACAACAAACTTTGAACTACACAAATTAATACTACATACTCGTATGTTACAAATTATTATGCGTAGCAGTGTTCATGGCATTCATTCGCACCCAGCACAATGCTGAGTGAAGGCCATATTGCCTTCACTCAGCATTGTGCGTACTAATGTGTCCCCATTGATTTTTAATTAATTAAGTATATAATTCATCTGTTTGTTACCTGCACCACAAGCTCTAATGGGCTATGTAGTTAATATTGGGTAGATTGTCCAGCATTATTATACACTCATTTATTTAAATTCGCGTATTATAATTTAATATTTTTTTTACTATAGAAAATATACATATACAATAATATATTATAAAACTATTCTACAGTAAAAAATATATCAAAACGGTAGATCACCGACCGCTCGCTAGAGTCAAGCGGCCGGCGACTAGGGCTGCAGAGAAAGGAACTTCCTGACTATACGTGCCGAGTCCAAGAGTACTGCCTTTTGGATTTGGCCCTTGATCCAACTTCCTAGCGAGTCTCTTCAGATATTGATCGAGGCTCTTCGCTATTACGCCGTTAACCGAAACGACTATCGGGACGATGCATTATTATCAAAAGGCATGCGAAACCGAAGACTGTCCGTCTGTTACATTCCACAATATTTCCACCCTTACTCTACTTATTTTCCGATCCATATTCGATAAAATCTAAAAAAAATACAAGTCTTGAAGCTGAAATTAAGTCCAGATATCTCCAGTTAAAATATGTTGATTAAAACAACAGAAATATGAAGAATAGAAATGGGGTCGAATGCACCGTCGGTTACGGACTGCAGATTTTAAAATAACTTCGCTGAGGGTGCTACTTTTATTAAAGTGATTTCAGCTGAGTTCAACTGTGAATCAGTCGGCTTCGAAAAGTCGGTGACCGGTACGTTACGAACGTATTTTGTACAAGGTGCCTCAAAATGGGTGTTCAAAGCCGAAAGGTCCATGATAACAAGAATCCAGATGGATTTGTGAGTGTATTTTGCATTCTATTAAATCGATATCCTATTACGTCAAGATGTTTATTCAAATGTATAAATATGTTTTAACTGTTACCTTGCATTTTTGAATATTTTATCTTGAAAATTTTATTATGATGCGATCTATATGTAGTTGTTATCGCCTTTATTTGGATGCTGCAAGCTGAAGACTCATTAGGAGAGGCCTATGTCCAGCAGAGGACATTTACAGGTTGATGATGAAAACTTTTTAACGGCAGTTATTTCGAATCCCTTAAACTGACAACCAATATTATTTCTCCATCAGAAATCGAATTATCGCGACATGATTGCAAGTAGGGTTGTCTACAAATTTATTTATAGGTATTTTGGTCTTCATAACCGATCTTCACGGCTAAAAAAAGATAGGTAAATGTAGGAATAAGAATATTTCTTTTAATGAATGAATTAAAAAAAATAATTAATTATTTTACCAGTAGAAAAACACGTTATTAGTGAGTATCATAGGCTATATAACGAAACTTATTATAAGAACCTACTTTTAACTACTGAAATTAGAACTTTTTAAGCGAAACTGCGCCTACATGTCATACAAAATTTATAATCATTTACCGAAAAATATTTTAGATCACAAAGGAATATTGTTTAATAAAGTCTTAACACTTTGACTGCGGTTTTTTTTTGACGACTGTGATCTTTTTTTTTTACCTAAAAAATTCGTGCTGCCGCTCTACACAGCGGTTGTGTTGCGCCGCACATGCGTTTCGTTCGAAAAATATTACAGCTCTGCTGAGTCACAAAGATCTGTATTTTCTTAGCCGCTGCGCTAGTGTGGATTTTCGCAGATTAGTCACTTGTAGAAAACACATACCGTGCGTTTTCAGCACTCAAAGTGTTAAAAGAATGGCTCGTGCAACGCAGCTTTTACACAATCCAGGAGTTTCTGACCTTTAAAGTTTAAATTATTTTATTGACATTGAATCTAACTTTAATTTTGAATATTTGTATTGTATAGTATGGCTTGACATTTATTTAAATTAAACTTGACTTTTTATTAATTTGCATGAGAATTATTATTTGAAATATTTTGTTGTTTGTGAAACTTAACTGGAACTTTTTTATATATTCGCATGCCAGTACTGTGGCGAGATATGAGGATCAATTCATTTGTAATACCACCTCTCTAATTTACCATGTCTGATATGAATAAACTATTACTATTTTAGCCCGCTATCCCATCCCCTCGGTGACCACCTATCCGACGGGAGTATACTGAAAACCAGCGCCGCATGTCTTGGCATGCAGCACAATGCTGAATATACTCCCTTTGCCTATTATAAGAAATTTCTTTTTTGTATTTAATATTAGTTTAAATTAAGAAATGGATTGGCAATAAATTATTTTTATTTATTTATTTATATATTAACCCGAAAAATGAAAAGTATTTACGTGCATAAAGATACATTTACGATGAACGTATGATGATATATATGATGATGTGTAAATTGTGTGTAAAAAGTGCATTTTGCGATGACTAAGTTCATCGCAAAATGTTAACACAACAAATGTCCACCCAAGCGAATCCGGGACGGGTCGCTAGTCGTTCAATAAAGAAGGCATTAGAAAGAAATACTTATAACGAAATACGAAATACTTGGCAGTACCTTTCGCTTACTATTATGTCGGCATTTGTTTGTTCTGCAACGTAAGCTCTAAAATAAAATTAAAAAGGGATTAAAAACCGTGTCCATTAGCGCTCCGTACTTAATCCCGTGTCACAGTGTACGGTCGCGCGACCAGAACCACTCGTGTTCAAGGGATAATGGTTGTCGCACACCTGAGAAACACTGACAAGACATCACAAAAATGTGCGGTTAAATAAATAAATAAAAACAATTCTGGACCTTCCACACAGCATCTAGCCCCAAGCTAAGCAGAGCTGTTATGGGTACTAGATGACTGATATACATAATACAATACATTTCATAGATACTTATGTATAAATATTTATTATTAAGAGTAAAGGTTTGATTTTTTGATTGTTTGTTTGTAATGAATAGGCTCCGAAACTAATGGACCGATTTGAAAAATTCTTTCACCGTTGGGAAGCTACACTATCCGTGGTGAACATAGGCTATATTATATTTTCAAAAAAGTAAGGGGTCCGTACTAAAACCGTGCGATGCCGGGAAGGTTTGCTAGTATTTTATATTGACGGCATCAGATGACAGACAGCTCGCAGACCACTTGTTTGAAGTTTGTAAGAGGCCATTTTATCACTGTAAAATGTCTCTAAAGTTAACGAGGAACTCCATATTTGAATGTTTATTTCTGTGCTAGATTGATGAGCGCAGATCTTAAGGGTAACGGTTTCATTGTTATAAGTCGCGTAGATTAAGATTGGGACTGGAAATTATCGTCTTTTCGCCAGGCTTTGATCATATTGATGATCTATGAAATGATCTATGCGGGACAACATGAGCGGGGCTGTCATTTTCATCACAATCCTTATGTACTTGAGTTAGTACACAATGAAAGAATAAAACCCCTTTGTCACACGACAATTTGAACACGAGACGGCTGAAATTTTGTATACAGGTAGTTCTAGGTCTAGGATAAAATGTAGGCTATTTTTTATCCCATAAACAAGTACCAATGGAATATTAATAGCCGTAAAAACGTTTACACAGAAACAACGCGTCCAAAGCCGTTGGCAGGAACTAGTAATGAATACTTTAAAGCAACTATTGTGTTTTTGATTCAAAAACAAATGTAGTATGTTAAAAATAAAATGTAGGCTATTTTTTATCCCATAAACAAGTACCAATGGAACATTAATAACCGTAAAAACGTTTACACAGAAACAACGCGTCCAAAGCCGTTGACAGGAACTTGTAATGAATACTTTAAAGCAACTATTGTGTTTTTGATTCAAAAACTTTTGAAACTATCATGGTTATTAACACTAAACTAATTTTTTTATAACGGGATATTGGTAAAAATACAGCGAATGATTTGATTTTTGAGTTATATATACTTCAGCAAATAAAAACATTTCATTCTTCCTAGTATCCTCCCTATTTGACGACCGATGTGGCGCGGTGGGTGAAGGCCCGCCTGCGACGCAGGAGGTTGCGGGTTCGATTCCCGCCTCGGAACAAATGTGTGTACGATCTGCAGATATTTGTTTCGGGTGTTCTGGTCGTTTTCTATGTATAATAAAAAATATCTATCTATGTAATGTATTATATTATGTATATCAGTTATCTAGTACCCATAACACAAGCTCTGCTTACCATGGGGTTAGATAATGCTGTGTGAATTGTCCAGCAATTTATTTATTATTTATTATTATTAGTAATTTAATCAACATTTGCTCGCTAAAATAAGATCTCCGTAAGACTGAAAAGGGTTTAAGAACCGTGTCCATTAGCGCTCCGTACCTAATCCCGTGGCACAGTGTACGGTGCCGCGACCGGAATCACAAGTGTTCGAGGGTTAAGGGCACGTAGACACGCTAGCGAGCGGCTCCATTGTTACACGGGAATTAACCCGACGTTTACAATGGTAAACGTCGGGTTAATTCCCGTGTAATTGTCGAAACTCAGCGGTGCACAAAATAAAAATCTATTCTTCAATCACAGAAATCCAATCGCAATAGACGAATTCTTGACGTATAACACATTTGTTATACGTCAAGAATTCGTCTATTGCGACCACAGATATCTAAATGATGAGGCACTCGCTATAGAGCCATTAGAATGAGCTAATATACCGCCTTATTATTTGGATTTCTGTGATTGAAGAATAGATTTTTATTTTGTGCACCGCTGAGTTTCTATATACTACCTCCTTGTTTAGATTTATGTGATGAAGAATTGTTTTTTTTTTCTAATTTGTGAACCAAGAGTTTCATTGTACCAATGTACAGAAAAAAATAATATGAAAAATTAAATAACTGAAATGAAATGAAATCATTTGGTTTCATTTACAACGAGTACTCACCGAGGGGGGAAAGAGAGGGGGTGGGGGGAGAATGGGAAAATTGGTCACCTATTATAGGTATACGTTTTACCCTGTACCTGTACCTGGGTGAAGTGAAACTTCGAAATTATTAAATCAAAATTATTTTATTTTTTAATCTCCTGTGTCATTAATCGATGGCCCTATGTAAATGCTGTATTCGTGCAAAAAATGAAAAGCCTACGACTTTATCTTGAGGTGGCGCATCTCGGAGGTAGTTTATAGAAAACTAACGGACCTTCCCGGCTTCGCACGGTTTTAGTACGGATCCCTAACATTTTTGAAAATATAATATAGCCTATGTTCACCGGGGATAGTGTAGCTTCCCAACGGTGAAAGAATTTTTCAAATCGGTCCAGTAGTTTCGGAGCCTATTCATTAGAAACAAACATACAAAAAATCGAACCTTTCCTCTTTATAATATTAGTATAGACAATTTACTTGGCTATATACAGTGTACATAGCCAACTACATAAAATCAAACCTTTCCTCTTTATAATATTAGTATAGACAATTTACTTGGCTATGTACAGTGTACATAGCCAACTACAAAAAATCAAACCTTTCCTCTTTATAATATTAGTATAGACAATTTACTTGGCTATGTACAGATTGTACAGTGTACATAGCCAACTACAAAAAATCAAACCTTTCCTCTTTATAATATTAGTATAGACAATTGACTTGGCTATATACAGTGTACATAGCCAACTACAAAAAATCAAACCTTTCCTCTTTATAATATTAGTATAGACAATTTACTTGGCTATATACAGTGTACATAGCCAACTACAAAAAATCAAACCTTTCCTCTTTATAATATTAGTATAGACAATTTACTTGGCTATATACAGTGTACATAGCCAACTACAAAAAATCAAACCTTTCCTCTTTATAATATTAGTATAGACAATTTACTTGGCTATATACAGTGTACATAGCCAACTACAAAAAATCAAACCTTTCCTCTTTATAATATTAGTATAGACAATTTACTTGGCTATATACAGTGTACATAGCCAACTACAAAAAATCAAACCTTTCCTCTTTATAATATTAGTATAGACAATTTACTTGGCTATATACAGTGTACATAGCCAACTACAAAAAATCAAACCTTTCCTCTTTATAATATTAGTATAGACAATTTACTTGGCCATGTACATTGTACATAGCCAACTACACCCGCCCCGTTCTCGTATAGTCTTGAACAATGGAAACGCATTCTTCCGCTATCGATCTCCCGGAAGAAAACAAATTAACGACTGTCTCGCTGGAAGTCTCGTGAAACGATATCTAGCTGTGTACTACAACAAGTGCACGTTCCTAAGCGAGATCTGGTTGCCTGGGAGAAATCGCTGTCAGCGATAAGGCCGCCTCTTGTACTGTTAATGTGTAATATTTAGATCACCATCATCAGCCTATAGTCGTCCACTGCTGGACATAGGCCTCCCCTAATGAGCGCCATAGCGCCCTGTCTTCAGCTTGCCGCATCCAGCATCTGCCTGCAGTCCTTCGCAAGTCTTCATCACACCGGAGGGCGTCCTACACTTCGTTTGCCGAGTCGCGGTTTCCACTCAAGAACACGCTTACCCCAGCGCGGTTGTCGGTTCTATATGGCCTAATGCCACTTCAGCTTTCTAATTGTTTGAGCAACGTCGGTAACTTTAGTTATATGTATATTATTTTGACGACCGATGTGACGCGGTGGACGAAGGTCCGCCTGCGACGCAGGAGGTTGCGGGTTCGATTCCCGCCTCGGAACAATTGTGTGCACGATCTGCAGATATTTGTTCCGGGTGTTCTGGTCGTTACCTATGTATAATAAAAAATACCTATCTATGTAATGTATTGTATTATGTATATCAGTTATCTAGTACCCATAACACAAGCTCTGCTTACCATGGGGCTGGAAAATGCTGTGTGAATTGTCCAACATTATTTATATTTATTTATTATTATTTATGTATATACGTATAACGTAGCTATAAAAACTATTCCCTTTCGTTCACGTGTCGTCCAACATTAGAAATTTTCCACGTCCATATTGACAAAGTGACATTTACACCGAGGCTCGGTAGACGAGCGATATTTTGTGGAACCACTTGTGTACTACATAAATACATATGTAAGGTGTAGGTGACCCTACTTATATTTATATTTATGTATATAATATCACTGCACACTACATCTACATATCATACTTATTTATGTACCTATTGAACAACACTAACATGCATTACTCACATTCATAAATACAGACATACCTTGCCCTCAACTCCAGACCTTCCACAGCCACCGCCCAGGGAACCACCTGTTAGGACGACACGTTCAGGCCGACGGGTGCATTTTCCTGACTTCTATCGACCTTAATCGGTCTCTGCGACGGGAGTGATGTAGGTGACCCTACTTATATATATATTTATGTATATAATATACATAAGGACCTAAGTGAAAGCCCTTACATGTGTAGAGGTGCAGTAGTAGGCAGTTTACCTATAGCACCTCACTTTGTAAAGTTACCGTTGGTAACGAAGTAGTTCAGTTAGTTGAGCACGTAAACTAAACACACGATTCACAAAGATAAAGTTTATTAAGTAGGTTAAATGACAGAGTTCGGTAAAGGTGGCAAATCTTTCCTTAAATGTCACTCTCGCGGTACTAGGTCACGTACTGATGTTAAAATATTATGAATGTAAGTAAATTGAATCGCGCGCGTGGGACACGGAGTACCTCACGGAGTAAATCGCCGCGTGCGCAAAACAGCAAATGTAGGGTGAAACCATACAACATATATAAGTGGTACGAGTACTTCTTGATATCCAAAAATAAGCAAAGGAAAATATATAAATACAAAACAAATACGTTTTATTGCAAATCAATAGAAAAGAACAAACAAACGTTTGACGGTCATATCGCTAAATTAATAATATATATAATTTATAGCGATTTCTTCCCCTTATAAATAAATATGGTTGGATTTAGCCCAGGATTTAGCAGAGCTTGTGTTATGGGTACTAGACGACTGATATAAATGTACTTTAAAGAATACATTACATAGATAGCTGCTCTTTATTATACATGTCATAGAAAACACCCAGAAACAAACATTTGCAGATCGTACAAAAAAATCCCAAGGCGGAAATCGAAACAGCAATCTCCTGCGTCGCAGGCGGACCTTCACCCGTCGCGCCCCACATTGGTCGTCAAATGAAAGTTTGTCGATTTTGTTTCTATAAAAGTTGCCCAAAGTTGCCCGTCCACACCACCGAAGCACACACACACTGTTTACGATCACCTAGGGAGCTATAGACGCGAATCGATAATTTTTAGGGTACCGCATTATGTACGCCTTTCGTTTCGGTTAGGGGAGTGAAGTGACGTAGAATTTAATATGAGACAGTCATTGAGTCAAGGTATTTCGAATTGACATTAATATAGGTACATACAATATAACATTATTGCAACATCAATACAAAAAATAATAATACTAATAATAAAGGATCTTAATACTTACTAAATCTAGTGGCACAATCGGGTGACTAATCGCTCAAAGCAATTTCTACCAGGCAACTTTTGGATGGATGGGATCGGTACGTATTAAAGCTGACGGTAGCGTAATTATTTAAGATAATTATATATAAGATAATTATACATATAAAAAATGAATATTTATCTTAAGAACGTACATATAAACCGACTTGAAAACGAAAGTTTTGTGTTAGAAGCTTTTAGGACTACATCTCAATACAACTAGACAGCATCAACCAGTGCGCTCTACTTGTCATGACCTACGGAGCTGAGACGTGGACACTCACGATAGGGCCGGTCCACCAAAGTCGCTCAGCGAGCTATGGAAAGAGCCATGCTCGGAGTTTCTCTGAAGTATTCGTAACGAATACATCCGACCGAAAACCAAAGCTATCGACATAGCTCAAATAATTAGCAAGCTGAAGTGGCAGTGGGCTGGCTATCACGAAGAATCGACAACCGCTGGGCAAACGTGTTCTTGAATGGAGACCACGACGCACAGAAGCTGGATGCGGCAAGCTAAAGACAGGGCGCTATGGCGCTCATTAGAGGAGGCCTATGTCCTACTATACTTTTTACTTTTACAAAATATACACCAAAACTGATATAGAATCCTTTATTTTGAAGCTATGCTCTTCAATAAAGGTCCTTACACAAAAGCAGCTCCAACCACTAGTTGCCAATGACTAGTTGTGTAACTCAGTTATGCCTTCGATGCCATCTGGCGGAAGAAGTCAGCCACACTACTCAGCAGAACCCGCCGGAGCAGCAACAGCATCCTAACCGCGATTGCTGCAAAATTTAACTGTCCTCTAATGCACAAATTGATCCAAAGAACAAAATCTGTAGTTCATTTTAATGATTAACATCTAGTTATAAGCGAACTAACACCATGGATTATTATTAGTTATCTGAACAACTGAATTTAATTATTATAGATGTACAAAAAATATACAAAGAATATACATAGAACCTCCTTTTTCTGAAGCAACTTCTTTTCAATTTAAATAAAGGTCCTTCTTACACAAAAGCACCAAACACGGTTCCAGTTTTGTTGGCAACACTGGCAGCCAGCATAACCGTGTTACCAACATACGGATCACGAATATTAATAAGCTAATCAGAGTTGCCTTTGGCCTGTAATTGATTTTGGCGGGAAAGCCTTTCTACAATTTGTAGTTACATTCAAACGTTGTTTGCTTTTGACAGGTTATTTGTAAATTTGGTGGTACACTAAATGTTTAATGGTGAATAATGCAATATAGATATATAGAAATATTTATTTTCGGTATACTTGGCTAAATATACCAAAACAAAAAACTCTTAAGTATCTAGGCATGCGGTAGCCGATTTTGATGTTTCTTTTTAATTTCAAAGCTGGTGCTTCCCGTGTAGTCCTATTTCAATTTGTTCCAGTACTGACAATGGCATCCATGAGTAAACCATTTAACAATCTTAATATTTGCTAAAAGAAACGAAGATAAAACCACATGAGGTAGTTTTCATTAAAAAAAAAATTTAATCGGCTTTGTTTTTGAGATAGGTAACATGTAATTTTTTTATTTTTTGTTTTCTATCGATCAATATATGTCGTGTATCCGCACATCTCGTTTGATCAAGGTTCGGCAATACACAATGTAGTGGGGTAGAACATAATTGAAACATTTGATCTACAACTGCAACTACATTATGTTGAAGCAAATAAATAAATATTTATTTGCATTAAGTATGCGCGCGACAAATGGACGAATAACTCAATATCACGCCCACCGATGTCGATGATTCATTTTTTAACACTTTGACTGCGGTTTTTTTTCGACGACTGCGATCTTTTTTTTACCTAAAAAATTCGTGCTGCCGCTCTACACAGCGGTTGTGTTGCGCCGCACATGCGTTTCGTTCGAAAAATATTACAGCTCTCCTGAGTCATAAAGATCTGTATTTTCTTAGCCGCTGCGCTAGTGTGGATTTACGCAGATTAGTCACTTGTAGAAAACTCATACCGTGCGTTTTCAGCAGTCGAAGTGTTAACTAATTTTTAAATTTTCATTATTTAGGAATTTGAAGTCGGTTTATAGTTTTTTAAAACACGCCAAATTATATTGTTAGTATTTTCTGTTTCCATGTCCAGCAGTGGACTAATATAGGTGAAGAAATTTTTTGTTTTGTAGACTTTCGTAGCGCTACGAAGTGTCTACGCTGTAGCATGCTTCGCCGTAGGCATGCTACGACGTAGACACTTCGTATTTTCGTAGCAGCCAATACTGAGCTATTTCAAATTGTTTAATCTTTAGACAGAATTGAAAATGTTAATAATTTGCGAGTGTTATACATATAGAAATAGAAAGACATTTATTCATAACAACTTAAATTAACAAAAAAGACACTTATAGAATAAAAATAAAAATAAAAATAAAAATCATTTATTTCAGACCTTGGTCCATATCGGTTACATACAAAACAAATTAACACAAAAAAAAAAGCAAAAGAAATTAAAACTACAAAATTGCTGATAATAGAATAGGTACATGTAGAGAGTTGTTACAAAAGGGCTCTAACTCAGCACAATGCTGGCTAAGCTCCTTGAGAGACTTAGCCAGCGCTGGTCTTCCGTTAGAGCCCGTACAGGTGACGTCACAGGCCTACGCAATGAAATAAAAAAAATATAAAATTGTAGTAATAAGAACATTTAAAAAGCCATTGACAAAAAAAATATAATAACATATAGTATTGACGATTTTAATATTATTAGTACCGAAAGTAATCAAAAGTAAAACAAAATAATTTCGAAATACCTTTATAAGTACTAAGACTGCACTTTGCGAAAATTATCTCATATTGATTTTAGCAGTCGGTTAGCACACGTCGCCTTCGTAACCCAATCAGACGCCCGATTCAGGACCGCTGGATTCGGCTTCGTTTGACTACTACGTGATTTTCGGAAACTATCTTCATGACTTGAGTGTTAATAACCACACCGACCATTTATAAATAATCAGCACTGAATATCATAATATATTTTTTAATTTGATTAATTTAAATTTTTATTGATGATATAATTTGATTTGTTTTAACTTATTTTAATTTTTTCTAATTTATTCTAATTCATTACTATTCATTTCAATTTAATTTAATTTCAGCTCGTAAGAATTACTAACATTTATTATAAGATCATTACTAACAAATTATGGATCTATAGTAGTCCGAAATAAAAGATATTTTTTTTTATAATGTTCAGCACCCGCTGAGCCAACCCCTATTTCGGCGCAGGGTCATGGAGTCTTATTTTCCTAATATCACCTATTTGTGTCACTCACCCCCATGATAAACTACATTTGTTATTCTATGTCTGTATTTTGTATCTGTGTTCAAATAAATGTTTTTCTATTCTGTTTTTCTATTATATTTAAAAGTAGGTAATAATTATGTAAGACCTTCAGAATTAAACAAAAAATGTATAAAATGTACAAAAAATCTGCAATTTACAAAAAATAAATAAATTATAATAATAATATCATTTATTGCATGTCACAAGACAAGTACAAAGTCACCTAACTAGGGCCCAATATGATGAATAATACCTAAGATACTAACATACATAATTATATAACTGAAGCGCTGAAGGTTGCGGGTTCGATTCCCGCCTCGGAACAATTGTGTGTACGATCTGCAGATAGTTCCGGGTGTTCTGGTCGTTTTCTATGTATAATAAAAAATATCTATCTATGTAATATATTGTATTATGTATATCAGTTATCTAGTACCCATAACACAAGCTCTGCTTACCATGGGGCTAGATAATGCTGTGTGAATAGTCCAGTATAAAAAATAAAAAAAATAAAAACTTAAAAGAAGGATCGTATCATTGGCGATCATCGTCGATGACAGTCCCAGTTTTTTTTAAGTTTTACCAAACACCTAAACTTCATATCCCTCTCAGCCGCATCGAGCGAACCGAGATCTCCATTAGCGACGGATTCGATGCACTCACAATTAGATCAAGTCTGAGACGTCTGTCCCATCGATTCTCTTTTGGTCCCGCCAGTCCCAATATATCTCAGTTCCTACGTATTTAGATTTTACTGAGTGCTATTAGACACCCATGTCCCACATTATATTTAGATAGATGGTTTTAAGACGCTTCTGATTGGTATAGATATCAGTTGAGGTTCCTAGTTAGCTTTAATTACTGGCAACATTATTATTATTTATATATTTACGAGGAAGACCGCTGACACGGTGGGACGAATAGATTGTAAAGACAGCCGGCTCAAACTGGAAACTGACCGCTCAGGGACCGAGACCAATGGGCGTCTTTCGAGGTGGCGTTCACCCAATATGGTTATGCCACCTCGAAAGATGCCCATATGCCAATATGGTTCCTAAAAATATTATTATATCAAAGTAAATTACATATTAGACTATATAATTATGTTATTTCAAATAAAATAAAGATATTTATTTGCCAGAATATATGTTACAATGTAGGTCTTAAATTTATCATATGTGCAGTTATATTCTGCCTTACATAGGCATGCAAATGTTTATTTTACAATTAAAACAATATTAAAAATTCTATTTTTAAGTTACTAATAAAAAATAAAAATAATTGAAACATAAAAATAAGGGATTAGTTTAGTAAAGGCGAAATCTAAACAAACTAGTTAAGCGTATTATACATTATAAAACCAGTAACTCTAAAAAACAGCAAAGTAGGTAATTTGTAGGAAATAAAAGGCTTTTTATTTATATATTTACGAGAAAAAAATTTACAACACAATTTAACGCTTTGCAGCGCCTTACCGGATAGCTGAGAGGAATTAACACTTTGATTGCTGAAATCACACGGTATGTGTTTTCTACAAGTGACTAATATGCGTAAATCCACGCAGCGGCTGAGAAAATACAGATCTGTGTGACTCAGCACAGCCGTAATATTTTTCGGATGAAACGCATGTGCGGCGCAACACAACCGCTGTGTAGAGCGGCAGCACGAATTTTTTAGGTTAAAAAAAAGATCGCAGTCGTCGAAAAAAAATCGCAGTCAGAATGTTAAACATCTTTGTATAAATCAATAAATAATGCAGGAAAATCCACAGAGCATGTTCAGCTCCAAGCTAAACAGATCTTGTATTATGGGTGGGAATAGGTTTTGGGTAAATGGTAGTGGAGTATCTGCTGACATCTTTAATGAACAGCATTGCATTTTTTACCCTTTTCCATTGTAAAAGTATTTATATATTCCTTTGATGTGAGAAAAGCTCTCAAATTCATTAGTTCATGGCTCCTTTGCTATCGCCTACCAAATGACCTGTATTTTGTATTCGCCAGTCTCCGTCAAAAGTTATTTAAAAAATAAATAACGCAACCTCCTGCGTCGCAGGCGGACCACCGCCCACCGCGCCACATCGTTCGTCAAATTATAATTCATAATTCATTTATTTACCAAAAATATACTTAAATAAGGATTTCTAGTGAGACCCAAACTAAGCACAGGGCTTGTGTCTTGGGTGTCAGGAGAGCACTAGTTAAGACTAAACAATAGTTTTCATGGACGTAAGTAGTTACATTATTATATAAAGAAGTTAATATTAAATTAAAACAAAAATTTACTTGGACGTTTTATGGGTCCAAGTAAATTTTGGTGACCGTTGAGGTAAGTGGGTTCTTATGAGAAGTGGGTAGGAAAAGGAAAACGTACGGAAATGTTTAGGGAGTGATGTGAGGATAGGATAAGATAGAATATGAATTGTGTTGCAAGATCAAAGTTCGTATCGAACCACGACTGCAGCACTGTTAGTAATGAATCAGGGAAGATCCTGCATGTAATAGTGTTTGTATCGGACAGACTTGCCGCCCTGAGTTTTATATGTTTACCGTCGATTGAGCACAGCCGAGCCGTTGACCGTTATTGATCTAACAACCTGGGGCCAAATCCGACAGCGATTAAAGAGACATGGTGAATACAAATACAAATCATTTATTGATAACTAAGTTACACTTTTATTGATAACCAAGTTACAGTTTTATTGATAACCAAGTTACACTTTTATTGATAACCAAGTTACACTTTTATTGATAACCAAGTTACACTTTTATTGATAACCAAGTTACACTTTTATTGATAACCAAGTTACACTTTTATTGATAACCAAGTTACACTTTTATTGATAACCAAGTTACACTTTTATTGATAACCAAGTTACACTTTTATTGATAACCAAGTTACACTTTTATTGATAACCAAGTTACACTTTTATTGATAACCAAGTTACACTTTTATTGATAACCAAGTTACACTTTTATTGATAACCAAGTTACACTTTTATTGATAACCAAGTTACACTTTTATTGATAACCAAGTTACACTTTTATTGATAACCAAGTTACAGTTTTTTTGATAACCAAGTTACACTTTTATTGATAACCAAGTTACAGTTTTTTTGATAACCAAATTACACTTTTATTGATAACCAAGTTACACTTTTATTGATAACCAAGTTACACTTTTATTGATAACCAAGTTACACTTTTATTGATAACCAAGTTACACTTTTATTGATAACCAAGATACACTTTTATTGATAACCAAGATACACTTTTATTGATAACCAAGATACACTTTTATTGATAACCAAGTTACAGTTTTTTTGATAAACAAGTTACTGTTGCTAAATTAGTACAAAAAGCATATTCAATATAAAAATAAATATATCGACTTAATAAAATAATTGGTGGTGAAAATAATAGTAGAAACGAAAGTTTTTGACGACCGATGTGGCGCGGTGGGCGATGGTCCGCCTGCGACGCAGGAGGTTGCGGGTTCGATTCCCGCCTCGGAACAATTGTGTGTACGATCTGCAGATATTTGTTCCGGGTGTTCTGGTCGTTTTCTATGTATAATAAAAAATATCTATCTATGTAATGTATTTTATTATGTATATCAGTTATCTAGTACCCATAACACAAGCTTTGCTTACCATGGGGCTAGATAATGCTGTGTGGATTGTCCAGCATTATTTATTATTATTATTTATTTTTATTGATAACCAAGTTACTGTTTTTTTGATAAACATATCGACTTAATATAATAATTGGTGGTGATAGTAGAAACGAAAGTTTTAATATTGTATAATTTTTTTAGTTTTTTTTTTGTCGAAATTGGGGTAATTCCGGCCCCCGAGGGGTCAACCTCGAACAGTTATTCGCTTATTTATTGAAAATAAATAATTTTATTATTTAATTTTTTTTATTCATAAAACCGCATTTATAGCTACCGACAGGTAAAATAATCTACTAAACGAAAGTTTTAACACTTTGAGTGCTGAAAACGCACGGTATGAGTTTTCTACAAGTGACTAATATCCGTAAATCCACACTAGCGCAGCGGCTGAGAAAATACAGATCTTTGTGACTCAGCACAGCTGTAATATTTTTCGAACGAAACGCATGTGCGGCGCAACACAACCGCTGTGTAGAGCGACAGCACGAATTTTTTAGGTAAAAAAAAGATCGCTGTCGTCGAAAAAAAACCGCAGTCAAAGTGTTAACAATTATAAACCTATATTATTCTGTAGTACCTATATAAAGTCTGAATAAACAAAAAATAATATTGTTCACTTTTTTTTATTAATAAAACCGCATTTAAAGCGACCGACAGATAAAATAAACTCCCCTCAAAGATCTCTAGAGTGTACATATCCAAGTGTACGACTACCACTTAAACTTTCCACAGTTGATATTGTCTCTCCAGAGTAATACCCGTATAAAGTTATTTGAAGTCTCTTATAACTTGCTGGCTTTTGCCCGCGGCTCCGCACGTAGAAAACAATAGAACATCTCATCATCATTATCATCATCAGCCGTCCTCATAGCAGTCCACTGCAGGACATAGGCCTCCCCCAATGAGCGCCATAGCGCCCTGTCTTCAGCTTGCCGCATCCAGCGTCTACCTGCAGTCTTTCGCAGGTCGTCATCCCACCTGGTCGGAGGGCGTCCTACACTACGTTTACCGAGTCGTGGTCTCCACTCAAGAACACGTTTCCCCCAGCTGCCGTCGGAAATAGAATATCTTTAATTTATTAATTAAATTGTAATATAATTTTAAAGCTATTAGAACTTAACGACATCAAGTGTAACATGTGTACCCACGGTGGAAATGAATAAACAAACAAACAATATCAACAACAGTTTATTTAATACTTTTTTGTCTGATACATAGTATAAAACAAAGTCGCATCCCGCTGTCTGTCTGTCTGTCATTTTGAATGCTTCAAGAGGAAGGTTTACAAACTATTTGACACATAGATTTCCCACGTGTGGGCGAAGGGCAGCAGCTGGTAACTATATATAATTAAATAGTATGTATGATGTATTCGTATCACTTCTTATACCTAATCTACGAGACAATATATATAAACTCGATATTTCCCAAACCAATATTAATTACTATAGTAACATGTTTTATATTAATATATCCAATATCTAGAATATGCTTCACGACGGTCGACATCCCATCTGGTCGGAAGGCATATCCTACACTACGTTTACCGAGTCGTGGTCTCAACATGTTTACCCAAGCAGTTAAGCCCCTTATTTATTTATTTATTATTATTATTTATTTTAAGTCATTATTGTCCCACTGCTGGGCAAAGGCCTCCCTCATCTCCTTCCACTCCTCGCGATCCAACGCTGCAACAGGCCATGATGGAAGATGTACCTCAAGGTAAACCCCTTAACACTTTGAGTGCTGAAAACGCACGGTATGAGTTTTCTACAAGTGACTAATATGCGTAAATCCACACTAGCGCAGCGGCTGAGAAAATACAGATCTTTGTGACTCAGCAGAGCTGTAATATTTTTCGAACGAAACGCATGTGCGGCGCAACACAACCGCTGTGTAGAGTGGCAACACGAATTTTTTAGGTAAAAAAAAAAGACCGCAGTCTTCGAAAAAAAACCGCAGTCAAAGTGTTAAGGTCTATATAATATCTGCAAATCGTACAGACATTTGCACCGAGGCGGTAATCGAACCCACAACCTGTCGCAGGCGGACCTTCGCCCACCGCGTCACAGAGGTCGTCAAATCTACGAAAATAATATTTGGAAAGTTACCTTTCGTAAATTTGAATATATTCTATTTGTGTTTTCACCGCAGACATGATATTAATTTCAAAAGAGTAAGTTCGGAGCTTTCCTCTATTATTGCGATATGCCGATCATATTTATGTGTGAAATTCAGGCCCATACATACGGTGTAGGGAAATAAAAACATGTCAAGTGGGAGTCAATGCGAGCTGGGAGGGTTCAGATTTCCAGACGTTTCGTTTTGTTCATTTTCTGGCTTGACAAAGGTATCTATCAAAAGAGTACGTTCGGGGCTTTCCTCTATTATTGCGATATGCCGGTCATATTTATGTGGGAAATTCAGGCCCGGTGTAAGGAAATAAAAACATGTCAAGTGGGAGTCAATGCGAGCTGGGAGGGTTCAGATTTCAAGACGTTTCGTTTTGTTCATTTTCTTGCTTGACAAAGGTATTTATCAAAAGAGTACGTTCGGGGCTTTCCTCTATTATTGCGATATGCCGATCATATTTATGTGGGAAATTCAGGCCCATACGGTGTAGGGAAATAAAAACATGTCAAGTGGGAGTCAATGCGAGCTGGGAGGGTTCAGATTTCAAGACGTTTCGTTTTGTTCATTTTCTTGCTTGACAAAGTTATCTATCAAAAGAGTAAGTTCTGGGCTTTCCTCTATTATTGCGATATGCCGAATATATTTATGTGGGAAATTCAGACCCCTTACGGTGTAGGGAAATAAAAACATGTCAAGTGGGAGTCAATGCGAGCTGGGAGGGTTCAGATTTCAAGATGTTTCGTTATGTTCATTTTTCTTGCTTGATGTACACATCTGTAATATTAAAAATAATTTAATAATAAAAAATAAATTTAAATTTTTATCACTACTTTAATTAAGTACGAGCAATAGTTTAGGTGGCGCAGCGGGCGCCTGCGATGCAGGAAGTTGCGGGTTCGATTCCCGCTTTGGGACCAATGTTTTTACGATCTGCAGGTATTTTTTCATGGTGAAGACCAAGAAAAATTGGTGTTTTCTTTGTAGTACTTATAAAATATAACTATCTTTGTTAGTCAGCTTTTCACACCTATAATCTAGCCCCAAGGTAAGCAGAGCTTGTGTGAGTACTAGATGACCGATATACATAATACAATACATTACATAAGATAGATATTTTTTATTAAACATAGACCAGAACACCCGGAACAAATATCTGCAGATCGTACACACAATTATTCCGAGGCGGGAATCGAAGCCGCAACCTCCTGCATCACGAACGGTATGCAATTGGTGAGCCATGGCAACGGCTGAAGAATATGCTGTTATCTGTCAACCGCCGGTCAGATCATCGGTCAGCCAATCAGCGCTCGATAAACCAGCTGTCGGATTCGTATTGGATGTAAGGAACCCTAAATAAAATATCATTGCCTGCCTATAGGTGTCAAGGGGTATTGGAGCTACAAGGAAAACCTCTTTAACTTGACGTATGGGAAATATATTTTGCACGCTAATCCATCGACAGCTATTAATAATGTTAAAAATACTCCCGGAATTTGGACTCTTTTATTTAGGGTGAAGATTATATAGGATGATTACCGCGACTCGGCAAACGTAGTGTATGACGCCCTCCGGCTAGGGATGACGACTTGGAAAAGACTGCAGGCAGATGCTGCATGCGTCAAGCTGAAGACAGGGCGCTATGTCGCTCATTGGGGGAGGCCTATGTCCAGCAGTGGACTAATATAGGCTGATGATGATGAGGATGATTTATTTATTTATCATTAAATAAATTATCAGCAATCGAAGTCCTAAGCCGCGCATCTTAAGTCCGTTGCAGATGAGTGCCCCACACTCCCTGACATTAATTCATTTACTATAGCACTCCGGGATTTGCCGGGATTGTGGAAAATACCGGGAAATTAGTTTTGTTCCCCCGGGGCTTGCGAGACTCCTTGGTCTTAGTTTAGTGAGGGGCTTGAGAGTCTAGGTCTTACTGTTGTTGTTTCATCATCATCATCGCCTGTGTTAGTCCCCACACTAGAGATAGGCCTTCCCCAATGAGCGCCACAGCGCGCTGTCTTCAACTTAACGCATACAGCATCTACCTGCAGTCTTTCGCAGGTCGTCATCCTACCTGGTCGCAGGGTGTCCTACACTAAGTTTACCGAGTCGTGGTCTCCACTCAAAGAACACGTTTGCCCCAGCGGCCGTCGGTTCTTCGCGAGATGTGTTCGCGAGTGTTGTTGTTTAGTTAAATAAATAAATAAATAATGCTGGACAACCCACACAGCATTATCTAGCCCCAAGCTAAGCAGAGCTTGTGTTATGGGTACTAGATGACTGATATACATAATACAATACATTACATATATAGATATTTTGTATTATACATAGAAAACGACCAGAACACTCGTAACAAATATCTGCAGATCGTACAAACAATTGTTTTCAAGACCAAGTTCGGTCTAGCGAGTCATAGTAGAGCAAAAAATCCGTGATTATCTAGGGTCGCCGTCATCGAAATCGATGGTGAGGCCTATATATACATATATTAATACAAATAATTATGTGTTCACTGTTCAGATCGCGTCTTAAAATATTTAGATGATACACTTAAGGGTCCTCGCTTGCAAAAATCGCTCCGAATATCGCTGTCCCTGTTTAACCCTTGCGCCGCGCCGCATGCGTGCGCGATAGCAATATTAGCCGTTCAAAATTTGGTTTGTTCCGTAATACCAAAAATTATGACTGAAAACTTTTTGTATTCTTCACAAAGTATTGTTATTCTGTAACTAGACAATATAAGCTATGTTCCTTAATAAATAACAAGTAAGATATTGATGTTTTTAATACGAAACAAATAGCAAGAAAACTTGTCCATTTTCGCATAAAAATGTGCAAAATGCGATTGGCTTTAATTTAATTTTAGGCAAGTATTTTGAAAAAAAAAAAACTATTTAGGAACCTAGATAATTACTATTTACATACAAATAATACAACAATGGAAATATGCTTGAATTGGAAATCATTTTGGTATTACGTTTGTATGAAGAATTCGTCCCTCCTGAGGCCTCTTAACACTTTGAGTGCTGAAAACGCACCGTATGAGTTTTCTACAAGTGACTAACATGCGTAAATCCACACTAGCGCAGCGGCTGAGAAAATACAGATCTTTGTGACTCAGCAGAGCTGTAATATTTTTCGAACGAAACGCATGTGCGGCGCAACACAACCGCTGTGTAGAGCGGCAGCACGAATTTTTTAAGTTAAAAAAAATATCGCAGTCGTCGAAAAAAAACCGCAGTCAAAGTGTTAATACAATATGTTTCTATATATTACAAGCGGACCCGACAGACGTTGTCGTGTCATAACTATTAATATTGATTTCGAATTGGTTACATCCTCTTTGACGATATTTGCAGCACGCATTCTGTCAATGTTGTCAAACGCCATAAGGTTACCTACATGAATGAAAAAAATACTCGGATGGAGTCTCAGTCAACCGAAGAATGAAGTACTCACTGTAGTACAGATTTTGACATTGTCGGTTTATAGACTACTCGTCCGCCATTACCTCTTTAGACACCAACAGAGTGACATAGATCGAAAAATGAAAAATGTCTTCTTATGCGGTCAGATGTTGCCGAAATCACACTAATTTAGTAAATAATAAACACAGAATCACATTTCACACGTAAATTTCGAATTACATCCACGTATTTCTTCGATTGAACACAAATAACTATCAACAGAAAAATGACAACAAAAACACAAATCTTGCCAGTGTTACCAGCACGTAAACTTCTAAATTTCCGAATAATGTGGGAGTTTATTAAAAATGTTTGAATCTTTGTATATTATATACATATAATGCTTAAAATTGGAATGAGGTAGGTAGCCTACCTAACATAAATAAGAATTTAAATAGATATTTCTTAAATATTTTATTATATAAAGCTAAATTAACACAGACTGACTTGACTTACTGCTTGACATAATTGTTTTCCTTGATGGACGTATGTTTTTTTTATGGAATCGTATTGAGGGGGTTGAGGTGACCTAAGAAAAATTCCAACTTTTTGACATTTACTCCCCCAGAACCCCCCCTCCCCCTCCTGGCCCCTACGCGGAGCCATATTGCATAAAAATAATAGTGGGGGTGTATAGAGGAGACCAGTGATTTTAAATGCAAACTAAATGTTGCTCCCACCTGCCCTCTGAGAACTCCTCTTTTGAGTGTGCTACCAGATGCCGTCGCGATTTAGGGGTTCTGATTACAGGATCGTATAGGTTTCTTTCGAGTAGAAAAACCAGCCAGTCGTTCGGAAGGAAAATAATTATAATCATAGGTTGGTATGTTACGTACTATGTAGCTCTTATAAAAACTATAATATTTTTGTGATTAAAGCATTACGCTACTTTTTTTTAAATAATAGCTACCTATTTGATTTGTGATCTGTGGTTTGTAGAAACTTTTATGAAAATTATCGGCATTTTTTTTTCATCAGTTGGCATCTCTCACTTATGACAAGTCCGCCATTGCTATTGTTGACTTGTGATTCCGTAGGACTCCATCTGGAACTAAATCTATGGTTACCTACATCAAAAAAGTTTGAATTGTAAAAGCGCTATGGTTACATTAGAAATAATTTAATATATGGTGGTTAAGTATTCTTAAATTTTCTAATTTTCCGCGAAATTTTCTTAATTTTTTCTTTCATAAGAACCTTCTTCTGACAATAACAAACACAACAAAAAAGAATTAGCGAAATCGGTCCAGCCGTTCACTCGTGATGTGACCAAGGCGATTCATTTTTATATATATAGATTTTTACATAATCAAGTCTATTCTAGATAGATAATAACCGAGTCCTAAAATCAAGTTTTCCCCGCCTACCCTCAGCCTGATAACACAATTCCCATCAGTATTCCGGGCGCGTAAACCAATCGTATATTTATTGCTTCCCACCTCATTATTAAGAAAATACCTAAAGGTTTTTGATATAAGTCTCACTATTTTTTTGGGGACATCAAAAGACTTTGCTATTTCTATATTTATACTAATATTATAAAGAGGAAAGGTTTGATTTTTTTGTTTGTTTGTTTCTAATGAATAGGCTCCGAAACTACTCGTACTAGACCGATTTGAAAAATTCTTTCACCGTTGGGAAGCTACACTATCCCCGGTGAACATAGGCTATATTGAATTTTCAAAAAAGTTAGGGATACGTACTAAAACTGTGCAAAGCCGGTGTAACAGGTTACATACCTACCTAATTTAATTATCTTTTATTTTCTAGCCACGAATTTAGTCGATCTGAAGGAATCGAGGCGAAGGTCCGCTAGTGATAACATAGTTGTATTAGTTGTCTTAGGCTCTAGACTAGACAGACGGACCGCATTTCAGAATTGCACGCCGACTGCAAATGAACTGCAAAAGAACTGCAAATTTGCGGTTGGATTGCAGTTGAAATGCGGTCCGTCTTTCTAGAGCCTTAGTTGTCTTATAGGTCTCGTAATAATTGTTGTATTTTGTATGTGAATGTGTGAATAATTGATCTATATATGTATCTATGTCGTGAATTCGCTCTCTATTTTTCCTGCATTAAGAACGGCATTTAAGACGACCTCTGTAGCGCAGCGGGCGTAGTGCAGGAGGTTGCAGTTTCGATTCCCACCTCGGGACAAATATTTGAACGATCTTTCTTGTAATTCTTTATTGTACACAAAACACTTAAAAATAACTTAACTAGAAAAAGATATGTACATAGGCGAGCTTAACACTAACAAAGAGTTTTCTTACAGCAAAACCTTAGGTTTTAAGGAGAAGCGATAGAACAGATAGAGGAAGTGTACAAAGAAACAAATTAGACGTAGAGTATAATACATGGTATTAAAATATACATACATAAATTAAAATAACAATAAACCTAATAAATAACTTCAGTTTTAATATAAATAAATATATATATATATATATAAGTATACCTAGATAGGTAGTTTTATGATAATAAGAAGTGCTCTTTGCCACCTGGCCGGAGGGCGTCCTACATTACATTTACCAAGTCATGCTGGATGCGTCAAGTTGAAAACAGGGCGCTATGGCGCTCATTAGGGGAGGCATATGTCCAGCAGTGGACTAATTTAGGCTGATGATGTTACATTCCTACTTTTGACAGTCGACTGCGGTCATGAAATAACAAATTCGTCAAAGTTACGCACAAAATAGTCCCTCAGCGTAAAAATACATGGAGTTTCCATTTAAGTACTTATACCTGCTAGGGACAGCCCTAGGGAACACTGGTGTGGCCTTGGCTAGGAGATTTAGTACTGTACCCTAAAAGCATTATTTAAGTTAAATCATTTAATCACGCTTATATTATAAATAAGAAAGTTTGTATGTTAAATAATGCTGGACAATCCATACAGTTTTATCTCCAAGCTAAGCAATGTTTGTGTATGGAATCCAAATTCATTAGTTTTTTTGACGACCGATGTGGCGCGGTGGGCGAAGGTCCGCCTGCGACGCTGAAGGTTGCGGGTTTGATTCCCGCCTCGGAACAATTGTGTGTACGATCTGCAGATATTTGTTCCGGGTGTTCTGGTCGTTTTCTATGTATAAAAAAAAACAATATCTATGTAATTATTGTATTATGTATATCAGTTATCTAGTACCCATAACACAAGCTCTGCTTACTATGGGGCTAGATGATGCTGTGTGAATTGTCCAGCATTATTTATTATTTATTATTATTTAGTTACTAGCTGCGCATCCATCCAACATCCATCCATCCATACTTACAAACCTTCGCTTTTATAATATTAGTAGGATTTGACAAGTCAAAGTGCCTATTTTGTAAGCCTAAAGAAAAAAAGGATTCCGAATTTTAAAATTTTTAATAATAAACGCTCGCTATGACGACGTCTATGGTTTAGCGGTTAAGCAAAATTCTTTTGTCTATGGACAGCACCGAAACCCAAGTTATTTTCGTGTTTATTCGCAACATTGCTTCAATAAACAAGTATACTTCGTGCTTGTCTCTTCATGGTAGACACGCGACCTAAACACTAGCTTTAGCATGCGGATTCACTTACAGATAAATTACTATGAATAATTTGGTGGATACCGTGATATACCTAGATAAACGAAAAGGTTAGATAGAATGTAGATTCTAGAATTTTGGGTCGACGGACTATCCTTCTAATATTATAGACGTGAAAGTTTGTATGTTTGTTACTCTTTCACGCAAAAAGTACTGAACGGATCGGGCTGAAATTTTGCATACAGGTAGTTCCAGACCCGGAATAAAACAGGCTACTTTTTATCCCATGGGATAGAAATAACCACAAAACGTCTATTATTAATTATTATATAAGAGTATGTTGTAATTAGAATTCAAGTTGCGTTCATAGTTTATGTATGTTTTTCCTTTTTACCACGGTTTTATTAGCTTCACTTGTATGTTTGTTTGTTTGTAACCGACTCCTTTGGACTCGATTTTGACCCACTTTGAACGGTCAGATTTCATTTAAACTTAGTAAACTTATTGATACAATAATTTGAACTAAAAAAATAGAAAATAAATTATAGTTTAAAAAACTAAAAAACCACGCTTTTATAAATAAACCGAACTACAAAGTAGAAAATATTTTTTTAAATAATAAATTATGGATAAGAGTAATAAATTAACACTTTGAGTGCTGAAAACGCACGGTATGAGTTTTCTACAAGTGACTAATATGCGTAAATCCACACTAGCGCAGCGGCTGAGAAAATACAGATCTTTGTGACTCAGCAGAGCTGTAATATTTTTCGAACGAAACGCATGTGCGGCGCAACACAACCGCTGTGTAGAGAGAGGGGCAGCACGATTTTTTTAGGTAAAAAAAAAAGATCGCAGTCGTCGAAAAAAAAAAGCTTGGAATAACCACAAACCGTATAAGAGTATGTTATAAATAGCATACAAGTTTCGTTTATGGTTTACTAAATGAAATTATAATGTTTTTTTTCTCTTTTTTACAGGTAAGAGTTCTTCTTGAAATCATCAACGAACAAATTGGTAGAAAAACAACCTAAAACGGGTAAGCAATCAGGTTCGGTTCAAAAAGCTCGAAGTTTTGTTGGAAAATATGAGTTTTGTCGAGTTCGAGTGACTCTGAAGATAATAATAGACAAATTGACAAAAAAATCATTGGTGTATTTAGCAAATCAGCGCCTGGGCTACAGAAGATTTTAAGAAAATGTACCTATTGCAAAAATAATCTTTAGAAACAGATCATAATTTACAAATTTACAAAAAAAAAATAGTGTATTTAGCCACAACCCGCGTCGGATGCAGAAAGTTAGAAAACAGCAAAAAAAAAATCAAATAAATGCAAAAATAATCATAACAAACACATAATATAATTAATTTGTCTGATATTTGGAAATAATTCAAGTACATAGTGAGGGTTCTATTTTCGCCATGGGATAAAGTAACAGCCAAACAAACAAACATTTTGTAGATACAGCAATATGGCAGAATAAAAGTTATAGCATAGGCTTCGCAAACTTCCTTTTTATTTGAAGCCTTTATGCTTCCCGAAAAGTATCTTTGAATTTATACCTACACTAGCGGACCTGCCCGGCTACGCACGGTTTTAGTACGGGTCCATATCTTTATTGAAAATATAATATAGCCTATGTTCTCCGGGGAAAGTTTAACTTCCCAACGGTGAAAAAATTTTTCAAATCGGTCCAGTAGTTTCGGAACCTATTCATTACAAACAAACAAACAAAAAATCAAACCTTTCCTCTTCATAATATTAGTATATATATGTCATTATATCAGTCAAAGGAACAAGTTATATGCTTATTCAAAAGTTTTGTATATGACCTACTTCCTAACAAGTCTAAGGAAATAAGGCTTCATGCTTGTTGCAAAAAAAACTGTTTATATATTAGATTAAAAAAAAAATGGCGCTTGACGGCCGCGTCGCGTCGTATCCATCTTTTTTTCTTTTGGGTGTATTAGGTGTCACTGGGGCCATGAATAGGCATATTATTGTGATCGCCACTTTATTCATTCAGCCCCGAAGCCGTAGCGGTCATAGTTCGCCGCTAACCCTTGCAGCTGCTAGGAACTGTAGGATTTTCTTCGTGGTGATGTCTCGCATCTCGTCTGGGCTATGCAGATGCTTGCCCAGATGGATGCTGCGTTTGTGCATCAGTCTCTGCACTCACCTAGCTAGATGGAGAGGCGTTTCATCCGCCTCCTCGCAGAATCTGCAGTATTGTGTGTCGCTGAGCCCTAGTTTGAACATGTGCTTGGTCCAGTTAGGGCTCTTGTCATAGTGCGTAGATTTGTATTTGTACCTCATAGCGCTAGGATTCGGTTGGTGTACCGCTTATCGACGGCCTTTATCAGAGACCTTGAGTGACTCGGAGTTCCTCCGGAGCTTCGACGATACCTCGAGGCAGGATTCCATGAGGGTTCCGTGAGCCAGGCCTTTAGGTATATCGTTATTTCGAATCGGCCTTAAATAGGGTAAATGTTAAAACTAGTAACTACCACGGGTATACATTTTTAGAAATGTGCAGTTTTCTTATACATCGAGCTCAAGACTTTTTATTTGGCTATTATAAGTACATAGGTACAATTCCGTCTCAAATTCAACCTACATATATTTATCTAAATCATATAATTATTATTAATAATTAAATTTATTTGTAATTTTTAATTTTTATTGTGTACTTTTAAGTGAATATGAACCCATGTAGTCGGAAATAAAGATAATAATAATTATTATTTAAGTTTTAGATTTTTATCTACTCGGTTTCGGTAACCGGTGCTATCCTAAACGCACGGGCCTAAGCCAAGTGCGTTTCAGTGGAGCGTTCTACGCTTGGGAGTTCGCTTTGCAAACATTTCCTCACGATTCTGCAAGTATTTATAATTACTGCTTTTTGGAGAAGGACGTATGTGTGCTTCGGTATGTCCAAAAATTCTAGAGATTGAAAGAGTTGGGATGACCGGTGTCGATATGACTATTGGGACTATTGTTACTTTTTGCAGATGCCACATGCGGGTTATTTCGTTTATTATTTTTATAATAATTTCAAATTAAATCTGTAGTTTAAATTCCCTGGTATAGTTTGACCAGTAGGTAAATAGCGCGTGTAAAGCCAAGGGGAAACGCAAGTTAATAAACAATCCAATAAAAACTAAAAAGACAGTCAATTGACTAATCGTTCACGGGCGGTTGACGACGATTAAAACGCTATTAGTGGCCATTGTTAATAAAACTAAGTAAAATCGATCAATGTCGAATTGGGGTGGTTTTTGGAGGTAGGTACACTTAATTATAGAGTTTTTTTGATCAAATTAGGGTTCCGTATGACATTAAACGCATTGTAGATACTTTCTGGTCAACACAAATGTGTTCGTCAGTGTATCAAAAAATATCTAAGTACGTAGTAAATTGGATTATGTATATCAATTATCTCGACATAGCTCTGAGAGTTAGCAAGCTGAAGTGGCAGTGGGCCGGCCATATCTCGCGAAGAACCGACGGCCGCTGGAGCAAACGTGTTCTTCAGTGGAGGACCAACGACTCGGTAAAGGTAGTGTAGGACGCCCTCCGACCAGGTGGGATGACGACCTGCGAAAGACTGCAGGTAGATGCTGGATGCGTCAAGCTGAAGACAGGGCGCTATGGCGCTCATTGGGGGAGGCCTATGTCCAGCAGTGGACTAATATAGGCTGATGATGATGATATCAATTATCTAGTACTCATAACACAAGCTCCACTTATCTTAGCCCCAAGCTAAGTGGAACTTGGATTATGCTATGTGGATTGCCCAAGAAACTTTACCACCCATTTCAACCCCCTCAGAGGTTAATTTATATAATGCAAAAGTCACATTATGTACATATATAGCGTTGTTATAAAAAGGCTCAAACTCAGATAAGATTTATTGTACAAAAATTCGTAAAATTATCCACGTCGAGTTAGACGAATCTACGGTGATTAGTTTTACTTCTCATCCTTAATAATTAATAAATTCTAATAGGCATAAAACTTATAGAATAAAGAAAGTACTAAAAGTCCTTGACCTAAATGTATTTTTTGTACCACCACTAATAAGTAAAACTTTATAAATTCGTCTACGGGACCCCCAAATATATTACGCCATCAATATAACCCTAATGCGTATTAAATTACATAATGAAATCATTGTAGGAGCATTTTCTTGTCATTTATACAAATTGCTGTTTTCAGACTAATGACTGCGACACTGCGGTATGACGTAGGTAGACCAGTGACGGGTAAATTACGGCCCGCAGGCCAAATCCGGCCCGCAAAACGTTTTAATTGGGCCCGTTAACACAATCCATACATGACTCGTAGATCCATACTTACCTTTGAAAAAACATACACCCAATTTTTAGACTTGCAGGATTCTGAAATTGGAAGAGCCTCAAAAACTTTCAAGTTTCCGTCCGTCTCATAGTTCACTTTTGATGTATTAAGAGACCTCCCGGAGGGACGAATTCTTCATACAAACGTAATACCAAAATGATTTCCAATTCAAGCATATTTCCACTATAAAATTGTATTATTTGTAAATGAATAGTATTTATCTAGGTTCCTAAATAGATTTTTTTTCAAATACTTACCTAAAATTAAATGAAAGCCAATCGCATTTTGCACATTTTTATGCGAAAATTGACGAGTTTTCTTGCTATTTGTTTCGTATTAAAAGCATCAATATCTTACGTTTTATTTATTAAGGAACATAGCTTATATTGTCTAGTTACAGAATAACAATACTTTGTGAAAAATACAAAAAGTTTTCAGTCATCATTTTTGGTATTACAGAATAAACCAATTTTGAACGGCTAATATTGCTATCGCGCACGCATGGGGCGCGGCGCAAGGGTTAAACAGGGACAGCGATATTCGGAGCGATTTTTGCAAGCGAGGGTCGCCGGACCCTTAAGGTACAAGTCCGAGATGGGCTGCACATTGCAACCGAAGGCGACATTGCGGCTAGCGGCTGCGGTCGCGGTTGCTTCTATTTCCAAGCACGTTTCGCGACACCACTGGCGCTGCAGTCTGCAGTCGCTGCGCGCAGTGTTGCCGTGCTTGGAATCAATTTCATAGAGATGCATAGATGCAAGTAGTGTCACTTGCAGCCTGCAGCTGTAGTTTGCGGTCTGCTATCCATCTTGGAATTGCACCTTTAGTCAGTATATCACTCATTCGCCGCTCATTAGTTTTTTTATTCCTAATTAAAATGCATCCGAACATAGCATGAGTGGTCTATTGAAAATAATATGAATTGATGGCCATCTGACCGCTCGTTCATAATAACCTGGACGACCCTAAGACGACCGATGTGGCGCGGTGGGCGAAGGTCCGCCTGCGACGCAGAAGGTTGCGGGTTCGATTCCTGCCTCGGAACAATTGTGTGTACGATCTGCAGATATTTGTTCCGGGTGTTCTGGTTGTTTTCTATGCATAATTTAAAAAAAATATCTATCTATGTAATGTATTGTATTATGTGTATCAGTTATCTAGTACCCATAACACAAGCTCTGCTTACCATGGGGCTAGATAATGCTGTGTGAATTGTCCAGCATTATTTATTATTTATTATTATTATTAACCTATTAACTATTCCGTGTTAGAATTTGAAGGCAGGTTGGTAGACTGATGAATATTTTATTATTCGATAGTAATGATAATTTAGATTCAGCTGTATAGAGCAGACACGCGACATCAATCTGATTATTATATTGACCTACATAGTTTTTTTTTATATAGGTACGTGTAGTTTAATATTAATAATGTATGTTTGTTAGTCATAATGGTTGCTGGGCATGCTCGGTTATTATAGCGTCTGTCGGCAGCTTCGGTTGCGTAGCTCCTGGATAAAATAAATAAAAGAAAAATGCTTTAAATAATTACTGTTAAATAATTACGCCACCGTCAGTTTTAATACGTACCGATCCCATCCATCCAAAGGTTGCCTGGAAGACATTTTACACAACAACGCTTTTAGCGATAAGGCCGCCGATTGTGCCACTAGATATGTATTGTATTGTAATGCCCAACTATCCACACAGTATCATCTAGCTCCAAACTAACGTGATATCGATACCAGATAACTGATTATACATAATACAAAACATAACATAGATAGATTTTTTTTATTATACATACATAGATAACACAGTGATTTCCAGTGTAAAGCCTAGACGGTTTTTAACCGACTTCAAAAAAGGAAGGGTTTAATTCGACTGTTTTTTTTTATGTTTGCTACCTCAGAACTTTCCACTGGGTGAACCGATTTGATGATTATTTTTTATTTGAAAGTTGGTGCTTCTTGAAAGCGAGTCCTGCAGCATCTGGTTTTATACGATAGACTGACATGTTTTTTTATTTTTTCACTTGTGAAGGTACTATTGAACACTTGGACGGATTTAGATCCAGTTATCAATATGTTAGGCATCAAGCCGATGCATGCCTGTAATTAGAAATGATGTATCAAATTTTCGTAATATAATGGTCATAAGTATATGTTATACTAGCGGACCTTCCCGGCTTCGCACGGTTTTAGTACGGATCCCTAACTTTATTGAAAATATAATATAGCCTATGTTCACCGCGGGTAGTGTAGCTTCCCAACGGTGAAAGAATTTTTCAAATCGGTCCAGTGGTTTCAGAGCCTATTCATTACAAACGAAACAAACAAAAAATCAAACCTTTCATCTTTATAATATTAGTATAGATACAGAATTATCTATTATAATTTTCCAATTTTGTTCAATAATTGAATTCAATCTGTAAAAGACATGTAAGCACCCGACACGCGACGTGTGCAAAAGCAAACGTCAGTGTTGGCAACACTCAGAAAACTAGACATTTTGCTAAATACCTTACCGTTGATTTTGGCGGCAACATGGCGAGCAAAACATGTCAACGTAGATTAAACTTTAATTTCTATTTGAATAGGGTTTTAATTATAATGAAAATCGATGTTTTCCATACGAATAACCTAATCTGAATGTAATTTTCGATTAAATTGACTTTTGAATCCTGAACAGCTGTCAACTGTGTGGCAGAAATTACTTTTAGCGATAAAGCCGCCCATTTTATAGGTATCTTTGTTAGTTGATTGCTGCGCTCGGTAAACGTAGTGTAGGACGCCCTCCGGCCAGGTGGGATGACGACCTGCGAAAAACTGCAGGTAGATGCTGGATGCGCCAAGCTGAAGACAGGGCGCTATGGTGCACATTGGGGGAGGCCTATGTCCAGCAGTGGACTAATATAGGCTGATGATGATGATGAAAACCGCGGGAACAGCTAGTAAATAATAAAAACAGCAGAGTCGAATCCAGTTTCAGATTTGGTCGTTACCAATATAAAGTGAAAATCATTTAGCGACGTCATCCGAAGAGCTCAGACTAATTGCGCATGTCACTCTTCTGTCTCTCGATTTGCGGATGTCACTCTACCGTCACTCGATAGCGGATGACAGTTGTGTTGGTGAGGATGTGATGACGTTTTAATCCGTCAATTGGGTACTGCATGTTGGTTTTGAGGTTTCAAATGATACTGTATACGCTTCTACAACAAAACTCCCAAGTGAGTTGCAAAAATTATCAATAAATAAATTTAAAAAAATTGTCAAGTATATTCTTTGTAAAAAGGCTTATTACAAAATATCAGATTATCTAGACTATAAATAACCTTGGGACGAGTTTTGCTCCAACTGAAAATCTAACAAGGTAAAGGATCAAAGTGTTCACTCTATTTTCTAGTTTAACTTTACGCAGTAGATAAGCAAATCAAACGTATTAGACACAAGTTATATGAACATACTAGTGGTTTCTTTTTCACTTCTTCCACAAGTGGACAAGAAATTGAAGTGAACATTAGAAAAAAAAAACACCAAATAAATAAACTTTTAAGTTTATATGGACCCATGTAGTCTGAAATAAAGATCATTATTATTATTATTTTGTCTCTCATTTACCATGATCTCGGGCCATAAAGTGACCCGGTCCTTTGGAAGGCTTGCGTCGGGCCGAAGCCAACAGCACAGAGGCCCTTTGAGAAGTTCATTAGTTAGTTATTATTATTATACACTCATTTATTTAAATTCTCGTATAAAATACATTTTTTACTATAGAAAATACAATAAAATATTATAAAACTATTCTACAGTAAAAAATATATCAAAACGGTAGATCACCGACCGCTCGCTAGGCTCAAGCGGCCGGTGACTAGGGCTGCATAGAAAGGAACTTACCTGACGATACGTATTATTATGTCTGTCATATACCACGATCTCGGGCCATAAAGTGACCCGGTCCTTTGGAAGGCTTGCGTGGGGCCGAAGCCAACAGCACAGAGGCCCTTTGAGAAGTTAATCTAAAGGCGATCGCTACACATAGCGGGTATCATCCTCGGGTGCACAATATGATACACCCAAAGATGGTATCCGCCAGGTGTAGAGACTATTGCAAAGAAAAATGAAATAAATAAAAACAGGCTATTGTGATGGATTGATGGACTGGGTAATCGGGCTATAGGGGAGATTGCGGACGTCTGCCATAAACAAGTCAATCATAATGTTAAGAAGAGTGGCAGACGGTGGCTTGCCGAATGCTGGATGGGTTCCTTAAAAAGCCGGAGTAAATTACCAGAGAGGAACAACATCGGCGCAAACGACTGAGGGGTGTCGAGAGGTGCAGCCCCGATTTCACCATCACGAAGACTGCTCGTGAGCGGGTTTCCTCGTTATTACGCCATTAGACACTTCCACCCCCGAGTCTACATCCTAAGATGCATCTCTCGCGACTCCACTCAGACCGGCCAATGAAGGCAAGCAAGAGGTGGGGATCTGGTTCTCTTGGGATGCCACTCCGCTAGCGGAGACGAGAACCAGGAACTGGGAGCACTCGGTACCCGTGGTGTCGCTACTCACCAACAGCTCGCCACAAGCTGCCCTGCGGGTTATTATTATTATTATTAGAATAATGTTATTTGATAATAATGAATAGTATAAAATATGACCTGACTAAGTGCTCATTTGTAAGCCTAAAGAAATAAAAACTTTTGAATTTTGACTTTGCGGGGTGTAAGAGGGATAACTAAAACACAACAAGCAAATTAGGATCACAACCGACCGACAACCGCTGGGGCAAACGTGTTCTAGAGTGTAGACCGTGCCTCGGCAAATGTAGTGTAGGACGCCCTCCGACCAGGTGCGACGACACGTGTGAGACTGCAGGTAGATGCTGGATGCGTCAAGCTGAAGACAGGACGCTATAGCGCTCATTGGGGAGGCCTATGTCCAGCAGTGGACTAACATAGGTTGATGTTTATGATGAAATTAAGATCCTAAATAGGCGAGTATACAATTACAAGTTAGGAAAACAAATCTTAGCCTAAATTAATTATGTATATACAATAAGTAAACTTGTGCCGCTTACAGTAGTGTAATTGTCAAAAGAACAGAAGCATCTTCCTCCCTCACTCTCCATTTTCAAGCGTAAAGTCAAAGAGCATTATCTATCTTCATGATTCTGTTGTATTTTATGTATTTAATATATGTATCTATTAAGTTTAAAAGTAAAGTAAAAGTAAAAAATCATTTATTTCTTTAGGCTTACAAAATAAGCACTTAGACAAGTCATATTTTATACATTAAATTATTATCAAATAAAATTATTTTACTGTTGACTTAAATTTTTTGTCCACTAGTGGAAGAAGTGAAAAAGAACCACTAGCATGTTCATCTCTTATATGTCTAATACATGGTTATTTGCCTATTTAAGTCTAAATATAATATGATTCAATACATGTCAATATTTAAGTAAAGCTATGCACAATAACAAATTACTTACATACTATTGTCTGTGCGAAACTGAGCGACATCTGGCCAAGCATTAACATCTCGTCATATGTATTATATGTAAGTATAGAATTTAGGTTAAATAGTATTTTTGTTTAGTATTTTATTATAAAATTAAGTAGTATGTATAGAATTTAGCAGTATATATAGTATTTAGTAGTATATTGAATAAGTAAGTTAAAATTTAATCTTCTTTCTATTTATAATTTTATTTATGCACATGTACTCCACATCTACATCCACTTCTCTCTTCACTTTATCTCTCTCTCCCAATAAGGTTTGCTGGAAGAGAACTCTTTTTAGGGTTAAGTTCATCTTTGTATTAATTTTCTAGAATAGGTTTTATATCGTGCAAAAAGTATAAAATCAATAAAATAAATCTTTGACATACCATCACAATTTGAATATCACAGTGCAAGAGTCAAGTCCCGCTATACATATAAAATCTATAAGTACACATACATAGCTGCACGACAGATTATGGTAAACACTCTCTGTGATCGCAACCTATGGTAATAATGCACTCTACATTTAGAATATTTTATAACTTGAATCTGAGATTCGCAGAAGAAAATCTGAATATATTTCCTAGTAAATGTCATCATCATCACCTAATAGTCCACTGCAGGATATAGGCCTCCCCTAATGAGCGCCATAGCGCCCTGTATTCAGCTTGCTACATACAGCATCTGCCTATAGTCTTTCGCAAGTCGTCATCCCACCTGGCCGGAGGGTGTCCTACACTACGTTTGCCAGCGCAGCAATTTACTAAAAAAGATACCTATAAAATGGGCGACTTTATCGCTAAAAGTAATTTCTACCACACAGTTGACAGCTGTTCAGAATTCAAAAGTCTATTGTCGAGTCGTTGTCTAAAATCAAGAACACGTTTACCCCAGCGGTTGTCGGTTCTTCGTGAGATATGGCCAGCCCACAGCCACTTCACTTCAGCTTACTAATGCATTATTATTTTATTTATTGTCAGGAACTCGTTTACTTTAAAACATAAATATCTCTGCCCTAAATCGACTACTTAAGGGTAACAGTATCCCCTAAAATTACCTTCAAAGGGAACAGTAAGCTATTCCTCGGCCACCTGATACTAACCCATTGCTGTAAATAAGTTTAAATTTCGAACCTTATGGTTATTGCGACCTCATTGGTTTAAAATTGTATAGAAACTATACGACAAGATACTTTTTGACTTCAAAAAAAGGTAGAGGTTTTATATTCGGTTGTATATATGTTTTTTTTATTATACGCCTATTTTTTCATGGAATAATTTTAATGTTTTTTTATACTTTTGTATCAAAAATAATCCCAAAATGGTCCCATAGAAATGATATTCTAGAGTTTCGTATTTGTCGCACCACCATTAAAAATAGTGAGCCCGAGTTTTTATTTATTTCAAAACAATCAAACTATGTATTTTCAGTTTAATTTTATCAGTTGGTTGATAAAGTGGTAGCTTATTAAAGTTATTAAGCACTTATGATGTAATATGCCCTAATAAGGTTTTGTTATTATAGTGCGTAAACCCTACCTTGGGGCTTTTTTGGTACATTATTTTAAAAAAATTACCCTACCTCATAAAGTTCTGTAAGACGGGGTTGCCAGAACCCTGTTACAAAAAGTTATTTATTATGTTATCTTCAAAAAAGTCAAATGTTGAGGCTAATTAGTAATTTCCTAGTGTTTTTCATAAATAGCCAGCACAGTACACAGACCAATTTACTAATTTAAAATTCAAAACAACGCAATTCTGTTTTCAAATAATCGAACGCCCCTTACCTCAAATAAGTTGTTTACGTCACGTCAGAATGGCGGGATCCGCCATTTTTGTTTACCCAACATTATATTTTCATTGTTTTCGGACGTTAATGGTAAATTGAACGTAGTTCACTTTGTTTTCGCCATTTATTATTATTGAATTTGTTTATGCATTAAAAATGTTCGCTTTTCGCAAAGTAATTCTGACCTATACCTACGTCAGAATGAGAATAATGTTCAGAGGTTTCTTTTATTTTAAAGTATTAAAATATCATCATCATCAGCCTTTATTTATGTATGTAGTCTCTTGATATTTTTATGTATGCTACTTTTAAGGTAGGTAATACATACATATATTACTATGGACCGTAGAAGAAGTTTGATAAATTCTTTTACTTCTCTATGGTCTGAAATTATTCATTATTATTATGATAATAGGCCACTACTGGACAAAGGTCTCTCTTAATGACCGCCATAGCGCCCTGTCCTCAGCTTGCCGCATCGAGCATCTACCTGCGAAGGACTTCTTCTTTGCAGGTTGTCATTCCACCTGTCAAAGGGGTGTGCTACACCACGTTTGCCGAGACGCGGTCTCCGCTCAAGAACACATTCACCACAGCGGGGTTATAAAAGTGTGCGCTTTAGAAATAAAAATTTTTATCATTTTCAATACTTTAATGACTATAAAACAGTATAGGGGGATGTCGAGTACCTACTAAAGTACTTCAGATTTGATCACTCTATGTCAAATAGCGTGTGACCAATTATGCCAACTGGTGACCCCATATCATTCAAGTATCAATTTCATTTAATCGATCTATACAACATACCACAGCGTAAATTGTACTTTATGCTAACGATACAAGATTGAAATCAGCAAACACAATTTGCAGGAAGCGAGTGAATGTCAAATTATCTGACGCTTGCGGGTCTCAGGGTAAAGCACCGTTTACACAGGACTAACGACAAAAACAGTGGAATTGAGAAACTTCTCCTCGAAGTCGGTTAAAAACGGTCAGGAACTGTCTCTAGAGAACGATCTCTACCAGACAACCATGGATGGATAAGATCGTGGACAGTACCAGGTAGAATAATATTTCTGTGGATTTTAATAAATATCTTGATTTACAAATCCGAATGCTTTGAAAATACTAGTGAATAAAAGTTACTTTTTTCATAATAATTATGTTAATTAAAAAAGGTTTACGATTTTCGACAAAATTCAATTTCCCTGTCGGAAATTGAATTTTATTCAGAATACTGTGAAATATAGTGTTTTTTATTTATAGTGTTTTTCTACGTTCTACAATACATTGTAGAACGTAGAAAAACACTAAAAATTGTTATGACATTTTGCGCGACCACCGATTAGAACATATCGTGAAAACCTGCCTTAGTATCAACTGATTTAATAACCCTTAAGTCGTCGTAAGAGAGTCGAAATTGAACGAAAGTGTTTAGAACAAATACGACTAAATGGATAAGCCTTATACCGTTGTAACAAGGTCTACATTAGCGTCAATTGACGTAAGTGTTCTAGAGATGTGGGAACTTGCGAGGTATTATTCAATTGAAACTGTCAAATACAATCTTCGTATATATTATGTGAATTATCTCGTATTGAAACTATTGTCGAGAGGTTTGGCAAATCGCTTTGTTGACTTGTTTGGGAAAGTACTTGTCTTGTGTACTAGTTTCTGTCCACGGGTTTAGTCATGGTATTTTAAACTTAGGATCATCATCATTAGCCTATAGCAGTCCACTACTGGACATAGGCCTCCTCTATAATGAGCGCCATAGCGCCCTGTCTTCAGCTTGCCGCATCCAGCATCTGCCTGCAGTCCTTCGCAGGTCGTCATCCCACCTGCGTTTGCCGGTTCGCGGTCTCCACTCACACGTCCACGGACACGTTTACCCCACCGGTGGTCGGTTCTTCGCGAGATATTGCCGGCCCACTTAGCATAGGCTTTAGGAAACTGTTAACTAAGTTATGTAACCTACTTATAAATAATAAAAAAAAGTATTTGATATAAATAAATACTGCTGTACAATCCACACAGCGTCATCTAGCCACAAGCTAAGCAAAGCCGAGGCGGGATCGAACTCGCAACCTCCTGGTCGCGGCAGACCTTCGCTTATCGTGGCGGGTCGTCCATCGACTATAATTAATATTATACATAGGTATGAAAATAGAAATTAGGGCACGCGGCAGCGTGTCCAAGCCAAGTTCAATCAGAATTAAAACATTGAATAACTTTATGCTTATATACTTTTTTACTATATATGACTGATGTAATGAAAACTGGCTAAGTCAAATCTAACCTATATAGATTTGACTTGGCACTCATTCAGATATCCATTCTTTTTGCCGCGAAGCCCACAGCCAATCATAATTTTAGTATTGAACTTGGCTCTCCTTTTTTACATTTATGTTTTTGGTGGGATAGAGACAATAAGAAAAGTGCCAATGGACACGTTCTTAGTAATATGTTGTTATAAAAATAAGTTAAAACTAAATTACCCATTAGCCAATTATATGGCTAGATTGTAATTATACTCTAGTGTATTTAACATTATATATAAAATCTGTATACTAGACAATAAAAAAAATGACTTAGTGTAAGTCCATAGTCCACCAGTGGGCATCATTATATTACAGCTACGGAGAATAAATATTAAAGACAAAATCGAAAGTCAAATAAATGTCTTACTTCCATTTAAACAAATTCTATGAAACAATTTCCATTTAAAAACACCTACAAAATAAAACCTCATTAAAAATCTTGATACATTATAATTTGACAGCTAAATCTCTATGAAATAAAACAAAAAATATTGTCTATTAAACTCTGGGCGGTAAATAAAACAAATCCAGCTTTATCAGAATCTATAAAATTAATATGTTCGTTCGTTCGTAATTGTTTTTGAGTCCCTACACCTGCCTCGCGATGGGACTTTGTGGTTTTGATACTTTAAAAAAATAAAAAAGATAAACAGTTAACAATTGTTTCCAACCAGATAAATGTATCTTTTAAAGGGCAATGTATACGCTTCTACAAAAAAACTCCAAGTGAGTTGCAAAAATTATCAATAAATAAATTAAAAAAAATTGTTAAACACATTCTTTGTAAAAAAGCTTATTACAAAATATCAGATTACTTAGAAGATAACAAAGCTTGGAACGAGTTTTGCTCCAACTCAAAATCTACCAACTTACAGATAAGCAAATCAAATGTACTAGACACATAAGTTATGAATATACTAGTGGTTTCTTCTCACTTCTTCCACTGGTGGACAAAAAATTGAAGTGAACTATAAAATAAGACCTGTCTAAGTGCTTATTTGTAAGCTTAAAGAAATAAAAACTTTTCATTTTCATTTATCAGTTATCTTTATTAAAATTGATTGTTAACCTGACAGACTATATTATTATGTTATTTAATTTTAAAATATTTCATTTTAGTAAGTGCCGGCGGGTGTATTACGCTTAATCAATGAAATAGCATGAGTAAATATTCAATGGACCAATTCTTCATAGTCAAATCGGAAGCCTATAAATGAACGAAATTAGCGATTGTCATGCATTTTTGACAAGTTAAAAGAAGAAATCTAGCCTATTCGCAAGGGTGAAATTTAAGAAGCCTTTGATTTGAACTGGGCAACTTTGATGCTGACAGATTAGAGTAAAACACAAAACCCTCTCGGGTTTTATGGAATTAATCATTTATTATTTGAAGTTGAATCTTGGCGTCTGTAGGTCAAAACTTATTTAAGCAACCGTGACCAAAAACTAGCAGGAGTAATTTTTATGTGCTAACTGGCTAGCACATAAAAATTACTCCATAAATGTTCAAGTATCAAAACATCTCAGTCCTCGCAAGACGCAAGCAGTGCCCAGGTGTGTTATAAAGACGTATTTCTTGTCCCAAGCCGGCGCGGTCGGTGCAGCTATGCCTTTGTTAGATAGGGATGGGACATATATTTATCGATAAAAAAAAAAAGTTACTTATAAAATAACTTCGCATAATATACATACATGGTTTGATGGATGCTATGCGAATTACGCAGAACAAGACTTCAAGGAATAGCATAAATAAGAGGATAAATTCAATGCAGACGATTAATTCAATAAAAGGTAACCTATTTGATATTGTACCTATTGACAACAGTAAAATCATCATCATCATCATCATCATCAGCCTATATTAGTGCACTTCTGGACATAGGCCTCTCCCAATGAGCGCCATAGCGCCCTGTCTTCAGCTTGACGCATCCAGCATCTACCTGCAGTCTTTCGCAGGTCGTCATCCCACCTGGTCGGAGGGCGTCCTACACTACGTTTACCGAGTCGTGGTCTCCACTCAAGAACACGTTTGCCCCAGCGGCCGTCGGTTCTTCGCGAGATATGGCCGGCCCACTGCCACTTCAGCTTGCTAATTCTCAGAGCTATGTCGATAACTTTGGTTCTCTGTTGGATGTATTCGTTGCGAATCCTATCCTTCAATGAAAATCCGAAACTAATTGACAGTATTGAATTTTCGAATAAAAAAAGAGAAGATTCTATGTTTGGCAGTTCGTATGTTTTTATATAAATTCGCCGATTTCCGTGGACTGATTTTGGTATTTCTTTTGATGTTGTCTAGAGAAAGATCCCGGGGTGATCGCAAAATTTAATCCCGAGGGATTTACTTGGTATTTGTTGTAGGACAAATAGTTAATCACTCGGGAATAGTTACAAAGTCAGTGTAAGTAAACAGTGTAAAAGTGTAAGTAACAGTGTAGTGTAGTCATGGGAAATATGCCGTTATTAATTATTTTTGTGTTCATTTGTATTAATTCAGTTCCATCGTAGGTACCCATGTTACACTTGATGTCGTTCAGTTGTACATATAAATTATATAACAATTTAATAACACACATTAATTTTGACATAGGAAACACCATAAGGGATTGTGTTTTAGAAAGAGCAGACAAACATGCCTTCTTTAAAAATGTAATACAACTTTCATAGATAATATTTATTACAGTAAAATAATAATAAATTAGTTAAATTGAATTGAAATTAAGAATACATGTCAAGATAATTAAATGCAGCTGTATAAGGGCATTTAATAACCATTAGTAGTTATAATAGCTTTATAGTGTAAGTCAATAAAATAAAATTGGAAGTTTCGTTTTTGTTAAAAACATCGATTATACATCTATTATACACCTATGTCAAAAATGACAACACACTCTCAAGCAATTCGTAAACAATTCTCTATTATTATCAAATACAAATAATTTGTTTGATAACTCCAAGTTACAGGTCAGAAAATCGTGGTAAAATGTTATTTACTTACTTAAATAGTAAGAATATTAATAATTGAAATAAAAGTAGGTACCAATAAGTAAAATGTACGGCATAATAATAAAAAAGTATTTATATCGACATCGAATCCCATCCCTAAAACAGGCATCTATCAAAATATGACAAATATTGTTTTTACTGTTATCCTACGGCCGGTCTCGAGATTTTAAACATATTTTCCGCTACTGAATATTTCTGCAAATATTTCGCTGTGGTATTCAGAGATGAAAGCGTTTTCGATCAACCCTTGTACAGTGACTCCATCTACCGCCGATAAGCTGAAATAGTTGTGATTTAACTTTTTATGATTTTATATTTAGTGAAAACAAGGAAAACATGGCGTAGGATTCTTAGTAAAGCGAGAACTGAAACATAAAATCATAGAAATAATAGGTATATCGGAATGCATAGCCGTACTCAACACAAGTAAGTATCCTCACGAAGAGAAATGGTCCATAGTACAGATTTTCTCACCAAGAGAACAGTCAAGCCACACCGACACATTGAATCATTCTACACTAAGCTGAACAACGTCATTTAAGAAAACACCTTTAGTAACCTTGTAGTCATGGGGGACTTCAAAGCTCAAATCAGAACTAGGAGACAGGGTGAAGAATGAATATTAGTGTAAGGGGTTGGGGGAGCCTTTGCCAAAAGAGGGCAAACAGAAAATATAGATATAATTTTAGCAATAGTATTTAAGTAAAACCATGTACATATATACTCGTAGTATTTTCTGAATAAAAGGTTTAAAATGTAAGAAAATTAATGAAAATAACACAAATAATGGTAATTATTCCGTTTAATGACTCTAGTGATAAAATTCGTAGGTTCGTTTTTTGAAAAATTGTTTCACTTTTTAGTTCGCTTCGTTTAAAAAAATTAAGCATTTTAGCCCGAGTTTTGGTTTTTGTGCCTCATTCTATCAAAGCTATAAGAATGTTGGAAATTATTCAAAGGTTTGGGACCTTTTTTGCTCTGCGTTGAAATGGACTATAGACATGCACTGGCTGAATTGGAGACTGGTGGACTTGGCTTTAACTAGCTAGAGGTTTCTTTCTCATTTCTTTACTAAAATCAACCAACGAACGGCGAAAATAGTACGAGTGATTCACTCACAAATAATTCTGAATTGACCAGTAGAAACGTTAAGCAAATAATATATAATAAGAACTTAATAATTCGTATTGCAACTGCATTTCCTATTGTCATTCTTATGTTGGTAACACTGCGTCCGATTTCCTTTAAATTATTGCAGGTGTTTCCTGCTAACTATTATTATGGTTTCTACATATCGATTAGGGTGTTGAATTAATTAGCCTTTGCTACTTCCTCAGTTTCGCACATTTGTGAAGATAACTTACGATTTAGCTGCATAGATCTTTTTTTTTAGCTGAAGTGGCAGTGGGCCCTATCGGGTATATCGCGAAGAACCGATGGCCGTTGGGGCAAACGTGTTCTTGAGTGGAGACCACGACTCGGTAAACGTAGTGTAGGACGCCCTCCGGCCAGGTGGGATGACGACCTGCGAAAGACTGCAGGTAGATGCTGGATGCGGCAAGCTGAAGACAGGGCGCTATGGCGCTCATTGGGGGAGGCCTATGTCCAGCAGGACTGCTATAGGCTGATGATGATGATGACTTAGGATTTGAAGAGACAGCCACTAAACTAAAAAACGGACCGGCCTGGAATTTCGCACATATTAATAACAATAAATATCACATAGTATAAAACAAAGTCTCTTCCCGCTATCTGTCCGTCCCTATGTATGCTTAGATCTTTAAAACTACACAAAGGATTTTGATGCGGTTTCCTTTAATGGAGATGTGGTTCAAGAGGAAGGTTTAAAAACCATTTGACAAATCGATTTCAACGCGGGTGAAGCCGCGGGGCGCAGCTAGCAATATTATAAATGCGAAAGTTTGGATGTTTAGATGGATGGATGGATGTTTGTGACTTCTTCACGCCAAAACTACTCAAGGGATAAGGCTGAAATTTTGCATACAGGTAGTTAGCCTGGGATACCAATAACGCGTGCGAAGCCGTGGGCAGTAACTAAGTAATATACATATAAATAAAGAATGGATGGACAAAACACACTGCCAACATCATCTAGCCCCAAAATAAGCAAAGCTTGTGATTATGGGTACTCAAAAGTTCAGACTTGACAATGACAGATGACGAAAATAGGCTGTTTTTTTTCCTGAAAAATGCGTATGAAGCCGCGGGCAGAATCTAGTAATTTTAATAAATTGATTTTCCTTTGTTCTTGAAAATACGCTTGATTTGAATAAGAATGATATTTTAAATTAATAATTTGAGGTTAGAATTAAGATATGCGTGAAAATAAATCAAACATGGCGTCTTGCCATTCCCTTCTTCAATTAATAAACCAATTGTCTATCCGTCTGTCTGTCAGACTAATTGTTTTCCCTCCATAACTAATTTGGCAATTTTAATATTTCAATTATAATTTTATTTGAGTTACCTGCTAGGGGCTGAATTCATTAATTTCATTAAATGGCTTAATTGATGTATATTAATTAAAATGCGAGTGCCTTATAAGGATATTATTAATGAGTTGACTGAAGTGGCTGTCACTGAAACGTGGGCTCCTTTTGAACCTGTAAGGGTCGGTACTTATCTGACGGAAAATGCGTCGAGCGTATCATCGGTCGCGTCTATTCGGTCAAATTAGACCTGCCACACTACGCGTCTAGTCAGTTCGAACGCCCTGTACCAAAACATCTCCGCCGATGTTATGCCTAGTCTGAATGCATCAATCAAAATACACGTGGTGCGATAGATTATCTCGACCGAAAATGCGTTGACGGAAACGTCACAGACGCTTTACGGTCGACATACAAACGCATCATCGGTTCAGTGTGAAAGTTGTATGTTTTATTAGATACTAGCTGCGCCCCGCAGTTCCACCCGCGTGGTGATAGTATTTTGAATAATATACAATATATCTTTATAAATTGTAGCCTATGTGTTATTCTGATGTATAAGCTATATTATTGTAAAGTTTCATTAAAAGTCATTCAGTAGTTTTTACGCGAAAGAGTAACAAACATCCATCCATAATTACAAACTGTCGCGTTTATAATATTAGTAGGATTTGTCAGTAAAACTAGGAAATAAAGTGAAGACATTGTTTTTAAACCCAATTTGAGTCTCTATGCTTTGTGTATGTACATATTGTACATAGTACGTATATACACAAAACGTCTGCCAACGAACGACAATCATCATCATCAGCCTAACAGTCCACTGCTGGACATAGGCCTCCCCCAAGTCTTCAGCTTGCCGCATCCAGCATCTACCTGCAGTAAATTGCATCACTGGGCTTGCAACCCAGCGAAGCAATTTACCACCGAACTGCGACCCTCAACCCGCATGCGCAGCTTTGAGCATAACTCCCTACCTCCATGAGATAAATGCTAATATGGCGGTTATCAGGGGGAACCCTGCGTCCAGCAGTGGGCCAATAAAGGCTGTTTGAGGTGAGGATAAAAATACCTTAATAACATTGAATGCACCCCGAGAGGTGGGCTATAAATGCTGCAACAACCTGGGTCCCGGAAGGAAGCCGCGGGCGAGGTCGGCCAAGAAAGCGCTGGCGAGACGACCTTAACGCCTTCCTCGGAGATTGGTGGGAGATCGCACTGAGTGGAAAGATTTGGGGGAGGCCTTTGCCCAGCAGTGAGACGAATCAGGCTAAATAAAAACAATTACAAGTAATACAAAAATGGAAGGCCCAGGATGAGATGGCGCGACGAGCTCGAGGCACATCTTCCATCATGGCCTGTTGCAGCGTTGGATCGCGAGGAGTGGAAGGAGAAAAGGGAGGCCTTTGCCCAGCAGTGGGACAAAAATGGCTCAAAATAAATAATAATAATACATCATGATAATAATACATTATGATACACCCCTCTTTGGGTGTATCATAATGTGCATCCGAGGATAATACCCGCTATGTGTAGCCATCGCCTTTAGATTAACTTCTCAAAGGGCCTCTGTGCTGTTGGCTTCGGCCCCACGCAAGCCTTCCAAAGGACCGGGTCACTTTATGGCCCGAGATCATGGTAAATGAGAGACATAATAATACAAAAATGTGATTAGCCGTGAATCACGTTAAATATTATTCACGTAACGAGGATGTGTAACTAACGTGATTACGTAAAACTCACGTCAAAGCGGCGGTAATTATATTTTCTTAGCGTACCTAGACTTTGGACAGGTTCATGCTAGAATAAAGAAGTCAGTTAATTATTTTTATAATGGACTAGCGGACCTTCCCGGCTTCGCACGGTTTTAGTACAGATCCCTAACATTTTGAAAATATAATATAGCCTATGTTTACCGCGGATAGTGTACTCGTAGCTTCCCAACTGAATTTTTCAAGTCGGTCCAGTAGTTTCGGAGCCTATTCATTGCAAACTAACAACAAATCAATCATTTCCTCTTTATAATATTAGTATAGAAATAAATACGTGATGAAATTGTGCCATTTATTTAAGGTATCTACGATAGGTAGATAGACATTTTATAAAGGAAACACTAGTAATGGTAAACAATAAGTATAAAAAAATTAAAAAGTAGCGATTTGAAAATTGTGTGTGTGCTGCAGCTTGTCAAAAGGTAATAGCTCAGCGAAAAGCTTTGCTCTAAGAGCAAAACACTGATTTTCAGTATTACCCCTTGAGGCGACCAGAAGAACGAAACACTGACAAATAAATGATGTGTGATTTGATTGCGTTATATTTTGAATTTCAATAATTTTAAATACGATAAAGTGATATTAATTATATCACGTAATACAATTAATGTCAGTTTATATTTATGTAGCATTATTTATTTGATTAGCTATTAGTTGAGAATAAAGTGTCAAGTAGTCCTCGGGCGGTAGCGACATTAAGCTGAGGCTGGACCTAATTAGCGCGCACTGAGGACAGGCTACGTTATTTTTACTTATTTTCTATTGTTTATATTTTAGTTTTAGTGTTATATCTTATTTAGCTTAATGTGCTTTTTTAATGTACGTTTGTCTTTTTTGTGTGTGCTAATAAAAGTTTTCTATTCTATTCTAATAAATGTGGTCTTTTGATGTAGCTGTAGTGTTTGATTACTCTTACTATTCTCTACACGATATTACAATTTCGCTATCAAAAGAAGTAGTAAGTATAATTTCATACTAGTTTCTGCCCGGAGCTTCGCACGCGTTGTTTCTATGGAAACGTTTTATTTTAAGGTAATATCTGCCCCATGGGAACTGATTTATAGGATAGAAAAGATAGCCTGTAATTTATTCCAGGCTTGTAATCTACCTGTATGCAAAATTTCAGCCTGATACCTTCAGTACTTTTAGCGTGAAGAAGTAACAAACATCCATCCATCTAAACATACAAAACTGTAAATCAACACTGGTTAGAATTCGCCAAAATTAATAATTTAACCAATCACGTCGCGTTAAAAAATAATTCACGCACGTAAGCAACCGTTATTAAATTCACAACATAAAATGCTGTACCTTTACATGATGAATGATTACTCAAACAAGGGAAATGGGAAATTAAATCACGCCCTTATAAACACTCGCTAAAATAATCATGATTTTGAGAATTTTCTAAATTATTCATTATGACATGAAGCCGTCCCCTAGGTGTGGAGTGCCGAGCGGCGCGAGTGTGAGCGAGACACGTGTTTTGGTAGAAATGGTTTAACAGTAAAATTTATTAAATACGCGACAACACGCGCACGTCATCGACCCAGTGCCAATGATACGATTCTTAAATTTTTATCATGTTAGTATCTAAGCTAAATAACGTAAATAATACCTGCGTTTGTGTTTCGATAATTATTTTTACTTTCTCATTCGATATTTTCTGAACGTATATTTGTTCTCTGGCAATAAGTTTTCTTCACGAGTGTGCATGCGCAAAAGTTCGCAGAGCCTATGTTCAGACCTGCCAAGATAAATTCCTTTAGTCCCATCTCGTAGCCAGATTTGGTAGCTAGCTACTAAATGGGAGGAATAATCCCGATTCGAAGCTGGCTACGAGATGGGACTAAAGGGATAAATTGTCCTTACTATATCATATGGAACCCTGTTAAGTTACTATGTATTTGTTTTGTGATGCCTTGAAATAAATTATATTATTGTTACTATGTGTAATCATTTCTGATCATAAGCTATGTAAATGACGTTAATGATAATAATCAACAGCTGGAAACTTACACCGTGTCTCTCAATAAAACAAGGTGATATTCACACGTAAGATTAAGCCAAGTTTTGTGAAGAAACCTACCGTCACAAAACGAAACACAAAAAATAATAAATTGAGACAAAAGTTTCCTAATGAGTCCGTCCATCCATACCATCATCGTCATCATTGACAGCTGTATGAAGTTAGTTGAAGTAAAAAATGGACTTTCTCATCGCAGTCGCTAACTTCCAGCCCGCTCGGCAGTCACCCCTAAACGCACGGAAATATGATCGAGTTCCATTTCTGAATGTCTAATGAACTCCGCTCATTTGTCACCCGTCCCGCTCTCATGTGGGACTGAGCGTGAGTGCGAGCGAGATACGTGTATCCTTTGTCTGGTGTATTTATACCAGATTTCGAAGTAAGACTAGAAATTTTATTTAAAAAGTAAAGTTATGAAAATTAATTGTGTCCCTGTGACAATAAAGAGGCGACAATTTATTAACTTTAAGAAATTAAAGTACAACAATAGTTCGAACCGACTGTATCAATTAATGAAATGGCATAGACCTCGCATGGGTTGACATGACACTATCACAGCCTTATATATATGACGACCGATGTAGCGCGGTGGGCGAAGGTCCGCCTGCGACGCAGGAGGTTGCGGGGTAGTCGGTATAGAAAAATTACTTTTTAACGTTTCCTTAGAAACAACGCGCGATACCGCGGGCATTCTTTTAATAAAGGTAGACTACCAAAGCTCGCTAGGGTCGAAAGATCAAGCAACCCTGCACCTGAATTCGCCATAATTCGGATACCATGGGATCTATCTATCTATCAAAGGTAGACTACCAAAGCTCGCTAGGGTCGAAGGATCAAGGAATGCGCCAGAGGAACGTTTCCTGAATTCGCCATGAGCGCAACGCACACCTGGCTAACAAACAAAGCGAGGCGGACAATGTCGGATGTTTTATTTATAGCGGATATAAGGAAGAGGCATAAGCGATTGCTGTTTTTCTAACCGACTGCAAAATAATTATTAAAACTAAGTTTTAAACCCATTTTGATTATTTGGGAACTAGCTGCCCCCGCGGCTTCGCCCACGTGGCAATTTCTGCGCAATTTGACCGTATTTTCTCACCGTTTAAACCTTCCCTGGACTACGACAAACATTTCAAAACCAAAATCGTCCAAACCAAGAGTTTTAGCGAGACTAACGAACAGCAATTGATTTTTATTATAGATTTGAAGTCAGTTTATAGTTTTTTTTAAAACATGCCAAATTATATTCTAGTTATTCTAAGTACAAATTTCAAGTTTCCTCAACAGCCTGCATTGGTCAACTGCTGGACGCAGGATGATCCCCCTGATAGGCGTCTTATCGGCATTTATCTCATGTAATCATGGGTAATACATCCGACAGAGAACCAAGGTTATCGACATAGCTCAAAGAATTAGCAAGCTGAAGTGGCAGTGGGCCGGCCATATCTCGCGAAGAACCGACGGCCGATGGGGCAAACGAGTTCTTGAGTGGAGACCACGACTCGGTAAACGTAGTGCAGGACGCCCTCCGACCAGGTGGGATGACGACCTGCGAAAGTGCAGGTAGATGCTGGATGCGGCAAGCTGAAGACAGGGCGCTATGGCGCTCATTGGGGGAGGCCTATGTCCAGCAGTGGACTGCTATAGGCTGATGATGATGATGAATCATGGGTAATGCCCATAATTCCCACGCTGGCTGTGCATGCGTTGGAGATAATTATAAGTACTATTTAACGGGTATTTATCGCGTTTATTTACCTATTTTTCCCGACATTTCAACAGACAACACACACACTGTCAAATATATATATATATATATAATAAACCAAAAGCAGCCTAAAAAAACTGAGAAGAAGGGGAAGAAAATGAGATTCGGGGGCCTCGAGGCTTGGCCTCAGTACCCCGGCATCAACTCGAGGGGTGACGACCCCTCTGTACTTGGGTTAGTGGGAATCTCTTTTTTTCCCCTTCTTCTCAGTTTTTTTAGGCTGCTTTTGGTATATATATATATATATATATATATTTGACAGTGTGTGTATTGTCTGTTGAAACGTCGGGAAAAATAGGTAAATAAACGCGATAAATATCCGTTAAATAGTACTTATAATTATCCCCAAGTAAATTCATCATGACATCATCATGATGATTTTTTTTAGTTATTGATTAGATTTTGGTTTTAATCATAATAATATTCATGTTAACCCTAAAACAGTCAGAATCTCACAACATAGTAATTACTCGTAGGTACCCATTCAGTTTATAACTTGCACCACACATCCTGCCCATTGAATTCTTCAGTTGTAAATGGATTCAAATAAAAGAACAATAAGTAGAAAGCTTAGTCTAGACCTAATTATACCTAGCTATTGTTTAAGCCTCAATATAGGTCTTGCTTCAGCGACCCTTTTGATAACGAAGTTTAGTTTTTATTATTGTTAGATCGAATAATGGCTTCTCTAATAGATTTCTTTTATTCTCTTTATTTAGAAATCGCAGAGAAAATGGCCGGCTATATTTTTGTTCGTTATATAAATAATGCTGGATGTTTTTATTATAGGCGGGTTATGTTTTTCTAGTGTTTCTATGTATTTATGCGTTGCTTGCGGATTCGATTCCCGCCTTGAAACGATATTTGTACGATCTGTAAATATTTATTACGGGTGTTCTGGGTATTTCTATGTACTTATAATAAAAAATGTCTATCTATGTAATGTATTGTATTATGTATATCAGTCATACTCATAAGTTATAACACAAGTTCTGCTTAGCTTGAGGCTAGATGATGCTGTGTGGATTTTTGTTATTATTATATCAGCCCGGAGTGTCCCACTGCAGAGCAAAGGCCTCCCTCTCCTTCTTCCACTCATCTCGGTCCTCAGCAAGGAGAACCCACTCTTTGTTGTATAGGTCGAGCTCATCCCGCCATCTCCGCTTAGGCCTTCCACGTGGCCGTCGTCCGTCCGGGTCCCAATCAGTAGCGATCTTCGCCCACTGCTGGTCTGACATTCGCCACACATGTCCAGCCCAGTCCATGATTGGATTGACCAGCATTATTAATTTATTTATCTGATACTCTTAATAATTATAGGTAACTCTTATAAATACTACGCAAGGGTCTGGATCAGAAATCAATAACTTCTTTTTATTTTACAAAAAAAGCTCATAGAGTCAAGTTAAAAACAACAAATTATTATCAAATAAGAAATAAACTGCCAATTGATTTTCTCATTAAGAACTTCCATTGATTGTCCACTATATGGCATCATACAAAATACACGTATCGCGACACGTTACGTCGACCGACTATGCGTTGACAGGAACGTAACAGACGCTGTACGCTCGACGCACTGACGCATCATCGGTTGAGTGTGAAAGGTTGAATGGACCGATAATTAGCGACGCATTTTGCGTCAGCTATATGCCGACCGTAGTTTACGAGTCCAAAAATACAATACAATACAATACAAATACGCTTTATTGCACATCAAACACAGAAAAAAACAGTAAAGAACAAACAAACAAAGATACAGATGCAGAATGGGCGGCCTTATCGCAAAGAGCGATTTCTTCCAGGCAACCTTTGGATGGACACGTAGCTATTGTATAGGTATAGACAGTGACGTATTATACAAGACTAATGTTATATAAAAATAGAGAAGTACTAAAAATGATAACGAATAGTAGAAATAAATTCAGTATGTCATAAAGTTTCAGTGTTAAAACAATTTTGCGAATGGCGAATAGTTTTTCCATGTTAAACATTTTTTATAGTAAACAAGGATACATAAAAGTGGGCAGAGTGGGAGTTAGGTTGGAGTGCGTGGGGCAAATTGAGGGGCAGAGACGTGACCAGGAAGTGGGTAGAGATAAACAGATAAACATTTTATTCGTAATACATATGTCAAATTATACGTCACACTTTATAAATCATTATATTTCTAATATAAAAATATAATATCTAATTATAATAAAAAAATTAAAATAAGATTATTCTACATTGCGCATAATTTAAAAACTCTAAAACACTAGAACGTCTTCTGTACGAGTCAGTTTTTTAGTTTATTATCTAAACTCTGTGCGTCCCTAACCTTGTCTGGGAGCTTATTGTAGGTAGCTGGTCCCATTACATGCGTCAACCTATAGAGATATAATAACGTGTCAGTTTATTCTAAAATTATTCTTCTTTTTTTGTATTCTGACCATATCAATAAAAACATAACCTAACCTACCTTATTATTATTCAATGTTAAAATGTATTGAAGTAGCCATATTTGAATAATAAGTTGATTGGTGTATCTGACAGAGAACCAAAGTTATCGACATAGCGCAAAAAATAACGATTTGAAGTTATTTATTTACAAACGTACCTCTATTTTTACGGGAACACCCAATGCAATAGAGTACATATTTAAATTTAATATTAAAATTAGAAATAATTTTATTTACAGAAAAACAACACAAAAATCATAGAGTCACCCTTACTTTAAGTTTACATTACAAAATCATAAATTAAAAATCACAAATCATATCCATTTCCATATACAATAGAATTACATTAAATAAGAATATTATCGATAATAAAAAATAAAAATTTCAGTCTAACTGTGATAATACGGATTTACACAACTAACGATTACATAAAATAAACAAGGCAGCTATTTGGAACTCGCTCTGGGAACAGGAGAAAAGATCTTCTTATACCCTTATTAGGTTATCCAATTAGGCTTTATTATCAATAGCTTGCTAAGGGTTCTGGTGGACAGACATTGCAGTAGCCTACAAAGGCACTGGATGTCAAGTCTAATGAACTAAACATAGGGCATAACATAAGGGTTCATCAATGGCTAAACAAATTTATTATACAAATTAAATGTATTGTAACTGTTAATGTGACGAATGTTATTTGACCGTGAATGTAATTTTAACTATACTAAACATAATATGGATGTAATTGTCTGAATCAATAAAGTAATTTAATTTAATTACGTTTAGGTACCGTAAGACTTTTCGGAACAAATTTTCAACTAAAGTTACAATAACTTCGATTTAGATAAGGTGACCACACATTTTGTATTTTAATGGAATAATCCCGATTTTGTCAGTTTCTGTCTTCTGTTAATCTGTTATAAGTTTAATTTATAAGAGTTCCGACAAAATAAAAATCATTTTACTTTTTTAAACGGGACTTCTCCATTAATTCCCCTGTAGAATACCTAGGATACCTACATTACCTACACATGCGTACATACGAAGAGGTGACTGCAGGCAGCGAGCGCGCCCGCGCCCTCGCCACCACTGGTGGGCCCACGCCTCTGCGTTCGATATATTTACGTTGGTTGGCTGTCCCTCTCGCACACACTAGCGCTGTCTCACACTGTTTGCTCCTCGCTAGACAGCTTAGGGAAGGATGTAAAATTATATAAGTAAACGACTGATTCTTCAATAAAACACAGTTTGAATTAATTCGACTTTTCTTATAAAACGAAGTGATAGAAAGCTAGGACCCTTCCCTACACCCCCATCAACTCAAGTCCTGAGTCCGTCCCTGGCGCTTGCTCACACACGATAGCAGACCATAACGACGCATAAACCTTTATGTTCGCTATACGTCACTCATATATCTCATATATCTCATATGCCATGACACAATACGTTTATAGTTAGTCGTTATTTTCCGGTAGTTTCAGTTTCACTACAATATAACCTACTTTGTGAGTAAGGGTATTAATTTGTGTAGCGAATGTAAACTCGTTAGATTATCATCATCATCAGCCTATGTTAGTCCACTGCTGGACATAGGCCTCCCCCGATGAGCGTCATAGCGCCCTGTCTTCAGCTTGACGCATCCAGTATCTAACTGTAGTCTTTCGCAGGTCGTCATCCCACCTGCTCGGAAGGCGTTAGACTATGTCCCCAGGCAAACAATCATTTATATATAATCACTAGCTGCGCCCCGCGGCTTCGCCCGCGTTGATATATAAATATTTTCTCACCGTTTAAACCTTCCCTGGACTAAGACAAACATTTCGAAACCAAAATCAGCAAAATCGGGCAAGTCTCGCTAACACTCCAGAACGGCTATTTTCTCACCGTTTAAACCTTCCCTGGACTAAGACAAACATTTCGAAACCAAAATCAGCAAAATCGTGCAAGTCTCGCTAACACTCCAGAACGGCCGAGTTTTAGCGAGACTAACGAACAGCAATAGATTTTTATACGAGTATATAAGAAGAAGATTATTACGGCTGCGATGGTATTATGTCGTCGTGGAGACGAGACTCTGTCGTGTAGAAGACCATAGTGTCTCAGAGACTTTCGCACATGAAATATGTATTCTAATACAGCGGGCTCCATTGTATTTCAATTGTATGTAGCTGAGCCCGCTGTCTCGTCAAAATCCGAAAAGATGGGAGGAGGTCGTATACCTGCACACTATCACCAAACTGGCACTTGCAGAACACTGACAGTCTGGCGCCATCTATGTTCAGGGCACTGTTTTTAACTTTTATTTTAACAACTAGCGGACCATCCCGGCTTCGCACGGTTTTAGTACGGATCCCTAACTTTTGAAAATATAATATAGCCTATGTTCACCGGGGATAGTGTAGCTTGTGAAATAATTTTTCAATCGGTCCAGTAGTTTCGGAGCCTATTCAATACAAACAAACAAACAAACAAACAAAAAATCAAATCTTACCTCTTTATAATATTAGTATAGATATATATATATTCAGGAAATTGACAGCTAACTTAATTAGGAGTAGGTATGACACTAAATACTGAAGGCTCATTAAAAATTTCCACAAAAAGCTACTGAAAGTAAACTAAACAAAGTTTCAGGACGACTAATGATGGTAAAATTATTATTTTCTAGAACTTTGTACACAGGTAGGTGGGAAATTCCTACTAATTTTGGTTTATTAGGATAAGAAAATAATCGAGAAGCTGTACCAAAAAATACACAAGCTCTGCTTAGCTTGCGGCTAGATGATGCTGTGTGGATTGTCCAGCATATAGATATTCTTTTATTGCACACTTAAAACATAAAACAAACAAGATAAAAATACAAAATAATTGACAATTTGGCGGTCTTATCGCTCAAGAGCAATCTCTACCAGACAACCGTGGATGGATAGGATCGTTGGGCTTTGTGACATGGGGATCTGTGCGCATTATATTAATTTATGAATTTGTAAAATATCAAAGACAAATATTTATTTATTTATTTAATCTTGTATTCCAGGAGGCGGTTGCACCTTCCCCGCGAGCTGGACCGGCAGCTGGTTCCAATCCGGCACCCAGGGGCTCATCGCCATCAACTCTACGCATATACAGTCCAAGGGGGACTGCGCGGAAACGGACTCCAACGATAAATTCCTCTTACATGATAGGTGAGTCAAGTAAATTATCGACATAGCTCTAAATGAGCAAGCTGAAGTGGCAGTGGGCCGGCCATATCTTGCGAAGAACTGACACCGCTGGGGCAAACGTGTTCTTGAGTAGAGACGCCCTCCGACCCACCTGGTCGGAGGGCGTCTCCATTCAAGAACACAACAAGGATGACAACCTGCGAAAGACTGCTGGTAGATGCTGGATGCGTCAAGTTGAAGACAGGGCGATGTAGCGCTCATTGGGGAAGCCTATGTCCAGCAGTGAACTAACATAGGCTGATGATGATGATGATAAGTGAGTAAGAGTTCATGAGAGAAGAAAAGAGATGGCATGCTATATTATAGAGTGTGTTGCTTGAAGGCATAGGAGGAACCAGCTAGGCTGGGCTGCGTTTGCGAAACTACGTTGTCTTCTCGTGATACATACCGCAATGCTTGAAAACGAAAGTTTTCAAGCAGTGCGTCCGTTATGACCTACGGAGCTGAAACGTGGACTGGACTCTCACGATAGGGCTGGTTCATCAGATCAAAGTCGCTCAGTGAGCTATGGAAAGAGCTATGCTCGGAGTTTCTCTGAAGGATAGGATTCGTAACGAATATATCCGACAGAGAACCAAAGTTATCGACATAGCTCTAAGAATTAGCTAGGTGAAGTGGCAGTGGGCCGGCCATATCTCGCGAAGAACCGACAACCACTGGGGCGAACGTATTCTTGAGTGAGTGGTGATAAGGCTAATAAAGTTTTTTTTTCTTTTATAGGAATGAAGACTGCTATAGATGTCTCGTCATTCACGAAAAGCACAAATACGTGTTGCAGTACAAAGAAAGTGAGTTGAAAATTAATTTACTTACCTATTTCTATCTCTTTCGCATGCCTCAAACTGTGAAATTATCTACAATAAAATAAATAAATATGTATGTAGTGCTGGACTATTCACACAGATCATCTAGCCCCAAGCTAAGTAGAGCTTGTGTTATGGGTACCAGATAACTGATATACGTAATACTTACACAACATAGATAGATATTTTAGATGTTTATTATTGAACATAGAAACCAGAATACCCTGAACAAATACCTGCAGATCGAACTAACATTTTGTCCCGAGGCGGGAATCGAACCCACAACCTCCGGCGTCACAGGCGGACCTTCGCCCACCGCACCACAGAGGGTGTCAATCGCATGCAAAACCATTGCAATTTAAGATAATATGCTAACGCATTCAATTATATGTATTCCATGTAATTTTTCTTCTTGTTTTATTATTTTCTTACCATGTAATGTGTTATGTATAGTGTCAAATACATAAATGTATTTTCTTTCTTTCTTTCTTTCTTTCTTTCATATGTCAGTCTAGATATGCTAATCCGATGCTGAACATACGCAGAGAATGTCGAAGACTTGGGGGAAGTCTTGCGTATGATAATATGATAATTAACACTAAACTAAACTACTTAACTAACACTATGTCTTTTTTCTTATTTCCAGCTTACTGCTCAACGAAAGACTCCCTCTCGTCGATCTGCGAGCTGATAACGGGCGACGCTCCGCTTTACTCCATGTTCCGCAAGGAGCCCCGGCCTGTGCCGCAGCCCTGTCCCTTCCATCCGCCGCCCTTCACCTTTGTATACAATCGGTGAGTGAGACTGTGACCGCTAGATCATCATCAGTCTATCTTAGTTCACTGCTAGACATTTTCCTCCCCCAATGAGCGCCACAGCGCCCTGTCTTCAGCTTGACCTGCAGTCTTTCGCAGCCCATGAAAAACCTAACCCCCCATGAAAAGACCGCTAGATGGAGCTGTTAAATTACACGATTCACTCTGGAATCTTTAAATTCTACCGCAAGATGGCGCTAAACGAATGGCTCACCTTAGCTCTGCGCTTTGGTTCAACTTTGTTTACAATCGGTGAGTGACACTGTGCCGCTAGATTGAGCTGGTAAATAACGTGGGTAGATTTTTCTGCGCGGTCCAAACCAGCTATCGAACATATTTTATTGAGTGGCTAATTAATAAAAATTATGACGAAATAGAAAATTTAGTATAAAGGATGAGATTATAGATGAATAACTACTGGTTGACTTAATGGTGATTTGTTTATTTTATACAAGCTGCACCCCGCGGCTTCGCCCGCGTGGAAATCTATGAGTCAAATACTTTATAAACCTTCCTCTTTAATCACTAAATCTATTTACAAAACCGCATCTAAATTCGTTGCGTAGTTTTAACACTTTGACTGCGGATTTTTTTCGACGACTGCGATCTTTTTTAACCTAAGCCATTCGTGCTGCCGCTCTACACAGCGGTTGTGTTGCGCCGCACATGCGTTTCGGTCGAAAAACATTACAGCTGTGCTGAGTCACGCAGATCTGTATTTTCTCAGCCGCTGCGCTAGTGTGGATTTACGCATATTAGTCACTTGTAGAAAACACATACCGTGTGATTTCAGCACTCGAAGTGTTAATAATCTAAGTATACATAGGGATAGAGACAGACAGTAGGAATCGACTTTGTTTTATACTATGTAGTGAAATGAGTTTTCTGTCCATTCCAGAGGGACTGGCGATTGCACCAACCCCCCGTCGAGGGCGGAGTCCTGTACGGACGACTCGCGGCTGCTGCTGCGCTACATGTCCTGTCCGGACGTGCCGGGGACTGAGAGTAACGGTAAACATACACTTCCATGCAGTAGTGCCGTGGCGATCCAGGATTAAGAAAGAAAGAAATTTATTTATTAGACACTAGCGGACCTATCCACACGGTTTAAGTACGGATCCCTAACTTTTTTTGAATTATAATATAGCCTATGTTCACCGGGGATAGTGTAGCTTCCCAACGGTGAAAGAATTTTTCAAATCGGTTTAGTAGTTTCGGAGCCTATTCATTACAAATTGCTTGTGTTATTATATTACCTTCTAGCGGACCTTCCCGGCTTCGCACGGTTTAAGTACGGATCCCTAACTTTTTTGGAAATATTATATAGCCTATGTTCACAGGGGATAGTGTAGCTTCCCAACGGTGAAATAATTTTTCAAATCGGTCCAGTAGTTTCGGAGCTTATTCATTACAAACAAACAAACAAAAAAATCAAACCTTTCCTCTTTATAATATTAGTATAGAAGTATAGACAACAGATCACCATTCTGCTTACATAACACAAGCTCTGCTTAGCTAGTGGCTAGATGATGCTGTGTGGATTGTCTAGTATTATTATTTATGTTTGTTTGTCCAGTGGAGGAGCTGGTGTGCCTGGCGACGTGGAAGGAAGGCTCCACGCGCTACCTCGTGGGGCAGATCTCGCAGGTCCAGCGCCGGAACGCACTCGCTTTTGATGAAGATACATACAGGTAACTATTATAAGTAGAAAAATACGAATTCAAAAATAGTTCAATTGAAAAATAGTGGAATCATTCGTATTTTTCTGATAAATAATAAAAAAGATTGACGGCCGCTGGGGCAAACGTTGTCTTGAGTGGAGACCACGACTCGGTAATCGTAGTGTAGGACGCCCTCCGACCAGGTGGGATGACGACCTGCCAAAGACTGCAGATAGATGCCAGCATCTACCGCCAGCGCACACATAGCGCCCTGTCTTCAGCTTGACGCATCATGCGTCAAGCGCGCTATGTCGCTCATTGGGGGAGGCCTATGTCCATTGGTGGACTAACATAGGCTGATGATGAATAAAACTGAGATAAACAATTAAAAGTGAGATTAAGTTTACGAAATATAAAACAGAAGCATGTTTGTAATTTCATTCATATTATTTTATTTTTTAAATACCTTTACTAAGGCCTATGTTCACCGGGGATATTGTAACTTCCCAACAGTAAAAGAATTTTTCAAATCGGTCCTATAGTTTCTGAGCCTATTCAATGCAAACAAACAAACAATCAAATCATTCCTCTTTATAATATTAGTAAGTATAGAAAAGTTATTATGTTTTTATTTCTATGGTGCAGTTCAGCGAACCGACATATGTATGTCTTGTCCAATATGATATGTCGCCATTTCAAAATTTTAGTATTTTTTTATTAATATTGTTTTCTTTCTTAGGGACACAGTAACACTAACAGACTAACTAGATAACAGTAACACTTAAAAATTAACTATAAACTTAAATAAACATATTTCTAGAAGTGAACCAGCCCCGTATGGTGATTATGTAACTCGCGACCGGTTTGCGACAGGCGTAAATTAAGCAATCAGTGCTGTCAAACGTCAATTTTGACCAATCAAACTAATACAAAATTGACGTTTGACAGCACTGATGATTGCTTAATTTACGCCTGTCGCAATCCGGTCGCGAGTTAAATAATCACCTGGCCGTTATCCTATATAATTTGTTTGTTTAATAAATTATTAACCTCATAAACCATTTTCTTTCTAGATGCTTCATCTACAAAGCCCAGCACAGTGACAAAACTATGACGTACACTATAGCCCAATCCGGCGACGCGACCTGTAACGGCGTATCGTCGCCGACAGATGGCAGTCGCACCATGAAGCTGACTAATAGTAAGTAGTTCTATATATTGGTAATAGAAATAGAAATAGAAAATATTTATTTGTGTTTCATATAAAATAATACAACTTAAGAACTAATAATAATAAAGATAACAAATTAGGAAAGCATAAAATAATTAAAATACGAGAACACAGAAAGGCTACCGGCGCATAATAGATGGCGCTTTCATAAAATTACAAGTAAACCATAAGTTAACGAACTTTAGAGAAGTTACTTTACTCTATGTTACTAATCAACTCGCACAACTGGCTATACTATAAATAAATAATTTTATTCAAAACAACTTAGGACTAAATTGATTACAAGAGTCAATTATATTATGTTCAAGGTCTAGAATAATACATTTGCCTGAACTAGGTCTAAGTAAACCTGTAGCTCAATACTACAATAACTCTATGCCTAACCTGCTTGAATTTAAATGCGGGCAAAACAGTACAAAGTACATGAAAATCTGTATATAAACCATTAATTTACATGATTCACAAGTATTTATATAGGGGCTAATGCCCATATATCTTCTTTAAATAATTAAGTTTTAATTCTTTCTTATTGGAATGTAAAAAAAAAAAAAAAAAAATGCTGGACAATTCACACAGCATTATCTAGCCCCATGGTAAGCAGAGCTTGTGTTATGGGTACTAGATAACTGATATACATAATACAATAAATTACATAGATAGATATTTTTTATTATACATAGAAAACGACCAGAACACCCGAAACAAATATCTGCAGATCGTACACACAATTGTTCCGAGGCGGGAATCGAACCCGCAACCTCCTGCGTTGCAGGCGGACCTTCGCCCACCGCGCCACATGGGTCGTCAATGTATATGGGGGCGAATGCCCATAATGCATGCATGTCCCGTATGCATATAAAGTCCAATAAGAAAGAAGTAAAACTAAATTATTTAAAGACACAAAAGATAGACTTTAACGCGCTTATTAGGAAGAGACCAGCAATGGACCAGTATTATAATATAGGCTGTAGATAATAAAGTTTAAAATTTGAATTTAAACCTAAATAAATAAAAGGTACTGATTTTTTTGTTGATAATTTTAGGTGACGACGAGCACAACCGCTGTCACTTCCCGAGCTGGATCGTGGATCATCACAAATGGTTCAGCCTGGACCATTCCCACCAGTACCATTTTACAACCAAGAACGCTACACTCAAGGTAAAAAAAAATAATAACTTTTTTAAGTAAAGTCAAAGTAAAAAGATTTGTCGTACAACCTTTAGTCCACGTTCGTAGCTGATCTTTGATAACCAACTACGAACATGGAATTTTTTTCTTGCTTGATATACAACTGGATATCAAGCAAGAAAAAAATTCCGATTCATTCATAAATTCCGTTCTCGTAACTACGAGAACGGAATGTACTTGCCGTTTTCGTAGCCAGCTACGAAAGATGTTTATTTTTTGTCTCTGTTCATAACTGGTTATTAATTAGTAATATTTTATCCACTTTCGTAGCCGAGTTTCATAACCTCGAAATATCAACTCTTCATAATTACATAAAAAGTTATGGTGTATGGTCAATATGGGAAAAAATCACGTGTAGACGAATAGTATACATACTCGTATAAATTAACCTTAAATTAGCAGAGAAACTGACAAAGTCGGTCTCCACTCAGCATGTGCTATGGTAGAGCAGATCGTACCATAGCGCTGGTCTTCCGTGGAGACCGTGGTGCGCAAGGTGCCCTAATACACGAATACAAACAAGAAACAAAACTTATATGTAAATTAATCAACAAAAACCTAAACTATGTAAACAATATCGTCAGTGTAAAGGAATAAACCCTTTGTGATACTTTATTGTTTATATTTATTTATTTATTTTTAATTTTCATTTATTAAGGCACAAACAGATTACAATATTCTTAAAATTAACAGTAATATAGTTTATTATAAACCAATCAAGATATATTATCATTACATATATTATTAAGATAGTGAGTGCTTTGGTTTATACTGTAAACTCCTATCTTCTTAAATAAATAAATAAAATTATTATAATTTAGGGTTATATTTAAGATGATTCATTGTACTTTAGTATTTAATTGAAATGCCAATATCAGTGATAGGTGTGTAATGATGAATAAATTGAATTTACTGAAAAATTACAAAATATGTGTTAATTTGGCTGTCTTATCGCTCTTGAGCGATCTCTACTAGACCAGACAGGTAAACTCTCTTGCTTACAATTTATGTAAGCAAAAGAGAGGAAATTGTATTAAAATTATCTAGAATTCTAAAACCGAGTAGGTATAGTTAAAAAATGTTTCTATTATACATATAATTGTCTTTGTTAATAGTTTGTATAATTATATTACAGATAATGAACGAGGACGGTTCGTTCGAGGAGAAGCGGCTGGTCTGCCACTCCATCCTCGAGCAGAAGGATAAGAAGCACATCAAGCTGGTGGCGCACGTCACCAGAGGATGGTACGTTAAAAAAAACAGTCAAATTGAGAACCTCCTCCTTTTTGTAGTCGGTTAAAAAGGAAGCCAGTCAAGAGCTTATAATTTGACGACATCAGTGGCGTAGCGGGCGAAGGTCCGTGGCGGGTTCGAATCCTGCTTCGGGACTAATGTGTTACCGATATGCAGATATCCGTTTCGGGAGAAGTTCCTGGATATAAAGTTTAACTATTCTCATGTGAGAATAGTTAATTAGGTTAGTGTAATTAATAGAAGTAAATATAAGTTGTTCGATCTATAGATAGCTATTACAGATTCATCATCATCATCATCAGCCTATAGCAGTCCACTGCTGGACATAGGCCTCCCCCAATGAGCGCCACAGCGCCCTGTCTTCAGCTTGACGTATCCAGCATCTACCTGCAGTCTTTCGCAGGTCGTCATCCCACCTGGCCGGAGGGCGTCCTACACTACGTTTACACGTTATTACAGATTGTACAAATCCAGGGAAGGAAAACCAGAGACTTAAAAATAACATACTAACAAATTGGTTAACACTAAAAAGCTTATTAAAAGTTTTCACAGACGGATGGATAAATTAAAAGATAAGAAGGCTAATCTTGTGACTTCTCCTGTTCCAGTGAATCCGGCCACGTCTGCCTGAAGTTCCACCACCGCGACGGGAACGTATTGGAACTGCAGCAAGGCAGCTCTCTGTGGGAGGCGCCGCAAGATGCCTGCTCGGAACCCGCGCGTAGCTACATCACACTTATCAGTAAGTTATAGCACCAACATCACACAATATATAGCAGCTATATCAACTGCTCGGAACCCGCGCGCAGCTATATCATACTTATAAGTTATAGCTGTATAATCAGCATCAGCACACAATATATAGCCGCTATAGCACTGCTCGGAACCCGCGCAAAGCTACGGTAATACTGGTTGGCTTACTCTTAATGTACTTTAAAAATCGATAAGGTCTAGACACTAGCGGGTTTTTTAATTATGAACTAAAGATAATAAATCACTTAAAGTTTTGAATTACGATTAATGTACTGTATGTTTGTTACAGCGACCGCCCTGTACCCCAACAGGTGTCCCGTGTTCGGAAGGTATTCGGTGATCGACTCACTCGCCGATAGACGGACGAGGAGGCAGCATATAGGTTGGTATACTTAAAAATAATATAAATAAAAAGAGCTTTATTGTTCCAACACACTGATGTTAACGGATAGCGGTATGGTGATTAATTAGTATTGTAACTCGCGACCGGTTTGCGACAGGCGTAAATTAAGCAATCAGTGCTGTCAAACGTCAATTTTGTATTAGTTTGACACCAGCTACTTAAGATGTTAGTTCACCGTAACGCCACGACGACGACGGTTCTCTTTCTGCACTCTACTATAAAAGTCTCTTAATTTTTTAATTATTTGTGACAGGTGACGGCTCCGAAGGCGAGCAGACAGAAGCGGAGTGTGTGACCGGTGACGTGCAGAGCGTCAGCATCGGGTGCGGCGCCGCGCAGGACACGCTGGAGTTCAAGTCTTCATGCACCAGCACTGGTACGACAATTCTCATATTTATTATCTTGTTTCAATTAGTTTTATTTTTTTATTATTTTTCTATACATTATTATGTTTATTTATCACTTTATCATCGTATCGTCGTGACCTACTTAGCTTCAGAATTTTTAATTTTAAGCATCCTATCAGTGGAAACTTTTAATTAGCCGTCAGCAAATATGCGCTGGTCTATCCAGGCATGTTCTATATCTACATCTAAATATTTGTGAACCTAGTAGTAAGTTTCTCCAAAATTTTGTAAATTAATAAATAGATGTCGGGTCGGCGCAAAAAATCCGTCTCCGTAAATAAGAGCGCGCTTGTAATGTGAGCTCTAATTTTGTTTAGTTCGATTGAAACACAGCCAACGTAAGCACGTGGCACAATGCCGCAATGTGTATTCAAAAGTTGCAAATACATATAAAATATTATTTCTATGTTTAAAGGTAAAAATATAACTCATTCTAGATTTACTTAAGAACGCTCTTCTTTACGGAGACGGCTTTTAGCTTTGATTTTATGTGACCTGAAATCTAGATAGCAGCTCATCTCATTCCACTAAACTGAAAAGAATACTAAGTGGCAGATTTTTCGGTACATCTTCTTGATTATTTGTAATTTGATTTTGAGTACCAACTTTTTAGATTATAATAATTTTCAACTTTGTATAGATTTAGATTCAGTAGCTTTTGTGGAAATTTTTAATTAGCCTTAAGTACTTAGTCACATTATATTAATTAAGTTAGCTGTTAATTTCCCAAATATTGATAAAATAAAATAAAATAAATAAAATAAAAATATTCATAAAGGTGCAATTCGAAGATGGACCGCGCAGCCCGCAAACTGCAGGTTGCAGGCGACACTACTTGTTTCTATGCATCTCTATAAAATTGATTCCAAGCGCGGCAACACTGCGCGCAGCGACCGCAGACTGCAGCGCCAGTGGTGTCGCAAACCGTGATTTTATATAGAAGCAACCGCGACCGCAGGCAGCACTACGGTTAACCGCAGCCGCTAGCCGCAATGTCGCCTGCAGTTGCAGTCTGCGGCCCTTGAACGTGTACCTAACAACACTGATTTCATTTAAAATGTTATTGTTTCAGTGTACACTTGCCACGGCAGCTGGGTGGGCGGTACCCGCGGGTACGTGATCGCCAGCGCAGTGGCCCGCGCCTCCACCCACCCGCGGGCCATCTGCTTCGTCTACTCCTTGAGTACTAGGAATGGTGAGTCATACTTATTGCAAGCATCATCATCAGCCTATAGCACTGTTCACTGCTGGACAGGCCTCCCCCTATGAGTGCCATAGCGCCCTCTCTTCAGCTTGACGCAGCCAAGATCCTGCAGTCTTTCGCAGGTCTTCATCCCACCTGGTCGGAGGGTGTCCTTCACTACGTTTACCGAGTCGTGGTCAAGAACACGTTTACCCCATCGGTTGTCGGTTCTTCGCGAGATATGGCCGGCCCAATAAGGAACTTTTTCGTCAAAATCACTTTACATATTTATTTATTCAAAACTGTAATATAATTCTTTTTATTTATTTAAAGCATTACAACTAATTTTACAGGTACCCATTACCTAATACAATAGTATAGTCAACCTAATTAATCACTCTATTTATTTCTAGAAACCCGAGGAACGACTCAGCACCTGTCTTTAAGCGCCATCTCGCGGTCGTGCGACAGAAACGTAGTTCCGGGCGTTACCGGCGACAGCGCCTATAATCTCACTCTAAACGGTAAGTGACTCATACATAAACAGACTTCAAATTCCTTAATAATGAAAATCGGTATAAAACTTAGTTTAAATAAAAATCCTCGAAATCGGTTGGCGTGATATTGAGGTATTCGTCCATTTGTCGCAAGACTTATATGGTTTTCTCATGGATGCCATTGTCAGAACTGGACTAAATTGAAATGCCGTGTGTCTACCCGTGTGGCCCACACGGGTAGAACCAACTTTCAAATTAAAAAAGAATCACCAAAATCATTCACCCTGACAAACAATGTCCAGCATTTTGCTAATTTATTTATTTTCATATTTTCAGGCACTTGTGAGCAGAGCAGCAAATACAACAGCCTAGCGGAGCGAGTCGCACCGGCCGCCGCCATGTTGATGACGACACTGCTACTATGCGTCAGATGATAATATAGCCAATCAAAGACCAGCTAATTTGAATTCACCAATCTAATTTGTAACAAGTTTATTTATATTTTTACTACAGTTAATATGGATACGGACGAAAGATTTTACTTACTCAGGCTTTTTAATATTTTTTTATAAGTAGCTGCGCCTCGCGTGTAAATTTCTGTGGAATTTTACCATATTTTCTCACTGTTTAAACCTACCCTGGACTACGACAAACATTTCAAAACCAAAATCAGCTAAATCGGCCCAGCTAAAGTTATAGCGAGACAAACTAAACAGTAATTGATTTTTACATACAGACCACACTGAAAAATGGCGCTTTGAGTTTGGATCTGTCAAATTAAAGTGGCATTGAGCGTGCATAGTTTGATATGACATCCCAGTGACAATTTCTATTTATCTGCGCCATCTATCGAGTTCGAAAGTAAATAAGGGAATTTTCTTATTTGGTAGATTTCATTGTATAAAATACTCTAAGAACATTTAATTTTAATTATTAGAGTTATATCGTAGCTGTATTTACAAAAAACTACCTTTCACTCAATAATAACCTACAATTTCCGACAAATAAAGTATGTATTCCCATCCCAGTTACAAAATGGTTGGTGAATTCAAATGAACTATTTACTTATATACAAACCTATAAGTATTTTTTGTAACTCTAGAACGCCATGGCTCAAATAAGGGCGTTGTAAAAGCGAACATAAACTTTCGCTTAACTTAAACCTGGTTTAATTAGACCTAGACGCACTATGATAAAGTTAGGAAAAACACGTACTTTTTGTGATAAAAGGAATTTGCAGTGACCATTGATTGTACTGTAAGGAAATTGCTTTTAGATCATATTTTGTATTTATATGTCAAGAATAATAATATTATGCAAGCGATTATTTTGTGACAAAACTAGCTAAATTCTTACCGAATCTTTTTTATTTTAAATCTATTTTTCTCTGAAATATCTACCATCTTTTTCCAAGATATTTTTGTATGTGGCAACTTTCGTCACAGAGTATATCAATAATCCATAGTATTGCAGGTAGCTGTTAGGCTAGGTGGGAACTAAACAATGTCAAAAGAAACGAATAAAAGTGATCATTATGTACATAGGAAGATGGTATAGTATCGGTTGGCGAAACGATCGTTTGATAAAAGTTAATTGTAATTATTTTTTAAAACTAGGCAGACTAATGTTGGTTGGTGCAATTTTCATTTGAAATAGGATTCCTTTTTATTCGTCACGTTATGACAGCAATTACGTCGTCAAAATATAGAAAATCTGCCATATATTACATACATATATTACACATGAAGAAAAGGGAAATACTTTGTTACTTAACGTTTGAAAATTGTGCCACTATCTGACATTTGTAAAATATTTTATAATAAAATTATTTATAGAAAAAAACGCTTTTGAAGTATACATTTGTACTGTATGCTAATTATACAGATTTAAATTAAGACTAAAATAAATTAGATAGACATAAATGTAGATGAATGCTCAGCATGGTTTTTTAATTGCATTTATTGAAGACGTCCAAACATAATTTCATTTTACTGTATAATAGAGTTTCTGGCATCTAACACAGCGCAGCTACTTCATCGACATGAGAATATGTAGTTGATTTAGTATCCAATGCATTGTTTACCATGTTTTAAACTTGCCAGTATCAGCCTATGCTGCAATTTTGCACTGGCAAGCTATTTTTAATCTTGTAAAATAGTTAAAATCGTAAAAGTCTTGACCAACTGTAGTTATATATAATTGCTCATACAAAAATAGTTCGAAAATTTTATTTGTGATATAAAATTACTTTAAGGAAATAAAATAATATGTAAATATTCACTAGAAAGAAGTTCCTGAGTCAAGTTTTTCGTTTGTGATACCATTTTCGGTTAGATTTTTAAGAAATCAAATGCTTGCCAACTCTAAATATTATTTAAACAAAATGTAGCCCAAAAAGACTATTTGTATATAAAACTAGCTGGATATAAAATCATTATTTGTAAGTTTATAACAGAAAGTATAATTTTGACTTAATCGACGATAATAATAGTTACTTTAGAAATTAAATTTACGCTTTAAAGCTGTTGAACAATTATTTCATATTTTCTAAAATCAAAGTCTCGGTTATACTAAGTAACTTGGAACCCTCCAAGTCCCGATCGACCTTGACTAGAAATTTAAGATATTGCAAAATTGATTTTATTTATAAAAATCATAGTTTTGAGGTATATTTCAGAAATTCCTAACAGGCCATAAAAATTCCGAGTCAAGTGTCACAAATCAACTCTACTATTTGTCACAAAGTTATGATTCTTTTTTTGTCACACGTTTTAAGACTTAAATGTTAAAGTTTTCAGTATTTGTAATTTAAAGTGTTAAAAGTGCACGAAAGTTAAAGTAATTTCACTGTAGCATAAGGCAGCTTTTTGGGTTATTTTTATTATTTATTAATGTGTATTTTCACGATGTGAATAAAGCACTTTTGTGTAAAAATATATTGTAATAATAATGTATTCAGCTTGTAAATATTTCATTCGTTTTTGGAAGTTGTAAAATCTTTTGTGCGACTATGTTCAGTGTTTTTTTTTATTTCAGCTTCAAAGGTTTTTGGTCACGCTACAAAATACGATTGTAACTATTAATATGTAAGCCTATTATTATATTTTGACTACTGAAAATATATTTGAAAAAAACATTTTTCGTTTTTATCGTCCTTTTTATTGTCCTTTGTACCCACCGCATTGTCCCACATTCTTGGTTACTCAAAATACTTACAATTTATAAAGTGAACTTTGAACTAGTTTGTTTTCTAGAAAAATCTATGTCTAGGTGGACCACTAAGCTGCATCCACAGACATCGCGCGCGACTGTTGAGACAGAGCAAATTAAAATACAGCAAGGTATTTTCCAAGGGGATTCACTTAGCCCTCTCTGATTCTGACTAGCGAAATCCTCTGTCCAACTGCTTGAATTCTACCAACTTGGCATACTCACGCTACGCAGATAACAGACAAACAGACCGGGAAGAGTGCAAGCTTAACCATCTTTTATATATGGATAACATAAAAATGTATTCTTCTACGCAGACTAACCTCGAATACATAATAAAAATCACGGAAGAGTTTTCACGGGATATTGCAACGAATTTCGGGATAGACAAATGCAAGATCAACTCTACATATGAAAGCTGGAAACACTTACCAGCACACATATCATATGGAAACTGGTATCATCATAGACCCTCTGCTAGATATTTTTTATTCAAAACAACTTAGGACTAAATTAATTACAATGAATCAATTATCTTATGTTCGGTATAAAATAATACATTTGCCTGAACTAGGTTAAATAAACCTGATTTTATATATATGCTCAAAGCCTGAGAAGAAATGAGATACGTCTATCTTCCTGTCTACCACTAGACAACTACCACTAGCTAGAGTAGATCTTTGTATCGCTCCAGATCCTTACGTTGCCTTCCTTTAAACGAAGACTTAAATCGTGGCTCGTCGAGAAGGCGTTCTACAGTATTAACGATTACGTGCGGAAAATTAAATAAGTATTATTATATAATGAAGTACCTACTATTACATAGTAATACTACATTTAGTATAATCTCATGTATTCAAAATTCTCGTATAAATAAATTTTTTACCATAGAAAATATATACAATAAAATATTATAAAACTATTCTACAGTAAAAAATATATCAAAACGGTAGATCACCGATCGTCAAGCGGCCGGTGACTAGGGCTGCAGAGAAAGGAACTTCCTGACGATACGTGCCGAGTCCAAGAGTACCGCCTTCTGGATCTGGCCCTTGATCCAACTTCCTAGCGAGAGTCTCTTCATGTGTTGATCGAGGCTCTTCGCTATTACGCCGACTGTCGGTTCAAGGGCTTGAAACAACGGCAGTATCTTGGACCTGTATGCGGTCAGGTTAGTTCCACCCTCTGTAGACCTATAGTACGCGCGCATGACGTTCTCGTTGATCTCTCTTGTCCATCTCATGCGCCGCACTCTTCCATCAGCGGCGGGGGCCGGTCGCGGGGCTGCAGGTCCCAAGCCAGCTGATAGTGGGGGTCGGCCTCGCCGCACAGATGTTCGCGGCGGTCGAGGCGACGGTGGCAGCTCGTCTTCGCTGCTCAACACATCACTCGTCTCAGGCGGCGTTCTAAATTCCTCTTCATCTGAAGACGAGGATGTGGAGCTAGCCGAGACGGGCTGCGGTGGTGGTGGTTGGTGCGCTTGTGCCGCCCTTGTACGCGCTCTTGTGATCATTTTGTGATTGCATTTACACATTTACATTATTAAATGAAAATATAAATAAATGTAAAAAAAATCACAAAAAAGACGTCTGTCACAGGCGGTGTCATTTTTTTTTTAATCAAAATAATTATTATGTGACTTGTTATATTCGTTGTTACCAATAAATCGATTATTCTGTTCCACATGTGACTTCGGCAGCCTTTGACGCAAAATTGTTGTTTTTAACGTAAAAATTCGTTCACAGTAGAACATTTCATGTTTAAGTAGTGGGATGCGTGCTCACTGACTCGAGCGAGCTGTTGGATAGTGGAGTGTGAACGACGAAATCAGAATAGTTCTTTGATGAATCTGGTATCTAGTGAATTGAGTAAACGGTCAAAGATAACACGCTCAAACAATTTACCAAGAGTCGATAACAAACTTATAGGACGATAGTTAACAGCAAATCTATGATTTTTACCAGGTTTAGGGAGAGCTATGATCTTAGCTACCTTCCACGAAGGTGGAAAGTTATGACATTTTAAACATGAATTATTTTCGTTAGGAGTATGACGCACTTTTGAGGCATATTTTTAAGCATAATAGAAGCGTTTTACCTGAAATAAAACGCATATTAAAATACTTACCTCACTGGAAGCTTTATAATGAGAGGGCACATCCGTTTCCGTCGAATTTGACTACTTTTTACCAGTACCATTGGTAGTACATCCGGTCTGAAGGGCGACACCTAGCGGCCGCGCGCCATTTTTTAGTTTACGTAAAATGGACAGCGCCATATTTTCTCATTGGCTAAGTTTCACCAGGCAGAATTAAAAGCAAAGCTTCCAGTGAGGTAAGTATTTTAATATGCGTTTTATTTCAGGTAAAACGCTTCTATTAAACTACTAGACCGTCACTGGAAGCTTTATAATGAGATCTGTTTGTTTTCGCCTGGTGTCGCCACTTGTATAGTTTGAGGGAATAGCGCCAATGTGATAAGATAATATATTATCAAACAACAGAATGTCAAACAAATAAGTGTTTAGAAAAGGCACTTTATGTTCTCTTACTTATGTTGAACTATTAGTATGACACTCTTTATGTAAACAATAATCGTTTTGTTAAAACTTTATAAAAATATATTTAATATAATATATTACTTTTAAGCTCTGAGTAGCTTAAATAGGCATAAATTAATATTTCAGCGGACATAAATTTAGTGTTTAACATTTATTATTTCTCGCTATAAAATTGACGGCCCGTCAATCCCTCATCCTAAGATATCGCTCGTGATACCAGCTTATTTGAAAAAAGGATTTTGAACCTGATTTTGCAACGACAGTAGGTACATAAAGCTGGCTTTGCCTCTTTCAGGCTTACTATTTCTGACACAGCTACATAATTAATTCATAACACTTTATTCCATTCAACCTCTGTCATAATAGGAACCAAGTCCAAGAACCAAGGTATGCTCTTTCCCGAACAGAGCAAGAGTAATATCACGTTATGACGAGATATTTAAAAAATATTGTACAAAATATTTGTACTATATAGAATAAATTTGGTTTACTCGCATCTCAAAGACGAGGTTTAATTTATCTATAGGTTTTTCAAAGCAAGTGCTTCAGAAAATGATTAAGTAAAACAAGAGCACTCTAATAGCTAGAAGTGTCTACGTTACATAACGTTAAAAACAGATGTATGTACTGCATGTTTATTTATGCTTCAAAAATAAATCCTATTAAGACAGGGCCAATGATGCACCTGCACGGTTTTTGTATTGACATCATTAGCATTAGACCATGAAGTCTAACGTTTACAAACTAACTCATTACTCACATAATAATTTTATAGTAAGTATAAGAAGACAAATTGTCAAGTGTTCCATATACTACTTGTTACAGTTTTTAATAATTGTTACAGTTTTTCAGCGCTAATGGAGCCGCTAGCACTCTGGCTTCGAGGTCCGCGCGTCAATACTTTTTTCCCGTCGAGGAAATACTCATCAAGTACTTATCAGTTCAGATAATTCGTCAATTTATGGATAAGAAATGATAGTAGAAATACCTATACTATTGGGCGATTCCAAGAACACTGAATGCGTCGTGATACTTAATTTTTCAGATATCGCGCGGTCTTTGAGTAAAATAGATGAATTACATCCGAGTATAAGAGCTCCCCGCTTTGCAAAGTTTGCAAACGTTGACAGTAGATGCCACTGGGAGTAAAAGATAACGAGACAAGGTTGCTTACTCTTTTGCAGAGAAGCTAATGCCGTATGATTGTCACACTGAGCTGTGAGCTGCGTGTGTTGTATTTGACATGCCTGGCTTTGAAGTATTTGTAATATTTTATTCTTAATTGCAGCGGAGGAGTAACTTTTATCGTAAGCAAGTGCATTGTATTCATTATAAACATGATGTATGAAGCATCTATTACCAGAATTTGTTTAAAATTCATTATGCTTATCAAACTTTTTATTTTGTGAATTAAGTTTAAAGTAGGTAGGTCTACCATAAACTTTTCAGCGACGAATTGTCAACTGTCGATGTTTAAGCCTGTGACAGCAGCCAGCAACGACAAACCATATGAATTCCAGAAGGCCACAATTAATTTTAGTAAGATTTGTAGAAAACCAAACTAAAAACGTCTGAGCGAAAACTATATTTTATGACGATAATAATAGTATAAAACTATGGCATGGATTTTGACTGCCCAGGGCTTCCACAATAAAACAAAATAAATTATCTCTTTCTGCAGTTTGGGAACCGGATTCCTGAGATTTAACTTTCTACCTAGGTACGTAAGTATTTATATCTAATAACCATGATAGTTTCAAAAGTTTTAAGTGTAAAGTTTAAAGTGTTTGGATCAAGATTGTGCTCGCGAAGCAATACATCAGGAAATCGGCGAGATATGCTAGGATTATCATATTCCAGTTTTGGGGCAGTATTTGGGCCACCCTATTCCTTTTGATAAAAAAGGATTTTGCTGTTGGGTATAAATACTATAAGGTTATTCTGTAGTGTAGCCCGAATGAAAACTCTAACAACTCTAGGCGCAGAAAGCGGCCGTCATAATTACTGGTGTAGGATTAGGCTGCGAAAGGACTTGCATAGCCAGACTTGTGGTTGCAGAAAGTTTGGGAAGTGGGCGTTTTTATCAAGTGAAAAGGTTTAGTCATAAATAACATACTCGTTTCAATACTCCGAGGTTAAAAATGGGATGGATGGACCGATCCGTCAGATTATGGAACTAAAATCTTATATAAGATATAAAACGTTGGTACCGGAGCTACTTTTATAACACCTTATTTTGCTATGCTGAACTATTTCAGACCTTTTCAATGATATCGGGCTTTCCTAATTTGGAGCAAGGGTTTGCGAACTAACAAATGTGCTGGACTCATTGATTAGTATCTACTAGGAGCATTTAAGCGTCCTGTACCATTGTTTAGTGTTTACTAGGAGCATTGGATCATCCTGTACGATTGTTTAGTGTTTACTAGGAGCATTGGATCGTCCTGTACGATTGTTTAGTGTTTACTAGGAGCGTTGGATCGTCCTGTACGATTGTTTAATGTCTACTAGGAGCATTGGAACGTCCTGTACCATTGTTTACTGTCTACTAGGAGCATTGGAGAGTCCTGTAACATTGTTTAGTGTCTACTAAGAGCATTGGAGCATCCTAAACCATGTTTTTGGTCGAGCTGCGAGCTTCGGCCATGAAAGAAACCTCGCGCGTTCTCTGGTTCTTATTTAAGTTACTCCCGAGCTGACCTCAGTGGAGTTTATTATGGTTCCACCCCGCGAGGGTGTTATTGTTGGCATTGAAAGGAACCTTGAGGTCCTATTTGTGTGCCATAGCTCTGCCCCCGCGAGGGGCGGCTAAAACCTTGGAAGGGTTTCCGACCTTTAATTTATAATTGGTATTTGTAACGATATAGCAAATGAATAAATTATTTTGCCTTGATTCCGGAAGGGGGCTCGAGCTCCACGCGATGGACCTACTGGTGTGCGCAAGCTCTACCCTGCGAGAAGCCGTGAGAACCTTGATTAGGTTTTGCCTGACCAAAAAGGTTTTACTTAAATACCACCCAGCTTTCTCCATCAAATAATCCAAATCAGTAACTTCTATTTCTTAAGGCTTACAATTTTAGTATCATCGATACTAGTAAACATTTTTATGAATTTATTATAAAACAGCAAAGTGTTTATTGATTTTTCAAGACCGGCCGTGAATAGCCGAGATTGAAACAAATAAATAATTTAATATTAGGGGGTATGCTATTAAGTGAAGTTTTGAAAGTGTCCGTACTTGTCTAGTAATTATTTCTCAGCTTATTTATTACTTTGTACAATAATTTCGTCTCAATGGCCACACACTAAAGTAAAAGTCTGAAGAGACTTATTGAAGGTCATCTTTTTCAAAAGGCCATCAAGTTATTAAAATTAACGTTCAGGTCTTTGAACTCTGGAAAGAAGTTCACGAAATCAAAATTATAATAATGGCAGTATAGGATTTATCTGCGTGAGCCAAATTACGTAACGTAAGGTGTCATACATTTTCACCTCTTCGTTTGAACTAAAGTCTATGAAATCTGGAGTGTAGTTGTAAGAGTCTTATCTATGACCTAGGGGTGCTACCTAAGCACTGAACCTCACCCAGCTATCTCGTAAAGCTATTGGGTCCTTCAGCTTTGTTTCGAGGTTGAAAGTAAATTCAGATTACTGACCTTGTCAAGACATCGGTCAGCGAGGTCATTCTGTTCGTATAAGCACTACAAACGTCAGAACAGATAGATAGGTACCTTAACATCATGGCAATCAGTTCCAAAATGACCCGATCTGGCAATGAAAATAGTTATAAAACTTTGGAGCTTACCTATATCCTCAACGAATTTGCTAACTGTGGGATCAGGACGCAGAGTGCGTTTTGCACTACTTAGGCGGCTGTTTTGGTGGCGGCGCGGGGCGCTCGGTCCATTCACAGCATTTGTATTTCATTTAAATTATAAAATAATTTTAAAGGGTAGACAGAAAAATATATTTTACCAAATCATTTCTTAATTTCTTTCAAAGTACTGAAAATACCGGACCTGAACCGGTAGATATATATGTACTAATTTTAAAATACGATATTCAAACTGTAACCGAACTCGGCGGGAACATTTGAATTTGAACTGAAAAACTAAAGAAACCGAATACGAAACGTTTAACTATAAAATAGTATAATATAGTAAATGATCAGGTATTTTCTTGTAAAATACGAGATCCAAGCTGGAAAGAACCGAAATTACTAAAATAAATTATCAGGTATTTATTTTTAAAATACAAGATCCAAAACCGATTACAAAACGGCCAATTATAAAAATAAATGATCAGGTGTTTTCTTTTAACATACGAGATCCGAAATGGAAATAACCGAATATACGAACCACAAACCGGTAATATTTAAAATAAATGATCAGGTATTTTAAAATACGAGATCCGAACGGAGAAATCCGTTAAATTTTACCCGTTACGATAAAGATTAAAAATTTTGACCACGTGCTTTCTTAAAAACCACGTGCGTTGGTCTTTGCCCTGCATAGGGACAGTTATGGTTTAAATAAAAATAAAAAACGGGTCCTTATGTTTTATCTAAAATAAAAAGATAATTTACGAACACGGTCGATAAAAAATAAATCTTACGATATTTAATGTGCAAGGAAACAGGTATGTTCAAAAACTTACAATTTTTTCTGCGATCCACTATTCACTTTAGGGTATACCTTTAGTATAATTATTACTGCAAGTGTAGCGCAACTGTAACAGAGCCAGAGCTGCTGCGGACCAGTTGCTTCGACGGAGAACGAAACGCCAATGAGAAAATATGGCGCTGTCCATTTTACGTAAACTAAAAAATGGCGCGCGGCCGCTAGGTGTCGCCCTTCAGACCGGATGTACTACCAATGGTACTGGTAAAAAGTAGTCAAATTCGACGGAAACGGATGTGCCCTCTCATTATAAAGCTTCCAGTGACGGTCTAGTAGTTTAATATTATTTCATCTCCTGGACTTTTACTGTTCTTTACAGTCCGAATGTGTTTCCTTATATCGTATGGAGTTGCAAGGACAGGTAGATTATTATTATTCGCAGAAGTTTCCAAACTACCGATAGGCTTTAATACAACGGGTATTTATCGAGTTTATTTACCTATTTTTCCCGACGTTTCAACAGGTTTACACACTGTCGTGGTCACGGGATGACTGGAGTACTGGAGTTACCGCCTCAGTGAAGCGGGGGCTAGTTTATTTGAAACTACCCTCACTTGGTTTTTGAGACTAGTAGGCATGTCCAGCTGCACACTTGGACGACATACTACTAACAGTATCCGCGACGCACTGAGACCGGTTTACGACGAGTACACTTGGCTATAACTGGATTCCACGAGGCAGAGAGTTTGAACACAAAAGTTTAAAAGTTTTTATTACCGATACTACTACAGCTTTACAGATTTGTCTACAGCGGATTTTGTGTCACCATCGTTCCAGTCTATAGTTAAAGTCATATTCCCAGTAAAGGCTGAGGCTAGTTCGTTACATTGCTGTTTAACGAAAGTAGTTACTTTATTATCCGACATCGTTAAAGGCTGTTGTGGAGTCTGACTAAGTCGCTGGTTGGTAAAAAAAATATATCGAAGGACCTTAGATGAAATCTGATTAATGCTGTACGACGAGTAGATACCTAACCACAGTAATAAGGGAATTTATAGATCTTTGCTCGTTACACAGGGTAGATAAAATAGCCACTGACCTGAATTCCCGAAACCATGTGAGGATCCAACTTCCAGAACAGCCACAGGACTACACTCGCGAGTGTTTAATAAAGTTTTTAAAGTTATTGCACGGCAATACACAGTATTCGAAGAAATGGAAGAAATATTCAGATTTATAAGATTTTTGCGTAAATATGTCCACCTCGTACGACGGTTATGCTTGAACAGAGTGGGGCAAAGTCTATGTCCTTCACTCGTTCGTTGGCAGGTCGTTATTTTCCAAACAGAGGGTAGGAAAAGTCGGTTGACAGCCTAACTAAATTAAACTACCCTATGTTTTTCTTTGAGCAAAGATCGAACAGCTGTATTATAGTTGTATTTCGTTTAAGTGCTTTTGTGATTCGCCAAAGATCAGACAGTGGTGCTATCTGAGGTACAGAATAAGAAAACACTTGTATTTTTATGAGTTTTTTTATTTTTCATTAAACAATATTTTCCTTAAGCAGTTACAGTAGTAGCAAGACTTAGTACGAGTTAATTTACAGTTAGGCTTCGGTCATACAAGCAAAACTTTACTTTTTATATTGAACTCATATGCTTATGATAACGTCAATATTTATGATAAAAATGATAATTACAGTAAAGATGATAATTGTTTTTGTTTGCTGGTTGGAAGGACAAAACTATGAGTAATTTTAGACGAAACATTTTGAAATTGACGGAAGTAAATTTATTTAGATAACTAGCGGACATTCCCGGCTTCGCACGGTTTTAGTACGGATCCCTAACTTTTTTGAAAATATAATATAGCCTATTTTCACCGGGGATAGTGTACCTTCCCAACAACGGTGCAATAAATAAATAAATAATGCTGGACAATTCACACAGCATTATCTAGCCTCATGGTAAGCAGAGCATGGAAAGAATTTTTCAAATCGGTTTCAGAGCCTATTCATTACAAACAAACAAAAAATCAAACCTTTCTTTATAATGTTAGTATAGATTAAGGAAAACAAAATCTTGCTCGTTGACCAAAATAAGATTTACAGATTGAGTATTTAGTAATATACAGTTGACACGAACACAGTTAATGAGATTCAATATTACATTTAAACTCATATTTCATATTTTATATGAGTTTATATGGTATCGATTTATATTTTAAATGGAGTACAAAAATTACTTTTTAAAATATATTCTCCGCGATAATCAGGCGTCCTTAAATTAATTATATGCATAATTACACTAATAAATAACAAATAAATGACCAAATATACAAAATATACAAACTTTAATCACAAAGCACATTTATGTAAAACTGTATCTATGGAAATAACTTTGGTAAATGATTGTTACGTATTCTTACAAAAGCATTTATAAAAAGCGTGTAATTATCTTATTTATAAATATTTTATGGACAATGATCCTACCTATTTCACTTAATTTTATTTAAACACTCATAAATATTGTTTTATGTATTTAAATGATAGTTTTTTAATATTTTTATGAGTTACTAGCTGACCTTCCCGGCCGGCACAGTTATAGTACGGATCCCTAACTTTTTGAAAATACAATATAGCCTATGTTCACCGGGGATAGTGTAGCTTCCCAACGGTGAAAGAATTTTTCAAGTCCATGAGTTTCGGAGCCTATTCATTACAAACAAACAAAAAATCGAACCTTTCCTTTTTATAATATTAGTATAGATTAGTTAAAATGAACCCGTAATTATATGAAATGAGCCAATAGCGTAAGAACTATAACAATCATTACTTAAAACCTAATCTAGGAGTCCAGTTATACAATTGTTAAATATATACCTATACATTAACAATCCAGAAACAAGCCCATAGACTTAAGGCTGTTATAGTTTGACCGAAGCCGCTTTACCGCGCCTGAGGTATGCGAGGCGAGACGGGGAGGAAGTATCGCCCACTCCGATCCATCAGTCTGCCGTCAACGCTCACGGCGGTAGGTAGCCTTTTAGCGCTTTTTATCGTGGTACCACGCGAGCGAAGCCACGGGCGAAAGCTAGTAAAAAAAAATAAACATCGTAAGATATATCCGACAATATCGATCTCATGTGTACTCTTGCTCTTTTTTCCTCGGCCCCCACCTCGCCGCACTTTCTTAAGGAGTGGTACAGCTGTTGCGGTTAAACTATATTATAAGACTTTGTAAATGAGATCAAAATTACATGATTATAGATGATCTGTTCAATATGACTAAATACAATGAACTCATATAAACTCATTTATTGAGAAATGTTATAATGATATGTAACAACTCAGGTCCGACTAGTATTATGTATTGCGATTTTTAAAACATAACTTAAGTATCTACCTATGTATTTTAACAAATTACACAATACAAATACAACTAATCAAGGAATAGGCACATAAGGGTTATAATTTATTGATGAAATACCAGAAATTAACTCTTATTTGAATAATAATGTTAAAATAATTAAACAATACCGCAAAATATTAACAAACTAGCGGACCTTCCCGGCTTCGCACGGTTTTAGTACGAATCCCTAACTTTTTTTGAAAATCTTATATAGCCTATGTTCACAGGGGATATACACTATCCCCGATGAACATAGGCTTCCCAATGGTGAAATAATTTTTCAAATCACTCCAGTAGTTTCGAAGCCAAGAATTACAAACAAACAAACAAACAAAAAATCAAACCTTTCTTCTTTATAATATTAGTATAGATAAATAATATTATTCAACTACCTTTCTACACGCTACGACAATGGCATTTTGACTAGATTTTTTCCAAACATTAATATTGGTTTAAATTTACTAAAACACACGAATGATATAAATTACCTAACTACAACATTACAGCCCAAAACTCAAGATTTTACTAATCATTGCTACGATAAATTAAATGAGATCGCAAATTATTAATTAAGTTTGTTGTTTGTATAGCGGTAGTGAATAGTTAAAGTCATTTAAAACGGTATATTTACCATGATTAGATTTTTGAGTTTTCCAATATTTCGGCACAGAGTCAAACTCATTTATTTCTTTAGGCTTACAAAATAAGCACTTAACACTTTGACTGCGATTTTTTTTCGACGACTGCGATCTTTTTTCAACCTAAAAAATTCGTGCTGCCGCTCTACACAGCGGTTGTGTTGCGCCGCACATGCGTTTTTTTCGAAAAATATTACAGCTGTGCTGAGTCACACAGATCTGTATTTTCTCAGCCGCTGCGCTAGAGTGGATTTACGCATATTAGTCACTTGTAGAAAACACATACCGTGTGATTTCAGCAGTCAAAGTGTGACAAGTCAAAGTCACATGTTCATTTCATGCGCCATGATCACGGAATAACTGAAGGCTCAATAATATGGTAAATATCCCGTTTTAAATGACTTTAGTGTTAATAACCATGATAGTTTCAAAAGTTTTATAGTGAGTAGTCAATCCGTAACGCCAACAAGTTGCTTTGCTGGAGGACCAGCGTTTGTTGCTAGCATGCTAGTCATCCAACTCATGCTGAGGCAGAGCCATTTTGTTACTCGACTTACACGCTAACACGTTTTCTCTTAGTTTAAGTTTATTTTGTTCTGTGTAAGTCTTATAACAAACAAAAAAACGTATACATATAACTCGTCGGGCCAACTCTACTGCCATAGTGCCGTAGGGTATTCAAGACCAAGTTCGGTCTAGCGAGCCATATTAGGGCACATGATAGAAGAATCCGTGATATCGGTCGCCGTCATCGAAATCGATGAGGAGGCCTATATATAAACCAAACAAAATTCATTCATTAAATTAACAAAATTTTCAGACTATAAGTAACCGATAGATGGTAATAATAAATAATATCACAAAAGTCTCTTTTGTATGTGTGCGTTTTACCAATTATGATATTTGAATATATACATTATTATGTATATATGGTATGTTTGTTAACTAATGTGTCAAAATGCACATTCTATCATTGGGTCAACAATTGTTCAACAAGGAATTACAATGTTTTATATTTACATGGGAATGAAGTAACTACTTTTTTTTTGGATAAACACAAAAAATTTACAGTGAAGGTTTTTATATGACATTTTATTTCTTCGTTTGATCATTTCAAGCATTAAGGGCTACGAATAAATAATTAGTCAGGAAATGTAACTGCGTTCGAAAAATGACCCAACAAAAGTCGTGTCCAAGTAGGCGGGGCTTAAAAGTCGTGTCCAGCGCGTCATCAGTCGGACATGATCTTGCAAGCGAGCACACATCAAATCTTTGCGTAGGTTTTCGTTTTTATCATTGTGAATAGCTGTGAATCATCATGCCAGCATGTGTTGTGAAGTGGAGCAGGAGCCATATACGATTAAAATTATTATAAACTGTATTCAAAGATATTCAAATACGTCATCAAACCGAGATTGTCAATATTATGCAACATGAAGTCAATAAATTTTTGATCTAATTTAGAAGGTTTTTTTCTTCTTTTATGTGGAACTTGATCTGAATTAGGCTTCCTGACTTATTATTTTTTCGTAGATTAAGGGTGCCTATGATAAATAACATAATGTTATTACAAAATTTTGATTATCTTTCAAATAATATTGTGAAAAATAAATTTCTTCTTTAGTTTTAGCTTATTGTTTTGACAACGTGAAATTCTTGGATAATTTACACATTCATTTACATTTATTATAAAAAGTACACTCTTTGAAAACATTTGCAATTTAAATAATTATGCCAAAATGCGAACATTTCACCTATTCACTATGTACGGTTTTGAATAAAAATAATTATATTTAGTTTATTATTTGCAAAAATACAGCGATATTCAGCTTAAAACTAACGACATAATATGATACTTAAAACATCAGAATTAATAAAAAACACTTTAAGAGTTCCAAAAGCAGAGTAGAACTTATATTTTTTTATGGAAAGAAACGACTTGTGATTTTTAAATATGTATTTTTTTTAAGAAATTCTTATAGTTTAAGTACCGTTTAAAGCCATAATATATTTAAAATAACTCAGTACACGATAGGGTTTTTTTTTATTTAAATGGCCGGTTTCCGATATTTTTTTAAATATTTTTTATTAATAAGCTAAATACAGCTAGGTATGTATATTCTTACATTTAGGGTTTCTCTAGTTAGGGCGTAATGTCAAAATCGAGTTTATTTTTTAATTTAAGTGTCTAATGCATGTACGCGAATACAATTTAGGTACTTTAGCGTTAAAGCCGAATTTGTGACGAGAGCACGTATATCAAATTTGTAAAATGCAATTTTTCGTGCATAAATTTGCCGAGGTGTCGATTTTTATAAATTTGGAAAAAAAATATGAAGCCTGCATTATACTGTGAATACTTTTATATGGATTACCAACAATATCAGGCTTAGTTTTGGTATTGAGAAATTATTTTTTGAGTTTTCTGGAAACTCAAAAAATACGACTAATTTTATGGGCAGACATACCGATCTACCCTCATTGTTTTGTCTTTTGCTACGAACGTTGCCACTACCTAACCACTAAAGACAAAAAATGAGGGTAGATCGGTATGCCTGCCTATAAAAACTCGCAGTGCCTTCAGTTACTCCGTGATCATGGCGCATGTAACTGTGCCGAAATATTGGATAACTCAAAAATCAAATCATGGTAAATATCCCGTTTTAAATGACTTTAGTGTTAATAACCATGATCGTTTCAAAAGTTTTAATATATGTGAACTACATTGTTCTTATCTCTCCGGTCTTACTAAAACTCACTATCTGTAGCTATGGACAGTCAATATCGTCAAATGTGAGTTATTTTTGGCCGTTACATATATATTAGAGATGCCACGAATATTCGGCCATTATTCGGCCTGATGTTTATTTTCTTCTACTTCTTACTTAACAAACAGAGATGTAGTTGCACAAACTGTACTGACAATAATCAAATGATGCTTGTCATAACGCGATTACTACGTAAATGAAACAAATACGCCCCCTCCGTCGCTCCCGCACGCGCTGCAATGAAATAGGTCGTAACCTGTCACAAGCGAAAGTACCTAATTCTGTGGCCGAATATTCGGCCATTCGGCCGAGGGGGAATGAATCGAATGTTCGTTATTCGGTTATTCGGCCAAATAATTATTCGTGGCAACTCTAATATATACATATATATATATTGCATAACATAGTCATATACAGCGTACATGTTCAAGTTTACTATACAGGGTAAACCAAATTCATATTATACAGGGTATCATTTATCATACCGGGTTCATAATATACAGGGTATCATTTATTTATTATACCGGGTGAAAACCTGCTTCACCCCATGCTCAAAACCTTTCAACTTTAGATATCTAACTGTGAAAACACACGAACATCCATTTAATCTTATACAGGGCATACCACGGTCAATATGGGGAGAAACATAAATACGCGATGGAAAATATATATACTATAATCACCTGTCTATAACTTTCTTGCGATAATTTCAACTTTAAATCTAGAATTTCCTTATAGTCTAGATACCAGGGTTAGCCATAGATTTTGATACAGGGTAACATAAATACGCGATTGAAATATTATTTTTCCTAAAGAATTTGAGTGTCTATCCCATATACAGGGTAACCATATCATTTTTATACAGGGTAACATAAACACGCGATGGAAATATCTTTTGCCTGTCAATAATATTTTTCCTCAACAATTTGCCTAGCCTCTATCCCATATACAGGGTAACCATATCATTTATATACAGGGTAACCATATCATTTTTATACAGGGTAACAATATACCCAATGGTAAGATATGTCACCGATCAAATTGCATGTTCCCTGTTAATAATTTCTTCGGGTAAGTTCAATATTATGTTCAACAATTCCACTGGTAACTCCAATCCGTCTCACGCGATAGACGTCGCCGGCGTTACCTCCCTGTCGCGCGACAATAAGTCGCGTCGGTTGTCGCGCAGGCTGTTGTTGCGTCGCAGCTCGTCTTTGATGCTCGAGTCGCGCGATTCGAGACCGCGTCGCGGGGACGATGATGAGTCGCGGCATTCTGATGATGACCGTTTTGTGTGGGTTCCTAGAATTATTAAATTAAGTTATATCAATAAAAAAAACTAGTTTTTATAGTCCTGAATAGATTTGTTTATACTTTTTTGTATCATACAACTTTTTTTTTTCATTTTATTATTATAAATATTAATAATTATACAAGTTATTCCATATTAGATTGACCGCCGCCGCACGCTCTGCTGTGTTACCTGGTATATCGCGCGTGCAGGACATTATCTCGTGGTCTAGCGACGTGGAGACTGGCTCGGTTGGCCGCCGCCGCACGCTCTGCTGTGTTACCTAGTATGTTACCACATATAATCTCGTGTTACCTGGGATATCGCGCGTGCAGGACATTATCTCGTGGTCTAGAGATGTGGAGACTGGCTCGGTTGGCTGCCGCCGCACGCTCTGCTGTGTTACCTAGTATGTTACCACATATAATCTCGTGTTACCTGGGATATCGCGCGTGCAGGACATTATCTCGTGGTCTAGAGATGTGGAGACTGGCTCGGTTGGCTGCCGCCGCACGCTCTGCTGTGTTACCTAGTATGTTACCACATATAATCTCGTGTTACCTGGGATATCGCGCGTGCAGGACATTTTCTCGTGGTCTAGAGACGTGGAGACTGGCTCGGTTGGCCGCCGCCGCACGCTCTGCTGTGTTACCTAGTATGTTACCACATATATCTCGTGTTACCGTGTATATCGCGCGTGCAGGACATTATCTCGTGGTCTAGAGACGTGGAGACTGGCTCGGTTGGCCGCCGCCGCACGCTCTGCTGTGTTACCTAGTATGTTACCACATATATCTCGTGTTACCGTGTATATCGCGCGTGCAGGACATTATCTCGTGGTCTAGAGACGTGGAGACTGGCTCGGTTGGCCGCCGCCGCACGCTCTGCTGTGTTACCTGGTATATTATGAAATGAATTGTATTACCACATATATCTCGTGTTACCTGGTATATCGCGCGTGCAGGATATTATCTCGTGGTCTAGAGACGTGGAGACTGGCTCGGTTGGCCGCCGCCGCACGCTCTGCTGTGTTACCTGGTATATTACCACATATATCTCGTGTTACCTGGTATATCGCGCGTGCAGGACATTATCTCGTGGTCTAGAGACGTGGAGACTGGCTCGGTTGGCCGCCGCCGCACGCTCTGCTGTGTTACCTAGTATGTTACCACATATATCTCGTGTTACCTGGTATATCACGCGTGCAGGACATTATCTCGTGGTCTAGAGACGTGGAGACTGGCTCGGTTGGCCGCCGCCGCACGCTCTGCTGTGTTACCTAGTATGTTACCACATATATCTCGTGATACCTGGTATATCGCGCGTGCAGGACATTATCTCGTGGTCTAGAGACGTGGAGACTGGCTCGGTTGGCCGCGGCCGCACGCTCTGCTGTGTTACCTAGTATGTTACCACATATATCTCGTGTTACCTGGTATATCGCGCGTGCAGGACATTATCTCGTGGTCTAGCGACGTGGAGACTGGCTCGGTTGGCCGCCGCCGCACGCTCTGCTGATATCCAAAGACTGATTACGTTTCACATTGTAACATGGCCAGGACTTCGTTAGAATAACAATCAAACGTCAAAGTGCCTTATTTCCTCGAGACCTAACGGGACTTGTTGGACACGTCACAAATAATCAAAACTAGGAAATAAAGATTAGATTTTTTGTTCACTTCAATATTTTTGAGGTACAGAATAATAACATTTCTATGACAAGTGTTGTAGTCTATGGTCTCAGTGTCTAAGTGTCAGTGTCATCTGTCACTGAGCTCTCATTACTGCTTGTCCATGTCGTGTAATATCACAATAAACGATGGTCTCCGAATATAATGTCTTTCTTTAAATGGAACGTCCCAGCATTCTGTCTGTTTTTACATATAGGTGTTTCTGTGTTATTTTATGCCTTAACGGCATAAGGCAAAAAGGATTTTTTTTTGTATTGATATACATAATACAATACATAACATAGATAGATATTTTTATTATACATAGAAAACAATCAGAACACCCGGAATAAATATCTGCAGATCGTACACACAATTGTTCTTAGGCGGGAATCGAACCCGCAACCTCCTGCGTCGCAGGAGGACCTTCGTCCACCGCGCCACATCGGTCGTCAAATGAAAATGAGGGTCGATCGGTATGTCTGCCCATAAAAATTCGCAGTGCCTTCAGTTATTGGATAAATCAAAAATCAAATCATGGTAAATATCCCGTTTTAAATGACTTTAGTGTTAATAACCATGATAGTTTCAAAAGTTTTATTTATTTATTTTAAGCCATTATTGTCCCACTGCTGGGCAAAAGCCTCCCTTTTCTCCTTCCACTCCTCGCGATCCAACGCTGCAACAGGCCATGATGGAAGATGTGCCTCGAGCTCGTCGCGCCATCTCATCCCGGGCCTTCCACGTCGCCTCTTAGCGTTGGGTGGACTCCACTCTGTGGTGGTCTTTGCCCACAAGTCGCTGGACATACGGCAGGCGTGTCCGGCCCAGTTCCACTTCAGGCTTCCGGCTGTCTGACCAACGTCAACGATGCGTGTTTTGGAGCGTAGTATGCTGTTCCGCACGCGGTCTGACAGCTTGACTCCTAAGATACGCTCCATGGATCGTTGGCAGACCCCGAGGGCGGACTTTTGACGATCGGTTAGAGGCCAAGTTTGAGCGCCATAGGTGAGGATGGGAAGAATGCGTACGTCCATCCAAAAGTTTTTTTTTTTTTAATTTATACTTACTTTATATCCGCTAGATCCGCTTGTGACGGAAGAACTCGAGCCGAGCGGATGAGTGCCGTTCTGAAACGATAGTAATTTTAGATTATTTCTTTCAGATTGATTGTCTACAGTGTGCTTATTGAAAGTGATTACTTTGAAAGCTCTGAAATAACGACCGACGCAGGAGGTTGCATCGCATCGCAGGGTTCGATTCCCGCCTCGGAACAATTGTGTGTACGATCTGCAGATATTTTTTCCGGGTATTCTGGTTGTTTTCTATGTATAATAAAAAATATCTATCTATGTAATATATTGTATTATGTATATCAGTTATCTAGTACCCATTTGTGTTATGGGTACTAGATAACAGCTTATCATGGGGCTAGAATATATGCTGCGTGAATTGTCCAGCATTATTTATTTATAAATAATATTATTTATTTATTATAATAAATATTTAATACCGTGCCGGTGCAGTGGCTTCTATTGTCTCTCTAAGTGTATTGAAGGCTCGCACGTGTCTTCTCATATTCCAAATGTATTTAAAGCATTCAAACAAAAAAGAAAATAAACTCGTTGGCCGACTGCTTACATTTTTAGAGCCAGGTCGTTTATACTAATAATCAATGGTTTCCAGTAGCAAAGGATTCATATACAAAATTAAATAAAGCAATATTGAATAAAGCAAAATAAATAATAATAATAAAATAAATAAAAAACGGTTCTGTAAAAACGGATCCGCCTTGTGAACGAATCCTTCATGCAATACACTTTACTCGACTTTCAGAGGTCGCTATATCTATACTAATATTATAAAGAGAAATAAAATTAAGTGAAATAGGTAGGATCATTGTCCATAAAATATTTATAAATAAGATAGTTACACGCTTTTTATAAATGCTTTTGTAAGAATACGTAACAATAATTTACCAAAGTTATTTCCATAGATACAGTTTTACATAAATGTGCTTTGTGATTAAAGTTTGTATATTTTGTATATTTGGTCATTTATTTGTTATTTATTAGTGTAATTATGCATATAATTAATTTAAGGACGCCTGATTATCGCGGAGAATATATTTTAAAAAGTAATTTTTGTACTCCATTTAAAATATAAATCGATACCATATAAACTCATATAAAATATGTAATATGAGTTTAAATGTAATATTGAATCTCATTAACTGTGTTCGTGTCAACTGTATATTACTAAATACTCAATCTGTAAATCTTATTTTGGTCAACGAGCAAGATTTTGTTTGCCTTAATCTATACTAATATTATAAAGAGGAAAGGTTTGTTTTTTGTTTGTTTGTTTGTATTGAATAGGCTCCGAAACTACTGGACTGATTTGAAAAATTCTTTCACCGTTGGGAAGCTACACTATCCCCGGTGAACATAGGCTATATTATATTTTCAAAAAAGTTAGGGATCCGTACTAAAACCGTGCGAAGCCGGGAAGGTCCGCTAGTGATATATGTTTATAATTATTTTAAGTCTGTTACCTGGTCCAGTTGGTCTATGGAGGTGTGGCTGGTGGGGCTTTTGACGTGGTCGAAGGAATCGCTGTCGTGGTCCGATACGTGCTGCGGCGTCTCTGGACTGTCTGGGATCTCGTTGGCAGCTAAGGAACAAAATTAATTAATAAACTGTTTATTGCAAAAGGTTAAAATATTCCTACTCTCACGACAGAAGCACATGATAGAAACAACCTTCAAACTTTCAAATTACTCTCTTAATCACCCATAAAAATACATACACATCTAAACACTTAGTTACACTCACCCTCACTCACACACACACACACACCCTCTCCCTCACACACACACATATGCACACTCTTATATGGTCTCCAGTTGCCCAGACTCTCATGAGACTGGTGCCTCAGGAGAGCTAGCATGCACACTCATTGATACTCATTCACAAGCCCTAAATAAATGTGTATAACGTATTATATTGGATAATACTTTCACTAGTAATTTTTGTTTTAATATGTTTATATATGAGTTTTTAATTGTACAATTGTAACTTATTAATAAGTATAAGAGTCTACTTTTAGCCCGCTATCCCATCCCCTCGGTGACCACCTATCCGACGGGAGTATATTGAAATACAGCGCCGCATGTCTTGGCACGCAGCACAATACTGAATATACTCTCTTTGCCTATTATAAGAAATTTCTTTTTGTATTTAATATTAGTTTAGATTAAGTAATGGCAATAAATGATTTTATTATTATTATTGCAAATCTAGATATAACAGACACTTACACATCAGTGTGCATAGATTTTTTTTCGACGACTGCGATCTTTTTTTAACCTAAAAAATTCGTGCTGCCGCTCTACACAGCGGTTGTGTTGCGCCGCACATGCGTTTCGTTCGAAAAATATTACGGCTGTGCTGAGTCACACAGATCTGTATTTTCTCAGCCGCTGCGCTAGTGTGGATTTACGCATATAAGTCACTTGTAGAAAACACATACCGTGTGATTTCAGCACTCAAAGTGTTAAAGGAAATATTCCTATATTTCTAACTACCCGACCCGGCTTCTTATGGATGCAAATGCATGCATATAAAGCTTCCTCTTTAATCACTCTATCTATAAAAAAAAACCGCATCAAAATCCTTTGTAGTTTTAAAGATCTAAGCATACATAGGGACAGACAGACAGCGGGAAGCAACTTTGTTTTATACTATGTAGCAAAAGTAAAAGCAACAAAACTGCATTGAAAGATTTTCTAAAATTCGCTGGCCTAGGAATCGAACCAGCTAAAAATAAAAAAAGTAAATACTGGCTAAAGCGTTAAATTGTTGTATATACCGTGCGTGTGTATATTCCTTCTATGTTGTCTCGGGGAGGGCGGGTGCAGCGGCGCGGGCCCGCGGGACGCGCCCGGAGCCCTGCACACGGCCGACTGGACCACCTCGCACACGCGACGGAAACGACGGATGTTACCTGAAGAGAGATACGAGAGTCAATACACAGAATACAACTAATTGGACATTCTTATTTATTTTATAAGTACTATGTAGTAACAAGTTGTACCTACAGTGAATCAATAAATATATTTTCATTCTTTTCTTTCTTCCTTTTCTTTCTAGATGCGCCCCGCGGCTTCACCCGCGTGGAAATCTATATGTCAAATGGTTTATAATCCTTGAATCACTATCTTTTTAAAAAAAACCGCATCGAGTCCGTCGCGTAGTTTTAAAGATTTAAGCATACATAGGGACAGACAGACAGCGGGAAGCGACTTTGTTTTATACTATGTAGTGATGCTGGACAATCCACAGAGCATCATCTAGTCAAAAGCTAAACAGAGCTTGTGTTATGGACTTGTATATAAATAAAATAATTACCTGATAATAATGTGAAAGTGATTGCGTAGAGATACTCTTTGCCGTTTTCGCCGGGCGCTTTCGTTATTGTAGATATATCAACCTGAAATAACAAAGAAACAATTTCAATTTTAATCAAAAAAAAGCTATATCTCGCGAAGAACCGACGGCCGCTGGGGCAAACGTGTTCTTGAGCAAACGACCACGACTCTGTAAACGTAGTGTAGTACGCCCTCCGGTGGGATGACGACCTGCGAAAGACTGCAGGCAGATGCTGGATGCGGCAAGCTGAAGACAGGGCGCTATGACGCTCATTGGGGGAGGCCTATGTCCAGCTGTGGACTAATATAGGCTGATGGCAGCATACATAGGGACAGACAGACAGCGGGAAGCGACTTAGTTATCAACTATGTAGTGATTCCACACCAGGACCTGTCTGAAAATCAGCGCCGCTACTAACTCCGGCTTGTAGCGGCATAATGCTGAGACAGGGACCTTTTTGGCCCCTTATATAACACGTATTTGTACCTATCTGTATGTTTTTATCTATCTACTTATAATTTTTTTTTCTTGTATGTATTCTTTCTTATTATTTAATGTGTCGTGTTTTGTTTTGTGTTATGTTCGGTGTCAAATAAATGTATTTTATTTCTTTTCTTTCTTTCTGATTGTAATTACCTGAAACCTGACATGCCGTTGGAACATGGCCGGCGCGTTGGACCCTCGCTTGTACTCCACTCGGAACGACATCGGACTTAGCACGCTGTGGGATAATTCTGCTATCTGGAATGGATATAGAAAATACTAATGAAGCGTTTTCATCAAAAATACAAGAAAATGTTGAGAAATATAGACAAATCTAGATAGATAGATACAATATACTTTATTGCACATAAGTTGTACATAACCAGTTTATCAGTTTATTTATTTCCACCGTAGGTACACATGTTACACTTGATGTCGTTAAATACTATTTTAAAAGATAAATTACATTTTTATTATAACACACACTAACTTATGACAAAGGAAACACCATAGGACATTGTGCAAAAAAAAGCAGACAGACATGCCTTCTTAAAAAATTTATATAAATTCATTTATAATAATTTGTATATTTAAATGGAATAATAAATTAGATAAAATGTCAAAGTAATCTGCTGTATAAGGGCAATGTCAAACTATACTAAAAATACATAAGCGAGCATAATGCTAGATAGCATTCTCTAACTGCTAGCCTTTGGGTAGTGTGGACAACAATTTAGTAGGTAGCGCTAGATTACAGAACTTACAAACAATAAAATATACTACTCATAATAATCTTATATATACTTACACAGTTATACATATATCTATATAATATATATATATATATATCTTTATGTCATATATTCTGCCCTAGACAACAATCGCCGTGCTTGCCTTGTTTGGTTACTAGATTTACTTTGAGTCCATAACTATTTTCTTTACCAAGAATAATTCGGTACGTAATTATAATTATTAATATACATATATATATATATATATATATATATATATATATATATGTATATTAATAATTATAATTACAATTATAATCCTCCTTGCGTCCTTGTCTGTCCGTAGAAGTATTTAGTAGATAATGGCAGTAAATTAAAAGAATAGACAAAATATTTATTTATAAACTGGTCGATACTTGGAAGTTTTTGGTAGTACTTGGAAGATTTTGGTAGTATTTTGCATTTTTTATTATTATTTTTTAGAATCTTGTAGTACGCTCAGAAAAGCGTGAAAGTCTCCTTGCGCGTACGTGGTAGTATTTAGTAGATTTTGCCAATAAAAAGGTCGATTCTTAGTAGGTTTTGGTAGTGCTTGGTAGTATTTGGAAGGTTTTGGTAGCGAACTTGTTACAAAATACTATCAAATTTTGTGGAATCTTGCAGCACTTACGCTCAGAAGGCGTGTATAAGATCCGCCTTAACGGTTTGCAGAGGCTTGCTGACCTGCGCGGTGAAAGTCTCCTCGTAGTATTTGGTAGATTTGGGTATATTTTGGAAGGTTTTGGTAGTAGTATTTGCCAAATACCGGATATTATTTTATAGAAGAATCCCAGAAAGGAAATTGTTGATACTTGGTAGATTTTGGTAGTATTTCGCAGATACTGGGTATTATTTTGTAGAATCTTGTAGTACTTACGCTCAGAAAGGCGTGTATAAGGTCCGCCTTAACGGTGTGCAGAGGCTTGCCCTTCACCAGCGCGGTGAAAGTCTCCTCCTTGTCTGAGAGGAGAAGCGACCCGAACCAGGAGCGTTTGGTTAGCTCGGGAGAGGAAGACGGGGTTAGGTGGACCTCTTCTGATGATGCTGGAAATTAAAATGTTCAAATTAAACAAAAAAACCCATGCAAATGTATTTATGTATGTTTCTTTAAAGTCATTATTAATAGATAGATAGATAGATAATTCTTTATTGCACACTAATTATAAAATGACAATGTAAAATAAAACTTAAAAAAACTAGATACAATTGGCGGTCTTATCGCTCAAGAGCGATCTCTACCAGACAACCATTAATTATTATTAATTTGTATGACTGACCAGAGTTGAACACAGGTGTCAAATAATCAAAACGTCCAGATTTCTTGCAGAGAATTTCAGTTCAGTTCAGTGCTTTAGTATAAATTATAATGATAGACTTTGACCATGTTATATTCGGGAAATATAAATAAATAATAAATAATGCTGGACAACACACACAGCATTATCTAGCCCCATGGTAAGCAGAGCTTGTGTTATGGGTACTAGATAACTGATATATATTTTTATATTTTATTTATTTGGCACACAAGCAGATCGCAGATCGTACACACAATTGTTCCGAGGCGGGAATCGAACCCACAACCTCCTGCGTCGCAGGCGGACCTTCGCCCACCGCGCCACATCGGTCGTCTAATATATCAAACGTAGACACGTTCCGCTGCGTCACGCGGCGTCGCGCAGCCAACGACTTCAGGATGCTCCGCGCGAACAGTACTGGCCTCTTCAAGCATCTTCTTACGTGAGGGATACAGACCCGATCGCGAAGCGGCTAAGTCTTCAAATTCTAAAAGATATGCCGCCTCTGGCCGCCGCTTTGGATCGCTCCAAGTTCACTCACGTACAAGTAGGTAAATTATTAAATGCTGGGGCGAACCCCTTTTGTTTTTTCTTAAAGTGGAGTTCTGGATTTCTGACTTCATCGTCAGCGTGTATAATTATAGATATACCGTACCTTGCATTTTCCTCCTGTGGAAGCGCGGCGAGCCTAAGAAGGAGTTCTTGATGGTGGCCAGTCTAACGCGCCAGGGCGCCGCCGCGCCCCCCGCGCCACCGCACCCCGCACCCACGCCTGCGCAATACAGATCAATAAATAAATATTGTTGGAGAATTTACACATCATCTCATTGCCGGCAGGCTACATGCTGCAAAAAAAAGTAATCATCATCGTCAGCCTATAGCAGCCCATTGCTGGACATAGGCCTCCCCCAATGAGCGCCATAGCGCCCTGTCTTCAGCTTGACGCATCCAGCATCTACCTGCAGTCTTCAAAAGTATGGTTCATCAACACTATCTGACCACTCTTGATAAGTTCTCTTGATTTTCATTTTTTTTTCTGTATTATTATGGTAATTTTTCCTGTTTTTTTATGTGCATTTTTGGTAGATTTTTACTCTATTTCTATATACGTTCATATGATAAATATTGATTATTTTATATATAATTTGACTATCTTCAATATACGCCACTGTCAGCTTTAATACGTACCGATCCTATCCATCCAAAGGTAGAAATCGCTGTTAGCGATAAGGCCGCCGATTGTGCCACTAGACTTAGTATTAAGATCCATTATTATTGTATTTTTTTGTATAGATGATGCAATAAAGAAATATCGTATTGTTATTTATTTATTATTCGTGTAGGCGACCCGGCGCGGGTACCAATGCGAGTCTTAGACAATGTATAGAATCCGGTTTCTTCGAAGAATTTTGTATTTTTGTGTTGCGAGTTGTTTACAAACAAGTCTCTCCCTATATTCAAACATATGGTCTATGAACACTTCCTTACCTCAACATCTAACTGTTAATGTATATACATCATACCTATATTATATGTATATTTATATGTGTATTTTTATTTATCTTCTTTATATTTCTTTCTTCACCAGTTTTATTCATCAGTTTCTGTTAAACATTGTTTTTGTTAATATTAGTCCTTTAGTACGAATTATTATAATATAATTGACTTGTACACACATGTCTTTACGGTACAATGTAGATTAAAATTACTTTTTTATGATTATTTTAGATAACATTGTAATGTGTTTTGTGTGTTTAATAAATAAATAAAATAAAAAATAAAATATATATATAAAAATCTATTGCTGTTCGTTAGTCTCGCTAAAACTCGAGAACGGCTGGGCCGATTTAGCTGTTTTTGGTTTTGAAATGTTTGTCGTAGTCCAGGGAAGATTTAAACGGTGAGAAAACATGGTAAAATTGCGCAGAAATTTCCACGCGGACGAAGCCGCGTGGCGCAGCTAGTATTACATATTTATGTTTGTATTTATACTTATGGCTTTCAATAGGCATTTGTTAGTATGTCCCAATTAAATATTATTCTATACAACACGCCACCGTCTATACTTGTTCTAACACTTCATGTCCATCCAAAGGTTGCCAGGCAGAGATCGCTCTAAGCGATAAGGCCGCCCATTGTACAACACATTCTGTATTTGTGTTTTTCCTGTCCAGTGTATCTGTTTTATTTGGTGTGCAATATAGAATAATTGTATTGTATTGTATAATATAAATATTGATGTATGGCGCTCATTGGGGAGGCCTATGTCCAGCGGTGGACTGCTATAGGCTGATGATGATGAATTATCGGTGCAGGCATTGTTGATAGTTTCGGGAAAACACTTATCCGTGTTGATCTCTAGTGTAATGTTGGTAGGTAGGAGGAGTAATTAACACGACTGTAGTAGGTTGAATACTGAATATTTATTGAGTTAAAAAATGCCTTTTTATACTAAAATTCTATCTCTAATTTTAATTAATATTTCCTTATTTTTGTAACATATTGATATTCTATTTTGTTATCTAAAGATTCTCCGTAAGTAATCCGATATGTTTGACATTTAACCCTTAGTTACTCGCGCATAAAAACATACATAAGTACTCACGTAGAAAAAACTACCAAATACATACAAAATCTGACTTTTATTTATGATTTACAAACACAATTAGACTTTTATTTATGATTAAGATTTAAAAATAAGCGTTGTAAATGCGAAACTCCAATAACTAGAGACGATCAAACAGACGCTGGGGTGTTACAACACCCCACGCGAGTAATTAAGGGTTAATAAAATATAATTATATTTTTCCTTATCTCTAAAGTAGGTCATTGAGTGACGTGGTACATTAGGTATGTCTCTGTTTACGTATCTGGCGTCTTGCGTCCATTGCCTCTATGCGATTTTCCTCAAACGCTTTGACTCTGTTGTAAATAGTAGATCGCCAAGATGACCTACGAGAGAGGCAAGCTCCTCCCAATACCCCGGGTCAATATCGCAAGCAGTGAGGTGTCGTTTGAACACATCCTTGTAGCGCAGATGCTGACCGCCATGTCTCCGATTACCCTCTGCCATCTCCGATTTATTCGGAGATGGCAGAGGGTAATCGGAGACATGGCGGTCAGCATCTGCGCTACATATACAGCTTTTGGTAAACGACGATCTTCCATGCGGAGGACAAGACCAAGTTCGGTCTAGCGAGCCATATTAGAGCTCATAATAGAAAAAATCCGTGATTACTTAGGGTCGCCGTCATCGAAATCGATGAGGAGGCCTATATATATATATATATACATTAGGTATGTACCTACACTACACTAGAATCTAGAAAGAATACAGAATGTGTTGTACGATGGGCGGCCTTACCGCCCATCGTACAAAACATTATGTATTTGTGTTTTTCCTGTCCAGTGTATCTGTATTATTTGGTGTGTAATAAAGAATAATTGTATTGTATTGAGAAAAGCATATTTATTTAAGATAATCTTATATTTCTCTATAAGTGAATGTATATTCTTTTGAGAAATAAATTTCTAAAACCGTAAAGCTTGAGAAGGTGTTCTTACCAGTCATAGTAGCGAGATTGGGGAAGAGGGACGGCGGCGCGGCGGGCGGCGCGGCGCTCGGCGGGCCGGGCAGAGACGACCGCTCTCTCACTATAACAAATACAATCATGGTATACTAATAGATAGATTATTTATTCATACAAATAGGTTACATCATTAACACTTTGACTGCGATTTTTTTTCGACGACTGCGATCTTTTTATTAACCTAAAAAATTCGTGCTGCCGCTCTACACAGCGGTTGTGTTGCGCCGCACATGCGTTTCGTTCGAAAAATATTACGGCTTTGCTGAGTCACACAGATCTGTATTTTCTCAGCCGCTGCGCTAGTGTGGATTTACGCAGATATTAGTCACTTGTAGAAAACACATACCGTGTGATTTCAGCAGTCAAAGTGTTAAGTTAGTAGTGCCTTAAAGCCTATGTTAGGTTTGTCTTAGCACTATAGTTCTCACTTAATTTAAAAATAAATTGATAATCTAGGTACTGTAACTGCTAACGAACCATCTGACAACAATACGAGTTAACCTATATTAATTATAAAATTATTATCCTAGATCTTACATTTAAAAAATTCATTTATATCTAAGCGATAAACACACTCACACTTACCTAATGCATAAAATGTTTGAAATATAAATGAAATATAATATAAACCCCCAGGTATATATACAACAGTTCAAAGTCGCTCATAGAGCTATGAAGAGAGCTATGCTCGGAGTTTCTCTGAAGGATAGGATTCGTAACGAATACATCCGACAGAGAACCAAAGTTATCGACATAGCTCTGAGAATTAGCAAGCTGGGCAGTGGCTCGGCTATATCTCGCGAAGAACCGACAACCGCTGGTGCAAACGTGTTCTTTAGTGGAGATCGCGACTCGGTAAACGTAGTGTAGGACGCCCTCTGACCAGGTGGGATGACGACTTGCGAAAGAGTGCAGGTAGGAAGATGCGGAAAGCTGAAAACAAGGCGCTATGGCGCTCATTGGGGGAGGCCTATGTCCAACAGTGAACTACTATAGGCTGATGATGATGATATATATTTATATGATACGAAATTGACGACCGATGTGGCGCGGTGGGCGAAGGTCCGCTTGCGACGCAGTAGGTTGCGGGTTCGATTCCCGCCTCGGAACAATTGTGTGTACGATCTGCAGATATTTGTTCCGGGTGTTCTGGTCGTTTTCTATGTATAATAAAAAATATCTATCTATGTAATGTATTGTATTATGTATATCAGTTATCTAGTACCCATAACACAAGCTCTGCTTACCATGGGGCTAGATAATGCTGTGTGGATTGTCCAGCATTATTTATTTATTATTATGTATTTATATATACAACGGTCACGTGGGCGACACAAGCCTACGTCATCGACACCATTAGCGAATGAGACTGATCTGCAAGGCTACCATACCACCCTATTTAGCACATAAGGTAACGCGCGTTATCAGCGTTATTAAGTTATGTACTTTTAGATATTACATTTAGTGCTAATTGCCATAATAAAGCGGTTGAATTACAGAATAGGGTACAATACATTACAAAAATTCTTTATTGTACACCATAATCAAATTAATCATTACAAAAATACATTATATGCGACAGGTACAATGGGCGGCCTTATCGCTTAGAAGCGATCTCTTCCAGGCAACCTTTGGATGGAAAGAATTATATGAATTTAAGAAAAGGCAGGGGTTGTACCACAGGTTATCTTAATAAGAATACTAAAAAAAGGGTAGTGTCCTGGGTAACAAAATATATGTTTCTATTTAGTCCGTCAGTTAGATTATCAGAAGATATCGGACACGTATTTTTTCTTTTGTCAATCAAACAAATACTTACAAAAATAAAGCGCGTCAAAGTTTAGGAGTGGGGGCTCGTGACGTCACAACTTGCTAAAAAGTGTAGCGAGACGTGACGTCACGCGGAACTTTAACTGGCTATATCTTCATATTTTTTGTTAAATTGACAAAAGAAAAAACACGGCTCCAATATCTTCTAATAATCTAACTGAAGGACTTAGTAGATTTTTTTAGTACACTAGCCTATTCGGCCGCTGCTTAGTATTAACACTTTGACTGCGATTTTTTTTCGACGACTGCGATCTTTTTTTTAACCTAAGCCATTCGTGCTGCCGCTCTACACAGCGGTTGTGTTGCGCCGCACATGCGTTTCGTTCGAAAAATATTACGGCTGTGCTGAGTCACACAGATCTGTATTTTCTCAGCCGCTGCGCTAGTGTGGATTTACGCATATTAGTCACTTGTAGAAAACACATACCGTGTGATTTCAGCACTCAAAGTATTAAGGTAGCATGTAAGCGAGACCGCGTGCTGTACCAAGTATTTGATATATATTTACCTCTATGCGAGTGCGAGGGACTATGCGGCCTCACGGCGACCTGCGCCCCGACCATCGGAGACTCGTTGATGATTATAACAGCCTCGCCCGGCTCGCCACCTTAAAAAAATAAATATTAAATAAATAATGCTACACAGGATCATCTAGCCCCAAGCTACCAACCTTTCAAACTTTGTTAAAAAATATGCGTTAGTGACAGCAGGACAAATAGTGCTCCTATTTGTTCTGCTGTCACTAACGCATAATATATACTTTATGATATGTATGTAGTATATTTTTATGTAAGATTTTTTTTTTATCAGTATTTTAAATATAATATCTCATAACCTAAAAGCACACAGATCCCCTGGTACTGTCCACGATCCTATCCATCCATTGTCTGGTAGAGGTTGTCCGCTCTTGAGCGATCGACCGCCAATTGTCATTTATTTTTAAGTTATTTCTGTACATAGTTTTATATTTAAAGTGCAATAAAGAATTTTCTATCTATCTAAATAATCAAATAGGACATTAAAATTGACTAATCAGTAATGTAACAAGATGTTTATTCAACCTACTTTTAAATGTTTAGTGACAATAGCCTACTGTAGGAAAAAAATTGCATGCCCTCTAGACTAAGGCAAGACATGTACGGTATATATATTATAACTGAGACCTCTGTGACCCATGTCTGCAAATATATGATCTGTATTCTGCTAAAAAGAGCTTGTGTTATGGGTACTAGATGACTGATATACATAATACAACACTACTATATTACTATAAATTACATAGATACTTTTTTTTTTAAATCATATTTATTGTAAAGGACTTTTACTTCGTAAAGTATGCCAGTCCTATCATAACCTAAACTTATAACTAACAACAAACAAAATAAAATATATAAATTGTGGCTATTTTTAAAGGGAGTCACCGATGCATAAAAATTTTGAATATTGAGATGGCTGCTGCTGAATCTGGTTCCGCTACTTTTATTAAGTGCACATAAAAACACCTACAGGCATTTTATGGATGTAGTAATATCTCAAAGTATACTCACTTATATTAAGACTAATAGTAGGTCCAGTCGAGTTCGCCCTCTGGTGGTGATGTTCTCTTACTGACGGCGACGCTGCAATAATAACAACATTATTTACATCATATTTAAAACTAGTGGCCTGCCCAGGCTTCGAACGGGTGGACATTTGTTTCATAGACATGCCCAGGCTTCGAACGGGTGGACATTTGTTTCATAGACATGCCCAGGCTTCGAACGGGTGGACATTTGTTTCATAGACATGCCCAGGCTTCGATCGGGTGGACATTTGTTTCATAGACATGCCCAGGCTTCGAACGGGTGGACATTTGTTTCATAGACATGCCCAGGCTTCGAACGGGTGGACATTTGTTTCATAGACATGCCCAGGATTCGAACGGGTGGACATTTGTTACATAGACATGCCCAGGCTTCGAACGGGTGGACATTTGTTTCATAGACATGCCCAGGCTTCGAACGGGTGGACATTTGTTTCATAGACATGCCCAGGCTTCGAACGGGTGGACATTTGTTTCATAAACATGCCCAGGCTTCGAACGGGTGGACATTTGTTTCATAGACATGCCCAGGCTTCGAACGGGTGGACATTTGTTTCATAGACATGCCCAGGCTTCGAACGGGTGGACATTTGTTTCATAGACATGCCCAGGCTTCGAACGGGTGGACATTTGTTTCATAGACATTTTGCGATGAACGTAAATGTATCTATATGCAGGAAATAAATAGTTTTTTTTTTTAAATAATAATCAAAAAATGTATAGGCTAAGTTTTGTACATCTTGGGTTACATTATGAAAGTTGTAGTAGGAGTAGTTATTATTTATTATTTTTTCTAGTAATAATAATACCTCTAACCTATGTTACTCAGGGATAATGTAACATTAATAGTCGTGACAGAAGTTTTGAAATCGATCCAGAAGTTTATTCGTTACAAACAAACAAATATTTCCACTTCATAATATTAGTGTAAATTGTTTATAGCGTACTTCTGTTTTTATTCACTTATGTATGATGACGAAACGCTACAGTTTTAAACGATTTTAATTTAAAATCATTTGACTTCTGACTGTGAATTCATATAACACAAAAACTACCAGTTTTAATGTTTCATTGTCATCATCATCAGCCTATGTTATTAGTCCACAGCTGGACATAGGCCTCCCCCAATGAGCGCCATAGCGCCCTGTCTTCAGCTTGCCGTATCCAGCATCTGCCTGCAGTCCCTCGCAGGTCGTCATCCCACCTGGCCGGAGGGCGTCCTACACTACGTTTTGCGTTTATTTCATTATGAATATATAAATATATAAATTGAAGTTTTGCAAAATAGGGTCCCGACATTTGAATTGACACCAATGTCAGAGATTTTAATACTTTATACCAGGTAGATAAAATACTTACCTAAGGGAGATCCAGGTGTCGCCGGCGTGCCGCCTAACGAAGATACCCGGTGAGGAGTGTGGCCTGCTGAGAAGTTAATCATGCAAGTCAAGAACAATTGATAGTAAATCCAGTTACATTTCTAATGACACAGAAACTATACTGAACGAATTTTACAGCACTTATGTGAACAATAAATAAATAAATAATGCTGGACAATCCACACAGCATCATCTAGCCCCAAGGTAGGCAGAGCTAGTGTTATGGGTACTAGATGACTGATATACATAATACAATACATTACATAGATAGATATTTTTTATTATACATAGATGACCAACACCCGGAACAAATATCTGCAGATCGTACACACAATTGTTCTGAGGCGGGAATCGAACCCGCAAACCTCCTGCGTCGCAGGCGGACCTTCGCCCAACGCGCCACATCGGTCGTCGTATAATGTGAAAGTTAAAGGTCCAACTCACCGGGCGGGCTCGCGGACAGCTGTGGCGAACTGCGTCCGTCGTGGCGGCGGCTGGACGCAGAGCGGCTGCGAGCAAACCTGTCCTCAATCACTTGTTAAACAACCACTTACTACATACAACCCTTTTACTTGCACACGGCTCGGTCAGACTAGACCTGACACTCGTAAATACGAAAATTTAAGATGAGATAACATTGCATATTTAGTAAAAGTATGGGTACCTACTATATACAATGTGTATTGTCGTATGACAATACTGAAATTGTATTTTTTTCTTATTTTCATAGCTAGGTTGACTATCTAGCTTTCAAATGAGACTACTTTGAATAAAATACACCGATTACTCAAAAAGAAACGAAGAAAAAACCAGATGAAGTAGTTTTCATTAAAAAAAATATTAAATCGGCTTTGTTTTTTAAATAGGTAACATATAATTTTTTATTTTTTGTTTTTTATCGATAAATATATGTCGTGTATCCGCACATCTCGTTTGATCAAGGTTCGGCAATACACATTGTATAACCAAAGTTATCGAAATAGCTCTAAGAATTAGCAAACTGAAGTGGCAGTGGGCCGGCTATATATCACGAAACACAGACAACCGTAGGGGTAAACGTGTTCTTGATTGGAGACCGCAAGTAGAAGTAAAAGTAAAAAGATTTTCATTTTGTTAGAACAGAGACTTATAAATGAAACTTAGATTAAAAAAGACGGAAACTGACAAAATCGGTCTCCACTCAGCATGTGCTATGATAGAGCAGATCGTACCATAGCGCTGGTCTTCCGTGGAAAATTTAATTTGCGGAAAACTAATCTGAAACCATCGAATTTCGTTTTTAATAGTAATTTTTTGAGATATTATTGAATTTCTTATATTGAGAGGTTTTTGCATTTTTAGAAATTGTTGCAACATATTACTGGCTAGGCGACTGTGCCGTGTACATGTGAAAAGGGTTAATCACTTATTTTCACAATAATGAAATGAAATGAAAATATTTATTGAAAAAGAAATACACAATAAATGGTTAACCCTATGTTAACACTTTGACTGCGATCTTTTTTTTAACCTAAAAAATTCGTGCTGCCGCTCTACACAGCGGTTGTGTTGCGGCGCACATGCGTTTCGTTCGAAAAATATTACAGCTGTGCTGAGTCACAAAGATCTGTATTTTCTCAGCCGCTGCGCTAGTGTGGATTTACGCATATTAGTCACTTGTAGAAAACACATACCGTGTGATTTCAGCAGTCAAAGTGTTAAGCAAGGTCAGGTGTTATCAGTTTCTCGTCAATTAAAAATTGCAAAGTCGCTATCTACCTTTAAAACTTTGTTAAAGTAGCACTATTTGTCCTGCTATATATATATCCCCTATGTATATAAGTACATAGTATATATTTTATGTTATGTAAGTAGTATATTTCTATGTAAGTATTATCAGTATTTTATTTTATAATATATACCCTAAAAGCACACCGATCCCCTGGTACTGTCCACGATCCTATCCATCCATGGTTGTCTGGTAGAGATCGCTCTTGAGCGATAAGACCGCCAATTGTAATTAAATTTTTAAGTTCTGTACATAGTTTTCTATTTAGTGCAATAAAGAATATTCTATCTATCTATCTAGAATAAGTACTAATTACAAAATTACATAAGTTCGTTTGAATTAGGTATGTAGAGATCAAGGTTCGTCTTGGAAATACAAATTTTGTAGTCATTATCAAGGAATTGGGGGAGGCATATGTCCAGCAGTGGACAAATATAGGCTGATGATAATGATGATGATTTGATTAAAACTTTTGAAACTATCATGGTTATTAATACTGAAGTCATGGCGCATGCAACTGTGCCGAAATATTGGATAACTCAAAAATCAAATCATGGTAAATATCCCTTTTTAAATGACTTTAGTATGATGATGATTAATAAATAATATAAATAAATAATAAATAATGCTGGACAACATTATCTAGCCCCATGGTAAGCAGAGCTTGAGTTATGGGTACTAGATAACTGATATACATAATACAATACATTAAATGAATAGATATTTTTTATTATACATAGAAAACGACCAGAACACCCGAAACAAATATCTGCAGATCGTACACACATTTGTTCCGAGGCGGGAATCGAACCCGCAACCTCCTGCGTCGCAGGCGGACCTTCGCCCACCGCGCCACATCGGTCGTCAATTGTCAAGGAATTCGCTCACAGATACGACTTTGTGAAAAGATTTAATCACTTTTATTCACTGAAAAACTGCTCGGGGTATGTAGTAGTCGAAGAAACGATAATTTGAGGCCCGCATTACAATACAATACAATACAAAAATACTTAATTGTACACCAGATACAGAACATTATGAAAGACATTAAATGTGACAAGTACGATGGGCGGCCTTATCGCTTAGAAGAGATCTCTTCCAGGCAACCTTTGGATGGAAAATTATGTGATTTAAAGAAAGGCAGGGGTGTACCAAGGATAGAGCTAGAATAAATATGAACATAACATGAATATTTCAAAATTAATAAATGTTAAATATATATACATATAATTTTTTTTTTTTTTTTTTTTTTTTTAATATACTACTTAGTAATACTTAGTTAATAAATAAATAATAAGTAATAATAGTATTATGAAAGCTTCCACACATATCTATTCTATTCTTAGGGTTCAGCTCGCCTTAGTCATTAATTTTTTTTTTTTATTATCGTATATTTTATCGTGCGAGAATGAATAAATAAAGCTTGCTCAGTCATCGTTATATATATATTTTTTTTTTTTTTTGGCATTATCTAGCCCCATGGTAAGCAAAGCTTGTGTTATGGGTACTAGATAACGGATATACACAATACAATACAATACATTACATAGATAGATATTTTTTATTAAACATAGAAAACGACCAGAACACCCGGTACAAATATCTGCAGATCGTACACACAATTGTTCCGAGGCGGGAATCGAACCCGCAACCTCCTGCGTCGCAGGCGGACCTTCGCCCACCGCGCCACATCGGTCATCAAAGTTATATGCTTGGGTAACGCATGCTGTGTAAACTCCACTCAAGCATAGGTCCTATGACTAAGTAGGTTTTCCTAACAGGGGCCTAAGTTTCTGATTCGCTTTCTAAATGACCTAGGTGCGAGCCTCGGTGTCGGTTTTTGAATAGTTTGCGGAAGTAGTGAGTAGTAGATAGTTTCCGTAATCTCCGGGTAAGCGTCGGTGATTGGGTCAACTGTGTCACCAAGAACGTGTCGGTCTACGGAGTCATGGGGAGTTCAATGAAGTCATGTTTATACCTGAACTGTGACCGTCGCGGCGTGATGGGTGATCCCTCGCTAATCTGCCCGTATTGCACCTGTTGTCCGTTTACCTGCAATATCAAGACATATATTATATATATATATATATATATATTATCCTAAGATAATAATAAATAATGCTGGACAATACACACAGCATTATCTAGCCCCATGGTAAGCAGAGCTTGTGTTATGGGTACTAGATAATTGATATACATAATACATTACATAGATAGATATTTTTTTATCATACATAGAAAACGACCAGAACACCCGGAACAATTATCTGCAGATCGTACACACAATTGTTCCGAGGCGGGAATCGAACTCGCAACCTCCTGCGTCGTAGGCGGACCTTCGCCCACCGCGCCACATCGGTCGTCTATAATATTGCTGCATTATTTATTTATTTGTCTTTTTATAGCACTTAGTAATTTTTACAACTTTTGTAATAGAAAATAATAAATAATTTTAACTCATTCCGAGTCATAAATAAACTTACCCGACAAGTATCGAGTCGTTTCCTAGGGGGATCGATAGCCGTGGGGGGCGCTGGCGGCAACGTAGGGGGTCGTGGTTCATCGTCCCTCGCCGGCCGACGTCGTTTCCGCTCTAGTAGCAGGAAGTATATCACTTTTTCCGTGTTGTGGCTGGAAGTAATGGATTTTTAGATATTATTAGTTCTTATGTGAAATGTTTATTAAAATCAAATCAAATCACATGTATTTTAGACACAGTTTACATACACAGTCCATATTATAGCGAGACACATTTTAAAAGTATTTTATGTATGAGTTATGATATGAAGCTGGCTTGTAAAGAGCAAGTAGGTACACATTCTAAGAAAGAAAAACAAGACTTTATAACTTCATTTTGATTTACTATTTCTATGATTTAATTTAATTTTCAATTTTAACAATAATGTACCTATTATACGATACTGTGACATGTAAAGTGGTTTTACCAATTAATTAATTAATAATATTAATATTGCTGGACAATTCACACAGAATTATCTAGCCCCATGGTAAGCAAAGCTTGTGTTATGGGTACTATATAACTGATATACATAATACAATACATTACATAGATAGATATTTTTTATTATACATAGAAAACGACCAGAACACCCGGAACAAATATCTGCAGATCATACACACAATTGTTCCGAGGCGGGAATCGAACCCGCAACCTTCTGCGTCGCAGGCGGACCTTCGCCCAGCGCGCCACATCGGTCGTCGAATAAAATGTATTTCTATTTCTAGTCTTCAAACGAGCGCATGTGGCGTAAATATTCTGACCAAAATCTGACGCGCGCAGCGCATGTGTAGGGGCGCTTGGGTGGGTACAGATATTCTAGATTTTTGAACGCGCGCGTAACCAAAGGGCACCGATGAAAAGGCCGAATTATAAATAAATAAATATAAATAATGCTGGACAATTCACACATCATTATCTAGCCCCATGGTAAGCAGAGCTTGTGTTATGGGTACTAGATAACTGATATACATAATACTATATATATTACATAGATAGATATTTTTGATTATACATAGAAAACGACCAGAACACCCGGAACAAATATCTGCAGATCGTACACACAATTGTTCCGAGGCGGGAATCGAACCCGCCGCGCCACATCGGTCGTCAAATTACTGAATACTGGACAATGACACAGCATCATCTAGTCCCAAACCAAGCAGAGCTGGTGTTATGGGTACTATTACATAGGACGTTAGTAGAAAATTGGAAGAATACTTACTGTGAACTAAGAAGCTCCTGTATCAATTTATCCCTCTGTTTGAAGCATCCCAGACTGCAAATAGCCTGAAATAGAAGAACAAAATAGGTATATTTTATATTTTCCACTAATATTTAAATGATTTCCATTATATTTAAATATTTTTCGCACAATATTGCACACGTTTTTGTGAAAAAATAAATGACCTGAAATCTAAAATATTTCAATGTGTGCGTCAATCATCACCGTGCGTACGACGCAAGCGAGCACACTACCTAATAGATAGATAGATAGATAGAAAATTCTTTATTGCACTTTAACTATAAACTATGAACAGTAAAAACTTAAAAATTAAGTACAATTGGCGGTCTTATCGCTCAAGAGCGATCTCTACCAGACAACCATGGATGGATAGGATCGTGGACAGTACCAGGGGATCTGTGTAATGAGTAGTTAAAAATAGTGTTATTGCGAATAAACCTAATTATTATTATTATACCATTTTGTGTGCAATCATACTGCACATACTTTCGTGAACAATATGGCATTTTGAAACACTTAATAACAAAAATCTGCAAAGTCGACGCGTCCGGCTCACACTGTGTTCAGATGTACACTGAGTTCAAGTGAGTGAGCTCACTCAGCCCCCCGCGTGGCAACGCGCAGTCTGACCACGGTAAGGGCACATCTAACGATTAAAATTTTTGTAGAGTGGTATATTCAGTCCTTCATTCTTGACAATGTATTCTGCTGGACGAACAAGTACCAGTAAAGATTGGAAAGCTATCTAACCTGAAGCACGTCAGGGTCGATGGCATCAGCAGACGGCAGGACCCTTGTCTGCACCACCTCCATCATGGGCAGCTCCTGTTCCAGCTCGCCGCGCCCGCCCGCTGTCACCCACCCGTGTCTCGTTATTTCTGCTAGCTGTAGCAATTACATAGAATTATGGACATTAAAAGTGATTAGCAATACTAGTTATTGTTTTGTTGTGTCTCAGGCCTGTAATGTAAAACCTTGTTCAGTTATCGATCTATGCTTAACTTCAACTTCTTGGTAGATGGCTCTGCATCTGCATTGACGCAATTCTGCCAATGTCTGTCTCATGATAGCATCGCAAGCTGTCTTTATGGGTATCGCACGAATAGTTAAACATTTAGAAAGAATAAATAAAGAAAAACATTAACAGGAGGTTGCGGGTTCTATTCCCGCCTCGGGACAAATGTTTCTACGATCTACAGATATTTGTTCCCGGTGCTCTGGTCGTTTTCTATTTATAATCAAAAATATCTATCTATGTAATCTATTTTATTATGTATAATATATCAGTTATCTAGTACCCATAACACAAGCTCTGCTTAGCTTGGGGCTAGATAATGCTGTGTGAATTGTTCAGCATTATTTATTTATTTATAAGCGTTCAATCAAATATCCAAGTGCTTTATTTCCTGTAGACCTCACAGGACTCTTGGACACGTCAAAAAATTCAAATTACATAAGCAAAATATATCTAGGAAATAAAGTGATCACTTAGATCATAGGTGTGATGCCGCTTAACACTTTGACTGCTGAAATCACACGGTATGTGTTTTCTACAAGTGACTAATATGCGTAAATCCACACTAGCGCAGCGGCTGAAAAAATACAGAGCTGTGTGACTCAGCACAGCCGTAATATTTTTCGAACGAAACGCATGTGCGGCGCAACACAACCGCTGTGTAGAGCGGCAGCACGAATTTTTTAGGTTAAAAACAATCGTCGAAAAAAAACCGCAGTCAAAGTGTTAACAGTACCATGGTCCAAAACAATGGTTATTGTTCTGTAGTCTAAGGACTGTATTACAAAAGCGTGCTCAGTCATTGATCTATGCTTGAGTAAAGATTTTTTATGAAAGTAATGTGTGTTGTACACACATTATGTATAATAAATAAATATAAATGAGTTTTTTAAATGTAAGATCTAAGATAATAATTAATATAGGTTAACTCGTATTGCTGTCAGATCGTTTGTTAGCTACAGTACCTAGATTATCAATTTATTTTTAAATTAAGTGAGTACTATAGTGCTCAGACAAACCTAACATAGGCTTTAAGGCACTACTAACTTAATGATGTAACCTATTTGTATGAATAAATAATCTATCAATGTAATGTATTGTATTATGTATATCAGTTATCTAGTACCCATAACACAAGCTCTGCTTACCTTGGGGCTAGATAATGCTGTGTGAATTGTCCAGCATTATTTATTTATTTAAATGTCATAAAAAATTGTGTCATAGTACAATGACTGAGCATAGTATCATATGGGCCTGAATGTTTGTCATAAATAAACGGACAGTTTATAGCAAAACACTGTTGGTGATCACTGACACAACATAAATGAAAAAATTACTGAACACAGTACAAAAGGCAGCCTTATTATTGACAGTGATTTCTCCCAGGCAACCTTGTGTGTGTCTTATAGTGTATGCATGGGCATACCCAGGGGGGGGGGGGGCAGGGGGAGGCAGCTGCCCCCCCTGGATATCTCGCAGGAGATGTATGAACTCGCCTAATTACATAACGAAAACAGCCCTAGAAATTTTACTGGCAATGCCTGTTTCCACGGCTACAATTGAAAGATCATTCAGTACACTCAGACGCGTGAAAACGTGGCTGAGATCAACAATGATTGAAGACAGGTTAAATGGACTTTGTTTGCTCAGTGTACATAAAAAACTTGTAAACAGTATGGGCGATTCTTTCACGGAAGACGTTATAAGCCGTTTTGCAGAAGATCCTTATGATTTAAATAAAATAAAAATGCATGCATAGTCAAATTCACTTTTTTTTATTTAACTACCTATAAAACCTTACACGTCATATACCTAATGTTTCATGTAGCTGTGTTTGTTTAGTGTGTATGAAAAAAATATGCGGACGATCCAACCTAAAAAACCTGACTTGCCCCCCCTAGGCCAGAAGCTGGGTTCACCCATGAGTTTATGTATGTTGTATGTCAAAAATGAAAATTTGTTTACAAATAGAATGATCAATCATAAATTAAATAAAGACTATTCTCTTTAGTCTCTTGGAGGCAAGTGACTAAGACCTGAGTTCACCAACTAGAACATAACCATTGATTACTTAAAATCAGTGTTAAAATTCAACAGTGGGTAAACAAACCGCTGTTTACCATCACTAGAAAGTGTTTACAGCTTAAACAACTGATTAATATTAACCATATGTTGGTGAACTCGGGTCTAAATAGCATAATCTCTTTAGTTGTCTTCATGTGAAAAGTTTAAAACAAGGCTTACTGTCATTCTTTTCTCAGGGTTGACCTCGATCATTCCCCGGAGGAGTTGTTGGCAGTCAGGTGGCACGAAATGTGGTACATGGAAGACTCCGCGTTTCACCTGAAATGAGACAGTGAGTTCTGTATAGTTGAACTAAAAACTATTGGTTGTTTCCAGGGTTAGCAGCATCAAGAGGCAGCCTGATAATTATATTTATTTATTTTGAATTTATTCATACTTACATCTATTCTTATAGCTTCGAAAGTTGGCCATTCTGTTATAGGTACTATAGTTAACACAATTTCTGCTTAGGGTCCTAGATGAAGATGATGCTGATGAATTGTACAGCATTACCTATTTTTTTATTTAGTATAGTGCACATAACACTTTAGTTGTTCTCAATTTAAGATCGATTACGCAAAGCTAGCTTGGTAGAGTTGGTACGGCATAACAGCTCGCTTTCAATGTTTATAGATTGATGCGGTTTCAACGCTTTTTCACCAAAACTTTGCAGGACGTACCTAGAGCTACGTTTTAGCTAGGATAAAGTAATTAGAAGCTACTGCAAGACCCTTGTGTAGAATTTTGTTTACCTTTTCAAGAAGCTGGCGAAGATTATCGTCGTCAAAAGGCAGCGCGCCGACAAGGAGAGCGTACAAGATAACGCCGCATGACCATACATCTGCGCGTCGGCCATCGTATTTCTCGCCCTGAAGGAGATATAGAAAACACACATTTCATTCAAGTTTTCTTACAATGACTGCCGACTCTGCCGAGCTGTGCCGGCCGGGCTGGTGGTGTTTTGTTTGGTTGGTTGGTTTGGATTGGAACGAAAAAAAAAAAACAAAACAAAAACAACAAACATGGATGAAACTTTACGTTCCGTCCTAATCGGGCGCCTATATACATCAGCCTAAATCATTGTACCTAAATTTGTCCCCATTTTCTTAACAGACATAAAAGTATCATTGTAAATATATCTATATTGTTTTTTTTATTGGAAACTCTAAGATTTCAATTATTTTCTTTAAAAAGTTCGTTAAAATCATTACGATATAAATTCTTGTTCTGCGTAGCATAGAGCGTAAACAAGTTTTTGTTAGGTTGGTTACTGTGAACCAGTACCAACATGTGAGCAAAAATGTTTCCACGCAGTAATGCTTACCTTCTCATAGGAAAAATCATCATCTTCCCGTCCTTACCTTTACCCTCGGCATGTGGGTCGGCACAACATGTGTTTTTCTTCCACTTTCCTCTATCAGCCGTAATATCCGTAAAGACCTTACTTAACTGTGTCCTCTTTCACATAATCCATCCCTCTTGTCTTCCTCTCCATATTTAAATCTCCTCGTCCATATCACGCTTATCTGTTAGGTTCTTTATTTTCATATCTTAGGTATGAATATCTATATCACACACAATAATCTAAGTATATATTGATATACTACATAATGTGCATTGACATTATATAGTAAAATGGATCTAACTAATTAATACAATAAATAAGTATTAAAGCCGGCCACTATAATAAACCACATTTGAAAGGCCTTGTAACGGTAGCCAAATAAAAATATTATTTCTACCAAAGTTAGAACAGGACAATTTGTCCTGTTTTTTTTTAAACCATAAATCTGTAAAAACATATGTTATTTAAAAATGTCTTCTATAGGATTTGTTTTATACTTCTCACACTCTTCATCAAAAACAACGGTTGTTTTGTTTACCATGAAGAGATGAATTTTATATACAGAAAAAATGGTTCCAAATGATCGGTGAAATCAAATATTGAGCTGGTAACTTTTTACACTGCTATTTTTTTTATATTAGGGTAACGCGTCTAAACTAAAATGTATTTCGTTAACGGTTCTGGGACGAAATAGCGCTATACAAATATTGTCATAAGAGTGAGATGAAAACTAGTCACGCTGAGTGTACAAGTCTTGTCAATTTTGTCGTACAGTAAAAATTGGTAATTCATCAACGGCCGTTGCTTTGATTTTGTCCGACGGTTGAAATTGCAATTTTCGCGAAAAAAAGGTGTTTTCTTTCATGTGATAAAGCAAATCAGTGAATATGAAGTCGGCGAAATCGAAACAGAGGTTGAACGAGATGCGGACACCAGCTCGAAGCCGGCAAAACCTGGCCCAAGGAGACCGGGAGCCTGTTCATGTGTATTGTCGGTTGCGGCCCATGCAAAGAGAATCTGATTTACCGTGTTTGAAGATAATTTCACCCACTACACTACTACTGAGCCCTCCAGCGTCTGCGATCACATACAGAAACGAAGCAAACAAAAGCATGAAGTATACATTCAAGGAAGTTTTCCCGCCGGAAACCAACCAACAAGAAGTCTTCGATAAAGTTGCTTTACCGCTCGTAGAAGGCCTGATCAAAGGTAAAAATGGTTTATTATTCACATATGGAGTCACAGGCAGCGGCAAAACGTTCACTATGACCGGTGAGGCCCAGAACTGCGGCATTTTGCCCCGTTGTTTAACCGCTATCTTCAAAACGATCAACGAATACCAAGCACACAAGTACGTGTTCAAGCCAGACAAAATGAACATGTTCGATGTTCAATCCGAAGCTGAGGCCATGTTAGAACGTCAACACGAACTGCACAAATTCAAATCCAACAAGAAAAATAACTCAAACCCAGACCTGGCTATGTCATCCACAGATGTCAGTAAAATAATGGGAATCAATGAAGACCACCAATACAGTGTCTTTGTAACCTACGTTGAAATATACAACAACAGTGTCTATGATCTGCTTGATGATTGTCCACCTGGTCGGATCCCTATCGTCAAAATCATAAGAGAAGATGCAGCACACAATATGTATGTTCATGGTGTCACTGAAGTTGAGATCAAGTCTGCAGACGAAGCATTTAATGCTTTCTACACAGGGTTGAAGCGGAGACGGATGGCTCATACTAATCTGAATGCTGAGTCTAGTAGAAGTCACTCTGTGTTCACAATAAGACTGGCACAGGCACCAGTGGATGCTATGGGGGAAGCTGTGATCCAAAACAAGAAGTTCCTGTCTATAAGCCAGCTTAGCCTAGTCGATCTTGCTGGTAGTGAAAGAACCAACCGTACAAAAAACACCGGTCAAAGACTGCGCGAAGCTGGAAACATAAACAAAAGTCTTATGAACCTCCGAAACTGCCTCGAACTGCTTAGGGAAAATCAGATCAATGGCACTCAAAATATGGTTCCCTATCGTGAGTCGAAGATCACACATCTATTCAAGAACTTCTTCGAAGGAGAAGGGCAAGTTAGAATGGTCGTGTGCGCAAACCCGAGGGCGGAGGACTACGATGAGACTATCCAAGTCATGAGATTTGCGGAAATGGCGGCAGAAGTCGAAGTTTCCAAACCGCAGATAATGGATGTCGCTTCTTCAATGGGCCTGATGTCTGGTAGACGCAAAGCCAACAAACTGTTCAACACAGCTAAAGACAACATTATCAGACCAGAAGCAAGGGAACTGGAGCTAGACCTAGGTCTGGTCTACAGTCTCGGACCAGATTTCCCGAGTGTAGAGCTGAATAGCCCAAAAGCAGATCATATTGTCAAAGAACTGATGGCTCACCTGGATATGAGGATCACTCGCCGTGAAACCCTGAAGCGGAGCAAGCAAATCAAGGATGAACGTCTCAGATCAGCGCTCTTAGGCCTTGAAAAAGACTCCATGGAAGTGCGTAGCGAGAATCAGTCCTTGAAAGCGCAGTTGCATGACTCTGAACGCAGAATAAGAGCATTAGAAGACCGGCTAACATCGACAGAGAACGCATCACTCAACTACCAGAGAAAACTCACCGAAATGACCGAATACACGTCCGCCCTAAAACGCGACTTACAAGAAAAAGATCTCCTACTAAACCAGAACAAACTCGAAAAGGAGAAGCAGAAGAAAATACTCGAACGCAAATACAACCACAAAATCATGGCTGAACACGAAAAGGCCAAAGAAATCAACTCTGAAAACGAGAAACTGCGAAACGAGGTCGAAGAAAAGGAGAACCGACTACGCATCATCGACAAAGTTCTGAACGTAGATAGAGGAGAGAGAGGCGAAAGCGGGGACTGCCACAAAGAATACCAGAGAGCTGATATGGCAGCTCAAACCAGAGATTTTACCCCTGGAACAACGCCTAGAGCTCTACCAGCACATCTGCTAACTCCATTCTCCTCCTGTCCACAGACAAGGGAAACCAGAGACACCCCTGCATCGTCCCGTCGAGGCGTCGCCATTGCCAACCCTAGACACAAGAGATCCATATCCGCTGACGGAAAAGGCTGGGTCGAACACGCACCCACAAAACTGGTCCCAATGGGTACTGTTATGAAGCCTAACATTGCTCACAGCAAAGTCGTCAACAAACTCACCAATGTTAAAGACATAGCGAACTCTAAGACGTCGAAATACTGTCTGATATCGCAGCAACAAGACACAGATGGAGAGCTTGAAACGACTCTCTACAAGGGCGATGTCGTGCCAACTTGCGGTGGAGGTGCTCAAGTTATCTTCAACGATGTTGAAATGCTGAAGCAGTTCTCTCCTAATAGAGATCTGTCAAGTCAATCAGCTAGGATGTCTAACAATGCCTGTGCAAGGCATTCGGGAAAGAGGAGAGATACTGGCGCTTCCCCACCGCATACTCCGTCTAATTCTAGCAAGAAGCAACGGGTTGATGATGATTAGGTATGTTGAATATTATTACAGCATTTGAAATACATTTTCAAACAGATTAATTTAAAGTACAAATAAATAGGGGACGCGTCGCAGATATTATGTGTTTCTTCTTTTTATGCAGCTAATGTTCACGGTTCATGTGATGTAACTGAAAGATATAAATAAATATTGCTGGACAATCCACTCAGCTTCTTCAAAGCAAAGTTCCTCCCGCGCTTATCGTGGCATTTTGTAACTAAAAACTACGCCTAAACTTTAAAAATTAAGAAATTGTATTTACTGAATCTCAACCGATGTCACTCCACATAAAATCTAGTATAGATTGGACGCGATTCTTCGAGATTCGATTCGCGAGCTTCTCGACTATTACATGCTTAGGGTTTAAAATTCGACATTTCAATACCCTACGGCCTACTTATTAATACTTTAACCGTAAAAACAGTGATTTGTTAGATTAAAACAAAGTAAATAGTTTTCAACCTAGTATTTATATCCCAAAACAATAAATTGTCTACCAACAGTTTTGAACCTGTGACCCCAAGAAAGTGGGGACTCTTTCCTGCTTGGAGATCAAATGAATTGACCTTAAATGTTAATAGGGAAGTAAACCACTTAAATGGACAACTGTAAAAAGGGTGGTGTTCTTTGATAGGACAATGAACAAGTGTGGTGTTCTTTGAAAGATGATCGGAAAAGATATGTAGTTGAGTAAATTGATTTATTATGTATGGAAACTATTTTCATAATGCCTGATTAAAATTTAAGCGTCCCATTTCGTTGCTAGGTTTACGCAAATCGGGACTACCGCTATTGCCGCACTGCACAAAAAGGTGCATTAAGATATGGGTTAAAACTTCTTACTATTTTAGATGCATTTTATATCGCCGGCATCAAATAACGGCAGCACGCTTCTCTTGCTTGCGGTAAGTAATGTTGTCACAGTAAAATGTACCTAAAGGTGACGAGTTTTAGGTTATGTATATTTGAATGGTTATTTTTGTGCTATGTGGTAGCAGTGTTGGATGTATGTTTGTGCTATGTCCTCAAGTAATCTCAACCATCATCATATCTAAATGTAATTTTAACGGGATATTTACCATGATATGATTTCTGAGTTTTCCAATAGTTAAGTTTCTAGTACATTGAAGGTTGACTGTATTTTGCAATGGACCAGTACAATAACGTACGAACATAGTTTTGTTTTGTATTAGATAAGTTTTTGATTGCTCATGAGTACATTTTCTAATGTATTCATGTCAGTTTTAGAAGATATTTGATAACAAAATCAATTTGGTATCATTTAGTGGAAATCTAAATGAGATAACATTGATAATACTTTTTACTGTGATTGTTTATTTGTTAATGTGTCTTGAAAGGCCTCTTTCTAAAGAGTTGTCAGCGAGATTTTAGGTACAGAGTGAAATAGTTTTACATAAAATATTTAAAATAGCCTATGAAAGTTAAAATTTGGTGGCTGTATTTGGAATTACTTAGTGACTTTTGTGCATTTAGTAGAATTTGTAATGTTTAGTATTTACTTTCAAAAATCTGTAAAATTATCTCTAAAGATATAAATGTATGTGTAATTTTTGGTATAAAATTCTGAGATTATGTTACCTACTTAATAATAGTATAATAAAAAAGTACTTAATTAAATTACTAATTTAGCTTATTAATGATAACTGGTATTTAACATTTTGTTAACTTTTTTTGTAAGTTAAAATAATGTATATTGTAATGTTTATGTGTGTGGGAGTTGTTAATATATTTATATTATCTTGCTGATATTCGATTTTTTTGTTTTTAATATTACTTTAATTTTTCTGAGTATGTAGGTTGTTACTTGTCCTTAACCCCGACGCAACAAAGGAACCTTTTATATTTTCTTAGGGCGCATTCACACGCTTTTTGAGTATGTACCATAAGCACAGATCTACTACAATATATATATACTAATAATACAATAAGTCAAAAGGTATTTATTTAGTTTCACAAAGTTTCAAGCGTAGCGTTTGTCTAGTAATAATAATAATTTTATTGCAAAAAAAAAAAAACAATACAAACACTTATCATACCTAATTAATGTGTCTTATATTTAGAAATAAGTCCTGAGTAATGAGATTCCAGGTCAAACTATTATGTAGCCTCAGTTCTGGACCAGGTGGGATGACGATATAAGAAGTAATCTATGTAACGACCTGCGAAAGACTGCAGGTAGATGCTGGATGCGGCAAGCTGAAGTCTGGGCGCTATGGCGCTCATTGGGGGAGGCCTATGTTCAGCAGTGGACTAACATAAACTAGACTGAAAGGTCTGTAATATAGTTTTTCTACTCACCCTTATGACTTCAGGGCAAGCATAGTGAGGGCTTCCACAGGAAGTTTCTAGAAGAGATCCAGCTGGTTGCAAGGAGGCCATGCCGAAATCAGCTATTTTGATGTTGTTCCGCTCGTCTAGAAGGAGATTCTCCGGTTTTAGGTCGCGATGGCTGTTGACAGAAAAATTATTTATAGAAAGAAGAAAGATAATAATAATAAAATATATTTATTCACAAGATGGGTTTACAAAGTAGGAATAATAAAATACAATTAGTAATAAGGAACTTACATTCTATTACATATTTGGTGTAGATAAGGCTAGTTTGCTCTTTCCTTAGGTACATTCCTTTTTGTAATAAACCTTATAGGGTCAAAGTTAATGACACCTCGCTCTGACTAAGTTTGGTAACTTGTATTCAGACACGAGGGCTCAAACCTCTGGCTTCTTATAGGTTCACAAATAATTTGTATAAAAGTGTTTTACTTAACTTACTAACTCGATAAAAAATAGACGAAAGAATGAATTTATTTGTTATAACTTTATGGCTTACACATAACATAATAAACACTAAGAGGAAATGTGTGGGTAAGTCCAGTAACAAAATGGCTTTGCCTCAGCATGAGTTGGAAGTGTAGCAATATAGTGATAATTCATAATATGTTGGACATAAAACATAAGTGAGTTAAGAAGGTAACATATTTTTACCTATGTTTTTTAACTAAAACTTATGTTCATTTCCAGATACTTTTCGGAACTGTTTAAAAGATATGGTAGCGCCATCTATTACTTTAGGTATGCGTTTTCTTATTAACTTGTTAGTGTCAGTCAATACTCAATCACTACTCGACGCTAGATGGCATGAGTCCCGGAGCTAAAATATAGGTACGAATTTATGATACAAAAAAGATCACAAATACTGTCTAGATTTCGGGTCACATACAAAATCAAAGCTAAAAGCCGTCTCAGTAGGTAAATAAGAGCGCACTTGAGGTAAGTAAACGTTGAATAACAAAATAAGAGCTCACATTACAAGTGCGCTCTTATTTACGGAGACGGATTTTTTGCGCCGAACCGACGCTACATCTAGATAGCGTTTATTTTGTGATCGCAGCAAAAAAGACTTATGACGACCGATGTGGCGCGGTGGGCGAAGGTCCACCTGCAACGCAGGAGGTTGCGGGTTCGATTCCAGCCTCGGAACAATTGTGTGTACGATCTGCAGATATTAGTTCCGGGTGTTCTGGTCGTTTTCTATGTATTATAAAAAAATATCTATCTATGTAATGTATTGTATTATGTATATCAGTTATCTAGTAGGTACCCATAACACAAGCTTTGCTTACCACGGGGCTAGATAATGCTGTGTGAATTGTCCAGCAGTATTTATTATTTATTCTTACCATATCGAATGACTGTGACAAAAATCCAGTGCCGATATAATTTGTCTAAAAAAACGCCTCGCTTCTTTCGGCGTCAGCCTTCCTTTCTTCACTAAATAGTCAAACAGCTCGCCTCCGCTTACATGTTCTAATACTAAATACCTGAAAATATTTATAAATAACACTATCACTACATAGTATAAAACAGTCTCTTCCCTCTGTCTGTCTGTACCTATTAAACTACGCAACGGATTTTGATGCGGTTTTTTTAGAGTGATTCAAGAGGAAGGTTTTTAAACCAATTTACACATAGATTTCCTAGCGGGCGAGGCCGCGGGGCTTAGTACCTAATATTATAAATGCAAAAGTTTAGATGTTAGTTACCTCTTCCCGCTAAAATTACTTTAGGTACATATTGGGTTAAATTTTATTAATTAAACATTGGCATACTTTTTATCCCATAAATCAGTTCCCATGGGATAGAAAATTTCTATCTCATGGGAACTGATTTATGGGTTGTACAAGGTTATTTCTTTGTACAAGGTTATTTTTATTAGAAATAACCTTGTTTGTACAACCTAACCTTGTACAACGTGTGGGAAGCGAAAATAGAAAATAGTTACATTATAGAAAACCTCGTCAAATAAGGACAAGGGATCGCAGTAAGGATGTTAAATATATATATATAGGCCTCCTCATCGATTTCGATGACGGCGACCCTAAGTAATCACGGATTTTTTCTATCATGAGCTCTAATATGGCTCGCTAGACCGAACTTGGTCTTGAATACCCTACGGCACGTATGGCAGTAGAGTTGGCCCGATGAGTTATATGTTTACGTGTAGGAGGGCTTAGGTCTCTGTTTACGTATCTGGCGTCTTGCGTCCATTGCCTCGATGCGATTTTCCTCACACCTCCTCACGCTTTGACTCTGTTGTAAATAGTTGATCGCCAAGATGACCTACAGGAGCAAGCTCCTCCCAACACCCCGGGTCAATATGTTATGTTAAATATACACAGAGGAAAGATGCTGCTCTTCTGACAGGTTCTTTTAGTGCCTGTTACGAGATGCTGCGACCGAGGGGCTGAGTTGTATTGGAAGGGTCGATTCTTACGTCGCGACCGCGATATATTTGCAGCTACGAGTACGTTGGGGGACTGCAGGCAAATGCTGGATGCGGTTAACTGAAGACGGTGCGCTATGGTGCTCATTAATAGCATTATGATAGTGAGTGTTTTGGTTGTAGGCATAGGGACGATAGGGTTAACGGGAAAGTTTGTGAGGATGTATGTATGTTCGTGGCTCTTTCACGCTAAAATTACTGAATGGATTTTGATGAAACTTCACAATAATATCAGAATAAGCTTACATTTCAGAATAACACATAGGCTACAATTCATAAAGATATATTGTATATTATCCAAAATATCAATCACCACGCGGGAGAAACCGCGGGGCGCACCTAGTACATGACTAAATTAGGGGAGGCCTATGTCAAGCAGTGGACTAGTATAGGCCGATGGTAATGGTAGACTATTTCATGAACTAAAAAGACTAATTCATCATCATCATCATCAGCCTATAGCAGTCCACTGCTGGACATAGGCCTCCCCCAATGAGCGCCATAGCACCCTGTCTTCAGCTTGCCGCATCCAGCAAAAAGACTAATTAAGTAAGCAGAATACTTACAAATATTTTTTGTTTTCGTAAACATCGGATAGCCCTAAGACGTGCGGGTGCTCTATTAGTTTCATTATGGCTATTTCTCGTTCGACCTGCAAAAAATATTAAAAGTTACTTTAAAACTGCTAAAAACCAGCTCTGTATTGGCACCCGTGTCAATGCAGCATTTAATGCTGAGCCGGTAGCCGTTAGATGGTAGTCGTTAATTTATTTTTATTCGTTCCTAATTTCTATTATCAACAAAGCACAAATTATATTATTATTATTGTAAACCTTTTAAAGAACAATAATTTCTCTGGCATTTTAATTTTAATTTAACTGTATCTTGTAGGAAAAACTTTGTGTACTTTAACTGTCATTATTATGTAAATGTTACATATTTAAGTATACAAATTAAATATTAAACTTAATTTAATTATTTTTAAGATAGCCGCGCAGCAGAGCGAGACCCTCTAGCACAGATATTACATTACTTAAAAGAGGGTCCCATACCACTGTAATATATTAATTAATTTAAGTTAAAGCAATAAACTATTTAGTTTTTTTTTTTGATTATTTTATATTTTGAAACATTTTCCGATAGGTACCTACTCATGTACGTAGGTCATAAGGTTTTAATTATTAAGTATAGTGAGAAAGGAATCCAAAGAAAATTGATTTAGACGGGACTTGAATGTTCCCTCCAGTACGAAAAACTTTGAAAAGGTTCGGAGTAGTTTATTGGGATAGGTTTTATTTGATTTAACATAGTTTTATGTAGATAAGTATTAGAAAATATGAAATTGGACCACCGACGATTTAACTCTAAATCAAAACATAATATCGCTAAATCCATCTGATCTGCCATTATTCAATATTTTTACTTCCACTATTCAACACAAGATGGCGCTGTTTCGGAATAAAAATGGATGTATGCAATAAATTCTCGTAAATAGCTTACCTTCATCAAAACGGATTCGCTTAGTTTTTCCCTGTTTATGATCTTTACAGCAACCTTCTTGCCGGTGACACAGTGTACTCCTAATTTCACTAAGCCTGAAAGTAAAAAGAAATAAAATTCATTAATATTGACAACTAAAATCTTTAATATAAGAATATATTAATATTGGTACTTATTATTTATTTATTTATGTATTAAAGTAGTGTATTATTTATTTTGGAATTTGTAATATTTATTATTTGTTTTTTAGTATTCTTATTTAGATAATCTGTGGTACACCCCCTGCCTTTTCTTAAATTCATATAATTCTTTCCATCCAAAGGTTGCCTGGAAAAGATCACTTCAAAGCGATAAGGCCGCCCATTGTACCTGTCGCATATAATGTATTTTTGTAATGATTAATTTGATTATGGTGTACAATAAAGAATTTTTGTATTGTATTGTATATTTACCTACTGTAAAATTGTGTAAAACATCCATAGGAAAGGTTTTAAAATCATAATTTGGTAACAACAAATTTATTCATTTCTGACATACCTACAATCCTGCCTACAATCTGAATGTACGATCGTGCGGACAACTCGCCACGTACACCTCAACTCAACGCCTCAAAGGACTCGACACACGAGACCCCCGGATGCAAATACTCCGTGGCGACCTCTCCCCTGGGAACTCCTAGAGTCGCCCGAAGCCATCACCCAGGATGATCAGAACAGCCAACAGGCTAATGAACAGCTCTTGAGAAGCCTGCAAGGCTCTCATAGCGACAGCACATGACTTGAGGAAAGCTTTCCTCGACGTATAAACCGGAAGAAAGAACTCTAGTTCGATTCCTGCCCGCATTCAACAACGTTGAGTCGAATGTTGATGACCACCTGACCTGATCCTGCCTACAATATTTTGACAATTAAATAGGTATAAATTGTACATAGGTAGGTTTCTACGTAGGTACCTAGGTACCGTAGGGTACCTACGGTACCTAGCTACCGATACTAATGTTTCAGTAACCACTAACTAATATATTAACTACTAATTCTTATGAGAATAAAGTTTCTTAATCCATAACTAAGAAATACACTAACTAGGATAGGGTAGGTACATTCCTTATCGATTTGAGATTATTATTTCAATAATAGTGTTGCTCACAATTAAACGCAAACTCGATGCCATTTATTTATTTATAAAAAATACAGCAGTTAGCTTACAGTCTAGCACCAAAACACTAACTACTAGACTTAAAAAAGACAGAATATATTTAAAATATACAGTATATAATAATAAATTAAAAACAAGATTACAAATAGGTAGGTAGCCATACATACATAAACAGATTATTTAAAAGTAAGGTATGATCTTAAATTTAAGTAGATAAGGCCATGCTCGCTACCCCGTGGCATTTAATTTTTTTATTGCAATTTGTTTACAAATACTTCACATCTAATTTGGTGGGAATAAATTAATTATATAGGGTGGTATTTTTGGTGGCATCTCCACTCTAGTCGATAGTCCAAAAAAGAAGAAAGGTAAGAGCCTATACTATACCACAGATAATATAATACATATACCAAGAACTGATCATAAAGAGGCCACCATGATCACAGTATGTAGGTATACATAATGGACAGTATGCTATCAAATTATTTAATGTTCTTCCTACTGAATTGAAAGCAATTGACAACCCAAATATTTTTAAGAATAATTTAAGAAAACCTTTGCTGAAGGGGTGTTTTTATACTATTGACGAATTTATCAGACGAAAGTAGTTATTATTATGTATGCTTTTGATTCACTAACCTATTTTTATTTATTTTATTTAGATTAAGTATGTGTAGCTATAAGTATTCATTCATACACAATATAAATTGTTTCTGAATAAATGAACTGAACTGAACTATGGAAACTAAGCCTAGTTGATGAAATAATTACCTACGCTCCATTATAGCATATGTATACCTACTGTGCCATGATGATGATGATTATGTTTGTAATGTAGGTATGTAGTGTATTTTTTTTTACTTATAATTTATTAAAGTGCACACGTCTACATTGTTCCTTCATGTCCATCCATTCTAAGGTTGCCTGGAAGAGATCGCTGTCAGCGATAAGGTCTTTATACCTTTATTCTAAGTTTTGATTGCTGTATTGTATTGTTTTGTTTTGTGTGGATAAAGTGTTTTTTATCCATCTATCTACATATAAATCCTATCATCTATATTATGATGATGAGTAGGTATAGGTACCAAGGTACATTTCCACGTAAGTGCATAGGATCCTCCCTGGTTGCAATTCTCTGAAACGATGGACTCACGTTTCAGAGTTCTTTGTAAAAGGTAGGGACTGTGATAGAGCTGTGAATACCACTTTAACGGGATACCTACTATCTTTTATTTGATTATTTGTTTTTCGGAGTTTTAAATTGTTATGACTCAACCACTCAACCGAACACCAAATTATTATTTAAAACATTTGATTAGCGCCGGCGCGAGCGCGTCCCATTTTTTTGCTCTGGCCAGAGAAATTTGCAACAATTGTGGCTGGGACGTTTGAGTGGTTAGAGTAGGTATTGAATCGTTCTAGAAATCGGAATAGTTTGTCAGCAAAATTTTAAAAACTTCAACAATCCGCAGTGAAAATGATTCAATTTCGAAAACAGAACGAGCAACGAACGAAAATGACTGGGAAGCATTTTTTATTGAAAACAAATTATAAAGGGACTATATCCAATAATTTTTTTAAATTATTTCGACGTTTTTTAGTATACTAGATCTCAATAATTTTAAGATAAAGTTTTTGGCCATAAGTTTAGATTTTAAGCATGTTTGTTATAATAATTATGGGCTGTGGATTTTGTTAAATAAATAAGATTGAAAAAGCCTAAACACGGTAGGTATTATTAAAATATTTCGTGCCTAGATTAATAAAATTATAATAAGTCGCTAGATTTTAAGTATCTATTAGCCACCTAGCTAAATATTGCCGTGCCCTAGCAGGATGCATGTTTGAAACATTTTAACTTTAAGATCCCCTGTACAACATGTTTTCGATTAAAATTTTCGAAAACATGTGAGTATTGACTCAAATATTAATCAAAAACATGTTGTACAGGGGATCTTAAAGTTAAAATGTTTCAAACATGCACCCTGCTAGGTTTATTATTATAGTCTTTTTTAAATATTCTATAGAATATTTAAAAAAGCCCGAAGTCTATAATAAAAAAATGCAGATTTTTAAAATTATTACCGTAGTTTGATGAGTTTGATTTTCTTCTATAAATAAAATACTCACAATAATAATTAAATACAACCAGTAGTTAGTTTTCCGCTCTACTATATTTTATTGCTTTTGTAACCCTCCTGGGGCAACCCGGTAAGAAAAGTAATACCTATGGTGGTGTTAACATCTCTGTTTACAAACAATACAGTGCAGAGGCCACCTGATACAATGTACTAAGATAAGTCCCGTCCAGGTATTGTCAGTCGCTGTCCAGCTTCAGATACGATTGGCTGTGAACGAATAATGTTACCTTTTGGGTAAGTCCTTCAAACTTTGTTATAGATAGATCATTATCATCATCATCAGCCTATGTTAGGCCTCCCCCAATGAAGCGCCCTGTCTTCAGCTTGCCGCATCCAGCATCTACCTGCAGTCTTTCGCAAGTCGTCATCCCACCTGGTCGGAGGACGTCCTCTACGTTTACCGAGTCGTGGTCTCCACTCAAAAACACATTTGCCCCAGCGGTTATGTTCTTTTTATAATTTCAGAGTGATGGTATTCCTAGTGGGTGGCATGACCGTCCTCTGCGCCCCACTGAACGAGTTCAGCGCCTCCCTCCACCTGATTCCCCCCGGGGTCTCACTAGCCCCCATCGCCGACCGCCTCCACAGCTTCGCCAATCTCAGCGACGGTAACAAAAAACGTAGGACTTTGAACTTTTATTTACTACTAGCGGACCTTCCCGGCTTCGCACGGTTTTAGTATGGATCCCTAACTTTTTTGAAAACATAATAGAGCCTTTGTTCACCGGGGATAGTGTAGCTTCCCAACGGTGAAAGAATTTTTCAAATCGGTCCAGTACTTTCGGAGCCTATTCATTACAAACAAACAAACAACCAAAAAACAAACATTTCCTTTTTATAATATTAATAGGTATATGTAGATATAGATATAACTAGCTTAAACCAACAACCGCTGGGGTAAACGTGTTCTTTAGTGGGGATTGCGATACGGCATACGTGTAGGATGCCCAAAATGTAATATAGCCTATGTTCACTGGGAATAGTGTAGCTTCGTAACGGTGAAATAATTTTTCAAATCGGTCAAGTAGTTTCAGAGCCTATTCAATACAAACATACAAAAAATCAAACCTTTCCTCTTTATAATATTACTAGCGGACCTTCCCGGCTTCGCACGGTTTTAGTACGGATCCCTAACTTTTTTGGAAACATAATATAGCCTATGTTCACCGGGGATAGTGTAGCTTCCCAACGGTGAAATAATTTTTCAAATCGGTTCAGTAGTTTCGGAGCCTATTCATTACAAACAAACCAACAAACAAATAATCAAACTTATCCTCTTTATAGGTAAATTAGTATAGACTGCTATAGTTTGACCGAAACCGCTGTACCGCGCCTGAGATATGCGAGCGGCGAGACGGGGGGGTGAAATATCGGCCGCTCCAATCCATCAGTCTGCCGTCAACGCGTACTCTTGCTCTTTTTTCCTCGCCCCCCATCTCCCCGCACTTTCCTAAGGAGCGGTACAGCGGTTTCGGCCAAACTATAATTCAGATCAAGAACTACTAATTACGTCTATACAAAATTTCAGATCGAGCCATGTATTAGTTTTGGCGTGAGTCAGAAGGCCAAAGATTGGCGGGCAGATGACAAAACTTATACATAATATTATTTAATTAACATATAGTATAAATTGGCCATTTCTTGCTGACTCTACATTTTTTCTGAAATCTCATAATATGATGTCCAAATATAAAAATAAAATCCACCCTATATTAGGTTAGGTACTGGCACCTAATGCATAAAACTAATAAATGTAATAAAAAAGAAATATAGTTCAAATAAAGAATGTTTTCTACCAACATGTTGACACTTCCGGTGGGGTGGTCAACCTTTCATGTTGAATAGTGTCAGTACTTCCGTCCGATGGAATGAGGTCAGTCGAGCTGTCAAAAACAGTGCCTACAGCCTATCCTGTCACTTAGTGGTAGTGTAGGTACGAGATTGTGGTTTTGCCGCTGAATTACTTAGATAATATTTTTGAACTTGAACTAGGTAGATATAGATACTATCAGTATAAGTAAGGTAAAAGGCATAATATTATATTTTTTGGGTATCAACTTACCTAGCCAAAAAATATAATATTATGTCTTTTCTCATTCTAATTTATACATAACTACAGACACTTTTTTTTTTAAATTAATTAAATTCACCAGTCTTTCTGTTCATATTCTGACCTGTAGCTTCAGAGAACTATCGCCTACTGAGGTAGGTACAAAACACATAAACCAACAAAGTTTAGGTACCTCTTTCTTAATAATATTAGTTCATAGATGTTTGTTCAAATCTCTTTTGTTCCAGATCCATCTCTACAAAATACCCTCTTGCAGGCCATAGTCGAAGAATCGGAACAGAAGAAAAGAGTTCAAAGATACAGAGACATTGAAAAATAATTAATTAACGACATAAACGTTCGGATTAAGTCATTATTGCTTTGTTATTGTGACATTATTCTCGTAAAATAGGTTGCGTAACTTTTTCTTTGGAAACAATTTTTTTTAATATGATGTCTGTAACTAGTTAGAGATATAATTTGATATCGTTTCATTATATTAACAATATTTTTGACGAAGGCATGTTTACCTAAAAGTGGCTGATATAAAAGTAGTAGGTAATGATGAATGATGTAATGAGTGTTAGTAACTATATAACCTATTTTGTTGTTATTTAATAGATTATAGATAAGTAAAACTTAAAATTAACTACCTATATTTTACCTGAACACTTCTTTTACCTCTGTTTTACATCGTTTACTTAGTCATCCTATAATTTGTCTAAGTTGTGGGACTCTTTTAGTCGTAGAACACAAGACTTAAGACTTTATTCTGTTCTATAATGCATGTAATGTAATTTTTATAATGGAAGTCATTGCTTAATAAAAACAAAAATGAATATTTTGTTTGAATAAAATACCCTCATCATCATCATCAGCCTATAGCAGTCCACAGCTGGAAATAGGCTTCCCCCAATGAGCGCCATAGCGGCCTGTCTACGGCTTGACGCATCCAGCATCTACCTACAGTTTTTCGCAGGTCGTCATCCCACCTGTCAGAGGGAACGGTCGGAGGTCGTCCTACACTACGTTTACCGATAAAATATCCTAAACGAAGGAAAATAAAATTTGCAACATGAGTATTCACGTAATAATTTGAATATTTGAACGGCTACTACTGCTAACTAAAATTTGGTACTTTTGATAAGACTTACTGAGAGATATTTATATTCACTGAGGGACACCCCACGGGCTTTTTTAGTCACCAGTTACCAAAGTTTATTGCTGGCAATATTATCTACGCGATAAATGCCCTATAAATAATCTTTTATATTACTTAGTTTAAACTGAAAGATTAATAGATATATAGATAGATGGATAGAAAACACTTTATTATACCACACAAAACAGAAAACAATAGGTACAGTAAGTAAACAATAGAATAAAGGGCGGCCTTATCGCTAGGAGCGATCTCTTCCAGGCAACCTTAGGATGGACTGGACATGAAGGAACAACAATAGAGACTAAATATATAGGGAAACAAAGAACACAACATTATATACCAAATAAAAAGCAATAAAATTATGAAATTTGTAATTCGTGTAAGATTTTTTAATTACCTGTCTGTCCTTTTCCTAGCGTCTTCTCCAACCGGAAAGGCCCCACGTACTGGTAGGCCTCCGTGGCCGTAGACCCTCCGCTCTCCATATTCAATCCTCGAGATCCTCAACATTAAAAAACCGGCACATCACTAGTTCTTGTCTCTGGTCTGCCTTTTGGCGCCAACACTGGCGCGCCCATTTTGAATTTGGAGTTGGACGGGCATTTTCACAGTCATTTAGTATTTTATTGTTTTAGCCTGTTGGTAATATTGGATTTTTAGATTTGGAATGGATGTCAATGGCTTCGGAAACAAAACTAGGAAGAGTTTTTACGGGTTATTATGGTTATTAGCTCTTTTAGCAATGTTTCGTTAGACTCGTCTTGTAAAATGAAATAGGGAACAGAAATTTCGCTATTTTGTTCTATTTTTTAAATTGCGTTGCGTTTCGTTGCACGAAGTTTGCGAGGATGTTCACGTTCATGAAGCTTCAAAAATGGGTAATTTTTCTATGAACCTTTTACCTACTTCCTCCTTCCATTTTATATTTATAACTTTATCTAAGTAAAGCATAGTACCTGCTTATGTTTGTACCTCAATTGGACTTTAAACACCTACTCACTATATCAAAGGGCCACGGTCTAATTTTACTTAACTAATTTATAAAAGGCCCGACGCCATTGATGATCTAATTTTAAAACAAAAAAGGTCTTACTTTAATGACCTTTGAACGTTGACCAACGGAAGTTCTTTTAAAATTGAATCTTTAACTTTAAATAAACAAAGCTAAAGTCCAAATTTAGATCAAAATAGCATTTTATCTACCTATACTAATATTATAAAGAGGAAAGGTTTGATTTTTTGTTTGTTTGTAATGAATAGGCTCCGAAACTACTGGACCGATTTGAAAAATTCTTTCACCGTTGGGAAGCTACACTATCCCCGGTGAATATAGGCTATATTATATTTTCAAAACAGTTAGGGATCCGCACTAAAACCGTGCGAAGTCGGGTTCGCTAGTATGTATATAATTCTATGTAAATAAATATAGAATTAGATAAGGCAAGAACAGCTCGACTTGGCAACATGATCATCATCATCAGCCTATGTCCACTGCTGGACATAGGCCTCCCCCAATGAGCGCCATAGCGCCCTGTCTTCAGCTTGACGCATCCAGCATTTCCCTGCAGTCTTTCACAGGTCGTCATCCCATCTGGTCGGAGGGCGTCCTACACTACGTTTACCGAGTCGTGGTCTCCACTCAATAACACGTTTGCCCCAACGGTCGTCGGTTCTTCGCGAGATATGGCCGGCCCACTGCCACGTCAGCTTGCTAATTCTCAAAGCTATGTCGATAACTTTGGTTATCTGTCGGATGTATTCGTTGCGAATCCTATCCTTCAGGAAATCTCCGAGCATAGCTCTTTCCATAGCTCGCTGAGTGACTTTGAACTGGTGGACCAGCCCTATCGTGAGTGTCCAGTCCACGTCTCAGCTCCTTAGGTCATAACGACTTGCCAACGCTCCTGTAAAACTTTACGAAGATAAAAGCATGGATTCCGAAAACCTACTTTAAAATTCGGGAAAGTTTCCAGAATATCGGTCGGGGTCAAATGAAAAGAAAATATTTCTCATTTCGGGCGGAATATGTTCGGGTTTTCTTTGAAGTTCGGGGAAAAGTAAATTGGATAAAAACATTAATTCGTATTTCTGGTAAATAACGCTGTACGGATTCGGTATACTCAATGAGGTTTTTAAAACTTATCAACGCTATCAGAACACGGTACAAAACTATAGGAGTGATTTAAAACGGGATATTTACCATGGTTTGTCGCCATGATCACGGAATGACTGTTTTTAATTATTATTATTAATCAGTTATTCCGTGATCAAGGCGCATTAAACTGTGCCGAAATATTGGAAAACTCAAAAATCAAATCATGGTAAATATCCCTTTTTAAATGACTTTAGTTTTAATAACCATGATCGTTTGAAAAGTTTTATCTAGAGGAGTGATTGCACATTTTGTATATAAAATTAATAACTTCATTGAAATTTATAGGTAAGTCGGTATCGGTACTTAGGTACCTCACCTAGCCTATTTTTTTATTCAATCATTAATTCATTAATTCCTAGCGTTCTTAGTGAACTTTATTGTCAGACTTTTCGCGAGATACAAATAACCATTTTTGGTTCATCAAAAGTGTTACTGCGCCGCCTTCTGTGCGGAGTTCGGACCTGCCAAGATAAATTGTCCGTACTGTACGTAATGTGTTCTTGACTCAGTAAACGTAGTGTAGGACGCCCTCAGACCAGGTGGGATGACGACCTGCGAAATACTGCAGGTAGATGCTGGATGCGGCAAGCTGAAGACGCTATGGCGCTCATTGGTGGAGGCCTATTTCCAGCAGTGGACTGCTATAGGCTGATGATGTACGAAACGACGAAAAGTCTTTACGTATTTTGGTAAGAGCTTGACTAAAATAGATTCACTGAGCTTGAGGATTAGAATATTTGATTTTATCATTATTATCTCGGTTGGCCATATTAGTTCTTTTCAACATTCATATAAAACAAGTAGAGCAAGTCGACAGTAACAATACAAAAGGCATTATGCTGAATGGTATCGTAGCGTCGTTACAAGCAACATAACACGGTGCCTGTTTGCAAATATTGGCGAAACTCCAAAAAGGACACCATCCATTGAACTACATGCAAATACAGTGCGTCTCACAGCCATGCCACATGGAGGGAAAGTACCTTAAATATTGTAGATAGAACATTTTACTGGAAGAAGACTTCATTTTGATTTTAGAAACAATTAAAACTGCATTCAAAGATTTTTGAATAATCGCCTGTCTGAAACGGGAATCGAACCCGCAAAATTGTAAAAAAATCACACCTCATTTAACGATACCGATCAAAAGGCTCAATTGTAAGCATGCATTTTTTCCAAGTAACATAGCATTTTAAATAAAAGGAAGACCATGAAATTTAACATTTAAAAGATTTCGTTTTCAAGAAGCAGTATGAAAATCATCACCATCCCATGCTTTGTAGGTTTCTGACGTCCTAAAGTAAAATAGACGCTTCTCGAATGTTTTTAAAGGTTTGTTGTTCTATGTTATCTAGGTAATCTTAATATACTTTATTTGAAATGTTTATTCAATCAAATAATGTAATAATTCGCTCTAAGGGCTGATCTTTCAGTTATTCAATGTCTGTCAACCGAAGAAGGTAAATTGACTTTTTCTACGTAAGGTTTATACGTACGAAGATCGCTTTATTGAAAATCCGACCCGAATTTAGGTACCTAACTGATTTCTTTTTGACATGGGTTATTATGTTGTTTAGAAATATAGATTTTAATTTTTATTAATTTATTTTTATTAGTTCCTTTATTATTTTGATTAGTTCCTAATTTATTATTTTGATTAGTTCGTAATTTATTATTTTTGTTCGTTCCTAAGGTCCTTATTTGTATTATTTGTTATTTTGAAAAGCAAATAAATATTTACTGTTCTGTATTCTATTTTTAACTTGTCTTTTCTTTTTATTCGAGAAGTTTTATGTCGTAAGAGAACTTCTCGTCATAATACATTTACGTAAAGTGAAGCAATGCCGCAACGAAGGCTCAAGGTTGACTTTCAGGGGCTTTGAAGTGAACTAATCTTCAATACAATAAGATCTCCTTATATATATTATACTAGCGGACCTTCCAGCTTCGCACGGTTTTAGTACGGATCCCTAACTTTTTTCAAAATATAATATAGCCTATGTTCACCGGGGATAGTGTAAATTCCCAACGGTGAAAGAATTTTCAAATCGGTCCAGTAGTTTCGGGTATTCATTACAAAAAAAACAAACATTTTCTCTTTATAATATTATTATAGATAGTACTAGCTGCGCGGTTTCACCCGCGAGCTGATTTTATTTTGTTTGTTTTATTTTTAAGTGTGCAATAAAATATATCTATCTATCTATATGTAGCAATAGGTACTTTACTTAATATCTAGTTGGTATGATATCAACCCCCAAGAAAAAAACTTATTTTTATGCTACCGTAGTAATGACGACAGTCGACATGTATATCTATATTTTTAATTTGTTAAGCAAATTATGGAAGCCAACTGTAACTGAAGACTTATTTGGAAAGCGTGTGCGACTACTTTCTTACTGACTCTACATTGTTATATATTTGTATATTATCCACCACTTTGCGTGATGAAAGTTTCCAGTAAAGATAAATAATAACGGTGACGAACAATTTCTTTTAATGCTTTTTGTAGTAAAAAATGGGTTCGTAAACACTATGGATTAATATTATAGAATTTGTAGCTATCGCAACCAGAACACAAAATTTGTACTATGCAGATTCTTTTCAAATTGTTTAGGTGTCCTAATTTTTTAGGTTCATGTTTAGGTTAATTGAGACAAGCATTATTTGGCAAATATAATACGAGGCCTTAAATGATTCTAATTAGAATGAACAGGGATTGTTTCAAATTTTTTTGATATGGCGAATAATCTTTAAACCTACTGACTAATATATTTAGCCCCAAATCCGAATTATCTCATAAAATGAACATTTTTTGAACCTAAATTCTAAATCAATCATTGGTCCGTGCTTTGCTCATTCTTTTAATTAATTGTTATTTATTTATGAATCCTAGAAGCCATTGAAATCATTTTTCACCTAACAGTGCACATTTTACAACACTCTAAACATTTCTTAGGATACTTACTAGAATTTACACAACACGTTTAATAAACACAATTTAATCCGCATCCAAGCACGTCACAGAAAAATCGATAATTTTAGCACCACGCTCTTCAAACATATTTCCTTCTACACGGAGCGATTTCAACAATATTCACTCAGTATTTGCATCACCGATCACTATTATACATTGGCGATTTGTAGAAAAATATGTTTTTATAGTTACATAATAATATGGATGAATTTTTATGTTTTTAGTGCAGCGCTGTACGCCAGGCAATCGGTCGCGATCGGGGTATGTCGGCAATTTTCGTAGGGTGGGTATGTATAGTGAGTCATTACCCTTAGGGGTGGGTTTACGTTTCGTTCTACGCGTATCAACGAGACTATTGTTAATTTTTTTGAATGTATTTTTATTTTTATTGAAAGCAAAATGTATAACAGTGAGACTCATTTGAGATTTTTGTTTATAATTTATGTTTTAGTTGTATTTTTATCAAGTATTTTATGCGCGATGATTATAATGCTATTTGAAATGGAACGTTTAATTATGAAGTTATCTGAAAGTTGTATTGAAGCTTTTGGTACCTAGATAGGTTTCTATTTAAATCTACCGTTATTAGGTATTTTCAGTATGCATGCATTTATATGATATATTGAATTAAGTCAAGGAAGGTGTAGTTTGTTACGTACATATGTAAATAAAGGATCTAATTACTTAGTCTAACAACGATCAACATTTTTGACGCATACCTACTAAGTTTTACTATTGTTAAAATTCCCGCCTATTATAGGTAGATAAACATAAATAGCATTAACATTGGAATAATAAATAATAAACTAATTTATGTTCATTAATTTGATTTCAACTTTGACTTCAGGAGTTCGTAACATTTTTTTATTCTGGAATGCTCGGTGTTATTAAAAAGGTAGAGTATCTAATGTACCTACTGGGTTTATAAGTATTATCATGTTTTCCTTAAAATCTTCGAATCGATTTTGCTTCCACATGTATTTCTGGAACCGAATTCTGCTAACCAATCACTTCACCATAATAATGGTTGAAACCATTAACTACCTACCATTGAGTGATGTTGGTGAAAGTTTTCAACCCTCGACAATTATGTATCTTTTTACACGCGTATCTGTAGTTTTTTTTATCAAATGACACGTTTTTCTGATGCTATTACTCCTTTAATGAATTTATGACCGAGAAATTGTAGATATAAACATTGACATTTATTTATCAATTTTTTTTATTGATTGTATTATTATTACTATTTTTATTTGTCTGAGAATGTTTTTTATTATCTTTTAAGAATTAGATTTGTGAATTATTGTCAATTTTAGTACCTTGCACGCCCAATAGGGCAGAATACATTGTGACATCTATTACTTATAACAACTTTTATAACATGTATTACATGTATTAAATGAATTTTGAATGTAGCCAATTAAAGTTTTGCTATAATGTATCATCCTGGGGTGTAAGGACTCCAACATCTCGTCTCCCAAGCCAACCTAACCTGCTCGAGGTACACCCTGCTAGATAACGAACTAGGCTCCGGTGGAAAATATCAAACCATCTTCATCATTTGGTATCGCATTTATTTTACAATTATTCTAAATTACTTGACACTGGCAGAAAACTGTCCAACCTGATCAGGTTGGACAGTTTTCTGCCAGTGTCAAGTCAAGCCAAATGATGAAGATGGTTTGATATTTTCCACCGGAGCCTAGTTCGTTATCTAGCAGGGTGTACCTCGAGCAGGTTAGGTTGGCTTGGGAGACGAGATGTTGGAGTCCTTACACCCCAGGATGATACATTATAGCAAAACTTTAATTGGTTAAATTCAAAATTCATTTATTGCATGTAAATACATGAAAATACATGATTCTTTGTTAATGGCAAATGTGTGATCAGTGATCACTGATCACACATTTGCCATTAACAAAGAATCATCATCACCATGTTTCATCCTGAGACGATAGGTCCGTAAAATTGCACTTTTCCATAATTTTATATAAGAAGCAACAAAAATACTTCCAACCCGCCAAAACACGAAAATCGAATAGAAAAAAATATGGCTGCTGATACAATGGCGCCATTCATATGTTTTGACCAACTACTAGAGACATCTTTCGGTCATTCGCGTAACCATGTAGTGCGTTGTGTGTACTGTTTATTTCAATTGTATCAATCCTCCTCCACTCCCTATCTATACTACGATACTATTATAATGGTGACGCGATTTATTTCGTGGAAAAAGGGCCCTGCACGAAACCTAAAAATGTTGACGACGACTGTTAAATTAATTAACATACCTACCGACCAGCATAATTACCTATTGTATTTATTTTCATGGGCATTTTCAATTGTGCTTTGGTTGAAGTGTGACGTCAAGAGACAAGGTCAGATTAGGTATATTCAAGAAAAGGTAAAACGTAAGTACCTAAAGAAGTTTTTTATTTGAAAAATCTTTAAAAACTGCCTCTGGCAAATTTGATCAAAATTTAAAAAGGAGGAGGTTCTTAATTCGTCTGTGTTTTGAATTCAGAAAATTACTATAAAATTAAACAGAATACTATAAGTACCTATCTAGATATGTACATATCTATACTAATATTATAAGGAGGAAAGGTTTGATTTTTTGTTTGTTTGTTTGTAATGAATAGGCTCCGAAACTACTGGACCGATTTGAAAAATTCTTTCACCGTTGGGAAGCTACACTATCGCCGGTGAACAAAAGCTATATTATATTTTAAAAAAAGTTAGGGATCCGTACTAAAACCGGGCGAAGCCGGGAAGGTCCGCTAGTGGTTAGGTACTAAATATAGTTTAGTTTATTCATGAATGCGAATGTAGGTACCTATGTAGTATAAAATTCTGTTCCAAACTCAAACTCAATAGCATTTAATTCTTTAGGCTTACAAAATAAGCACTTAGAAAAGTCAAATTTTATACTGACGACGACCGATGTGGCGCGGTGGGCGAAGGTCTGCCTGCGACACAGGAGGTTGCGGGTTCGATTCCCGCCTCGGAACAATTGTGTGTACGATCTGCAGATATTTGTTCCGGGTGTTCTGGTCGTTTTCTATGTATAATAAAAAAAAAATCTATCTATGTAATGTATTGTATTATGTATATCAGTTATCTAGTACCCATAACACAAGCTCTGCTTACCTTGGGGCTAGATAATGCTGTGTGAATTGCAGCATTAAAAAAATAAAAAAAAAAAAAATGAGAAACCACAAATAATACTATTCATTACCTATTGTATATATTTAGTTTTCTTGTAATATTTTGAATTCTGAATCTACTTAATAACAATAATAATTGTTAAAAGACAAATACTACAATATACCTTCTAACGTGTTTCTTTATTCGCAGTAGGTATTAACAATAATTTATTTTCATACGAACGAAACTGTCAAACATAACCTAAACGTCAAATAATCGGGGAGATAAAACCTTATCTGGCCCTTCAAGTAGCAGGTAACTTTATTGAAAAACCATGAATATTGCTATTCGACGAATAAAGGCTATCTGATTGTTTATCTGACGATTGAAAAATCGGCCCTAAAACCTATTCAATATCGTTCAAATACCTACAGTGCATGGCCATTCCCTGTTTGTATAAGAAGCTAACCACCATAATTAAAACACAACAATAATATTGTTTTTTGCTTGTAGGAAAACAAAAAAATATCTAATGCTAGGAAGTCCCTTTAAAAATCAATTTGACATACATAACGCAGTTGAGAGATTACATAATAACGTACATGATATTTTTCCTCAGCCCACAAAATAAAACAAAATGAACATAGTACTCAACCAGGAACTTTTGGCCCGTTTTGTGGATTTCAAAAAAGACATGGGCGATCTGAACAAAGACCCGGTAAAGGTCTTTAAACCACTTCAGCAATGGCAGGTCAGTTTAATTTTTATAATCAATCAATAGAAACAAATTAGAACTAGTATTTACAATTGAAACGATTGAGCTATGCAGATACCAGAGACGGATGCAAGTTGCAAAGCATTTACAGTTGAACCATATCAATACCAGTCGGCAGCCATTGTTTACATATTTTTTATTATAAATAAATGATTTTTATTGTTATCATTTAGTTACTAGTTTCTGCCCGCGAGTTCTATAATAGGTTATTTATATCGCATGGCAAATTAATTATAGTTTTTTTTTCACTCTTGACCTATGAACTACCTGTACTAAGTAGGTACGCAAAGATTAGCCCGAACCGTTCAGTAATTTGTAGACAGAGTTTGTTCGCAACATTCTGCAGTTAGCCCAATTGTTTCAATTCTAAATACTAGTTCTTATTTGACAGTGTTATTTACGAATGTGATTTGAATTCGTCAAAATTACGATAGCTTTTATTGTAAAATATACGTTATATACCTAAGTAGAGTCTGTGCAAAAAAGTCTCTTAGGAATGGATGGCGCGCGTGTGCCAATGTACTACTTTTGTTGCGTTAATAGGTATGTTAGTTCACAGTTTCGCCACGACGACGGTTCTCTTTTTGCACAGACTCTAGAGAGGCTCTAGACAAACGGACTGCATTTTTGTTGCAGTCGTCGTGCAGTCGTTCACACGACTACACGCCGACTGCAATTGAACTGCGATCGGACTGCGCGGTTGGTATGCAGTTCTATTGCAGTCGTGTCAACTGTATTCAAACTGCAATTTGCAATTGAAATGCAGTCCGTCTGTTTAGAGCCTAACTTATATATTTTTTTATATATTTAAACCTGCAGATTTAAACTATAGAAGAATTATCACTCTGTGTGCGTAAGCCCAAAACTAAATGTAAATTTAGTCTTTGAGCCGGATTGGGTAAAGTTCAATGTTTCCCCTGTAGATGGAGCTAACAGCGCTAGAGTCCGTAGGAAGTTACAAAGATTTTCGACTATTTTTTGATCTCGTGGCTCAGTTGGTTCGAGCGTCCCTGTACAGAGCAAGGGTCATGAGTTCACGTCCCATAGAAATCAAATTTTATTTATTTTATAATTTTGGGATAATTAACAGCTAGGTAACTAAATACATATAATATAAAAAAAAAACAATAAACATAGTGTGTAACTAACGGCATTAGTTTCCACAGGTAAAAGAAAAAAAATACAAAGTTGTCTTTTTCCTTATTCGACAAACAGTCGAATAAGGAAAAAGACAGTACATTTGGTTGAAAATAAAACGATTTCATAAGTCTTCTATGATTGAAACCCTGTATCTAGGTAACCTAGACACCTACATAGTGCATTCGTTATGTGGGTAAGTGATTAATAATTAATTGATTACAGGTTGATGAGATCCTGCTCATCAGGGAAATCAGCAAGGATCTCCAGAAGAAAAAAGATGAAGATACCCTGAAAGCAAAGGTACACACTACGTAGGTAGTGTAGTAGTAACTACCTACCATAGAGTTAGACATAACTCTATGACCTCCAAAAAATTAGTCACTAAAGACCATTTTCCTTTACTGCCCCGTCCAAAAATTCGGATTTAGATCCATATAAAGGCATAAGAAAGTCTTTATAGGCCTAATTTTTTTTACTTTATAGGTCTATACCGTAGGTACCACGGGTAGGTACCTACTTGAAAAAGTTCATATGTATGTAATGTGTCTCCGCCTGAACTTATTGCGATGGTTTTATTGTAATGCGTCGTTGAAATATTTTTTGCTTTTAAACTGGCGAAACTGCAAGTTTTTCAACTTGCGCCATCTATTGAGAAAAAGCTTAGGAGAAATACGTACATACGTTTACCCAACCCATCAGTACATCGAGATAATCCAATCGTGTAATTTCAAACACAGTTGAAAGTTGATGATAAAAAATATTTCTTCGATAGTTAAGAGCTAGCCTTAAATTCACGATAAATTAACACAATAAATTCTAAAGTTTGACTAAAAATTTTTAAAATTGTAAACGTACGTATTCACAAAATAACTTTTCCAAGCCTCCTATGATGCATTATGTACTGGCAACGCCATCTATTGACATGAACTAAATTCCGTGTTATTTATTTCAGCAAGCTGCAGAAGAAATCAAGGAAATTAAAGAAGCAGACAAAGAAGTACAGAAAGAAGATGCCTAGTTGTAATTCTAATACTTTTATTGAATAAAAGCATACCTATGTGTTATTTGGTTTAGTTTTGCCTAAGTTCCTAACCTAACCTACGTGCGTCATTTAGTAGGTAGGTAGGTACAGGTAATTAGGATTCTTACTTACGCCTTGGCGTAAGAACCATCTAACTGAACCTGTGTGGATGTCTTTATTGTGTACTAGCTTCGCCCCGCGGCTTCGCTCTCGTGGAAATCTATTTTCAAATATGTAGTTTATAAACCCTCTTTTAAATCACTCTATCTATTAAAAAAACCGCATCAAAATCTGTTCCGTAGTTTTAAAGAGATAAGGATACATAGGGACAGACAGACAGCAGGAAGTGACTTTTATACTATGTAAAGATTAATTATAATTAAGTAGGTGTAGGTTTTGTTTGGTCTTGCTTAAATTATGGGCCTATCCGTCACTAGTCTGTTTGTCTTAAAGCCAGACAAATAACTTAGTATTCTGGATGATAATTTGAACATGCTAACAGTGAATAGTAATAACAATTAAGCATAAAAAAGTAGGTATATTTAACAGATACATGTTGCATTCTTAATCCTTATACTAAACTTAAAGCCTTCTCTATGAATTATCTGTCAGTACATCTTCATCATCATCCTCTGGTTCAGCCAAATCTGGATGTACCACTCGTATATGCAGATTCAGGTTTATTTTTACAATAAAGCTTTTCCCACAAGTCGTACATTTATAAGGCCTTTTAATATCATCTTCATGCATAGTCGGGTGAGCCCGAGTCATGTGCGTTCTTAGTAGAGAAGAATGCAATGTTCGGTCACATTGGTTGCATTTCACGAGGCAGTCGATTGGCTGGCCTTCGTGGGTCTGACGATGTTTCTCCATCGTAATCTTAGATACAAAGAGTTTCTGACAGAGATCGCATTTGAAGTTCTTGACTTTTGTATGCTTCTTCATGTGGTTTTTGAGACAGTTTTTAGTGGGCAACATGTCATCACACTTCGAGCATTTGAATTTTTTTATGTCGTTATGTAGCTGCATGTGGAGTTTTAGATAGGCTTGGCCGGTGAAACTTTTCTCGCAGATCTCACAGTTGATGGTACTTGTGGCGGAGTGCGTTTGCATGTGGCTCTTTAGGAACTGAGCGGCAACAAAACTGCGGTCACATATCTCGCATATGAACTTTTTTGACGTGTTCCCTTCGTGTTTGCTCTTGTGGATATCGAGATGGTATTGAGAATTGACTTTAACATGGCACTGGTCGCACTTAAACTTGCGGCGTTTCTTCATGCCTGATTTGGCTGCTGGCGCTGGCTCGGGCTCCATGGGCAGCTCTTCCTTCTCCCCGCCGTGGAACTTCTTGTGCAGCATCAGATACTCCAGACCCTCGAACGTCATATCACAGACATCGCATCGGTACCGCTTCAGGATTCTATCCGTGTCTCCGTTGTATTGCTCAGCCATTTTCTCGTGTTTTACTGATCCTTTGTCGCTAGACGCCGGTTCCATCATACTCTTCATCCAGTGGTCCTGAATTCCTACTCCCGATTTACTCTCCATCGGGGACGCTTACGGACGCATCTTGTTATGCTGCTAATTATTCGTTTTTGGCGCCGAGGAACACTAGATCGTGTTGAAAAACGATCCGTTCTATGTTGTAAACACTAATCTAACATTGTTTACGCGTTTTGTAGACGAATTTCAGGCGATAATTATCCGGCTAACACAAAGGGAGCCTTGTTACGCTACCATAAATTCCAAAAGAGAAGCGAAGCGCGTTGGTTTTTTTCGGGCGGTTCATTGACATGACAGTGTTTTTTTTATTCCGTTCCGTTTTTGTTGACATGTGTATTGTTGCCAGATAACATTACAATTTCTACCAAATTCTACTACACCTGATAAACTTGCATTAGTGGCTAGTGTGAAGCCTCTTTTCTCTGTCAATGATAATTAAAAAAATAACAGCCAATAATATTTGAGCTTAGTTTGAGGTCTAGAAAATATTGTAAGTACTCTTTGCTCTTTGGTTGGTTTGTCTATTTATTTTGTCTACTCTGCTCATCTGCTGCTGATATTTGACCTTGGTCTTTGTTTTGTTGTTCTTGGGTGAGTGAATCTTTGATTTTGTTTTGGACGGGAGGGAAATGTTTATTTTGATGAAAAACTAATTTTATGTGAATATTTAAGTGTTTGTCAAACATCTAAACTTGAATAGGTACTCTTTCATCACGGCGTGAATGGAGCGGAGGAGCAGTCCTGCAATGCCGGTACATCAGGATCAAACTCTTCAAGCAGATACAAGATTGCATCCAGCATTCACGGTAGGTCACCTTCCTAAAATTGACTTAACTCTTTGCACGGTACTATAGTTTTGATTTTAGACACTACACTCGACTAGACTGTAGCTGCATTTATTTTTTGCGTTGTAGGTATATTGGGTTGTATGAAATATTTTTGTAAACCTTAGGGCACATCGTAGTAAGTAGGTATTGTATTCTCTTTGGGCCATGAAAACAAAACTTTGAAGGTCAAGATCCTTTGCTTGATTGCAATAACGTGTTTTTAAAAACACAGCGACAAAGAGTGGTCAAAAAATTATTTATTTTTTAGTTAATTGCTCTATATCTAATATCAAGAAAAAAATGCCTTCCATGTGTTTGAAATATATTTTAGCTTTTTGTAGATTTTTCAAAGTCAGAATGAGATATGTGGGTACAATTTTACAAACCCGTTGGTTTAATTCAACTCAATTCCAAAAAAGACTTATAGGTAGCTTCTACACAAACATTCTGAAAACTTGTGGTTAACATAAGGCACACTTTGTCGAGGAAAATCCACTGCATCACATCGCGCATAATTGTTCTAGAATTGGGCTAGATGTTCTCAGGGGCTGTGCATAAGTTAGGATTAGGATGCAGTGCTCTAAAGATGACCAGAATTATAACTAGGATACTCTATGACCAGGATCAAACATTCTGAAAACTTGTGGTTAACATAAGACACACTTTGTCGAGGAAAATCCACTGCATCACATCGCGCATAATTGTTCTAGAATTGGGCTAGATGTTCTCAGGGGCTGTGCATAAGTTAGGATTAGGATGCAGTGCTCTAAAGATGACCAGAATTATAACTAGGATACTCTATGACCAGGATTGTAACTAGGTAGCTTTTGCCCGGGAGAAGCTTTAATTTATAGGAATAAATGTAACCATAAGTCACTCAGGGCTGGAGCTACATCATCGATGATATGCACAATTAGGAATATATTAAAAACAATTACAGCGGATTTCGGTTATAGAAATGGCGGAGAGACCACTTTATATTGTCGCTATAGCCAAAGGAAACAGTCTTGTATATTAGTTATACATGGGTGGTTATTGAAAAAAAGTGTTATACTTAGTGTTTATTTATTTATTGCATAGAAACACATACATTGTCACATAATATTAGCTTAGAGGTACATGTACCCTTGTAAGGGTGCAGGTTTTTCAGTTTGTGCACTGTTTTAAGTTTAGTTTCTTGTGCATGGTGTGAGGTATATTCTCTTCATTAACACTTTGACTGCGATATTTTTTTTAACCTAAAGAAATCGTGCTGCCGCTCTACACAGCGGTTGTGTTGCGCCGCACATGCGTTTCGTTCGAAAAATATTACGGCTGTGCTGAGTCACACAGATCTGTATTTTCTCAGCCTCTGCGCTAGTGTGGATTTACGCATATTAGTCACTTGTAGAAAACACATACCGTATGATTTCAGCAATCAAAGTGTTAAGAAACACTGGAAATTGCTGTAACTGCTGTTTCATAAGATTAATTTCGTACACATGCTAAGTAATCCTACATACAAACAAAGTCAATAGCATTTATTTCTTTAGGTTTAAAAATAAGGACTTAGACAAGTCATATTTTATACCATAAATTATTATCGAATAAAAATATGTTACTGTTCTCTTCAATTTTTTGTCCACTAGTTGGAGAAGTGAAAAAGAAACCACTAGTATGTTCATACGTCTAATACACGATAATTTGCATATTTTTTATAAGTCTTAATATAATGTGATTCAATACATGTCAATATATAAGTAAACGTTAAAGTTATACACAACATTAAATTTCTTACATACTATTGTTGCTGCGTTTGACCATCTGTAAATGTAAACAAAGGATAAGAATGCTGAATAGTTTTATGAATGAGTCTTTGTGCCTTTACCTGCCGACACAGTCGCAATATCCCTAAGGGATTTCTAGGAAGCAGTCGCAAACGGTTCATATAAAAAAGTCGCTATCTCTACCCGAAATTGTCGCTATATCCGAAGTTGCTATTGCCGATTGAATGTCATACGAAAGTATGCTTTAAATTCAAGGGACGTAAGTTTGACATCGCTATATCAAAATGTTGCTATAAATGCAACATCATTTTTGACATCATACAAGGAATTTTACTAGTAACTGATATTATTACTTTCAATAATCACACAAACACACACACCCTCACACATGGATATACAGAAACACACAAAATCAGACAATTACAATTTACAATCAAGAATATACATCATCATCAAAAGTGGTTACATTACAAAGTGTTTCGTGGTATTATTGACGCGCCTGATTTGCTGAATGAGTCACTTCGACTCTATGTACCCGAAAACTACCTGCGGAGCAGGAAACATAGGCTCTTTGCTCCGCCTCCCTGCCGCACGGTCGTGCGAGCCCGCTCTCCCATACCTAGGACCCTCGAAGCCCTAAACAGACTCCTGGTGGCCTTTCCGGATACCGACATTTTTGCGGACGAGTGGAGAAGTCTGATGCTTACATGTTTAGCTTTTTGTGAATGTAATTTTTGATAATGTTTACCTATTATATAATTTTGTTTACCTATTTTTGACTCAGCTATATCTAATTTCTAATTTTATAATTCATAATTAATTTATTGTTTGTGAATCAGATAATTTAGTTTTTATATTTTTTTATGTTGACTATAATAACTTGAAACTATAGTATAATATTTTCTATCATAACTTCAGATTGATTATTATTTAATTGTATAACTACAGTTCTAACCTTAATCTAACTATATTTTAGATTAACAGTCTGTAATTAGTATAATTGGCCTACGGCCGTTCTGATTACGTAAATAAATAAATAGAAATAAATTACAACCGACGTCATTATTCGTCTGTTATTAATGAAATCCACTGTAATTACTACTTTCACTTTTGCACATGTAAAGGACTATGCATAGGTATCTCCCGTAAATAAAATATTTTATAAAACAAAACAATCCTTCAGCACTTGAAATCCACTTAAAATATTAGTTATAGAGAAATTGTGAACGTAAAAATACATTCCCGCCATACTTACGCCACTTAAAAATGCAGTCAAGTGTGTGCCCAAAGAAACAAATTGAATATGTGACTATGACCCTACTTGGCAACCCACTGTATTGAACAGAAGAATACAAAAATTTAACTTTAGATAACCAGAGCTGCTGTCTGATTTTTATCATTTAAACAACAATAGCCTTAGTCTGGATTCTTGATTGTTTCTATCAAATTTATACCTACTGTCATTACTACAAACTGCACTTCTTAAAATTTCCAGGCTAGTAAAACACGTAAATGATAATGCGTACTGGCTAACGGCCCCGGCTTCGCACGATTTTTGATATTATATACATATAAACCTTCCTCTTGAATCACTCTATCCATTTAATAAAACATCAAAATCTATTGCATAGGTAGTTTAAAAGATCTAAACATACATATGTAGGTATATTAGAATACCCATAACTCGAAGCTTTGCTTAGGTTGAGGCTGATGATGCAGTGTGATCTTCCAGCATTATTTTTATACTTTTCAGGATCAGCAAATTATGGATTCTATAGATGATGATGAAGAGTATATCTGCTGCACTTTAGAATTTGATAATGAACTTGATCATTTGTCTCATATGATCACCCATATTGCCGAAAATATTATAACTTTACAGAGGTACTAATTTCAAAACTTTTATATACTAACTTTCTCTAAAAGTACTATGTATACAGGGTGGCTTTTTGATATGGGAGTGGATGGCCAAATCCGAAACTATGTAAGTAATGTAGAGAAAAGTCGCGAAAGGAGCAGTGTCGAGAGCTCAATTTATGAGAAAATAAAAACGGCACAGGTTACTTACTGTTTTTTAAGGAATTTTTCATTAATTTCTATGGAATTGATTAGGAATTAATATATGTTTTAACGAGGATAAATACAGGCCACATCCTGGCTAGCAGCAAGCATACCAGTTGTTCTAAAAGATTATATAGGTACAATTTTCACATTATTGCTTAGTACATAACATATTCAGCTCAAATTGTAAAAAAAATACTTTTCCTAATGCATTTCTTTGCAAAGATATATCCTTATCAGCAACTGAATCCGTCAGTGCAAAAAAAGAGACATATTTTTTTGAAAATTCATTCATTTCTATATCCTAAAAATGTAAGTAGAAGAAATCTACATCATATCGTTTTCTCATAAATAGAGGTCATGACTCCTTTCACGACTTTTCTCCAACTCCTATGGTTTCTGATTTTGCCATTCACTTCCCATCTCAAAATGCCACCCTGTATAGGTGTACTTTATGCATATAAATTCTGCATTAACTATAAAGTTAATTACTATCTGAGCTATACCACTCAGTAACTAATAAATCAAGTTATTTTAACCAGGTTAGACCTACGTATATACCATATTAACCCTAAGTAGGCATTATTATATCTATACCTTCTTGATAATTCCTTGCATGGCTTTTCAAATCCATATACTCTGTTAACTAATAATAATTTATTTTTATTTTCTTCAGTATGGTTCTCTTAAATTAGAAACAAAATAAAGCCATTTAGTTTATATACTAGATCGAACCCGTATTGTGAAGACTGGTGCCTGATGTAGGTTTAGAAAAACCTGTATTATAGGTCACCAGGGCTTCACTCTATGGACCCGTACAGTACCCGTGATTACAGTAGGTACCTGTCTTAATAGACTTAATGTATTCGAGATACAGTTAAAATGAATATAATAAAAGTTTAATGATCTTATAGCTAACTTCTTATAGCTAACCTGTGGTGCAGCGACAAACGTTCAATCTGCAGATTTATGTTCTGGGTGTTTTCAATGTAAAAAGTATCTATATATACTATATATTGCACGCATAAAAATATATGTGTCAAAAGGTTTATAAACCTTCTTCTTGAATCACTTTCTATTTAAAAAAAACGCATCCAATCCGTCGCGTAGTTTTAAAGATCTAAGCATACAGGACAGACAAACAGCGGGAAGCGACTTTGTTTTATACTATGTATGTATGTAGTGATGTAATGTATATCGCTTTAGGGCTAGATGATGCTTATTTCAGACCTGCTTTATTATTTATTTATACATAATATTAAAACAAACAAGCTAAAGAGAATTTTCAAGTGTCTGGACAATTAGAACAATTGTTTGTATGATCTGCAGATACTTGTTCCGGGTGTTCTGGTCGTTTTCTATGTATAATAAAAAAAAAAACTATCTATGCAATGTATTGTATTATGTATCTCAGTTATCTAGCACCCATAACACAAGCTCTGCTTACCATGGGGCTAGATAATGCTGTGTGAATTGTCCAGCATTATTATTATTTATTTACTTAAAGCCGCCACACACAGAAACCGTGGCCGGGCCGGAGGCGAAAGCGTGCAGGTTGTTTCATACAAATTTACCTCCACTGGGCCGGTGGAGTATGTGTAGTCTTTCTTATAATTCCTATGATACAACCCGCACGCCACTCCGCGAAGCCTGTGAAGATCCCAGGAGTATTCTGCGCTTCTGGGCGGAGTTAGGCTGGTTGAACTAGCAAACACTACGTACAAAGGATCAATCTAAGTGCGGAAACGAGAGTACAACTGACGACCGATGTGGCGCGGTGGGCGAAGGTCCGCCTGCGACGCAGGAGGTTGCGGGTTCGATTTCCGCCTCGGAACAATTGTGTGTACGATCTGCAGATATTTGTTCCGGGTGTTCTGGTCGTTTTCTATGTATAATAAAAAATATCTATCTATGTTGTATTATGTATATCAGTTATCTAGTACCTATAACACAAGCTCTGCTTACCATGGGGCTAGATAATGCTGTGTGAATTGTCCAGCATTAAAAAATAACTACCATACCAAGCCTTCGCCTCCGGCCCGGCCATGGTTTCTGCGTGTGGCGACTTTTAAACACGAGTTTTTTTTTCCAGGGTGCAATGTGACTACTGTAACTATTCGTTTAATAACTACAATGGTTTAGTTAAACATCTGCCAAAGCACCGGGGGTTTAATTGTTACTACTGTCAGCAACATATACCCAAATGGTGGCAACTGGTAAGATTATTTCTGCTATTTTCTTAGAACAATTGTGTGTACGATCTGTAGATATTTGTTCTGGGTGTTCTGGTTGTTTTCTATGTATAATACAAAATATATATCTATGTAATGTATTGTATTATGTATATCAGTTATCTAGTAGCCATAACACAAGCTCTGCTTAGGTTAGGGCTAGATGATCCATGAATTATGTGTGAATTGTCCAACATTATTTATTTACTAGGTATACTATATTTTCCTCAAACGCTTTGACTCTGTTGTAAATAGTAGATCGCCAAGATGACCTACGAGAAGCAAGCTCCTCCCAACACCCCGGGTCAGTATCGCATCGAGGCAATGGACGCAAGACGCCAGATACGTAAACAGAGACCTAAGCCCTACACGTATACATATAACTCATCGGGCCAACTCTACTGCCATACGTGCCGTAGGGTATTCAAGACCAAGTTCGGTCTAGCGAGCCATATTAGAGCTCATGATAGAAAAAATCCGTGATTACTTAGGGTAGCCGTCATCGAAATCGATGAGGAGGCCTAGATTTATATATATATATATACTATATTATTGTAAAGTTTCATTAAAATCGATTCTGTACTTTTTACGTGAAAGAGTAACAAACATCCATCCATACTTAGAAACTTTCGCGTTTTTAATATTAGTAGGATTCCCATAACACAAGCTCTACCCTCTTGGGGGAACAGCATACTCTTGTGGGGATTTGCCAATATTAAGTTATTTAAATCAATAAGTCAATTTATTAAATTCTTTTAATTTCAGGTGAAGCATGTGATGTACGAGCATAATCACAGAATTAAACATGTGAATAAATCTAGATCAAATAATCAACAGAACAAGTAAGTAATAAATAATAATTGTGTTTTTTGTAATAATAATCATTTATTCCATAGAAAAGTATGAGATCTTGTTTAACTTATTCTACGGACCATAGTAATATTTACCTTAAAACTATCATATATAAAATATTAAAAGTAATAATATAATAATAGTAATGTAGGGTAGAATAGAGAGACAAAGCTACTCCGCTTTTATAATATTTATAATGGATTATCATCATCCTATGACAGTCCACTGTTGGACATAGGCCTCCCCCAATGAGCGCCATAGCGCCCTGTCTTCAGCTTGACGCATCCAGCATCTGCCTGCAGTCTTTCGCAGGTCAATCATCCCACATGGTCGGAGGGCGTCCTACACTAATTTTACCTGGTCTCCTGGTCTCCACTCCACTCCACTCAAGAACACGTTTGCCCCAGCGGCCGTCTGTTCTTCGCGAGATATGGCCGGCCCACTGCCACTTCAGCTTGCTAATTCTTAGAGCTGTCGATAACTTTTGTTCTCTGTCGGATGTATTCGTTACGAATCTTATCCTTCAGAGAAACTCCGAGCATAGCTCTTTCCATAGCTCGCTGTTAGTTAATAACCAAAAGGGATAGAGATACGAGTATCAGATTAAAAAATTGAGCTTTAAACGCTCAGCATGAATACGATTGTACATAACTCAATTTCGCCAAAAAATTTGTTACAATGTTTTTCCTTGCAGGTGTCGATAATGGATGTTTGTGATCAATTCTTGTATTTTGTGCACATGAGAGTAAACGTCGATTTTGCTCATTCATATGTCGGGGGAGTGATAGTGGTAAAATATATACATTAAATATAGCAGAAAATATATCTTTCCAGGTTCCAAAGAAGAGGAACGGAAGTTCACAATAACAACAAAAAACGTCTTAGAAGAAAATTTAAAAAGAAATTTAGAATGCAAGTTAACAAAGGGAATTTAGTCACATGTCACATTAAAACTGAACCAGGAAATTACACACCGTTCGTTTCAACCATCAAAACGGAGCCGTATGTCAAAAGTGAACCAAATTTTTCCGCAAACGTCAAAATTGAACCAATCTTCAATTCACGCATCATCAAAACTGAGCCAACGTTTGATTATTATTAAGTGTTCCATTTCGTAACACAACACGTAACAATTAGATCAAATTATTGTTAAACTTATGCGACCAGAACACATACAAGTACTATTTTAACGGGTATATATCGCGTATTTAGTTCGCATATTTACCTATTTTCCCGAAAGTTTAACAGGTTTTCATACTGTCGTGCTCACGGGATGACTACCCGATACCCGCGATAAATACCCATTAAAATAAAATACCCGTTAACCGCGATATAGTATAATACCCTAATAATACCCATCAAAAAAGTACTTGTAGTTAACAAATTATTGGTTGCAAAAATTGGACCAACCTGGCAAACGCAAGAAAAATTGCTCAGCTTAATTTCTTAATTTTAACCGTATTAATATTTCGATAAATGTTTTAATATTAGTGCACACTGTGTTTTTATGGTGATAATATAAAGTGAAAAATAGCTCAGCTTCATTTCTTAATTTTAACCATATAAATATTTTGATTTTAGGGCACACTGTGTTTTTATGATGATAATATTTCAAGGGAAATTTGTGTAACTTTAATCAATATTGTAAAGATTGTCATTAAGTATTTTTGTAAAAGAAATTTGCTTATTTTCCAAAGATTTAGAGAAGTATTTTATCTATAAGGCATACTATGTTTTTCTGATAATAATATTTGTAGAAAAAGTTGAGGTAAGCATAGGTAAGTCAATATTCGAAGGAATGTCATTCAATATGTATTTTGATAAATAGAAATTTGCTTATTCCCAAAGATTTAGATAAGTATTTTAACTTTAAGGCATATTATTAGCTCTAGTTGTAAGCGAAATAAATACAAATACAAACAAAAGATTTTTGCATAAATGCAATTTACATAAGTTTAAATATATTTTTAAGGCACAAAGGGTATCGTTTTTTAAAATGTTAAGTTATTGTAAGATTTCTTTAAAGAAAATGTAAATAATATTGTCAGCAAAAAATTATAAAAACAGATCTAATGGCAGCAAAAAAAACTAAGTTGGCCAGCAAGTTTTATGGCCTGTGAACTTCTAGATGACGTTCTAGACTTGTACAATCCGGTGGTCTAAACTTACAGTCTATTACTTTATTAGCTACTGTGCAACAAACATAATGCATAATTATTTCATTGCTCAAAGATTAATCCATGTGATATAAAACGAAAAATTACAACTAGTATTTATTTACACATAAATAACATCAATTTCCTAGAAATCTAAGCCGTGTTCAGAAAGTAGTTACCAGTAGGGGTCCTAGCTAATACTGTGTTGCTTCCTACGGCAGGGTTCTCCTCCACCTGATGGACTGTATACATAGGCGTTTATTCTGGAAAGGCTCTTGACGCCGATTTGCTGGTCTTACTCCTACTTGAAGACTGGCTGACTACTGACTACCATTTCCATACAAATCGGCGCCGTTTATATTTACAATTTTGGTCCCTCCAGCGTATAGTGGTACGGCGACTTTTTACCAACTATTATTTTTAGTAAACAATTAAACAATGCGAAAGCTAATGTAAGGACGGGGATACATAAAATTCCCTCTCGAAAGGGTTACAAAGAGGACAATGAGATCTTCAGCTCCCGGCTCCGTCCGTCACAGCCATCTTGAAGTATATTATATATTTTATTGTATATTTATTTCATGAAATAGATAGATAATTCTTTATTGCACACTAAAATGACAATGTAAAATAAAAACTTGAAAAAACTAGATACAATTGGCGGTCTTATCGTTCAAGAGCGATCTCTACCAGACAACCATGGATGGATAAGATCGTGGACAGTACCAGGGGATCTGTGTGCAAGAAAGTGTATAAAGGTGTTATCATATACGTATAATTGTGATTTCAATGTATTTCTACAGTTAAGTGTGCAATGTCAGATTTACAATGTGTGTGTATGTGATGAAATTAAAATTGCAGAGATATATTTGAAATATTTTTTTTTGTAAAATAATGAAAGTTGATTTAAACAAAAATAAAAAATATATTAATAAATGAAAAACTTAAAGATAACGAATGACACGGACTATATAAATTTTTTGAATGGCAATGTTGTTCGTTGATCAAAATATTTCCTTAAATACGAAGAATTATTAGAAGTGGAACAGGATTATATTTTCATCTTACCGATTTTAAAATCCCGCTGCTGAAGTAACAATACTGCTGACAAAATGATTTTGCTGAACAAATAGCTTTCTTGCTGACAGAATGTCTACTAAATAACTTATGTGTGTACTTACCTACTTCAATTTGTGTACTGTATAGTTTAAGTAATTATTGTTATAATTTAAGTCGAAATAAGTCCACAGCTGGACAAAGTTTCTTGTATGTCCAACAGTAAAGTACATTAAATTTTTAAAGTAGTAGAATAATTTGCTTTTATTATTTTGAAATATAATTTTTTTGTTACCTATCCTGATCCTGCCCTGCATATATTGACTTTTCCTTTGAAAAAGGTATTTTAAAAATAAATGAAGTACCTATTCTTCATCTCACTCTGCAAACAAAAGCGGGTCGTGGACTCCAACGGTTGCGTTTGGTTTATATGAACATACTAGTGGTTTCTTTTTCATTTCTTCCACTAGTGGACAAAAAATTGAAATGAACATTAAAATTTTTGTCTTTTGGTATTAATCCTTATCAAAATAAATAAATAAATAATCATTACTGTTTTAATACCTTTAATTATCTATAACTTTTTGCATTATTCCATTCGAAAGATATCAGAGTTCAAAATGTAAGTATCAGAAACTAGCTGTTCTCCGCTGTTTCACCCGTGGTTAATTCGAATTTCACATCTCTTAGGTCTAAAGAGCTATTTTTTCCCGTTCAGTATTTTTGGTGAATGGGAACCTCATCCTTTTTTGAAGTCGGATAAAAGTAGTAGGTATAGGTAAGGTAAAAAAAACATGTAAGTATACATGTTTGCTTGCAAATCATTGATCAAAGTCTTACGTAGATATTAATCTCTTTGCATCGAAGATTCAAAACAACCGCGCTCGATTCGTTCATACCATGAATGTCTCCGTGGTTCATACATAAACGATGACAAAATAATGCAATTATCGATTTTTTTTACCTGACTGTTTGATTGATCCTGATCGATCGGTTTTGATCGAAACAGTAGGTAAATGTCATTTTGTTTGTCTTGTCAGGTCAGTCATCAGTCAGTCAGTTGTCATTTGTCAGTCAGCGCTGAAGCTGAAATGGAAATGGTGTTGGGATTGGGACTGGACATGGACGTTCGGCTATTTTCACGATTTTCCTGTTTACATTAAATTTCCTTATTTCGTTTAGCTTTTCTGATTTCTCTGATATAGGTACCCAGAATATTACATTTTGACTCTAATCGTAAGTTTTTCTCATTAATTATTTGCCAGCAAATACATAAAAAATAGAATCCCTTGATCGAATGACCAAGACGAGCGCTATCTTGATTATAAACTTTCGGGCTTCGACTTCAGGTTAATTAATTTATCTATTTCAGATGTGGCCATTAATTATGCAAATGCTGCGAAGCAATGCAGCTTACTTAACTTTACCAGTAGCTGCTGTGGTCGGAGTTATAGGTTACAATTTGGAGAGCTTACTTTCCGATAAATACACACCATACAATAGTGAGTAATCCAAGTCCTAAGTGATTTAAACCACTTACAAAAATACTTAAAAAAACATAACCCACTACTTCCTTGTAGAAGTAGAGGGTGTGAGCACTATATAAATTAACAGTGCACATGGCTATCATTCAGTCTCTGTTGAGCCTGAATTAGAGACTGACTGTACCTACTGCTTACTTATTTAAATCAACTTTCTCATTTTTGGAACCAAAACCAAACCTCATATTTAGAATTGAGATCAAAAGCACAAGCACCCATCACTACTAAAATATGTGACATCCAACACCCAAGTTTGGGGCCAGAAGAACCCCTAATGAGCGCCACAGCGCCCTGTCTTCAGCTTGCCGCATCCAGCACCTGCCAACAGTCCTTGTGAAATATCCATTAGTATTTCTTTATTTATGTTTCAGAAGCAGTGCAAGACCAGCGACTAGAGAGGTTGATAGATGACGAGAATCTTAAAGACCCTACAAACGTACAAAAGCTTCAATATAAGGAGAATGTACTAGGAAGGAATCTATCACCATCATTAGTAAAGTGATTGTCCAGAGCTGGGTTATTGAAAACAATATTTTTTGTTGTTTGAATTTTACCATGAAGTGTAGAAATAGTCATAAGTTAAATAGCTATGAGAATTTCACAATTGCTATTAAAATATTAGCTAATAGTTTCTGCCAGAAGTTATGTAGGCTTTCTTGAAATAATCTTTTACATTGTTTTGTTATTAGAAGCAATGCTAAAATATTCAGAGATGAACACAGAACAAATGTACTTAAGGAAAATTTTGTAATGTTATTTATTTTGTAAATAGAAAAGGCTGTTATTAAACTAAACATTAAAAGCTAATCTATACTTTATTGTAATCTAATGTGTACAACAACATCAATGCATAGAACAGCTCTCAAAACTGACATGTAGGTATAGTTTGGATCGGTGATTGTATACCTTATCTTACGTACCTACTATGTAGGGTCTTTGGTATAGGTACCAACATAATTTTTTGGGGAATTTTCTATGTCATGTAACATATACATAATATACATAATTACCCTAATTAATAATAACTAAAGAATTTTTGAAAAGAAATTTAATTTGATACTACTTTTCGTTTTTTAACTGAAATTCGTGAAATTCTATCATTTTTTTTACTTTTACACCCGAGAAAATACCTATTAATCTAAGTTTTACACAGATTTTTTACTTTGAATGTTTGTTGCGCAATTTTTTATGTACATATTGTAACAATAATAATTTATTTTTTAAACAAGAATACAGCACAAGGTAATTTGTGGCATTACAGACACAAAAAAATATATAACATCGTTTAGGTTCATTGTGTTACATAATTCTGCATGGAGTTTGTACATATTATGATGATGATTTAAATTTCTTAAATCATGGACGAACGAAATAACTTCCAATTTCTACCATTATTTTCTTTGTGCGATGGAAAGGGCCCTTTATTTGTTACAGCCAATCAAAATTAAGCTTTTCGAGCATGTGAATGAATGATTCTCTTTTGTGAGAGATCTGTGTCAGTTCATTCAAAATTGTTATTAAATAATTGCATGCATTCATTCTTTTTTGCTTTTGGTGCGGTGCATGCATAGAGTAACTTTTATATTGGTGCGTGCGGTGCGTGCGTGCTTGTTGCCTTGCCAGCCCGTCAAAACAAAAGAGAAGAAACTCGTCACAAATATACATTTCAATTTCTTTTTAGCCTACATTATATTAATTTAATTACAAAATGTCCTTAGATAAACTTGCGTGTCTTCCGAGGCTGTTAGCTTTTGGCTGCGGCTGCAGATTACACCCAGCAGCTTTACGTAATGTCCAAAACATTCGTTATAAAAGTGCAACAGCGCGAAAACAGAAAACTGCAAGTTCTGTGTACCGCACCATGAATATATTTGATAGAAATGCGAAGGCTTTGCAGCGGGAACGGTCGGCTCAAAGACCTGATTATCATTTAGCGGAATATATCAAAGAAGAGGTTGGATGGCGGACTGCCGACCGTATTTTAGACATAAAAAAGGTTTTCCATAACGCTGTAGAACTTGGTGAGTTTTTATTATTTTTTAATTACATACGCTCGCTGGATGAATTGAAAATTTAATCTAGATCTTGTCTGGAAGTTACACAATAGAAAACAACTAAACCTTACCTACTTACTTACCATTAAATTTTTAAAATCGAATGAAAATGTCATTACTTATCCTCAAATTCTGGTTTACATCATGAAAACCACTAGAATAATATAACAACAGTAATACATTACCATTTAAATTGGTAGACTTGATCGAGAAATCAAGATATCACACCAACACTCATGAGCATTTTCCATCCATTAAAGTAATTTAAAACGAGATATTTACCATGATTTGAATTGATCAAATCATGGTAAATATCCCATTTTAAATGACTTGAGTATTAATAACCATGATAGTTTAAAAAAATTTCCATCCATTTAAATTTTATGATATCTGTAGTGTACCCATGTCTAATCATCATTCCAGGGCATAATAACGGCTGATGTTTTGTCAGGTGCATCTCGAGGCTACGTCTCCCGCCATCTTCTGCCGGACAGTGTGGAGAGAGTAACCCTGTGTGACACCTCTCAGACTCACCTTGACAAAGCCCTGGTCGGTGATGGGGTGGTGGCAGAACGACGTGTTATGGATGAGGAGAATATTGATGTGAGTTTAAATTGTATGTTGGATTCATTTAAAACGGGATATTTACCATGATTTGATTTTTGAGTTTTTTAATATTTTGACCTGTGTTGTACACACACACACTTACTCGCAGTGCCTTCAGTTATTCGGTGATAATGGCACATTAAACTGTGTTGAAAATTGGAAAAGTTAAAAATCAAATTATGGTAAATAAATGACTTTGTTGTTACATTACTGAATAGTAAATTTTTAATGTCTTTATATTATTTTTTTATAAATTTTAATGTCCTTATGCAAAAAAAAATTCCTTAATCGTTTACATGATGATATAGCATTTTGATATTAAAAATTTATCATCGACATCTTAATTGCCAAAACATGTGTATTTTATTATTTTGTTATAGTTCCCTGAAAACAGTGTAGACTTGATACTGTCATCACTGGTGCTGCACTGGGTGAATGACCTTCCTGGTCTCTTTGATAAAGTCATGCACTGCTTGAAACCTGATGGGGTAAGTTAAAAACGACACACTTTACTACAAAATTGATATTTTGGATTGAGGAGCCCTATTTACACACATCTCTGATAGAGGGAGATTAGTATTTCAGATCTACAGATTACTAGACCGGTCCAATGTTGGACTGGCTAAACACTCTTATCATTAGAGGATGATATACCCATATACCCATAAGCCCAAGTCTGGTAGAATCCCCAATTAACGACTGATGTGTCGCGGAGGGAGGAGGTCCGCCTGCGACGCAGGATGTTGCGGGTTCGATTCCCGCCTTGAAACAGATATTTGTACGCGTTTGTGTTATGGGTGCAAATATTAGTTCCAGGTGTTCTGGGTTCTATGCTAATAAAAAAAATATCCTTTGTATTTTATTGTAACAAGTACATAATATCAGTCATCTCATCTACTAGCCGGCCATATCTCGCGAAGAACCGACAACCGCTGGGGCAAACGTGTTCTAGAGTGGAGACCACGACTCAGTAAACGTAGTGTAGGACGCCCTCCGACCAGGTGGGATGACGACCTGCGAAGGACTGCAGGGAGATGCTGGATGCGGCGAGCTGAAGACAGGGCGCTATGGCGCTCATTAGGGGAGGCCTCCAGCAGTGGACTATAGGCTGATGATGATCTAACACTTCATTTTTCCAGGTGTTCCTATCATGCGTGTACGGCGGAGACACTCTGAGGGAACTCCGGCAGTCCCTACAACTGGCTCAGACAGAGCGCGCGGGCGGCATGGCGCCGCATGTCTCGCCTTTTACCAGCATTAGGGATATAGGAGGCCTGCTCACTGCGTAAGTACACTTATCACTTACATAGTATACAACATAGTCGCTTCCCGCTGTCTGTCTGTCCCTGTGTATCCTGAGATCTTTAAAACTACGCGACAGATTTTTATGCATACTTATCACTTACATAGTATAAAACATAGTCGCTTCCCGCTGTCTGTCTGTCCCTGTGTATGCTGAGATCTTTAAAACTACGCGACAGATTTTTATGCATACTTATCACTACATAGTATAAAACATAGTCGCTTCCCGCTGTCTGTCTGTCCCTGTGTATGTTGAGATCTTTAAAACTACGCGACGGATTTTTATGCATACTTATCACTACATAGTATAAAACATAGTCGCTTCCCGCTGTCTGTCTGTCCCTGTGTATGCCTAGATCTTTAAAACTACGCGACGGATTTTTATGCATACTTATCACTACATAGTATAAAACATAGTCGCTTCCCGCTGTCTGTCTGTCCCTGTGTATGCCTAGATCTTTAAAACTACGCGACGGATTTTTATGCATACTTATCACTACATAGTATAAAACATAGTCGCTTCCCGCTGTCTGTCTGTCCCTGTGTATGCCTAGATCTTTAAAACTACGCGACGGATTTTTATGCATACTTATCACTACATAGTATAAAACATAGTCGCTTCCCGCTGTCTGTCTGTCCCTGTGTATGCCTAGATCTTTAAAACTACGCGACGGATTTTCTTACGGTTTTTATGGATAGAGTGATTCAAGAGGAAGGTTTATAAACCATTTGACACATCGATTTCCTGCGGGCGCAGCTAGTACTCTATACAAGGAATGAATGAAAATATAATAATTCTGATAGAAACAGGTACTGCTAAAGGAAAATATAAAATAAAAATTAAGTTTCTAAGTAGGGGTAGGGTGTATAAAAGAAAACTTAAGTTTCCACGTTGGGGGCAGGGTGTATAAAAGAAAACTTAAGTTTCCAAGTTGGGGGCAGGGTGTATAAAAGAAAACTTAAGTTTCTTAGTAGGGGGCAGGGGGTATAAGAGAAAACTTAAGTTTCCAAGTTGGGGGCAGGGTGTATAAAAGAAAACTTAAGTTTCTTAGTAGGGGGCAGGGGGTATAAGAGAAAACTTAAGTTTCCAAGTTGGGGGCAGGGTGTATAAAAGAAAACTTAAGTTTCTAAGTATCAACACACAACACACGGCTTAAATAGGATAAATACATAATAATATAAAAATATGTGATGATGATGAATCATACATGACTCCATACTTAATACATTGTACCATAATACCTACTTTACAAACATTAGCTATTTAAAAAGTTCGGGAATATTTCCTGTCTTAACATTCAATAGCCAGACCATAATACCTACTTTACAAACATTAGCTATTTAAAAAGTTCGGGAATATTTCCTGTCTTAACATTCAATAGCCAGACCATAATACCTACTTTACAAACATTAGCTATTTAAAAAGTTCGGGAATATTTCCTGTCTTAACATTCAATAGCCAGACCATAATACCTACTTTACAAACATTAGCTATTTAAAAAGTTCGGGAATATTTCCTGTCTTAACATTCAATAGCCAGACCATAATACCTACTTTACAAACATTAGCTATTTAAAAAGTTCGGGAATATTTCCTGTCTTAACATTCAATAGCCAGACCATAATACCTACTTTACAAACATTAGCTATTTAAAAAGTTCGGGAATATTTCCTGTCTTAACATTCAATAGCCAGACCATAATACCTACTTTACAAACATTAGCTATTTAAAAAGTTCGGGAATATTTCCTGTCTTAACATTCAATAGCCAGACCATAATACCTACTTTACAAACATTAGCTATTTAAAAAGTTCGGGAATATTTCCTGTCTTAACATTCAATAGCCAGACCATAATACCTACTTTACAAACATAAGCTATTTAAAAAGTTCGGGAATATTTCCTGTCTTAACATTCAATAGCCAGACCATAATACCTACTTTACAAACATAAGCTATTTAAAAAGTTCGGGAATATTTCCTGTCTTAACATTCAATAGCCAGAGTCTTTAATACAATGTTCCTTTCTCCCTGCCAGAGCCGGCTTCAACCTCCAAACCGTGGACGTAGACTCCATCACCATCTGGTATCCCACAGCGTGGGAAGTGATGCGCGACACGCGGGCCCTAGGCGACAGCAACGCGGCATTCAACCGTCCGCTGCGGCTCAACAAGGACGTGCAGTTCGCAGCCGCTGCGATCTATGACGAGATGTATGGGAAGGTAAGGCTTGCCATACACGGACAGGCTGAATCAGTCAGGATTGACTGCTTCAAGCTGCGACTGTATCGTGAACTACAGACTTGTTCGTACGTACACGAACTGCTCGAGCAGTTCCAACGTTTTCTTTCCATTCCAGTGAAAGGCACCAGAAGATCATATCATCATCATGAGCCTATGATAGTCCACTGCTGGACATAGGCCTCCCCCAATGAGCGCCATAGCGCCCTGTCTTCAGCTTGACGCATCCAGCGTCTACCTGCAGTCTTTCGCAGGTCGTCATCCCACCTGGTCGGAGACACCTACACTACGTTTACCGAGTCGTGGTCTCCACTCAAGAACACTTTAGCCCCAGCGGCAGTCGGTTCTTCGCGAGATATGGCCGGCCCACTGCCACTTCAGCTTGCTAATTCTCAAAGCTATATCGATAACCTTGGTTCTCTGTCGGATGTATTCATTACGAATCCTATCCTTCAGAGAATCTCCGAGCATAGCTCTTTCCATAGCTCGCTGAGCGACTTTGAACTGATGGACCAGCCTTATCGTGAGTGTCAACGTCTCAGCTCCGTAGGTCATAACGTTAAAACTTTGGTTTTCAAGCATCTTTCATTAGTTTCTTATATAACCTAGTAATTCTTATTTACAGGACTTCCCTGAACGCAACTCCCGAGGTGTTCCAGCAACATACCAACTTATAAACTTCCTCGGCTGGAAACCGGACCCGTCCCAGCCCAGAACATTGGAACGGGGCAGCGGAGAGATCTCCCTCAAGGACCTCCACAAGATAGATGAGATTATACAGGAAAAGACTAAAGTGAAGCTTACGGACGAAGATATGAAATGATTAAATGTGTATATATAAAAGAAAGTCGTGTTAGTTACAATATACATAACTCAAGAACGGCTGAACCGATTTGGCTGAAAATTGGTGGAGAGGTAGCTTAGAACCAGGAGTCTAACGTAGGATACTTTATATCATTTAACACTTTGACTGCGATTTTTTTTTCGACCACTGCCATCTTTTTTTAACCAAAAAAATTCGTGCTGCCGCTCTACACAGCGGTTGTGTTGCGCCGCACATGCGTTTCCTTCGAAAAATATTACGCCTGTGCTGAGTCACACAGATCTGTATTTTCTCAGCCGCTGTGCTAGTGTGGATTTACACATTAGTCACTTGTAGAAAACACATACCGTATGATTTCAGCAATCAAAGTGTTAAACCATTTGAAACATAGGTTGCGCCCACGGCTTCGCCCCCGTAGCAAGCTAGTAAATAAATAAATAAACATTTTATAACAGAAAAAGCTTATGTTAAGATTATGTTAGATTCTGTTCTTTTATTTCATGGTTGGCCGCTAACTTAGTTTAAATGTGGGATATAAGTTGTGTTGATAAGCAATGTTTCATGGGATCTAAAAAAATCCTTATTTTGTATACAGTATTAATCAATGAACAAATGCATTTTAAATGCAAGACACAATCTCATCATCAGCCTATATTAGTCCACTGCTGGACATAGGCCTCCCCAAATGAGCGCCATAGCGCCCTGTCTTCAGCTTGATGCATCCAGCATCATCTACCTGCAGTCTTTCGCAGGTCGTCATCCCACATGGAGCTATGCTCGGAGTTTCTCTGAAGGATATTACGCGAGTTCGAACGGCGTGCCCCGAAACTCAACGTCATGTCGGGGTGCAATTCCATGATGGACCGCAGGCCGCAAACTGCAGCTACAGTGCAAGCGACATTAATTTTCAGCACGGCAACAGTGCGACCTGCGGCCGCGGCGCGCAGCGACCGCTGCAGCGCCAGTGGTGTCGTGAACCGTGCTTGGAAATAGAAGCAACCGCGACCGCAGGCAGCACTGCGGTCAACCGCAGCCGCTAGCCGCAATGTCGCCTGCGGTTGCAGTCTGCAGCCCATCTCGGACTTTTACCTCTAAGGTAATTAAAACCAAGAAAAAAAGTAGGTAATTAAAGAAAAGAATAATACTTATTTTAACGGTTGGTATGTGATATTAATATCATAATATTTCTGATTACATGTATTTACATAATAACAACATAGTACTGAATAACATAGTATTGTACTTATTTACTACCCGAACTTAACATCTAGATACTTCGTAATATAACATAATTATGTAATATTAAAATGACTAAACTGACTAGTTTCTGCCCGCGTCCTCGAACGCATTTTACCATGACAAAAACTCACTATATATTATTTCAAATCAAATCTAAGAGTATCTACGATAGATAAGTTAATTAAAATAATTTAGTATTATGTGCACCTACCTATTTTGTTTGTCATCCAACCATTTCAAAATGGCTGACAATCTATCCGTCTATGTTAAAAACTTCTGCCCTGGTACTAGCACCCCTTTCTCGTTAACGTCAGAACCCCTTGTCCAAGTGAGTATATTATGATTGGTTACTGAAATTATAGTACATTTTTGCTACTATTTGATACCTAAATTAAATTAATTATAGTTTGACCAAAACCGCTGTACCGCTCCCTAAGAAAGTGCGGCGAGGTGGGGGCCGAGGAAACAAGAGCAAGAGTACGCGTTGACGGCAGACTGACGGATCGGATCGGGCGATACTTGCCGCTCGCATACCTCAGGCGCGGTACAGCGGTTTTGGTCAAACTATAGTACCTCGATGACCAGTGAATAAACATGAAAGTGGTCAGAAATTCTGATGTCAGGTGGTCTGGACCACATGTTTTCGATTTTTCAAACTTAAACCGTACATTATACGGTTTTATTAGAATCATTATCATAGGAGCGAGCGCGCCGAAACTATGGCTATCCTACTTTCTCCAAGAGTGCCTAGTCAAGGTGCGTGAAGACAAAATGATTATTGTTTACAAATCTCCAGTAATGAGTACCTATTGTTTATCTCGGAAATTACCTGAAATTGATGGAGACTGCCTATGTTTAAAAAAAAACTTAACTCGAACTTTTCTGGTATTTCTACCAGATATACTAATGAAATCTCTTCTCATTTTCACATGAAATTATTATAATAATAATTGAATAACGCTGGAGAATCTACACAGCATCATCTAGCCCCAAGCTAAGCAGAGCTCGTGGTATGTATACCTACTGATATACACAATGGAATGCATTTTATATAGATATTATATTGTATTATGCATAGAAAATACACTGAACTTCCGGGATAAATATCTGCAATCGTCCCGAGGTGGGAATCGAACCCGCAACCTGCTTCAAAGGCGAACCTCCGTCCTTCACATAGGTCGTCATTGACGTCAAAAACTATAATTTAATTAGTAGGTATATCTGGTTTATTCCAGTTTTCTTCGCTGGAATCGATCATTTTACCCCCTTAATAAAATTTGCCCAAGGTAAATCCTACTAATATTATAAACGCCAAAGTTTGTAAGTATGGATGGATGTTTGTTACTCTTTCACGTAAAAACTACTGAATGGATTGTACACATAATTTTGATTGATTTGACAATAATATAGCTAATACATCAGAATAACACATAGGCTACAATTTATAAAGATATATTGTATATTATCAAAAATATCTATCACCACGCGGGTGAAACCGCGGGGCGCAGCTAGTAATTCAATTTTAGTAAGCTCCATTCTCGTAGATATTGTAGTCGGGAAGGACGTCGTAGCATTTGAACTCGTCGTCTGAATCGTCCGATTCAACGCTTTCGAAATCCTCAGGAACTGAAACAAGTGTAGAATTGTATAATCTGCGATCACAAATAAGTACTATCTAGATCTAGATGTCGGGTCGGCGCATCAAATCCGTCTTCGTAAATAAGAGCGCACTTGTAATTCTTGTTTGGTTTCACACAATCGAAAAGAAGGTTTTTCATCAAGTGAATTTCCTCCTCTGTGAAGGCACTCGAACAAATTTGCATCAAACTAACATGTTAGTTACTTGTAGTTTATTTTGGATAAACGCTAAGCTTTCGATAATAACTACTTTGCAATTACTACACATTGCACTCGACATTTTATTGCCGCTAAATAGGCCTACGCGCACGAACAATTGTGTCAAATTGTAATGTGAGCTCTTATTTTGTTTAGTTCGATTGAAACACAGCCAACGTTAGCACGTGTCACAATGCCGCAATGTGTATTCAAAAGTTGCAAAAATTAAATATTATTTGTTAGTTTAAAGCTAAAAATACAACTTATTCTACATTTACTTACCTTACTTATCAAGTGCGCTCTTATTTAAGGAGACTGCTTTTAGCTTTGATTTTGTATGTAACCCGAAATCTAGACAGTACCTATTTGTGATCGCAGTGTGCAGATGTTTGTTAATCTCTGAAATTTTCGTTTACTCTCTGTAGATCCAGTGATCAAGATCCATTTGATTCCATTGAGAAAACTTTTTCTCTTTAAATCCATTTCTGATGAATTGTTTTTCACAAGAACTTTTATCATCTGTAGATCCAATGATCAATATTGATTTTGTTCCAGTGAGAATACATTTTGTCTTTAGATCCAATTTTGATGATTTGCATACGGTTTCAGGCTCGTAATAAAATGGTCGGAAATCGAACGAGTCTCCTGCATCGCAGGCGGACCTTCGCCCACCGCGCCTAATAGGTCGTCGAAGAATTGAATGAATAAAGAATTGGAATTTCTCTGAAGGATAGGATTCGTAATGAATACATCCGACAGAGAACCAAGGTTATCGACATAGCTCAAAGAATTAGCAAGCTGAAGTGGCAGTGGGCCGGCCATATCTCGCGAAGAACCGACGGCCGATGGGGCAAACGTGTTCTTGAGTGGAGACCACGACTCGGTAAACGTAGTGTAGGACGCCCTCCGACCAGGTGGGATGACGACCTGCGAAAGACTGCAGGTAGATGCTGGATGCGTCAAGCTGAAGACAGGGCGCTATGGCGCTCATTGGGGGAGGCCTATGTCCAGCAGTGGACTAATATAGGCTGATGATGATGATGATGAAGAATAAGCAAGCTGAAGTGGCTGTGGGCCGGCCATAGAAACCCAAGGCCAAGAGACCGCGACTCGGCAAACGTAGTGTAGGACGTCCTCCGGCCAGATGGGATAACGACCTGCGAAGGACTGCAGGCAGATGTTTGATGCGGCAAGCTGAAGAAAGAGTGCTATGGCGCTCATTGGGGGAAGCCTATGTCCAGCAGTGGCCTGATATAGGCTGATGATGATGAAAGAATTGGAACTACTTACTAGGTTCAGGTTCTTGTCTTACTCGTTCCGGTAACGGCACAGGTGGTTTCGGTTTGTCTGTAAACACATAATATTTAAAAATGCACAATAATAATAATAAAAATAAAATAAATAATTCTGGACAATCCACACAGCATCATCTAGCCCCAGGCTAAGCAGAGCTTGTGTTATGGGTACTAGATGACTGATGTAATTAATACAATACATATGTAGATAGATATTTTTAATTATACATAGAAAACAACCAGAACACCCGGAACAAATATCTGCAGATCGTACCTACACACAAATGTTCCGAAGCGGAAATTGAACCCGCAACCGCGTCGCAGGCGGACCTGGGTCCACCGCGCCACAGAGGTCGTCCATATAATAACTTTATTTCAGCCAACAAAGAATATGTAAGTACCTCTATATGTATATTGTATACTAATGTCGTACTGTGTAGATATAACTAAATTCTGCGAATATTTCAAGCGTCTACTAGCTATTGCCGTTATCAATATCGAGCCAAATATCACGTATCTTATATGAAAGCTTCCTTAAATATTTATTACATTCTGTTTTATTATATTTGTTTTTATAGCGGCAACAGAAATACATAATCTGTGAAAATTTCAACTGTCTAACTTTCACGGTTCATGAGATACCTACACCGATGATAAGCCAGCAGCCAGCGGCGTGGAATCGGATAAAATGCATTCCATGAGCAGAGTTTATACGAAGCCAGTAATGCTGGCGCCAGTCCTGCAGACAAGCCTCGTCTAAACAACAGCGGCCAGGCCAACGCTGTGGGCTGGCCGCTGTTTAGACGAGGCCATTCATCCACGGATTTTTCTTCGGGTGTGTATGTGTACACGTTTGAAGTTAAAAAATAATGTGTACGGAGGTGTACGTACATTATGTAAAGTTAGTTAATGAGTGAAATCACTGAACTCTTTTCAAAAGTTTATTAAAATTAAAACACATAGGAAGTTAACGAGCCTTCATACGGTAGTATCGCGTCGCGGTCAGTGTCGCACTGGTTAGTAGGGGCGTAAATATGCCGATTCAGTAAGTTCGATAGAATGATGCCCCATGCATTCATCTGTACGTCCTCGCACATAATGAATTTGCGGCAAAGTCTGTTGAAATGTTTAAAGAACATCTCTGCACTATTAAGAGAGAGAGAGAGTTGATTGATATATGAGAAAAAATATTATTACGGTATTTGTCGCAGAAATTCCAAACAAAGATACACACCCTACAGACATTCGCCAGTGACTGGCGTGATGCGTCTACTCTATGTGCTCATTTGTCAGTTTGTGAATTTTGTGATAGTTTATTATTGTTTATATATTATGTTATTATTATTTAGGGTTAAATTTAATTGAAGATTATACATTGTACTGTAGTATTTAATTGACATGACAATATTAGTGATAATGTAATGGTGAATAAATTGAATTTACTGAATTTACACGTGTCCGCAACGCTGGCGCGGGGGTCGAGGGGTATGCGGGCGGAGGTCACTGGCTTGAAAAATAGACGGACGCTCTATTATCGCTAGCGTTGGCAGCCAGCGCTGGCTTGGCTTGAAAAACTGTTTACAGGCAAATACTAAGCCAGCGCTGGCTGACAGTGACACTAGCAGCCAGCGATGGCCTCGTGTAAACTAGCCTCTATGTCATATTAGTCAAGTATTAGTCCTAATATTCCTCCCTCGCCGCAACACGATGCGATTAGGTGACAGAGGGACGAACAAACGGACAGCAGCGGAGTCTTAGTAAGTTTTAATAGGTCCCCGTTATACCCTTTGGGCACCGGAACCGGAAAAGATGGAACATGTGGTAACTCACATGGATTAGCGGTCGTCGATGTAGTAAGTGCTTGGGGATGTCTCGGACGCCCTGAGACCGGCGGCGGCAGCCTAAGCTTGCTTGTATCAACTGAAATGAATGAATTTTACAAATTTAATAATATTGTTGTTTATTTATTTCCACCGTAGGTACACATGTTACATTACACTTGATGTCGTTAACACTTTGATTGCTGAAATCACACGGTATGTGTTTTCTACAAGTGACTAATATGCGTAAATCCACACTAGCGCAGCGGCTGAGAAAATACAGATCTGTGTGACTCAGCACAGCCGTAATATTTTTTGAAAAAAAACGCATGTGCGGCGCAACACAACCGCTGTGTAGAGCGGCAGCAAGAATTTTTTAGGTTAAAAAAAAGATCGCAGTCAAAGTGTTAAGTACTATAAATTTTAAAAGTTAAATTACATTTTTTCACACTAACTTTTGACATAGGAAACACCATGCCTTCTTAAAAGTCAGTAAAGCCATGGCTTTGGCAACAACTGGAAGGTTATTATGGTTTTTCAACATCCAAACCATTCAAACATATACTTCTTTAATAATCTTCAATAATAATTAATAATACTTCTTTAATAATCATAATACTTCTTTTTGCGTGGTCATTTGAATACTGCGATCACAAATAGGTACTATACTCTACTAGACTCGTTCGATTTCCGACCATTTTATTCCGGGTCTGAAACTATGCAAAATTTCAGTCTGTTCCGTTCAGTAGTTTTTGCATGAGATTAACAAACATCTGCACACTGCGATTACAAAAACTATGGAGATTTCGGGTCACATAAAAAAAAAGCAGTCTCCGTAAATAAGAGCGCACTTGAGATAAGTAAATGTAGAATAAGTTGTTTTTTTAGCTTTAACACTTTGACTGCTGAAATCTCACGGTATGTGTTTTCTACAAGTGACTAATATGCGTAAATCCATACTAGCGCAGCGGCTGAGAAAAACAGATCTGTGTGACTCAGCACAGCCGTAATATTTTTCGAACGAAACGCATGTGCGGCGCAACACAACCGCTGTGTAGAGCGGCAGCACGAATTTTTTAGGTTAAAAAAAAGATCGCAGTCGTCGAATAAAAACCGCAGTCAAAGTGTTAAACTAACAAATAATATTTTATTTTTGCAACTTTTGACTTTTGAACACACATTTATTGTTTACTTAGTACATACAGTTTTAGTTTCTGTTGATTAATTTATATTTTTGTTTGGTTCCTCACTATATTAGGCCACCTTGCGCACCACGGTCTCCACGGAAGACCAGCGCTATGGTACGATCTGCTCTACCATAGCACATGCTGAGTGGAGACCGATTTTTGTCAGTCTCTGTCTTCTGTTAATCTAAGTTTAGTTTATAAGAGTCTCTGTTCTGTTCTGACAAAATAAATATCTTTTTACTTTTACATTTACTGTAACTAAGTGCAAAAGTGCAAATCATAATAATAATACAATTAATAGAATCGGGGGCGTCAACTACAGGTGCGTCGACCACTGGGGGCCTAAGCCACGAACCCAGTAGGATAAGTTATATTTTTCTCTAAAGTAACAATCAATTGTTTTATTTATACACATTGCGGCATTGTGACACGTGCTTACGTCGGCTGTGCTTCAATCGAACTAAACAAAATAAGAGCTCTCATTACAAGTGCGCTCTTATTTACGACGACCGATGTGGCGCGGTGGGCGAAGGTTTGCCTGCGACCCAGGAGGTTGCGGGTTCGATTCCCGCCTCGGAACAATTGTGTGTACGATCTGCAGATATTTGTTCCGGGTGTTCTGGTCGTTTTCTATGTATAATAAAAAATATCTATCTATGTAATGTATTGTATTATGTATATCAGTTATCTAGTACCCATAACACAAGCTCTGCTTACCATGGGGCTAGATAATGCTGTGTGAATTGTCCAGTATTATTTATTTATTTATTTACGGAGACGGATTTTTTGCATCGAGATAATATTTGTGATTGCAGTTTGAATAGAACTTACCAGGCTTCAGTTTGGCAGCAGATATCATAGAAGGCAGTAAAGGCATGCCCCCCAAGGGGATACCACCAGGTCCAGATGTCAGAGGCATCATAGGCACGCCTCCCATAGCTCTGGCAGCAGCTGGGAACTTGCTTGCGATGGGTGGTCGTGCAACGTTCGAACCTGGTTTAAATAAGAAAATAAAATAAGCAAATACAAATACAAAATATTTATTTCTTTAACTTAGGTAATGTACAATAAATATAACAGTGTTCGAGATTCCCTTTTAACACTTTGACTGCGGTTTTTTTTCGACGACTGCGATCTTTTTTTTACCTAAAAAATTCGTGCTGCCGCTCTACACAGCGGTTGTGTTGCGCGGCACATGCGTTTCGTTCGAAAAATATTACAGTTCTGCTGAGTCACAAAGATCTGTATTTTCTCAGCCGCTGCGCTAGTGTGGATTTTCGCAGATTAGTCACTTGTAGAAAACTCATACCGTGCGTTTTCAGCACTCAAAGTGTTAAGTAAAAGAAATACCTGTGTTAGGGAATCTCGCTCTTCCAAAATAAATTAGATACGAGTAGATTTCTAATCTAATAACCATGTATTAGACATATAAGAGATGAACATGCTAGTGGTTTCTATTCACTTCTTCCACTAGTGGACAAAAAATTGAAGTGAACAGTAAAATTATTTTATTTGATAATAATTTATATATAAAATATGACTAAGTGCTTATTTTGTAAGCCTAAAGAAATAAATGATTTTTTACTTTACTTTACTTTTACTATTAAGTTACGTAAATTTTTTTTTTTTTTGCGCGTGATCGTGTTTGTATGTGTGGGTAATGTAGTGTGTGAGTGTGTGTAGTGTTGTAAGTGTGCTTGGGTCTCCCGAGGCTACAGTCTCATAAGAGTCTGGGCAACATAAGCTTTATTTACTACCACAATTATTTACATTTTATCCTATCACTGAATTTAAACGATTGCTATGTGGCAGTACAGTCAGCGTCAAATTGTTATGAGCATCTAGAGTAGTCAAAATGATCTGAAAAACATGGAAACAATTTGATATACATACCTATGCAGTACGAATCATCATAATTATTATTGTTGTAAGCACTCAACGTATTCAAAATATCTTACTACAAATTGTTTCATATTTAACACTTTGACTGCGATTTTTTTTCGACGACTGCGATCTTTTTTTTTACCTAAAAAATTCGTGCTGCCGCTCTACACAGCGGTTGTGTTGCGCCGCACATGCGTATCGTTCGAAAAATATTACAGCTCTGCTGAGTCACAAAGATCTGTATTTTCTCAGCCGCTGCGCTAGTGTGGATTTACGCATATTAGTCAATTGTAGAAAACTCATACCGTGCGTTTTCAGCACTCAAAGTGTTAAGTGAGCAGTAAGGGTGTTCAAAATCATCTTAGCAAGAGCTTGGTTTGCTTAGATTAATTTATACATCCTATCTGCTCATATAAACATGAAACAATGTGTAGTAAGATATTTTGAAAACCTTGAGTGCTCGCAACAATATGATGATTCAAACTGCGTATATCAAAATGCTTTTATGTTTTTCAGATCATTTTGACTACTCTAGACGCTCATAACAATTTGACGCTGACTGTACCACTTAGAGTGGTGAAAGCCTCCTCCAGTTTCCGGTCCTTCCATGCTTCTCTATCCAAAGCCAGTCTCGAACCTGGTTTATTTGTAATTTATTTATGATGTAGGTCTACATGTACGTAATCAGAACGGTCCTAGGCCAATTATAACTACTAATTACAGAAGGTACATATATAATATAGTAAGATTACTCATATAGATTATTTATTATTTATATAATACTAGCGGCTCGTCCCGGCTTCGCCCGGGTGGTCATTTGTTTCAGGCATTTTTTTTAATTTTTCTCTTTTTTTCTCTCCGGAAGAACCATCCTCGTACTTTAAGAAATATTCTAAAAAAAGAATTAGCGAAATCGGTTCAGCTGCTCTCGAAATTTGCGCTTACCAACACATTCAGCGATTCATTTTTATATTATAGATATTAAGATTAGGTAAGACCACATGTTGTAATACCTAGTTATATAGTCAAATAATCAATAATCTAGCTCCAATTATCATAAAAATATTATATTATGATGGTTTTTGAGTAAGAACACAGGAAAAGGTAATTTCAATAAGTTGATTCTATTAACACTTTGACTGCGGTTTTTTTTCGACGACTGCGATCTTTTTTTTAACCTAAAAAATTCGTGCTGCCGCTCTACACAGCGGTTGTGTTGCGCCGCACATGCGTTTCGTTCGAAAAATATTACGTCTGTGCTGAATCACAAAGATCTGTATTTTCTCAGCCGCTGCGCTAGTGTGGATTTACGCATATTAGTCACTTGTAGAAAACACATACCGTGTGATTTCAGCAGTCAAAGTGTTAATAAAAACTGCAGGCCTAATATAATAACAAAAAAATATATTAATAATATGTAGGCACAATTAACATTTCGTGTGTATATACATGATATGATAATACTAAGATATATATAATATTAGTTGATTGATTTTCTCTTAACGTATTAATTTTTGTAATGGAATAATAATGGTTGGAGAAGAGGAAATTTACGAAAACAAATACCTGAAGTCATTTAACACTTTGAGTGCTGAAAACGCACGGTATGAGTTTTCTACAAGTGACTAATATGCGTAAATCCACACTAGCGCAGCGGCTGAGAAAATACAGATCTTTGTGACTCAGCAGAGCTGTAATATTTTTCAAACGAAACGCATTTGCGGCGTAACACAACCGCTGTGTAGAGTGGCAGCACGAATTTTTTAGGTAAAAAAAAAGACCGCAGTCGTTGAAAAAAAACCGCAGTCAAAGTGTTAAAACGGGATATTTACCACGACTTGATTTTTGAGTTTTCTAATTTTTCGGCACAGTTTACTATGACTTTAGTGTTATACCATGAGAGTTTAAAATTTTTTATAACAAATACCTCGTTGTTTCAAGAACTCTGGTCTGCTAGGAAACCCGGGCAAAGGTTTTCCTGGCACAGGTCGATTTAGACCTGTGCTAGGCCCAGCTAGTAAGGATTTCAAGCCGTGTAGCTTATGCTTCATCATTGGCGATACATCTTCGGGTATTACATCTGTAAAAATATACATCATAATATCAAAAAACTAGTTTTTGCCCGTTCAAAGTCGCTCAGCGAGCTATGGAGAGTTTCTCTGAAGGATAGGATTCGTAGCGAATACGTCCGACAGAGAACCAAAGTTATCGACATAGCTCTGAGAATTAGCAAGCTGAAGTGGCAGTGGGCCGGCCATATCTCGCGAAGAACCGACAACAGCTAGGCAAACGTAAATGTGTTCTTGAGTGGAGATCACGCACGACTCGGTAAACTTATTGTAGGACGCCCTCCGACTAGGTGGGATCTTCCACGTTTGTAAGCGACTCGTTTAACCTTAAAAAAAATCTTATTGTTACCTTCATATATGTCAGGTTCAGGCGGTAGAGGTTGCGGTGGTCTATTCTTTATCCTCTCCAGCGAAGAACTTCTTGCGACTGTATCTGTAAGTAAATAATATCATGGATTTTAAACAATTAAAAATGAATATTCTTTTCTCAAGAAATAATATATGAACACGAACAACCCACAACACAAAAATACAAAATTTCGCGATTTTGCAATATTATTCTGTAAAAAATGAAATAATAGATATAGCTATATATCACAAAGAACCGACAACCGCTGGGGTAAACGTGTTCTTGAGTGAAGACCGCGACTCGGCAAACGTAGTGAGGACGCCCTCCGCCCAGGTGGGATGAATACCTGAGAAAGAATGCAGGTAGATGCTGGATGCGGCAAGCTGAAGACAGGGCGCTATGGCGCTCATTGGCAGGCATATGTCCAGCAGTGGACAACTATTATGATTATTTTATTTGGAGGAAAGAGAACTAACTGAATCTCCCAGGATTCTGGTGGGTCCGTGGCTGGCGCGGTGTGGTGCTGCACATGGCACCAGCGAGGAGGTTGCTCTGTGAGGCGGATCGTATCAAGGGCTGGGGCTTTGGAGTCACTGAAATAGAAGAACAAGGGTTTATACAAAATTATTTATTTGCCATTTCACTTATATATTTCTATCATTACTACTTATTTTTATCATTACTGGCGGCGCGGCCCCTGCACGAACAAAGTTACCCAACATTAACGAGAAACTGATACCTGCTAAAGTGAACAATAATTTGGCGTGTTTTAAAACACTATAAACCAATTTTTTATTCCTTAATAATGATTTTCATTATAGGAATTAAAAAAAGGTTTCAAAACTTAGGTTTTAAAAAAAGAATCATCGAAATCGGTTGGCGTGATTTATGTTATTCGACCGCAAATACTTAATGCAAAATTAAGACTATGGTTTTCTCATGGATGCCATTGTCAGAACCGCCGGGTGATTATGCAACTCGCGACCGGTTTGCGACAGGCGTAAATTAGGCAATCAGTGCTGTCAAACGTCAATTTTGTATTAGTTTGACACCAGCAACAACGTCAAAATTGGCGTTTGACAGCACTGATTGCCTAATTTACGCCTGTCGCAAACCGGTCGCGAGTTACATAATCACCATACCAGACCGAATTTTAATTCGGTCCTGTTCTGACAATGGCTATGATGGTGTGGCCCGTGTGGTCCTTTTTTAAAAGGACCACACGGGAAGCACCAGCTTTAAAAAACCCATTAAAATGTTTGTTAAGGGTGAACCGCACCCAGTCGAAAGTTCTGAGTTAACAAACATAAAAAAAATATTCGAATTGAGAAACTCTTCCTTTTTTTGAAGTCGGTTAAAAATACAATATGTCCGCATCGTTTACGTAGCTGAAGAGTTGATCGCTATTTATATGATAAAGGTGTCCCATGTCTGATGATAAAGCGTTGAAGGTGTGTTCTGGTCGTAACTTACCTGGCAATGTTGCCAGTGATGGGGGCGCTGGGGGTTCATCTAGAAATAAAAGAAATAACCAATCAGAATGTATCCATCGTATTAGCTATATCTGTTACGTCAAACGTAATGTAGGACGCCCTCCGGCCAGGTGGGATGACGACCTGCGAAAGACTGCAGGCAGATGCTGGATGCGGCAAGCTGAAGACAGGGCGCTAAGGCGCTCATTAGGGGAGGCCTATGTCCAGCAGTGGACTACTATAGGATGATGATGATGATCTGTTTCGTATTATCGTATTTGGGGAGGCCTATGTCCAGCAGTGGACTAAGAGAGGCTGATGATCGATCGTGTTTCTGTATTTTATTATTAATCCAGATTCAAATTTCACCGGTATCTATGCTAAGTAATAAATGAATGTTTGTTACTTTTTCACGCCAAACCTACTGAATGGATAGGGCTGAAATTTTGCATAGATGTAGACCTGGAATAATACATAGCCTACTTTACATCCGTATGGTGGTTATGTAACTCAAAAGTGCTGTCAAACGTCAATTTTGTATTAGTTTGACACCAGCTACAACGTCAAAATTGACGTTTGACAACACTAATTGCTTAATTTACGCCTGTCGCAAACCGGTCGCGCGTTATATAATATAATCACCATACCGTTTATCAGTTCATAAAATAATAGGTTAATAGAATAGGACCTATTCGACGGGACCTTCTTAATAAATGGACTCATTTTCTTAGTATATGGCCATTTTTGTTTTAATCCAATCTAATCACATTTATATTCTTATTATTCTATTATAATGTAATTTTTATGTCATGGATTTTATTATCTGATATAAATATATATAATATAGTATCTATCATCTATCTATTTATCAGTTAACCTATTCGATAAGACCTTGTTAAAAAAGGTCATAACTGACTTAGTCTATGGCCATTACCTCTGGCTGGCTCCAGTGCTTCGTAGATACCCTCATCGAGTTCGACTTTCACGGATTCTTCCTTCCCAGTTTTTTTTTTAACATACCGATCTGAAAAATAAATCATACCGGACAATTCACATCATGTGAAATTTGCTCAGTGTCTCTCTGAAGGATAGTATTCGTAATGAATACATCCGACAGAGAACCAAAGCTATCGATAGGTATAACTCTAAGGCTTAGCAAGCTGAAGTGGCAATGGGCCGGCCATAGGTATATCGCGAAGAACCGACCACCACCGTTGGGGTAAACGTGTTCTTGAGTCGAGACCGCGCCCCGCAAACGTCGTAAATCAGCTTATATTAGGGCCAAAACACATAACGGCGTTGCGGCGCCGCGCCGCGCCGCTAGAATCGACTGTAGCGTCACTGCCGATTTTCTGACATGGTCGGAGGGCGTCCTACACTAGTTTACCGAGTCGTGGTCTCCACTCAAGAACATGTTTGCCCCAGCGCGGCCGTCGGTTCTTCGCGAGATATGGCCGGCCCACTGCCACTTCAGATTGCTAATTCATAGAGCTATGTCACAGGCTATGTCGATAAATTTGGTTCTCTGAGAACTGAACTGAACTATACTACTTTATAATGTATAGTATACGGTTATTGTTAGTAGCAATAACACACAATGATAAAATAAATATAAAATATGAGTCGGTGATAGTGCCCGCCGACTTCTTGCAAGTTCTTGCGGTTGCAAGAAGTCCGCAGTAATTGCGGCGACGACACCGCCGCAATTACGCATTGGCTGCATTGATTTTGAGAAAAACAAGTCTATTGCGACGTGATCATTTAAATATTTAAAAGTTTTATTTAATTGTTAGTATGTACATTGATGTTTATTATCCGACTTGTAAATTATTATTTTAACAATAAAATGACTAGCTGATCTTATAGAATCCAGGTTAAGAACTCTGCCGTCAATAGCATAGTTACAGTAAGTCGGGTTTTTTTTGTGACTTAGATATGTGTCGTTCGTCAACTCACACCAAGAATCTTGTCCCAACTGGTGTGAGTTCATGAATCGTAAAAAACTCTTCGTTCTGCAACTCACACCACTTTTTACTCCTTCACTTTTTTCACCTTTATACAGCCGTCACGAAAACTAGATCTACATTTTCTATCTTATCCATTCGTTTGTATCGCATTTTAATCCAAATTTAACAATAAAAAATTGCAGTATGTCGAGCATTTTTTTTACATTACCAAGCATGATTAAAGTGGGTACACTTACTGCAAAAGTTCATTTCAGAGTCACTCTGGCAGATTACAGTAAGACATCTATTTATATGTACTTACCTATGCAAAGTTTCAGTCTGTTGTTTTGGCATGAAGAATATAGATAAATTAAATAAACTTAAATAGAGAAATTGAATAAACATCTAAGCTTTAGCATTTATAATATTAGTGTAATGTTTTTGTAGGAGTTTGACATATAAACTAATATAGTTTGACCGAAACCGCTGTACCGCTCCTTAGGAAAGTGCGGCGAGGTGGGGGGCGAGGAAAAAAGAGCAAGAGTACGCGTTGACGGCGGCAGACTGATGGATCGGAGCGGCTGATATTTCCCCCTCGTCTCGCCGCTCGCATACCTCAGGCGCGGTACAGCGGTTTCGGTCAAACTATAGCAATAAATATCCAGAGAATCGTAGGGCCTAATTGCAGTAGTGTGGTAAATAATAAAAAAAATATTAAGTCCCAAAATGTAAAGATTATTAATAGGTATTATAGAAATTTACAAAAATTTAAAATACATACCTGTGGAAGAACCTTCATTTATTGTATTATTTGGCGTCAAATTTTTGTCGATTTGTGCTCGTTTAGCTAAAAAGAAGTAAATCTAAATGTTAGTTTCATTGAATGAATTAAAACTTTATTGCACTTAAAACTATAAAATAACATAAGTTAGTGAATTCAAATGAAAATGAAAAGTTTTAATTTCTTTAAGTTTACAAATAAGCACTTAGACAGATCATATTTTATACTATTCATTATTATCAATTAAATTATTTTATTTTTCAATTAAATTTTTTGTCCGCCAGTGGAAGAAGTGAGAAGAAACCACTAGTATGTTCATAACTTATGTGTCTAGTACATTTGATTTGCTTATCTGTAAGTTGTTAGATTTTGAGTTGGAGCAAAACTCGTTCCAAGCTTTTTTATTTTCTAGGTAATCTCATATTTTGTAATAAGTTTTTTTACAAAGAATACGTTTCACATTTTTTTTAATTTATTTATTGATAATTTTTGCAACTCACTTGGAGTTTGTAGTAGAAGCGTATACATTGCCCCATTGCCCTTTAAAATATATCATTCAAAATATCATTAAAACCTATTTACTTCTACTACCTCCATGGTGCCGTATTTATCGTACCTACAATCTTTTTTAATTTGTTAGAAACTCAGACTCGGAACCTTCTTGGTGTAGTTACTTTTTTTATTGCTTTGCGCGCGTCATTTTCTTTTCACTTTCACGTCATATTGCTAAAACCTTAGGTTAAAAACAAGTCAAGTGTACTTATAACAAATATGTAGATAACTAATTGTTTTATAATATAATAAATCGAAGCTGCACAAGTTACCTTTCTTCTTGAAGTGTATGATGCAGATGGTCTGACCTATGATGATGAGTAGCACTATGGTAGAAACTGCAATGGCTATTATGAGTTTATCATCTGAAAACAAAACATTATAATAAAATAAATAAATAATGCTGGACAATTCACACAGCATTATCTAGCCCCATGGTAAGCAGAGCTTGTGTTATGGGTACTAGATAACTGATATACATAATACAATACATTACATAGATAGATTTTATTATTCATAAAAACGACCAGAACACCCGGAACAAATATCTGCAGATCGTACACTCAATTGTTCCGAGGCGGGAATCGAACCCGCAACCTCCTGCGTCGCAGGCGGACCATCGCCCACCGCGCCGCATCGGTCGTCATAATAAAGATACAATATTTATTTGGCCAACAATATAATTTTGAAGGGTTACCTAACCTCAATTTTTTTTATTTTTGATGTAAGTAACTTGGCCAGATTTGGATTCAGATATACATATATAAATATATCTGAATCCAAATCTAGCCAAAATGACTGAATTTCTAGTTCATTTTTGAGGTTACGTAACCCTTCAAATTTTATTATGTCCAAAAAAGTACACATAAAGTAACTATACAAATTTATCGACTAAGGATACCGGACTTGAGTATGTTTTGAAGGAATGCTCGAGGCACTTCAGACGAGTTTGAGTGAAGAATTATCTAAAGATAATTATGGGAGTGAAAAAGAACGCTAGGCAAACTCTAGTATCTATACAAAAATTCACAAATTCAGAGACAGAACCAATTTATTTATTTATTTAATTAATTAACACGGTTATATAAACCAATTACATTAATTAATAGAAAACAAAATTACATTTTATATTACATAGTACAATAGTTATCATTACTTATTAATTCATAAACACATAGAAAATTTTAATTAATTATGACGTTCACAAAATAAAAAACACGCTCTCAATAATTTAGTCCACCTATCAGCGAACAAGTCAACATCGGGGCTGTCGTCCAGGAGAGCGTTGAGTTCGCTGAGTACTCGAGGGATGGGCGACATGGACCGCGCTGCGGTACGGGACTGCGGCACGGCCAATAACCTATGTTTCCGACCCCGGCAGTAATTATTCGGAACGTAGAGTCGATAGAGCTCGTCACTCAAATTCGGAGCGTCAATTTTTCCGTGGAGGATCTTGCAGATTGTGGCCATTTGGTCATAGGCACGTCTAACGAGTTATAGCCTAAGCATCCCAACAAGAACTTGGTGGGATAAAGATAAGGGTAGTAGCCAAAGCATCGCATGTAGAGGAACCGCAAGAATTTTTTCTGCATCTTCTCAAGCATGAGGGTATAGGACCTATACCCTCATGAGGTTACCTATACTATAGGTAACCTCATGCGGGTTCCACACACAAGCGCCGCTCTCCATCTTGCTCCTAACAAGTGCCGATAAAAGAAATATATAATGCTGGACAATTCACACAGCATTATCTAGCCCCATGGTAAGCAGAGCTTGTGTTATGGGTACTAGATAACTGATATACATAATACAATACATTACATAGATAGATATTTTTTATTATACATAGAAAACGACCAGAACACCCGGAACAAATAAATATCTGCAGATCGTACACACAATTGTTCCGAGGCGGGAATCGAACCCGCAACCTCCTGCGTCGCAGGCGGGCCTTCGCCCACCGCGCCACATCGGTCGTCAAAAAGAAAAAGAAGGCGAACAACATGATTGCTCTCGAAGTCACGGGCATTTCTGAGGACGAACCCAAGACGCCTGAACGACTCCTTGGCCAAGGAACGGATATGGTCATGGAATGTGAGCTTTCGGTCTAAAGAAAATCTTACCTAGCCATATTTTCTTCGCTGAAATGTTTAGCGTAAAGGAGATAGGATGATTTTGTGTTGATGTCAGCTGTTTTCCCTCCTTCAGCTGTTTTTCCTCCTTCAGCTGTTTTTCCTCCTTCAGCTGTTTTCCCTCCTTCAGCTTGACAGTGCATTTCCAAAGTCCGTCGGATTCCGGTGTTAATTTTAATGTTGCCTGTAACAGAACATCATCATTATTTATAGAACGTGGGTTTATCCAATCGGAAGGTGTGGATGATTTGGTTCACATCTCAACTGGACATAGGAAGAGAGGAGATCGTAATATATTTGATATTATACTAATAACTTACTGTTGTATGGGTGCTACGAATACCACAAAAATGCGATTTTAACGATTCACGGTTCAATTTGGCCGGTTCAGGTAAGACGATACGACATCTGAAAAAAAGAAGTTCTAAGTAAACAATGATACCTAAGAATAAAAACAAATTTCTATGTAAACAGGATCAACTCGATTATTGAATAAAGAAAGCTATTAAAAAACAGCAAAGTGCGAGTTGGACTCGTGCACGAAGGGTTTCGTAGTTCCATACCAACACTTTGAGTGCTGAAAACGCACGGTATGAGTTTTCTACAAGTGACTAATATGCGTAAATCCACACTAGCGCAGCGGCTGAGAAAATACAGATCTTTGTGACTCAGCAGAGCTGTAATATTTTTCGAACAAAGCGCATGTGCGGCGCAACACAACCGCTGTGTAGAGCGGCAGCACGAATTTTTTAGGTAAAAAAAAACTTATAAGTGGCGATTATAATAGGCCTATCATGGCCTCTGTGACACCCAAGCCACACAAAGCAAATAATAATAGGCTCTATAAATAACTTACATCATTTCACAGTTATTAGGGTCAAGATAATCACGGAATTGTCCTGTTATGTTCAGCTCTAACGTTTCCTTTCCTTCCAAAGTTACGTTCGCAGTTCCCGAGTTGGGAACGATCACAGAAACTGAAAAAAAAATTATTAAAAATAAATACATAAATATTAAAGATTGTTAAGTTTACTTTTATCTATACTAATATTATATTATCATTATATATAATAAAACTAAGTTGATAAAATGTGCGTGCCGATAAAACTTAAAAAGGAGTCCCGGCACGATAAGGGGACTTATATAGTGTGATAGCCCTTTATCCCCCCTCGAACAAGAAAGTTCTCGTTTTAACCTAAAGGGCGTGTTTTTAAAGATATAAGGGCTTTTCCAACTTTTCAACTTGGAAATTAAGTGTAGTGGCGCCATCTGTTGTCGAGTATTTGAACTTCATTCAGAACAGCGATTATTTGGGTTACATTTAGAAAGGCGCTGCGAGAAATTGCAGCATGTGTAGTAATGGCGCGAAATTTAAAATTCTAATTTCAATTAAGTCTTAAATTACATTTGTTAAATTAAATTTTGTGTATTTATACAGCAGTAGCCAACTTATATTTTGGAGTTAAAGCAACATAATTTTAGTTATTCAAATTAGTTCTGAAAACATTTTAAAATTTAACCCTAGAATACTAATCATCGCCTGACAGGCCGCGCGCGGTAAGTTTTTTCCGGTTATTTTAAAAACGCGCCCGCCAATAAAATTGTGCTTTCGCGCCAATTCCGTATTCACCACGCCGCAGACGTGAGCGCAAGCGGACCCGTCGCGGACGCTCCGTTTTCAAAATAAAAGCTACTGGATCGCCTGGGAGGCGATCATTAGTATTAACGGTAAGTTTATTTTCAGTTACTTGTCTTGTTTTGCGCTGTTTTTAGCATGTAGCCATGTTATAACTTAGCAAATGTTTATTTTCTTTTAAGATTAATCTCAACGAATAACAGATAGCCGATTCTTTACTAAATGAGAACTCCGACAGTGAAACTGAGGACCACCTGGATGTCGATCCTTATGACTCTGACAATAGCGTGGCAGATCCTTCTTTCGTGCCATTCCGACTGGAAGAAGACCTACAAAATATTGTAGTAGATGACTCTGAACCCCCGAACATTTCAATACCACATCAAGACACAAGTAATGCGTCAGGTTCTTCAGTTCCAGAACATTCAATGGAAAATCTTGTAGCTTCAGTAACAAAAAATTAAAGGCTGACTTCAAATTAGTTTGTAGACAAAAATGTGACGTTACCATAAGTTTGATTTAGTGTTTTATAAAGTTTATATATTGGATAGCAATACTGATGCCAAAAAAAAACAAAAATCGTGAAGTCTTTTTTTTTACCAGACTGTTAAAAGGCTATTATGTTATAAGAAAAAATCTTCATAATTGTAAGTTTCAAGTCTTATTTTAAGACTAATGTTGATTTTAAAGAAGAATTTGGTTTAAGTTTTTGAAAAGGTAGAAGTTTGCCTATTCCTTTATGTTATCTTTATAAAAAAATATGAAATAACTAATATAATAAATTGGTTTTATTTAAGTAGCCTCCCAAGCGATCATTAGTATTAAGCTGTGGTAAATGTATATTAGTACTCTAGGGTGTTTGTAAATTTCGCGCCTTTCTACGTATGCTACAGCTGCAGAACTTATTGTTACGGCGGATAGAAGGTGTGCGAAAGAAAATATTCTCAAACTTTCTCGAATATCCTAGACCCTAGCTCTCTGAATATTATAAGAGCCCGGTGTCGCCCGCCAGAGTTAGTTCGATTTGAACAGCGAAACAAGAAGTGGCAGTGGGCAGTCTACACTAATATTTTAAAGAAGTACAGTTTGCGAGTTTGTGAGGTTGTAATTTAGTAGGGGGTAATTTCTGGATTTAGTGAAACGATTTGGAAAAATATTTTACCTATGGAAAGCCAAGCTATTTGATAGTCCCTAATATATAAAGGTATTAACCCGAAAAATTAAAAGACTTATTCATACATTTACTCTACATTCATCGCTAAATATTTATGAAACAAATGTCCCCGGGCGAAGCCGGGACGACCCGCTAGTTATATTATAAATTATAAAGAAGAAATGTTAAATTTTTTGTTTGTTTGTTTGTATTGAATAGGCTCCGAAACTACTGGACCGATTTGAAAAATTCTTTCACCGTGGGGAAGCTACACTATCCCCGGTGAACATAAGCTATATTATATTATCAAAAATGTTAGGGATCCTTACTAAAACTCCAATCATGTAACCCAAGGTGTACAAAAATCACCTAATAAAGTGAAAGTCGAGTTTAACGCGGATGAAACCGCGGGGAACAGCTAGTACTTCATATCAATAAATTTCTTTCCGGCCCTGGTGGGGGCACAGAGAGGGGCCTCGAGGCTTGGCCTCATTACGCCGGCGTCAACTCGAGGGGTGACGACCCCTTCTCAATGTTTTTTTTTTTGGCTTCATTTGGTTTGTATATTTTCTTTTTTTTGTTTTTTTTTTGTGTGAGTACTTCATATATTTTACCCCGCACCGCTGGCCGCCGGCACTAAAATGTAAAAACCCGAGTACATACTAGACATGTGCGCCGATGCTCATTTGACCGGCGGCGGCGTCTGGCGTCAAATCCATCGGCGGCGGCGGCGTCATCGGCGTAATCGACGTGGGTGTGAAAATTTGTTCATCATCAACATATAATAGTCCACTGCTGGACATAGGCCTCTCCTAATGAGCGCCATAGCGCTCTGTCTTTACCCACCTGGCCGGAGGGCGTCCTACACTACGTTTGCTGAATCACGGTCTCCACTCAAGCACACGTTTACCCCAGCGGTTGCCGGATCTTCGCGATATATGGCCGGCCTACTGCCACTTCAGCTTGCTAATTCTTTGAGCAATGTCGGTAACTTGTCGGATGATTTCGTTACGAATCCTATTCTTCAGAAAGACCGGCCTCATAGAGACATCTCAGCACCTCGATATAATGATAGTCTACTTGGCATCCCTGTAAGGATTCCAGAACAGCCTAGGTTTCGACAGAGTCAAATGCCTTCTCATAGTCCACAAAAGCCTTATTTATTATACTCTTCGGACTTCTGTATAACCTGCCTCACTGTGTGTATGTGGTCTATGGTGCCATATCCTTCGCGAAACCCGGCCTGTTCCGGTGGCTGGAACTCGTCGGGTCTCCTGGCGAGACGTTTCGTGACCACTCGTGAAAACGGCTTATAAACGTGGCTCAAAAGTGAGATTTCTTCGTCTGACTGTCGTTTTTAAGAAGGGTTTTATCTCCCTTCTTAGAAAAGAGTACCACCAAACTCCCGCTCCGTTGAAGAGGTTCTGTAGCTATTACAGGGCTTCCTCCGGTTTTTAGAAGCTCCTAGTAATTCCGTCCTCACCGTGGGCTTTTCAATTTTTAAGCTGCCTTAGAGCTAAGGCTAACACAATCTCGTCTTGACAGATATCTGGCAGTTCGTCGGTGTAATGTCAGGGTGGCTCTGGAATCATGGTCATTTTATCGGGTAACGAGGGGCATTTGCAGCGTATAATCGGTCATAGAAATACTCTATCTCATTGGTGATCTCCGGCTTCGACAATACAGTCCTCCCATTGTGAATTTTGAGCTTCGTCAGGTTGCTCCTGCCAAGCTGCTGAGTAAATACTTTGGACCCTCGGTTTCGCTCTATCACCTATTCAATGAGATGATCTTCGCAATTCGCTTGTTCAGGTCTGACCTCTCTGACGAAGACGCTTGGGTGGTTTCCCGTCTTTTTATAATCAGCCCAAGAGTATTTTCCGAAAGTTTGGACTTCTTGCCAGTACGCTGCTTTTGCAGAACTTAATGCCCTCGTCGCTTAACGTTACGACCATTGTAAAGCGTCTCACACAGTGGAACTTCTTTCCAGAGAAGACTGGCTAAATAGATAGCTTCTCTGCAAGGATAGATGCCTAATCTGGTACACGGATGGCTCCAAATGGGACTGGACGTAGGCTGTGGAGTGTACGGAGAGCGACCCCGGTTTGGCATAAGCATAAACCTTGGTAATCACGCCTTTATCTTCCAATCGGAAATATTCGCCATCCTAGAATGCGCGGATATAAATCTGAAAAAGCGCTACTCCAACCAAACTATAATTATCAACTCTGACAGCCAGTACTAGCGATGGGCTCGAAGGTCATCACGTCCAAGCTAGTCGAGGACTTTCTGTCACGACTAAACGCTCTGGGCTCAAATAACAGAGTCCTCCTAAGATCGGTTCCGGGGCACGCAGGAACTCGCGCGCTCATGGGCCAAGGGGAATCGGCTAGGCCCCGAGCCGTTCTGTGGCATACCTAAAAGCCTGGCGCACAGAACACTCTTGAGATCCTGCCTTGAGGAATCGTACAAGCTCTGGAGCAACTCCCCGGGCATGGATCACTCAAAATCTCTGATAAAAGCCTTCCATAATCGGTATACCAACCGAATCCTAGCGCTAAGCAGAGGTAACCTTCGCATCATAACAAGAGCCCTAACTGGAAACTGTTGCCTTAACAAGTAGGTACATGTTCAAACTAGGGCTAAACGACACATAATCCTGCAGATTCTGCGAGGCTAATAAAATGCCTATCCTTCTGCTAGGTGAGTGTGGAGCACTGATGCACAAACGCAGCATCCATCTGGGCAAGCATCTGCATAGCCCAGACGAGCTGCGAGACATCACCCCGAAGAAAATCCTACAGTTCCTAGCAGCTGCAAGGGTTAGTGGCGAACTATGAACGCTACGGCTTCGGTGCTGAACGAATAAATGGCGATCACAATAGGCCTAGTGAGTCATTAGTGGTTTTCAAGGCAAGTTAATATTCAGAAAGCCTCGGAGGAGTTGGTGATCAGATCCGGTATTGAACATGTTGATCACTGAGACATCTCTGAACATGTGCTTGCTATCATGCTGCACATGCGTCATGATAAGGTCGATTTCATTTTTAGTCACAGTGTCTGGGCTTTGCCATGTCAATTTTCCCATACAAAATTTGTTAAATAAAGTGACGCCGATGACGCCGACGAAAACGTCGGCGGCGGCGGCGTGGCTAAAATCATCGGCGGCGTGCGCCACGCCGATCGGCGCACACGTCTAGTACATACACACTAATTATTACAACGCGGGCGAAGCAATTATTTATTACAGGTCATAAAAATAAATCCATAGGGTATTTATAAATAAATTTAATTATTAAAGTAAACATTTTAATGTAAATCCAACGTGGGATGACGGCCTGCGAAAGACTGCAGATAGATGCTGGATGCGGCAAGCTGAAGACAGGGCGCTATGGCGCTCATTGGGGGAGGCCTATGTCCAGCTGTGGACTAACATAGGTTGACGCCCACATCTCGCATTTACAAACATTTATTTATGAATTAAAGGAACACCAACAGTACATATACATATTGTGCCAATAAATGATAGCTTGGAACAAGTTATTACATTACTTATATGACGACCGATGGCGATGTGGCGCGGTGGGCGAAGGTCCGCCTGCGATGCAGTAGGTTGCGAGTTCGATTCCCGCCTCGGAACAATTGAGTGTACGATCTGCAGATATTTGTTCCGGGTGTACTGGTCGTTTTCTATGTATAATACAAAATATATATCTATGTAATGTATTGTATTATGTATATCAGTTATCTAGTACCCATAACACAAGCTCTGCTTACCATGGGGCTGGATAAGGCTGTGTGAATTGTCCAGCATTATTTATTTATTTATTTAACACTTTGACTGCTGTTTTTTTTCGACGACTGCGATCTTTTTTTTTACCAAAAAAAATCGTGCTGCCGCTCTACACAGCGGTTGTGTTGTGCACATGCGTTTCGTTCGAAAAATATTACAGCTCTGCTGAGTCACAAAGATCTGTATTTTCTTAGCCGCTGCGCTAGTGTGGATTTACGCATATTAGTCAATTATAGAAAAATCATACCGTGCGTTTTCAGCACTCAAAGTGTTAATTTAATTTCTATTCTTCAAACAAAAAAACACTCACCAGATTCTGCAAAAACAACACAACTTAATAATAAAACAAACGAGACTTCCATTATATGGATTTCAATCACTGAAATGATAATTCATTGCTACAACGGGACGACGACACTCTACACTCGCAGACAACAGGGGTAAAATAGTTATTGCGGTAACTTTGTTTCTACATTCTACGTCATTATTTGATTGTAACAGGAAAAACATTGCGCGACGCATGTTTAGTTTTAACCAAGTAAAAACCTAAAATCCTACTAATATTATATGTCTATACTAATATTATAAAGAGGAAAGGTTTGATTTTTTTGTTTGTTTGTAATGAATAGGCTCCGAAACTACTGGACCGATTTGAAAAAATAATTTAAGAACGGATCACTAATTTTTTTGAAAATATTATACCGGGGGTAGTGTAGCTTCCCAACGGTGAAATAATTTTTCAAAACGGTTCAGTTGTTTCGGAGCTCATTACAAATAAACAAACCTTTCCTCTTTATAATAATATTATAGAAATGCATATGAAGAAATTTGAAGGGAAATCGTAGGTATTTGATACTTGTCCACCAATTTATTTAACTTTTGTCTGAATCATGCCTATGTAGTTCCATAATTGTCGACAGGATATACCTATATAGACTGGATAACTGAATCTAAGACTGGAATCAAACATAATCTAACTATATTTTAGATTAACAGTCTGTAATTAGTATAATTGGCCTACGGCCGTTCTGATTACGTAAATAAATAAATAAATAAAAATCAATAAATAGGAACAGTTCCCATGGGATAGAAATATAGATAGGTACGTTTCCATACAATGAATAGAGGCATTGCGTGCGAAGCCGTGGACAGAGAGTAGAGTTTAAGTAAATATTTTTTATTTTAGAAAAATGTCTTCAGATCTAGAGTCTATAACTATTTTCTTTCGCAAGAATAATTTGGTACGTAATTATAATTATATATTAATTATTTTTATAGGTAATTACTGTTTAAGTATAATATAAGTAGCTTAGTATCATTATGAGTAGTATATTTTATTATCTCTATTATATAGCACTACCTACCAAACTGTTGTCCACACTACCCAAAGGTTAGCAGGCAGAGAATGCTATCTAGCATTATGCTCGCTTATGTACAACTTATGTGTAATAAAGTATATTCTATCTATCTATCTATCTATAGGGACATAAGTTATAAGGAATTCACTGTAAACTGAAACACCCTAACCAGAAATAACTAGAATGTAAGAATATATTACATAATTTAAGGTGTTATTATTTGTAAACTTTTTGTTAATAATTTTTTTTTGTATAAACTGAATTTTAGTATTAAATTTGTATTAGAAGGATGTCGTCGACATTTTTTACGAATTTAGCTGGGCTGGGCAGCATATAGGGTACATTAGGATTTACCTTGTTCAGTGGCTAAATATAATCTCTTCTCTCTTCTACAACAAAACTCCAAGTGAGTTGCAAAAATTATCAATAAATAAATTTAAAAAAATTGTTAAACACATTCTTTGTAAAAAAGCTTATTACAAAATATCAGATTACTTAGAAGATAAAAAAGCTTGGAACGAGTTTTGCTCCAACTCAAAATCTACCAACTTACAGATAAGCAAATCAAATGTACTAGACACATAAGTTATGAATATACTAGTGGTTTCTTCTCACTTCTTCCACTGGTGGACAAAAAATTGAAGTGAACTATAAAATATGACCTGTCTAAGTGCTTATTTGTGAGCTTAAAGAAATAAAAACTTTTTCATTTCATTTCATTAATCTTCATTGTTTAATTTACCTTACCGTACACTGTTTTATTTTACTTTTGACACACGCGCTTATGGATTTCCCTAATTGTTAATAGGAGAGTCCATGAAGACGGAATGAAATAATGTTTTATTTGTAATAAATAAATAATGCTGGACAATTCACACAGCATTATCTAGCCCCATGGTAAACAGAGCTTGTGTTATGGGTACTAGATAACTGATATACATAATACAATACATTACATAGATAGATATTTTTTATTATACATAGATAACGGTGGCTGAAAGTCCGCCTGCGACGCAGGAGGTTGCGGATTCGATTCACGCCTCGGAACAATTGTGGGTACGATCTGCAGATAATTTGTTCCGGGTTTTCTGGTCGTTATCTATGTATAATAAAAAATATCGATCTATGTAATGTTATTGTACCTACTGTTGTATTAAGTATATCAATCAGTCATCTAGTAGGTACCTTACCTACCCATAACACAAGCTCTGCTTACCTTGGGGCTAGATGATGTTGTGTTGATTGTCCAGCATTATTTATTTATAGGTTTTGGGTATAAAAAGGTTCTGATAGATTATTCGCAATCAAAAAAAAAATCATTATAAGAAACTCACCTGAGGATACCTCTATAGATGGCGCTGTCGTCAACTCAGGGTTCCATCCGGTGTTGGTGACGAATACTCTGAACTCTGCACTTTGAATTGACATAGATCCGGGTGTGGAGACGCTGTGAGTTCTTAGTGTACATCTCCATTTGCCGATGAAGGAGTCAGATACCGCAGTTCCGATAATGACCTGAGAAAAACAACAAAAATATAATATATACTAGCCTATTTAATTTGGGTATCACGGACAGCCTCCTTTGCAGAGGGTGCATGAATGCAGAGGAGACGGCAGCGCATGTGCTTGTAGATTGCGACAGCGTGTCTTCTCAAAGAATGCATCACCTTGGGACACCGAGGACGCCTAGGGAGGCATGCACCGGCATCAGCGAGCTGCTGGCCTTCCTGGAGGCCATCGGGTGGTTAGATTAGCAACCCCCCCACCCGACACGCAAAAAAGGCCCACCGGCGGCCAAGTTGCGGAAACCAGTCCATAAACAAGTAACAAGTAATATATACTAGCCATTCCCTGCGGTTTCAACCGCGTTAAATTCGAATTTCTAATATCTAGGGGGATAAAGAGAATATAATATAAACCTATGTTCACCGGAGATAGTGCAGTTTCCCAGCGGTGAAAGAATAGTGTCCTGGGTAAAAAAAATATTTTTCTATTTAGTCCGTCAGTTAGATTAGGTATCAGAAGATATTAGACATGTATTTTTTCTTTTGTCAATCATACAAATACTTACAAAAATAAAGCGCGTTAAAGTTTAGGAGGGGGCTCGTGACGTCACAACTTGCTAAGTGTAGCAATAGCAAGACGTGACGTCACGCGGAATTTTAACTGGCTATATCTTCATATTTTTTTTGTTTAATTGACAAAAGAAAAAACATGGCTCCAATATCTTCTAATAATCTAACTGACGGACTTAGTAGATTATTTTTTTAAGACACACTGGCCTATTATTGAAATAGGTCCAGTAGTTTTAGAGCCCATTCAATTCAATACAAACAAACAAAAAAACGTATATTTCCTCTTTATAATATTAGTACAGATAATATGTAAATAAAATACAATACGTATTGTAGGAAGATCATTACAAAAAATACACTCTAGTTTAAAATATTTAGACAAAGTATTTGTAACAGCGCCATCTAACATTATTACAGTGAACTTATACTACAGCTTGCGTATCTTCAAAACTACAAAAGTGAAAGACCCTGCTTTAGGAAAGTTGGTACCGGATATCACCACGCGCTATGGAGGGCGCTAAATGCCGACGGCCGCGACGCTAGATGGTAGGCGGGTTGGTTGAGTGCTTGTTTCGATGATGGTAGCTTAGCTATTTGTCGATGTTAACAACTTCGCTACATCAATCACTTCATAGTAGTATAAAACGAAGTCGCTTCCCTCTGTCTGTCTGTCCCAATGTAGATATGCTGAGATCTTTAAAACTACGCAACGGATTTTGATGCAGTGTTGATACAGTGATTCAAGAGGAAGGTTTTTATACCATTTGACACATACTTATATTTCCACGCGGGTGAACCCGCAGGGCGCAGCTAGATGAAAAATGTAATGGTTGAAATATATAAACAATTGTCTGAAATACGTGTACCTATGTACTTATTTTTATTTGTTTTTACTTTACTTTAGTGGGTTCGATTACCGGATAAGGCAAGTAATTTATCCAAATTCTGTGAATGCAATTTTGCTTTTAACTAAAAATGTGTTTCCTTTCAGTAAATCTTTATATCTTCAATATTTTAAATGTTCTTACGTATTTTAAGTGTGCAGATTATTTTTTAATATTTTTTTTTGCAATAAAAGTATTGTCTATCTATCTATTTCAGTAACTTGCCCTCCATGTCCCATCGCCGTGGGACGTCCTGTATAGTAACATCATAAAAATTATAAATCTTCTACAGTAGGTGGGTGAATCAACTATTTTACCCACACTTTGCTGTCCCCGACCATTTTATAATAAAATACGCTAATTGGCTATATTTACACACATATTGAGTATAGCTATGGTATCTAAGATAATTAGGCACAACGGTAAACTAGGATACGTTCTCTAAAATGTGTAATTTCCATGAAAATTTGTGGTAACTTAGTGCACATAAAATTGTCACCATACAAAATATTCCTGTCCAAAGACCACATTGACATGTGAACTTTCATTTTAAATGAATTTAAACTTCTAACATTCGGTTAATTCTTAGTACATAATAAGACAATAAGTAATCGTTTATCGTGTGCATATAATAATAGAGATGGACCAAATCATTTTTTCATAAAAAAATCTCTAAACTGTGTCCCTTACTAAATTGATTTTACCTTCGTATGCTGGGTTACACTTGTAAATTCCACCCGGAAACACATAGATGGCGCTATTTGCCGTAGGTACCTTCGTTTGTGTTTGCTTTTGCTCGCATGGCGCGGCGGTGTCCTTTGATACTGCTGTCGAGCCGCCAGTCCGCGGTGAACGTTCGCAGGGAGTGCGTGTCTTTTTGTGTCGTCTACTGAGTGACCGCGATTTCTCGATGTAAGTTTAATATTTATTGATTATAATCAGATGTTTTGTAGTACTTATCATATGTTTTCGATTAAAGTTTAGTTTTAATACCCTACTCAAATTATAATGTGCTCTTTTCATAAAAATATGCCGATTGTCTGCTGAGTTACTTGTATACTGAGTTACATTGGTGGTAACTCCAAATACATTCTTGGTAACTCCTAAGACATCCACGGACTTAGTGATACTGGCTTGTAACATATAGTAAAATTGACTCAATTTCAACAATTTTTAAAACCGACGTACGTTACAAACGTAACTATTTACCTATAATATGTCAGATAGATTGATGATTTGAAATGTAGACAACAAATTTTTTTGATGAATGATGATATCGTTGATTATTGTTGTTTGGTACACTCTAAATTAGTAAATTACCATCATTATTTTAGAAATGACTAAAAAGGTTCAAAACATTATATTTATATCGTTTTATTCTTTTTTTTCGCCGGTTTTATTTTTATTGTACATTGACTTAGTTTAATTATATGACTGCTTATAGTTAATAGTAACCTACTTAAATATAAAATGTAAATAATATTTTCAGAAATATTGATTGTCCTGAAATGGCTCGACTAACAGCGGCTGAAAAACAAAGAAGATACAGAGAGAGACTTAAAAAGAACCCCGAAAAATACGAAGAGGCTAAAAAAAAGCACCGTGAGCACTACCACAAAGTTAAACGGCTCGCAAAAGACTTAACACCAAAAGAAAAAAAGCAAGCAAACGTCATCTGGAAATTGAGACAAAGAGAATACAGAAAGAAAAGGAAGAATTTACAATCGGTCTTGCAGGCAACACCACCTAGTTCCCCGGTATGCGAACTCAATGCCTACATTGAATCACCACCAGTATCTCCAGCATCAATAGCACCCCGAGAACGCGGACGAAAGAAAGTAAGAAAAGATAGAAGTAAAGTGTACAGAGAGAACAAAAAATTACTAGAAGAAAACAAGAAGTTGAAAAAGAACTGTGAGAAGTACAAGAGAAGACTGAATAGAAACAAAATAAAAGAAAGGGAATTTAAGGATCAGAAAGAGAAACAAAAGTATAAGATATTGACAAATTCCATCAAAGAGCGATATGAAAGAGTTAAGAGCCATAAGGAGAAACGATTGTTCAAAAGCCTTTTTAAAAGTGCTGACATAGAAAAATGTAGAAAGAAGACACAGTTACTACGAGAAACATTGGGAATAAACCGACAGTACGCTAAAAAGACAACGTCACTACGCCCTGTGCTGCTAGAGAAAAAAATTCATAAGTTTTTCCTTCGTGATGATGTCTCCAGAGCAACAGCAGGGAAAAAAGAAACAGTGACTCGAAACTGTGAGAAAGTACAGAAGAGGTATTTGTTGGACACAATGCGAAAACTTTACAGAGATTTTACAGAAGAAAACCTTGGCACGACTTGCTCATATTACTATTTTACCAAAAATCGTCCGTTTTACGTCAAAAGTGCATCAGTCGATGCTAGAGAAACGTGTTTGTGTAAAACTCATGCTAACATTACATACAAGGCTCAAGCACTAAAAAAACAAGGTGTCCTCAAAATTTACGATTTGAATGCAATTATCAAAAGCACAGTTTGCAGCGACCAGTCTAAGAATTGTATGTATAATAACTGTGAGACATGCAAAGACATAAAGGTGGAATATGTTGACGAAAAAGTAGCCGGTGTTATAAAGTACAGTGAATGGATAAGAAAGGAAGAAAAGTACGAAAAAGATGGGAAGAAATTTAAGTCTATGAAGAATGTGAAAGAAGAACAATGTCTCGATGCTGCGCGCTTATTGCAAACATTTGAGGAAGATATTGTCCGTTTTAAGAAACATGTCTTTAACATTAAGATCCAGTTTCATAATTTTCGGAAGTGCCTTAATGATCTACAAGCTAATGAGTGCGCAATTGTTGTCGATTTTAGTGAAAACTATAATTGGAAGTATCATGAAGAGGTCCAATCCCACCATTTTGGAGGCTCTCGAAACCAAGTGTCCTTGCACACGGTTATGGTTTATACGTACGACACCGAAAAGAAATACTTGGCGAACTCTTTTTGTACAATTTCTTCGTCAAATTGTCATCAACCTGCCACCATCTGGACACACATCTTGCACCCAATCTTGCAATGGGTAAGAAACGAACATGAAGCTGTGGATACCGTCCATTTCTTTTCCGATGGACCGTCGACACAGTACAGACAGAAGCAAAACTTTTATTTGCTTTGCACGAAATACTTTGACTATGGATTTGCTGCTACTACCTGGTCTTTCTTCGAAGCAGGTCATGGTAAAGGTCCTGCAGATGGAATTGGAGGATTTTTGAAGCGCACTGCCGATAAGATTGTTGCCGCAGGTACAGATATTCCTAATGCGCAAGAATTCATTAATAAATTAGACGGCACCAGTAAGATAAAGCTCTTCTTAATAGAAGACGAAGATATTAAAAAAACACAAGTTGAACTGCCTAAATCGATCCCACGGCTTATTGGTACTTTACAAGTCCATCAAGTTTTTACAGAAGAAAGAAATTCTTTGAAACACAGATGGCTTAGTTGCTTTTGTACATCTACGAAAAGAGGATTCTGCACCTGTCTCGATCCTAAAACATATAGAGTTAATATCGAGTCCGTGAGTTCCGCGATAGAAGTGACAGCTGAACCAGAATACGTGTAGATATCGAAAGAAATGAACTTGGAACATTCTAGATTTTATTCTCCCGATACATCAGACGATGATGTGCCACTTGCTGTACTGAAAGATATTCAAAATATACCACCTCGTCCGAGTATTTATCAAGCAGTTTATGGATATTCATCTGACAGTGATGGTGAACAGACAGAACAAGAGCATGACAAAGAAAATAATAAAAATAGAACGTTAGGCGAGGACAATTCAGCAGGACCGCTGGCTTCGACGAGTAACCATAACGCTACACCATTGCTGTCAGCTGGTGATTTTCTACATGTCTTTGTGTATAGCATGAAAAAGAAACAGTATTCTTACGTGTGTAAAGCCTTGACACCTATTGAAGAAGACGGCGAAGTGAAAGTCATGTTCCTACGGATTGTAAGTGACGATGCAAAGACATTCAGAATTGATACGAATGATATAAGCCATGTCAGTTATGACGACGTTATAAAAATCTTACCAACTCCAGCCTTTTTAGGAAAAGGACACTATAAATTTGAAACCCCGATTGATGTTTTCGAAATGTGAGATTTTATCTGAAATTATTGTTATTGTTGATTTGTTATGTTTGTTTTTAATGTTTAATCACAAATTATTGAGTTAAGGTGTTTCAATTATGTGTCTGTGTTACTGTTATACCAATAGTTTAATAATGTGTCTCAGGCGTTACCCAAATTTGTCTCTGGAGTTACTAAGTGTCCCCATTATAAACATTTTATTTCCGATCATAATATGCTATATTTTGTCCATTACTTTTTTAATTTACGACAACTTTATTCTAACAATTGGCGAGCTTTTATAAATAATTCATTTCAATTCGTAATGATTGTGTATTAAGTTTTACTAAGAAATAGTTGTAATTCTTTGTCTAAAAGGTAACGAAAGAGACCAATGACTGTTAGTTTTGTACCTAAATTTAAGAATAATACGAAGACTGATTTCGCCAAAATATTTAATTAGGCATGCAAGAATAAATAAACAAAAATTAAAGATGTTTTGGTGTTTCATTTACCATTTATGTAACATTGAATGCATGTAACCCAGGTGACAGTTTTTGACAGTGTGACTTGTAGTTTTCTAAAAAAAACTGCCTAAAATATGAATTAACGTCGCTGCCCTTTTAGGTTATTTAAGTAGTTGATATTTCTAATAACCTTAACAAAATATAATAAAGAAATGTTAATGTTATTTTTTTTCAAAATATTATTTCTGACCTGTCTTTAGTGTGGGTAAAATAGTTGATTCACCCAGGTACATGATTGTTAATTAACTACAAAAAAATTTTTTAGTTGCTCGAAGTTTATTTAAAACTAGCTGTTCCCCGCGGTTTCACCCGGGTTAACTCAAATTTCACTTTATTCGGTGTTTTTTTACACCTTGGGTTACATTATTGGAGTTTTAGTACGATGTTATATTTTTAAAAAAGTAAGGGATCTCCGGGGATAGTGTAGCTTCCCAACGGTGAAAGAATTTTTCAAATCGGTCCAGTAGTTTCGGAGCCTATTTATTACAAACAAACAAACAAACGAAAAATCAAACCTTTCCTCTTTATAATAATAAATTAATATAGATACTTAGCGTAATTAATTTCTTTTGAGAAAATAAAAAATACCTACATTTATCTCTGGCGTCCCATTGTCAAGGTCGACTTTGCAATTCTCGGCGTCGATTCGTTCAATATGCCTTGTATTTGAGGCTTCACAGCTGGAAAACAAGACATTCATATAATATTATTTATTTATTATTATTTACTTATTATTATTTATTTAGCTCCGCGAGCTATGGAAAGAGCTATGCTCGGAGTCTCTCTGAAAGATAGGATTTCTAATGAATACATCCGACAGAGAACCAAAGTTATCGACATAGCTCTAAGAATTAGCAAGCTAAAGTGGAAATAAATAAATAATCATGATCATCAGCCTATAGCAGTCCACTGCTGGACATAGGCCTCCCCCAATGAGTGCCATAGCGCCCTAGTCTTCAGCTTGACGCATCCAGTATTTCCCTGCAGTCTTTAGCAGGTCGTCATCCCACCTGGCCGGAAGTCCTACACTACGTTTACCGAATCGAGGTCGCCATTCTAGAACACGTTTACCCCAGCAGCGGTTGTCGGTTCTTCGCGAGATATGGCCGGCCCACTGCCACTTCAGGCTTGTTAACTCTTAGAGCTGTGTCAATAACTTTGGTTGCACTGTAATGACAATTTAAATATCATCATCATTATCAGCCTATAGTAGTCTATAGTAGTTAGTAGTAGTCCACTGCTTAGCTTGCCGCATACAGTATCTACCTGCAGTCTTTATAATGGCAGATTATATTATCAAATAAATAAGATGAAGAGCATACGTTCCATTGCAGGGTCCACCAGCAGCATCCGTGAGGTTGGTGAATGTGAACAGCGTCATCTTAGATCCTAAGGCCATGGGTAACACCTGTTGGAGGTGGGATGCGGCGGCGGAGATGCGCAATGATGAGAGGCTCTGCGGTTCAGCACCTGGGGAGATTGACTGGTTTGAGGCAATAAAAGCTTAGCATACGTCATCATCATTTCATCATCAGCCTATGTTAGTCCACTTCTGGATATAGGCCTCCCCCAATGAGTGCCATAGCGTCCTCTTGCGACTTCAGCTTGCCGCATCCAGTATCTACCTGCAGTCTTTCGCAGGTCGTCATCCCACCAGGTCGGAGGGCGTCCTATACTAAGTTTACCGAGTCGCAGTCTCCACTCAAGAACACGTTTGCCCCAGCGATTGTCGGTTCTTCGCGAGATATGGCCGGCCCACTGCCATTTCAGATTGCTAACTCTTAGAGCTATGTCGATAACTTTGGTTCTCTGTCGGATGTATTCGTTGCGAATCCTATCCTTCAGAGAAACTCCGAGCATAGCTCTTTCTATAGCTCGCTGAGCGACTTTGAACTGGTGGACCAGCCCTATCGTGAGTGTCCACGTCTCAGCTCCGTAGGTCATAACGGGTAGGACGCACTGGTTGAAAACTTTCGTTTTCCAGCATTGCGATATGCTTAGAGTTTTAATGCTCTAAGGCGGTATGGATGACAAGAAAAAATTACAATAATGACCCCAAAAATACTAACCATGATTTATCCGGATTGCACAAAAGAGGAAACTAATAAACAGAACCGTCACACACATAACTCCCTGAGATCCTGTTACATGGTTAATAATATCAGGAATACTGAGGAAATAACATAATTAAACAGCATGTATGTACATATTGAATATATTGAACAATGTATGGTGACCATGGCTGTGCAGGATATTTGTATAATACTTTTTTTTTTTTAATCATATTTATTTTTAAGTACTTTTACTTCGTAAAGTATGCCAGTCCTATCATAACCTAAACTTATAACTAACAAGCAAAACAAAAGATACAGCAAAATAAAAACATATAAATTGTGGCTATTTTTAAAGGGAGTCACTGATGTACCTAAATAAAATCTATTTAAATTACGTTCAATCATCAGTGCTCCCTTCCTCCCTTCGATCTCTGAATTTAACGCAATCCATCAAGATGTGGTGCACATCATCTAGGACTCCGGTCTAATACTTGTCCATACTAATATTATGAAGAGGAAAGGTTTGTTTGTTTGTTTGTAATGAATAGGCTCCGAAACTACTGGACCGATTTGAAAAATTATTTCACCGTTGGGAAGCTACACTATCCCCGGTGAACATAGGCTATGTTATATTTTCAAAAAAGTTAGGGATCCGTACTAAAACCGTGCGAAGCCGGGAAGGTCCGCTAGTATAATAATAAATTTATAGTATAACATTTGACTTGTCTAAGTGCTTATTTTGTTAGCCTAAAGAAAATACATTATTTTGAGTTTGAGTATTATTCGAAAACTATTTTTTGTGGGACACAACTTACGCGCACGCTAAGAGTGGAAGTGACGTGGAAGGCCCAGGATGAGATGGCGTGACGAGCTCGAGGAATATCTTCCATCGTGGCCTGTTGCAGCGTTGGATCGCAAGGAGTGGAAGGAGATATGGAAGCCTTTCCCCAACAGTGGGGCAACAATGGCTAAAAATAATAATAATAATCGGAATTATTTCGGCTATAACCAACTAACAAAATGAAAATGAAAAGTTTTTTATTTCTCTAGGCTTACAAATAAGCACTTAGACAGGTCATATTTTAAACTTTTCATTATTATCAAATAACATTATTTTAATGTTCACTTAATTTTTTTGTCCACCAGTGGAAGAAGTGAAAAAGAAACCACTTAGTATGTTCCTAACTTATATGTCTAGAATCTAGTACATTTGATCTGAATAACACTTTCATAGCCCAAGATGCAGATGTCGTTCTCCGTCGTTCGCCGGGTCTCGTCGTCGCACTGATGGCTGCGCAGTGAAGGCGTTAAATATTTTGTTCAACAGTGATGTGTGTACACTGTAAAATAAGCTATAATGGTCACCCTATTTACTATTGTTATATATTATGTTATTATCCTCATAAAAACAGGGAAATATTCTGAACTGATTTTCCTAGTTGGTTTACCACCCTGATAGTGCTTACATTTACCTCATAGTGTGCATTCAGATGTCGCCAAATCTAAGTATAAATAAATAATAATAAATAATGCTGGACAATTCACACAGCATTATCTAGCCCCATGGTAAGCAGAGCTTGTGTTATGGGTACTAGATAACTGATATACATAATACAATACATTACATAGATAGATATTTTTTATTATATATAGAAAACGACCTATGAATCAGAATCATGGCCCCCGGAACAAATATCTGCAGATCGTACACACAATTATTCCGAGGCGGGAATCGAACCCGCAACCTCCTGCGTCGCAAGCGGACCTTCGCCCACCGCGCCACATCGGTCGTCAGTATAGTATATATAGTTATATGTTTTTCGTCCTTTTCAAAGTATCAATAAAATGTAAAAAAGCGTGGGGTGCTTTCTGAAAGTATTTCTTCAATGTCGCCACTCCTATCAGTATCTAGTTATGTGAACACAAATCCATGTATCCATGCACTCCACGTTTTTTTGCATTAAAATAATTTCTTTTATTTATCACTCTTATGCGACGTGGAAGGCCCAGGATGAGATGGCGCGACGAGCTCGAGGTACTGGAAGATGTACCTCGAGCTCGTCGCGCCATCTCATCAGGGCCTGTTGCAGCGTTGGATCGCGAGGAGTGGAAGGAGAAAAGGGAGGCCTTTGCCCAGCAGTGTGACAGTAATGGCTTAAAATAAATAAATAATAATCACTCTTATCCATAATTTGAATTATTTTCTACTTTTTAGTTCGGTTTATTTATAAAAGCGTGGTTTTTAAGTTTTTTAAAACTATTATTCTCAAAACTACAATTCGCAAGTTCTACTCTACATTTTGGGACATAGAGCTTGTCTTTATGTCTCGTCCGCTCTCCATCACATCTGCGTGAGTCTTGAAATCATGAAATCCGTTGGTATGAAAGAGCGTTGCATTGTAAAATATATCATCATCAGCCTATAGCAGTCCACTGCTGGACATAGGCCTCCCCAATGAGCGCCATAGCGCCCTGTCTTCAGCTTGCCGCATCCAGCATCTACCTGCAGTCTTTCGCAGGTCGTCATCCCACCTGGTCGGAGGGCGTCCTACACTACGTTTACCGAGTCGTGGTCTCCACTCAAGAATACGTTTGCCCCAGCGACCGTCGGTGTAAAATATACATATGTATAGGGGTATTCTGAAAACTTCGTACTTTTCAGAACAGTACAGTCAGCTGCAAAATTTATGTATAGGTACACACCCAAGTTTTCACTTATAAAGGTTTAAGTTACTTATCAAAAGTCGAGTCAACGATGACTCGGCATTTGAAAAGATACGAGTTTCGCAGCTGACTAATAAAGAACATAATATTTTATCCAAGGTGATTCGAAGCTGCGGGCAGAAGCTAGTAACTAAGTACCTGTCCTATATAGAATTTAATATTTTATTTATTTTATGAAGTTATCCATAGTTTAGTCCAGGGATCCCCAAACTATTTTGGACAAGTGACCCCTTTTCCAAAATGAACTGTTACCTCAGACCCCATGTCCAAATTACCTACTTTTAACACTTTGACAGCGGTTTTTTTTCGACGACAACGATCTTTTTGTTTACCTAAAAAATTCGTGCTGCCGCTCTACACAGCGGTTGTGTTGCGCCGCACATGCGTGTCGTTCGAAAAATATTACAGCTCTGCTGAGTCACAAAGATCTGTATTTTCTCAGCCGCTGCGCTAGTGTGGATTTTCGCAGATTAGTCACTTGTAGAAAACTCATACCGTGCGTTTTCAGCACTCAAAGTGTTAAGATCAACCCTTATTCATAATGGTCCGCTAACTTAAAACAGCTGCTACGGAATGTTATTTTTTATTCTGACTTAGGTAGAAGAAGACAGAGTGAGAATTAGCAATGCTTTAAGTTAGCAGACTATTATGAATACGGGGGCCTATCTTTAGTTTTTTCCTATTGATACAAAATACCTAGGTACTAAGGTACCAATTGGAAAACTTTGCACTTGGTTAAGTGAGTAAAGTTGACTTCATTTTCTAATCAAAGTTTGTGAAAAAAATGAACTTTCAACCTAAGTGCAAGCTCGTTAGATAGTAAAATATCAGGAACATGTTTGGACTTCAACTTGATCATGAATTCGGTCGTGTTAAACTCAGAATACAGAAAGTCCAAATATGAAGAGAGCAAGTCAAAACCCGCCTGAAAGACGTACGTTCGAATCGAACTCATTATCTTGCACAAACTTGTCCACACTGACTTGCCGAGTTTTTCATCTTGTACGAACTTGAGACTTTACATTACTACAACAATGCTATTTCCTACAAAAATATTAATTATTCTTAGTACACGTAACACAACATAAACAATACAGTACCTACCTATCTTGAAAGTTTTAAATAGGAACTTGTGTTAATTTAATAGGGGTCTATTTTTAGACCTCGTTGACCCCCAAAATTAGTTTTCGTTTATGTCGACCCCTAGGAAACCGATATCGACCCCAAGGGGTCGATATCGACCATTGGGAATCCATGGTTTAGCCAGTATTGCACGATTAAACCAACATACATACAATACAACCAACATTGGTTTGTATTGGAAGTACTAGTACTAGTTTTAAACTTATAGTTATAGGTACTAGCGACCCACCCCCGCTTCGCACGGGTGCAATAAAGTAACTGATATGGGGCAGTTGGAGTGACTATTAAATCATATAAACCTTCCTCTTGAATCACTTTATCCATTGCTGAAAACTGCATTAAAATCCGTTGAGTAAATTAAAAGATCCAAGTGAATGGACAGCGGAAGCGACTTCATTTTATACATTGTAGTTACCTATCAAAAGATAAAGATAACATTATTATTTATTATTTTAAGCCATTATTGTCCCATTGCTGGGCAAAGGCCTCCCTTTTCTCCTTCCACTCCTCGCGATTACATTGCGTTTAGATAAATAATATTGATAATAATGTAAGTATGCCAAATTTCATCGCGATCTATTCAGTACCTATAAAGAAACAAACATAGTCACAACTGCACTTAGAATCTCGCGTTAGTACGATTTTCTAGTAGCTCATCATAATAACCGCAAAAGTCATAAATAAAATCAAAGCCGCAAAGTCATAAAACGACGTCAATTCGATTTTCAATAAAAATACTACCATCGTGTCCTTCAATAACAACATCTGTCACTGAAAATGTCATCTTGTCACTTTTACGATGAAACTTTAACTAGGTATGTGGGTACTATCCCGGTTTATATAGGACTAAGGGAAAGATGAACGATGCTCATTTTTTTTAATAGCAATTTTCATACTCTTTTTCACTTTATGACGTAAGCTCGAATTGCATAATTGCAGTAACAGAGTAAAAAATGTCATTCTTCCAATCGCGCCAGACTAGCGGGCGCGCCATGCTGCGCGCATGCGCGATACGGCCAGCCCAGCTATCCTGGCCAGACACAAAATGGCTACTACGTGAAGCGTCTCGCAATTGATTTTTTTACCACCACACCGTTCTAAATAGCACAATACGCAAAAACACCGTTCCAATACCACACCAAATCTAATAATAACAACCGAGTATTGTGCCGTACTGAAATAAAACTCGTAGGAATAGATAAGCTGTGCCGACTGTGAAACCCGGAAATTTATTCCCTAAATTTTTGTATAAATGTGCGAAAGGCGTTTGTGTTATTTCACCGGAAGGGTCATCATTGCCTTCGTGACTCCACCCAGTTCCTGTAAGTACATACTCAATTTAGAGACCAGTTCTCGACGGTTTGTGTGACCTAAAAATCTAGACTTAATGCAGTTAGTAACAGTGTCAAACGGTGCTAATAGAATCGTTACCTATGCCTACATGTTTTAGTTCTATGAACATTACAGAGCTTATGTATAACTGTCTTGTCTAGGCAGGATAACTATAATGAATTGTAAAATCTAAATATCAACCTAGTTATTAAATTTATTTAAATTTTGAATGCGAGAATTTAAAAATTTAGAACGTCTCGTAAAACATGACATAACTATTACTTTAGACATGCTATTCGTTCAATGGTCGCTGGGTTTCCCTGAATTTTTGGGGATTACTCCATCTCTGTTCCTCTTGCATCCTTTGTCTCCCTCTGATAATGTTCCTGAATGGGTTTTAGGCATGCGCGGTGTAATTTCAGGGTCGTCGGAAAATTGGTGATAATTTTTCCCAGTGATTTTTCCCGGACGGACCCCGTTAAGAAAAGATAGTGGCGACTCTATGCTTTGAGTGATAAGGTTGGGTTTATATTTGTAGTTTTGAACGCGTTTTGGGTGTCTTACGTAAAATTTGTCGTATCAGGTTAGGATATGTTGTGGAAGGGATGGATATAGGGGCTCGAAGGGGCTTGGCATAGCGCCCGGTGGACCATAAAACAATACGGGTCAAAAATCAATACCTTTGCGTTACTTATGAGGTTAGCAAGACACGAGATGGATAATTTGCGATACTTTAGAGGACTTGAGAGGTTTAGTACTGAGAGTTTCTGAGTTCAATAGAACAGGCGAGATTCTGTTTGCAGCTTTGCATACCCTACTTAATAATTTGGCGTGTTTTAAAAAACTATAAACTGACTTCAAATTCCTAAATAATGTAATTGGTTAAAAACTTAGTTAGTAAAAGAATCGTCGAAATCGGTTGGCGTGATATTGAGTTAATTCATCCATTTGTCACGCAGATACTTGATGCAAATTTAAGGCTCAACTCACACCAAAAGAGCGTCAAAGCGCAGCGAAGCGGAGCGCAGTTTCAGTGTCATATGAATTTTAACTTTATTTTCATTACAATAAAACTTACTATCGCATGAGAAACTCGAACGAGTCGCGCGGATGCCCGCAGCGCCGCGGGAATTCCGGCGAATTCGACTCGTTCGAGTTAAATAAATAAATAATAAATAAATGCAGGACAATTCACACAGCATTATCTAGCCACATGGTAAGCAGAGCTTGTGTTATGGGTACTAGATAACTGATATACATAATACAATACATTACATAGATAGATATTTTTTATTATATATAGAAAACGACCAGAACACCCGGAACAAATATCTGCAGATCGTACACACAATTGTTCCGAGGCGCGAATCGAACCCGCAACCTCCTGCGTCGCAGGCGGACCCTCGCCCACCGCGCCACATCCGTCGTCGGAGTTTACTGAAACTGTGCTCCGCTTCGCTGCGCTTCGACGCTCTTTTGGTGCGAGTTGAGCCTTAGACTTATTTATGGTTTTCTCATGGATGCCTTTGTCAGAACTGGACCAAATTGAAATGGGACCATACGGGAAGCACCAGTTTTCAAATAAAAGAGAATCATCAAATTCGATTCACCCAATCATAAGTTATGATGAGGTAACATAAAAAACATGTATACTAAATAATTTTTTATTTTATTATATTCTACACTAGATCTCTGGAATTTACCTTCTGAATGAATTGGTCTGAAATTTTGAATAGATTTTTCAGGCAATTAGGAAAGCTCTGCCGTCTATAATAAGCTAGTTTTATCTCTGAAAAGTTGGTTGTAGTTGGCCAGCCGACTCCTCTGGGGTCAACGTGTTCTTAAGTGAAAACTGTGACTCGACAAACGTAGTGCAGGACGCCCTCCGACCAGGTGGGATGACCTGCGAAAGACAGGTAGATGCTGGATGCAGCAAGCTGAAGACAGGGCGCTATTGCACTCATTAGGGGAAGCCTATGTACAGAAGGAACGGTTCATAAATCGAAAAAAAAAAAGACTGAAATACATAGTAGTCCACAACTATGTATTTGAGTCTTTTTTTTCGATTTATGAACCGTTCCTCTAATTATGTCCATGAGTGTACTATAGAGGTAGGTTGATAATGATTTCTGAAAAGACGTGCGAAGCCGCAGACAAAATCTAGCTTATGATATCATACGTTACATGGCGTGTTTTAGTGGTAGAAATAGAAACAAATATCATTATTGTAGATATGGCTGACGTAATTTAATCCAATTATGAACTCGTCTATTAAACCAAGCCGTGTGGGACATCCTCATTAGTAATTAATTGACTACAATAGTATTAATACACGCAAAACATAAAGCTGCAATAGTCATGAACTGCGTGAGATCGCGATCACTCAAACTACTATATATAAATAATGCCGGACAATTCGCAGCATTATCTAGCCCTAAGGTAAGCAGAGCTTGTGTTATGGGTACTAGATATCTGATATACATAATGCAATTAATTACATAGATAGATATTTTTTTATTATACATAGAAAATGACCAGAGCACCCGGAACTAATATGAGATCGTACAAACGTTTGTACCGGGTCGGTTTTTTAAAGTTTCAATCAAAATTGATTTGAAAGAGATAATGTTTTGGGAAAACGTTCAAGCGCTTTTATTTTCCTTATAACAATAACAAAAATAAAAAATGTGTGACGAAGTTTTTTGTACTTTCATAAGGAAACCTTTGAAACTACAGGTTAGGGCTGAAAGTAAGGTACGAGGCTGAAATATTGTATTTTTTGTGTTTTTTATGCATATAGGCAGCCAATAACAGCCATTAAGGGTACCGTACCCTAGGGTACGGAAATTATTAAGACTCCGCTATCCGTCCGTCCGTCTGTCACCAGGCTGTATCTCATAAACGGTCACTTAGCCGGTTTTTGAAACTAAGCATTCTAGGAAGGTAAAAATGTTATTCATCTGTTTTCGCATAACTTTAAATTCGTAAAGAATTTGTTGTATTATTATATTTTGTATATTATATTTAGTTTTTGTGATTCACTACACAAACTACCACCGCCAAAGTTTATTATTATATTTAGTTTTTGTGATTCACTACACAAACTATCACCGCCAAAGTTTATTATTATATTTAGTTTTTGTGATTCACTACACAAACTATCACCGCCAAAGTTTATTATTATATTTAGTTTTTGTGATTCACTACACAAACTATCACCGCCAAAGTTTATTATTATATTTAGTTTTTGTGATTCACTACACAAACTATCACCGCCAAAGTTTATTATTATATTTAGTTTTTGTGATTCACTACACAAACTACCACCGCCAAAGTTTATTATTATATTTAGTTTTTGTGATTCACTACACAAACTACCACCGCCAAAGTTTATTATTATATTTTGTATATTATATTTAGTTTTTGTGATTCACTACACAAACTATCACCGCCAAAGTTTATTATTATATTTAGTTTTTGTGATTCACTACACAAACTATCACCGCCAAAGTTTATTATTATATTTAGTTTTTGTGATTCACTACACAAACTATCACCGCCAAAGTTTATTATTATATTTAGGTTTTGTGATTCACTACACAAACTACCACCGCCAAAGTTTATTATTATATTTAGTTTTTGTGATTCACTACACAAACTATCACCGCCAAAGTTTATTATTATATTTAGTTTTTGTGATTCACTACACAAACTACCACCGCCAAAGTTTATTATTGTATTTTGTATTATATTTAGTTTTTGTGATTCACTACACAAACTACCACCGCCAAAGTTTATTATTATATATTGTATATTATATTTAGTTTTTGTGATTCACTACACAAACTACCACCGCCAAAGTTTTCAAATTTCAGCCGTTCGTTAAAAGGTAAAAGCTTTCTGTATGTTACCGTTTCGCACACGAGTTTTAAATAATTTTGTCTGTCTGTTCAGAGGTACTTAGAAAACCCAAACAAATTATTAAAGATATAAATTATTAAAGATATATGCCCGGAATCAAGACCCTAAGCCCTTAACTACTGCGCAACTTGTTTGGATCACCTTCAATTGAGGATATCCGTTGGGGTCATTGGTTTATTTCGGCATAATTTGTGTGGAATGTCAATTTGGAGGATCAAGGTGGGTTATTAAAGGATCAAGATATGAATACCTGCAAAATATGGGTCAATGCTTAATAATAGCAATTTTAAATTGCATTAGTAATTTGTGACGTCACCGAGAGTCTTGTAAGGTTAAAGGAAATTAAGAACTTTGATATTTTGATAGTATTTATTTGATATCCTACTTATAATATAAACAAGCAATAAACTAACATAGATTTCCACGCGGGCGAGGCCGCGGGGCGCATTTAGTAATGAAATGGAAGAAATGATTTAAATAAATAAATAATGCTGGACAAATCCACCCAGCATTATCTAGCGCCATGGTAAGCGGAGCTTGTGTTATGAGGAGCGCAGCCCGGAAGTAATTGCCTATATGGAACCCTAGTTCGGACGGTTTTTACTTTGGAGCGAGAGAACCCTAATTTTTTTTTTAATGCTGGATAATCCACCCAGCATTATCTAGCCCCATGGTAAGCAGAGCTTGTGTTATGGGTACTAGATAACTGATATACATAATACAATACATTACATAGATAGATCGTTTTTATTATACATAGAAAACGACCAGAACACCCGGAACAAATATCTGCAGATCGTACACACAATTGTTCCGAGGCGGGAATCGAACCCGCAACCTCCTGCGTCGCAGGCGGCTTCGCCCACCGCGCCACATCGGTCGTCAAAATTTCATTTAAAATGTATGTCAAAATATGCTGCTGTAGATAGGCATTGTCATACATAAAGTCTGATTAAGACATATGGAGAATTATCTTAATCTTGGAATACAAAACACAGTCATACAGTGTTCTGGTCGTTATATGTATTGCCTAATAATGCACATTAATAATAATAAATATCATCAATATCATCCATCACAATAGCCTGGTTTTATTTCTTTCATTTTTCTTTGCAATAGTCTCTACACCTGACGGATACCATCTTTGGGTGTATCATATTGTGCACCCGAGGATGATACCCGCTATGTGTAGCCATCGCCTTTAGATTAACTTCTCAAAGGGCCTCTGTGCTGTTGGCTTCGGCCCCACGAAAGCCTTCTAAAGGACCGGGTCACTTTATGGCCCGAGATCATGGTAAAAATGAGAGACATAAATATATATATATAAATAACTATTGCTGGACAATTCACACAGCATCATCTAGGCCCAAGTGAAGCAGAGCTTGTGTTATGGGGACTAGATGACTGATATCGTATTAATATTATAAAAGCAAAGTTTGTGAGGATGTTTGTTGCTCTTTCACGCAGAAACTAGGTACTGAATGGATTTTGATGAAACTTTACAATAATACAGCTTACATATCAGAATAACACATAGGCTACAATTCATAAAGATATATTTTATATTATCCTTAATATCTATCGCACGCGGGTAAAACCGCGGGGCGCAGCTAGTACTACATAATACAATATGTTACACTGATCGATATTTTATATAAATAGAAAATGACCAGCGAAATAAAGTAGTACCTACTATTTAATTATTTTCAATTCACAAATTTAATTCTTATGAAAAGAAGTGCAAATAATAACTTTCGCGTTGCGATAAATATTATTCACCCGATATTTATTTTTATTTTAAAACCTTTTATTCAAAAAATATATATAATATATAGTTTTACTTAACTACTATTGCTTAAACTAGGTACATGTATATTATCAGTTTGCCCTCTTTCGGCAAAGGCCTCCTCCAAACCCTTCCACTTTACCTCTCTCGTCAACCTTATCCACGTGTTCCCTGCTACGTCTCTTAGCTCGTCCTCCCATCTTTTGAATTGTCTCCCTCTATTTCGCTTCTTGTATCATGGAAACCAATCCATCAGCGTTTTGCTTCACTTGTCTCTTCCTCTTGCTGCATGTGCAGTCCAACTCCATTTCAGTTTCCTTATTTTTACTGTTACATCTTCTATTTTAGTTGTTTTTCTGAGGGATTGGTTTCTGACTTTATCTAGTTTCCTTTTTCCTAGCATGCATCGATCCATAGCCACCCGATAATGATTACCACTTATTGAAAACTAGCTGCGCCTCACGGCTTCGCCTGCTTAGAAATCTGCGTGTCAAAATATTACAAACCTTCCTCTTGAATCACTCTATCTATTACAAAAAACCGCATCCAAATCTGTTGCGTAGTTTTAAAGATCTAAGCATACAAAGGGGCAGACAGACAGCGGGAAACGACTTTGTTTTATACTATGTAGACAATACAATACAATACAAAACAGTAACACTGGACAGGAAAAAGACAAATACAGAATGTGTTGTACAATAGGCGGCCTTATCGCTTAGAGCGATCTCTGCCAGGCAACCTTTGGATGGACATGAAGTGTTAGAACAAGTATAGACGGTGGCGTGTAATAATTGAATACGTAGTAGTGTTGATTAGGACCGATGTGGCGCGGTAGGCGAAGGTCAGCCAGCCTGCGACGCAGGAGGTTGCGGGTTCGATTCTCGCCTCGGAACAATTGTGTGTACGATCTGCAGATATTTGTTCCGGGTGTTCTGGTCGTTTTCTATGTATAATAAAAAAATATCTTTCTATGTAATGTATTGTATTATGTATATCAGTTATCTAGTACCCATAACACAAGCTCTGCTTACCATGGGGCTAGATAATGCTGTGTGAATTGTCCAGTATTAAAAAAAATTGGGTTCTTTCGCTCCAAAGTAAAAACCGTCCGAACTAGGGTTCCATATAGGCCATTACTTCCGGACTGCGCTCCTCACCTCAGAAAGTTATCCAATTGTTGTTATTAGGCTACACTTCTCTGAATGGACGCCGAAGTATGTCAGGCGGTGCAAGTCAGGTGCGCAAGCGATGCTCTCTGTGCTAGTATTTATTTATTTATTTATTCAAGGTACACCAATAGTATACATATTCATCATCAGCCTATGTTTGTCCACTGCTGGACATATGCTACACAGAGCGCCACAGCGTCCTGTCAGCTTGACGCATCCAGCGTCTACCTGCAGTCTTTCGCAGGTCGTCATCCCTAATGGTCGGAGGACGTCCTAACGTTTACCGAGTCGTGGTCTCCACTCAAGAACACGTTTGCCCCAGCGGTTGTCGGTTCTTCGAGATATAGCCGGCCCCCTGCCACTTCAGCTTGCTTATTCTTAGAGCTATGTCGATAGCTTTGGTTCTCTTTCGTATGTATTCATTTCGAATCCCTATCCTTCAGAGAAACTCCGAGCATATTGTTATTGATTCACCTTAGCGGTCATGATTTTCCGTGATCATGGCGCATGAAACTGTACTAAAATATTGGAAAATATTGTACAAATCATGGTAAATGTCCCCTTATAAGTGAGCTTAATGGTTTTAGAGATAGATAGATAAGTAAAATAAATATAAATAAATAAATAATGCTGGACAATCCACACCGCATTATCTAGCCCCATGGTAAGCAAAGCTTGTGTTATGGGTACTAGGTAACTGATATACATAATACAATACATTACATAGATAGTTTTTTTTTATTATACATAGAAAACGACCAGAACACCCGTAACAAATATCTGCAGATCGTACACACAATAGTTCCGAGGCGGGAATCGAACCCGCAACCTCCTGCGTTGCAGGCAGACCTTCGCCCACCGTGCCACATCGGTCGTCAGATAGAGATAGAGAGACATTTTATTGGACCAAGCACAGTTACAGCACAGAACAAATAAAAATTATAAAAAATCATTATTATAAGACTTACTTAATACTTAAAAGTAGGAGGTATATACCTAACCTGCCCCACCAGTAGGTAGAGTAGGAGGTGTATTTTAACAACTTGTAGGTACAGAGAAACAGTCTACAGGTACAACCAACAAATTTCACATGTCAAATTACACGTCTACAGGTACAACCAAAAAATTACACATGTCAAATTACACGTCTACAGGTACAACCAACAAATTACACATGTCAAATTACACGTCTACAGGTACAACCAAAAAATTACACATGTCAAATTACACGTCTACAGGTACAACCAACAAATGACACATGCCAAATTACACGTCTACAGGTACAACCAACAAATTTCACATGTCAATTTACACGTCTACAGGTACAACCAACAAATTACACATGTCAAATTACACGTCTACAGGTACAACCAACAAATGACACATACCAAATTACACGTCTACAGGTACAACCAAAAAATTACACATGTCAAATTACACGTCTACAGGTAAAACCCAAAAATTACACATGTCAAATTACACGTCTACAGGTACAACCAAAAAATTACACATGTCAAATTACACGTCTACAGGTACAACCAACAAATTTCACATGTCAAATTACAAGTCTACAGGTACAACCAACAAATTACACATGTCGAATTACACGTCTACAGGTACAACCAACAAATTACACATGTCGAATTACACGTCTACAGGTACAACCAACAAATTACACATGTCGAATTACACGTCTACAGGTACAATCAACAAATTACACATGTCAAATTACACGTCTACAGGTACAACCAACAAATGACACATGCCAAATTACACGTCTACAGGTACAACCAACAAATTTCACATGTCAATTTACACGTCTACAGGTACAACCAACAAATTACACATGTCAAATTACACGTCTACAGGTACAACCAACAAATGACACATACCAAATTACACGTCTACAGGTACAACCAAAAAATTACACATGTCAAATTACACGTCTACAGGTAAAACCCAAAAATTACACATGTCAAATTACACGTCTACAGGTACAACCAAAAAATTACACATGTCAAATTACACGTCTACAGGTACAACCAACAAATTTCACATGTCAAATTACAAGTCTACAGGTACAACCAACAAATTACACATGTCGAATTACACGTCTACAGGTACAACCAACAAATTACACATGTCGAATTACACGTCTACAGGTACAACCAACAAATTACACATGTCAAATTACACGTCTACAGGTACAACCAACAAATTACACATGTCGAATTACACGTCTACAGGTACAATCAGTTTTCAATCCGCTATCATTTTTAACTTACGCCAACAGTACATAGAACGCAAGTAGGCTGGTTAGTGGTTACCACCAGTTGTCCACCGACCGTTGTCGAACGGTAACGTGTGTATCTTAATATTATCTTTATCTTTATCTTATCTTATCTGTGCGTGTGTGAGAAATAGGATTTCAAGGGAAAAAGTGACACACCCGGTAAGGATTATATTTTAATTTTATATATAATACAATACAATACAAAAATTCTTTATTATACACCATAATCAAATCAATCATTACAAAAATGCATTATATGCGACAAGTACAATGGGCGGCCTTATCGCTTAGAAGCGATCTCTGCCAGGCAACCTTTGGATGGAAATAATTATATGAATTTAAGAAAAGGCTTGGGGTGTACCACATATTATCTAAGTAGGAACATAACAAGAATACTAAAAAACAAATAATAAATATTGCAAATTCCAAAATAAATAAAACACTACTTAAATACATAAATATATATAAGCGGATATAATTTCAAGTCAATTTTATGTAGAGTTTCTTTAAGGCTTTATCTATATAGCTATTTCTAGGTATTCAATAATTATATTATCTACAATATTTGAGTTATGTGGACTTCAAAGTTATTTATGACCGTTACTTATATTTTTTTTGTATTGGTACTTTGGACCGTAAAAAATAATGAAGCTCTAATTATTGCATAATATTTTTCTTAAATACTTTACATGCATATTTCTTTTTATGATTTTTTTGCTGTTTAGAAATAGACGTAGAACATATCATTTATTTGCCATTACAAATACACACAATATAAATGAACAATTATAAATTACAAACATAATACTTACTAGTTACATTAGTTACACAATGAAAATAATTATTATTAGTTACACAAAAAAATACGTTGAAAAAAAATCTAAATAACAAAAACAAGTTAGTAGTGTTTACTGTCTTACTTAGGCGAAAGCCTCTCTTTTCTCCTTCCATATTTCATTTAAAATACTTTGCATATGACAAAATTAACAATACACACTAAAAATATATATCTATAATAGCTGCGCCCCGCGGTTTCACCCGCGTGGTGATAGATATTTTGAATAATATACAATATATCTTTATAAATTGTAGCCTATGTGTTATTCTGATGTATAAGCTATATTATTGTAAAGTTTCATAAAAATCTATTAAGTAGTTTTTACGTGAAAGAGTAACAAACATCCATCCATCCATACTGACAAACTTTCGCGTTTATAATATTAGTAGGATACTATAAAAAAATCATTTAATCATCCTTATTTAGTTTATCATTTTAGTTTTAAGTTTTAAGTACTATTAATGAATGTTACGTAAACTTGACCTCCATATCGCATTACACATCAAATATAAATGTATGTCTGTATGTCATGTCGTAACGTTTCTTTTCACCACTAATGAGCTGAACGGATTTTGGTAAAATTTCGCACGGAGATAGGTTTCCCGGGAAGGATATGAGCTATATTATATATATTATCGACAGATTTTTTAAGTGCACACTTTAAAAAACAACAAGAAGATAAAATTTTACAAAATATGTGACAATTGGGCGGCCTTATCGCTCAAGATTCATCTCTACTAGGCAACCTATGGATAGAATCGTTGGGTTGAACATGGAAATCTGGATTATTATGTAGCTAATACAAATTGTAACATAAAAATTACAAAATGTTACATACAAATACCTACCCACTATAATATATAAATACTATATATATGTTATATGATAAAACTTTTAAAACTATCATGGTTATTAACACTAAAGTCATTTAAACAAATATATACCATGATTTGATTGAAACTTACTCGCAGTGCCTTCAGTTATTCCGTGATCATGGCGCATGTAACTGTGCCGAAATATTGGATAACTCAAACATCAAATCATGGTAAATATACAGTTTCAAATGACTTTAATATTATATGATATCTTCAAATCCACGTAAAACTATGTAAACCACGAAAAATCCTTCTAATACTTTGCTATAGTTTCTGAAAAGTTTTTTTTGTTCCAAGAATGCCAAAACTCTACACGCCTAAAATTCATAACATGGAATAAAGTTAGGTATGATATGAATGAATGAATGAACACTTTTTTGTACTTAAAATAAATAAATAATGCTGGACAATTCACACAGCATTATCTAGCCCCATGGTAAGCAGAGCTTGTGTTATGGGAACTAGATAACTGATAAACATAATACAATACATTACAAAGACATATATTTTTTATTATACATAGAAAACGACCAGAACACCCCGAAACAAATATCTGCAGATCGTACACACAATTGTTCCGAGGCGGGAATCGAACCCGCAACCTCCTGCGTCGCAGGCGGACCTTCGCCCACCGCGCCACATCGGTCGTCAAAAATAACAAACTAACACCCTATATCTCTAAATATTACATACTAGCGGACCTTTCCGGCTTCGGACGGTTTTAGTACGGAACCCTAACTTTTTTGAATATATAATGTAGCCTATGTTCACCGGGGATAGTATAGCTTCCCAATGGCGAAATAATTTTTCAAATCGGTCCATTAGTTTCGGAGCATTACAAACAAAAGAACAAAAAATCAAACCTTTCCTCTTCATAATAAAGGGTTTTTCATTAAGAGCGCTCGAACATTGAAATGAAATAAAACAACCTGTTTAAGTGATATTACCACAATTTTTATTACATTTTAAAGAATATTCAATGACATTATGTGTGGAAAATAATATCAGCCAAATGGCCACCGCGACTCCGCTGTAGATGGTGTATTCTGGTGGACCAATTTTGAAGGACGTCTTTATTAGTATAGATTCAAAGTACAACACAGTACAGCCTTATCGCTTAAGCTTAGGCTAGTTATCCGACTAAATCCTGGAAAAACGCAGTGTACCTATAGGTAAGCTATAGCTATAGGCTATATTTTAGATATGTAACCTACTAAAAAAGAAATCCAAGTAAATTTTAGTGGGTTATTAGGTATCTTATCATAATATTATCGTAACCAAATGATAAGCGTCCTAAATATTACGTAAGAAGCAAAATTTTTACGTCAATTCTGCATAGAATTAGTTATCTAGTACCCATAACACAAGCTCTGCTTACCATGGCGCTAGATAATGCTGTGTGAATTGTCCAGCATTTATTTATTATTATTATGTCTCTCATTTACCATGATCTCGGGCCATAAAGTGATCCGGTCCTTTGGAAGGCTTGCGTGGGGCCGAAGCCAACAGCACAGAGGCCCTTTGAGAGAGTTAATCTAAAGGCGATGGCTACACATAGCGGGTATCATCCTCAGGTGCATAATATGATACATCCAAAGATGGTATATTATTATTTATAGACGGGAAAATTTTGATAGCGATTGAATCATATCTTATACAGTTAAGTGGCAAGCGGTCATTGTAGTCGGTTTGCTTGTACTGAGCTAAATAGCAGCAGGGCGCTATAATAGCGCTTATAAGGGGAGGTTTATTGGGAAATATTTTATTTTTTTATTTTATTTGGTTGGCTTGAGTGTCACTGCAGCAGTGACACCCAAGCCAACCAAGCCCATGCCCTAGCTATGGACTAGTATAGGCTGATGATGATGATGTTGATGATGTTCAGCAGTGGACATTAGTACGTGCGCTATTGAGAATCCTTGTTAGCTGTTTTAGTATAAATAACAATCAAATGTTAAGGCGCTTTATTTCCTTTAGACTTTACAGTACTCTTCGAAATAAAGTGATAACGTTGATATAAAAATAGATATTTTTTATTATATATAGATAACGACCAGAACACCCGGAACACATATAAAATAAATAAATAAATATTGCTGGACAATTCACACAGCATTATCTAGCCCCATGGTAAGCAGAGCTTGTGTTATGGGTACTAGATAACTGATATACATAATACAATACATTACATAGATAGATATTTTTTATTATAGAAAAGACCAGAACACCCGGAGCAAATATCTGCAGATCGTACACACATTTGTTCCGAGGCGGGAATCGAACCTGCAACCTCCTGTGTCGCAGGCGGACCTTCGCCCACCGTATTTTTGACAACCTCTGTTTATAATATATCCCGTATAAAACGGGAAAAATCCCGTATCAGCCAGGAATTCCCAGACTTCATCCCGAAATGTTTGTACAAAACCTATGTAGCTTCTACTTGTGGTTTTGCATCGATGTAGTGCAAATTGTTTTTAACCGAGTTAGAAAGAAACCGGCTAAGTGCGAGTCAGACTCGCGCACGAAGGGTTCCGTACCAATATTTAATATTATAGTTGACATAAAGAAATAAATAAAATAAATAATGCTGGACAATCCGCACCGGTAGTAATAGGTTTTACCCTTTAACAGATAAAATTCGATTGCTGAAATCACACGGTATGTGTTTTCTACAAGTGACTAATATGCGTAAATCCACACTAGCGCAGCGGCAGTCGAAGTGTTAAAAAAAAGATCGCAGTCGAAGTGTTAAAACTAGTTTCTGCCAGCGGCTTCGCACGCGTTGTTTCTATGGACACGTTTTCATTTTCCCTGTATGCAAAATTTCAGCCCGATCCGTTCAGTAGTTTTTGCGTGAAAGAGTAACAAACATCCATACATACATACAAACTTTCACGTTTATAATATTAGTAGGATTTTACTCGACAGAAATGTCTGCTTATTTTTTACTTCATTGTGAATAACAACTTATATATTTTTATCACGAACTGTACCAACTTTCTTCTAGAAAGTCGCCTGGAAGTTCAATGAACATACAAACCTACCTACAGATCTAAATACTTGCCTTCAAATACTGCACTATCCAAGCTACAAGCCTAAGATTAAGCCGGGTTGACAGGACTGACAGGTTAAATAAATAAATCACTACATAGTATTAAACAAAGTCGCTTCCCGCTGTCTGTCTGTCCCTATGTAATATGCTTAGATCTTTAAAACTACGAAACGGATTTTGATGCGGTTTTTTTAGTACATAGAGTGATTCAAGAGGAAGGTTTTAACACTTTGACTGCGATTTTTTTTCAACGACTGCGATCTTTTTTTTAACCTAAAAAATTCGTGCTGCCGCTCTACACAGCGCGGTTGCGTTGCGCCGCACATGCGTTTCGTTCGAAAAATATTACGGCTGTGCTGAGTCACACAGATCTGTATTTTCTCAGCCGCTGCGCTAGTGTGGATTTACGCATATTAGTCACTTGTAGAAAACACATACCGTGTGATTTCAGCACTCAAAGTGTTAACATGTATTTGCACCCGTGCGAAGCCGGGCGAGTAGACAAATACATTCATTTATTTTCTGTTGAAGTACAAAACATTAATAAATAATAGTTAAAAAAAACAAAAAAACCACGCTTTTATAAATAAACCGAAATAATTCAAATTATGGATCATCATCATCATCAGCCTATATCAGTCCACTGCTGGACATAGGCCTCCGCCGATGAGCGCCATAGCGCCCTGTCTTCAGCTTGCCGCATCCAGCATCTACCTGCAGTCTTTCGCAAGTCGTCATCCCACCTGGTCAGAAATTATGGATAAGAGTGATAAATACAAGAAATTATTTTAATGTAAAAAATCGTGGGGTGCTTTCTGAAAGTATTGATTCAATGTCGCTACTCCTATCAGTATATGTATAGTGATAATACACTACAAAGATACATTTTTATTCTGATGGATCGTCCAGCTTTTTCTATTCATTTTCACCGTTGAAATTAAACGCTTTCAATAGAACATAAACTCAGTTTAGCCACAGTTTAGCGCTTCAAACGAGTTCAACGCAATTCACCGACAGTTAATCCAGTTCAAGCGCTACACCGAGTTCAGGCGCTGTCACATAATCGGTATTACGAATTTTAACTCTTATCACCTGCGATCACAAATAAATAATGCTGGACAATTCACACAGCATTATCTAGCCCCATGGTAAGCAGAGCTTGTGTTATGGGTACTAGATAGCTGATATACATAATACAATACATAACATAGATATATATTTTTTATTATACATAGAAAACGATTAGAACACCCGGAACAAATATCTGCAGATCGTACACACAATTGTTCCGAGGCGGGAATCGAACCCGCAACCTCCTGCGTCGCAGGCGGACCTTCGCCCACCGCGCCACATCGGTCGTCAAAATACTATCTAGATTTCGGGTCACATACAAAATCAAAGCTAAAATCCGTCTCCGTAAATAAGAGCGCACTTGTAATGTGAGCTCTTATTGTGTTTAGTTCGATTGAAGCACAGCCGACGTAAGCACGTGTCACAATGCCGCAATGTGTATTCAGAAGTAAAAAAAAAAAAAAAAATTTGTAACATACCATTTCGAAAGTTATCGACTTAGCTCTAAGAATTAGCAAGCTAAAGTGGCAGTGGGCCGGCCATATCTCGCGAAGATCCGACGGCAGCTGGGGCAAACGTGTTCTTGAGTGAAGACCACGACTCGGTAAACGTAGTGTAGGACGTCTTCCGACCAGGTGGGATGACTATCTGCGAAAGACTGCAGGTAGATGCTAGATGCGACAAGCTGAAGAAAAGGCGCTATGGCGCTCATTGGGGGAGGCCTATGTCCAGCTGTGGACTATCATAGGCTGATGATGATGATGATTTCGAAAGTGTGCCTTCCTCAGTGCTCCTAATTTTGTGCTATGATTTTGCAAAACATTTGATCTCGCCAAATTACGTAGTTCCGATGAACAGTAGGGCAAGAGATTGAAAGAAGATTTTTTTTTATTAAGGAAGAGTTAGGATTAAAGCCATTTTAAAGCTAACAAACCTTGTATGTTATAAATATAATATATAATGCTTATATGGCAGGCGGTACGGCCCCTGCCATTGGCCATCAGCCAATCCTCTCCACTCGACTCTTTGTGACCTTTAACCCACTGTGAAACAAGAAATTTAGTTTTCTCTATAAAGTACTGGCCATGATAGGTAATTCCATTGCTGGACAAAGCACTCCCATTTCCGCAGACTTCTCGTCTTCAGCCACCTTCGTCCAATCGACATGAAATGAGTCCGATTTGTGACTGATGTGTTATATAAATCAACAAGCGGACCTTCCCGGCTTCGCACGGTTTTAGTACGGATCCCTAACTTTATTGATAATATAATATAGCCTACGTTCACCGGGGATAGTGTAGCTTCCCAACGGTGAAAGAATTTTTCTAATCGGTCTAGTAGTTTCGGAGCCTACTCATTACAAAGACACTAATGCATAAAATATGATTTATGCCAGATTCGTCCCTAGTAAATAAATAAATAAATAAAATAAAATTATTTTATTTCGGACTAATACAGATCCATAATTTGTTAGTAATGATCTTATAATAAATGTTAGTAATTCTTACGAACTAAAATGTTCGGCCCACTTAATTAACACTTTGACTGCTGAGATCACACGGTATGTATTTTCTACAAGTGACTAATATGCGTAAATCCACACTAGCGCAGCGGCTGAGAAAATACAGATCTGTGTGACTCAGCACAGCCGTAATATTTTTCGAACGAAACGCATGTGCGGCGCAACTCAACCGCTGCTGTGTAGAGCGGCGGCGGCACGAATTTTTTAGGTTAAAAAAAACATCGCAGTCGTCGAAAAAAAACCGCAGTCAAAGTGTTAAAAAGTCTTTGTTCGTCCTTCAAGATAATATTTGTCCAGATTCGTCCCTCATACCAAAATTATTGTGAGTACAGTTAATTAACTTTTTGAAGTCGAAGAAAGAAAGTGTTCATAGACCATAGTGTTTAAATATAGACAGAGATTTGCCTTGTCTTATTGGGTGTTTGTATTTAGAAAAAACTATTTGCTTGTTGAGTCACTTATATTTAAATAGAAACTGTTGTTGTGACTAAACCTGCTAGAATTGACAGGAAACATGGTAGATAATGTATATATGTACATAAAATTACAGAGAACTGTCACTCTGACTCAATACTTTCTCTCCATTTCGTTTTCCTGCTAAATGAAAAAAAACATGTGTAACTAAAATACTTAAAATGATGCCCTAACAACTGTTTAGCATGTCATCATCATCAGCCTATATTAGTACATTGCTGGACATAGGCCGGAACTACGTACTTTGGCGAGATCAAATGGTTTGCAAAATCATGGCACAAAATTAGGAGCACTGAGGAAGGCACACTTTCGAAATCATCATCATCATCAGCCTATGATAGTCTACTGCTGGACACAGGCCTCCCACAATGAGCGCTATAGCGCCCTGTCTTCAGCTTGACGCATCCAGCATCTACCTGCAGTCTTTCGCAGGTCGTCATCCCACCTGGTCGGAGGGCGTCCTACACTACGTTTAGCATGTAGTTGTAGTGTAAAATAGTATAAAACAAAGTAGCCTCCCACTGTCTGTCTGTCCCTATGTATGCTTAGAACTTAAAACTACGCAACGGATTGGATAGCCCTTTCTGTAGAGGATGCCTCAGCAACGACGAAACAGCTGCCCACGTTATCTTGGAATGCGAGGGAGTATTAGCACAACGTATAGAAATACTCAACTTGCCGAGGTCGCTCCGCGAAGCCTGTGAAGACCCCATGAAGATTCTGCGCTTCTGGACGGAGCTAGGCTGGCTATGCTAGCAAACCACCACGCATAAAGGACCAACAGGAGTCCAAATGCGGAAAATAGAGTACCCCCACCTAACCTAACCTACGCAACGGATTTTGATGCGGTTTCTTTTAATGGGTAGATTTATTCAAGAGGAATGTTTATAAAGCATTTGACACATAGATTTCCACGCATAGCTCTTTCCATAGATTGCTGAGAGACTTTGAACTGGTGGACCATCCCTACCGTGAGTGTCCAGTCCATGTCTCAGCTCCGTAGGTCATGTCATGAGAGCTAGATTTCCACGCGGGCGAAGCCGAAGGGCGCAGCTAGTAGTCAACTAAACTTCCACCGATTCATGCTCATTTTCATGAAGACTAATGAACCTTTAGTTCGACCACAATACGATAAAAATAAAACAAACAAAGAGAAAATAAAAACAGTAATAGTATCTACAGCACTAATATAATAGTATATAAATTATAGTTATCTATTGTAGAAAAATTGAAATAGAAAATATTTATTTGTGTTTCATATAAAATAATACAACTTAAGAACTAATCATAATAAAGATAATAAGATAATCTTAACATTACGATTGACTTGTTTATGGCAGACGTCCGCAATCTCCCCTATAGCCTGATTACCCAGTCCATCCATCACAATAGCCTGGTTTTATTTCTTTCATTTTTCTTTGCAATAGTCTCTGCACCTGGCGGATACTATCTTTGGATGTATCATATTTTGCACCCGAGGATGTAACCCGCCATGTGTAGCCATCGCCTTTAGATTAACTTCTCAAAGGGCCTCTGTGCTGTTGGCTTCGGCCCCACGCAAGCCTTCCAAAGGACCGGGTCACTTTATGGCCCGAGATCATGGTAAATGAAGATATTAAATTAGGAATTAATAAAATAATTAAAATACGAAAACACAGAAAGGCTACCGGCTCAGCATTAAATGCTACATTGACATAAGCTAGAGCAGCGCTGGTTTTTTTTTTATTGTGTTTGCTAAACAATTGGTACTCAGGTAGTCCATTAGAAATAAGATTTTAGGTCGCATTAGATTATCCAAAAATTAGTTGAGAATGAATCCTAAGTGGTCTTTATCATTACCTCGTAAATTTTAGGTGAAGATGCGAAAATAGAGATTGGAGGGCACCGCGGGCAACGTCGTATCTCTGCATAAACTATATACAGGGTGGAATTTTGTAATGCCACCTGCAGGGAAAGTACTCTTAATACTGTATATAGAAAATTGTACTCAAAGAAAACATTCCTTTAATTTTGAAAAGAAAGAAAACTGCATTCAAAGATTTTCGAAAATTCGCTTGCCACACCCGGGAATCGAACCGACTAAAATCTGTAAAAATTACACTCTCTACTTTTATTGCATAGATCGTTGTTGTTTTCTTTGAGTACAATTTTCTATATACAGTATTAAGAGTACTTTCCCTCCAGGTGGCATTACAAAATTCCACCTGTATAGTAAAACTAGTACAGAGACATTAAAAAAAGGTTATATTATTCACAAAATACCCAATGAAATATTAAAAAAAAAAACCTTTCTTCAACGTAAATAATATTATAAACGCGAAAGTTAGTATGGATGGATGGTTTGTTTCTCTTTCACGTAAAAACTACTGAATGGATTTCAATGAAACTTTACAATAATATAGCTTATACATCAGAATAACACATAGGCGACAATTTGTAAAGATATATTGTATATTATCCAAAATATATATCACCACGCGGGTGAAACCGCGGGGCGCAGCTAGTAATAAAATTAAATAGGTTTCGGCGCTAGTGTGCCTCGGGGTACTAACTTAAGGGCCTACACTACCTCAGCAGAAAATCAAATTTCGCCTCAGCTTGTTACGCCGCCGCGCCGCGGCGCACGGGCGGCGCCACGGGGCGGACGGCCGGTGGCAACGTACCTACTCGCCGCGCTATTACTTCGCGCGCAAAATTATATTGGGTTGGGTTCACGCTAGTTCGAAACAATCTTATTGAAGTTAGGTACGTGCAATATTATTGTCTAAAAGGTAGGTAATTAATTATATATACGGTACCTACTAAGAAATGAAATTATCAAATACGTAGGTAATGCTTTTTAGTAACTTTATACCTTAGTATGTACCTATACCTACCTAATATTATGATAGTTGGATATTGGTAGGTACCTACCTACCTACTTACAATTACAAAACATTATTTTATTTTATTGTTTTTCAATGTAGTTGCCAACATACCTACTACTGCTACTAGACCACCGCGCCCGAGACGTTATTTTCTAACCAAACACTAGACAGGTGCGAGTCGCTATAGCGCTGAAGGGTTCCGAACATTCTTTTCTGTAGTAAGATAGTGTTCTGCGAAATGTAAATTATACTTATGCCTACTACCAACCTAAAAATAGGTACGTAGTACTATTATTTATTCTTTGGTACTAGTAAATAGGATTTTTTATTATAACACCTTGTTTACAGATTTAATATAAACGAAGATTGGTACTACTACCTATATAAGGTAAAACTAACACAACAAAACCTATATAAGCAATGAAATAGAATACAAGTTTATGTCTAAGTATATTGAGTGAGGGTTCCGCATATTAGTTTTTTAAGTAAAATTGAATTTTGCCAAAAAAACATTGTGTGGAAATAGGATGTGTATGACAAGTAGTGTGCAGGTAAATATTGTAATAAATTAAAATATAGTCTAGATTATATTTGCACATACATAATATGTATAACTTTATTAACAATATATATTACTTTATATTAAATTTATTTCAATTCACTTATATCTCGTATTTTCATATTGCGAACATGCCAGGGATCGCATAACTCGGACAAAATATATGTTAAATAAAAAAATTTGGTTCCATTAGTTGTTCCCAAAATTCGTCATCCCTTTCGATGATCTCAACTTTCATCTGAAATGAAATGATATTTTATCACACTAATCTATATCTATTGTGTATATTATATATATAAAAGAAAGTCGTGTTAGTTACACTATTTATAACTCAAGAACGGCTGAACCGATTTGGCTGAAAATTGGTGGAGACGTAGCTTAGAACCAGCAGAAGGATATAGAATACTTTTTATCCCGCAGGGTAGGTTAGCGTAGGGTAGGGTCGGTTTGGGTAGGGTGGGGTAATAATTTTGACTCTGGAGAGGTGTGTGTTTGTCTGAAAAAGGAAAAATAAAACACAATCTTATTATAATCTAGATACCAAATCATATTTCAGTAGATATGTAAGTATTTACTTACAATTCTACGTTCTGTAATTGATAAAGATTTGTCTTATCCGAATTTATGCCATTTGTCAAATCATTCGACGTTACTTCCATCCTGTAACAGTTACACATGCCAAGAAAGTAGGTAGGTAAGGTACCTAACATGTAAATATATGTGCCCACTCTAGTAATATGAATGAATCGTAATGAAGAATTAATAAGGACTCTCGTTCAAGCTATCAACCGTAAAAAGTCCATTATTACCCAATTTATAAATTTGAACCATGTGATATATTTTCACTTTCATGAACTAAAAGTAGAAAAGCTTGTGTTCGTTAGGTACGAATAGTTCTAGGTTAAATTATTGCAGAACCCTAAAATTTACAAACTCGTGAAAACGTTAGGAAAGAATATACACTAGGTATATTTATATTTCAGTAGATATGTAAGTATTTACTTACAATTCTATGTTCTGTAATTGATAAAGATTTGTCTTGTCCAGATTTATGCCATTTGTCGAATCATACGACGTTACTTCCATCCTGTAACAGTCATACATGTCAAGAAAATAGGTACCTAACATGTAAATATAATATGCCCACTCTAGTAATATGAATGAATTATAATGAATAATTAATAAGGACTCTCGTTCAAGATATAAACCGTATAAGTCCATTATTACCCATTTATATTTTGAACCATGTGATATATCTTCACTTTCATGAACTAAAAGTAGAAAAGCTTGTGTTCGTAAGGTTGGAACCATGACTAAATTAATTATTGCAGAACCCTAAAATTTACAAACTGTTAAATACAAGGAAAGTTATAATACATTATAGGTGTAGACAGTAGGTACTATAGTTAGTAACTATAGTAGGTACCTAACCTACTACTTACAATTCAATGTTTTGTAATTGGTAAAAAAAAATCTCGTACGGATCTTTTCTGATATCCAAAATGTCCAGATCATTCGATGTTACTTCCATCATGTATCAGTAACGATTCATATATTATGGAGATACAAATTAGGTGGGTATACCTAGGTGTAAATATTTTATAGTATTGATAGTCAAACGGAACCCTAATATATATTTCTACCTAGATAATGATGTGTTGTGAAAATACTACTTCTATTACATGGAGATACAAATTGAGGTGGGTATACCTTGTATTTACACCTAGGTAGGACCTAGGTATAGGTATTTACCTATAAGTATAAAAAATACGATTTTCACATACTTAGCGCCATCCAGTCCCATAAACAAGTAAGGTCTACTACCTTACTGGTAGGTAGGTAGGTGTTTGGTACACAAGGATTTACCGGGACATTATTTTCTTTATCATTGACGCCATCATCGCTTACAATAGGAGCTGTACTTTCTAATCGACGTTTTCTAAAATAAAATAAAAAATAATTAGTTTGGCTGCGACATTTACTTACTCACAAATCACAATCCACATCCTCACCTCACCTCACCTCAACGTGTAGGGTAGGTAGGTACTTACTTTATAACGTCGTTCATGTGTTTTCCATCTTTTTTATGATTCCGTCGTCGCTTTCTACACTTATTATAAAGATTTCCCATATTTACAAATATACAAAGTCCGATGACACGAAGCGCGGAGCAGCGACACAGGCTCCCCGTCCGAAGGCCGAAGCTAGACTGAATTATGGCCCGGACGGAAGATAGCGCGTGAATGTTTAGGTATTATTTTTTTACGTTAAAAATAATAGTAATTTTGAAAATCTAAAACACACATCGTCTGCTTTATACTCTGATTGTTTACTGTAAAAAGTATCAAGGCTTATTTTAACGTATCTATTGAATAGCGACGGTTTAAAGTACAGTTTAGAGTGAACTTTGGATTTTTTTTCTATCGAGAAAATTTCATGTAATCGTGTTTTCGAAACACTAGTGGTCTAGCATCAATCCTGAACTATAACATATTAAAATCTCAAAGTAAATGCTTCAGAATTGTGGAAGATATGATCGTTCAAAATAACCGATTTCAGATAGTATCAACTCTTAATATGTATATTAGACACTAGCTGCACCCGCGGCTTCGCCCGTGCGGAAATCTATGTGTCAAATTCTTTATAAACCTTCCTCTTGAATCACTCTATCTTTTAACACTTTGACTACGGTTTTTTTTCGACGACTGCGATCTTTTTTTTACCTAAAAAATTCGTGCTGCCGCTCTACACAGCGGTTGTGTTGCGCCGCACATGCGTTTCGTTCGAAAAATATTACAGCTCTGCTGAGTCACAAAGATCTGTATTTTCTCAGCCGCTGCGCTAGTGTGGATTTACGCATATTAGTCACTTGTAGAAAACTCATACCGTGCGTTTTCAGCACTCTAAGTTTAAAAAAAAACGTATCAAAATCCGTCGCGTAGTTTTAAAGACCTAAGCATAAATAGGAGCAGACAGACAGCGGGAAGCGACTTTGTTTTATACTATGTAGTGAAGACTCCCCAAATATGGATAGCCGTTTTCACTCTAGACGCTTGTTCGTAAAATAGGGTCAAACGAAATGAGTCATGGTCAAGGAGAGAGGTAGGTAACGAAATGTAGGACGGTTCCATTGACCTTAGTGAAAGTGCGCGCGCGCCGCCGGTGCGGTGTACCGACCGCGATCTGATGCACTGAGTGTATGGAACAGATATTATAATAGTAACTATTCACGGGTATTTAAGAAGTTTATTTGACTACTAGCTGCGCCCCGCGGCTTCGCCCGCGTGGACAATCTATGTGTCATGACCTACGGAGCTGAGACGTGGACACTCACGATAGGGCTGGTCCACCAGTTCAAAGTCGCTCAGCGAGCTATGGAAAGAGCTATGATCGGAGTTTCTCTGAAGGATAGGATTCGTAACGAATACATCCGACAGAGAACCAAAGCTATCCACAAGAATTAGCAAGCTGAAGTGGCATATCGCTCTTAGCGATAAGGCCGCCCATTGTGCATCTATATCTTTGTTTGTTTGTTCGTTACTGTTTTTTTTCTGTGTTTGATGTGCAATAAAGCGAATTTGTATTGTATTGTATTGTGACAGTGGGCCGGCCATATATCACGAAGAACCGACAACCGCTGGGGTAAACGTGTTCTTGAAGACCGCGACTCGGCAAACGAAGTGTCCTTCGCAGGGATGACGACCTGCGAAGGACACTGGATGAAGACAGGGCGCTATGATGCTCATTAGCGGAGGCCTATGTCCAGCAGTGGACTAATAGGTTGATGATAATGATGGTAGAACTACTAATCTGAGTTTTAAAAAGCCATTGCCGTGAATTGTGATTGCGAAAGAGTATTTACTCGCGCGAGAGTAGGTCAGTAGAGAATCTTGCAATTCTGTTATGTCATTCTCTGCCGAATTCTTTTCGAATCATTTCAGGTTTTTGACTCTATGAGATAGTTATAAAATAATGCTGGGCCGTTCCGGTAATAAACTGTGAACTTTTAGATTCACTATATTTTGCCAGCGGCTTTACACGCGCTTTTTATGGTATAATAATAATAATAAATAGATAATGCTGGACAATCCACACAGTATTATCTAGCCCCATGGTAAGTAGAGCTTGTGTTATAGAAGAAATAGAATAGAAAGCCTTTATTAGCACATACAAAAAGACAAACATATGTACATTAAAACATCATCATCATCATCAGTCCACTGCTGGACATAGGCCTCCCCCGATGACCGCCCTGTCTTCAGCTTGTCGCATCCAGCATCTACCTGCAGTCTTTCGCAGGTCGTCATCCCACCTGGTCGGAGGGCGTCCTACACTACGTTTACCGAGTCGTGGTCTCCACTCAAGAACACGTTTGCCCCAGCGGCCGTCGGTTCTTCGCGAGATATGGCCGGCCCACTGCCACTTCAGCTTGCTAATTCTCTGAGCTATGTCGATAACCTTGGTTCTCTGTCGGATGTATTCGTTGCGAATCCTATCCTTCAGAGAAACATTAAAACGCATTAAGCTAAATAAGATAGACTGCCACACTAAAACTAAAAGAGAACTTAGCCTGTCCTCAGTGCGCGCTAGTTATGGGTACTAGATGACTGATATCCATAATACAATAGATTTCATAGATATGTTGATATTTTATATTATACATATAACGACCAGAACACTGTATGACTGTGTTTTTGTATTCCAAGATTAAGATAATTCTTTATAAGACTTAATCAGAATTTATGTATGACAATGCCTTTCTACAGCAGCATGCTTTGACATACATTTTAAATAATTTATTTCATTTCATTACTAGATGCGCCCCGCGGCTTCGCCCTCGTAGAAATCTATGTGGGTGAATCAACTATTTTACCCACACTAAAGACAGGTCAGAAATAATATTTTGAAAAAAAATAACATTAACATTTCTTTATTATATTTTGTTAAGGTTATTAGAAATATCAACTACTTAAATAACCTAAAAGGGCAGCGACGTTAATTCATATTTTAGGCAGTTTTTTTTAGAAAACTACAAGTCACACTGTCAAAAACTGTCACCTGGGTTACATGCATTCAATGTTACATAAATGGTAAATGAAACACCAAAACATCTTTAATTTTTGTTTATTTATTCTTGCATGCCTAATTAAATATTTTGGCGAAATCAGTCTTCGTATTATTCTTAAATTTAGGTACAAAACTAACAGTCATTGGTCTCTTTCGTTACCTTTTAGACAAAGAATTACAACTATTTCTTAGTAAAACTTAATACACAATCATTACGAATTGAAATGAATTATTTATAAAAGCTCGCCAATTGTTAGAATAAAGTTGTCGTAAATTAAAAAAGTAATGGACAAAATATAGCATATTATGATCGGAAATAAAATGTTTATAATGGGGACACTTAGTAACTCCAGAGACAAATTTGGGTAACGCCTGAGACACATTATTAAACTATTGGTATAACAGTAACACAGACACATAATTGAAACACCTTAACTCAATAATTTGTGATTAAACATTAAAAACAAACATAACAAATCAACAATAACAATAATTTCAGATAAAATCTCACATTTCGAAAACATCAATCGGGGTTTCAAATTTATAGTGTCCTTTTCCTAAAAAGGCTGGAGTTGGTAAGATTTTTATAACGTCGTCATAACTGACATGGCTTATATCATTCGTATCAATTCTGAATGTCTTTGCATCGTCACTTACAATCCGTAGGAACATGACTTTCACTTCGCCGTCTTCTTCAATAGGTGTCAAGGCTTTACACACGTAAGAATACTGTTTCTTTTTCATGCTATACACAAAGACATGTAGAAAATCACCAGCTGACAGCAATGGTGTAGCGTTATGGTTACTCGTCGAAGCCAGCGGTCCTGCTGAATTGTCCTCGCCTAACGTTCTATTTTTATTATTTTCTTTGTCATGCTCTTGTTCTGTCTGTTCACCATCACTGTCAGATGAATATCCATAAACTGCTTGATAAATACTCGGACGAGGTGGTATATTTTGAATATCTTTCAGTACAGCAAGTGGCACATCATCGTCTGATGTATCGGGAGAATAAAATCTAGAATGTTCCAAGTTCATTTCTTTCGATATCTACACGTATTCTGGTTCAGCTGTCACTTCTATCGCGGAACTCACGGACTCGATATTAACTCTATATGTTTTAGGATCGAGACAGGTGCAGAATCCTCTTTTCGTAGATGTACAAAAGCAACTAAGCCATCTGTGTTTCAAAGAATTTCTTTCTTCTGTAAAAACTTGATGGACTTGTAAAGTACCAATAAGCCGTGGGATCGATTTAGGCAGTTCAACTTGTGTTTTTTTAATATCTTCGTCTTCTATTAAGAAGAGCTTTATCTTACTGGTGCCGTCTAATTTATTAATGAATTCTTGCGCATTAGGAATATCTGTACCTGCGGCAACAATCTTATCGGCAGTGCGCTTCAAAAATCCTCCAATTCCATCTGCAGGACCTTTACCATGACCTGCTTCGAAGAAAGACCAGGTAGTAGCAGCAAATCCATAGTCAAAGTATTTCGTGCAAAGCAAATAAAAGTTTTGCTTCTGTCTGTACTGTGTCGACGGTCCATCGGAAAAGAAATGGACGGTATCCACAGCTTCATGTTCGTTTCTTACCCATTGCAAGATTGGGTGCAAGATGTGTGTCCAGATGGTGGCAGGTTGATGACAATTTGACGAAGAAATTGTACAAAAAGAGTTCGCCAAGTATTTCTTTTCGGTGTCGTACGTATAAACCATAACCGTGTGCAAGGACACTTGGTTTCGAGAGCCTCCAAAATGGTGGGATTGGACCTCTTCATGATACTTCCAATTATAGTTTTCACTAAAATCGACAACAATTGCGCACTCATTAGCTTGTAGATCATTAAGGCACTTCCGAAAATTATGAAACTGGATCTTAATGTTAAAGACATGTTTCTTAAAACGGACAATATCTTCCTCAAATGTTTGCAATAAGCGCGCAGCATCGAGACATTGTTCTTCTTTCACATTCTTCATAGACTTAAATTTCTTCCCATCTTTTTCGTACTTTTCTTCCTTTCTTATCCATTCACTGTACTTTATAACACCGGCTACTTTTTCGTCAACATATTCCACCTTTATGTCTTTGCATGTCTCACAGTTATTATACATACAATTCTTAGACTGGTCGCTGCAAACTGTGCTTTTGATAATTGCATTCAAATCGTAAATTTTGAGGACACCTTGTTTTTTTAGTGCTTGAGCCTTGTATGTAATGTTAGCATGAGTTTTACACAAACACGTTTCTCTAGCATCGACTGATGCACTTTTGACGTAAAACGGACGATTTTTGGTAAAATAGTAATATGAGCAAGTCGTGCCAAGGTTTTCTTCTGTAAAATCTCTGTAAAGTTTTCGCATTGTGTCCAACAAATACCTCTTCTGTACTTTCTCACAGTTTCGAGTCACTGTTTCTTTTTTCCCTGCTGTTGCTCTGGAGACATCATCACGAAGGAAAAACTTATGAATTTTTTTCTCTAGCAGCACAGGGCGTAGTGACGTTGTCTTTTTAGCGTACTGTCGGTTTATTCCCAATGTTTCTCGTAGTAACTGTGTCTTCTTTCTACATTTTTCTATGTCAGCACTTTTAAAAAGGCTTTTGAACAATCGTTTCTCCTTATGGCTCTTAACTCTTTCATATCGCTCTTTGATGGAATTTGTCAATATCTTATACTTTTGTTTCTCTTTCTGATCCTTAAATTCCCTTTCTTTTATTTTGTTTCTATTCAGTCTTCTCTTGTACTTCTCACAGTTCTTTTTCAACTTCTTGTTTTCTTCTAGTAATTTTTTGTTCTCTCTGTACACTTTACTTCTATCTTTTCTTACTTTCTTTCGTCCGCGTTCTCGGGGTGCTATTGATGCTGGAGATACTGGTGGTGATTCAATGTAGGCATTGAGTTCGCATACCGGGGAACTAGGTGGTGTTGCCTGCAAGACCGATTGTAAATTCTTCCTTTTCTTTCTGTATTCTCTTTGTCTCAATTTCCAGATGACGTTTGCTTGCTTTTTTTCTTTTGGTGTTAAGTCTTTTGCGAGCCGTTTAACTTTGTGGTAGTGCTCACGGTGCTTTTTTTTAGCCTCTTCGTATTTTTCGGGGTTCTTTTTAAGTCTCTCTCTGTATCTTCTTTGTTTTTCAGCCGCTGTTAGTCGAGCCATTTCAGGACAATCAATATTTCTGAAAATATTATTTACATTTTATATTTAAGTAGGTTACTATTAACTATAAGCAGTCATATAATTAAACTAAGTCAATGTACAATAAAAATAAAACCGGCGAAAAAAAAGAATAAAACGATATAAATATAATGTTTTGAACCTTTTTAGTCATTTCTAAAATAATGATGGTAATTTACTAATTTAGAGTGTACCAAACAACAATAATCAACGATATCATCATTCATCAAAAAAATTTGTTGTCTACATTTCAAATCATCAATCTATCTGACATATTATAGGTAAATAGTTACGTTTGTAACGTACGTCGGTTTTAAAAATTGTTGAAATTGAGTCAATTTTACTATATGTTACAAGCCAGTATCACTAAGTCCGTGGATGTCTTAGGAGTTACCAAGAATGTATTTGGAGTTACCACCAATGTAACTCAGTATACAAGTAACTCAGCAGACAATCGGCATATTTTTATGAAAAGAGCACATTATAATTTGAGTAGGGTATTAAAACTAAACTTTAATCGAAAACATATGATAAGTACTACAAAACATCTGATTATAATCAATAAATATTAAACTTACATCGAGAAATCGCGGTCACTCAGTAGACGACACAAAAAGACACGCACTCCCTGCGAACGTTCACCGCGGACTGGCGGCTCGACAGCAGTATCAAAGGACACCGCCGCGCCATGCGAGCAAAAGCAAACACAAACGAAGGTACCTACGGCAAATAGCGCCATCTATGTGTTTCCGGGTGGAATTTACAAGTGTAACCCAGCATACGAAGGTAAAATCAATTTAGTAAGGGACACAGTTTAGAGATTTTTTTATGAAAAAATGATTTGGTCCATCTCTATTATTATATGCACACGATAAACGATTACTTATTGTCTTATTATGTACTAAGAATTAACCGAATGTTAGAAGTTTAAATTCATTTAAAATGAAAGTTCACATGTCAATGTGGTCTTTGGACAGGAATATTTTGTATGGTGACAATTTTATGTGCACTAAGTTACCACAAATTTTCATGGAAATTACACATTTTAGAGAACGTATCCTAGTTTACCGTTGTGCCTAATTATCTTAGATACCATAGCTATACTCAATATGTGTGTAAATATAGCCAATTAGCGTATTTTATTATAAAATGGTCGGGGACAGCAAAGTGTGGGTAAAATAGTTGATTCACCCATGTGTCAAATGGTTAATAAAAGATCCTCTTGATTCACTCCATCCATAAAAAAAAACCCGCATTAAAATCCGTTGCGTAGTTTTAAAGATCTAAACATACATAGGAACAGACAGAATGCGAGAAGTTACTGTTTTATACAATAACAGAGTAACATCACTACATGTTCTGAAGTTACTGTGATAAATTACTTTGAATCTATTTATTTAATTATATCTATATAATAAAATTTAAATAAGGGATGTTTGTCTACTTTTTCTGTGCACAATTCCGGTGGTGTATGGTGTTTTCTATGTCAAAAGTTAGTGTGCGTTTATGTAATAAAACTATAACAAATTTAAAGAGCTAATATAAAAAAATCGATTCGTCTCGGTCCCCGCTTTGTCACTTGTTATTACGATGACATCCTGCGAAAGACTGCAGGTAGATGCTGGATGCGGCAAGCTGAAGACAGGGCGCTGTGGCGCTCATTTGGGGAGGCCTATGTCCAGCTGTGGACTGCTATAGGCTGATGATGACGATGATTAGCCAAATGAGAGGCCGACAGACTTAAAAAGGTATCTTAGAACCTTTAGGACACCTCTCAAATATTTTGATACCTCATTTATCAAAAGCGCTTTAGCCGTTTTGACGCTTGAAGGTAATAGTATCACTTAACCTCTAGAACTCCATAATTTATTAAACAATGTCAAAATTTATATTAAAAAAAAACCATTAACTACTCGTACATCAATTTAAACTGTCTGCCCATATTCCCAAAGACGCATAAAGTACCCACATATTATGGGAGGCTAAGGCCTACATATTTTATAACCGGAAATCATTAAACGGACAAATACGTAAATAATTTTAAGTATATTTAAGTTTTATCTGCTGATCCTAGGTCATTGCAAGGACTTCAACCGTTGAACGACCTTTAAGGCATAGTGTACGAACCACCAGTTGTAAGAAACCTTCAATTCCCGCCCCGGGGTGAAGAAACAATAGGATTTACCCATCGAAATTTTAACACAGCGTCATCTAGTCCAAAGTAAGCTCAACTTATAAAGAGTACTAGATAGATTACTGATATATATACATCAATCAGAGCAAGTGTTATGGGTACTAGATGACTGGTATACATAATATCCAGGGACTCCAATGTATTATTAAATACCTAGATAGATCTTTCGATATATAGAAAATACTCAGAACACCCTGAACATTAGTTAGAATCTAGATTTTTTTTTTTTTTTTTTTACAATTCACACAGGATTATCTAGCCCCATGGTAAGCAGAGCTTGTGTTATGGGTACTAGATAACTGATATACATAATACAATACGATACATAGATAGATATTTTTTATTATATATAGAAAACGACCAGAACACCCGAAACAAATATCTGCAGATCGTACACACAATTGTTCCGAGGCGGGAATCGAACCCGCAACCTCCTGCGTCGCAGGCGGACATTCGCCCACCGCGCCACATCGGTCGTCATATAGAATACACTTCATTGCACTAAAGTTGTTGATAGGCGAGCATAATGCTAGATAGCATTATCTACTTGCTAACCTTTGGGAACTTAAAGAAGTAATAAAAACAAATTATAGGTATTAATAATAATCACATAATACGCGGAAGTTCCTCTCTCTGCAGCCCTAGTCACCGGCCGCTTGACTTTAGCGAGCGGTCGGTGATCTACCGTTTTGATATATTTTTTACTGTAGAATAGTTTTGTAATATTTTATTGTATTTTTTTTTTATCATTCATATCATTTATTGTAATTGTAATTTCATGCATACAGGTAGTATTTTAGGTGTAGTCTTAGTGGGTAGGTACACAATGCATAAAAACCCTGTCAGGGCACAACAATTTTTGGGTTCTTTTTAAATATTAGCCTAAAATTCTAAACGATCATTATTTATAAAATTAGGAATGTCATATAGGAATTATAGGAATGTCATATAGAAATTATAGTAATGTCATGATTAGGTAGATAGGCTTACTAATTTAATCTGTAGGTATGTCAGCTTTTTGTTTTCTATAGTAAAATGTATTTTATAACGAGAATTTAAATAAATGATGTGAAATAATAATAATATGTAGGTACAAATGTGTGCAGATTGTACGAACATTTGTCTGCAATTCGCTGCATGTAGACCTTCTTTTGAAGTATAGTTGTTACCTAAGTATAACAGTCATTCTTGAACCCAAAATACATGCTTCGTGGTTCAAGGGGGACTCCAACACCTCGTCTCCCAAGCCAATCTAACCTGCACGTGGTACATCCTGCTAGATAATGAACTAGGCTCTGGTGAAAATATCAAACAATCTTCATAATTTAATAACTCATCGATTTGAGTTATTAAATTATGTATCGAGTTTATTCTGCAAGCGGCCAAATTCGTCAGAAGTCATCTTAAAGAGTTCCCGACGTGGGCTGATACCCACAACTACCGTACTAGACATCGTCATCGACTAAAGCTACCCAAAATTAAATTAACCAAACTGAAAAACAAAATTGATTACATAGGAGTCATAATATACAATAACCTGCCGGACTCTATTACTAGTGCCGCGTCAACTGCAATATTCATAAACAAACTGAAGAAAATCCTAGTGGACAGGGCATACTACAGCTTAGAAGAATTCCTAAATGACAAATTAGATGACGCCAATGTCGCTGATCCACACTTATAATACCTATTTATAATATTTATTATAATAAAATGTTGATATGAATATTTAATTATGTATTGGTAAAATTACTAAAAAAAGAACTATAAAATTATTTATAAGAAACCCCTGTAAACTCCTGTGTGTATGATTTGTAATTCGTTGTGTATTTTTTGTTACTTGTATTATTATGTTTGACATATAAGAATATTCTTATCAATAAATAACTAAACTAAACTAAACTAAACTATTATGAAGAGAGAGTGCCATACTTACATTTGTGTCATATTATGATCTAAAGGTGTGTATGGCACACAATATGAAAACTATTTCGCTTGTACCTACATACAAAGTTACATAATTATGTACACTTTATCATAAGATTGAAACCCGAGGAATGTAAAATTCTGGTCAAACCCCTACGGGTTTATAGAGTGTTAAATATATAATCTTCAAAAATTAATAAATACAAATACAAATACAAAATTTAACTTATTATCCATTACTTGACACTGGAAGAAAAGTGTCCAACCAGACACAGTTGCATTAACAAAGAATCATCTTCACATGCTCTGCTTTCTTCGGGGCTAGGATACCTATGCTGTGAAATGTGTGCATTATTTATTTATTTATGTACTAGCCCGCGTGGAAATCTATGTGTCAAATGGTTTAGAAACCTTCCTCTTGAATCACTAATATCTATAAAAAAATAGTATCAAAATCAGTTCAAAGATATTTATTTTTCTCATTTACAAAATACATGTTACTTACATTAGAAACTTAAGCTGAGTATTAATATTATGTTATTTTTCAGTCTCTTTATATTTATTCCAGTACGGTTACAATTACATCCTCAAGTATGTACGTACATATATATATGCAATTTGGTTTTAAACACGCCAGACGATCAAATCAGTTGTAGTTTTAAAGATCCAAGCATAAATAGGGACAGACAGACAGCGGGAAGCGACTTTGTTCTATTCTATGTTGTTCAGTTCCACAAGGAAGTCATCAATTTAAATGTGGGACATATAGTGCCGTATATTATGCGAGTCCGATATCAAAATACGGACATAATGTTTACGCAATGGTTATGTCATATATTTCCATCATACTTCCAGTTAGAGTAGCCTACCTACTTCACTCAGTATTCGTATTCTTTGGTGGTATCTACCACCTTCAACTCAGGCTGTGGATGTCGTAATGCCGATGTATGGGTCAGATCATAGCGTGACGCGACGCTACCCGAGGCATCTAGAGACGCAACGCAACACAACGCGACGCGACGCTGCCGCGTGGATTTTTCTTTTTATATATGTATAAAAAACTTTATTCATCATCATCATCAGCCTTTAGCAGACCACTGCTGGAAATAAGCCTCCCCTAATGAGTGTTATAGCACCCTGACTGCAGCTTGCCGTATCCTTGCAGTCATTCACAGGACAAACATTTTATTATACCACACAAAACAGAAATAAACAATAGAATAAAGGAGTATAAACGGCGGCCTTATCGCTTGAGAGCGATTGCTTCCAGGCAACCTTAGGATGGACTGGACATTAAGGAACAATATAGACGGTGGCACTTTAATAAATATATAGTTAAAAAAAGAAATCACATACTTAAACTACATACCATACATTACAAACATTATAATAAGGTTATACATATATAAATAAGATAAATATTATGTTGTGTAGGGTTTTGTTTTGTTATTATAGTGCGTCAGACCTCGCACTCGGGGTAAACGAGTAATCTCTAAGAAATTAAATAATATCCGATTTCGGCAGGACTTGAACCCGCGACATTCCCTCAGTACAGGGGCGCTCGGACCAATTAAGATATGGGATATTTTTTAATTTGTATCTTGTTGTGTAGTAAATAAAGTTATATTTTGAGTCACTGTCATAAAAAGTACGCGCTGCATCGCGCGACAACACTGGCGACAACCCCCGGGGAGTTTTTGTATTATGCCAATTAAATTTGTATCTTTTTACGAAATAAATAAAGTTATATTATGAATAACTCTCTTAAAACTTTGACTGCGGTTTTTTTTCGACGACCGCGATCTTTTTTTTACCTAAAAAATTCGTGCTGCCGCTCTACACAGCGGTTGTGTTGCGCCGCACATGCGTTTCGTTCGAAAAATATCACAGCTCTGCTGAGTCACAAAGATCTGTATTTTCTCAGCCGCTGCGCTAGTGTGGATTTACGCATGTTAGTCACTTGTAGAAAACTCATACCGTGAATTTTCAGCACTCAAAGTGTTAAAAAGTGTGCGCAGCGTCGCGTCGCGTCGCGTCTTGGTGTCAGCTGCCCCTAACATTATGGTCGTATGTCCACCGCAGACGTCAACGATACTTCGCCGATAACGAGATGACAGCGACGAAGTAGCGATACTATACTTGCAATGCCCGTGTAGGAGTGTAAGGAGGACTCCAACATCTCGTCTCTCAAGCCAACCTAACATGCACGTGGTACATCCTGCTAGATAACGAACTAGACTCTGGTGAAAATATCAATTTGATAACTCATCGATTTTACAATAACTTTCCATTACATGACACTGGCAGAAAAATGTCCAACCAGACACAGTTGCCAAATAAAAGAAGTCAAGTCGAAGAAGTATTTATAGCGTTTTCAGCTAGTTTTTCGGATTAAGGTTTAACCTTCCTTCCTTTAGAATGCACCTAGATTAAACACAATTAAATTTTAACTAGATTTATTGATTAATGCTGATACTTACACAGACCAAGAGCCAAAATTTGATCTTGCACCGAACAAGTACCTACCAAAGAAAGTCGGTCACTTGGCCACCTAAAGTAGTCTCTTTATAGTCGATACACTTCTATTCGAAAATACGTAATACCACGATAATAGAAACACAGGTGACGATGTAAACTCGAACAAAATACAAAGTAGTTTCATTATCAAACTAATAAAACCTCTTCTGACAAAAGTCAACCAAAGAGTTCGGATAACTAAGCGTTCAATAAAAACTCCAGCGGAAGTTGCAAAGAAGACTGGCGATTTCGTAAAAAAATGACTGATTAGAATTATGACATTGTCAGTTCCTGTCACAGCAAATCTTGCAATCTCTAGATTCGATAAAATCGAGGAAAAATACCCAAATACTCGTATACTATTGAATTTTTATGATATCAGAGTGAAAAACGTCGAGAATGCAAAATGAGACAACGCACTAAAATCAAGGAATTGTAACAGTTGACGATTCGTGTTGTACAAGTGCGATATTGTAGGTACACAGCAAGGTAACGCCTTTGTTTCTACAACCCACTTAATTCCTGTACCGACTTCTTTAAATAACGGCTATTTAGAAACTGTTGGAATGTAAATTCAATACCGAAATTACATAGTTAAGTCGGGTCGGGTCACTTATCGTATTTTTGCGAAGGCGAGAGTTTGCAATTCTTGACAGGTGGGCTGGTTCTGGCTTTATGTACTATTTGGAATGTAAAAATACTTTCTGTTGTTATTATTCGTGCCTCGTCTTACGGTTATTAATTCACGTGATGTAATCAGTCGTAGGCGTAGATCTTGATAGTTTTTGGAACCACATAGTGACCTGTGTCAGGTCTTTGCGTCTAACGAAAGAGTTCAAAATCACTGAAAATCTTTGTGCCAACAACTAATTTTAGTGTAAAGTCAACAAAGTGAATCGAATCCGTTCTCAGCCACTTCGCCACTATGCCATTTAGGTTCCAAGTAGAAGTAAATAAGAATAATTATAATTAAATTGTTTCAGATTATGCCCTATTCTTCTGATTCCTGGGCTATTAACGATATAATAAAATAGTAATAATTACAAAGAAATTAACGAAAAGAAACGAAGAAACACGGGTAATTCTTTAATAGTGGATTTTTCTATGAAATAATGTGGACAATCCACACAGCATTATCAAACCCCATGCTAAGCTGAGATTGTGTTACTAGATTACTGATATATATATTAAAGATATTTTTATTATACATCGAAACCAACCAGATCTGCAGATCGTACAAACATTTGTCTCGGGGCGGAAATCGAACTCAACCTCCTGTGCCACATAAGTTGTCATGTCCTAGAAACCATGTTTATAACTAGCTTCTGCCTGTAGATTCAGCTGACGCACATTATTATTGCGACTATACACCATATTTCCTTCTTCAGACATAGACATACTTCAGACATAGCATATTTCCTTCTTCAAACATATAGACATACTTCAGACATATAGCATATTTCCTTCTTCAGACATATAGACATACTTCAGACATATAGCATATTTCCTTCTTCAGACATATAGACATACTTCAGACATATAGCGTATTTCCTTCTTCAGACATATAGACATACTTCAGACATAAAGCATATTTCCTTCTTCAGACATATAGACATACTTCAGACATATAGCATATTTCCTTCTTCAGGATATTTTCTGTGTTAAATTACGTTAAGTTTGATAGTTTCATTATTGACTCGTGATTTGAATTCGTCGTAGGTGTAGAACGTCTTCTCTACAAATCAGTTTTTTAGGGGCCGTTCAAGTATTACGTAAGCACTAAAAATGATAAAATATACAGAACTTGAAAATATATTTTGACGACCGATGTGGCGCGGTGGGCGAAGGTCCGCCTGCGACGCAGGAGGTTGCGGGTTCGATTCCTCGGAACAATTGTGTGTACGATCTGCAGATATTTGTTCCGGGTGTTCTGGTTGTTTTCTATGTATAATAAAAAATATCTATCTATGTAATGTATTGTATTATGTATATCAGTTATCTAGTAACCATAACACAAGCTCTGTTTACCATGGGGCTAGATAATGCTGTGTGAATTGTACAGCATTTTTTTTTATGGGTTTAGAACTTGATTATTTTACAAATCTCGAGCCGACGCGAAGAAAACAACCTTTCAAGTCCCTCCGTTAGCTTTTAGGACCGTGTAGCCTGACCTATTTTGAGGCAAATCTGTCAACCGGTTCTAAACCATAAACTAGAATTCCTGAGAACTTTAATTATTTTTATTGAGTTGTTCTCATTATTGTTCACCATCAATGGGGACAACGGGAATAAATTTAAATTATTTGTATTGAGTTTTTTGACGACCGATGTGGCGCGGTGGGCGAAGGTCCGCCTGCGACGCAGGAGGTTGCGGGTTCGATTCCCGCCCCGGAACAATTGTGTGTACGATCTGCAGATATTTGTTCCGGGTGTTCTGGTCATTTTCTATGTATAATAAAAATATATATCTATGTAATATATAGTATTATGTATATCAGTTATCTAGTACCCATAACACAAGCTCTGCTTACCATGGGGCTAGATAATGCTGTGTGAATTGTCCAGCATTATTTATTTATTTATTTATTTAGTTCTGCTGTCCTTATTATTGCTCACCGTTTATGGGGACAACGGGAATAAATTTTAATTATTTTTATTGAGTTCCATTGTCCCCATTCATAAGTAACCGTTTGGGCCAGACTTGACCTATTTCGAGGCAAATCTGTCAACCTGTTCCAAGCCCTAAAGTAGAATATCTGAGAACTCCGGCCTGATCTCTGTGACCTAATTCGATATGGATCCAAACCTATTTGGAACGGGCTTTGTTATATTTAGAAGTTTTGCATGCATTCTGTTTCTAAATCTGCAAAGTTGACTTCAATTCTTTGACCTCTCTGGGACTTATTAATCTTCATCATCATCATCAGCCTATAGCAGTCCACTGCTGGACATAGGCCTCCCCCAATGAGCGCCATAGCGCCCTGTCTTCAGCTTGCCGCATCCAGCATCTACCTGCAGTCTTTCGCAGGTCGTCATCCTACCTGGTCGGAGGGCGTCCTACACTACGTTTACCGAGTCGTGGTCTCCACTCAAGAACACGTTTGCCCCAGCGGCCGTCGGTTCTTCGCGAGATATGGCCGGCCCACTGTCACTTCAGCTTGCTAATTCTTTGAGCTATGTCGATAACTTTGGTTCTCTGTCGGATGTATTCGTTACGAATCCTACACCTACATCCTAAACTCCGAGCATGGCTCTTTCCATAGCTCGCTGAGCGACTTTGAACTTCTTCACTGAGACTTATTTTTTTATTAAATCGTCTTAAGTTTTGGCAAATAGCGAGAGAGGAACTTTACCATTTTGGAAATAAGTAGAAGGATTGCCATTGCTTCCATATTTGGAGCGATTAAAATAACCTAGCACTTTGTCTAAAGAGCTCTGTGAGATAACCTTGTCAAAAAAAAACTAGAACAATTTACCTTATATCCATACCGACGCTATAGAAAGCTTTTAGAATAACGCCGACCGTTCAGCGCTGACCAGCAGCGTCAGCGCTGACGATACGCGCGTCCTACGCGCCTCTCGTCAGCGCGCTGAGCGGTCGGCGCCTTCAATTATGATTATATAGATTCAAAAATGTTATTTCGTCATCCCTCAACTTGCCGTATAACTTGACAAATTCTCCCGCGATTAATGTTCAATTAATGGATTCATCCATTAATTGAACAGAGATTAATCGCGAGATTAATCGCATGTAGTCTTCTTCTTCGCATTTTTTTTTTCGTAGGTAGTACAAGGCAACAATAATTAATGCACTCCTCATTTTTCTATGCGTCTGTACTCCGCAGCGATTAGCGTGAGACTAAAACGTCCCGCGCTGATCGTCGGCGCTGACTAGCAACGCGCTGAGCTGTCAGCGCTGATGGTCAGCGTGACACTAAAATCAGCCTAAAACAAGGAATGAGACAATAGTGTTCGTTCATACTGCGACAACGAACCTTATATTCGTTGGAAGAACACACCTTTCGTCTCTTAACGACGGCCTTGAAGACTGCGCGTCTAGACGCAAAAAACAGATATTTATTCATAATATGTGAAATTATACGTCACAATTCATGTTTCATTAATTCTAATTTGGTAAATAAGTATAATAAAATAAAATGAATTTATATTACGCATAATAATAATAATGGACGGTTAAGAATTCGTCGTAGGTGTAGAACGTCTTCTCTAGGAGCCAGTTTTTTAGGGGCCGTTCAAGTATTACGTAAGCACTATGGGGGGGGGGAGGGGGTCTTTATTTTGGATGACATGAGGGTACTCTAGATGATGATTACGTCATCGGTAGTTATTTACTTTTTTACACGAATGGCAACCCTCACATTGTCTATGCTTGAAAATGAAACGCATTTTCGGGGATTCCCGCAAATAATGCATAGAATAGAATAGAACAGAAAAAACATTTATTTAGACACAGGTGCAAAATACAGTAGTTTACGTAAGCATGGGGCATGGGGGTAAGAGCTTTGCTTACTTTTGCTGACAAGGGGGATGGGGGTGGGGGGTAAATATTTGTAATAATGCTTACGCTTATTTGAACGGCCCCTTAGCTTTAGTTTGAAATTATCTAAACTCTGTGCGTCCCTAACCTTGTCTGGGAGCTTGTTGTAGGTAGCTGGTCCCATGCATGCGTCAACCTGTCCGATTTGGCCAGTCGTCTTGCCGCAGACACCAGCCCATTAACCCAGATAAGCCTACCGTCCTACATATAGGTCGGTAAAAATTAAAAAATATTTACGTTTACCCTCTCAATTTACGGATATTATTTTTTGTGATTTAAAAACAAGGAATGAGTCTCTTACAGCAAAATAGAGTTTCCTTTTTTGATATCCATTTGTTTACTTCGTTTAAAACCTGTCCTCATCTCCGAAAATCGTGTCATGTATCTGATGCAATCCACAACGTTGAATTTACTTTTTAACTTTTACTTTTGTTGACTCGATGCGTGCGAGGAGCGAAAGTGGATGGAACATGGAATGTTGCCGCATTTGTTGACTAGCTTGCGCCCGCGTATGACCGTTATATTAACACTTTGACTGCGATTTTTTTTCGACGACTGCGATCTTTTATTTCAACCTAAAAAATTCGTGCTGCCGCTCTACACAGCGTTTGTGTTGCGCCGCACATGCGTTTCGTTCGAAAATTATTACGGCTGTGCTGAGTCACAAAGATCTGTATTTTCTCAGCCGCTGCGCTAGTGTGGATTTACGCATATTAGTCACTTGTAGAAAACACATACCGTGTGATTTCAGCAGTCAAAGTGTTCCAAAAAAAAAAAAATTTGGCCATACACAGGTAACGTACAATAACATTAACATAGATACACAGAGTTCAATAAATTAAATATGGACTATCCACAGTCCACACGGCATCGTCTAGCCCCATGGTAAGCAGAGCGTGTGCTATGTATGAGTACGATGACTGATATACTTAATACAGTATATTACATAGATAGGTATTTTTTTATTATATGTACATAGAAAACGACCAGAACAACCGGAACAAATATCTGCAGATCGTACACACAATTGAAACCACAACCTCCTGCATCGCAGGCGGACCTTCGCCCACCGCGCCACAGAGGTCGCCACAACACAGTAGATACATCGTTGACTTAATAATTTGGCGTGTCATCATAATCATCGTGCATTTCTTATATCTTGGACATTAATATCGATGCCTAAAATTAAAGGAAAGCCAATCGCATTTTGCACATATTTATGCGAAAATGGACAAGTTTTCTTGCTATTTGTTTCGTATTAAAAACATCAATATCTTACGTTTTATTTATTAAGGAACATAGCTTATATTGTCTAGTTACAGAATACCAATACTTTGTGTAGAATTCAAAAAGTTTTCAGTCATAATTTTTGGTATTACGGAACAAACCAAATTTTGAACGGCTAATATTGCTATCGCGCACGCATGAGGCGCAAGGGTTAAACAGGGACAGCGATATTTGGAGCGATTTTTGCAAGCGAGGGTCGCCGGACCCTTAAGAGGAAGTTTTTAAACCGTTTGACACATAGATTTCCACGCGGCTTCGCCCGTGGAGTGCATCTAGTATATAATACGAGTATGAGTGTGAAAACTAAACACTGTGATGATAACTATCATCATTTAAATCAATTTGTCCTTTGTTGCAGGTAAAACCCCCCAGCCATGTTGGTAGCCTGTTCACAATAAGCGTGGTTGTTGTTGTACAGCGGTAGGATGGCGTCTTGCCTAGCCGGTGGTGGCGGGTTCGAGTACGTGCCCGTCGCGGATTTCTACGCCGACAAGGCGGTGTTTGTCACCGGCGGTACCGGCTTTATGGGCAAGGTGAGATTTTATACATACGACATAGCTCTAAGAATTAGCAAGCTGAAGTGGCAGTGGGCGGGCCATCTCGCGAAGAACCGACGACCGCTGGGGCAAACATTTTCTTGAATGGAGACCACGACTCGGTGAACGTAGTGTAGTAGAACGCCCTCCCATCCCAGGTGGGATAATGACCTGCGAAAGACTGCAGGTAGATGCTGGATGCGGCAAGCTGAAGACAGGGCGCTATGGCGCTCATTGGGGGAGGCCTATGTCCAGTGGACTGCTATAGGCTGATGATGATGAAGATTTTATATCATCATAAGGCTGAACTGGACGTTCCGCTTAGGGTCGTCGAGCGTCGAGCTTACAAATAAATTTCAGGACTGACCATTGTACTTTGCATCCATTTGAAACCACTAGTAAGTTCATATCTCTTATGTGTCTCATACATGGTTATTTGCCCGTTTTAGTCTATATATAATATGATTATATACATCAATATTTAAGTAAAAAGCTATGCACAACATCAAATAACAATTACATACTACTTATATTGTCGGTGCGAAACTGAGCGAGATCTGGTCAAACATTAACATCTTTGAGGTCATTGAGGAGAGTATAGCATCACCTAGTCTCAAGTAAGCAGGTAGTATTTTGATGACTGGTTCTCCCATCTTCCATTTGCGCGTATTTTTTTAAAACTTCTAAACCCTTACCCATAAAAATATTGTTTTACTACCTGAATTGATCCCGCTGGTATAATAAATAGATAAAGTTTGACAATCCACACAACATCGTCTTGCTCCAAGCTAAGCAGAGCTTGTGTTATTGATACTAGATATTTATTACAATAGATTACATAGATATATATTTTTTATTATATAGATAACGACCAGAACAACCGGAACAAATATCTGCAGATCATTCATAAATTTGTCCCATGGCGGGAATCAAACCCGCAACCTCCTGCGTCGTAGGTAGACCATCGCTCACCGCGCCACAGAGGTCGTCAAGTTATAAAAACAGTTTTATTTCTACAGTGACTAATTAATTCGATTTCTTCACAGGTCCTAGTCGAGAAACTACTAAGAAGCTGTCCGAAAATCAAAAAGATCTACCTGTTAATGAGACCGAAGCGGGGGCAGGATGTGGACTCGAGACTTACAGAGCTGACGCAGTCACCACTCTTCGAGACGCTGCGGCGGGAACGGCCTCAGGAGCTGATGAAGATTGTGCCCATCGTTGGGGATATCACGGAGCCGGAGCTGGGGATCAGTCTGAAGGACCAAGCGATGTTGTGTCAAGTGGTAAGGATCTAGACATAGACATTCATTTTTTTTCTGCTGCAGTACAAAACAAAAACAAAGTATTACATCACTACATTATAGAACAAAGTCACTTCCCGCTGTCTGTCTGTCCCTATGTATGCTTAGATCTTTAGAACTACTACGCAAGGAATTTGATGCGGTTTTTTTTAATAGATGACTGATTCAAGAGGATTTGTAAACCATTTGACATAGATTTCCGATTCGAGATTCCGTGGACTAATAAAGGCTGATGATGATGAAACATAACAAGAAAACACAAGTAATGTGCTGAGGAACAGTCATCAGATAAAAAGAGAGGAGCAAAAACACTGGAAACTGCCGCCACAATAACATTATCCTCATTGCAGGTGTCAATAGTGTTCCACTCGGCTGCCACGGTGAAGTTCGACGAGAAGCTGAAGCTATCGGTTACCATCAACATGCTGGGCACGCAGCAGTTAGTGCAGCTGTGCCATCGCATGCTCAAACTAGAGGTAATTACTATAATAATAATATAATAAAGCCTTTTTAATTCCTTAACACTTTGACTGCGGTTTTTTTTCGACGACGGCGATCCTTTTTTTAACCTAAAAAATTCGTGCTGCCGCTCTACACAGCGGTTGTGTTGCGCCGCACATGCGTTTCGTTCGAAAAATATTACAGCTCTGCTGAGTCACAAAGATCTGTATTTTCTCAGCCGCTGCGCTAGTGTGGATTTACGGATATTAGTCACTTGTAGAAAACTCATACCGTGCGTTTTCAGCACTCAAAGTGTTAATACATAGAATTTACAAAATTTCATAATGAATAGAATAATATTATATAACACTTAATTATATAAAAGATTAGATTTAAATTAAATTAAAAATTAATGATGCGTATTAAGGACCTCTCATCGAGTGAAGGCCTCCTCCATTTTACTCCATGCTTTTCTGTCTTGGGCTTTGATTAACCAGTCTATGCCAGCTGATTTGTTAATTTCATGTATCCATCTCTCTTTTGGTCTGCCTCTGGTTCGTAGTAATTACTATACAGAGGTATTACAACTAAAGGTGGGGTGTCGTTTGTATGGGGCGGCTTGCGATCACAAAATACAATCTAAATTTCGGGTCACATTCAAAATCAAAGCTTAAATCCTCCGTAAATAAGAGCGCACTTGAGGTAAGTAAATGTAGAATAAGTTGTTTTTTTAGCTAATAATATTTTATTTTTGCAACTTTTGAATACACATTGCGGCATTGTGACACGTGTTTACGTTGGCTGTGTTTGAATCGAACTAAACAAAATAAGAGCTCACATTACATGCGCGCTCTTATTTACGGAGAATGATTTTTTGCGTCGACCTGACACCTGTATAATATTTGTGACCGCAGCAGAAAAAATGGCTATTCTCCTGGTATAATGCAATGGCTATTCATATAGTGCATTCTTTTACACAATAGCCATGTGAACCGGCCGAAATTGCAGCAAGGGTAGTTGTAAATATACTGCGCTATATTGATGAACAAAATTGGCAGCAAGATGCAACTTTTCTAGCCTGTTTTGGCAAAAACTGTGAGGCCTTTATCCAGTAGTGCGTGAAATATAACAGCAGTCTTAGGTCATGATGATAATGTATGCAATAAGTTTAATCTAAATATGAATAGTTTTATTCATATGGTTCCAGTATAACATAAAATCTGTTATCTGAGAGAGTGATAGGTAACTATTATAATTTTAACACTTCGAGTGCTGAAATCGCACCGTATGTGTTTTCTACAAGTGACTAATATGTGTAAATCCACACTAGCGCAGCGGCTTAGAAAATACAGATCTGTGTGACTCAGCACCGCCGTAATATTTTTCGAACGAAACGCATGTGCGGCGCAACACAACCGCTGTGTAGAGCGGCACGAATGGCTTAGGTTAAAAAATAGATCGCAGTCGTCGAAAAAAGTTAGCAGTCAAAGTGTTAAGACTTGAACGTCCCCTATACAGCAAAATTTTATTTTTCGTATTTTGACGAGTCGTAGCCTCAGCATAATTACCTTTATATGGTTCAAGCTGTTCCCGCGGTTTCACCTGCGTTAAATTCAAAGTTCACATTTCTAAAATATAATATATAATAAATATAAAATAATAAATAATGCTGGACAATTCACACATCATCATCTAGCCCCAAGCTAAACAGAGCTTGTGTTATGGGTACTAGATTACTGATATACATAATACAATACATTACATAGATAGATATTTTTTATTATACATAGAAAACGACCAGAACACCCGGAACAAATATCTGCAGATCGTACACACAATTGTTCCGAGGCGGGAATCGAAACCGCAACCTCCTGCGTCGCAGGCGGACCTTCGCCCACCGCGCCACAACGGTCGTCGATATATAGCCTATGTTCACCGGGGATAGCGCAGATCTTCTCAACGCTGAAAAATCGGTCCAGTAATTTCGGAGCCTATTCAATACAAACAAACAAAAAATCAAACCTTTCCTCTTTATAATATTAGTGACTAGATACTTTTATTTATGACAGTATTGAAATCTGAATCTGTAGGTAAATCCAAAATTGTCTTTTCTAGGCCCTAGTCCACGTCTCAACTGCATACTGCAACTGCGAGCGAGAACGCGTCGAAGAAACAGTGTACGCGCCCCCGGCTTTACCCGAACACGTGGTGACCCTGGTACAGACTCTACCCGACGAGCTGGTGGATAGGATCACACCTGATTTAGTTGGTGAGTGTCTTTAGAAACATTGTACGCAAGAAACAGACACTTACACAAGAAATATTATACGCGATGGCGTGCAATGTTTCTTGTACCCGGCGTTCCCAAAACTTGTGGTGGCACAGACTTCCTGACGAATTGGTGTAGGATCACACCTGATTTAGTTGGTGAGTGTCTTTAGAAACATTGTACGCAAGAAACAGACACTTACACAAGAAACATTTTACGCGATGGCGTGCAATGTTTCTTGTATCCGGCGTTCCCAAAACTTGTGGTGGCACAGACTTCCTATCGAATTGGTGTAGGATCACACCTGATTTAGTTGATAGGTGCCTTAAGAAACATTTTACCCAAGGGGCCGTTCAAGTATTACGTAAGCACTATGGGGGGGGGGGGGGGGGGTCTTGTTTTGCTTATTTTGGATGAATGGGGGTAGGGGAGTCTAGATGATGATTACGTCATCGGTAGTTATTTACTTTTTTACACGAATGGCAACCCTCACATTGTCTATGCTTGAAAACGAAACGCATTTTCGGGGATTCCCGCAAATAATGCATACGTTTATAATTGTAATATAAAAAAAATACATATATAATTGAAAAATGTTTACGTAAGCATGGGGGGAGGGGTGAGAGCTTTGCTTACTTTTGCTGACAAGGAGGATGAGGGGGGTAAATAATTGTAATAAATCTGCTTACGTAATATTTGAACGGCCCCCAAGTAACTTTTTACGCACAAACAAGATCACATCTGATTTCGTTGGTGAGTGTCTTTAGAAACATTTTACGCGATGGCGTGCAAGGTTAATTGCGGCGTTCCCAAAACTTGGGGTGGCACAGACTTCCTGTCGAATTGGTGTAGGATCACACCTGATTTAGCAAGTAACATTTTACGCACAAACAAGATCAAATCTGTTTAAGTTGATAAGTGCCTTAAGAAATATTGTACGCAAGATACAGTAAACACAAGAAACATTTTACGCGATGGCGTGCAATGTTTCTTGTACCCGGCGTTCCCAAAGCTTGGGGTGGCACAGACTTCCTGTCGAATTGGTGTAGGATCACACCTGATTTAGCAAGTAACATTTTACGCACAAACAAGATCAAATCTGTTTTAGTTGATAAGTGCCTCAAGAAACAGTAAACACAAGAAACATTTTACGCGATGGCGTGCAATGTTTCTTGTACCCGGCGTTCCCAAAGCTTGGGGTGGCACAGACTTCCTGTCGAATTGGTGTAGGATCACACCTGATTTAGCAAGTAACATTTTACGCACAAACAAGATCAAATCTGTTTTAGTTGATAAGTGCCTCAAGAAACAGTAAACACAAGAACCATTTTACGCGATGGCGTGCAATGTTTCTTGTACCCGGCGTTCCCAAAACTTGGGGTGGTACAGACTTCCTGTCGAATTGGTGTAGGATCACTCCTGATTTAGCAAGTAACATTTTACGCACAAACAAGATCAAATCTGTTTAAGTTGATAAGTGCCTTAAGAAACATTGTACGCAAGATACAGTAAACACAAGAAACATTTTACGCGATGGCGTGCAATGTTTCTTGTACCCGGCGTTCCCAAAGCTTGGGGTGGCACAGACTTCCTGTCGAATTGGTGTAGGATCACTCCTGATTTAGCAAGTAACATTTTACGCACAAACAAGATCAAAATTGATTTAGTTGATAAGTGCCTTAAGAAACAGTAAACACAAGAAACATTTTACGCGATGGCGTGCAATGTTTCTTGTACCCGGCGTTCCCAAAGCTTGGGGTGGCACAGACTTCCTGTCGAATTGGTGTAGGATCACACCTGATTTAGCAAGTAACATTTCACGCACAAACAAGATCAAATCTGTTTTAGTTGATAAGAGCCTTAAGAAACCTTGTACGCAAGAAACAGTAAATACAAGAAATAATTGAGGACTACTTTTTTATCCCTTAATCAGTGCCCAAGGGGTAGAAATAACATGTTTCCAAATATATCGTCCTTCACCTTAACACTTTGACTGCTGAAATCACACGGTATGTGTTTTCTACAAGTGACTAATATGCGTAAATCCACACTAGCGCAGCGGCTGAGAAAATACAGATCTGTGTGAAAGTAAAGTAAAGTAAAAAATCATTTATTTCTTTAGACTTACAAAATAAGCACTAAGACAAGTCATATTTTAAATATAAATTATTATCAAATAAAATTATTTTACTGTTCACTTCAATTTTTTGTCCACTAGTGGAAGAAGTGAAAAGAAACCACTAGCATGTTCTCTGACTCAGCACAGCCCTAATATTTTTCGAACGAAACGCATGTGCGGCGCAACACAGCCGCTGTGTAGAGCGGCAGCACGAATTTTTTAGGTTAAAAAAAAAGATCGCTGTCGTCGAAAAAAAATCGCAGTCAAAGTGTTAAGAGGACGAATTCTTCATACAAACGTAGTACCAAAATGATTTCTAATTCAAGCATATTTCCACTATATGTAAAATTGCACTATATGTTATTTGTGTTTTAATAGTATTTGTCTAGGTTCCTAAATAGTTTTTTTTTTAAATACTTACCTAAAATTAAATGAAAGCCAATCGAAATTTGCACATTTTTATGCGAAAATGGACAAGTTTTCTTGCTATTTTTTTCGTATTAAAAACATCAATATCTTACGTTTTATTTATTAAGGAACATAGCTTATATTGTCTTGAATACTTTGTGAAGAATACAAAAAGTTTTCAGTCATAATTTTTGGTATTACGGAACAAACCAAATTTTGAACGGCTAATATTGTTATCGCGCACGCATGGGGCGCGGCGCAAGGGTTAAACAGGGACAGCGATATTCGGAGCGATTTTTGCAAGCGAGGGTTGCCGGACACTTAACACGTTGACTGTCCCGCCTATTTTGGGAATTTTTTTTTGACGTCCAATGGTATTTTTTTATAAGTTCATTGTCCTTCGAAAATCAAAGCTCTAGCTCACACCTCCAGACCAGGAAACGCGTATCAGAATCGACTAGCTGATGTATTGCCATTGGCTAATCCATTACATGTAATGCACGAACGAACGTCACAGCCAGACCAAAAATGCATTACATGTAACACGGACAGACAACGTGTTAAATATAGTTTTGTACGTTTCAGGCGACAGACCCAACACGTACACATTCACAAAGGCTCTGGCAGAAGACATGCTGATCCGGGAGTGTGGCAACCTGCCTGTGGCTATCGTGCGACCATCCATCGGTGAGTGATAACTGTATACATTCCATGCTGTTTCTTATCAGATTCAGATTCGGATTCGGATTCCGATTCCGATTCCGATTCCGATTCCGATTCCGATTCCGATTCCGATTCCGATTCCGATTCCGATTCCGATTCCGATTCCGATTCCGATTCCGATTCCGATTCCGATTCCGATTCCGATTCCGATTCCGATTCCGATTCCGATTCAGATTCAGATTCAGATTCCGATTCAGATTCAGATTCAGATTCGGAAACAGATTATTCATGTTACAAATTGTAATTTAAAAACCAATTGATAATTAGAGTACATTATCATGATAAATTGATTAATAATAAATAATAATTAATAAACATGAAATATCATAATATGTCATGCATTTTATCCATCCTCCAAAAAAAACAGAATAATAAATAATATAGGTAATAAATAACGCTGGAAAATCCCACAGCATCATCTAGCCCCAAGCTAAGCAGAGCTTGTGTTATGGGTACTAGATGACTGATGTACATAATACAATACATAGATAGGTGTTTTTTTATTATAGATAACGACCGGCACACTTTTTATCTACAAGTAATAAATGAAGCGTAAAGCAATTAGGCAAAATCTATTTTATTTTAATCCATAATAAATCTAACTTCGATTCAATGTACAGCATCAGCTTGGGGCTGGCTAGATGATGGTGTGAGGATCAGAACCACTACCGACCGATGTGGCGCGGTGGGCGAAGGTCCGCCTGCGACGCAGGAGGTTGCGGGTTCGATTCCCGCCTCGGAACAATTCTGTGTACGATCTGCAGATATTTGTTCCGGGTGTTCTGGTCGTTTTCTATGTATAATAAAAAAAAATCTATCTATGTAATATATAGTATTATGTATATCAGTTATCTAGTACCCATAACAGAAGCTCTGCTTACCATAGGGCTAGATAATGCTGTGTGAATTGTCCAGCATTATTATATTATTATGTCTCTCATTTACCATGATCTCGGGCCATAAAGTGACCCGGTCCTTTGGAAGGCATGCGTGGGGCCGAAGCCAACAGCACAGAGGCCCTTTGAGAAGCTAATCTAAAGGCGATGGCTACACATAGCGGGTATCATCCTCGGGTGCTCAATATGATACACCCGAAGATGGTATCCGTCAGGTGTAGAGACTATTGCAAAGAAAAATGAAAGAAATAAAACCAGGCTATTGTGATGGATGGATGGACTGGGTAATCGGGCTATAGGGGAGATTACGGACGTCTGCCATAAACAAGTCAATCATATTATTATAAAAACTATAGTAGAGTTTGTAATTCGTAAATCTTAGTGAATTAATTGAAGTTCGCTTACTACACAAGTGCACGCATATCAAGATTATTGGTCGCGTTCGCAGCTGATTAGATAATAATTTATATGTGTCAAAGTTTTCGAGTAGGTACTAACTAGCGCCACACCTAAATTATCAATATATGAATCATACATGTGGTGACTAGTAACACAGGAAGTCATTTAAAACGGGATATTTACCATGATTTGATTTTTGAGTTTTCCAATATTTCAGCACAGTTTCATGCGCCGATCGGTATATCTGCTCATAAAAACGAACTCGCAGTGTCTTCAGTTATTCCGTGATCATGGCGCATGAAACTGTGCCGAAATATTGGAAAACTCAAAAATCTAATCATGGTAAATATCCCGTTTTAAATGACTTTAGTGTTAATAACCATGATAGTTTCAGAAGTTTTATAGTAACACAGGTTTTAAATCCTATCACTGGCACCAGTCTCTCACAAACAGGTAATCTACTGCACACCTTGCATAACAATTATTTATCTGTATGATAACCTTTTTGTGAAGAGAAAATGAATGATATTTTTATTTTATTTATACATGTATATTTTATCTTCAGTACTAAAATGAAGGCGATAGTTTTAAATTTTGATGGATTTTTAGATGTTTGATACTCTGTAACGTCAATATAGACCGCGAGGATAGCTTGTAGGTACATATGAGAAGGTAGTTTTAGACTTTTAACTTAAGTTTTAGACTTAATTGACAATATGGATATTGTACTATGGATTTCATCTTCATCATCATCAGCCTATATTAGTCCACTGCTGGACATAGGCCTCCCCCAATGAGCGTCATAGCGCCCTGTCTTCAGCTTGACGCATCCAGCATCTACCTGCAGTCTTTCGGAGGTCGTCATCCCACCTGGTCGGAGGGCGTCCTACACTACATTTACCGAGTCGTGGACTCTACTCAAGAACACGTTTGCCCCAGCGGCCGTCGGTTCTTCGCGAGATATGGCCGGCCCACTGCCACATCACTTTGCTAATTCTTTGAGCTATGTCGATAACTTTGGTTCTCTGTCGGATGTATTCGTTACGAATCCTATCCTTCAGAGAAACCCCGAGCATAGCGCTCAGCGAGCTATGGAATAGCTCGCTGAGCGACTTTGAACTGGTGGACCAGCCCTATCGTGAGTGTCCACGTCTCAGCTCCGTAGGTCTTAACTATGGATTTGGTACTTTTTATCTCTAAAATAAAATATCTCATCCAGAGATTGCCTGGAAGAGATCGCTCTCAACGATAAGACCGCCCTTTATACTTCCTTTATTTTATTGTTTTCCGTTTTGTGTGGTATATTAAATTATTTTCTATATATCCCTAAAATAAATAAAGGCGACTGTGATTTTTTTTTAACCTAAACCATTCGTGCTGCCGCCGTGCCCTACACAGCTGTTGTGTTGCGTCGCACAGGCGTTTCTTTCGAAAAATACTGTTACGGCTGTGCTGAGTCACACAATTGTGCTTTCTCAACCACTGCGCTAGTGCAAAAGCACTTCGCGAACCGACAACCGCTGGGGTAAACGTGTTCTTGAGTGGAGACCGCGACTCGGCAAACGTAGATTAGGTCGCCCTCAGGCCAGGTGGGATGACGACCTGCGAAAGACTGCAGGTAGATGCTGGATGCGGCAAGCTGAAGACAGGGCGCTATGGTGCTCATTGGGGGAGGCCTATGTCCAGCAGTGGACTATCATAGGCTGATGCTGATTATGAACCTTTGGATGGACACGTAGCTATTGTAGAGGTATAGACGGTAATGTACTATAGACTAATCATCATCATCAGCCTATATTAGTCCACTGCTGGACATAGCCCTCCCCCAATGAGCGCCATAGCAGCCCCCTGTCTTCGGCTTGACGCATCCAGCATCTACCTGCAGTCTTTCTTTAGAGACTAATATATAGGTACTAATATTATAAAGAGGAAAGATTAGATTTTCTGTTTGTTTGTGTTTTATATAGATGAACCTAAATGTTATTTTGTTAATATTTCAGTTCTCTCGTCCCTCCGAGAGCCGGTGAAAGGATGGGTGGACAATTGGAACGGGCCAAACGGTATCATAGCGGCCGTCGGTAAAGGCATATTCCGCACTATGCTCGGCACCGGCACGCGGGTCGCGGATTTGGTTCCCGTCGACACGGTTATCAATCTGATGATTGTGTGCGCCTGGCGGACACATTTGAGACGGTGAGCGGTTAAAATTTTTGAAACTGTCGTGGTTATTAAACGCAAAAGTCACTTATAAGGGGATATTTACCATGATTAGATTTTTGAGTTTATTATCCTACATAGAAAACACCCGGAAAAAATATCAGCAGATCGTACAAAGATTTGTTTCGAGGTGGGAATCGAACCCGGAAACAAGTTTACACCATTCAAGTCGCCGCTAATAGAAACATTATTAAAAAAAACGCAACAATGATACAGATGATAATTTGTTTTTGCTTTCTTGGCTTATGCACATAAGCGTAGAAGCATTTGTCCCGATGCTGGAATCGAAACCGCTGCGCCACAGAGGTCGTCAGTTGCCTTAACACTTTGACTGCGGTTTTTTTCGACGACTGCGATCTTTTTTTTAACCTAAAAAATTCGTGCTGCCGCTCTACACAGCGGTTGTGTTGCGCCGCACATGCGTTTCGTTCGAAAAATATTACGGCTGTGCTGAGTCACATAGATCTGTATTTTCTCAGCCGCTGCGCTAGTGTGGATTTACGCATAGTAGTCACTTGTAGAAAACACATACCGTGTGATTTCAGCAGTCAAAGTGTTAACTCATCTATTGTTGTATATTCCAGGGGTGAAGGCGTGGTGGTGTACAACTGCTGCACCGGACAGCAGAACCCGATAACGTGGCAGCGCTTTGTCAAAACCAGCTTCAAATACATGCGGAAACATCCCTTCAGTAAGTTTTACCTTTTATTTACATTTCAGCGGAACCATATTCCGACGACCGATGTGGCGCGGTGGGCGAAGGTCCGCCTGCGACGCATGAGGTTGCGGGTTCGATTCCCGCCTCGGAACAAATGTGTGTACGATCTGCAGATATTTGTTTCGGGTGTTCTGGTCGTTTTCTATGTATAATATAAATATCTATCTATGTAATGTATTGTATTATGTATATCAGTTATCTAGTACCCATAACACAAGCTCTGCTTACCATGGGGCTAGATAATGCTGTGTGAATTGTCCAGCATTATTTATTATTTATTTATTGAAAATGAAAATGAAAATGAAAAGTTTTTATTTCTTTAAGCTTACAAATAAGCACTTAGACAGGTCATATTTTATAGTTCACTTCAATTTTTTGTCCACCAGTGGAAGATGTGAGAAGAAACCACTAGTATATTCATAACTTATGTGTCTAGTACATTTGATTTGCTTATCTGTAAGTTGGTAGATTTTGAGTTGGAGCAAAACTCGTTCCAAGCTTTTTTATCTTCTAAGTAATCTGATATTTTGTAATAAGCTTTTTTACAAAGAATGTGTTTAACAATTTTTTTAAATTTATTTATTGATAATTTTTGCAACTCACTTGGAGTTTTGTTGTAGAAGCGTATACATTGCCCTTTAAAAGATACATTTATCTTGTGTAGCCTAGTTGTGGGCACAGCGAGTTTATTCTTATTTCTAGTATTTACATTATGTATATCACTTTTTTTAGTTATTATTATATTCAATAGCGGCTATCTCATTATTCAAAAATTGTAAACATCAGTAATTCCACTAAATTCATTTAAAACGGTATAGGTTTATTTACCATGATTTGATTTTTGAGTTATCCAATATTTCGGCACAGTTGCATGCGCCATGATCACTGATAACTGAAGGCACTGCGAGTTTTCATTCGCAGTGCCTTCAGTTATTCCGAAACTGTGCCGAAATATTGGATAACTCAAAAATCAAATCATGGTAAATATCCCGTTTTAAATGACTTTAGTGTTGATAACCATGATAGTTTCAAAAGTTTTATCAGTGATTCCTTTTAAACATACCCACAATTTAGAACAGAAAAAAAATATTTATTTAGCACATAAAAATAACGAAAGTACAACTTAAACAACGAAAAAAAAAACATAAATTAATAGGTAGGTTATAGTAATAATAATATAATAATAATAAATCGTTTATTGGTACATGACATGGAACAAAAAACAGTTTTGAAAAACGATGTCATCTGCAGTAGTTTAACACAGTGTCGCAGAATGACAACGCTCTCCTCACAAACCAGTACGATTAGCACTAATGAATACATTTTAATACTTAAAGTCTAACCTAGTCTAATAAAGTTACTCTAAAGCCAGTCATCCATGGTGAGAAACTAATTAAGAGTGGGTGTGAGTTGAATTAAAGAGTGTGTGTGTGATAATTTGTTTTTATGTGTGTGTGTGTGTGTTGTGTTGTGTGTGTGTTGTGTGTGAGGGTGTGTGTGTTGTGTGTGAGGGTGTGTGTGTTGTGTGTGAGGGTGTGTGTGTTGTGTGTGTGTGAGAGAGAGTGAGTTTGGGATTAGGTGCTCCCGAGGACACCGGTCTCTTAAGAGTCCGGGCAACAGGAGCAGCATAGTATCATTAATAAGTAGGTTACGGTATAATAAGGCGTCCCAGGTAGGCCTTATTGGAATCAATAAAACTTCTGAAACTATCATGGTTATTAACACTAAAGTCATTTAAAACGGGATATTTACCATGATTAGATTTTTCGAGTTTTCCAATATTTCGGCACAGTTTCATGCGCCAAGACAAAAACAGAAAATGAGGGTAGATCGGTATATCTACTCGTAAAAACGAACTCGCAGTGTCTTCAGTTATTCCGTGATCATGGCGCATGAAACTGTGCCGAAATATTGGAAAACTCAAAAATCTAATCATGGTAAATATCCCGTTTTAAATGAAATTAGTCTTATTGGAATCATTATTCAATAATGATTATCGAATGGAGAGGGGTACTACCTGCACTCAAGTGCGCTACTATGTATGGAGACGGCTTTTAGCTTTGATTTTGTATGTGAACCGAATTCTAGACAGTATTTGTGCAGGTCGTGTCAAGTTGGCAAGTGCCTAAATATATTATCTTGTACCCCCAGGTGACGTAGCATGGTACCCCGGAGGTGACATCACGAACAACCGGTTGAAGCACGGCATCCTGTCGTTAATACAGCATCGCGCGCCCGCCGCCGTCATGGACTTTGTGGCGAGGGCAACGGGCAAGAAACCTATGTGAGTATACCTATCAGCAAATGTGACAACCGATGTGGCGCGGTGGGCGAAGGTCCGCCTGCGACGCAGGAGGTTGCGGGTTCGATTCCCGCCTCGGAACAATTGTGTGTACGATCTGCAGATATTTGTTCCGGGTGTTCTGGTCGTTTTCTATGTATAATAAAAATTATCTATCTATGTAATGTATTGTATTATGTATATCAGGTATCTAGTACCCATAACACAAGCTCTGCTTACCATGGGGCTAGATAATGCTGTGTGAATTGTCCAGCATTATTTAAATAAAACAAACAAAAAAGTAGAATTATAAAATGTGTGCTGCACGTACGTACAGTGCTGAACGTGGCTCCGTAGATAAGTGGGGTAAAATCGGTCCAGTAGTTTCGGAGCCTATTGAAAACAAAAAAAAATCATACCTTTCCTTTTTATAATATTACAAAACAAAAATGGACAAAATTAAAAATGATTTCCGTTCTTTCTCAGGATGATGCGAGTACAAAACAAACTTGAAAAGGCGGCAGCGTGCTTGGAATACTTCACGACGCGCCAATGGGCCTTCGCTGACGACAACGTACAGGCCCTGTGCGGAGCCCTATCGCCGGACGACAGGCGTGTGTTCGACTTCAACGTGCGCAATATAGACTGGGACGCGTATATCGAGTCCTATGTGCTTGGGATCCGGAGATTCCTCTTCAAGGAGAGTCCGGAGTCGCTGCCTCGCTCGCGGGCAGTGCTTTGGAGGTAAGACCTGAGACAAAGCTCAAATAATAATTAATATGTCGAACTACATATTAATTATTATTAATATGTCGAACTACATATTAATTATTATTATACTACTATTTGTTATCTTTATTATTATTAGTTCTTAAGTTGTATTATTTTTGTATTTGAAACACAAATAAACATTTTCTATTTCTATTTCTACAAAATGAAATCACTAGAATGTGGAGGCTTGAAGAGGTTTCCATCATCCGATCTCATGAGGACATAATACAAGCTCGGCTCAGCTTGGGGCTGGATGATGCTGTGTAGATTGTCCAACATTATTCATTTATTTTATTTAATATAACATAATTTCTCTACATTTCAGATTACACATGGCCCACATTCTATTACAAGTATGTACCGTGATACTAATGTGGAGATTTCTCTTCTCCCGCACGAACGCTCTCCGCAACTTACTCCGACGCATCCTCGACGTCATCACACGCGCCGCGCGCCTGCTCGCCATCGCCTGATGACAGCTGTCAACGTCACTGTCAAACTCAGTGCCAATGTCTTTGGCAACACTGGCATGCTTCGGACGCGGCGGCATTCGTGTTTGTTTGCTCCCGGTGAGAATAGTGAACATACTAAATCATTCTAAGCCTGTCATGCTTGCTGTACGCATAGATAGGGTTACCCGCATCGATCCATCACGTAATAGATAATAGATAGATAAAATAATACAGTTGAGAGGAAAGCCGGCCGTAATTGAATTTGATGCCGCGTGTCTGGAACATCGAATGCCGCCATGTTGTTTTCGAGGTAATTCAAAATGGCGGGAGATCAACACCAATAGTGATTGTAAGCCAGAATAAATTTGATAATTTTTCCTTCCTGCTTACACAGGGCCGATTCGCTTCCATTGCATCTATGCGATCTTTTTAATAAAATTAAGGTTGTTTTTATCGCGTGGTATATTCCCCGAACGCTAGGTAACTAAATAAGATAGTTCTGTTACTATATTGTTATTATGTAATAGTGATTCCAAATAATTTTGTACCTATACAGCTCAATGGTTATCGGATATTAATGGTAAAAAGTTCAAAACTCTGTTGAAATTGCATAGTGATTGTACCTACTATAGAATAATGCTATAATCTAGTGTAGCTGGGGTGCGGGACGTTTCACTACTTAATACCAATGCTTTATTTTCCGTTACGCTATCTTCCGTTACCGTTGGTATTCTCAATTTCAGTTATTCTGTGTTGCCAGATCGATACAATTTATTTTGATAAGGTACCTACTATCAGATATAGGGATGCCAGACGCAAACCTATTTGCAGATGGCAACACCATCTTGACATAGTCTGTCATCACAGAAAGTGTAGCTTGTAAAACTAGGAACCAGCGCTTTTTCCACATTACTATCGCGTTCCAAGCTGCTGTTTTTTATCGTGGTAGTGAATTTTGTCAAATCAAGTTAGAAATAGAAGATAGAAAAAACACACTTGACTATTTACAGCTAAAAAGGTCAAAGTTTGGTCAATCGTTTTGCAATCCTAGCGGGATAAAAATTGCAACTGACTTACAGAATAACGTAAGCCAAGTAAAGTGCTGGTATAAGATAAATTGTAAGTTTGGCAGCTGGCAAAGATAAATGTTAGCCAGTTTTAACAAGCGTACAAGTCGACTTAAAGTAGTGAAACGTCCCGTTGGATTTTTTTAATACGGGCTATTTATCCAGTTTGCTAGAGTTAACATAGGTGAATTAATTTGAATTCCACTTTTCGCGCCTAATTTCGTCCAAACATTTTTCATAACGAAGTCAAGTATAGATAAAAAGCTCAAAAATATAGATTGAATGCTAGTCAAAATGAATATATAAATTTATATAAGCAAGCATCCTATAAAGTACAGTAACCATGTTAAGTACAGTTTTATACAATTTAACGTATCCATCGTAATATATTCTTTTAGAATTTAAATGCGTCATATCATTTATTTGTTACTTGTCAAAACATCGCAAAAGTAACGTAATGAGAAAGCATTATTTCTCAATTTAAATAGATAAAAATTTAGGAGGTCTTTTAAAATTCAGATAAATCCATCTGGATTCTGTCATCTGAAAATTCATCAATTTGACCATTGACTAAACCGGTCAAACCACTTTGATCGATGACTTGAATCAGTCATAAATTCTAACCTATGCGATGGCTTAAGTCTCTGAAACATTTTGATCACAGCCTAACCTGTGTCAAATTATTCGAGCGTCGACTTCGATCAGTCTTTGACCATCGACAACTAACTCGAAAATCAGTCAAGCGCTTTCACAATTACCTTAAACAAAAAATAAGCTTGAATGATGAGTAAAATCAGTGAATATATTTTGACTGATGTTCTAAATCAGCGAACGATGACTGAAATCATATCTGGATTTAGAAAAGACCGCGTTAACTTTGAAAATTCGCTGGCGGATAGCAGCTAAGTAACGTAGAAGTGGGAATATCATAAAAAATATCGAGATTATCCTTAGGTAACGCAATGGCAGACGGTATTGCCAGAGCAAAAAATTATCCAGCGTAATATAAAGCTTTGTCTCTTTTACTATTTTAAAACAAACATGACATAAATATAAATAGCCGTTTAAAATGAGAAATGATAATGAGTTTGTTTGTTAAACCTAATTCTGATTTTGTCTCGAACTGACGAATATCAGAGTTGAATAATCATGATAATTGAGGTTAAGAATGTATAATATTAATATTGTTGGTATGTACACGAGAAAAAGTCACTATATTTTAAAAGCACTATTAGTTCAAATAATCGATATCTTCCATTGCTTGATAAGTTGAACAAATTCTTCCAAGTTCGGGAATAAAATGAACAAGTGTGAGTTGGCTAGTCTATTGGGAGATTTTAACCAGACGATTGATTATGAATTTATGACATTCTGTCTATATTACATCTCAATAGGCGAGAAAATCGTCCTATAGTCTCGTCCACTTAACTCTATAACGTGTCGCAAGATGCTCGGCAATCACTTTTATTAACTTAACCCGCGGAGCAGAAGTAGGAGTTTTTTTAACCGACTTCGAATAAAATAAATATAAATTATTTCAGACCATAGAAAAGTAAGAGATCCTATCTAACAAAGAAGGTTCTATGTTCGGTTGTATATACCTAATATGTTTATGTAAATTCGTCGATTACTTCGTCAGTTGTGGACCGATTTTTATGATTATTTCGCTATTTTATAGAGAATGATCCCAGGTCTAATAAAATTAATAAATTAAAATAATAAAATAATTGTATGCCCAAGGAATATGTATTTGTCCGGAAAAACTTATACAGCAGTGTAAATTTTTGTTTCTCACCTGTGATTATTAAACTTTTGAGAAGTAAGTACTTACCTATATAAATATAAAAATATAATAGGGATTTTGAAGTTGGTTTCAAGTTTTTCAAAACAATCAAAGTACGTGGGTGTAAGGCTATTATTAAAATCTCATAGCACGTTGAGTTTGCCATAATCTATACCTTCGCGTCTGGTTGATTTCTGTCCCAATAGTGAATGTCTAAAGCTCGAGTGATTGTGTTTAGTAACAGTTGCCAGAACATAGGTCCTCCTACATACAGCTAAGTTCTACTTATAAGCGATTTCTACCTGAGTTCCAACGACAAAGCTTCCTTAGTAATAACGTAGGTATTTATTGTTTTTATGAATAAAAACCTTTAAAAATAATTTAATATACGCTAGGTGATTTTTCTAGCTAAATTTTGAAAGCTGGCCTCATGAATTTTTGGCTTTTAATGGTTTTGAATACTAGTGTACTTATACCGTTTCTAGGTTCTCAAAGTTTTCTTTGAATCTAGAGCGGTCGAGTGAGTTTGTATTTTCCCTTGTATTTTATCATTATTACCACGAAATAGCTGTAACTTATGACACTCAGAAGTTTCTTTGTAAACAAGCTGTGAAGTCGTGTCTCAGTTTGACTCTCCGTTTGACCAACACCAACGGCACTGGCAGTCTTAACAAGTCTTATGGCGTATGGTCAACAGGCCACCGATTTTTTTCTGTTTATGTTTTCTCCAACTAATATATCCTAACTCATATAGCTAGAAGGTGGTTTTGTGACAATTCTAAGTCATTTAATAGAAACCCATGCTAAAAAACTCTGAATGAATTATTGTTTTGTAGTCTATTGACGTGTAAAAGATTTGTTATTAAAATCAACATTAATCTCTAAATACTCCAATGCGACGATTGAATAGAAGTTATTTTTAACTTGTGTTAATGGAAATGGTGTGCAACGGTCACAAAACTACCAGGTATATTACTTGTAGAACGCAGGAATCACAAAAAAAACAACGACCGGTGATGACCCGCTTAAAGCTGGCCTCAGATATCCGGGATTTTTTTTCTAAATTCAGAATCGGAATTCTGTTTCTTAATTCAATACAATTTATACATTCGCCACACACATTCAGATTTTATCAAATTCATAATGGCAATGTCAACTGAATATTCAGTAGGTATCTGATTTCAGTATGTGTGTGCAACTCTATTCAATTGTACGGAATTACGCACGTTCTGAATTCAGAATCTTAATATTCTGATCAGGAATTCAGAACGCTCGTCAGTATCATTCTTACAGATCGATCTGATAAATTCGGAATCTGAAAAATCGGAATGTGTGTGGAGAATGTACAAATTGTATCGATTCCGGGCTTTCTGAATTAAGAATCTGAATTCCGTTTCTGAATTCACAAAGACATTCCGGATGCCTGAGGCCTTAAGCGCCGCGGAAGCATGAAAATGTAATATTTCGCTCATCATTCCTTCTTCAGAGTGACATAAGCGCCAGCTATCTTCCACAACTATCAATTACTGCCTCTCTGCCCAAAAGTTGTTCGTTATTGTCCCCACACAATTTTTGGTATAAGTTTTACTTTAAGTACCTAATGCCTAAGTTTATACGACCTGTCGTTTAAGTGTTAGCATTTTTTTAATGATTAAGCCTAAAGCAGGACGACTTGCTGTAATTCAGTTTATTGAGCTAGACATGTGGAATGGATTTAATTTTTGGGCTAAACTGTACTTTTTGAGTGAATTTTCACCAGAGGTATATAAGAAACAAGAAAAATTTAAAGACAGAGTAGTACATATGTTCAAATTTTTTTCAAATTCGTTCAATTCTTTTCGCATAATAAGGTGATCGTGCTACTAATGCTCGCAATTCAGAACAAGACGTTCCTATTGGTAGAAAGGTTATTCCTGGTCCTATTGGTTATGAAAATCAGAACTTATTGGTGGATTAGTGCCCTTTAATTTTCTCTGGTGCTAAAGCAGTTGGTTTGTGTTCACGAAGAGATTAGTAAGCAATAGTATATAATGAATATATATTAGGACGTATGTTGTTAGAAGGGCCTGGTAACTAAATCTTTGTATTTGCAGGATTATTTCTTGCTGATGTGTTTCTTATTAGTTATTATATAGTATCCTATCACATACCTGGCTTCACGTTTGGGGCTAGGCTAGCGAGGTGCGTGATATTTCCAGCAATATTTATACACCCATAGATAGTACTGCCTTTATTGTAAAAAATATCAAATCTTACGTGATTGCTAACTTTACTGTGTATGATTATATTTCCACGTGTAAAGTCCTGAAGAAATCCATTCCCATACTCCAGTGTTGTATAATTTGTTTGTTATTTTGTAGTGTAAAGATTCTTGGACGGAAGGAAGATCCTACCCTTCATAATACTTTTAAAGTCTCTGATAGCTTGTCCTGCTGTTTTTAAATTAAATGGCTATGTAAAACGAAATAAGGACCTTTGGAGATTCTAAAATTGTTATGATCGCTGATGTCAATGAGTAAAACTATTTATATTTTATCTGTTGACCGTTGCCGGGTTCCTATATTGACAGATCATTCATTTTTCCTAACGATGGTTTAATTTTTACATAATTTCTTTGAAATGCATGTCGAATATTAGCTATTTGAAGGCAAAACTATGTGATATATGAATATAGGATCCTGAAACATTAATATGTTGTTTTAGGATGTGCGCTTTAACTCGCGTGTATATTATATACACACGACAGTATATGTAAATTTTGAAAAGATACTTCTGTCTTCAATTGTTATGTTAAACCTTGTTGGTGGCTTTTGTATTTTTAATTAAGTTAATATATTATAAATATAATATATTGTTTTTGGGAAAGAAAACTGCGGTTGTCTGTGCAGCATTATATTGTATTTATTTGTGTATATAGTTTAGTTACCCAAAGTTAAATCCAAATATATTAAATGCGAAAGTATTTACTTTTTATTTTATTTTTCAGTGTATTTATGTATATGTAGAAAGGTTTGAACAATGTGTGATTTGCCTACGGTTTTTGGGTGAACTCATAGTTAGAACATTGTGACAAAAAAATGCGAATGAAGAGGCTAATTAAGGTAGTAAAGCCAAATTTACAACTACACTCAATCCATACTTAGGGTACTAATTTTGTGAACAACTCGCAACAAAAGACAAAATTCTCTTTTTCAATTTGAAAAATTATAATTGTTGGCGCTATCCATTGTAAAAAGAGTCCAAATCGACAAGTGATGCTAAGGTTAAGTATGGGGGCAATGTTTACAGACATTGCATGTAAGTTTGGCTTGAGTTTAGATTCTTTACTTGTGTGCAAGTCAATGCCGGGATCAATAACCTTGCTTTGGGGTTCATCCAGGAATCGTATACTTGGAAAAGCATACGATTTGATTTTGTTTGCTTATCGCCCATTCTACCATCCTGTGGTCATGAGTTCCTTAAGAAAGTTTTGTTGGTAAGAGAGAGTGAGAGAGATAGATCACCAGAATCTGTCAGCTATAACCTTTGGGGAACACTGCCGAATTAATTTTACCTATAAAATTTGAATGAATCATATAGGTTTTTGTTATCAATCATAGTGCGTATGCCCTCGCACTCGGGGTAATCTAATAGGGGAAGATTGCGGGTTCAAGTCCCGTTTTTGTAGTCCCGTCCAACATTGTTTCATTTCGTAATAATCCTTTAGGTCATAAAAGTATGGCATTTTGTCAGTTTGTAAAAAAACTAGAATAACTTAGAATGGGTGAATGTTGTGTACATTCCGATGAATTCCGGGGATTTCCCCCGAATAACCCCCATACTGAATTAAACTTATCCTTTTATGTAGGTAAATGAATATTGTGTTTACTATATGTTTAAAACATATTTCGGTAGTTACCACTGTAGGTACTCTTTATTTACACCTTATCGGACATTCTACATATATTTATATAACTATCATTATAAAGTTATATAATAATATAACTTTACAGACTTGCGACTTTTGTATTTTTTTTTTTTTTTTTTATTGCTGGACAAATTCACACAGCATTATCTAGCCCCATGGTATTGAAACAAGGTAGGCACTAATATTTTAAGTAACAAATTTATTTTAAAATACTTTGATTATAATATATATAACAAATGTGTGCAGATATAATTAAAAGAATAAAATTCTTTATAGGCAGTTGACATAATTTTATAATAGCTCCACTATGATATAATTGAAGAACATAGCTGTGACATTTGGATGGTAGCATGGGTACTTAGAAGCCAGGTCTGGTAAAATTTTTGACGGGGTGGTAATAGCGCCGGTTTGAAAATGCTCAATAATGGATTGTCCAAGTCTCTTTTTAGCTACAGACTGTTCGAGTCCAAGGCGTATTATGAAAGTTCGCTCAGTCATCAATCCCTACTTGAGTAACGCTTTGCGAAATAATTTACTCAAATATAGGTCGATGACGTAGCTATTCTAGTTGTTCCACTTTTGGAGCCACAACTGAGTTTTACTTTACTTACCTACTCAGTTTTTAAGCCACTGTACTAAGCATAGATTAATTAATTAGCATAATATAGTATGAAAACTTGATGGGATATTCAATGGAGTTTTTAAATGGGATATGTATGTATGTCCTAATAGATTTTGATTTATATTGCAATCCAAAATGTTCAGATATTGTTAGAGTCAGGTAATTTGATTCCGTATGCAACGTTTCTATTTAGGTATATATGAAGTCATTATGTTGGATATATCATGTTGGAAGGAGAGGTAGTTATATTAGACAATGCATTCTGTAAGCTAAAAGGAGACGGCGATAGATTGTTGCCAACGGTTCGGTGATAGAAAGTTATATAATGCAAGGGGGGTTATTTATTATTCCATATATTAAAAATAAACAGATTGTAAAGATTTTGATGGATTTTATTTACACCTTACCCGCCATTCCAAAAGTTATATAAATCACAACTTTGAAAGTTATATACTTATGGTATATAACTTTCAAACGTGTGACTTTTATATTGAAATGAAACAAGGTAGATAACTAATATTTTATGTAACATATTTATTTTAAGATACTTTGATTATAATATGTATATAGAACGATTACAAATGTGTGCAGATATTATATAGATTAACATTCTTTATAGGCAGTTGACATAGTTTTATCATTATAGTTCTACTAAGATTAAATTGAAGAACGTTGCTGTAACCAGTCACGTTGCGCCATGATCGTAACGTTCGTAGCAAAAGAAAAAAATGAGGGTAGATCGATATGTCTGCCCATAAAAACTTACTCGCAGTGCTTCTAGTTATTCCGTGATCATGGCGCATGAAACAGTGCCGAAATATTGGATAACTCAAAAATCAAATTATGGTAAATATCCCGTTTTAAATGACTTTAGATTATATACCTACTTATGTATATAGGTATTATTGGAAGCCCTTAATCGCTGATAGTTCCACCTGTAGGGACAGGTACCTCCTCACCTCTGCCACCCTTCTCGTAGTTTATTTCGTGGTACCTGAAAAAAAAATTTATTCAGAACTTTGACACATCAAATAGGTCTAGGATGCTTAGCCTTAGTTCGCTCAGCGAGCTATGGAAAGAGCTATGCTCGGAGTTTCTCTAAAGGATAGGATTCGTAACGAATACATCTGACAGAGAAGCAAAGTTATCGACATAGCTCTAAGAATTAGCAAGCTGAACTAGCAGTGGGCCGGCCATAACTTGCGAAGAATCGACAACCGCGCTGAGGTAAACGTGTTCTTTCTTAGGTGGAGACCACGACTCGATAAGGTAGTGTAGGACGCCCTGCGAAGGACTGCGAGCAGATGCTGGATGTGTTAAGCTGAGGACAGGGCGCTATAGCACTCATTGGGGTAGACCTATGTCCAGCAGTGGACTAACATAGGCTTATGATGAACCCATAGAGGGCGAAATGGGACAAAATATTAAGGTATTTATTTCGGTGCGCAGCAGAACGAACGAAATGGGACTAACTAGGTTGTTTACTCCAAAGTGACGAAGCCCGAAGTGCAATGAATCCCAAAAGGGACCGTAAAAGGGAAAGTGACGTCATGGAACTCTACTCACTTCTCCAGCGGTGGACAAAGGAAGTGTCTGATGTTCCTGGGCATCACCAGATTGGCCTGCACCTTGCAAGCGTCCAGCATGTACTCCTCGAACTCGAACACTGTGTCGAGGTCCACCGGTGGACCTATACCCGGCACTGCGTAGACTTGGATTATCTGGGAATAAATAAATAAACTAAATAACACTAGACAATACACACAGCATCATCTAGCCCCAAGCAGAAGCAGAGCTTGTATTATGGGTACTAGATGACTGATATACATAATACATTACAAGCTAAAGTAAAGGATTTTTTTTATTTATTGACATAATAGACAGTGAAACAGGCAATACGAGTGCATAAGCTCCTGAACTGGTAAAAAAGCTTATTAATTAGTCTTCCGTTTGCAGCAAAGGGGACTTATTCACCTACCCAATTTACTATTTCAAAGAGAGACTTTTACTATTTTTAGAGTCATGTATTAAGTTCATAGCTCATTTATTGATTAATTGATTATTTTTGGTTACAGGTCACATGTATGGCCATTGGCACTTGCTTGTATTGTTTTATTTTAGCTTTAGTTTTATGCTATTTTTACTAAAGTTTTTGTTAGTGCACTTCATTACCTACCAGCAAACAGAAAATGTTTTGATGGCCCGCGAAACAGGCCTAGCCTAGTGCGGGGGTCACTGTTAACTGCAACACCTCAATGTATCAACTCTATAATGTAAGAATATGTACATAAATTAAGTTAAGGTGTTATTATTATTTGTAAGCTTTTTGGTAAATAAATATTTTGTATTTGTATTGTATAAAGGTAGGAACAACTTAGTGTAGGACGCCTTCCGGCCAGGTGGGATGACGACCTGCGAAAGACTGCAGGCTGATGCTGGATGCGGCAAGCTGAAGACAGGGCGCTATGGCGCTCATTGGGGGAGGCCTATGTCCAGCAGTGGACTATTAATGGTTGATGATGATGATTGTAGCAAAGGGGACTTATTCTCCTACCCAGTTAACTATTTCAAAGGTAGTAAAATCGTCACGTAGAATCCATATTTATAGGTTGATTAAAGAAACACTAGCGCGTACGGTGCTATTTGCTCAGAGATCAATCTCTTACATTATAAACAGTACAATAATAAATAAATAAAGTTGGACAGTCCACACAGCACTATCTAGCCCCAAGGTAAGGTACTAGATGACTGATAGGTTTACTTATAATAATATAATACATTACATAGACAGATATTTTTTATTATACATAGAGATAACGACCAGAACACCCGGAACACATGTCTGGAGATCGTACACACAATTGTCCCGAGGTGGGAATCGAACCCGCAACCTCCTGCGTCGCCGGCGGTCTTTAGCCCACCGCGCCACAGAGGTCGTCAAGAATATGCTTATTATTGAAAGCGATAAGAACATATTCAGATTGCAGAATACCTAATCTGCAATCTCTCCATTCGCACGGCACGGCTCGGCTTGGACGACGAAAATAATCGCAAACCAACCGAAACCGAAAATATGGCAATTCTACCAGCTGTCTTATCTTACTCTGGCCTCACCTCTGGTATCGGCAGCTCTTCCTCTTCCACTTCTTCGATCTCTGGTATGATGTACTGCAAGTTATTCGTGAGCCAGGTTTCCACCAAGTCACGGACCATGGCCACCTCCTCGGGCTTCGCCTGGAATGTAAATAAATATATATATAAATAATGTTGGACAATCCACACAGCATTATCTAGATCCAAGCTAAGGTTATTTTTCGATTAGGCATTCTACTATTTTTGATACTAAGAGGTAAAAACTGAGATCAGTGGAAGGAGAGACTTAAGAAAGTTTATGTTTATTTTTTAAGACTGTAAAGAAGGCTTTAAAGTCGAAGAAGGCTGTCTCATTGGAAGGCCCTTCAACCTTTTAAATGCGTACCTTCTTCTTCTTCAAATCTGGATCAGGCAGTATAGCGATCTGTTCGTTGATATAGTCCATGATATCTCGCTCTATCTGAGCCACGATGAACTCTCCGCTGGTCGTAGACATCATGCGGCCGGCCACCATGCCTGTTACAATCATCAAAAATATTTTTAAACTTACGCGATCAGAATATATAATTACATGTACCATTTTAGGTTTCGCGTCGCGCACACCGTTAGTGTTGTGTGTCGTCCGAGTGTGCCTGTGCAGGTGGCACGCCTAGTATCGAAAACCAAGTGAGGGTAGTTACAAATAAACTAGCCCCCGCTTCGCAGAGGTTATCTCCAGTACTCCAGTCATCCCGTGACCAGTGTGTAAACCTGTTGAAACGTCGGGATAATACACTAAACTAAATAAATAAATAATGCTGAACAATTCACACAGCATTACCTAGCCCCATGGTAAGCAGAGCTTGTGTTATGGGTACTAGATAACTGATATACATAATACAATACATTACTTACATAGATAGATATATTTTATTATACATAGAAAACAACCAGAAGACCCGGAACAAATATCTGCAGATCGTGCACACAATTTTTCCGAGGCGGGAATCGAACCCGCAACCTCCTGCGTCGCAGGCGAACCTTCGCCCACCGCGCCACATCGGTCGTCAAATAAACAATAACAACAACAATTTACAATATACTAAACGCGATCTTTTTTCTATAGGTAATATTTTACTAACAAAATATGGATTTTGTTATTCTAATTAATATATTCTAATTTTAATTAATTTCTATAACACATTTTGCTATAAGAGGTATCAGAATACTCGTCTGTCATGCCACTTCCTTTCTGAATTCTAAGTTTTACCAACATAATAGCTAGGTAAACTTTTCCAGGATAACTGTTATTAACATCGGTTTTTTTAACTTTATTGCATGCAAGCAACCCTTTGTACAAAGGGTACAAAGGGTTTGCTTAATGCCCCAGCATTTTATACCTGCCGACCAGCAAAACATATTTTTACAGAGGTTTGGCGTGCTAACATTACATAGTTTCAGAAATATAGGTACTACCTACGTATAAGTAATATGTTTTATGACTATTTTATATGTACATATATACCTAAAATACCAACTAAACAATAAATACATATAAATATATGTAGCATATGTATATGAGCACCCAATGGGTTAAGTAACCGCAAAAGTCTCTTAACACTTTGACTGCGATTTTTTTCGACGACTGCGATCTTTTTTTTTAACCTAAAAAATTCGTGCTGCCGCTCTACACAGCGGTTGTGTTGCGCCGCACATGCGTTTCGTTCGAAAAATATTACGGCTGTGCTGAGTCACACAGATCTGTATTTTCTCAGCCGCTGCGCTAGTGTGGATTTACGCATATTACTTGTAGAAAACTTGTAGAAAACACATACCGTGTGATTTCAGCAATCAAAGTGTTAACGCCCTACGTATACAATATTATTAACATTTTCAGGATGTTGTTGGACCTGCCTCGTTTCTGCAGTGCATCAGAGACGTTCACTTATACGTTCATAGATGGCTTCGCGGCAATTATGCGACAGCGAGTGGCATCTCTGATGAGACAGGGTGCTATGGCGCTCATTGGGGGAGGCCTATGTCCATCAGTGGACTGATATAGGCTGATGATGATGATGATGAGTGGCATCTCTGATGATTAGAGTGACACGTGTCTACATAACTAGGTAGGTACATATTTATATTTTATTGAAATATTATAATAATAGAGACTAATGAGCTTACAGACAAACGGAATAAGCGTTTAAGTTAGCTTTTAGATTAATATATAATTATTGTAAAACATAAATAAACGAAAAAAAAAAGTTAGTAACAACAGCATCCTGAAAGTAATATCTAGTAAATATGACTGTCCAATACGACACCACTGGGTGAAATTACTTATACTCTAGATTTAGTTATTTTCTTCGTTGTAATTGTATTTTCTTTTTTGTAATTTTGTGTGTGAGTTTTTTATGAAACTTTGTTGTCTGAAAATAAAGAATTTGAATTTGATTTGAAAAGTATCAACTAGATAAACAAAAATAAAAACATTTTATGAAGAGCTATTTGTATAACCAAAGTTATCGACATAGCTCTGAGAATTAGCAAGCTGAAGTGGCAGTGGGCCGGCCATATCGCGAAGAACCAACTGCCGCTGGGGCAAACGTGTTCTTGAGTGGAGAACACGACTGGATAAACGTAGTGTAGGACGCCCTCTGACCAGGTGGGATGACGACCAGCTAAAGACTGCAGGTAGATGCTGGATGCGTCAAGCTGAAGACAGGGCGCTATGGCGCTCATTGGGGGAGGCCTATGTTCAGCAGTGGACTAATATAGGCTGATGATGATGATTTGTATAACCTCTTATGAAAATGCCTTCGCACCGATTGCTTCAAAGTATCACGTGCAGTCATGTATAATATTGTCTATGCTTTGCTAATTATATCTCTAGATAAAGTATGGAGATTCTAACCAAGGTCATAGCCAGCAGACTTGAATCTGTCCACGATAGTTGCTATTTCATCGAAGGTTTTCTCCAGATCTGCAATAGCAGAGCTGCGATTGTTTGCCACCTGGTGGATGGAAGTAGGATAGGTTAGGACGGTTGTGACTTAGTAATCAGGATTAGGAAATGGTATAGGAAAGTGATACAGGATACATATCTGACGGGAAATTGCCACGCCCTGCTTGGGTACCATTCTGTTTCTTATACATTACCTAGATACTAAGACCTGGGGGAGTTCTATGTCCAGCCGTGGACTAATATAGGCTGATCATAAAGATGAAGACCTACAAATGTACAAAGTAAAGTAAAAAATCATTTATTTCTTTAGGCTTACAAAATAAGCACTTACACAATGATGCAATAAAATAAATATGAAATATGTTAGCTACATCATCATCGGTCATCATCGGTCGGGGTCATCAGGTGCGTCTTCAATGATTTAGATGTATTAAACTTGTGAAAAAACGTATATTCCTATATCTAGGTTACAGAGATGTGCTTTGCGTCGCAGTCGAGAAAAGAATGAATTAAATATGGCGGCTAAGCCGCCTCCTAGCATCTATTGGATGGAGCGCGTCGAGCTTCTTCACCCTAACGCTAGATGGCGTCATAACTTCGTTGAGTTGAATTTCGTGTATAAAGCGTCCCGTATTATCGGTAGCGTAACGCCAGAAATGACAAATACCTAAAAAAAACATTAAACCTTTCACACCGAACCGATAATGCGTTAGTGCCAGCGTCTGTTCCGTTCAGTCAACGCATTTTCAGTCGACATAACGTACCTATCGCACTATGTGTATTTTGATTGATGCATTCAGACTAGACGTAACATCGGCGGAGATCGTTCTTGTACAGGCCGTTCGAACTGACTAGACTAGACGCATGATGTGGCTGTGGCAGGTCTGATTTGACCGAATAGACGCGACCGATGATAAACTCTACGCATTTTCCGTCAGATATGTACCGACCTATAGAGGAGAATTATTTATTACTAGTAATATCGAATAGGAAGGTGGATCAAGGGCTAGATTCAAAAGGCGGTACTCCTGGACTCGGCACGCATCGTCAGGAAGTTCCTCTCTCTGCAGCCCTAGTCACCGGCCGCTTGAGCCTAGCGAGCGGTCGGTGATCTACCGTTTTGATATATTTTTTACTGTAGAATAATTTTATAATACGTAAATGTATTTTCTACGAGAATTTGAATAAATAAAGTGGAATATCGATACTATTAATAAGGTATATTCGGATTCGTTGCTTCAAATAATAAGTTGATTTAAAGTAAACGAAAATGTAGTAAAGTGTTTATGTAACCACTAATCACGGTTCAATTAAACCTATTATCTCGGAAATTAAAACAATCTAGAACTATATAAACCGAAAGTATAATTACTTCACGAAGCATCGCATCAATAATCTCCTTTTCAGTAAGCTCCACCTTAACTTCTTCCTTTGGTTCCTCTTCTTCCAAGACCACTTCTACTTCTTGTTCTTCTAATACTTCTTTCACTGGCGGCGGCTCGCCTGTTGTTACAGTTTATATTTTCTGATTTACATAAATGGAATTATATAAATAACTTGCTGCGCCCTGCGGCTTCGCTGGCGTAGAAATCTATGTGTCAAATAGTTTACAACCCTTCGTCTTGAATCAATCAATCTATTAAAAAGAACCGCATCATAATCCGTCGCGTAGTTTTAAAGATCTAAGCATATATAGGGACAGACAGACAGCGGGAAGCGACATGGTTTTACTATGTAGTGATGCTGGACCATCACAATATGATGTAGTCCCAAGCTAAGCAGAGCTTATGTTATTATGAGTATTCATACATGACATACATACTACATATTATACATATTACCCAATTACAACCTGGGTCTCTTTAAGACAAGAGTGAAAAGGTATCTTCGAGACCTGCAACCTCCTGCGTCGCAAGTCTGTGGCCCGGTGGGCAAGGGTCTGCCCTTGCCCACCGCGCCACAGAGGTTGTCGATGATGTCGAGATGTCTTCTAGACCTTCGTGACACATTGTTAGACACATCACTTCACTATGGAAGAATTCTGGCCGAAGAATATGCGGTTCCGGCGTTCGATTCATCTTTGGATATTTATCTCATGTGCGTCTGACATAGACCGTCCGGTAGAAAAGCTACCTACCGCCGTGAGCGTTGACGGCAGACTAATGGATCGGAGCGGCCGATACTTCCCCCCGTCTCGCCGCCAGCATACCTCAGGCGCGGTACAGCGGTTTCGGTCAAACTATTGTGAATAGGTTTATTTTATGTATGTTATACTAAGGTATATAGTTTATATGGGCCGTAGTTTTTAACTATTTTCCATCCTGTACTAGACTAAATGTTGCCTGAAATAAATGAATGAATTTACCATCAGATGGGATTGTGGGCCTACGAGTATAAGCTGTACCTATAAGTTAGCTTTAATAGAATATTGTAAAGAATAACCATAGAAATCGAACGGTATTGGATTCTCGTCTTCATCTAGCACGATGATGTCGACACCTTCTTTCTTTTCCGGTTCTGGCGCAGCCTGATCCGTCGTTTTTTCTGACATTGTAAAGTAAAGGTTACGTTAATTCTATTTTAGATTTAGGTGCAATTCCAAGATGGACCGCAGGCCGCAGACTGCAGAAATACAGAAATACAATTTATTGGTAAAATTAATTTACATGTCATTATCTGCAAGATCACTACTTGTTTCTATACATCTCTATGAAATTGATTCCAAGCACGGCAACACTGCGCGCAGCGACCGCAGATTGCAGTGACAGTGGTGTCGCGACCCACATTATTCCCATGGAATAACGTTCAAATTATAATTGTGGAGTATGCGAATTTTAATTTCTGTTTGAACCATATTCCATGGGAATAATATCGTCATTGCTGCCACGGCCCGAGAAGAGTATTCCTAATATGATATATATATTCCTATATTCCCTTATGCATATTAAGAAGTTTTGCTTGGGAGACTTGAGGGACTTGGCCATGAAAATCAGTCTCTGGCGGGAGCCAGTGACCAGGCGGGGCAACCGGCTACAGCTTGACCCCGGTTTGAAGTCATGTTTCCCCCTACCTTATTGAATAATAACACCGGAATCGAACACAGCACATACATTTTTCGCACTTCGCTGCCATCGCTGCTAACCGCAAAGAAATTGCGCCAAATTCTGACAAAATGCAAACATTTTTGCCGCAAGGAGCTTTAGCCTAACTGCGGTGGTTTTATTTTCAGACACTGCTTTTTTACGTAAAGAAATTAATAAGTATTTGCTCATATTTTCATGGTGTTTTTGTTATAATATTGTCTCACTCACCTTTACCAGCCAAATCAGATCTAGACGCTACGATTGCACTGCTCATGTCGCGAAGCTTTTTCTGAAATTAAAAGAAAATTTAACTGTTGCATATTATAAAGGGTTATTGGTAAATTACTGACACTGCGTTAACTACAGGTTCAGCCGACTTTAGTTAAAGATCCTGCAAGGTTACCAGGTTATTTAGCACATAACTTAACGCGATGTCGGCGTTATTACGCAAATAACGCGTTTTAAGGCGCATTTTAGCGTGAATGACGCTTTTTTGCTACCAATAAAAATTATATTTATCTATATATATTTGTCTATAAATAAATAAAAATAATTTATTTCAGACCTAAGATAAATACAATTAATACATATAAATAAATAAAATAAAACATTCCACACAATAAAAGTCTATGCCGACAGAAAAATCTGTGTGTTGTTTCGTATTTTTCTATTTGTTTTGTACAATATTGGAAACTGACACCGTTTCGTCCAGACTGTGGTTTCACCCTGGATGGCCTATTCAATGGGAATGGGACATTTTAGCGTAATCGCACAGTTGATCAGACCAGAATCGGCAGGTCTGTGGCCGCATTAACTCTGTATATTTTCTACCTAAATATAATTGACATTTTAAATGAAAGAGAAGAGAACAAGATAATTTGGAGGTATAAATATATGTATAGGCTTCCTCATCGACTTCGATGACGGCGACCCTAGATATAACAGATATTTTCTATCATGAGCTCTAATATAGCTGGCGATAGAATATAATGAATTAATTGCAATATAATTTGGAGGTATAGAATTGGTACAAAATATAGTAGAATAGTTATTATCGCAGGTAAAGTTAAATAAATGCATAAATAAGATATGTATTAACTAACATCAATGTCTGGATCGGCCTGGGCTGTCCCTGAAAATAAATACGGTGCATGTTAAAATATCTGACTACCACCTGCCTGCTCCAAGTCTTTGGATAACATGGCGGAGTTCTGTCAATTCTTGAAGTAATCATTCTTAATATATATTCCTTTTAATTTAATACTTTTAGAGTAATCTAGGTACCTAACTATTTTAAATTAAGTTTATTTATTGTGGATTTTGTCTCGGGTTATCTCAGCTACGTCCGTCGTGTGTCGTTTTGTAATGTTTGCATCTTGCTTTCAGTCGAAAATAAACTTTTCTATAATTAATATTATTAAATTTTCTGCTCCCTTTGGCATTTCTCTATATCTTTATGTCTTAGTTATAACCTTAACCGAAAGTTATTTACAATCAGTTCGAGCTTCATCTTACTAAAATAAACTTCTTATACGAAAATCAGTATGGGTTTAGACCGAAGTCGAACACTTTGTCGGCAACTATTGATGTAATTACCAAAATTATAGTTAATTTAGATGAAAAATCGTATTGTTTAGGTATATTTATTGATTTTCAAATAGCATTCGACACAATCAACTACGATATCTTTTAAAAAGAGCTTTATGACTTAGGAATCAATCACACAGCACTAAAACTATTTACATCATACCTAGCCGATAGGTACCAAGTCGTAAAATAGGGAATAGTCAAAGTAGTCGTCAGAAAATTGTCTTCGGAATTCTTCAAGGGTCCATTGTCGGAACTTTAATTTTTTTGATTTACATTAACAATATAAGTAAAATAGGACTAAAGGGACACGTTACTTTATACGCCGACGATACCTGCCTATTTTACTTCGGCCCGAACCTGAGCGAGCTGGTAAAAGATGCAAAGGCATTATTTAAATTTAACATCTGGTGTCAGAGCAACCTAATGACAGTCAATGCAAAAAAAACCTCGCTCATGATTTTCGCAGCAAAGAACAAAAAAAACCCGCAATTTCCGCCAATTACTATATAGGTGGTTCTTTGCTTACTTACATCTTTCTACACCCTCTGGTACTTCTTTGTCTATTTCTTTCTAAACTAAGTTGTAACCTATCCTTTCCCTCTCGTAATTTTTCTGTTTATTTCTTTCATAGCTTATAATTATAACCTTTCTGCACCCTCTGGTAGAAAGAGACAAAGTATTTGTCTCTTTCTTTATAAACTGTTGTAACCTTTCCTTTCCCTCTGATAGTTCTCCCACTCGATCTTTGCGGCCCTCTCGACGCTCGGCGATCGTTCGATCTTGCCCAGAATGGGTTTAGTGCTGCGAAAGGAGAGTGCGGTGCCTAAGCCCACGCGCGCATCTATGAGGGTCACCTTCTGTGTGCACTCGCCGTGCTCCCAATAGTCGTCGGAATCGGACTGGGGTAGAGAGAAAGAGAAAGGTCAGGTATATAGGAGAGGGGAAGTATAAAGGAGAGGGAGGTATTAATAATAAAAATAAATTAAACGATTAACTCTCTTAAAGGGCCTCTGTGCTGTTGGCTTCGGCCCCACGCAAGCCTTTCAAAGGGTCGCGTCACTTTATGGCCCGAGATCATGGATATGAGATAATAGTAATAATAATAAGATCGCCTTTTGGATCAAGGGCCAGATCCAAAAGGCGGTACTCTTGGACTCGGCACGTATCATCAGCAAGTTCCTCTCTCTGCAGCCCTAGTCACCGGCCGCTTGAGTCTAACGAGCGGTCGGTGATCTTCCTTTTTGATATATTTTTTACTGTAGAATACTTTTATAATATTTTATTGTATTTTCTAAAGTAAAAAAATAATTTGATACAAGAATTTTAAATAAAAAAGCAAATATTTTAATATTTTAAAATTACATTGTAGGAACCTAGTTTTAGAAATTGTTTGCATGCCATGTGTTTTGGTGAATTATGTGGCACTACCTATTCTAATGTTTAAGACCTTGTATTATGACCATATTGCTTGCAATAAATGAAATGAATTGAATAATAATAATCCATTTATTTCATTCGTATAGGAGAGGGGAGGTATAATGGAGATGGAAGTACACACAAAGACAATAATAGGGAAACAAATTATAACAACTGAGGACTTCTATCGCATAGTAGGCGAAGGCCTGAGACTCTATTATACAAAAAAAAAAACATAAGATCGTGCATATTGAGTCTGAGTTCAATTCATATTGCAGCAAAAATATTGTATGATATATTATATATTTATATGTGTATTTTTAATTTTATTTTATTAACAAATATTGTATGATATATTATATATTTATGTATGTATTTATACTTATAGCTATTTATATCAGTAGGTATTTTATGTATGTCCCTCCCTATTAAATATTTTTCTGTATTACACGCCACCGTCTATACTTGTTCAAGCACTTCATGTCCATCCAAAGGTTGCCTGGCAGAGATCGCTCTTAGCGATAAGCCCGCCCATTGTACAGCATATTTTGTATTTGTTTTTCTTTTCCTGTCTTGTGTATCTTTTATGTATTTGGTGTGCAATAAAGCGTTATTGTATTGTATTGTATGATCTCAGTATACCTACCATACCAAAAATATCGATCTATGTAGGTATATCAGTCATCTAGTACACAAGCTCTGCCAAGCTTGGGGCTATGATGATACTGAGTGTATTGTCCAGCCATTATTTATAAAAAAGCTCTGCTAAATGTACATCATCATCATCATCATCAACCTACAGTAGTCGACTGCTGGACATAGGCCTCCCCCAATGAGCGCCATAGCGCCCTGTCTTCAGCTTGCCGCATCCAGCATCTACCTGCAGTCTTTCGCAGGTCGTCATCCAGTGTGACCAAAGTTAGTAGATTTCTACTTTTTCGGTAGATTTTGAGGAACTTGCAACAGCTGCTAGTAGGAAAAAAAATATCAGTATATTTTGGTAGAATTTGCAATTTTTTGGTATATTGGTAGTATTTTTTCGAAAGAAGATGGCAACTCTCTTCTATAATCTATTCTTTTATGGGAATTCCCCCATTATGTGAATCGGAATCAGTCTATCTCTTTCTAAACACACGTACTCAAAGAACAAACACTCAAAGCCTAGCCGGGGCTTCCCCCGAAGGTAAATAATTGTTCAATCTATTTTCATTCATTATAAATTTATTTCTGTTGTTCATTCGCTATCATAGCATCATCTGTTTCTGGTGTTGTTTGACTTCGTGATGAAACGTAGATATATTCAAGGGTATCGCGCGGAGTGGGAGCAAGATCCCTTATTCAAGCAATGGTTGAATAAATCAAAAACTAATGAAGCGAATGCACACTGTAAAGTCTGTAATTGCGACATGCTCAGTAGAGTGGCTTCTCTGAAGGAACACATGGCTACATCTAAGCATCTAAAAAATATGAAAGGATTTTCTGGAACCTCACAGGTAAGCAGCATCTGAATACTGTCTTACAGCGCATTTAGATTTGTTTATAAAATATATTACTATGTATCAGATATTTTATTCATTCGTCTCGTAATAAATGCTACCAAATAGGCAGTGTGTGTTCTTGAGTGGAGACCGCGACTCGGTAAACGTAGTGTAGGACGGCCTCCGGCCAGGTGGGATGACGACTTGCGAAAGACTGCAGGCAGGCAGATGCTGGATGCGTCAAGCCGAAGACAGGGCGCTATGGCGCTCATTAGGGGAGGCCTATGTCCAGCAGTGGACTAATATATGTTGATGATGATGATGATGAAATAGGCAGCTTAATTAGGTACGCGCACAAGGCATAACTGGGCATTACCTTACTATGTGTTTATGCTTAGAGTAATAATAATAAGACGATAATTTGAAGATAATTTCACAAAACATTCCGCTCCACGTTGAAGCCAAAAAATAACCAATGTGTGCGTAAGCGGCTCGTGCGTGATTACATTAGCCGACACGCACACAAGCGCACAAATAATGTTGCAAGTTATTAACATTTTCCCTATAAATTAGGGAAATTGTAACATTTTGTAAGGAGTAAGTGATAATAATTTTTCTGTTTGATAATTTTTTATTAATTTCATTTATTATCAATGGCACGTTCAGAATTATGTCCTGTGTTAATATTACGTACTCTATGGACGTTTACAGACAGGGTTACAGGTTAAGTCGGGTAGTAAGTATGACAAAAGTAAAATCATGAAACTAAAGAATACAATACAATACAAAAATCCTTAGGCTTCACTTCGTTCGCGCGCGTCTACTGAGGTTCTAAACTTACTTATTCTAACTGCTTATGTTTTTTTCCCAGAGATAATAGCAAAATCTTTTGAATTTGGTTGCCCGCCAGGCATATCATATTGGACCAAAATTAAAACTTATAATCTTTCTTTGTTGTAGATTGATAATATTTTTAAAACAACAACTATTACTGAAGAAGTAAAGAAAGCTGAAATAAGTATCGTTGCGGCCCTCGTAGAACATAACATACCCTTTCGTGTTATGGATCACGTGAGTGAAGTTATTCCAAAAGCATTTCATGACTCTGAAATTGCCAAAAAGTTTTCATGCAAGAGAACTAAGTCTGCTGCAATTGCCTACAACGTCCTAGGAAAAAGCTTTGAAGAGAAAATGCTTGCAGACTTACGTTTGGACCGAGAAGTTGAAACTGAAACTGAAACTCCGATAAGACCAGTATTTTCTATAATTATTGACGAGAGCACTGACGTGAGCACTACTAAAGTTCTTGCAGCAGCAACTAAATATTATTCAGAGAAATTTCAGTGCCCACAAACAAAATTTTTATGTATGATTGACCTGAAAGGAGAAACTGCGCAAGATTTATTTGATAGTTTAAACAATGCCTTAACGGAACGAAACCTTAATCTAACCAATTTAATAGGGTTTGCTGCCGATACTACTAACGTAATGTTTGGAGAAAGGAATAGCGTGGTATCCAAACTCAGGGAAGTAAATCCGAACTGCATCTTTTTCAAATGTATGTGTCACTCAACAAATCTTTCAGTTAGTTATGCATGCAAGAAGCTGCCTCGTACTATAGAGTTATTCGTCAAAGAAGTGTATACCTATTTTTCACATAGCAGCCAAAGACAGAGAGAACTTGCAGAATTTCAAAAGTTTGTTGACACTCCGACTCACCGCATGCTTCGACATTATGACATCAGGTGGCTTTCCCTTTATGAATGCATACACAGAATTGTAGAGCAATGGGAAGCATTGAAACTTTTTTTTCACAGCGAGCGTTTTGGAACAAGAAATGCAAATGCTACTTGTGAGTTCCTATTTGACCACCTAAATAGCAATGAGACAAAACTTTACATAATTTTTTTGGATTTCATATTGCCAATAACCAATAAATTTAATATCATATTCCAAAGTGAACAAACAGTTGTTCACAATCTTCACACCGTTATGCAAAACATGATGTCGTCAATTCTGAGTTACTATATGAAAATAAATTATGTCAGAACTACCCCGCTTCATTCGATAGATCCAAACGCTAGGATGCATTATGTGCCACTAAAAAATATGTACATAGGTTTAAACGTGGCTATGATAATAAATTCATTAAAAGATGATGTTTCAATGAGACCTAAAATTGATGAATGCCTTGAAAGGTGTCAACGTTTTTGATTGAATTGAGCAATCAATTTATAAAAAGAATGCCTGTTCAAGATGACCTGTACCAAGATCTATCATTCCTTGATCCTCAAAAGGCTGTGTATGACGACTTTCGAAGCTTGATTGGAGTACTCCAACGGTTCCCTAACTTGGTACCAACTGGAAAGTTACAGGTAGTTGACAATGAATATAGAGAATTAAAATTAGATCAATCAGTTTCTAACTTGTTGTCTTCTTCAAGTTCATCAACTGCAACATTTAACGTTGATAAGTTTTGGAGTGAAGTTGGCAAGATGTGTGATTCGAATAATAAACCGAAGTATGAAAATTTGTCCCGATTTGCAAAACAGATGACAATCCTGCCTGTGTCAAACGCTAAAGTAGAACGAATATTTTCTGATATTAATAGAATTAAAACTCGTGACAGGAACCGTTTTCACAATAAAAATGTAGCTGCAATCATGCATGGGAAAGAAGGTCTTCGACAAATTGAAGATGGTTGCGCAAATTTTGTCCCAGACAAAGATATGCTAAAATTAATGGAAGCTAAAAATCTGTATGATAATATAAATGAAGATTCCTAAGTGATAGTGACTGACGAATTCCTGAAGATAAATTTATTTGATTTGTGTGGTTATGATGAAACTCTGATGTTTAATTTATTTGATTTTTTTGTTTGATTTGTGTAATTGTGATAAATGAACCTTCATTGAGAATAAAACCTACCTATTGTGACTGAATTCCTGATGTTAAATTGATTGATAACCCAGTTAATTTTATAGTAGATTTTTAGTAGACTCCAGCTTATTATAAGTAGATTTCGGTAATTTTTCACCCTATGTTACAGTAGATTTGTCAATTCAAATCTGGTCACACTGTCGTCATCCCACCTGGTCGGAGGGCGTCCTACACTACGTTTACCGAGTCGTGGTAAATGTACGCCTAGAATATATGATGCCATTTTTGCGTACATTGCCTTTAGGCTAACGTCTCAAATCAGTTCAGGGACTTTATGAGAAGTTACTATGTTTGATTAAGTAATTGTTTAAGTATTGTAATGTTTTGTGTGATAAATAAATAAATAAATGATAGGGTAAGAACTGCTGCAGATGGAGACAATGAAAAAGCTAACAAGGTCATGTTGATGAGTGCTTACAATGTATTCCTGTTCGGGTTCGGGCTCTTGTTCCTCTTCTGAAACAGTCTCCGGTGGTGGCTCTTCACCTGATGACAAAAGTCCATGATAAGAACAGAATGCGACCGCGTCGATATGCGACGATATGACGACCGATGTGGCGCGGTGGGCGAAGGTCCGCCTGCGACGCAGGAGGTTGCGGGTTCGATTCCCGCCTCGGAACAATTGTGTGTACGATCTGCAGATATTTGTTCTGGGTGTTCTGGTCGTTTTCTAAGTATAATAAAAATAAATATCTATCTATGTAATGTATTGTATTATGTATATCAGTTATCTAGTACCGGGTGTTCTGGTCGTTTTCTATGTATAATAAAAAATATCTATCTATGTAATGTATTGTATTATGTATATCAGTTATCTAGTACCCATAACACAAGCTCTGCTTACCATGGGGCTAGATAATGCTGTGTGGATTGTCCAGCATTATTTATTTATTTATTAGAATAAAGCTAATAATAATAGTTTAAAAAAAAACTAAAAAACCACGCTTTTATAAATAAACCGAATTAAAAAGAAGAAAATATTTTTTTAAATAATTCAAATTATGGATAAGAGTGATACTGATAAATAAAAGAAATTATTTTAATCGTCGGGTGGGTTGGGCAGTGGCAGCGATGACGACATTATTACCATGGAATAAGGTTCAAATCAGAATTCTGGATATTCGAATTTTAATTTCTGATTTGAACCTTATTCCATGGGAATAATGTCGTCATCGCTTCGTCGTTTATTTTGAGCCATTATTGTCCCACTGCTGGGCAAAGGCCTCCCTTTTCTCCTTCCACTCCTCGCGATCCAACGATAATTTAAAAATTACTGGAGGAGATAATTGACGAAATTTGCACCTAGCTCCCGGACCATAAACTGACCTTCTCTATACCCATCGCAGTACTTCACGTCCTTCGACCCGTCGACTGCTGCGAGAAACCTGTACATGACGAGGAATTCTCGCACCGGGATGGCAGCGGAGCCGCCGTCCGGCTCTTTGGTCAGAGACTCGCAGAGCAGGATCATAGTGTGGGTCAGACACTGAAAATAATTTGAAAAGGTTGTTTGCGTATTAAATACAAAATTCTTTATTAGACACAAGAAACTTATACATAGTATAGGGTACAATTGTGGGCTAAAGAAACTGTGTAGCGGAGAAAATATGATAGAGTCCGTGCAAAATGAGAAGTCTCTTAGGACTTAAGGGCGCGCGTGTGCCAATGTACTACTTTTGTTGAGTTAGGTTAGGTGAGGCTATGTCAAGCAGTGGTCTAACATAGGCTGATGATTATGAGATACGAAAAATATCCAATACAGACCTTAGTAAGCAGTCCAGCAGCCACCGCTATAAAATGCAGAAACGGCACCGTCTCGCTCCTCGAGTACACCTCGCAGAGACATAGGATCCGCTTCAGCTCTTGGTAGTCAAGGCAGAAACCCTGCCAGGCTGCCTTTACCACCGGCAGAGGCATTTCTTGTATGCTCATCAACTAGGGACAATAATGTCAAAGGGTAAATTATTTTTTCCACCGGTAGAGGCATTTCTTTTATGCTCAATAGGTTACAGAAAAATTATAACAGACTTCAACAAAGCAGACATTTTTCACAGTGACAAGAGTGTCAATGAGTGAGAATAGAGAGAGAATTTAGAAATGAAGTATAGGAAATAAGTTATTATATTCTGAGAAGTGTTATTATAAGAGTATACATTTATTTATAACCAGAATATAATATTTTATAAAATAAATGATGCTGCGTAGATTGTCCAGCATCATTTATTATTTTCAATAACAATCTACCTGCTTCGCCAATACTTTGAGACATCCCCTAGTCAGGCCTCCCTCGGTACTGTAGATGGGATACTCCAGTCGTCGCAGCTTCACAGGGGGCGGTCGATGCTGTGCTAGTGTTTTGCAATACTCGAAGGACCATCGCAGTAGGTCGTACCACGTTAGGCTAGATGATGCTGTGTGGATTGTCCAGCATTATTTATTATTTTCAATAACAATCTACCTGCTTCGCCAATACTTTGAGACACCCCCTAGTCAGGCCTCCCTCGGTACTGTAGATGGGATACTCCAGTCGCAGCTTCACAGGGGGCGGTCGATGCTGTGCTAGTGCTTTGAAATACTCGAAGGACCATCGCAGTAGGTCGTAACTCGTTAGGCTAGATGATGCTGTGTGGATTGTCCAGCATTATTTATTATTATTTTATTAAGAATTTACCTGTTTCGCCAATACTTTGAGACATCCCCTAGTCAGGCCTCCCTCGGTACTGTAGATGGGATACTCCAGGCGTAGCTTCACAGGGGGCGGTCGATGCTGAGCTAGTGCTTTGAAATACTCGAAGGACCATCGCAGTAGGTCGTAACTCGTAAGGCTAGATGATGCTGTGTGGATTGTCCAGCATTATTTATTATTATTTTATTAAGAATTTACCTGTTTCGCCAATACTTTGAGACATCCTCTAGTCAGGCCTCCCTCGGTACTGTAGATAGGGTACTCCAGTCGCAGCTTGACAGGGGGCGGTCGATGCTGTGCTAGTGCTTTGAAATACTCGAAGGACCATCGCAGTAGGTCGTAAGGCTGGGTCTTTATAGCCGCTACAGAAAATATTAATAGGCATTAGTTTTAAAGCCAAGGAAGTTCAAAAAACTATTCAGTCTATGCAACGCGGCAAATCTCCTGGACATGACAGTCTCAGCATTGAGCATCTGAAATACGCGGGTGTTCACCTGCCGCACGTGCTCGCCATGTTTTACAATCTGTGTTTGTGTCATGGGTACTTACCCGAAGATATGACCAAAACAATTGTGGTACCGATTGTGAAATGCAAAACGGGAGACGCGTCGGACAGAACCAACTATCGGCCTATCTCGCTGGCGACCATAATGTCAAAGATTCTTGACAGCCTGCTTAATGACGTAATGTTGCGACACGTCCACCTAAACGATGCCCAGTTCGGTTTCAGGGCTGGGCTCTCGACGGAGAGCGCGATCTTATGTAGAATAGAATAGAATAGAAAGACATTTATTCATAACAACTTAAATTAACATAAAAAAAGACACACTTATAGAATAGGTACATTTAGAGAGTTGTTACAAAAGGGCTCCAACTCAGCATAATGCTGGCTAAGCTCCGTGAGAGACTTAGCCAGCGCTGGTCTTCCGTTAGTGCCCGTACAGGTGACGTCACGAACAGGCCTACGCAATGAAATAAAAAAATAATAATAATTGTAGTAATAAGAACACTTAAAAAGCCATTGACAAAAAAAAATACATAATAATAGGCTAATACCTATATTATCACTTTAAGCCATGCGAGTAAAAAGTTAATAAAAAGAATAAAAAACCATGGTACGATACTATAAATATATATATACATAAAATGCAAACAAAGAACATAAACTATAAACATTTTATTACATACGTCCCGCTATAAATTGTGCTTAGTTACTGGTCAAGTGTAAAAAAAATAATAATAATAATATATATATATATAAATCTGTTTAAGTAAAAAATACACTGATGGAGTGTGTTTAAGTGTGTGTATGCGTGAGTGTTTGAGTGTGTGTTTTGTAAGGTACTCCTGAGGACACCGTTCTCATAAGAGTCCGGGCAACAGGAGCTACGCCGTAAGCAGGCTGTCAGGTACTACACTGAGAGGAAGACGCCGGTGTACGCATGTTTTCTCGACTTGTCTAAGGCTTTTGATACAGTTCTGTATATATGATATACGATAAGCTTTGGTGCAGGCTGGGGGCGTCGGGTGTGCCGGCGGATATCGTCTCCATACTAAAAAAATTGGTATCACTGTCAGCGAAACCAGGTAAGATAGGCGGGTGCGTTGTCCGACGCGTACAGAATGGAGTGCGGGATGAGGCAGGGCGGTATCACATCTCCTCTGCTGTTCAACCTCTATGTTGATGATCTCATCTGCGAGCTCAGCAGCACCCACACCGGTTGTTTTGTAGACGGAGTCGCGGTAAATAACCTGAGTTACGCAGATGACATGGTGCTGCTGGGACCGTCGGTGGGCTCTGTTCGCCAACTGGTAGGAATTTGTGAGGTATATGCGGCTGAACATGGACTGAGCTATAACTCTAAAAAGAGCGAAGTTCTCGTGTTTAAGAGTGATAGAGTTCGACCAGTCCATGTTCCGCCTATTATGCTGAATGGTGCGGCTCTACAAGTAGTTAGGAGTTTCAAATATCTAGGGCATATTGTCACCGAAGATTTGAAAGATGACGAGGACATTGAAAGGGAGCGCAGAGCGCTGGCGATCCGGGGTAACATGCTCGCACGCAGGTTCGCTCGCTGCTCGAGAGAAGTGAAAATCACTCTGTTTAAGGCTTACTGCCAGTCCTTCTACTCGAGCAGTCTATGGATAAACCACACCCGGCGAGCTGCCAGCTCTCTGCGAGTCCAATACAATAATATCTTTAGGATGTTGATGCGGCTGCCTCGCTTTTGCAGCGCATCAGGGATGTTCGCGGAGGCGCGCACGGACGACTTTCATGCGATTACTCGCAAGAAAGTCGCTTCCCTACTCCAGCGTGCGCGAGGCAGCGGCAACGGCATCCTGAAGATGATTATGGCACGGACAGACTGCCCAATTCAAAACAGGTGGATGCGGGTACTGATGGGCTCCATCTGATCCAAATTTTAATTTTAATTTCTTATAATTTCATTTTTATTGTATAATTCTGGTTCAATTTTAAATGTAATATGACATTTTGTTTAATTCCTTTTATGATGTATTATTTTGTAACTTCATCATCATCATCATCATCAGCCTATAGCAGTCCACTGCTGGACATAGGCCTCCCCCAATGAGCGCCATAGCGTCCTGTCTTCAGCTTGCCGCATCCAGCATCTACCTGCAGTCTTTCGCAGGTCGTCATCCCACCTGGTCGGAGGGCGTCCTACACTACGTTTACCGAGTCGTGGTCTCCAGTCAAGAACACGTTTGCCCCATCGGCCGTCGGTTCTTCGCGAGATATGGCCGGCCCACTGCCACTTCAGCTTGCTAATTCTTTGAGCTATGTCGATAACCTTGGTTCTCTGTCGGATGTATTCGTTACGAATCCTATCCTTCAGAGAAACTCCGAGCATAGCTCTTTCCATAGCTCGCTGAGCGACTTTGAACTGGTGGACCAGCCCTATCGTGAGTGTCCACGTCTCAGCTCCGTAGGTCATAACGGGTAGGACGCACTGATTGAAAACTTTCGTTTTCAAGCATTGCGGTATGGATGACGTGAAGACTTGACGTAGTTTCCCAAATGCTGCCCAGCCCAGCTGGATCCTCCTTTTGGCCTCCTTCTCGAAACTGTTTTTACCCAACTGCAGAATCTGCCCAAGGTAAGTGTACTCGGAAACAGTTTCGAGAAGACCTTGTACCATGTACGACCACCGGCCTTGGATCAATGTGACCATTGATCATGACTTTGGTTTTATCCAAATTCATGCCAAGACCGATACATCGGGAGGCTGAAGCCAGGCCGTCCAGCATCTGGTTCAGTTCCTCAAGCGACTCCGCCATTAAGACTATGTCATCAGCGAATCGCAGGTGTGAGATGTACTCGCCGTTTATATTAATGCCCTTTCCTTTCCAGTCCAGCAACCTAAACATATCTTCCAATGCGCACGTGAACAGTTTCGGGGATATGACATCCCCCTGCCTCACTCCTCTGCGCAACTGGATGGGTTTAGACTGCTGACCCTGTACTTGGACACTCATGGTGGCGGCCTCGTAGAGACAACTCAGCACCTGGATATAACGATAGTCTACTTGGCATCGCTGTAAGGAATCCAGAACAGCCCAGGTTTCGACTTTTTGTGTAACTTATAATCTATGAATGTTTAATTTTTTTGTTTATTTTTTAAGTTGTGTGTGTTTTAATTTTATATGGATTTTATAATAATCTGAAATAAACGAATAATAATAATTATTAATTTCGTCGAAGAGTTAGCAAGCTAAAATGGCAGTTGGCCGGCCATATCTCGCGAAGAACCGACAACCGCTGGGGCAAACGTGTTCTTGAGTGAAGACCATGGTAGGGTAGGAAGTTCTCCGGCCAGGTGGGATGACGACCTGCCAAAGTGTGCAGGTACAACAATGGCTAATAAATTGTTTGATAATAATTTAATGTATAAAATATGACTTGTCTAAGTGCTTATTTTGTAATCCTAAAGAATAAATGATTTTTGACTTTGACTTTGTAATCTTAGTGGTAGTCGGGGTTTGTCATTCTGATACCAACCTTTACAGTACCTCTTGAGGATGTAAGGGAACTTCGGAGGCACCACGATCTGCTGAGAGCAGAACATCTGCTCCTGAAGCTCCGGCATCTTTGATGCTCATTTAGGTATCTCCTGGAAAAAATTAAGGATATTTATTTGACGAATCGACTTGACAACCTCTGTGGCGCGGTGGGCGGAGGTCCGCTTCGACGCAGGAGGTTGTTCGATTCCCGCCTCGGGACAATTGTGTGTACGATCTGCAGATATTTGTATCCGGCTGTTTTGGTCGTTATCTAATGTATACTTAAAATATTTATCGATGTAATCTATTATAATAATTAGGTATATCACTCTGCTTAGCTTGGGTCTAGATGATGCTATGTGGATTGCCCAGCATTTTTTATTTATTTATTATTTATTTTGCCAAATAAATCTGAATGTGTTACAAAGAAAATAGAGTTTAATAAGTAACTTACATACCTGAAAAAAAATATGTAAAATAAATAAAATATCATCATCATTTATTTGGCTAAACTGGTCCACTGCTGGACTCGGGCCTGCCCTGATAAGCACCTATGCCTAAAGCCTTTCATCATCAGTCTATGTTAGTCCACTGATGGACATAGGCTTCCCATGGGCCTTCCCTACCGAGCGCCATAGCGCCCTGTCTTCAGCTTGACGCATCCAGCATCTACATGCAGTCTTTCGCAGGTCGTCATCCCACCTGGTCGGGGGCGTCCTACAATACGTTTACCGAGTCGTGGTCTCCACTCAAGCCAAAAAAGCCTAAAGCCTTTTATGTACCTACCAACAGAAATAAAAGGTTTAAAAAAGATTGAATTCTAAATGAATTCCCACAAAGCGTAAACACTCCTTTAGCATTACTTACTCACCCTCAGAAAGAGAATCAACGTTTCGTTCCCTGATTATATATTTTTTTCGCACTTTAGATACTTTACAGCCTTCCAATTTTTCCGCGATCTATTTTTGGTTTGTTTACATTTTCCCGTTGCCATGGCAACTGTCTTAGTTCTCGTGTCGAGTCGGGTTTATGACATTGATTTTTCAGGGGAGAATCGGCTAATTGCGTGCTGTTTTTTATATAAATCAAAGTTAAGACCTTTATTTTATCTAAATAGGTAATATCCTACTAATATTAAAAACGTCAAAGTTTGTAAGTATGGATGGATGGATGGAGGGATGTTTGTTACTCTTTCACGTAAAAACTACTGAATGATTTTAATAAAACTTTACAATAATATATCTTATACATAACACATAGGCTACAATTTATAAAGATATATTGTATATTGTCCAAAATATGTATCACCACGCGGGTGAAACCGCGGGGCGCAGCTAGTAGGTAATAAGGGCGAAAGCTTGCTTGCGTGCGAGTGAAAATGAAGTGATGGTGAAACTGTGCAAATCGAGATAAAGTTTGAGAAACTTTATAGAACAATTTAATCCAACTTAAATCTAGGATTTTGTATTTTATCAGGAAGCTTGTAAAACCGCTGGCTAAACTTCATTTCCGTATTTCTATTTTACCTATTTTATTAAATATTTAGTATTATTCATTTAATTGATTAATAACCCTTTGAAGTCTATATAAGAAACAAAGTAACAAAGTCTATACTACCTACAACACCTACAATCTAGATATTCCTACAATCTTCATGCTAACAAGTTGCACAAAAAAGCCTTGAAAAGTTATTTCTTCTAACTCTAAATGTGTTAATTTACTCAGATAACTGCCTACAGATCTAAACGTAAAAGTAAATAATCACGTGACAAAAATACCTATTCTAATCAACATAAAACTCAATCTTTACAAAAATTCACAATGCCAATAAAATTTTACACGGTTTGTTACACGCAAAAAATAATAAACATTCTCAGGAATTCAATTACAATTTCCCCACTCATTTGACGCGACGCGACCTTAGTGACATCTAGCGGCGGCGTCGCGCACTACGTTGCAAAGAATCCATTGCCGCAAGTGTGAGAAATAAAAAACAAACCTGTTAGTTCAGTCCGTCGCTGTGACGTCCAGTCGCTCTGTTTTTGTCATCCGCAGTCTCAAGTAAAAAGGTGCTATTCCGTGATATCCAACTCTAAATCGTGCAAAAACATTCATTCTAAACAACATAAAACACATCCCAAGTTCAAAATTTAAGTTCTCTACCGCTTTGTACTAGAACTCAGTGTTTAATAAGCAATTGACATATGAAACAATATCACTCGGTGAATGAAACTGACTTGCTTATAAATACGGAAAAAATGTGCGATCGCTTACAGTGATTCTATCTACTGTTTTAATAATGCATTTTATTTCTGCGACAGTGATTTGTGCGATAAAATAGAAAGAAATGGGTGACAGATGGAAGCATCGCTTCAAAGTAAAAAGAACAGTTGTTTTAGTGATTCCTTGAACATGGATAATAACATGATGGGCGACCTATCTACTTGGAGTGAGTATTATTTTGCTTTCTATGGAGATTGCACTTTGCAGGGCTACGGGGTGAGGGGGGAAAGGTCAACACTATAGGTAACACTAGCCAAACTCCATGTAGAATGTTTGTAAACAAACTACGACACAAATAAATAAACTCTCGACGTCCATTTTCAGATATTTTTTTTTCAAATTGTAAGCAATCATTATTTAAGGAATGATCTAAAATCGATAAGTAATATAAATTGCATATAGAATGACGCAGCAACAGAGTGAACTTTAGGTTAAGTATGAGCGATTTGTGCACAAATATTCTACATCGAGTTTGGCTAGTGTATAACCAATACTAAATGTTTATTCTTTGCTTTTTACAAACGTTCATTTCTTACTTCTAGATTAGTTAGATCGTGTTCTAGGAATTAAAACTTACCTACTGAAACCTTAAATGACCTACGTATACATCAAATTTTTTTTTTTATAACTTTAAATATAATTTTTATAGTTTACCAAAAAGAAATGACTATCGTAAAAAAACGAAAAAAACTAAACTGAATCGTATAGGTACCTCTTCTAATGTGTTTTCTAATAATAACAGTAATTTAATTAAATGAGTAGAAATCAAAGATTCCAAACCATTATAATTCCAAGCCATAACAACACTGGATACAGCCTTTACTAACTAACCTTTTTGGTAGGTATTATTGCAATTAGTTTGAAAACAAAAGCAATTGTTGATTCAGAAAGAAAAAAAAACACGAATCTACTTAAACCAATCATAAAAATAAAAAATACCTCTAGACCCTCCTGTCTGGTAAATGGTAAAAACGGTCCCTTACGATTTGACCCATAAAAACAATAAAAACATAACCACCCGTCTGGTAAATGGTAAAAACGGTCCCTTACGTTTTGTCCCATACAAACAACATAAACATAACCTCCCGTCTGGTAAATGGTAAAAACGGTCCCTTACGATTTGTCCCATAAAAACAACAAAAACATAACCTCCCGCCTGGTAAATGGTAAAAACACTTGCTAGTGCACGGGACTGAACGTAAGGGACGTTCAGTCCCGTGCACTAGCAAGTGTTTTATCGCGGTAGATGTCAACTACCTGTATAGAATGCGTATGGGCAGCTTTCCTACTCTTTCCTTGACCTGTCGTGAGGTCACTGCAATTATTATTATTCGTTTATTTCAGATTACATTAAATCCATATAAAAATTTAAAACACACAAAACTTAAAAATAAACATAAAAATTAAACATTCATAGATTGAAGGAATGATCTAAAATCGACAAGTAATATAAATTGCATATAAAATGACGCAGCAACAGAGTGAACTTTAGGTTAAGTATGAGCGATTTTATGAGCGATTATTATGTTATACAATATAAATCATAAAAGCAATACATACCTTTATATTTAACCACATTTTGACACATTACAGTCAACCTGATTACTATGGTAAGGTAGTTATTTGGGGAGAGTGATGCGTTAACACTTTGAGTGCTGAAAACGCACGGTATGAGTTTTCTACATGTGACTAATATGCGTAAATCCACACTAGCGCAGCGGCTGAGAAAATACAGATCTTTGTGACTCAGCAGAGCTGTATATTTTTCAAACGAAACGCATTTGCGGCGCAACACAACCGCTGTGTAGAGTGGCAGCACGAATTTTTTAGGTAAAAAAAAAGACCGCAGTCGTCGAAAAAAAACCGCTGTCAAAATGTTAAAAACGGTTCCTAACGTTTTGTCCCATAAAAATGACAAATACATAACCTCCCGCTACCGACGCACGCATTCTATACAGGTAGATGTCGACTACCTGTATAGAATGCGTGCGTATGCGCAGCTTTCCTACTCTTTCCTTGACCATTGTCTCGTGAGGTCACTGCAATAGAAGCCTTTTTTAACACATTACAGTCAACCTGATTATTATCGTTAGTTATTTAGGGAGAGAGATGCGTTTAAGTAATAACTAGCTGCGCCCCGCGTATTCGACGAGTGGAAATCTATGTGTGTGGTTTATAAACCTTACTCTTGAATCACTCGATCTATTAAAAAAAAACGCATCAAAATTCGTTGCTTAGTTTTAAATATCTAAGCATAGGGACAGATAGACAGCGGGAAGCGACTTTGTTTTATACTATGTAGTGATGAGCAACATGCGCAGCTATTTTTGTTGCTGATAGTACCTACCTACACATAATTTTGTTGTTTTTGTATCTCTTTCACGAACAAAACCCTTGCTCGTTCCCCTCTAAACCAATTGCGTTGAAATTTAGCAAAAATATGTCTTAGCCCGAAAAATACTATTTTTTACCAAGCAAAAGTGCGTCCGTCATTCCGGAGCTGGTTTGTTTATTCATTGCTTCAAACTTTAAAGACCAAGGAGTTTTTACTTATCATCATCAGCCTATATTTAGTCCACTGGTGGACATAAGCCTCCCCTAACGAGCGCCACAGTGCCCTGTCTTCAGCTTGCCGCATCCAGCATCTACCTGCAGTCTCTCGCAGGTTGTCATCCCACCTGGCCGGAGGGCGTCCTTCACTACGTTTACCGAATCGTTGTCTCCGCTCAAGAACACGTTTGCCCCAAAAAATATGGCCGGCCCACTGCCACTTCAGCTTGCTAATTCTCAGAGCTATGTCGATAACTTTGGTTCTCTGTCTCTGTGTGTTCAGAGAAACTCCGAGCATAGCTCTTTCCATAGCTCGCTGAGCGACTTTTAACTAATAGGCCAGGCCTACCATGAGTGTCCACGTCTCAGCTCCGTAGGACATAAGGTCACGAGGTTTCTACTGAATCAACTCAATTCTGGTGGCAAATAATAAACTTCGATAGACCATTTTGAATCGTGCAGTTTCGCTCGTGACTCGATGAGGAATGTTTACGGTAGGTAGAGTACAATACAATGATATCTGCGCCAAGCCTAACAAAAACACCTGTACAAAATTTATTATAAGTAAATGGGCTTGGATTGTGACGACCTCTGTGGCGCGGTAGGCGAATGTCCGCCTGATACGCAGGCGGAACTGCAGAACAGTCATTAATTGTTCCACTGCGGGACTGTCTGGGCACGTCTGCCATATACGAAGCCACCTTTTGGATACCGGTAACAACAGAATAGAAAGAAAGAAAGAAAGAAAATTATTTATTAAACACTAACACAACACACAAACAAGGTTAATTACACATAATTATATTAGACTACAAAGTACCTACTTAGGTACCTATTATAAAACACGTAACATCGACAAAATATAAAAAAAAAAAGTGAAGATACAAAATGTAAGTAGTATTGTATATGGTACTAAGTAGCCCTCACAGAAAGTGGATAAGCGCGCGTGTGTAGGTCTAATAGGTCCTGACTCAGCTTGTTGCTCTATCACAATAACCCAGGTCATTTGTGAAAGAGCGCTGGTTTTCAGTCAGAACCCGGCAGAGTGGCAGAATAACCCCATCGGTACACTGAAAACAACATAATTCTTTATTTACATCACCAAGTTACATGTCGAACGTAATTATAAAAAGATAAAATACAATATTGACCTTAACTAATGTGTATAAAAGAAAAAAAAATGAATAAAATAATTTATTTATAGCCACACACAATAATAAACAATTACAACAAAAAAGGAAAACACATAAAAAATACAAAAGGATTTAAACTTTACATAATGTAGCGAAAACTCGTCGATATGTGCATCTTGCCCGTCCTAACCTATGGTGCGCAGACATGGTCGCTGACTGAAGTACAAAAATCCAAGCTCAAGATCTGCCAGAGGGCAATGGAGCGTAGTATCTTGGGCTTCCGGCGAATCGATCGCGTTAGGAATACGATGCTACGCTCTTTGACAGGTATTGTCGATGTGGGAGTTAAGACCGCCACACTGAAATGGAAGTGGGCGGGGCACATTCGCCGAATGCACCCCGAGAGGTGGGCTAATGCTGCAACACCCTGGGTCCCGGAAGGAAGCCGCGGGCGAGGTCGGCCAAGAAAGCGCTGGCGAGACGACCTTAACGCCTTCCTCGGAGATTGGTGGGAGATCGCACATGACCGCACCGAGTGGAAAGATTTGAGGGAGGCCTTTGCCCAGCAGTGGGACGAAACAGGCTAAATAAAAAAAAATAAAAAAATAATGTAGCGTGGTAGTAGAGTCCCAAGTGTAAGAATAACTGGTCTTTCCCTATGTGCGCGGCTAATAAGGTCTAGAATAGAATATAATAAGTTTATTTCTAACTCAATACACAAAAATATAAAACAAACATGATTATAAAAAAAAGGACAAAATATATTTTTGTACATGAGTCACAAAACTGACTCTATCTCAGCATGAGTTAATTGTAAGCATGTTACAACCAACGCTGGTCTTCCGGTAGAGCCGTTTGGTGTATGTCATCATCATCAGCCCATGATAGTCCACTGCTGGAGATAGGCCTCCAGCGCCCTGTCTTCAGCTTGCCGCATCCAGCAGTCTTTCGCAGGCATCCCACCTGGTCGGAGGGCGTCCTACACTAAGTTAAACGAGTCGCGTTGACACTCAAGAACACGTTTGCCCCAGCGGCCGTCGGTTCTTATGTATGTATGTCATAAAAAATTGACCAATTGTATAGATAGTAAATTCATTTAAAATTGATTGAATCTTTATTGAATTGTTTTTAATAAAGACTCGCAGCAAACTTACGAAGTTGAACTGATGATGTGTCTTTAAAGGGGTGTGTTATCTACTCTGTGGTGTATCATGATAACAAAATGCAGTATGTGTGTTGCCATTCACCTATCTGTAATATTATGATAAGGGAAAAATTTCAACTTTAATTCTTACATCTCGTGCGCTGCGAAAACTATTGATGATAACAAAATAATGAACGAAATAATGATCATTATCTACAAAAAATGCCGCGAAAGCATATGTCTTACTAGTATAATTAGGTATGTCATAATAACAAGTGTTCTCTTTGGAAAAAAAGACTTCTTTATTCGCCTAAAAATGTGAAATTCGAATTTAACGCGGCTGAAACAGCAGGGAACAGCTAGTCTAAGATAAAGTTTAAGTTGCTATAGTTAATTTTCTGGTAAATTACCGAAGTGTTGCTATGTATAATTATTGGTAAAATTACCGAAATGTTTCTGTATGTGAAATATTTTACAATCTATATATTCTTTAAGGAAACTAGTAATTTAAAATGGGAAACTTACCATATTTGATTTTTGAGTTTTCCAATATTTCGGCACAGTTCACACACAAAAATCAAATCATGGTAAATATCTCGTTTTAAATGACTAAAGTGTTGATAACCATGATAGTAACCTGTGAGATAACCTGTGCAACCGAATCTTTGTTTAGATCTACAAGATAGATTGTAAAGAACACATCTATTGTTATGATTACTTAGTAAATTTATTTTGGTTCTTTATTTAACTTACCTTTGTAAAAACTGAATTATTTTGTTTTATCGTTGTTATTAGTTTAATTTGTGATTTGCGTTTTAAATTGTTATTATTAGTTATTTGTGTTATGTGCTGCACTCAGCACCCTGGCGCCGCTGAAAACCAGCGCTTATGTCAATGTAGCATTTAATGCTGAGCCGGCAGACTTTCTGTGTTCTCGCATTTTAATTCTCTTATTCGTTCCTAATTTGTTATCTTCATTATAATTATTTCTTAAGTTGTATTATTTTATAAGAAACACAAATAAATATTTTCTATAGTTTCAAAAGTTTTACCTTCAATCATGCGTAAAAGGATAAAGGAAGAATGCAAAGGTTTATAAAACATATACAATACATATATCTATATATATAAAAGAAAGTCGTGTTTGTTACAACACTTATAACTCGAGAACGGCTGGACCGATTTAGCTGAAAATTGGTGGAGAGGTAGCTTAGAACCAGGAGTCTAACATAGGATACTTTTTATCATTTAAACAATTTGATACATAGATTTCCACGGGGGCGAAGCCGCGGAGAGCAGCTAGTTTTCGATAAAACATAACCATACAATACACTTGAAAAACACTACCCTTTCCACTCTGGTGATAACAATAAACAGTGCAATTGTTATATTGATATAACAGCAATATAATAGATAATAGAATCCCCGAGTCTGAGTTGATGAGGTTTTAAAACTTTTGAAACTATCATGGTTATCAACACTAAAGTCATTTAAAACGGGATATTTACCATGATTCGATTTTTGAGTCATAATAAGTAATAAATGAGAAATATTGGATGACTCAAAAATCGAATCATGGTAAATATCCCGTTTTAAATGACTTTAGTGATGAGGTTTTAGTTTATTGACTTTTATTTATATTATTGTCATTTTGACAGGTAACTATGGTTACAGATAAAAACGTAGTGGATGGTGATGTCGATGTAAGAAGTAAGAAATATAAAATTGTATACGATTGGATCGTTTTCTATACTAATATTATAAAGAGGAAAGGTTTGATTTTTTGTTTGTTTGTAATGAATAGGCTCCGAAAGTACTGGACCGATTTCAAAAATTATTTCACCATTGCGAAGCTACACTATCCGCGGTGAACATAGGCTATATTATATTTTCAAAAAAGTTATGGATCCGTTCTAAAACCGTGCGAAGCCGGGAAGGTCCGCTAGTTCTTTAACATATATAGGAATATGGACACTTCCTTGTGCTATAAATAAAATAGGAGTTTAACAATTGATCCATCCGTCAATCAAGATGGTACTTTAGATTCATGAGATGAAAGCAAATTGGTAGGATGTTTTTAAGGGCTATTATATCTCAATCGGCCATATATCACGAAGAACCGACAACCGCTGGGGTAAACGTGTTCTTGAGTGGAGACCGCGATTTGGCAAATGTAGGGACGCCCTCCGACCAGGTGGGATGACGACCTGCGAAGGGCTGCAGGCAGATGCTGGATGCGGCAAGCTGAAGACAGGGCGCTATGGCGCTCATTAGGGGAGGCCTAATTTCCATTACAAAATATCAAATTATCTAGAAGATAAAAAAGCTTGGAACGAGTTTTGCTCCAACTCAAAATCTACCAACTTGAAGATAAGCATATCAAATGTACTAGACACAAAAGTTATAAACATACTAGTGGTTTCTTTTTCACTTTCACAAAACATTGCAGTGAACATTAAATAATGTTATTTGATAATAATTAATAGTATAAAATATGATAAATTATACATCCTTATCTATGTCCTATGTCCAGCAGTGGACTGATATAGGCTGATGATGATGATATGACCTGTCTAAGTGCTTATTTGTAAGCCTAAATAAATAAAAGAACTTTTCATTTTCATTACCAGCCGTAGACTAATATAGATATTACTTAGACTAATATATTACTTAGACTAATATTGATATTGATGATGATATCTAAATCATCGTTTTGGCTATCTACAGTGGAGTATTATAGTCAATAATATTTACAATAATCCTTATCACGATTCCACTGTTTACTAAATAAAATGTCATAATTCGAACCCATTAAAGAGAATTCATCATCATCAGTAAACAGCATCATATCTAGGTACTTAATTTGAAGATAAAAAACGTACGCACGAACGTTTAAATATGAATAACCTATATTTTATACAGTTTGATTTCGACGAGAAATGTATTTTCTAAATATCCTACTGCATCTTCGTTTTAAAATTCATAGACTCAAACTGGTTTGCATGCGTCATCGAAGCAGACGTAAGGTCAAAATTACTCGGATGTATAAAAATAAGATTTTATTTCAAAGAATGTATGTAATGAAATCTTTAATTGTTTTCTTATTCGAGAATAATACAAGACCTTGGTTTTGTTGGAAAATATTATGCAACACATAATTTTGCCTCTGCAATGTTGCTTCAGTTCACACTTTTAAAATTTCTTAATAGCTGTAGCGACGAACATTGTGGCGTCCAAAAAGTCTAAAGCACTTTTAAATTTTATTCATACTGTTTCTCTAAATCCTCGAATAAGTAATTTAATTTTAATTTTTAAATATCTTTATTTATAAACATAACAAAATATAATAGTAATACATATCCGGTGTACATTTTTCCTAGATAATATTAACTTAAATTTACAATCGTTTATAAGCGATGCGCTTTTTCAAACTTTTATACTAGGGAGTTAAGAATTACGTACTAATATCTCAAGCCTTTTCCAATTTATTTCCTTAAGAAATTACTCGGACTTTAGATAAATACTTACTAAATTTAGAGGCTGATGATGATGATGATGAAATAAGAGAAACATTAAAAACACTATCGCAAACGTTTCCATGTTTCGAACTTCTTACTGACTTACGAACTCAAAATGTAAAAACAACTAAATTTATTGAATAAAATCGTTAACTCCATCAAACTAAACGGTTCAAAATGTATTAAAAAGTTACACAATTGTCATACGTTAACATATATAAAATTTAGACAAACCAGTCTCATACACACAAAAATATACAAAGACATGTAATTATACAGTATAGCGATGAATAATATAAAACCAAACAGCAATAAAATCCAGTAAAATGTCTGTGTGCGCTGCAATCCGTCAAAAAGACCTACGAGTATCTCAGCGTAATATTTCATATCTAGTGAAATCACCTCTCAACCCAACCCGTGTGAACTGACGAATCAATTGGATAATGTTCGTCGATCATTGAAAGGATGTCAAGGAGCGAAGGTAGGCCCTAGATCGGGGAACAATGATTTTATTTCTGGGATAATGCCCGCTCGTTATCTACTTGTCACTGGTGTGCCGTCTGCAGTGTGAGTTATAAGCGGAAATATCTTTTAATATGTTTTTTACATGACTGATTATAAAATGCTTTGACAGTATAGGCGAATCGATTGCATGATGATCGTCGATCATTGAAAGGATGTCAAGGAGCGAAGGTAGGCCCTAGATCGGGGAAAAATGATTTTATTTCTGGGATAATGCCCGCTCGTTATCTACTTGTCACTGGTGTGCCGTCTGCAGTGTGAGTTACAAGCGGACAGATCTTTTAAATGACTGATTATTAAATGCTTTGACAGTATAGGCGAATCGATTGGATGATGATCGTCGATCATCGAAAGGATGTCAAGGAGCGAAGGTAGGCCCTAGATCGGGGAAAAATGATTTTATTTCTGGGATAATGCCCGCTCGTTATCTATTGTCACTGGTGTGCCGTCTGCAGCGTGAGTTAGAAGCTGACAGATCTTTTGATATTTTTTACATGACTGATTATTAAAATATTACAAATATATTTACATTATTAAGCATCAAGTTACGTCTAAACATTGTATATTGTAAGCCTTATTAAATGTTCGCGATATGTCTTTGACTCTCAACATCTGATTCATAATATTAATCCTGCATTATCTGGTCAAACTATAATATGATGATAATAGGCAAAAATAAGGCATTTATAGGCAAACATATTTTTTAAAGAATATATCGCTTGCGCTCCCAACCTGTTCCATACCATGCTGGCTTATCTGACCAGTCACGCGTTTGGAGTACAGTCTGCGGGTCGAAGGTCATGAGGTACCTACAGCATCCCTTGGACCATAGGGCATTGACCACATATACCAGACAAATACATCGTTGTGTAGGATAATACCAAAGTCATGATGAATGGACACATTGATCCAAGGCCGGTGGTCGTACATGGTCACCTTCTCGAAATCGTTCCCTAATACACCTATCTCGGGCAGATTCTGCAGTAAGGTAAAAACAATTTCGAGAAGGAGGCCAAAAGGACGATCCAGCTGGGCTGGGCAGCATTTCGGAAACTACGTCAAGTCTTCTTGTCATCCATACCGCAATGCTTGAAAACGAAAGTTTTCTGAGCTGAGATGTGGACACTGACGGTAGAACTGGTCCACCAGTTCAAAGTCGCTCAGCGAGCTATGGAAAGCTCCATGCTCGGAGTTTTTCTGAAGGATAGGATTCGTAACGAATACATCGACAGAGAACCAAAGTTATCGACATAGCTTTAAGAATTAGCAAGCTGAAGTGGCAGTGGGCCGGCCATATCTCACGAAGAACCGACAACCGCTGGGGCAAACGTGTTCTTGAGTGGAGACCACAACTCGGAAAACGTAGGGTAGCGAGGACGCCCTCCGACCAGGTGGGATGACGACCTGCGAAAGATTGCAGGTAGATGCTGGATGCGGCAAGCATGAGCGCCATAGCGCCCATTAGGGAGGCCTATGTCCAGCAGTAGACTACTATAGGCTGATGATGATGATGGCAGGTCGATAGGTGTAAAATGTCCAGCCAATTACCAAATTTTGAAAAAGATTTTTAAAAATCATTTACTAATGAGGATTTTTATTTTTGAACATGGTAAGTACCTCTCTTATTAGAATCATTTATTTTTCATACTTGCAGGAAAAAACACACTTTAATTCGATTGTACCGAGCCAGTTACTAGAGCAATTCGATTGTACCGAAGCCAGTTACTAGAGCAATTCGATTGCACCGAGCCAGTTACTAGAGCAATTGGATTGTACCGAGCCAGTTACTAGAGCAATTCGATTGTACCGAAGCCAGTTACTAGAGCAATTCGATTGTACCGAAGCCTGTTACTAGAGCAGTTCGATTGTACCGAGCCAGTTACTAGAGCAATTCGATTGTACCGAAGCCAGTTACTAGAGCAATTCGATTGTACCGAGCCAGTTACTAGAGCAATTCGATTGCACCGAGCCAGTTACTAGAGCAATTCGATTGTACCGAGCCAGTTACTAGAGCAATTCGATTGCACCGAGCCAGTTACTAGAGCAATTGGATTGTACCGAGCCAGTTACTAGAGCAATTCGATTGTACCGAAGCCAGTTACTAGAGCAATTCGGTGACCTTTTTAAGCTGTAAACGATATAGATATACTCTAGCCTATTTTACGCATCTAGCAGCAGAGGTGATAACGATAACCAATTGCAATATTGAACTCGCTGTGATAAAGCGCAACTTGACCTAAATAATGATTTAATACGAAAACAAACTATAAATAAATATGGGCTACAACACAAACATTTTGCTGTATTTGTACCTAGCTTTTAGGTTTTGAATGTTGAAGGTCTTATTGACATATTGTAAGTACTTGAAGAAATAACTGGCTACGGTCTAATGTGTTTCTTGGGTGTTTTGTAATTTTATTCAAATATGTTATATGTTTTCCTTCATTATTTTATATCTAAACGTCTGGTGCATGAGCTAACTCTAATCATTGGTTAGTACTTACATACTACCTACATATTATATAATATGTAGTTATTATCTGTCATTGATAACATAGGGTATTGTATATAAAACAACTGAATGATGTATTATCTAGGTTAGATAATTTTAAGTTGTTATCAAATGCCTAATGGAATAAAAAATGCAAGTTTTATTCTAAGAGAAAAAACACAACAATAAACTTAAATAATTAAATATAATAATGGTTAAACGACCCATGGTTACAGTAATACATGTATTATATTATCTGTGGTAATACCCTTGTTCCTCTCTCTACGTAATCCATTATAGAATAGTTTACTCAGTTCATCCCTAGATGGCGCTGGTTGTTTAGTTAGCGAAACGAAAAAGTTTTTACTCTCGATCAATGGTTTTTTTTTAAGGAAAATAAAGTCTTACTATTTAAAGCTTTCGCCTGACGAATACCTTGATAATAATGAATCAAACGCGTGTACCTACAGAATGACCAAGGTTTGCAATCTTTTAATCGTTTGGCAGAAGGGTTTTTATTAGGGACAAAATATGTTTGAACGACCTGCAGATTTTTTAATATTAGTTAATATAGATTTTCTGAACGTATATTTGTTTATCTGGCAATATCAGTTTTCTAGTTTTTGTATCAGTTCAGGCCTGCCAAGATAAATTGTCCGTACTTTAACAATTTGACTGCGATTTTTTTTCGACGACTGCGATCTTTTTTTTAACCTAAAAAATTCGTGCTGCCGCTCTACACAGCGGTTGTGTTGCGCCGCACATGCGTTTCGTTCGAAAAATGTTACGGCTGTGCTGAGTCACAAAGATCTGTATTTTCTCAGCCGCTGCTCTAGTGTGGATTTACGCATATTAGTCTCTTGTAGAAAACACATACCGTGAGATTTCAGCACTCAAAGTGTTAAGTAGGTATTCTACTACCTACCATCGCAAAGCGATTTAGTTGACGCTATTGTCTTCGGGTTTTCCTAAGACCGTGGGAACGTGTTTCTTACAAATTGCTAGGTGTATCAGTAACTACCTAACCTACTGGATCTGTAACCGGTGTTTTCTGTAGCGATTAGTAAGATGACTAGGTTTTCTTGTAATTATTTTAGTTTCCGACGGCCGCTAGGGCAAACTTGTTCTTGAGTGCAGACCACGACTCGGTAAACGTAGTGTAGGACGCCCTCCGACTAGGTGGGATGACGACCTGCAAAGGACTGCAGGCAGATGCTGGATGTGGCAAGCTGACAGGGCGCTATGGCGCTCATTGGGGGAAGCCTTTGTCCAGCTGTGGACTAATATAGGCTGATGATGAAGTTATGCTGGTCGATTCAGATGTATTCGAGAGGGTATCTTACACAATTTAAGGTTATCGCAGATTAGGGCCGCACCGCTGCCTCACAGCAGAAAAATGTGCATTCAAATGGTTCGCCTTTTAAAGCCTACATTTGAATGCACCTTTGGTTGTCAAACTAGACCTAGATCTCAGTACTCACGGAATCTCCGTTTTAAAAAACTCGAATAACATAGAATTCATAATTTTTTCTTTGGTTCCTCAAAAGTGAAAAAAAATGTATGATAAAAATCATGACGACCGATATGGCGCGGCGGGCGGTGGTCCGCCTGCGACGCAGGAGGTTGCGGGTTCGATTCCCGCCTAGGAGCAATTGTGTATACGAACTGCAGATATTTGTTCCGGGTGGATGGTCGTTTTCTATGTATCATAAAAAAATATATATCTATGTAATGTATTGTATTATGTATATCAGGTATCTAGTACCCATAACACAAGCTCTGCTTACCATGGGGCTAGATAATGCTGTGTGAATTGTCCAGCATTATCTAATCATGTCCGTATGTCCAGCGACTTGTGGGCAAAGACCACCACAGAGTGGAGCCCACCCAACGCTAAGAGGCGACGTGGAAGGCCCAGGATGAGATGGCGCGACGAGCTCGAGGCACATCTTCCATCATGGCCTGTTGCAGCGTTGGATCGCGAGGAGTGGGAGGAGAAAAGGGAGGCTTTTGCCTAGCAGTGGGACAATAATAATAAAATAAATCTAATCATGAAAAGGAGACGTGGTATGGCCGGGCCGGCCCAACCGGCCGAAATTTTTTGGGATATTTTTAAATTCATTCATATCAATAAATTTCTTTCCGGCCCTGGGGCACAGAGAGGGGCCTCGAGGCTTGGCCTCATTACCCCGGCGTCAACTGGAGGGATGAAGATCCCTCGGTCCTTGGGTTTTGTGGGATTTTTTTTTTGTTTTCCCCCTTTTCAATGTTTTTTTTGGCTTCATTTGGTTTGTATATTTTTTGTTTTTTTTGTGTTTTTTTTTGTTTTTTCTTTCTTTTTTTGAAAATATCTATATTTCTAAAAACCAGGTGTACAGAGAATACCTGCTACTTACGACGAAGGATTAGGTAACGGCCATTCAGTCCTTAGCTTACCCAACAATGCAAAAAAAGACTGAAACATCTATGAAGACTGAGTGCAGGTAATGAATCAACACCTGTATCTGACGTACAGGTGTTGATACATTACCTACACTCAGAATGTATGAACATGATTTTCACATCTTTGTAGATGACTAGCGGACCTTCCCGGCTTCGCACGGTTTTAGTACGGATCCCTAACTTTTTTGAAAATATAATATAGCCTATGTTCACCGGGGATAGTGTAGCTTCCCAACGGTTAAAGAATTTTTCAAATCGGTCCAGTAGTTTCGGAGCCTATTCATTACAAACAAACAAAAAAAAGTCAAACCTTTCCTCTTTATAATATTAGTCGATTAAACGACGTCTAAAAAGAAGGAGGTTCTATGTCAGCATTAAGTATTAATTGACGACCGATGTGGTGCGGTGGGCGAAGGTCCGCCTGCGACGCAGAAGGTTGCGGGTTCGATTCCCGCCTCGGAACAATTGTGTGTACGATCTGCAGATATTTGTTCCGGGTGTTCTGGTCGTTTTCTATGTATAATAAAAAAAATCGATCTATGTAATGGATTTTATTATGTACGTATATATCATTTATCTAGTACCCATAACACAACCTCTGCTTACCATGGGGCTAGATAATGCTGTGTGAATTGTCCAGCATTATTTTTTATTTTACTAACAAAAGAGACAAAAATGAGCACTATCTAGCGCCAAGCTAAGCAGAGCTTGTGTTATGGATACTAGATAACAGATATACACAATACAATACAATACATAGATAGATATTTTTACAGCCTATATATAGATAACGACCAGAACACCCGGAACAAATACCTGCAGATCGTACCAACATTTGTCCTGAGGCGGGAATCGAACTAGCATTAATTATTTTTAACAGTCCAGCATTATTTATTTTATTTATCTTTTCCGTGACCGAACACGATCTACGTAGGGGAATTACCACAATAACTTAAAAAACGATCATTGAATATAAAATACAGGTATTACAGGTACATACATCATTGTATGACCTTTATGTACCTATTAATACCTATATATTTAGGTATATATGTAGGTAAACCATAAAAACCCATTGAAAGTCGCTTAGACTACAGGAACTGTAGACTTCGGACAAATTTTCGGTTGAATACACATTGCATTGAATCGCATTCGCCGCCGCCGCTTTGAAGCTTTGTCATGGCCATTTTTTGGGGTTATCGTAGCATTTAGTTACGGTCAAGGATGAATCAGAGCAATTATAACAAAAATAATAGAGATAAAATGGAAGTTCCGCACAGTATCATCTAGGCCCAAATAAATAAATAAATAATGTTGGACCATTCACACAGCATTATCTAGCCCCATCGTAAGCAGAGCTTGTCTTATGGGTACTAGATAACTGATATTTATAATACAATATATTACATAGATAGATATTTTTTATTAAACATAGAAAACGACCAGAACACCCGGAACAAATATCTGCAGATCGTACACACAATTGTTCCGAGGCGGGAATCGCACCCGCAACCTCCTGCGTCGCAGGCGGACCTTCACCCACCGCGCCACATAAGTCGCCAAAGTAAGCAGAGCTTGGGTTATGGGTAGGGTACTAGATAACTGATAAGTATACTTAAATAATACGTATAGGTATTAACACTAGTTGTATGAAAAGATCATTATGATGATCAATATAAATAAATAAATAAATAATGCTGGACAATTCACACAGCATTATCTCTATGTAGTACTCAAAATGTCTAAAGACGGTTTACTTTGCTCTGGCACAGTCTGTTCTATCTTATTGTATTACGGTTTGGGGTGGAGCAATAAAAACACAAATGATAAGAGTAGAACGAGCCCAAAGAGCGATACTGAAAGTGATGCATTCCAAACCTAGACGATTTTCTACAGAACTACTGTTCTCACTTAGTGAAGTGCTTACTGTTCGGCAACTGTTTGTTCAGTCAACTCTATTGCGCAAACACTCTGAGCTTCAGTATGATCCATCCCTACAAATATCAAAGAGACGCTCTGATATTGTCTGCAGAGGGGAACCGTGGAGGGTAGTTGCAGCAGGTCGTCAATATTATTTCTTGAGCCCATCTTTATATAATCGTATAAACCGTATATTGAATATATATCCCCTTCCACTGTATCAATGCAAAGTTATATGCTCCACTTGGCTCCTTTCACTGACCTATGAGGAAACCGAGGAACTCCTCGTTTCCCAAAAATAAAATAGTAAAATTTTATTCGCCTCTTCCTTTTTCTTCAGTTATACACCAGCATTTGACACAAACACTCATACACACATTCACATAGACACACGCACTAAACACAAATTGGGACTCCTGTTGCCCAGACTCTCAAGAGACTGGTGCCTCGGGTGAATCGATCTCCACACACACACACACACACACACACAAACACACACACACACACACACACACACACATACACACACACATACAAACACACACACTGGGTCTCCTGTTGCCCAGACTCTTAAGAGACTGGTGCCTCCGGAAACCACACACACACACACATACACAAAAACCTACAAACCATACTGTCTTATGAAATTTGCAATAGCCAGATAAAAAACTCATAATGTACAGTTATAATTAACTTTTTAATTTTAATATTAGTTAGTACCTAATTTATATGTAATTTTTAATTTAACTTATTTAGAAATCTAGGAGTTGGGCGTTGACATTACCACACAGTTTGTAAAGCTTCGGTAGTGTCATCGTTTCAATATGTATCTATGATCCTATGTAAACATGTTCTAAATAAAGATTTTTATTATTATTATTATGTCTCTCATTTACCATGATCTCGGGCCATAAAGTGACCCGGTCCTTTGGAAGGCTTGCGTGGGGCCGAAGCCAACAGCACAGAGGCCCTTTGAGAAGTTAATCTAAAGGCGATGGCTACACATAGCGGGTATCATCCTCGGGTGCACAATATGATACATCCAAAGATGGTATCCACCAGGTGTAGAGACTATTGCAAAGAAAAATGAAAGAAATAAAACCAGGTTATTGTGATGGATGGATGGACTGGGTAATCGGGCTATAGGGGAGATTGCGGACGTCTGCCATAAACAAGTCAATCATAATGTTAAGAAGAGTGGCAGACGGTGGCTTGCCGAATGCTGGATGGGTTCCTTAAAAAGCCGGAGTAAATTACCGGAGAGGAACAACATCGGCGCAAACGACTGAGGGGTGTCGAGAGGTGCGGCCCCGATTTCACCATCACGAAGACTGCTCGTGAGCGGGTTTCCTCGCTATTACGCCATTAGACACTTCCACCCCCGAGTCTGCATCCTAAGATGCATCTCTCGCGACTCCACTCAGACCGGCCAATGAAGGCAAGCAAGAGGTGGGGGTCTGGTTCTCTTGGGATGCCACTCCGCTAGCGGAGACGAGAACCAGGAACTTCCCCGGGAGCACTCGGTACCCGTGGTGTCGCTACTCACCAACAGCTCGCCACAAGCTGCCCTGCGGGGTTATTATTATTATTATTATTATTATTTATTTATCTAGCCCCATGGTAAGTAGAGCTTGTGTTATGGGTACTAGATAACTGATATACATAATACAATACATTACATAGATATATATTTTTTATTATATTTTTTATAGTACACACAACCAGAACAAATATCTGCAGATCGTACACACAATTGTTCCGAGGCGGGAATCGAACCCGCAACCTCCTGCGTCGCAGGCGGAACTTCGCCCACCGCGCCACATCGGTCGTCATATAATTATATAATATTTATTCATTTGATTGTTTTGAAAAAAAATTAAGTCAATTATAGACCGATTTCGATTTTTTTTACATTATTTTATAGAGAATATTCCTTAGGAAATAAAGGCTTTTTTATTTTTATTTATTTATTCCTTAGGAATGTCCTAGAAATTTTTTCTACTATTATATATACAATTATAGATTTTTATCCCGCAATACTTAAAAACAGTGTAAAAATATGTTATAGGTACGTCTGAATCAACTAGCTAATTCTAAAGAGATTTGTTTATATTTTTGAAATATTGGTTCGCTTTGTGTAGTCGCTTGTTGCTTGTATATAATACATACGTACTTAGTTAATTTTATTTATTTCTTTATGTTCTTGTTTACCTTATAGATTATTATTATTTAGTAGCAAGCTGTACCTACTTGTGAATCAATAAATGTATTTTCTTTCTTTCAAATAAAACTACACGAAAAAAAAAACAATATCTATAGAGGTCAAAACTGAAAAAAAATCCAACCTTTATCACCGCACGAATGGATATTGATTGGCTAATGCTTGACCGAATTTAAAATTGCCCAAGTTTCTAGTTGCCGTGGTCGGATGCTAATTGAAGGCTGACAACAAAAAACACATTTTGACTCTTTTTAACTATCTGAAGATGTTGGTAAGTTTGTCTGATGTAGGTACCTATCCATAACACAAGCTCTGCTTAGCTTGGGGCTAGAAGATGCGCTGTGAATGAGCATTATTAAAAAAAACTCGTTGATTAATGTTGAGAACCATCACAACATAAATCGTATGTACCAAGCCTAACTAGGTATGATCGTGTGTAATTAGCTTTAAGTTAGTTATTATGGTAACATTATACTGTTTTTATGAACTGGCAACAATTTTGATTGTCAACTCCCTCTTCCTGTGTGATAAAATCCAAGACCTCGAGCCATGTCAGAGGTCTAGAGGGAAGTATGTTAAGCATAAAGAAATCAGACAGAGTAAGGAACACAGAGATCAGGGAAGCAACAAAAATAGAAAATATCACATTGGTAATTAGGAAACACAAATGGAGATGGACAGGGACCTTAAGAGGAACTGAGAGGTGGAGCAAAACTATAACAAACTGGCAACCCAGAAACCGCAAGAGAAAATGTGGGAGACCATTTAAGAGGTGGGAAGATGACCTAAAAGCTATCGCTGGAAAACTATGGTCAAGAACCGCCAGGGATAGGAATGAGTGGAAGAAAATGGAAGATTAGTTATTATGGTAACATAATACTGTTTTTATGAACTGGCAACAATTTTGATTGTCAACTCCCTCTTCCTGTGTGATAAAATCCAAGACCTCGAGCCATTTCATTGTAACATTATATTTTTTCATCTAATACATCTTTAAAACCTCCACGCATGTTTTATTTCTCATACAATTAATAATAACGGACAAATCACTATTTCATCTAGCCCCAAGTTAAGCAGAGCTTGTGTTACGAGTACTAGATGACTGATATACAAAACATTTTTGTATATACATTGAAACAACCCGGAACACCCCGGAACAAATTCCTGCAGAGCATAGTCAAACTTTTGTTCCGAAGCGGGAATCGAACCCGCAACCTAATTCCTGCCTCTGTATTCCGTATTCCGTAACTGCGACATTTTTCATAAATATTCACTGATTAGAAGATATTAATCTAAAATAATATTAGATATTAAAACAGAAGAAAGACAAGTTAAATTTAACGTTAAGTACCAATTACTAATTATAAAGCATTAATTCCTTAACTGATAGTATTTATTTGGTTTTCGTGTCTAAACTGTCGTGACTAGCTTGATGTCTCATTTATACAGGGTGAATACTGCAAAGAAGGTCTAACCAGTCTAACGTAATACTGCAAAGTGGTAGGTGCGAATATCTCACTGGCATACCAAACGTCAAAAAGAAAACACAACTAAAAAACAACAATTAAAAGTATTTATATATAACTAGCGGACCGTCCCGGCTTCGCACGGGTATTAGAACCTTTGGCTTCATTAGTGGAGTTTTAGTAAGGAGCCCTAATTTTTTTGAAAATATAATATAGCCTGTGTTCACCGGGGATAGTGTAGCTTTCCAACGGTGAAATAATTTTTCAAATCGGTCCAGTAGTTTCGGAGCCTATTCGTTACAAACAAACAAACATACAAACAAACAAAAAATAAAACATTTCCTCTTTATAATATTAGTATAGATACACACACACACATACACACACAAATACTTTATTGTACACCAGTTACAGCTTATTATAAAAGACATCACATGATACAAGTACAATGGGCAGCCTTATCGCTTAGAAGCGATCTCTTCCAGGCAACCTCATCATCATCAGCCTATAGCAGTCCACTGACATAGGCCTCCCCAATGAGCGCCATAGCGCCTTGTCTTCAGCTTGCCGCATCCAGCATCTGCAGGCTTTAGGAGGTCGTCATCCCAGCTGATCGTAGTGCGTCCTACACTACGTTTACCGAGTCGTGGCTTTATATATTATATTAAACATACAATCAAAAGTATTTTAGTGATGAAGTGCTCTACGCGTTATTTCGTATCTGTTTTTAAATGAAAGTAAACTCTTTCCATGTTTATGCATTCAATGTACAATATTTTAACCTATGATAAATCATCATTCATCCCTCGCACAATAAAGCTGACAAACTGGCATGAGGTCCATCCTATATCTATCTATGTCATCATCATCATCATCATCAGCCTATAGCAGTCCACTGCTGGACATAGGCCTCCCCCAATGAGCGCCATAGCGCCCTGTCTTCAGCTTGCCGCATCCAGCATCTACCTGCAGTCTTTCGCAGGTCGTCATCCCACCTGGTCGGAGGGCGTCCTACACTACGTTTACCGAGTCGTGGTCTCCACTCAAGAACACGTTTTCCCCATCGGCAGTCGGTTCTTCGCGAGATATGGCCGGCCCACTGCCACTTCAGCTTGCTAATTCTTCTATCTATGTAATGTATTGTATTATAATAATAAATAAATAAATAATGCTGGACAATTCACACAGCATTATCTAGCCCCATGGTAAGCAGAGTTATGGGTACTAGATAACTGATATACATAATACAATACATTACATAGATAGATATTTTTTTATTATACATAGAAAACGACCAGAACACCCGAAACAAATATCTGCAGATCGTACACACATTTGTTCCGAGGCGGGAATCGAACCCGCAACCTCATGCGTCGCAGGCGGACCTTCGTCCACCGCGCCACATCGGTCGTCGGTATTGTATTATGTACATCAGTTATCTAGTACCCATAACACAAGCTTTGCTTACCATGGGGCTAGATAATGCTGTGTGAATTGTCCAGCATTATTTATTTATCCATTCGTCCGAAAATATGTCGCAGTCTGGATAAGCTTTGTTTAACTAAAGCACACGACACGTTATTCAATTCAGCAATAAAACATCACCCTATACTACAATATTTTTCTCCAACGATACGTCAAATTTTGACATTACAAAGCAAAGTGCCATGTCAGCACGCGTTCCTAATTTAAATCCTTGGTCCCTGATTGGTGGATCCTTCTTGTTGGAGGGGGTAAGCTCCGCCCACTTCAACATCGAAATAACTTTGAAAACCGTCGGTTTCTGAGTTAAATCGATGTTACCAAAGTTACGGGCGTTACCGATGCTAAAAGTGAAACTTCGGAATGGTTATTAGCATGCTATATTGTAGGTACATCAAATTTATCTAAACATAAAATTCTGACCTGACCCCGAAAATCTAGCATGCTAGGTTTCTGAGGACCTTTATCACGATAGTTGATAGATTTGACTTCGAATTTTACATAATAAATTACTCGTCAAAACTGTATAGAGGAAAAACAGGACGTTTATTTATTTATTTTAAGGAAGGCCTACAGCTTAAATAATACAAAATAAGTAACATTAACCTAGCAACAGAAAAGCTAATAAATGGCCTTCACGGCTAAATGACATTATGAAAATTAAATATACGCTATGCAATTAGATTAGAAAAAAGAAATTTATTGTTAACAATCGTCGAAATTGTGATGACTTAAATGAAATAAAGGGCTAAACAAAATTTTCGAAACAAACAATGACTTAATTAAGTGAAATATAAAGTACCTACTATAAATACAACAAATGAGAAAATACAATATTTTATCATGATAGTTGATAGATTTGACGTCGTTTTTTACATAGTAAGTAGGTACTCCTCCAAACTCTTTAGAAGAAAAACAGGGTCTCTATCATGATTGTTGAAAGAGTTGACTTCGAATTTTACAAAATAACTACTCGTCAAAACTGTATAGAGGAAAAACAGGACGTTTATCATGATAGTTGATAGATTTGACGTCGTTTTTTACATAGTAACTACTCCTCCAAACTCTTTAGAAGAAAAACAGGATAGTTGACAGAGACAGAAGAGTTGACTTCGAATTTTACAAAATAACTACTCGTCAATACTGTATACAGGAAAAACAGGACGTTTATCATGATAGTTGATAGGTTTGACGTCGTTTTTTACATAGTAACTACTCCTCCAAACTCTTTAGAAGAAAAACAGGGTCTCTATCATGATTGTTGAAAGATTTGACTTCGAATTTTACAAAATAACTACTCGTCAAAATTGTATAGAGGTAAAACAGGACGTTTATCATGATAGTTGATAGATTTAACATCGTTTTTTACATAGTAACTACTCCTCCAAACTCTTTAGAAGAGAAACTACTCGTCAAAACTGTATAGCGGAAAAACAGGACGTTTACCATGATAGTTGATAGATTTGACATCGAATTTTACATACCTAATAATTACTCGTCAAAACTCTCAGAGAAAAAACACGCTGCTGTCACAGCAGAGAGATAGTATTATAGTGTATTCAATAATTTTCGAAACGAATCTATGTGTGAGTTGACAAGCATTGATTAGACGACCGATGTGGCGCGGGGGGCGAAGGTCCGCCTGCGACGCAGGAAGTTGCGGGTTCGATTCCCGCCTCGGAACAATTGTGTGTACGATCTGCAGATATTTGTTCCGGGTGTTCTGGTCGTTTTCTATGTATAATATAAAATATCTATCTATGTATCAGGTATCTAGTACCCATAACACAAGCTCTGCTTACCATGGGGCTAGATAATGCTGTGTGAATTGCCCAGCATTATTCTATTTATTTTATTTATAAAACGAATTAATTAATTCTTTCCATCCAAAGTTTGCCTGGAAGAGATCGCTCCTAAGCGATAAGGCCGCCCATTGTACTTGTCCCATGTAATATTTTTTATAATGATCTGTACCTTAACTATCTGGTCTACAATAAAGTATTTTTGTATTTTTATTACCAATTTGTCGATTTTTTTGGTAACACCTCGTTTGTGTCTACTGTCTACTATCTTTCTAAGACTTATTCAATGTAAAAACACCTTTTAATCTTCTTAAAACAAAGATACAATACTTAATTGCAACTCAAATGCAGAGGAATCGCAGAGGATGCCTCAGAAACGACGAATCAGCTGCCCACGTAATCCTGGAATACGAGGGAGTATTAGCACAACGTATAGAAATCCTCAACTTGCCGAGGTCGCTCCGCGAAGCCTGTGAAGACCCCAGGAAGATTCTGCGCTTCTGGACGGAGCTAGGCTGGCTATGCTAGCAAAATACGCATAAAGGACCAACTGGAGTCCAAATGCGGATAAAGGAGTACCCCCACCTGAACCTGAACCTGCAACTCGAAAAACATTAGGTGCCTAGGTGGTGAATTTATTGTCATAGTGGGGTGTAAGGGGGACTCCAACATCTCGTCTCCCAAGCCAACCTAACCTGCACATGGTACACCCTGCTAGATAACGAACTAGGCTCTGTTGAAAATATCAAACAATCTTCATAATTTGATAACTCATTCATTTTACAATTATTTTCCATTCCTTGAACACTGGCAGTGTCCAACCAGATACAGTTGCCATTAACAAAGAATCATCTGTCTCAGACGCAGCTAGGGCGCTGTACAAACTCGTAATGTTAGTAATTAAATTAACACTTTGACTGCGGTGTTTTTTCGACGACTGCGATCTTTTATTTTACCTAAAAAATTAGTGCTGCCACTCTACACAGCGGTTGTGTTGCGCCGCACATGCGTTTCGTTCGAAAAATATTACAACTCTGCTGAGTCACAAAGATCTGTATTTTCTCAGCCGCTGCGCTAGTGTGGATTTACGCATATTAGTCACTTGTAGAAAACTCATACCGTGCGTTTTCAGCACTCAAGTGTTAACTTTATTTTAGTTAAATTTGATTTTTGTTTTTCTGTTAAACTCACAAGGGCGACATAATCGCGTGTGCGACAAAGCCCTTTATAATATTGAGAATAAAAAATAATTTAAAAAAAATAGTGGTATAATGACTGGGCCATGGGCCATGGGTTGGGATAAGATGTAATTCAATATTAAAAATAAAATAGGCAGTAAATCTGAATAGTGTAAACTGTTAAATGGATGTTCACGCGTTAGTTCCCATGACTCGCTGATAAGCGTAAATCCGTCAAGCTGTATCCGTCCAATACTAATTACTAGCGGACCTTCCCGGCTTCGCACGGAACTTTTTGAAAATATAATATAGTCTATGTTCACCGGGGATAGTGTAGCTTCCCAACGGTGAAAGAATTTTTCAAATCGGTCCAGTAGTTTCGGAGCCTATTCATTACAAACAAACAAACAAAAAATCAAACCTTTCCTCTTTATAATATTAGTATAGACTAGCTGCGCCCTGCGGCTTATCCCGCATCGAAATCTTTGTTTCAAAAGGTTTATAAACCTTCCTCTTGAATCACTATATCTATTTAAAAAAACCGCATCAAAATCCGTTGCTTTCTTTAAAAGATCTAAGCATACATAGGGACAGACAGACAGCAGGAAGCGACTTTGTTTTATACTAGGTAGTGATAGCGATTACAAACGAACTAGCATCTGCCAGGGGCTTTGCATGCATTTTCCTGATATATCTGTTTTGTAGCTGTTGAAACTCATTATATTTTAACAGGACAAATTCAAACCATTTTGATTTTATTTTGAACCCTATAATAAGACAATTTTGAGATCATTATTTTTCAAAGAAATAACATTTTATAATATTAGAATTTATAATATTAGGCCCAAGATGAGATGGCGTGACGAGCTCTAGGCACATCTTTCATCATGGCCTGTTGCAGCGTTGGATCGCGAGGCGTGGAAGGAGAAAAGGGAGGCCTTTTCCCAGCAGTGGAACAATAATGGCTCAAATAAAATAAATATTTAGAACTTACATTAATATTGCTGAGTAGAGAGAGAAGTGTCCCAATGTCTCAAGTAGAAGTGTGTTATTTTTTTTAAATACCACACTATAGGGTTCAAATCGGTAAAGGGTTATCAAACTGTCACCTCCCTCAATCAAAAGCCAAACGAATCAACAAAACTAATTACAAACAGTAATCGCCTTGCGTGCGCTACCCCCAACGAATTAGCTGTATTGTTTACAAAAATCCTATTATTTAAACAAATTACACTAAACGTTCTACAGAGGCCCCTCGCTAGCGAGGCTAATTGCAGCCGTGGGAGTTTTGGACTTCCGATGCAAAGGTGGATTATACTTAAGACACCCTGTATAAAATATTATAATATCCTAAGGTTGCCTGGAAGAGAATATATCATAATGCTGAGACAGGGACCTTTTTGGCCCCTTATGTAACACGTATTTGTACCTATCTGTATGTCTTATCTATTTCTTTATATTTTTTTCTCGTTTTTATACTTTCTTATTATGTAATGTGTCGTGTTATGTATTATACAATGTGTATTGCCGAACCTTGATCAAACGAGATGTGCGGATACACGACATATATTTATCGATAAAAAACAAAAAATTATATGTTACCTATCTCAAAAACAAAGCCGATTTAATAATTACTTTAATGAAAACTTTGTATAAATTAAGTGTTTTCTATAGTAAAATATATATTTTCTACGATAATTTTACATAAATAAAGAGACAAAATAACAGAAATAATAGTAGTCAACGTTCTTACTTATCTTGTCAATAACGCTGCCGCATTCGGAATAATATTATACGCATGATGGTTATGGGTTATATTCCTTGCGAGGGTTATCCGAGGTTACATACCATTAGACGGTAACTAAGGGATGTTGATTCGATAGGAACCTTGGTGGTTGGTGGCGTAAACAAAGAGTATACCTACAGGGCATCCCACAGCCATGCAACTTGGAGGGAAAGTACATTAAATATTGTAGATAGAACATTTTAAGAACATTTTGCTGAAAGAAAACTTCATTTTGATTTTAAAAACAATTTAAACTGCATTCAAAGATTTTTGAATAATCGCTTGTGCTACGACGCCCTGTATACTTACCAAGACCCTATTTAGTTGTAGGTTTGCAAATATTGCATCCAGGCCTTTTTGCTCTTTATGATTTTTAGGGTTTGAGATCGATAGATAAATATTGCCGGACAATTCACTCAGCATTATCCAGCCTAAAGCTAAACAAAGTTTGTATTAGGGTACTTGATAACTGATATATCTATTACTATACATTACATAGATATGTATTTTTTAGTATACATAGTAAAACGACTAGAACAAATCTGCAGATCGTACAAAAACTTGTCCTCGAAGTGGTAATCGAACCCGCAACCTCCTGCATCGCAGGCGGACCTTCGCCCACCGCGCAGAGGTCGTCAAACGTATCCGCCAACAAAAGCGGTTTAATTTTATAATTCAAACTTCAAAGTGCTTTACGAGTATTTATGTTAATACATACCTACAAATAGGTACATATATCGATAGGCAGCTGTTCGTCACAGTCTATTGGCCCCACCTGATATCCTATTTGGCCTTTTGTCCCTAATATTGGCCCCATGAATCCTATAACACGGTTCATTGCGTCAAACGGTAAAGTCCACAAGGTGGTCTATATCATCATCATCATCATCAGCCCATAGTAGGCTACTGCTGGACATCTTCGTTGTCGTAGTCTTCCCGAGTTCTAGAGTCCCGTTATTGCTCTAATTTGATCAGACCAGCGGGTTGGTGACCGTCCTCTTGGTCGTTTCCCCTCTATCATGCCCATTACCACTAGTTTTTCGAGGTTGTCTGCTGACTGCTGGACATAGGCCTCCCCTAATGAGCGCCACAGCGCCCTGTCTTCAGCTTGCCGCATCCAGCATCTGCCTGCAGTCCTTCGCAGGTCGTCATCCCTCCTGGCCGAAGGGCGTCCTATACGTTTGCCGAGTTGCGGTCTCCACTCAAGAACACGTTTACCCCAACGGTTGTCGGTTTTTCACTGCCTTTCTGAGCTTGCTGCTTTGGTCTATCTGTATCATGCACTGTGTATTGCGTTACTAGCGCGTTGAAATCTTTTGTATGAATAATTTGATTGTTTTTTTACATACCCCTAGGACAAAAAAGTCATTTATTACGGATTTTATTTTCATGTTTTCCAATATCTTAACCCGTAGTATATACATGACTTTATGTGTTAATAACCAGAGATTTTTTTCAATATATGTATTCGATAAAATGTAGGTTATTCTATTGATTTGTATACAGAACCCAGTCTGTACCGTATTTGAAGAACGTGCAGTTTCTTAATTAAATGAGGATTTTCCCTTTTACTTGGCAGAAGACTCATTTTCTCTTTGACCATTTCTATTTGTGTGATTGAGGACAAATTAGATAGATATCTCGCGAAGAACCGACGCGACGGCGGCCGCTGGGGCAAACGTGTTCATGAGTGGAGACCACGACTCGGGAAACGTAGTTTAGGACGCCCTCCGACCATGTGGGATGACAACCTGCGAAAGACTGCAGGTAGATGCTGGATGCGGCAAGCTGAAAACAGGGCGCTATAGCGCTCATTGGGGGAGGCCTATGTCAAGCAGTGGACTGCTGTAGGCTGATGATTATGATGATGATGAGATAGAAAGATAGATTTCTTTTATTGCACTTTAAATAGAAAACTATGTACAGTAAAAACTTTAAAATTATTTACAATTGGCGGTATTATCGCTCAAAAGCAATCTCTACCATGGATCTACCTACTTACTAACGCCTGCTATCTTTACTTTTAAAAAAGAAAAACCAACTTTTAATTCCTTTTATTTTCGTGTTTTGAAATATTTCGGGATAAATAAAAATCCTTTGGAAATAAAATTTACCTGTATGAAACTTCGGATTATTTCTATACAAATAATAAATAAATAATAAATAAATAATGCTGGACAATTCACACAACATTATCTAGCCCGATGGTAAGCAAAGCTTGTGTTATGGGTACTAGATAACTGATATACATAATACAATACTTTACATAGTTAAATATTTTTTATTATACATAAAAATCTAATATAATTGTCAAAATTGGACCCCATTTGACGCAGAAATCAACGATCATACGTAAAAAAAACCTATAGAAACACCTCCTTTTTTTTCGAAGTCGGTAAAAAGAGCGAAGCAGTGTGTAAAAACTAGTCTGTATTTTATCGCGAAGTAAATCAAAATTCAAATTTAGAATTTAATGTTTAGAAAATGGTTCACAAAACACAAACTGTCATCGCAACCCATCCCCATTCAAATTAGGACAACCTTCTAAATATTCTATTGGTCGAGAATTTTCCATACAATTTTCTGGAAAACTGAGAAAAAATCATTATAGCTATCTCTTTCCTTCATACGGGCTTTTCCATTCGCTGGCTCGCTCGCACGGGGGTTGAAACGAAGCGCATCGTTCTACGCCAGTGTCTTCGTAGTTCGAAATATTGACGGACGTTTACTGGCCAGTACTTCTGACGATTTGTAAAAATAATCGATTAATTAATTTGTTACAGTAATCGATTTTTATAGATTGCAAAAGTGATTTATACCAGTAAAATTGTTTTTTGAGTAGCATTAAGTTGAACAAATGTAATGTGTGACAAGAAATGTGACTAAAAGTAAATCTATTGACTGTAATTTGTTTTACGCGATGTGCCATTTTGGATTGACGCTGGATGTGACGTAATGTCAAAAATGATAAAGGACTGATTGAAAATGGAATACTGGATGGAGAGCGCTGCTGCAGAAATTAACGGGAGACCATCAAATCGAATTCAAAGGAATCAAGGTACCTTACTCTATTCTTTATTCTTCGAATTTAATAAAAAAAAAAAAAAAAAATTATTGACAAAATAGATAGTGTAACAGGCAAAATCAGTCCATAGGCTCCGGAACTAGTTAAAAAACTGTATTTCAGGAATCAGTGGCTCCACCAAATAATATTTACAGATAATTTTTTCAAAGCAACTTAGGTAAAAAATATAGAAATAAAATACCTACCTATTTTGATATTTCAGCTACAAAAGCATTATTAAATTTATTATTCACTCAATAAATTTAAAACATAGACCTACATACGGTCTATGTTTTAAATTTATTATGTTTTTTAATTTATAATATTCATTCAATATAACTTATAAATAAAAAAATTACCAAAATCGTCACAATTATTACAGCAAAAAGTTTCATAAATAAAAATAGCCAACCTTTTTGGTATATAAAAAAACCAGCGCATTTTGAAATTAGAACGATCGAACCGATTTGGCGCGAACATACGCTGGTTTCGTTCATTGACAAATGGAGCGTGCAGACACTTTCGTTTATAAATTGTAGCAAGCGTTTATTGTAGATTATCTGCTGGGTTCCAGATGTATTTAATTTCATCATCGTTAGTCCACTGCTGGATATAGGCCTCCCCCAATGAGCGCAATAGCGCCCTGTAACTAGACGCATCCAGCATCTACCTGCAGTCTTTCGCAGGTCGTCATCCCAACTGGTCTGATGGCATCCCACGCTACGTTTACCAAGTCGTGGTCTCCACTCAAGAACACATTTGCCCCAGCGGCCGTCGGTTCTCCGCGAGATATGACCGGCCCACTACCACTTCAGCTTGTTAATTCTTAGATCTATGTCGATAACTTTGGTTCTCTGTCGGATGTATTCGTTACGAATCCTATCCTTGGAGAAACTCCGAGCATATAATGTAGCTCTTTCCATAGCTCGCTGAGCGACTTTGAACCGGTGGACCAGCCCTATCGTGAGTGTCCACGTCTCAGCTCTGTATTTTATAGAATTAAAATAATTTTAATTAATAGTTTATAATATATAGAAATAGGCCCGTCCCGGCTTCGCCCGGGTGGACTTTTGTTTCAAAAACATTTTTCGATGAACGGAGAGTAAATGTATCTTTTTTATGCCTAAGTATTTTCGGGTTAATATACAATAGCCTATGACATTCACAAATAACGTGGCTTTCTATTGGTAAGAGAATTTTCAAAATCGGTTCTGTAGATCCAGAGATTACTTACCTCATAGATTTCTACGCTGGCGAAGCCGCGAGGCGCAGCTAGATAGATAGACAATACTTTTATTGCACACTTAAAAATAAAACAAACAAGGTAAACAATAATAATACAAGATATGTGACAATTTGGCGGTCTTATCGCTCAAGAGCGATCTCTACCAGACAACCGTGGATGGATAGGATCGTTGGATTAGCTAGTATAATATAAAAATCATTTAAAATATCAGGAGTGTCCTTCAGCGAATTCCAAACATTCGGTTAAAAACAGTCATGAAGCCTTTCTAATACAATAAAACTTTTGAAACTTTCATGATAATTAACACTAAAGTCATTTTCTGGTATTTTAGCGGTAACGTTCGTAGCAAAAGACAAAAAACGAGGGTAGATCGGTATGTCTGCCCATAAAAACTTACTCGCATTGCCTTCAGTTATTCCGTAATCATGGCGCATGAAACTGTGCCGAAATTATTATAAATTTAATATAAATGAATTATAGTTTAATTTTTTAAGAAGGCATGTCTATCTGCTTTTTTTTTGCACAATGTCCTATGGTGTTTCCTCTGTCAAATGTTAGTGTGTGTTATAATAAAAATGTAATTTATCTTTTAAAATAGTATTTAACGACATCAAGTGTAACATTGTGTACCTACGGTGGAAATAAATAAACTAAACGAAATATTGGTTAATTAAAAAATATAATCAGGGCAAATATCACGTTTTAAATGTCTTTCGAATACAGGTAAGATCAAGGGAACCCTAATCAATAACAGGTTAAGCAAATATGTTAATTACACGGTCGCGTGATCGCGCATGTCAAAGTCTCTGGTCAACGAATACGGGTGACCGTGATGTGTGGAGAAAGTAATCATAAATAATAAAATATTTATTTACCAAAAAACACATGCGATATCATTTAAAATACAGTGGCAGTGGAACTCAAAATAAGCAAGAATGCTTGTATCTTGAGGTCCATGAGTGCGTTTGACAGAAGGATTTAAGAGGATGTGCAGATACAGTATGTGCTAAATTTACAAAAAAGAATACAACTAACATGCGATAAAGTGATAAGGATGTAAGGGGGACTCCAACATCTCGTCTCCCAAGTCAACCAATTATTTTTTTAATTATCTTTGGGTGGCTTGGTTGTCACAGCGACCATGATAGGCCTATTGTAATCGCCACATATATATATATATATATATATATATATATATATAGAGGCTTCCTCATCGATTTCGATGACGGCGACCCTAAGTAATCACGGATTTTTTCTATCATGAGCTCTAATATGGCTCGCTAGACCGAACTTGGTCTTGAATATCCTACGGCACGTATGGCAGTAGAGTTGGCCCGATGAGTTATATGTATACGTGTAGGAGGGCTTAGGTCTCTGTTTACGTATCTGGCGTCTTGCGCCAGATACGTATACACCACTTATCCCTACTTATTGCCACTTGTACGTTCAGCCCCGAAGCCGTAGCGTTCATAGTTCGCCACTAACCCTTGCAGCTGCTAGGAACTGTAGGAGTTTCTTCGGGGTGATGTCTCGCAGCTCGTCAGGGCTATGCAGATGCTTGCCCAGATGGATGCTGCGTTTGTGCATCAGTGCTCCACACTCCCGAACAAGCCAACCTAACTTGCTCGTGGTACTGCACCCATACCCTGCTAGATAGCCTACCCTGCTATGAGTTTTCTACAAGTGACTAATCTGCGAAAATCCACACTAGCGCAGCGGCTGAGAAAATACAGATCTTTGTGACTCAGCAGAGCTGTAATATTTTTCGAACGAAACGCATGTGCGGCGCAACACAACCGCTGTGTAGAGCGGCAGCACGAATTTTTTAGGTAGGTTTTTAAAATTTTCTTCAAAGAGATGGTTTTCAATTAGACTTTTTTTTTTAAGTTTGTTACCTCAGAACTTTTGACTGGGTGAACCGATTTTGATGATTCTTCTTTATTTGAAAGCTGGTGCTTCCCGTGTGGTCCCGTTTTAATTTGGTCCAGTTCTGACAATGGCATCCATGAGAAAACCATACAAGTCTTTACTTAATTTATTTGCATGAAGTATGTGCGCGACAAATGGACGAATACGCCAACCGATTTCGATGATTCTTTATTTAAACTTAGTTTTAAACCCATTTTCATAATTTAGAAATTTGAAGTCGGTTTATAGTTTTCTGAGAACCAAAGTTATCGACAAGAATTAGCAAGCTGAAGGGGCAGTGGGTCCCGACGGCTGCTGGGGTAAACGTGTTCTTGAGTGGAGACCACGACTCGGTCAATATAGTAATATGGTAATTTTAAAAATTACATAAAACTAAATCTCATCAAGAAGGCTTTCTACTCCATAAATGATTATCTCAATGATGTTAATGCTTGGCCAGATGTCGCTCAGTTTCGCACCGACAATAGTATGTAGTAAGTAATTTGTTGTTGTGCAAAGCTTTACTTAAATATTGACATGTATCGAATCATATTATATTTAGACTTAAAATAGGCAAATAACCATGTATTAGACATATAAGAGATGAACATGCTAGTGGTTTCTTTTCACTTCTTCCACTAGTGGACAAAAAATTGAAGTGAACAGTAAAATAATTTTATTTGATAATAATTTATATTTAAAATATGACTTGTCTAAGTGCTTATTTTGTAAGCCTAAAGAAATAAATGATTTTTTACTTTACTTTACTTTAGTGTAGGACGCCCTCAGACCAGGTGGGATGACGACCTGCGAAAGACTGCAGGTCGCGTGTCATTAAAACCTAACTCCAATACACCTGCAACCTATCAATATACAAATCATGTAGAAATAGGGGTGTACTTTACCCTATTACTGACAAATCACAAGGTTGACTGGGCAGTGCACCCCTAATAGTAATAATTGTTATTATTACAATTAACGTGCGAACGGCTGCGGGTAGTGGGGCGTGAAAACTATTTTCAATTTTAAGGGGAAATTTGTTTGATGTTGTACAGGTTAGGTAAGCTATATTTTAGTTTCTAATAATTTGGCGTGTTTTAGAAAACTATAATCATCATCATCATAAACCTATAGCAGTCCACTGCTGGACATTGGCCTCACCCAATGAGCGCCATAGCGCCCTGTCTTCAGCTTGCCGCATCCAGCATCTGCCTGCAGTCCTTCGCAGGTCGTCATCCCACCTGGCCGGAGGGCGTCCTACACTACCATTGGTATGATGGGTAAAATGGGTATCACCAAGAAAAACCCAGTATCGTACTTTACCAGTCGCTGTCTTATCCAGTCGAACCAGAACTAACCAAAGTACAAACAAACAAATACCAGCTTATCTAGATATCGGGTGTCGGTACGTCAGATCTACGTCAACACTGACTAATCAAGTGCGTGTATTCATACATCAAACTGTTAATTTATATACATCATACCATTTATGTATCCGACTAAATATCTGCAAGGCTTCCTTGGTTATAACTCGCTGAAAACACGACGTGCGTACGACCAGATAGCAAACGTAATTAAAATCCTTAGGAATATTATTGACGGTCCCGATCTACACAACGAGTTGCTTCGCCTATACGTGCCGGACAATTATATTCGCGGTAGAAGTCACAGGCTCCTTGCTCCACCAACTAGCCGCACTGTAGGGCATCATCAGTCGCCGCTGCCTTACGCTCTTAACGCTCTCAACGGATTACTTAAGGCCTTTCCTGACTGCGACATATTCGCAGACGAACTAAAAAAAATATTGTCAGTTTGTTTGATCTATTGTGAGAGGGATGGGTGACTCGTCTTTCTCATATGTAAAATAATTAGTGTAATTGGTGATTGTGCCGTTCTAAATAAATAAATTTAAAAAAAAACCTAATAAATAAATAATAATAAATAATGCTGGACAAATTCACACAGCATTATCTAGCCCCATGGTAAGCAGAGCTTGTGTTATGGGTACTAGATAACTGATATACATAGAAAACGACCAGAACACCCGGAACAATTATCTGCAGATCGTACACACATTTGTTCCGAGGCGGGAATCGAACCCACAACCTCCTGCGTCGCAGGCGGACCTTCGCCCACCGCGCCACATCGGTCGTCATAATATCTATCTATAGCCATGTTCACCGAGGATAGTGTAGCTTTCCAACGGTGAAAGATTTTTTCAAATCGGTCCAGTAGTTTCGGAGCCTATTCATTACAAACAAACAAACAAAAAATAAAATCTTTCCTCTTTATAATATTAGTATAAATATACTAGCTGCGCCCCGCAGTCTCACCCGCGTGGTGATAGATATTTTAGATAATATACTATATATCTTAATGAATTGTAGCCTATGTGTTATGTTGTGTGTGGAGTTTCATTAAAATCCATTCAGTAGTTTTTACGTGAAAGAGTAACAAACATCCATCCATACTTACAAACTTTCGCGTTTATAATAGTATAGTAGGATATTGTTGAGAACCAAGGTTATCGACATAGCTCAAAGAGTTAGCAAGCTGAAGTGGCAGTGGGCCGGCCATATCTCGCGAAGAACCGACGGCCGATGGGGCAAACGTGTTCTTGAGTGGAGACCACGACTCGGTAAACGTAGTGTAGGACGCCCTTCGACCAGGTGGGATGACGACCTGCGAAAGACTGCAGGTAGATGCTGGATGCGGCAAGCTGAAGACAGGGCGCTATGGCGCTCATTGGGGGAGGCCTATGTCCAGCGGTGGACTGCTATAGGCTGATGATGATGAATTATCGGTGCAGGCATTGTTGATAGTTTCGGGAAAACACTTATGCGTGTTGATCTCTCTTCGGTGGGTCCGTATGACCGAAACCACATCATCATCATCACCTGTAATAGTCCATTGATGGATATAGATCAAAATCCGTTTCGTAGTTTTAAAGATCTAAGCAGACATAGGGACAGACAGACAGCGACTTTGTTTTATACTATTTAGTGATAATATTAATAGTATTTACAACTACTTAATATTTACTAGCTGTGCCCCGCGTCTTTTTATACGTCAAATGGTTTATAAACCTTCCTCTTAAATCACTCTAAAATCCGTTGCGTAGTTTTAAAGATCTAAGCATACATAGGGACAGACAGACAGCGGGAAGCGACTTTGTTTTATACGTTATTTTTGTTTTTGTTTTATACGGTATTAAAACTTCAAACAAAACTATTGATACCACCCTACGAAGAAATAGACTTATTATTTCTTCGTAGATACCACCTGTTCAATAACCTCTTAGCAAATTATCATTAAATCACAGGTTTTCTCACGATATCGCGAGTGTGAAGTCATTGCAACATTGTTGCCTGCCATCTTTCCACATCATTTGTGTAGATTATGTGTGTTATATTTGTCATTTTGATGATAATGAGGATGGAATACTAGTTATTATAAATCAAGCTAGTTAATGAAGCTAGTACTAATATTATAAATAGGAAAGGTTTGATTTTTTGTTTGTAATGAATAGGCTCCGAAACTACTGAACCGATTTGAAAAATTCTACAACCGTTGGGAAGCTACATTATCCCTAAATACTTTTAAACTTACGCGATCTGAACACATATTTATAAGTATTAATACAACGGGTATTTATCGCGTTTATTTACCTATTTTTCCCGACGTTTCAACAGGTTTACACACTGTCGTGGTCACGGGATGACGATAAATACCCGTTGTATTAACACTTTGAGTGCTGAAAACGCACGGTATCAAGCTAATTAACACTTTGACTGCGGTTTTTTTTTCGACGATTGCGATCTTTTTTTTACCTAAAAAATTCGTGCTGCCGCTATACACAGCGGTTGTGTTGCGCCGCACATGCGTTTCGTTCGAAAAATATTACGGCTGTGCTGAGTCACACAGATCTGTATTTTCTCAGCCGCTGCGCTAGTGTGGATTTACGCATATTAGTCACTTGTAGAAAACACAAACCGTGTGATTTCAGCAGTCAAAGTGTTAATGAAGCTGGTTGTATATACCAATATTATAAATAGGAAAGGTTTGATTTTTTGTTTGTAATGAATAGGCTCCGAAACTACTGGACCGATTTGAAAAATTCTTTCACCGTTGGGAAACTACACTATCCCCGGTGAACATAGGCTATATTATATTTTCAAAAAAGTTAGAGATCCGTACTAAAACCGTGCGAAGCCGGGAAGGTCGATGATAATGAGGATGGAATACCACTTATTATAAATCAAGCTAATTAATGAAGCTGGTTGTTATAAAATAAATAGGTAGATAAATCTATGTATACTCGTCTAGTTGGTATAAAATAATAATGTGTTCAGTTTATTTCGTCCATAATTAATAAATAAACTGTTGTTTCACATAGCTTTTAACACTTTGGCTGCGATTTTTTTTCGACGACTGCGATCTTTTTTTTTACCTAAAAAATTCGTGCTGCCGCTCTACACAGCGGTTATGTTGCGCCGCACATGCGTTTCGTTCGAAAAATATTACGGCTGTGCTGAGTCACACAGATCTGTATATTCTCAGCCGCTGCGCTACTGTGGATTTACACATATAAGTCACTTGTAGAAAACACATACCGTGTGATTTCAGCACTCAAAGTGTTAAGATCCTTTTTGTACACAGTTTCTACAGTAAATATATTTGAATTTGAATTTATTGTTTTTTTAGAAGCTTCACTAGAACTAACAATCGGATTCGAAAACATATTTTTGTATAAGCTCTGTTTACTATTATATATATATAGGTATTTTGTTTTTTCTTTGTTTTGTATTTTAAAGTATATAACTGTTTGACCTTTATTATTTTAGTAATTAAGTTTGTGCCCAGTTCTTAGTTATCCTTTGTGTTTTTAAAATTGTAATGTGTCGTGTCAAATAAACCTTTGTCATTTCATTTCATTTGGTCAAGCATTGTACTTAGAGGTAGATTGTTGTGGAATAGTATATATAGGTTTTTTATTCTGTAAACATGAGATTTTCTACATATGCAACAAAATTACAAAGACCTACCAGCAATTAAAAGACTGAGAATGTAAAATTTAATTTAATTTCCGTTTCGGTTTCTCTCTTAGGTAAATATCAGACGCAAATTGCGTCGAGCGTATCGTCGGTCGCGTCTATTCGGTCAAATTAGACCTGCCACATTACGCGTCTAATCAGTTCAGACGGCTTGTACACGAACGATCTCCGCTGATGTTACGCCTAGTCTGAATGCATCATACATAATACACGTGTCGCGACAGGTTACTTCGACCGACTATGCGCTGACGGAAACGTAACAGACTTTGTACGCTCGACGCACTAACGCATCATCGGTTGAGTGTGAAGGGCTGAAGTTTTATTAGATATTCGCCTGTTCTGGCGTATAACGCGACCGATAATACGCGACGCATTTTCTGTCAGATGTGTACCAAAATTAAAAAGGATTAACACATTAAATGCTCAGAAGGTTGTTACCGCATTTGGACTCCAATCGGTCCTGTGTGTCTTTGTTAGCATAGCCAAGCTCCGTCCAGAAGCGCAGAATCTTCCTGCGGTCTTCGCAGGCTCCGCGGAGCATTTGCTCAGTCTCTGTTCAATGTTCAAACTACAGCTGCGAGAATATGCGTCATGGGCATTGGAAGTATTCAATTAAATTCAATTCAATTTATTTTAATTCAGCTTCACAAAATACATGTTACAGCCATAGAGAGTTAAGAGTAATGCAAGACATATAATTACAAAACCAATAATAAATCATTTTATTGGAAGGGACACATCCTGCGTTTACAGACGCATGACATTATGAATCCAGTCCAAGTCCAAGTCCAGTGCTTCATACACAAATACACAGCCGTTACTAAATTTGTTTACGGGTTTTTTAGTATGAACGGCTTCGCGTTGTAATCATACCTGTTGTAAATCATACCTTATTAATAAAATATTTTTCTGTTGTTTTAGGCCCGGGCTTTATCGAAGAGCTGGACTTTGAGGCGTACATGGCGCCGGTGGGCGAGGGGTGCTACGCCCCTCAGCCCGTCGATGGACGCCGCCCCACGTGAGTACCAACCCAGTCACATGACTCGACGACGACTCGGACTGACCGACAACGTATTACGTCGCTGAAACAGCCAGTAACATGACTCGACGACGACTCGGACTGACCGACAACGTGTTACGTCACTGAAACAGCCAGTAACATGACTCGACGACTACTCGGACTGACCGACAACGTGTTACGCCACTGAAACAGCCAGTAACATGACTCGACGACGACTCGGACTGACCGACAACGTGTTACGTCACTGAAACAGCCAGTAACATGACTCGACGACGACTCGGACTGACCGACAATGATTTACGTCACTGAAACAGCCAGTAACATGACTCGACGACGACTCGGACTGACCGACAGCTTGTTACGTCACTGAAACAGCCAGTAACATGTCTCGACGACGAATCGGACTGACCGACAACGTGTTATGTAACTGAAACAGCCAGTAACATGACTCGACGACGACTCGGACTGACCGACAACGTATTAGGTCACTGACCAATAGCCAGTAACTTAACTGACCAACAGCCAGTAACGTACATGGCGCCGGTGGGCGAAGGGTGCTACGCCCCTCAGCCCGTCGATGGACGCCGCCCCACGAGAGTACCAACCCAGTCACATAACTCGACAACAACTAGGACTGACCGACAACGCGCTACGTCACCGACCAACAGCCAGTAACATGACTGACCTACAGCCAGTGATATGACTGACCAACAGCCAGTATGATGACTGACCAACAGCCAGTAACAAAACTGACAACGACTTATAACGGCAACTAGGACCAATTTACAGCGTTTTATTTGACTTACCAACAGTCAGTAACATAATTGCCCTCGACGGCAACATAGACTGTAGATATCTATACTAATATTAATAAGAGGAAACGTTTGATTTTTGTTTGTTTGTATTGAAAAGGCTCCGAAACTACTGGACCGATTTGAAAAATCATTTCGCCGTTGGGAAGCTACACTATCAACGGTGAACATATATTTTAGAAATTTTAAATTAAAATTTAATGCGGGTGAAACTGCGGGAAACCGTGACTATAAGCGTCCATTCTTCTTCCAGAGGCCACCAGTTACCCGAAAGTCCACCAGACTCCGGCTCTGAGAATCCCTACAGTCCTGAGACCATGCCTCTATCGGTGCCCAACGTGCTGAGCGCAGATTACATGTTGGTCCACGATCATTTGCCAACGCATGAGATACTCAATGTAAGTACAATCAAGAAATAATGCTAGAAAATACACTTCAGCTTAATTCTTAGAGCTATGTCGATAACTTTGGTTCTCTGTCGGATGTATATATTAGTTTATTAAGAATTAGTATGGCCGGCCATATCTCGCGAAGAACCGACGCGACGGCCGTTGGGGTAAACGTTTTCTTGAGTGGAGACCACGACTCGGTAAACGTAGTGTAGGACGCCCTCCGGCAGGTGGGATGACGACCTGCGAAAGACTGCAGTTAGATGCTGGATGCGGCAAGCTGAAGATAGGGCGCTATGGTGCTCATTGGGGGAGGCCTATGTCCAGCAGTGGATGATGATGAGACAATCCAAAAAGCATCATCTAGTCCCAAGCTAAGCAGAGAATATCTTATTAGTTAGATTAATTATATACTTAATACTATACATTAGATACATAACGTAGAAAGATATTTTTTATTATACATAGAAAAAAACCAACGCGTCAAAACATCAACACAGAAAAAGTTATCAGGGCACGCGGCAGCGTGACCAAGCCAAGTTCAAGCAAAGGAACGCGCCGAGTGTATCATTACACGAACCACTTGGTGCCACTTTTGACCCTTCTATAACTCAAAACCTCTTTAACGTAAAAACATAAAACTACGTGTGTTTAATTATATCCATAAGGACATGTAGAAGCCCAAATTTCATGAAGCTAGCTCTAACGGTTACAAAGATATGAAGGTCGAAAAGTCGTAAAAATTCACATTGACTGACTGACATATATATAGTACCTAATTCTAACCTACTTCCAGATGACCTAGAAGGATGAAATTTGGAATCCAGCTCGGTAATTGTGTGTAAGCGTAGGAAAAAATCAAAAAATAAAAAAAAGTCAAAAAATAAGTGATGTTAGCGACGACGACCTTATGTCAATGAAATAAGGTTTAAATTCGAATAGAATCCGCATTGCATAGAATAAGCAATAGTTAGTATTAACGTCTCCGATTGCGCAATAGAATACAGTGTAGTTGTTAGGGACCGGCAAATAATAGATTCTGTTTTCGAAGTAACTACATATTTTTACTACCTCACACTAGATGTCACTAGTGTAGGGGACGTACTAAGACTTATTTTATTCACAAAATTAATTTTCCAGCAAAAATAACTGTTTTGGTTAATTGTTGTCGGTTGGTTGCCCTATCATTTTTTATGGTTGCAAAATGCTTAAAACGAATACCTATATATTTTTCAGCTATTAATTTAATCAGAAGAATAATATGATTATCAGTATTATCAGCAAGAACAAATATTCGTATATTTCGTCGGAGTCCAGTCTTGTCTATTAATTTTTGTGATCCATTGCTGTCTTACATTATCTTGAGATGGAAATCTAGAACATACACAATTTAAAATTGCAATAATAGGTGGGCTTCAATTTCATTAAATTTACTAAACAACTACTATTATAGTAGTTGTCTCACGGATGGAAAGTACTTTCAATATAGAATATTTATTATAAAACATTCCATAGGTGCATTCCAGACCTGCTATGTTTCAACATAGCCGTGGGACATTCAGTAAAATAATTGGATTCTAAATACGGCCCTGGCCCTGTTTTTCTTTATAAGTTAATGGTTGACGATAGATGGCGGCTTGTTTAAAAATGACTATAAAAACTAAAAAAATAAAATTTTGGCGACTAAAAAGTCTTTAGGAACTTAAGTTGAAGTAATTTCAGTACATATGATTATTAAAATATATTAACACTGAGCCCTACGTACCTATAAATGTTTATTTCCCATGATACAAAGTATCGCCATCTATTGTCAAGTAGAATTATATTTGGAAACGCCGAGTCGCAATGGAAATGTTCGAGAACTTTTAAAATATGATGCGGTATTCAGAAAAATCCAAAAAGAATTATATTGGTCAGTTGTGTAGTTGAACAAATTTCAGTACATTTGATTATTAAAATATATTATTACTGAGCCCTACGTAGGTTTATTTCCCATGATACAAAGTGTCGCCATCTATTGTCAAGTAGAATTATATTTGGAAACGCCGAGTCAATACCTGCCTAGTTTTCTTTACAAAAAGTAATGATATCCCACCAAAAACATAAATGTAAAATAGGAGAGCCAAGTTCAATGCAAAAATTATGATTGGCTGTGGGCCAAGTCAAATCTAACCTACATAGATTTGACTTGGCACTCATTCAGATATCAATTCTTTTTGCCGCGAAGCCCACAGCCAATCATAATTTTTGCATTGAACTTGGCTCTCCTATTTTACATTTATGTTTTTGGTGGGATAATAGAGACACTTAAGGCATTTGCCTCACCGCCGGCGAGAGCTCTACTAACTATCGGCTATTTTCTCGCTCAAGAAACGTACAGTTAGATATATAACAAAAGAGATGCATATACAAATAGTTGATCGCTGACTGTTCACACTGCCGGCGAGAACTCGCTTCACTAGATTGTCTCTTGGGCGACAAGAGCCGGGACAATATCACTCGCTCAGCGATCAGAAAACTCACGCCGAGCGGTCATTTCTCTACAATGCGGACTGTCGTTTGACCCGGCCGCCGCGAGCGAGTGATAGCCGAGCTACACAACTATCGGAACTACGTACTCGCTCCCCGCTTCACGGACTCGCTTCTACATTCTAGCTCTGCTCGCTACTCGTTCATCGTTCCCGGTGAGACAACTGCCTAATACTAACTACATATATTTAGTGGCACAATCGGCCGCCTTATCGCTAACAGCGATTACTTCCAGACAACATTTGGATGGATAGGATCAGTACGTATTAAAGCTGCGTATAAGAGCTGGTCTCTTGGGTCACACTTCACAAATCGTTTCGACCAAGACGCTCTGATAAAATTTCGATATCTTGCAGAGCCTCTGTCGTTATATTTTGTCGAGCAAATATTGAAAATAAAATTATTATTTTATAATCTTTTCTGCAGAACGGCGACTATATCTACGAGGAGCTGAAGTCTGATGACGTGCTGAGGAGTAACCTGAACGGAGTGGTGGTGCTGAATCAGGACCTGGGGCTGGATCCCATGTACCAAAGCAGGTAACAATGCTGGATATATTAAACGATACCTATCATCTAACCACCTGCGAGGGACTCGAACGCCTGCAGCTTGGAACTCCAGACGCCTGTACCGTAGGTTATCATAGAACCTTCGCTGTAAAGGCCACTCGGCTATGGAACAGTCAGGTATCCTCGATAAATGTCTTCAGATCGAGAGTCTATAACTATTTTGACGACCGATGTGACGCGGTGGGTGAAGGTCCGCCTGCGACGCAGGAGGTTGCGGTTTCGATTCCCGCCTCGGAACAATTGTGTGTACGATCTGCAGATACTTGTTCCTTGTTCTGGTTATTTTCTATGTATAATAAAAAATATCTATATAATAATATATATCAGTTATCTAGTACCCATAACACAAGCTCTGCGTACCTTGGGGCTAGATAATGCTGTGTGAATTGTCCAGTATTATTTATTTATTTATTTTCTTTCGCATTAATAATTAAATTCATAGAAAAGGCAAACCGTAGAACTCGTCTACAGATTAGAAAGAGCTCTCTGAGAGCCATTTTTAAATTTACTTTTAAATATCATGGCGGAAGATGCGTCCTTTTAAGACACATTCAACCCTAAACATTACTAAAATAAGGTCTATTTCACAGATACGGACAACTGTCAGAGCTAGACCAAGGCATGCTGAACCCCCAACTAGTGGGCTTGGGGCACGAGGCGCTACTGACTCCGGTGTACACCAGCCTGCCGGAAGCCACCACAAAGAAGAGGAAGCATTCTCAGGATACTAATGTGAAGTGTGAGCCGGGTAAGGGATTGCATCTTAAGAGTATTCGTTCAAACCGCCTCGTACCTGCGACGCAGGAGGTAGCGGGTTCGATTCCCGCCTCAACAAAAACAATTGTGTGTACGATCTTCAGATATTTGTTTCGGGTGTTCTGGTCGTTTTCTATGTATAATAAAAAAATATCTATTTATGTAAAATGTGCAAAATGCGATTGGCATTCATTTAATTTTAGGTAAGTATTTTGAAAAAAAAAAACTATTTATGAACCTAGATAAATACTATTCAAATACAAATAATACAATGTTATAGTGGAAATATGCTTGAATTAGAAATAATTTTGGTATTACGTTTGTATGGAGAATTCGTCGTCCGCAGGCCTCTTAATAATTATACAATACAATACAATACAATACAAAAATTCTTTATTGGACACCATAATCAAATTAAACATTACAAAAATACATTATATGCGACAGGTAGGTACAATGGGCGGCCTTATCGCTTAAGCGATCTCTTCCAGGCAACCTTTGGATGGAAAGAATTATATGAATTTAAGAAAAGGCAGGGGGTGTACCATATGTTATCTAAATAAGAATACTAAAAAAAAAAAAAAAAAAATTATAGCACTTCTCGGGATTTCAAAACTTTTTACGACGGAAGTATAGTAGTAGTTACGACACGTGACTCTGCATAATTTTCCATGAATGTTTTACATTGATCGGTTCGGTTTTGTGCCATTATATACATACAGTTGAGACATCGTCAGCGTTACTCTACGAAAATCTACGCATTATAAACCTACGAACACTTTCACCCCAACGACTCTCAGTTTTCCGAGAGATATGGCCGGCCTCTGCCACTTTAGCTTGCTAATTTGTTGGCTTACGTTGATATTGTTGATTGCCTTATTAATAAACAATAATACGATGGATTACAGCAACAATTATCGACTTCAAATCAGTTTTCGCGACACTTCCCTGTCCATTCATTCGTAACAATTTCCTAGTTGACTACTTATTTTCACTCTTTACATTCAGTTGAGCAGTGGTGGTCTTTCGTTGTGTGCTTTAAGTAAAAATGGTGATAGGTTTGGACAATTGTGTGCAGAACTGTGAGTTTACCTAGATAGTTTTGAGTAAAAGTAAAAAGATTTTATTTTGTCAGAACAGGTAGTGTAATAGATTAAACTTAGATTAATAGAGAACTGACAAAATCGGTCTCCACTCAGCATGTGCTATGGTAGAGCAGATCGTACCATAGCGCTGGTCTTCCGTGGAGACTGCGGTGCGCAAGGTAGCCTAATACAACAAGGAACAAAACTAAAATGAATTGAAACAATTGAGCTAACTGTAGACTGTCGCAAACAATTTACAGGTAGCTCAACTGATCTATACTATAATTACTAGTAGACACTTAGTAGGAAGCATCGACGCTGCATTGATCCGCTGTATGGCAATGCTGTTGCATTTTAGCGTTACTTTATTAGCCTATACAAATCGAAGAATTAGCAAGCTGAAGTGGCAGTGGGCCGGCCATATCTCGTGAAGAACTGACAACCGCTGGGGCAAACGTGTTCTCGAGCGGATACCGAGACCTGCGAAAGACTGCAGGTAGATACTGGATGCGTCAAGATAGGAAGACAGGGCGCTATGGCGCTCATTGGGGAAGCCTATGTCCAGCAGTGGACTTCTATAGGCTGATGATGAACATAAAAATTAATGCAGTGTTATTAATTTTATAATTTTGTTGTTGTTTAGATCGTAATATTTGTACCCGAGTTAAATTGTTGTTTTAAAATCTAGTTTCAGTACGACAGGTTAAAATTAAAAGTACTACAGATAGTCAGATAGTCATGACAGCGTTACCGGACTTTATACAGCGTTACTGAATTTTATACAGCGTTACTGGATTTATACATTTATTACAAATACTATACAAAATCAAAGCTAAAATCCGTCTCCGTAAATAAGAGCGCACTTGTAATGTGAGCTCTTATTGTGTTTAGTTCGATTGAAGCACAGCCGACGTAAACACGTGGCACAATGCCGCAATGTACGCACAAAGGACCAATCGGAGTCTATAAGAGTAAGAGGTCTCCAACAAACAAAAAATTAGTGATGATCTACGAATCAAGACATAAATCATTTCAATAGACCGCAGGGTTCCTGAGATCTAGACCAAATTATGGGCGAAACAGTGCATTTTCATGATTTTTTTTTATCGTAATTTTTTTATCAATCGTTATTTCACTATTTATAAAACAAAGAAAAAATGTTGAATTTTATGAAATTCGAGTTTTTTTACCACGGGGACCCCGTGTTTGTGAGATCTAGGCCTAGTTTGAGAGGCCAAACTCGTTAGGTTCGTCCAAGAGAAACAAGAGTACAACTACCATAATTCCGCAATGTGTATTCACAAGTTAAAAAATAAAAATAAAATATTAGTTTAATAATAATAAAAAGTTAGTTTAAAGCTAAAAATATAAATTATTCTACATTTACTTACCTCAAGTGCGCTCTTATTTACGGAGACAAATTTTTAACTTTTTTTTTTTTTTTTTTCTGGCGACCGATGTGGCGCGGTGGGCGAAGGTCTGCCTGCGACGCAGGAGGTTGCGGGTTCGATTCCCGCCTCGGAACAAATGTGTGTACGATCTGCAGATATTTGTTTCGGGTGTTCTGGTCGTTTTCTATGTATAATAAAAAAATATCTATCTATGTAATGTATCAGGGCACGCGGCAGCGTGACCAAGCCAAGTTCAAGCAAAGGAACGCGCCGAGTGTATCATTACACGAACCACTTGGTGCCACTTTTGACCCTTCTATAACTCAAAACCTCTTTAACGTAAAAACATAAAACTACGTGTGTTGAATTATATCCATAAGGACATGTAGAAGCCCAAATTTCATGAAGCTAGCTCAAACGGTTACAAAGATATGAAGGTCGAAAAGTCGTAAAAATTCACATTGACTGACTGACATACATATAGTACCTAATTCTAACCTACTTCCAGATGACCTAGAAGGATGAAATTTGGAATCCAGCTCGGTAATTGTGTGTAAGCGTAGGAAAAAATCAAAAAATAAAAAAATGTCAAAAAATAAGTGATGTTAGCAACGACGACCTTATGTCAATGAAATAAGGTTTAAATTCGAATAGAATCCGCATTGCATAGAATAAGCAATAGTACTAACGTCTCCGATTGCGCAATAGAATACAGTGTAGTTGTTAGGGACCGGCAAATAATAGATTCTGTTTTCGAAGTAACTACATATTTTTACTACCTCACACTAGATGTCACTAGTGTAGGGGACGTACTAAGACTTATTTTATTCACAAAATTAATTTTCCAGCAAAAATAACTGTTTTGGTTAATTGTTGTCGGTTGGTTGCCCTATCATTTTCTATGGTTGCAAAATGCTTAAAACGAATACCTATATATTTTTCAGCTATTAATTTAATCAGAAGAATAATATGATTATCAGTATTATCAGCAAGAACAAATATTCGTATATTTTGTCGGAGTCCAGTCTTGTCTATTAATTTTTGTGATCCATTGCTGTCTTACATTATCTTGAGATGGAAATCTAGAACATACACAATTTAAAATTGCAATAATAGGTGGGCTTCAATTTCATTAAATTTACTAAACAACTACTATTATAGTAGTTGTCTCACGGAGGGAAAGTACTTTCAATATAGAATATTTATTATAAAACATTCCATAGGTGCATTCCAGACATGCTATGTTTCAACATAGCCGTGGGACATTCAGTAAAATAATTGGATTCTAAATACGGCCCTGGCCCTGTTTTTCTTTGTAAGTTAATGGTTGACGATAGATGGCGGCTTGTTTAAAAATGACTATAAAACTAAAAAATTAAAATTTTGGCGACTAAAAAGTCTTTAGGAACTTAAGTTGAAGTAATTTCAGTACATATGATTATTAAAATATATTAACACTGAGTCCTACGTACCTATAAATGTTTATTTCCCATGATACAAAGTATCGCCATCTATTGTCAAGTAGAATTATATTTGGAAACGCCGAGTCGCAATGGAAATGTTCGAGAACTTTTAAAATATGATGCGGTATTCAGAAAAATCCAAAAAGAATTATATTGGTCAGTTGTGTAGTTGAACAAATTTCAGTACATTTGATTATTAAAATATATTATTACTGAGCCCTACGTAGGTTTATTTCCCATGATACAAAGTGTCGCCATCTATTGTCAAGTAGAATTATATTTGGAAACGCCGAGTCAATACCTGCCTAGTTTTCTTTACAAAAAGTAATGATATCCCACCAAAAACATAAATGTAAAATAGGAGAGCCAAGTTCAATGCAAAAATTATGATTGGCTGTGGGCTTCGCGGCAAAAAGAATTGATATCTGAATGAGTGCCAAGTCAAATCTATGTAGGTTAGATTTGACTTGGCCAGTTTTTATCAGAATTAAAACGTTGAATAACTTTATAAAATGACTGATGTAATGAAAACTGGCCAAGTCAAATCTAACCTACATAGATTTGACTTGGCACTCATTGACGACCGATGTGGCGCGGTGGGCGAAGGTCCGCCTGCGACGCAGGAGGTTGCGGGTTCGATTCCCGCCTCGGAACAATTGTGTGTACGATCTGCAGATATTTGTTCCGGGTGTTCTGGTTGTTTTCTATGTATAATAATAAATATCTATCTATGTAATGTATTGTATTATGTATATCAGTTATCTAGTACCCATAACACAAGCTCTGCTTACCATGGGGCTAGATAATGCTGTGTGAATTGTTCAGCATTATTTATTATTTATTTATTTATTCAGATATCAATTCTTTTTGCCGCGAAGCCCACAGCCAATCATAATTTTTGCATTGAACTTGGCTCTCCTATTTTACATTTATGTTTTTGGTGGGATTGTATTATGTATATCAGTTATCTAGTACCCATAACACAAGCTCTGCTTTCCATGGGGCTAGATAATGCTGTGTGAATTGTCCAGCATTATTTATTTATTTTTTGCGCCGACCCTAAGACATCTAGACAGTATATGAAATAGAAATAGAAAATGTTTATTTGTGTTTCATATAAGAATAAGAATTGTTTTATTTGGCCATATAAAATAATAAAACTTAAGAACTAATAATAATATATATGCAGGAGGAAAAGTAAAGTGAATTTGTATTTATTTGCTTCAGCGGCCTTATCCCCGGAAGTGGTGACCGTGCCCCGCCCCGCGCCCTCTGTAGATGGTTCCGAGGCCGGGGACGACGCGCCACTACAGTGCATCAGGTAAGGATACTTGGTCCTTCAAGCTGGGATGTGAAGCTGGATATCAAAATTGGTTTTTGAGTTAAATAATTTGAAACTCTTATGGTAAAAAAAGCGTGCCCGCCCCGCGCCCTCCGTAGATGGTTCCGAGGCCGGGGACGACGCGCCTCTACAGTGCATCAGGTAAGGATACTTGGTCCTTCAAACTGGGTGCATGAGATCCTGGATAGCATTATTTGATTTTGAGTTTCCCAATCTTATGGTGTTTATTTTATTTATTTGAAAATGAAATGAAAAACAAATACAGCACACGACTTAAAAATACTTAAAAGTAAATAATTAATTATAAACATTGATTTAAACAAAACAGACATTTCTAAACTGATTTAGTGTAGATATAGCCGTTTATTTATACTTCTTGCACGATATACAAAACTTATTCTAGAAAATTAATACAAAGGCGAACTTAACCCTAAAAAGAGTTCTCTTCCAGCAAACCTTATTGGGTTTGTAAGTATGGATGGATGTTAGTTACTCTTTCACGTAAAAACTACTGAAAGGATTTTTATGAAACTTTACAATAATATACCTTTAAACATCAGAATAAAACATAGGCTACAATTTATAAAAATATATTGTATATTATCCAAAATATCTATCACCATGCGGGTAAAACCGCGGGGCGCAGCTAGTAGTTCATTATGTATTCAAATGAAACGTGTTGTCAAATAATTGTTTTTTTTTTCAGGTTTGCGACGTTTCAGCAACCAGTGTGGCACGCTCTATATGACTGCAACTTGAAACCACTGTGAGTCAATTTATTACTAGGATGTTTATCCCTTTACCCTTGTATTTAAGAGGCCTCCGGAGCGACGAATTCTTCATACAAACTTAATACCAAAATGATTTCCAATTCAAGCATATTTCCAGTATAATATTGCATTATTTGTATTTAAATAGTAATTATCTAGGTTCCTAAATAGTTTTTTTTTTCAAAATACTTGCCTAAATTAAATGTCAATCGCATTTTGCACATTTGTTTCGTATTAAAAACATCAATATCTTACGTGTTATTTATTAAGGAACATAGCTTATATTGTCTCGTTACAGAATAACAATACTTTGTGAAGAATACAAAAAGTTTTCAGTCATAATTTTTGGTATTACGGAACAAACCAAATTTTGAACGGCTAATATTGCTATCGCGCACGCATGGGGCGCGACGCAAGGGTTAAACAGGGACAGCGATATTCGGAGCGATTTTTGCAAGCGAGGGTCGTCGGGCCCTTAATGATTTGATTGACGAATGTTTGGTTGAATGACCTGAAAAATACCTACTTTTTCAGGTCAAAGCTAATGGATAGGATAGGGCTGAAATTTTGCATCGATTTCTATTCGATCTACCCAATTGATTTTTGTCATGACACTGCCAATAATTAGCTTCTACATATTTAATAAGTACTATATAATAACTTCTAATTTAAACTAACTCATACTAACTTCTAATATAATAAATACTATAGAAATTATTAATTGACAAATGCCATTATGATATAAATGAATTTTTAAATGACAAATTGACATAAGGATAAGAATAAATAAATAAAACTGACATTATGATAGGGCAAATAAAATATAATCATTACTAAAATTGCTAGACAAGTAGGTACTACTTACCTTAGTACCTACATATTTATATTTTACTAAAAACAACCACGGTCTGCCTTCCACTTTTTTTTTTTTTTTAATCATATTTATTTTTAAGGACTTTTACTTCGTAAAGTATGCCCGTCCTATCATAACCTAAACTTATAACTAACAAACAAAACAAAAGATACAGCAAAATAAAAACATATAAATTGTGGCTGTTTTTAAAGGGAGTCACTGATGCATAAAAATTTTAAATAATGAGACAGCCGCTGCTGAATCTGGTTCCGCTAAAATGTTAATAAATGTACCTAAATCAAATCTATTTAAATTACGTTCAATCATCAGTGCCTCCCAATCAATCAATAAATTTCTTTCCGGCCCTGGTGGGGGCACAGAGAGGAGCCTCGAGGCTTGTGACGACCCCTCGGTCCTTGGGTTGTGTGGGAAAATCTTTTTTTTCCCCTTTCTCAATGTTTTTTTTTAGCTGCTATTGTTTTGTTTAATTTTTTTTTTGATTTTTTTTGTCAGTGCCTCCCTTCGATCTTTGAATTTAACGCACTTAACAAAATATATCTGCAGATCGTAGACACAATTGTTCCGAGGCGGGAATCGAACCCGCAACCTCCTGCGTCACACGCGGACTTTAGTGTTAATAACCATGATAGTTAACACCACTATAATTTCTTCCAGACAACCCGTGTCCTACGTGGTGGGCGCCGACAAAGGGTTTAACTTCTCGCAAATAGACGAGGCTTTCGTCTGTCAGAAGAAAAACCACTTCCAAGTCACGTGTCAAATACAGGTAACATTATTATAAACTAGCTGTGCCCCGCGGCTTCGCCCCCGTGGAAATCTATATGTCAAATGGTTGTCAAATGGATAAAAAGCATCATATGTCCGTCTCCTGGTTCTAAGCTACCTCTCCACCAATTTTCAGCAAAATCGGTTCAGCCGTTCTTGAGTTATAAATAGTGTAACTAACACGACTTTTTTTTATATATATACTAGCTGCTCTCCGCTGCTTCGCCCCCGTGGAAATCTATGTGTCAAATTGTTTAAATGATAAAAAGTATGTTAGACTCCTGGTTCTAAGCTACCTCTCCACCAATTTTCAGCTAAATCGGTCCAGCCGTTCTCGAGTTATAAGTGTTGTAACAAACACGACTTTCTTTTATATATATAGATGTATATATATATTATAATTAACTATTATAAATAACACCGCACGAGTTCTAGTTCGGGACGGTCCGCTAGTATAATTATAAAAATAAATACATAATGCCGGACAATCCACACAGCATCATCTAGCCCCAAGCTAAGCTGAGTTTCTGCTATGGGTACTAGATGACTCATTATACTTAATATGTAATGCATTACATAGATAGATATTTTCTATTAACCAGAACACCCGGAACAAATATCTGCAGATCGAACACACAATTGTCCCCAGGCGCAAATCGAACCCGCAACCTCCTGCAATGCAGGCGGACCTTCGCCCACCGCGCCACAGACGTCGTCACCTATGTCTTGTCTTCGTTAAATCTATTTTCTTTGACAGGTGCAAGGTGATCCGCACTATGTCAAGTGTAGTGAGGGCTTCAAGAAAGTCAATAACTTCTGCTTGCATTTCTACGGAGTCAAAGTAAGTGGCGAAAACTTCGGTTATATATAACTTAAACATAATAGAACAATAGAATAGACGGGGTGTAAGGGGGACTCCAACATCTCGTCTCCAAAGCCAACCTAACCTGCACGTGGTACACCCTGCTAGATAACGAACTAGGTTCTGATGAAAATATCAAACAATCTTCATAATTGATAATGATAACTCATCGATTTTACAATATTTTCCATTACTTGACACTGGGAGAGAAGTGTCCAACCAGACATGGTTGCCGTACGTATTCAATATAATAACATTTTCAGGATGTTGTTCGGCCTGCCTCGTTACTGCAGTGCATCTGATATGTTCACTAATACATTCACAGATGGCTTCGCGGCAATTATGCGAAAGCGAGTGGCATCTCTGATGAGTAGAGTGACAGGTAGTAACAACAGCATCCTCAAAGTAATATCTAGTAAATATGACTGTCCAATACGACACCACTGGGTGAAATTACTTATACTCTAGATTTAGATATTTTGGTTATATTTTCTTCGTTGTAATTGTATTTTCCTTTTTGTAATTTTGTGTATGTGTTTTTTATGGACATATGTTGTCTGATAATAAAGAATTTGATTGATTGATTGATTTAAATAAGACACAGACATAGTTTCTGTTGAATAATTAATATTTTTGTTTGGTTCCTCACTATATTAGGCCACCTTGCGCACCACGGTCTCCACGGAAGACCAGCGCTATGGTACGATCTGCTCTATCATAGCACATGCTGAGTGGAGACCGAGTTTTGTCAGTCTCTGTCGTCTGTTAATCTAAGTTTAGTTTATAAGAGTCTCTGTTCTGTTCTGACAAAATAAAAATATATTTACTTTTTTTTACTTTTACTTTTATAGAATAGGTAGATGTATATAATTGCTATAATTAAGAATGACAATTTATTTATTAATTTATTTAGATTTTGACTGACAGTTATTTAAATACCAAAACGTCAAACATTATATTTTACATTATATTTTATACTAACTCAGCATATAAAAGAAAGAAAGAAAGAAAATATATTTATTGATTCACGAAAGTAGGTACAACTTGTTACTACATATTATAAAATAAATAAGAACATAAAACTATAAAAATAAACAACGTGTCTATCATAATAATGCATAATGCTGGCTAAGAAAGTAAAAAACGACAAAGTATCAGAATAACTTGTATTTTCCTTGATTTATATATACATACCTTGTAATTAATGTTTATAATTCATTCAAAAAATCACAGTTAACACTTAAATTGCTGTATTAAATGCATTATGGAATAAGAAATGCTTTCTATTAACACGTTAGCTGCCAGAACAAATTCGCGATTTCGATCAATTTCAAAATTTTGTATATCCAATCAAAATGTCTTCAAATGCAAAAAAATATCAATTTAGAGTAAGAGTATATAACACGTTTTGCTGGATTTCTTGTAATAAACAAATTTCATTTAATTAATTTAATATTTTCCCCATAAAATGTTGATTAACTTCAGTTCTAACAAGAAAAGTAACAGGCCACGTTGCATATAGTTAGCCCGGGGCCATGTCAGTCAATTCTAATAGAAACAAGCAGGTTAAACGTGCTGGACAGCTCACTACATGCATTTCAATCCAATTTCTCGATTCAATCGTCAGTCACTGGTGACTGACACGGCCTGATCAAGTACCATAGCTGTCAGGCACCGGTGACTGACATGGCAGCTAACGTGTTAAGGAGGTTGATAAATTCAAATCATCAAACAACAACAACAACAGTCAAAACTTTTGAAACTATCATGGTTATTAACGAACGTTAGTTGAACGTGTTCTCGAGTGGAGACCACGACTCGGTAAACGTAGTGTAGGACGCCCTCCGACCAGGTGGGATGACGACCTGCGAAAGACTGCAGGTAGATGCTGAATGCGGCAAGCTGAAGACAGGGGCTATGGCGCTCATTGGGAGAGGCCAATGTCCAGCAGTGGACTGCTATGGGCTGATGATGATGGTTATTTACACTGAAGTCATTTAAAAAGGGATATTTACCATGATTTGATTTTTGAGTTTTGTCTGCCCATAAAAACTTACTCGCAGTGCCTTCAGTTACACCAAAAGTTGTAGAATTTTGTCGAAAAGATCTTAGTAACTATTTTCAGACCATACAAATTATATTTTGACTTGTTTGAAATGAAATGAAATAGTATTTATTTGCTTAAATATAGGTTAGTAAAGGTATTAAAATAGAGTAGGTATCACTATATTTGACTTGGTAGTCGTGCAAATATTTTTAGTGTTAATTTAGACAGTTATACACCATAGTACCTACGTTTTTATGTTTATGTTCCAGGCTGAAGATCCCAGTCAAGAAGTAAGAGTAGAACAAAGCCAGTCGGATAGAACAAAGAAACCTTTTCATCCTGTGCCGTGAGTACATTTATCTTAAGACGACCGGTGTGGTGCGGTGGGCGAAGATGGTTGCGGGTTCGATTCCCGCCTCGGAACAATTGTGTGTACGATCTGCAGATATTTGTTCCGGGTGTTCTGGTTGTTTTCTATGTATAATAAAAAATATCTATCTATTTAATGTATTGTATTATGTACCTATATCAGTTATCTTGTACCCATAACACAAACCCTGCTTACCATGGGGCTAGATAATGCTGTAGGTATGCATTGTCCAGCATTATTTTTATTTTTATCTTTGCTTATGGGTCAGCTAAAAAAGTGGCAATCAAGTCTCTTATTGATTTATATCTCTGTATATTTTACGAACGATTGCTACTGATTTTTATGTATGTGTGTGCAGAGTTTGGGCTCGATCGTTTCGGTTTGTCATAAACAAACATCACAATACAACACACATAACAAATATCACAATTATCTATCCTAACAAAATATAAGAGTAATTGTATTTAAAAACTACGATTTCTTTCCTGCCTTCATCATTGTGTGTATTAGTGTTACCATTAACCTAGCTTCTACCAATCTACCATTAACTTCCTAATTCTGCCACAGAGTTGAAATCCGCCGCGAAGGAGCAAAAGTAACCGTCGGTCGCCTCCACTTCGCGGAAACTACAAACAACAACATGCGGAAGAAGGGACGACCCAATCCTGACCAGAGGCATTTCCAACTCGTCGTAGCGTTACGGGCGCACACTGCGCATTCAGACTTCATGATAGCAGCGCATGCTAGCGATAGGATCATAGTTAGGGTAAGTTCTTGGATTTAGCAAAGGCATTTGATACGGTCCATTATTATTTATTTACACAAACTACAAACAACAACATTAGGAAGAGAGGACGACCCAATCCTGACCAGAGGCATTTCCAACTCGTAGTAGCGTTACGGACGCACACTGCGCATTCAGACTTCATGATAGCAGCGCATGCTAGCGATAGGATCATAGTTAGGGTAAGTTCTTGGATTTAGCAAAGGCTTTTGATACGGTCGATTATTATTTACACAAACTACAAACAACAACATGAGGAAGAAAGGACGACCCAATCCTGACCAGAGGCATTTCCAACTCGTCGTAGCGTTACGGGCACACACTGCGCATTCAGACTTCATGATAGCAGCGCATGCTAGCGATAGGATCATAGTTAGGGTAAGTTGGATTTAGCAAAGGGTTTTGATACGGTCGATTATTATTTACACAAACTACAAACAACAACATGCAGAAGAAGGGACGACCCAATCCTGACCAGAGACATTTCCAACTCGTCGTAGCGTTACGGACGCACACTGCGCATTCATACTTCATGATAGCAGCGCATGCTAGCGATAGGATCATAGTTAGGGTAAGTTGGATTTAGCAAAGGTTTTTGATACGGTCGATTAATATTTATTTACACAAACTACAAACAACAACATGCAGAAGAAGGGACGACCCAATCCTGACCAGAGGCATTTCCAACTCGTCGTAGCGTTACGGGCACACACTGCGCATTTAGACTTCATGATAGCAGCGCATGCTAGCGATAAGATCATAGTTAGGGTAAGTTGGATTTAGCAAAGGTTTTTGATACGGTCGATTAATATTTATTTACACAAACTACAAACAACAACACGAGGAAGAAAGGACGACCCAATCCTGACCAGAGGCATTTCCAACTCGTCGTAGCGTTACGGACGCACACTGCGCATTCAGACTTCATGATAGCAGCGCATGCTAGCGATAGGATCATAGTTAGGGTAAGTTGGATTTAGCAAAGGTTTTTGATACGGTCGATTAATATTTATTTACACAAACTACAAACAACAACACGAGGAAGAAAGGACGACCCAATCCTGACCAGAGGCATTTCCAACTCGTCGTAGCGTTACGGACGCACACTGCGCATTCAGACTTCATGATAGCAGCGCATGCTAGCGATAGGATCATAGTTAGGGTAAGTTGGATTTAGCAAAGGGTTTTGATACGGTCGATTTTTATTTATTCCGACTTGACATAATAATATAGATTCCAAAACGTCAAACATTATTGATAACCTTAAGTTGGATTGGATACACGCCGATGACCTTGCTCGAGTTGGTCGCTGAAAATGCCCCGCGCAGTTCCACACCTCCCCTGACAATACAGGGAATGCATACCAACTAGGGATTGCAATATCACAAATCCGGATAATTCGAATAATGTTTATTGTAACAAAGACACAAAAACAACAAAATTACAAATTGTATTCACTAAACGAACGGTAGTTCGTGTAGTATCATGGTTGTTAACACTAAAGTCATTTAAAACGGGGTATTTACCATGATTTGATTTCAAATCATCATCATCAGCCTATATTAGTCCACTGGCATGACATAGGCCTCCCCCAATGAGCGCCATAGCGCCCTGTCTTCAGCTTGCCGCATCCAGCATCTACCTGCAGTCTTTCGCAGGTCGTCATCCCACCTGGCCGGAGGGCGTCCTACACTCAAGAATAATAGATTTCAAATAATTGTAAAAAAAAATAGAAAATCAAATCATGGTAAATATCTCGTTCTATTATATATATATATTATATTATATATATATTGTAAAATTAAAGAAAATCAAATGTTTTTATAACTGATTTATAAATTCGCCCCCGTGGAAATCTATGTGTCAAATTGTTTAAATGATAAAAAGTATCATAAGTAGTTAGACTCCTGGTTCTAAGCTACCTCTCCACCAATTTTTAGCTAAATCGGTCCAGCCGTTCTCGAGTTATAAGTGTTGTTACAAACACGACTTTCTTTTATATATATAAGAAGATTTATAAAGCTTTATAATCTCTCTTTAATCAGATTTTAGAACCACTAACTAATACATAGAAATGAAATGAAATAAATTTATTGTAGAAACTGTGTACAAAAAGATTTTAAAAGCTAGGTGAATCAACAGTTTATCCATTAATTATGGATATACAATATTAAACTTATATAACTAGGTAATTTAATGATTATAATATTTAATGTCATAGTTCTTGGATGTCATAAAAACATTTCTCTATGAGCCACGTACGGAGTTTTGTCTTAAATTTACAATAGGTATAGTAAGAGTGAATGCACCTAGAGAATAATTACTTTACAATCTCGACCATCGAACCGAATACACATGCGTTGATTAATGGTATGAAGATTGATACACTTTTTGCCTGATGAAAAAATGCGATGCCAACCATGACGGAATAATTACAAGTACAGTGGTAATAAGTGGCATTCTGGTGTGCTATTATAGTACTTACTGAGTTCATGGATCGTTGGGCACCAACTCATTGTTTATATTGAGTTTTTGTGAAGTTGAACTAATCTTTGGTACTGTTACTTACTTGAAAATAAACTTTTGATTTATAAGATTACTAGCTGCGCTCCGCGGTTTCACCCGCGTGGTGATAGATATTTTGGATAATATACAATATATCTTTATAAATTGTAGCCTATGTGTTATTCTGATGTATAAGCTATATTATTGTAAAGTTTTATTTTAATCCATTCAGTAGTTTTTACGTGAAAGAGTAACAAACATCCATCCATCCATCCATACTTACAAACTTTCGCGTTTATAATATTAATTAAGTAGGATGTATATTTTAGGTAGATTTCAGAAGGTTATTCGTACTTAGGAAATCAGCCTTTTGACAACTGTTTTGACATCGCCATTCGCCAAGCAACAATACAATACAATACAAAAATTCTTTATTGTACACCATAATCAAATTAATCATTACAAAAATACATTATATGCGACAGGTACAATGGGCGGCCTTATCGCTTAAAGCGATCTCTTCCAGGCAACCTTTGGATGGAAAGAATTAAATGAATTTAAGAAAAGGCAGGGGGTGTACCACCACAGGTTATCTAAATAAGAATACTAAAAAAAAAAAAAAAAACAACATTGTTGTTTGTTTTGTTTGTCAAATCAATAATGACATGTATAAGGTGAAATTTTTTGTTAGCCTCGTCTAACTAAACTACTTTCCCTTTGCAGGGAAAAGGTTTTTCTCTTTATTGATTCCATTTAAATATAAATAAAATATAAATAATGCTGGACAATTCACACAGCATTATCTAGCCCCATGGTAAGCAGAGCTTGTGTTATGGGTACTAGATAACTGATATACATAATACAATACATTACAGAGATAGATTTTTTTTATTATAGGTACATAGAAAACAATTAGAACACCCGGAACAAATATCTGCAGATCGTACACACAATTGTTCCGAGGCGGGAATCGAACCCGCAACCTCTTGCGTCGCAGGCGGACCTTCGCCCACCGCGCCATATCAGTCGTCATTGATCTGCTTTTGTCTGCCTGAGTTCATTTTTTCGGATCCATCCAGAATTAAGACCAAGATTTGTCCCGAGGCGGGAACCAAACACGCAACCTCCTTCGCACGCGGACCTTCAGCTACGTAACGAACCTAAGTAAATTGTTAATAACAAAGCGAAAATTAATTATTATAAAAAAATTCCAACGGGAATCTATTCTTAAAACTTTTGAAACGATCATGGTTATCAACACTAAAGTCATTTGAAACGGGATATTTACCATGATTTGATTTTTGAGTTATCCAATCTTTCGGCACAGTTGCATGCGCCATGATCACGGAAAAACGTTATTCCGTGATCATGGCGCATGGAACTGTGCAAGAATCAAATCATGGTAAATATCCCGTTTTAAATTACTTTAGTATTCCTCAACCTTTGAGAAATAGCTCCACGAAAGGATAAAATTCACTCCAATTCTATTTTTTAAGATAAACATGGACTTTTTGAACGGAATAGAAACATTTGTGTTTGTATCTTCCAGGCATCGAACCCAGGACAGTTCGAGTCGGACTGCCCCGAGGGGTGGTGGCAGCGAGGCGTGTCCGAGAACAGTGTCCACTTCAGCGGACGAGTGGGCATCAACACCGATAGACCGGACGAGTCCTGTGTTGTTAATGGTAAGGACTTTCAAATTCTTCTTAGTTACCGTTAAATCTAACTCCCCTGATGCCAGGGGGATTCGCCATTTCGATATATAGGCCTCCTCATCGATTTCGATGACGGCGACCCAAGACATCACGGATTTTTTCTATCATGAGCTCTAATATGGCTCGCTAGACCGAACTTGGTCTTGAATATCCTACGTTACGCATGGTAGTAGAGTTGGCTCGATGAGTTATATGTGTAGGAGGGCTTAGGTCTCTGAAAATGAAAAGTTTTTATTTCTTTAAGCTTACAAATAAGCACTTAGACAGGTCATATTTTATAGTTCACTTCAATTTTTTGTCCACCAGTGGAAGAAGTGAGAAGAAACCACTAGTATATTCATAACTTATGTGTCTAGTACATTTGATTTGCTTATCTGTAAGTTGGTAGATTTTGAGTTAGAGCAAAACTCGTTCCAAGCTTTTTTATCTTCTAAGTAATCTGATATTTTGTAATAAGCTTTTTTACAAAGAATATGTTTAACAATTTTTTTAAATTTATTTATTGATAATTTTTGCAACTCACTTAGAGTTTTGTTGTAGAAGCGTATACATTGCCCTTTAAAAGATACATTTATCTCGTGTAGCCTAGTTGTGGGCACAGCGAGTTTATTCTTATTTCTAGTGTATTCTTATTTCTGTTGTAACTACACCGTTCGAAATGGCCCCCAATATCTGCGATCACATACTACCTAGATGTCGGGTCGACGCGAAAAATCCGTCTCCGTAAATAAGAGCGCACTTGTAATGTGAGCTCTTATTGTGTTTAGTTCGATTGAAGCACAGCCGACGTAAGCACGTGGCACAATGCCGCAATGTTTATATTCAAAAGTTGCAGTGATTTGGTAATATACGACGACCGATGTGGCGCGGTGGGCGAAGGTCCGCCTGCGACGCAGTAGGTTGCGGGTTCGATTCCCGCCTCGGAACAATTGTGTGTACGATCTGCAGATATTTGTTCCGGGTGTTCTGATCGTTTTTCTATGTATAATAAAAAATATCTATCAATGTAATGTATTGTATTATGTATATCAGTTATCTAGTACCCATAACAGAAGCTCTGCTTACCATAGGGCTAGATAATGCTGTGTGAATTGTCCAGCATTATTTATTATTATTATTGTACGAGTAAGTTTTACTACTGGCCGAAAAATGTGCTGATCCGGCATTTTCGCGGACGATTACCGGTCGCAGCACATTGCGTCACACAAGTCGCCGACATTACGTTTTAGTAAATAGGTTTATTTAATGTATGTTGGATTTTATATGGGCCGCAGTTTTTACGTATTTTCCACCCTGTACTTAGACTAATGTTGCCTGAAATTAATTGATTATTAATATTTATGAATACACAGGTAATTATAACCTGTATGCATAAAATCACAGTAATGATTATTTTTGTTTCTATGCAGGAAACCTAAAGGTGATGGGACATATCCTCCACCCGTCCGATGCGAGAGCGAAGCACAATATTGAGGAGCTCGATACAGCTCAGCAGCTGAAGAATGTACAAAGCATCAGGGTTGTCAAGTAAGATTAAACTCATCATCATCATCAGCCTATCTCAGTCTACTGCTGGACATAGGCCTCCCTCAATTAACGCCACAGTGCCCTGTCTTCAGCTTGACGCATCCAGCATCTACCTGCAGTCTATCGCAGGTCGTCATCCCACCTGGTCGGAGGGCGTCCTACACTACGTTTACAGAGTCGTGGTCTCCACTCAAGAACACGTTTGCCCCAGCGGTTGTCGGTTCTGGCGAGATATGGCCGGCCCACTGCCACTTTAGCTTGTTAATTCGTAGAGGTAGAGCTTTGTCGATAATAACGATATTAATGATTTTCTAAGACATCTGTTTGTTATTTTCTAAGGTAATTGTTGTGCCCTAACAGGGTTTTTAACCATTGTTTATTTTTGTGTTTCAAAGTTCTTTATATTTTAACACAATTTTTTTACAATCGTAGATTAACTAAACACTGTTTTAGAACCTAACTAGATACAAAACCAATATATTTATAACTCGACAGGCTGAACGCCTTTAAAAGTTTTTTGATAAAATACTATTTATAATAACTAACACTTATAACGTTTAATATTCATTTATTCTCAAAAAGACAGTTTAAAGTCACTTACATGAGAACAGGGTTCTTAGGTTAAGGTTATACATAGGTTGTGGTCATTCGATAGCTGGCTCATTTAATGTGTTCACTTAAGCCGACGACCCTCACTTGCAAAAATCGCTCCGAATATCGCTGTCCCTGTTTAACCCTTGCGCCGCGCCCCATGCGTGCGCGATAGCAATATTAGCCGTTCAAAATCTGGTTTGTTCCGTAATACCAAAAATTATGACTGAAAACTTTTGTATTCTTCACAAAGTATTATTATTCTGTAACTAGACAATATAAGCTACGTTCCTTAATAAATAACACGTAAGATATTGTTGTTTTTAATACGAAACAAATAGGAAGAAAACTTGACCATTTTCGCATAAACATGTGCAAAATGCGATTGGCTTTCATTTAATTTTAGGTAAGTATTTTGAAAACAAAACTATTTACGATAAATACTATTCAAATACAAATAATACAATATTATAGTGGAAATATGCTTGAATTGGAAATCATTTTGGTATTACGTTTGTACGAAGAATTCGTCCCTCCGGAGGCCTCTTAATAAGAAGTGACTTATCATTTATGATATGTTGAGCTAATTTGAGTTTGAACACATAAAATGAGCTTAAACTTTTAATTTGGGAGGGTAAAGTATTGTAAAGCTGTGCGCCTTCTCATAGTATCGTTTTCTTACCATAGTTAGTCCGAGTTTTCGGAAGAACGATAAAGCTGGCACGACGTGAACTACGTTTGCTTATTTCTCTTAATTTAGTGTATGTTAAATTTGTGTGAATTTTATTATTTAGTATTTTACGGACTAGGATGCATGTTGTATATTTTTATAACTGTTTAATGTTCATTATTTTTATTTCTTTATAAACTGTTTCTGTGGAAGTTAAATAAGCAATATTGAAAAGAAGTTTGATAAGTTTATCATTACTAATAAATAGTAAATCATTTACTAATAAAATCATACAAATTTTAAACAAAAGTTACATAAAATAATTAAGCACTTTGTAAAGCGCGCATTTTTATAGTAAATTTTAACCATTGTGTACCCACAAAGTTACTACACCTAAGAAACTACCTGTATGCTTGAAATCACAATAAATTATATGAATATAAATAATCGTTCGTGTTTTTGCATTAAAAAAACTAGATTATTCATTATTGAAGATGATTATGGCACGGACAGACTGCCCAATTCAAAACAGGTGTGTACTGATGGGCTCCATCTGATCCAAATTTTAAATGTTAATTTGAATTTCTTATAATTTCATTTTTATTATATAATTCTGGTACAATTTTAAATTTAATATGACATTTTGTTTAATTCCTTTTATTATGTAACTTATAATCTATGAATGTTTAATTTTTTAAGTTGTGTTTGTTTTGATTTTGAATGGATTTTATGATGATCTGAAATAAACGAATAATAATTATTATTAAGACCGCCTCTAAATCATTACTGAGTACTTAAAAATATTTTCCATGACCCAGGTTCAACTACGACCCGTCATTTGCGGAGCACTCCGGGCTAGTCGGCTACGACCCCCAGAGCCCGACCCCCGCGCTGGACACGGGGGTCATCGCGCAGGAGGTCCGCAGGGTGCTCCCGGAGGCCGTGAGGGAGGCCGGCGACGTGGCCTTGCCTAATGGGGCCACTATACACAAGTTCCTGGTTGTCAATAAGGTGAATGTTTACGATGATTCATAAGTTATGAATCAATTTTGGTAATTATGGTCATCCCACCTGGCCGGAGGGATACATCCTAAACGACGTTTGCCGAGTCGCGGTCTCCACTCAAAAACACGTTTACCCCAGCGGCCGTCGGTTCTTCGCGAGATATGGCCGGCCTACTGCCACTTCAGCTTGCTAATTCTTAGAGCTATGTCGATAACTTTGGTTCTCTGTTGGTATTCATTACGAATCCTATCCGCTCGCCGAGCGACTTTGAACTGGTGGACCAGCCCTATCGTGAGTGTCCACGTCTCAGCTCCGTAGGTCATGGCAGGTAGAGCGCACTGGTTAAAAACTTTCGTTTTCGAGCATTGCGATATGGATGTGTATATAATAGTGGCAAATAAATGATATTTCTATGTCTAAATTCGACTCTACTCTTCAGGACCGCATCTTCATGGAGAACCTGGGGGCTGTCAAAGAACTCGTGAAAGTAACCGGCCATCTTGAATCCCGGATCGATCAGCTAGAGAGGATCAATAAGAAGCTGTGCGGAGTTGGACTGCAGAGGCGGGATAGCTCGAGATCTAGTGGCAGTAATGGTACGTAGCCATCTTGAATTTAGGTTTGTAGCCATCTTGAATTTAGGTTTGTAGTCATCTTGAATTTAGGATAGCGGCCATCTTGAATTTAGGATAGCAGCCATCTTGAATTTAGGATAGCAGCCATCTTGAATTTAGGATAGTAGCCATCTTGAATTTACTCGGATAACTAGGTTGGATCTACAACGAGTTTTGAATGCTCACAATACGTAAATGTTTCCACTTTATTTTACTGTATAGATGCGGAAGTTTCTTCCATTAGTTGTGGTGATATTAACCGATACATTTTTGATGAATTTTTATGCTGCTTGTTGACTTTAATGGCAGGGCGGCTGGGATTGTATTATAGCGACTATGTTAACTGCTGTACAGCGCTAGATATGGAGCTTTTGTTTTTTTTATTACTTGGCTATATTTGACGACCTCTGTGCGGTGGGCGAAGGTCCGCCTGCGACGCTGGAGGTTGCGGGTTCGATTCCCGCAACCACACACTACAATTGTGTGTACGATCTGTAGACATTTGTTGTGGTAGGTCTAGTAGTTATATTTGTATAATAAAAAATATCGTATTGTAATGTATTGTATTAAGTATCATTTCTCTAGTACCCATAACACAAGCTCTGCTTGCCTTGGGCTAGACGATGCTGTGTGGATTGTCCAGCATTATTTATTTATTTTAATGTATTTTTTTTCAGATTCCCGTTGTTCAGCAATCTCCTACACAGACATGTCCTACGACCAAACCTACCGGGACATCGCAAGGCATATAAAGAAGCACGAGTGTTGCCACAAACTCAGCCACAACTCGCCGAAATACACGCGCAAACAGTGCAAGAACTGCCACACTGGGACTAAACTCGGGAAATATTATAATTATAATAAGACTTGTGTGAGGTAAGTTTGATATTATTGTATTTTGTGGTTTTAATAAGGCGCCATCTAGTTTCAATAACGGCACTTTCAATCTAATTAAAAAAATTCGATGATTGCTATGGGCGAAATCACTCGAAAAACACAAGTCAAATTTCGTGGGCAAACTTCTAACTGTTTGGTTTATTTTTTATTGGTAAAATGTCTGAAAATGTTATTGAATGGAAAGAGGCCCCATTCCATAAAATTTATATCAAGGTGATTTAAAAAAAAAGACCTGGCTGGCGTCTACACGAACGTGTCCGCGATGATGGGCAGAAACTGCAGTTCACGCAATGTCAGTGATTTAGTAATTTAAAAAAAACCCAGTACTAAATTTTTTTTCTAGTAACAAAAAATAGGGCAGCCATCGATCGATAAAGCAGCTCCCATCTTCCCTTGTAACAAAAAATAACAAGTTTCTAAACAAAAACAAAATACATTTCAGCAGGTACCACTCAAACAAGGAAGAAGAGAAAAAACTTGACAACCCTACCTACATAGACACGGAGAGTCCATCGACAAGAGAGGAAACAAAAAAGAAAGACACTAGTCTATGGATGCGCGATGATTTCTCGTATGGCAACACCAAGTTAGGGTTCTGTTGTCGAAGGAAGGAATACTCGGATGCAAGCAGCGAGCTGATATCGAATAAGTTTCTGCAAATTGTTATAACTGTACTCATATTTATAATGGCTGTTTGGTAAGTGGATTTTATCATATATTTATTTTTATTGTGGAATAACTCTAGCATTTTAATCATGTGGGCTTGAACTGTATATATTAATAACAATTAAGTTCTTTTTGGAAAATAACAATGAGTAATGACTAAATAAATAAATAAATAATGCTGGACAATTCACACAGCATTATCTAGCTCCATGGTAAGCAGAGCTTGTGTTATGGGTACTAGATAACTGATATACATAATACAATACATTACATAGATAGATATTTTTTATTATACATAGAAAACGACCAGAACACCCGGAACAAATATCTGCAGATCGTACACACATTTGTTCCGAGGCGGGAATCGAACCCGCGACCTCCTGCGTCCCAGGCGGACCTTCGCCCACCGAGCCACAGAGGTCGTCACAAATAACTATTAATACATGAAAATAACTTAAATGCCAGTAACTTATATAATGAACTTTTTTAAATTTGTGTGTTAATTAAAAACATCTATATAATACTAGCTGCTCCCCGCGGCTTCGCCCCCGTGGAAATCTATGTGTCAAATTGTTTAAATGATAAAAAGTATCCTATGTTAGACTCCTGGTTCTAAGCTACCTCTCCACCAATTTGCAGCTAAATCGGTTCAGCCGTTCTCGAGTTATAAGTGTTGTAACAAACACGACTTTCTTTTATATATATAGATAACTATACATAGATAGATAGAAAATTATTTTATTGCACACTTACAAAATAAAACAAACAAGACAGAATAAAATACAAAACATGCGACAATTTGGCGGTCTTATCGTTCAAGAGCGATCTCTACCAGACAACCGTGGATGGATAGGATCGTTGGATTGTACGTGGGGATCTGTGTGCATTATATACTATAATAATATTTTCCGTATATTTCGTATTATTTATAGTCATCTAGTACCCATAACACAAGCTCTGCTTAGCTTGGGGCTAGATGATACTGTGTGGATTGTCCAGCATTAATGTATTAATTAAAATTTAGATAATCTTGTCTACAAAAAAGTTTTTTAAATATGAACATAATTTTCCAGCCTAGTAGTAATGTCGGCGCTATACTTCAGAGAGCATCAAGAGCTACTGACCATGAAAGAGATACGAATGCACGAGAAGTTCGCCAACTACGCGCATTACGGGAAGATAAACGGGGTGACAGTACATAGAGCGCCGCCCGACCAAAACCAAATACAGGTCAGTAGTTTTAACTTTTTTAAACTGACTTCATATTCATACCTTTCTTGGGAGAAATCGCTGTCAGCGATAAGATTGACCTTTTAATATGTAATATCCTACTAATATTATAAACGCGAAAGTTTGTAAGTATGGATGTTTGTTACTTTTTCACGTAAAAACTACTGAATGGATTTTAATGAAACTTTACAATAATATAGCTTATCATCATTATTAAGTCTAGTAGTTAGTGTTTTGGTGTTAGACTGTAAGCTAACTGCTGTATTTATTATAAATAAATAAATCAGAATAACACATAGGCTACAATTTATAAAGATATATTGTATATTATCCAAAATATCTATCACCACGCGGGTGAATCCGCGGGGCGCTCTCGGACCAGGTGAGATGACGACCTGCGAAAGACAGCAGGTAGATGCTGGATGCGTCAAGCTGAAGACGGGGAGGCTTATATCCAGCTGTGGACTGCTGATGATGATGATGAGACAAGTGGCAACCCAGGCACATGATGCCATTAACAAAGAAATAAAGTCAAGTTTTTTGTTTACAGAATTCGAAACCATCCCAGCATGCATCCGTGAAAAAGAACGTCAAAGGTAAGTGTGATATTGTTCTCATACTTAATATAAGATAAATAATTATGATTAGAAAGTCTTCATAAAAATTCTGTGTTCATAGAACCATATGGTGATTATGTAACTCGCGTCCGGTTTGCGACAGGCGTAAATTAAGCAATCAGTGCTGTCAAACGCCAATTTTGACCAATTTTGACGTTGTAGCTGGTGTCAAACTAATACAAAATTGACGTTTGACAGCACTAATTGCTTAATTTACGCCTGTCGCAATCCGGTCGCGAGTTACATAATCACCCGGCCGATAATATTATTAATGACACCCCTCACGCTACGCCTGCCTGGCAAAGTCGTAGCAAAAAGCAAACGGCGCCAATAAAAAAGAAGTTGAATCTCTGACTACTGTTTAGTCAACTATTAGAAAAATAAAACCTATTTATAGATTGGTTTTGCTCAATTAACAAGAAACGAAAACTCTTTAAAACCAGCAAATTAATTATTTATCAATATATGACGACCTCCTTGGCGCGGTAGGCGAAGATCCTGCGACCCAGGAGGTTGCGGGTTCGATTCCCGCCTCGGTACAATTGCGTGTACGATCTGCAGATATTTGTTCTGGTCGTTATCTATGTATAACAAAAAAATATCTATCTATGTAATGCATTGTATTAAGTATATCAGTCATCTAGTACCCATAACACAAGCTCTGCTTAGTTTGGGGCTGGACGATACTGTGTGGGATAGTCCAGCATTATTTATTTATTTATATGCCAGTCAACAGTTAGAGAAAGAAGACCTATTTCTTTCTCTAACTGTTGACTGTCACTGGCGACGTTAATTCTGTTGGTCACTGGTGACGTTAATTCTGTTGGTCACTGGTGACGTTAATTGAGCAAAAAAAAAATTGTTTTCTAGCTCAATTACAATCTAGTTTTTACTCAATTACCAAGAACATGTCCAAGAGTCGTGTAAGGTCTAAAGAATATAAAGTACATTGATATTATCAACCAAAACTTCTATAATCTTTAAAATGCCCGCAACAGAGAAAGGACCACACAAGACGACCCAAGAATATGTGACCACTACGCATACAGAGGCGCCGCCGCACATAATGACCCCGACAGCAGCGAGCAAGAACTATGCCAGCAACTTTGTTATCAGTAAGTAAGAGCAAGCCGTGTCAACAGTAGGCACACCCTATATTCATTTTGACGACCGATGTGAGGTTGCGGGTTCGATTCCCGCCTCGGAACAATTGTGTGTATGATCTGCAGATATTTGTTCCGGGTGTTCTGGTCGTTTTCTATGTATAATAAAAAATATCTATCTGTGTAATGTATTGTATTATGTATATCAGTTATCTAGTACCCATAACACAAGCTCTGCTTATCATGGGGCTAGATAATGCTGTGTGAATTGTCCAGCATTATTTATTTATTTATTTACTTATACATTGAGTAGGTATCTCATGCGTTGGTAAATGATCGTGGACCAACATGTAATCTGCGCTCAGCACGTTGGGCACCGATAGAGGCATGGTCTCAGGACTGTAGGGATTCTCAGAGCCGGAGTCTGGTGGACTTTCGGGAAGCTGGTGGCCTCTGGAAGAAGAATACATGCTTATAGTGACTTATTAGGGATATCCACTTATTATTTGACGACCGATGTGGCGCGGTGGGCGAAGGTCCGCCTGCGACGCAGGAGGTTGCGGGTTCTATGTAATGTATTGTATTATGTATATCAGTTATCTAGTACCCATAACACAAGCTCTGCTTACCATGGGGCTAGATAATGCTGTGTGAATTGTCCAGCATTATTTATTTATGTAAAAAATGGAAAGCGCTCGCGGCGCCGCGATTTTTGTCCGCGAAGCTCGGACATATAGGGCTATATAGTCGATTTGGCCGGACGTTCCAGTGGTTAATAAATGAACTTGTATTACAGACACAGTCCAAACTTCCCCACCACCAACACCAGAGCGATCTATATCCCTCCCCCGGATAGCTGAGGTCATAGGCAATGGATGTAACTACGCACTGAACACGAACAACGAGCTGGATCCCGAATGCCAGGTAACTAGACCCTTTCGATGTAAATTAGGAACAAAATAGTACAGAGAGTAAAATGCCGCCGTTGATAGCTCTATCTTATGTACCTATATGTAAGTTTATTATAACGTTTGTAATGTAGACATTATGGTATGTAGTGTATTTGTTTTCTTTTCTGTTATATATATATTTACTAAAATACCACCGTCTATTTTGTTCCTTCATGTCCAGTCCATCCAAAGGTTGCCTGGAAGAGATCGCTCTCAGCGATAAGGCCGCCCTTTATACTTCCTTTATTTTGTTTATTCCTGTATTGTTTTCTGTTTTGTGTGGTAAATTTTGACGACCGATGTGACGCGGTGGGTGGTCCGCCTGCGACGCAGAAGGTTGCGGGTTCGATTCCCGCCTCGGAACAATTGTGTGTACGATCTGCAGATACTTGTTCCGGGTGTTCTGGTCGTTATATATGTATAATAAAAATATCTATCTATTTAATGTATTGTATTATGTATATCAGTTATCTAGTACCCACAACACACCCTCTGCTTACCATGGGGCTAGATAATGCTGTGTGAATTGTCCAGTATTATTTATATTTATTTATTTATTATTTATAATAAAGTGTTTTCTATCTATCTATCTATGTTTCCATAGAAACAACGCAACAGAAACTATACTCCGATTCCGAATCCAAGATATTTTATGTCAACATAGACATTTTTGAATGAAAAGTTAACAATAACAGAAAACAACGAGGTAACAGCAAGGTTATCTTTAAAAACTAAAACACAAACTTCAACAATGCATAATCTCACAAATAAGTAAAAAAATTATAAAATTAATTCGAAAACTAAAGATTATATTATTTATTATATATATTTATTATTTTTTATTTTAGTCTTAAACAATATATCCATACTTCGCAATGTATTTCTGCACGCATAGTCTCAGATTACTGCTCTACATATTATTGTGTTTTTATTTAGCTGGATTACTCTGTACCTAAATTTAAAATTAAGTTTAAGTTATAAGATATCCATAATTGCATAGACATAATTGAATGTAAACATTAGTTGGAGGAGCCTTTGGTTCCTGAAACACAGTTTTTTACTAGTTCAGGGGCCTATGGACCCATATTGCCTGCTTCACTGTCTATTTTGTCAATAAATAAAATTTTTACTTTTATTTATTTTATTTTATTTTATTTTCAAAATTTTGGGAAAACTTACAGCTAGTTCTTAAAAATAGTTACTTTCTTAGTACATGCCGGTAAATACCAGCGCATGTGTGCTGAAGGCCAATTAAAAAGTTTCCGCAGATATGTACTTAAATAGACTAATAAATGACGAACAGTAAAAGTAGACGACTTAAATAAAATTAGAACAAAAATGAAATACACAACACAAGACGATATTAAATTTAGTTATTTTAAAAAGAATTCATCGCTAAGCAAATGTTTGAGCTTACTTGCAGATGTGTAAAATAAATCTATTTCATTATTTTTGTTGACCAATGAGTTGAACGATTTACTAGCGCGTATCAAGAATGCGTTTTGTCTATAATTAGTTTTTACCACGGGAACGTAGAGAAGACTCGGTTTTCTCAATGCAGCAGTATTTGTACGGAACCCTAATTGCTCAAGCAGCTCAGGACAGTCTACATTGCCATTGCAGATGTTTATGAGGTATACTAGGTCAGCAGCTTCCCTGCGATTAGAGAGTGGAAGGAAATGAAACTTGCGACACCTTGTAAAATAATCAGGTAGGTATATTTTAGCTCGGTATTGTAGGTATCAACGTTTTTTTACTTTTTTTAACTTTTTTTTACTTTACTTCTATATGAATAAAACGATGTATGAAAGCTTTCAAAAACAAAAATGGTTTCGAGCTTCTATGCTTAGCTTCGATGATACCAATGTCGTTAAATATTTTCCACCAATATTCCTTGGGTTTTGTAATCCCTTTGTATACAAAAAACATCCAGATTTTTGAAACGGAGTTTATTCCTGCATGGATGCATAATAAAAGTAAAATACTAATAAAATCTTACTTATCTGTTTTTTAAGTTTTTGATTAAATAAATAACATTTCTCGTTTGTATATCATTATCGATTAACAAATCAAATAACTCATGGTGGACTCTATCAAATGCCTTCGACAATTTCTAACTAAACTGTACTAACATGATTTCTTTACGCATGCTGCTCTGAAGGATTTTAAGCGTATCTCTCTTTGGATTCATACATTATTGGTAAGAAACGACATCACACAATTTAATCATTCATATAGGTAATTCATTCAAACATTCATATAGTAATCATTCATACAGGTCAAATAATATAGGTTTTACTAAAGAACTACCTAACTTCTCCCACATTTAAACGGAAGTATCAAATTTTTACTGACTTACATTCTAACTTATTTCCTACATTAAATATAATAGAAATTAGTAATTAATGGACAAACTGTTATTTCATTAAATATAATGGAAATTAAAAATTAATGGACAAACTATTATTTTATTATATACAATGGAAATTAGTAATTAATGGACAAACTATTATTTTATTATATACAATGGAAATTAGTAATTAATGGACAAACTGTTATTTCCACCTTCTTTTTACATTGAACTACAGTGTAGTTCAATGTAAAAAGATCTAAAAAGAAGTATTATATTTAATTACGAAACTGTGTAGTTACTACACAGTTTCGTAATTAAATATAATACTTATCTTTTAAAAAAAATTTATCAGTAGTTGTAAATTTTTCTTGTCGTATATGGTATTGTAACTTTTGTGTTGGTGTGTATTGGTAATAGCTAAAGCTTTAGTTTTAGTTGTTTTCTTTTATTTTAGTCTAACTCAACCTTCTTTTACAGTCCTCCTGTGGCGGCCTAGACCCACCTCAAACCTTCGAAAGCCTAGAACGTTCTAAACCCGACAAAGAACTAAACGACACCTTCACTCGCCCAGTCGAACCATTACACAAAGACAAACTACCTCTAGTTCCTATAATACCAGAGAAGAATAACTCTGAGATACTAAAATCTGATAACGACAGCTTCAAGATCAGTGAAGGTACAGAAGACATTGGGTATTCGAATCTTCTGGATGGAGATAAGATCAATGGGACGGATAATGTTAGTAGGATGAAAAGAGAGGTGAGGCAGAAGAGGGAGACGGATGAAATTAGTTCAGAGGAGATGGGACTTACGGATCAGTCGAAGGAGTTATCTGGTGCTAGAGGTATGATATACACTCAATATTATGTTAAAATTTAATAATTTAACAAAAACTTCCTAATTTTACACTGTTTTGAAGTAACCGACTTCAAATTCCTTATGTTTACACTGTATTGAAGTAACCGACTTCAAATTCCTTAATTTTACACTGTTATGAAGTAACCGACTTCAAATTCCTTAATTTTACACTGTTTTGAAGTAACCAACTTCAAATTCCTTAATTTTACACTGTTTTGAAGTAACCGACTTCAAATTCCTTAATTTTACACTGTTTTTGAATACAACATAAGACCATCTCAAGATCGTCCTCTATACAATAGCAAAGTGATCATCAAAATCGGTCCACAATTGACAGAGAATATGAAGCCTAACAAAGAACCTTCTTTTCGAAGTTGATGGTTAAAAAATAACAAACGTTTTAAAAATTATACAAATAACAGAGGTTTTATAAACAAAAACTAATACAAGTCACATCAATACAAACTAGAACTGTAGTTTAGTACAAAATCAAAGAAATATTGGTGAAAAATATTATCATTTTTTACCAATATTTCTTTGATTTTGTACTTCTTTTGTTTGCTTAAAATAACTCTCGATTCTGGAACCGAGTTCACGTACCTTTATTTAACGACCTCTGTGGCGCGGTGGGCGAAAGTCCGCCTACGATTCCCGCATCGGAAAAAATATGTGTATGATCTGCAGACATTTGTTTCGGGTCTACTGGTCGTTATCTATGTATAATGAAAAATATCTATCTATGTATTGTATTAAGTATATGAGCCATCTAGTACCCATAACCCCAATACCCTCTGCTTGGCTTTGGGCTAGATGATGCTGTGCTGTATTTCTTCTTATTTTTAAATGCCTTCAGAAAAAGAAGGTTCGCAATTCGTCACTATATATTATATATATATTTCAAAAGTTTTATTTTTCCCCCAGAATGTGACACAGTACGTTTCGGCATCACCAGTAAGACAACTAACAACGCGTCGCTGTTCGCCGAGACGGTGTGTGCGAATACAGTACACAACTTCACCTATACTGTGCCGCTGTCGCATTGCTTGAACCATAAGAACATCGATATTACTTTCAAGTGAGTTGTTTTACTGATTTTTCTGCGTTTAGAGTACGCGCACACCAGAATGCGTCGCTCCGCGCGCTTTGATTCAGAATATGCTTATATATTATGTATATTAATAACTTTACTTACCTAATTTAATGACATAGTAAGAAACCTCGCCATTACATTGACACTGTATGAACCATCTTCTCAGATGTAATTATGCAATAAATATACTTTTACTTTTACTTTTTTTTTTACTTTACTTTTACTCCCTTGGTCTAAAAGCGTTTAAATAAATATAAAATACAAGGTGCAACGTAATCAGTGAACTAATCCGAAAGGGGATGTTTCTGGCCAAACTGGGAGAAATACGGGCGAAATTCCGTAAAAAAAAATTATAAAATCGAAAATTTAAAAAAAATGGCTTTTTATTTTTGTTTAATTTCTTGTTTTCTTGCATTATTTGATCTCGAATTATTTGATGCAGCGCGCTGATAACGTTTACTAATAAGCGTTTACTGAACGGCGTTGAACAAGCGCGCCACGTTGAAACGCTTTTTTTTTTTAATTCGCGTGTATAATAATTAAAAATGTCTTGTATTTGACAGATCAACAAAACTAAAAGATTTCCGCCTATGCGACCTCCACTGCGTGAACGACGAGGATCCCGCCAAGTCGTGTCGGGGCATGGAAATGTCAAAGCCGATACCGGCCGGGGACACGTATATATTCAAGATGCCGCTGGATTGTAATATCGACAGAATTATGAAGATCAGAGCTGTTTTTACTACGGGGAAGATACATTATTCGGCAAGAGTGAGTATTACATATATGAGGAAATAATTTATAACTGCAACCTGGTTCTCTTCAAGACAAGAGTGACTAAGTGAGGGAGTTACTAAGGTATATTTAGGCTTATGACCTACGGAGCTGAGACGTAGACACTCACGATAGGGCTGGTCCACCAGTTCTAAGTCGCTCAGCGAGCTATGGAAAGAGCTATGCTCGGAGTTTCTCTGAAGGATAGGATTCGTAATGAATACATCCGACAGAGAACCAAAGTTATCGACATAACTCAAAGAATTAGAAAGCTGAAGTGGGAGTGAGCCGGCCATATCTCGCGAAGAACCGACGGCTGGGGCAAACGTGTTCTTGAGTCGAGACCACGACTCGGTAAACGTAGTGTAGGACGCCCTCCGACCAGGTGGGATGACGACCTGCGAAAGACTGCAGGTAGATGCTGGATGCGGCAAGCTGAAGACAGGGCGCTATGGCGCTCATTAGGGGAGGCATTTGTCCAGCAGTGGACTGCTATAGGCTGATGTTGATGATGACTAAGGTATAAAACACTGATAACAGGAATAGCTCTTTGTGATACATCGGTATCCACAATCGTCACTTAACATTAGATGAGATTGTGCCATATATTTAAATATGTTATATTTACATTTTTCGTTTGACATTGTGTATCGGTAATATCTTATATTTTTTTCCTTATTATAATATCAGATATTTTATGCTTTAAAATGAACAATTATTCGTATATTATTTTTTCCTTTCTTAAGGTTAATTTAATTTATTTAAGGTTTGCTCATTATATTTGAACATATTCAAGTAATTTTTTGAGCATGTTCACATATACCTATATTTTTCCCTATTGTGAATCAAAATCAATTAGGTTTTATTTCAAACTAGCTGTTTCCCGCGGTTTCACTAGCGTTAAATTCGAATTTCATATTTCTAAAATATAATATAGCCTATGTTCACCGGGGATAGTGTAGCTCCCAACGGTGAAAGAAATTCTCAAATCGGACCAAAAGTTTCGGAGCCTATTCAATAAAAACAAACAAAAAATCAAACCATTGCATGAGGAAAAGTATAATATATAGATATAATATTAGTATGCAAAAGTTTTTTTAGAGTTATCGTCATAAACTACCTACCTAAACTACCAACCTAACCAATTTTGGGATTATTTGAATTAATAATGTTTTTTTTTTCAGGACCTCTGTTACAACATGCTCGAGCCCTTCATAGAATACAACATACGTATATACAGACATTGTCACAATTAATATTAACATTAATATTAGGCTGGTTTTATTGTTCCGCGTTTCGGCAGCGCCGTTGGAGCGCGCGCGTTCGGAGATATATGGGGGTAGTAGTTGCGTTTCTAACTCGCGCGCGCTCTGCAGCGCCGTTCAGTAAACGCATATCAGTGAACGTTAAAATCACTACTGATAGATATATAGATAGATAGACAATACTTTTATTGCACACTTAAAAATAAAACAAACAAGGTAAACAATAATAATACAAGATATGTGACAATTTGGCTGTCTTATCGCTCAAGAGCGATCTCTACCAGACAACCGTGGATGGATAGGATCGTTGGATTGAAAAAGGGGATCTGTGTGCGTTATTATGTAGTTAATTACAACATGAAATTTCATATTATGTTACATACAAATACCTATCTACTATAAATACATATATACTTTATAACAAATAATACAATGATAAGATACTGATAAGCGTTTACTGAATATAAAACCAGCCTTAGAGTTATATTTATTATAATGAACGCCTCAGGGCACCGTGCCACGTCATTACGTGAACTTCTCAAATTAGTTATAGCCTTAAACTGTTAATTTGTAATTATTATCACAATTATGATATCACAATTTTAGAAAGTGCTTCGTAGGAATAGTCAGTGAATATGAGTTTAATTATTATGTATTAGGCTGCTTTATTATGTATTCTAGTTATAATTATTATTATAAACATTCCAGAAGTGCAATTATATCTATGTCCGTCCCAAAAATATATGAAATTTAATTAGTATTTCAAAAATAATTTAAATATGCATTATTGACTCTAATATTGTTATTATGATCTTAGATGTAGTTTTTTATTATAACTAGCTTTATATATTATATCCATGACACTGAAATCTCTTTAAATCAAAAGTCTGCATATCCCAGTTGTTTCCTTTAATTTATAATTATATTTGTTTGTTTCTCAGTCTGTAATTAGTTCCTTTTAGTGAATCGTGTATTGTTTTTGCAAATGGTTTTGTTAGAAATTGTCTAGTAAGGTAAAAGATGTTTTATTTTTTATTGATTTGTAAATAAGTGCATTTTAGTTTTAAGGAATTGTTTTTATATTATTATTTTTACAAAATATTCTATGGAACGGTGGTAGTTTAATATTTTAGTACATTTAAAGTATTTTTGCAGCTTTATAATAATTTATTTTTAAGTATTTTGTTTATTCAATACTCAGTAAGAAATTCTTTAGAATAATTTTACATAAAGTAAACCTTTTTTAATTGAGCCATATTTGCCTTCGTAATTATAAGATATCAACTTCTTTGCCAATTTTGATCGTAAGTTCATACCGATTTTACCTACGTACTATGTTATTTGAAACTTGAAAATAAATGAAATATGAAAAGTTGACACATTCCATGCCAGTACTTAATTAGAAATAAGAAACAACTACTAAAATATTCAAAAACGTCTAAATCTAGTACATCACATCCAGTTTTAGTTGCTAAATAAAGAAATAAGTTGGTATATTAACAAACTTACTAATTACAAGTACTATTTTGGCGTTTATTTGCCTATTTTTTCCGATGTTTCAACAGGCTTAGGCAGTTGTCCCACCGCCGGCGAGAGAACTACTAACTATCGGCTATTTTCTCGCTCAAGAAACGTACAATAGATATACATTCCGTGTAAACAAAAGAGATGCATATACAAATAGTTGATCGCTGACTGTTCACACTGCCGGCGAGGACTCGCTTCACTAGTTTGTCGCTGGGCGACAAGAGCCAGGAAAATAACACTCGCTCAGCGATCAGAACGCACGCCGAGAGAGCAACCAGCGGTAATTTCTCTACAATGCAGGTTAGCGCAGGACTGTCGTTTGGCCGCCGCGAGCGAGTGATGCGAGTAATCGCTCGTCTCACTCGCACACTCGCTTATAGCCGAGCTACACAACTATCGGAACTACGCACTCGCTCCCCGCTTCACGCCGACTCGTTTCTACATTCTAGCTTTGCTCGCTACTCGTTCATCGTTCCCGGTGAGACAACTAAGTAACTGCCTTACATTCTGTGGTGGGCACGGGATGACTAGAGTACCTACTGGATAAAATAGTTCTTGTAATTACTAGTTCAGGAGCCTATGGACTCGTATTGCCGGTTTCTCTGTCTATTTTGTCAATAAATAAACTTTAATCATATGTTCTGATCGCGTAAGTTAAAAAATATTTCTAAATATTAATGTATCTTGCAAAATCGAAGGTACAATAATCAAATCAAAGTTGTATGCCATAACTGCACGATCCTGATAAAATATATTTTTAAATACATTTTTAATTATCTAAGTAGAATAAGTCCGTAGAAAATTTAATTAATATAAAACTTTTAGCACTAGGATATTTGTATTCAAATAGAGAATAGTTTTACCTAAAATAAATACATATGTAAACAAAAATATCGTAAATGTCCTTCCGGCATTTCGTTGGATATCGTACTATGTAGTTGTATTTTTGATTTAAATAATTCGACGAAATGTATTGATAACGAAATAAGAATAAACATTGTAGCTGTTGAAACACGTTTCTTATTTATTATTTATTTACATTTTTTATTTATTTATCCAATAAATTATGTAAAAATTGATAGGTAAAAATACCTATCATTATACATGATGGGAAAATTATAGGCTGAACTAATAATGATTAGCTAATCGACAACCACGCTGGGGTAAACGTGTTCTTGAGTGGAGACCGTCACTCGGCAAACGTAGTAGGTATAGGACGCCCTCCGGCCAGGTGGGATGAGGACCTGCAAAGGACTGCAAGTAGATGCTGGATGCGTCAAGCTGAAGACAGGGCGCTATGGCACTCATTAGGGGAGGCCTATGTCCAGCAGTGGACTAACACAGCCGTCATCCCACCTGGTCGGAGGGCGTCCTACACTACGTTTACCGAGTCGTGGTCTCCACTCGAGGACACGTTTGCCCAAGCGACATTTTCATGAACTTTATACTCTCTATATATTATATTATATTACTCATACTTAATATAATAAAGATAGATAGTTGAAATCTGAAACATATTTGTACAATTCCATACTTTATTTTAAGACTAGCGGACATTCCTGGCTTCGCACGGTTTTAGTATGATCCCTAACTTTTTTGAAAATATAATATAGCCTATGTTCACCGGGGATAGTGTAGCTTCCCAACGGTGAAAGAGTTTTTCAAATCGGTCCAGTAGTTTCGGAGCCTATTCATTACAAACAAACAAAACATCAAACATTTCCTCTTTATGGTGGCACTTCACATGGCTATTTGTGTTCGCTATTGGGTGTTTGTGTTATTTGGCAAAATATATGACGTTCAGACGAACATGCAAAAAGAGGCAAATACGACCATCCACACATGACACAGAAATAACAAACATACAAACATTTGGCAGCAGACTGAGCAGAGCGCAAGGTGCCAATACGGCCATTGTGTGGACGGCTTATTGCGTATTTGCCTATTTGACTGCTTTGATGTGCCTCGAGAAACCGACAAGCGCACGGTAACGCGTATTTGGTATTGGCCTTATTTGTCAAATAGGCAAATAAGGCGAACACTTTGTCAAATAAACTGTCCACACATGGTAATTGTTTGCCAAATATGCCAAATACACAAATACAAATAGCCATGTGAAGTGTCACCATTATAATATTAGTATAGTTTTTTGTTTAATAGTTTTTTTTTAAGTTTTTCATTAAATAGTTTTTTGGCTCTGGTATTAAATTCGATATTATGAGATACCTACGACAAAATCGCTTTCTATATGTGACGTAAGCCTCTGTATACGTGTGAACCTTGAAAAAGGCAAAACGAAGTTGCCCTTTAAACATTTCTTCACGTATGACATTTTATATGCCATATGAAACAGCGTAAAATGAAACTAATTGAATTGTATACGGGAGCTAAATATTCTATTAACAAATCGACGCACCATTCGACTGCGTGCGTTCTATCACCCTCTGAGAATTAGCAAGCTGAAGTGGCAGTTGGCCGGCCATATCTCGCGAAGAACCGACAACCGCTGGGGCAAACGTGTTCTTGAGTGGAGACCGCGACTCCGTAAACGTAGTGTAGGACGCCCTCCGACCAGGTGGGATGACGACCTGCGAAAGACTGCAGGTAGATGCTGGATGCGTCAAGATAGGAAGACAGGGCGCTATGGCGCTCATTGGGGAAGCCTATGTCCAGCAGTGGACTTCTATAGGCTGATGATGAACATAAAAATTAATGCAGTGGTTTTTTCTCGGTAAACGTAGTGTAGGACGCCCTCCGACCAGGTGGGATGACGACCTGCGAAAGACTGCAGGTAGATGCTGGATGCGGCAAGCTGAAGTCAGGGCGCTATGGCGCTCATTGGGGGAGGCCTATGTCCAGCAGTGGACTAATATAGGCTGATGATGATGATGATTTACACCCTAATCGTTTGAAGTGTAGAACAATCTATATAGGTAGGTAGGATATCTAGGCCATCTTAAAAGTCCCTGCTCACCCCACCTCGTTCTATGACGAATCTTTCACTGTACAAGCTACCCGTCTATGGAATGCTCTCCCTCTGGACATCAGACGTGCAAAATCACTCCCTATCTTCAAAAAACTGCTACATCAGCATTATTTATCCTTATGAAAACATCGATAGCTCTATCTTATGTCTATGTAAGTTTATTATTATGTTTGTAATGTAGGTATTATGGTATGTCGTGTATTTGTTTTCTTTCTTTTTTCTGTTATCTATATATTAACTAAAGTACTACCGTCAATTTTGTTCCTTCATGTCCAGTCCATCCAAAGGTTGCCTGGAAGAGATCGCTCTCAGCGATAAGGCCGCCCTTTATACTTCATTTATTCTATTGTTTTCTGTTTTGTTTGGTATAATAAAGTGTTTTCTATCTATCTAGCCAAGTTTCTTATATAAGTAGTTAGGTAGTAGGTAAGTTTTGCTTTGTTCTTTACCTAGGTAGGTAGGTACTCAACTCGCTATATGATGCTTTCCATGTCCCGACCAAAAAGGGGTGTCGGAAAAAATCTATTTGACTTGTTACTTAATACAATAAATTGTACAATAAATTTCTTTCCGGCCCTGGTGGGGGCACAGAGAGGGGCCTCGAAGCTTGGCCTCATTACCCCGGCGTCAACTCGAGGGGTGACGACCCCTCGGTCCTTGGGTTTTGTGGGAATATATATATTTTTTCCCCCTTCTCAATGTTTTTTTTTTGGCTTCATTTGGTTTGTATATTTTTTTTTTGGTTTTTTTTTCTTAAACAACATTCAAAACAAAGAGATACGAATTCAGTTTTTTTTCAAAGCAATCAAATAATATTTCATGTCAGTATGTATATAACATTGTATATAACGTGATTAGAACACATACAAATTTTAATCTCTCGAGCCTTAGAAAAAGTAGGCACTGACTGAGTCTCGAGCGATATATTATGTATGTATATTTGAACGTATTAAAAAACGCAAAAATAATTAATCTCTCCGGAATAGAAAACGGTCTGTCATGTTTTCAGCCAGTTTCTATGGATCTAGTTCTTCATATTTATTTTATTTTTATTTATTTGGAAGACAGTACATTGATAATATAGATTATATTATTATGTCTCTCATATCTCGGGCCATAAAGTGACCCGGTCCTTTGGAAGGCTTGCGTGGGGCCGAAGCCAACAGCACAGAGGCCCTTTAGAAGTTAATCTAAAGGCGAAGGCTACACATAGCGAGTATCATCCTCGGGTGCACAATATGATACACCAAAATTAATATTACTATTATTATTATTCGACGACCGATGTGTCGCGGTGGGCGAAGGTCCGCTTGCGACGACGGGTTCGATTCCCGCCTCGGAACAATTGTGTGTACGATCTGCAGATATTTGTTTCGGGTGTTCTGGTCGTTTTCTATGTATGTATAATAAAAAAAAAAACTATCTATGTAATGTATTGTATTATGTATATCAGTTATCTAGTACCCATAACACAAGCTCTGCTTACCATGGGGCTAGATAATGCTGTGTGAATTGTCCAGCATTATTTATTTATTTATTTAGTGACATCATGGTTCCACAAATCACTGCAATAGTCCATGGTCTTTAGTAGTGTTAACGACGCCAAAATAGAGCATTTTTGCTCTATAGCGGATATTTCATCCCCTTTATAGGATAATTTTACTCATGATGGTGCCGGAAACTTTGTCATGAGTACTATAGTTGGCCAATAAGGGTTACGGAGTTACCATTTTGCTCTATAGTACAACCTACCTTTAATATTATATTAATATTTTATTTTATTAAAAACTCAATAAACCGGAGGCGCCTATGTACATATCTTTTTAAATAAGTTATTTTTAAGTTTTATATGTGTACAATAAAGAATTAAAGAATCACAAGTAAATCACAAAAAAAAAAACTTGCGGAAAATCAGCTTAAAAATGGTACCATCCTATGTTTAATCATTTTTTACTATATGAAAATGTAGGTAGGATGATTCATATTATTATTCAAGTTTATTGACTATATAATAACGTACATAAAGTAATTTTTGGTTTTGAAATCGCTTTAGTACTATTTATGTGATAAAACGTTTTATCGGGAATATCGCGCAGCGTGGCACGCCACGCTCGCGGAGAAACGGCTGGGACGTAAGTCGCTCGCTGCGCTGAGGGCGCTGGACGTTCAAGTGCGCCTAACTTTACAGTTCGTCAGTGCTATGTAGTTGTTATTCTCCTGCGTTTTTGGCTCATTCTGCTCAAGCGCACTTTAGATAAAATTTTATTATGAATACTAAACGTTCTAACTGTATTTAAGTATATTTTAGAGACACAAAGTCTGTATATTTTGTTTGCCCGAGGGCATTTACCTATTGATGTCCCTGATCATTATCTATAATCATAACGAAACATTTTATACATATATTAAAATAATATAGTTTAAGGCGTGGACATCGGTACATGCAAGCGAAATAAATAAATAATGAAATTATTTATTGATTCACGGAACGAATCAAATTAATATATTTACCTACAAGGTGCCACAAAGTATGTGTATCTACCTAATAAGCCGAAAAGGGATAATACCGAACTTGTCGGATTTGGGATTATCCCGATCATCAACCATCTTTTGTTTTAAATTATATGTGTTTTATTTTATTTTAATGACATTCTAAATATATTGAAACAACAGTTTAAGCTCCAGTTATTGGTTAGGAATTTATTATAGGTAGGTAAACAAAAAAAAATTACAGCAATATTAGACCATGCTTTCTGTTTGGTGAAATCGGCCTTAACCTTATCCTGAGTTTGAGCGCTGGGAGGTGCGACACAGTTTTATACTTATGCCCTTTCCAGTGTTCCGTTGTTGTATTTAGTTTAAACTACTACAAACATACTACATTAGTGATATGTCTTTGTTCATTCTAAATAAATAAATTGAAATTGAATACTTCCAGCTTATGTAGTACTTACTAACGTATTAAAACGTAAAGTAAGTACTACATAAGCTGGAAGTATTCAATTTCAATTTATTTATTTAGAATGAACAAAGACATGATCACTTAAGGGCCCGCGACCCTCGCTTGCAAAAATCGTTCCGAATATCGCTGTCCCTATTTAACCCTTGCGTCGCGCCCCATGCATGCGCGATAGCAATATTAGCCGTTCAAAATTTGGTTTGTTCCGTAATACCAAAAATTATGACTGAAAACTTTTTGTATTCTTCACAAAGTATTGTTATTCTGTAACTAGACAATATAAGCTATGTTCCTTAATAAATAACACGTAAGTTATTGATGTTTTTAATACGAAACAAATAGCAAGAAAACTTGTCCATATTCGCATAAAAATGTGCAAAATGCGATTGGCTTTCATTAAATTTTAGGAAAGTATTTTGAAAAAAAAAAAAAAAAAATTTTGGAACCTAGATAATTACTTTTTAAATACAAATAATACAATATTATCGTGGAAATATGCTTGAATTGGAAATCATTTTGTTATTACGTTTGTATGAAGAATTCGTCCCTCCGGAGGCCTCTTAATACAACGGAGGTGTAATATTAGGTAAATACCGACTATCCGTTTGGTGCCAGCCACCTTAAAGAAAAGTAACAGTTAGGTAGGTAGGTACTAAAGTACCTGCAGCGCAGCAATGCAATCTCTTTACAGCGGATTTGTAAATGCATAAAAAATAAATAAAAATATATAAAAATAATAATAAATTAGGTTATACCTACTTAAGTAACTAACCTCAAAAAGAAGGCAAATTATAGCAAATACATACCTAAAAATTTCATCCCAGTAAACAGAAGTTGCGTGCAAACATTATTATTATAGTAGGTATTAAAATAAATGGCTATGAAGGTGAACGCGTACCTGTCCACGCCGAAGGAGCCAACTCGCCGCCGCCGCGCCGCCGCCGTAGTAATCGAATTTTCTTCAAAGCCCCGCGCATTTCGTACGCGCCGCACGGATCGAACGCACCGAATCGTTTTATCATTTTAAAAGTATTTCTGTTGGATGTTAACGCGCAACTATCTGCGCCGAAGGAGCCGCATGGCCTGTTGATATTAGTTTTTCTGGCCTTTTTTCTAGGCCTGGAATAAATACATTTTATATAAAAATGCTGTCTTACTGCACTCGCCTCAGCCATCGCTTTTTATAAATCTTTATAATTAATAGATTCAGTGTAAGTAAATATGGAAGACATCATCCGCGCCGCCCGCACCGACGGCACGGTACAACATTTACCCCGCATGTGAAATCGAACGTGATGAATTTTTTTTAACACTTTGACTGCTGAAAACGCACGGTATGAGTTTTCTACAAGTGACTAATATCCGTAAATCCACACTAGCGCAGCGGCTGAGAAAATACAGATCTTTGTGACTCAGCAGAGCTGTAATATTTTTCGAACGAAACGCATGTGCGGCGCAACACAACCGCTGTGTAGAGCAGTGTAGAGCGGCAGCACGAATTTTTTAGGTAAAAAAAAAAGATCGCAGTCGTCGAAAAAAAACCGCAGTCAAAGTGTTAATGGAATTCGTATATGGTTATGGAGTGTTTACTCCTATTTCCGCACTTAGAATCGCATTGGGTCATTGTGCGTGGTTTATTATAAGGAATTCTTATGTGTACCATTTTACTGAAATGTGGTTTGTTCGGCCGCACCGGCGCGGATATATGCGCCATGTTGCATACATCCTACTATCCTATACTAATCTTAAAAACGCGTAAGTTTGTGAGGATGTATGTAAGTATGTTTGTTGCTCTTTGCTCTCAAAAACTACTGAACGGATTTTGATGAAACTTCACAATAATATAGTTTACAAATCTGAATAACACATATGCTACAATTCATAACGATTATATTGTATATAAATAAATAAATAATTAATAATGTTGGACAATTCACACAGCATTATCTAGCCCCATGGTAAGCAGAGCTTGTGTTATGGGTACTAGATAACTGATATAATACAATACATTACATAGATAGATATTTTTTATTATACATAGAAAACGATCAGAACACCCGGAACAAATATCTGCAGATCGTGCACACAATTGTTCCGAGGCGGGAATCGAACCCGCAACCTCCTGCGTCGCAGGCGGACCTTTGTCCACCGCACCACATCGGTCGTATATTATCATGTGTTTCCTGGTCGGCAGGTAGAAAATGCCTCGGCATTAATCCCACCCTTTGTAGTGCTAGTTTAAATAAAGAATTTATTGGTAGCCAAGCCACACGCAATGTTATACAGAGTTACTAAAAAAGGAAAACACACAAAAATACAGAACAACATAAGTTGTAGAGATTTGAACTTTAATATAATGTAGCGTGTAGTAGAGTCCCAAGAGTAAGAAAAACTGGTCTTTTCCTATGTGCGCGGTTAATAAGGTCCTTGTTTTCATTATGGACCTAGGACGATAGTTTTCAGGTTCGGCCTTAAATTGGTATATAGTAATATCTATCACCACGCGAGTGAAACTGTTAGTTATTATTTAACACTTTGACTGCGATTTTTTTTTCGACGATTGCCATCTTTTTTTTTAACCTAAAAAATTCGTGCTGCCGCTCTACACAGTGGTTGTGTTGCGCCGCACATGCGCTTCGTTCGAAAAATATTACGGCTGTGCTGAGTCACAAAAATCTGTATTTTCTCAGCCGCTGCGCTAGTGTGGATTTACGGATATTAGTCACTTGTAGAAAACTCATACCGTGTGATTTCAGCACTTAAAGTTTTAATACTTGATATAATGCGGCGAGTGCGGCTCCCTCGGCTCAGCGGACAGGTGCACGTCCACCTTAAAGCCTACTCTCTGTTACACAACAAATACCTCAGCTGACAATTTAGCGGTAAACCTTACCATCTTGGAATGTAGCTCAGTCACGTTGCGCCTTCGCGTGAGTTGGCACGTGTTTGTGTTTGTTGTTGCGGCTACGGTAAGTTGATTTTTTCTACTTTAGTAAAAAGGTTATACGAACAATTTTTTCTACTTTAGTAAAAAGGTTACACGAACAATTTTTTCTACTTTAGTAAAAAGGTTATACGAACTATTTTTTGTACTTTAGTAAAAAGGTTATACGAACTTTTTTTTGTACTTTAGTAAAAAGGTTATACGAACTATTTTTTGTACTTTAGTAAAAAAGGGTTTATCGACGAACTGTGTTACAGTGTGGAGACGTTTTATTGAAGTAGAAATTAGTAATGAGAACGTAGTAGGTACGTATTTATTTAAACTATTTAATGGTCTTCATTTTGTGTTATATGGTATTATTGCGAGAAAAGTCAATAAGTAGTATTTATAGTAGAGAGTAGAGATGAACATGCTAGTGGTTTCTTTTAATACTTTGAGTGCTGAAAACGCACGGTATGAGTTTTCTACAAGTGACTAATATGCGTAAATCCACACTAGCGCAGCGGCTGAGAAAATACAGATCTTTGTGACTCAGCAGAGCTGTAATATTTTTCAAACGAAACGCATTTGCGGCGCAACACAACCGCTGTGTAGAGTGGCAGCACGAATTTTTTAGGTAAAAAAAAAAACCGCAGAACAGTAAAATAATTTTATTTGATAATAATTTATATGTAAAATATGACTTGTCTAAGTGCTTATTTTGTAAGCCTAAAGAAATAAATGATTTTTTACTTTACTTTTACTTTTTCTTTAGTAAGGTTTGTTCGTTTATTTTACGGTGAAAGTTAAACTTATTGGGTTCGATTAGTTAGCCTAGAGGATAAAATATTTGTATGAGCGAGTTTACCAAAACAATTAGATAATAAATAAGTATTATTTTACTAAAGAATAAACAATTTTCCAATTAGGTATATTTTTAAAATCGGTTTCACTGTAGTTTTTAAATAAATAAATAAATAATGCTGGACAATTCACACAGCATAATCTAGCCCCAAGCTAAGCAGAGCTTGTGTTATGGGTACTAGAAAACGGAATCCCTTGTTACTTGTTTCTGGACTGGTTTCCGCAACTTGGCCGCCGGTGGGCCTTTTTGTCTGTCTGTCCCTATAATTATATGCTTTAGATCTTTAAAACTGCGCAATGGATTTTGATGCGGTTTTTTTAATAGATAGAGTGATAGGTACAAGAGGAAGGTTTAAAAACCATTTGACACATAGATTTCAATGCAGGTAAAGCCGCAGGGCGCAGCTAGTTTGATATAAAGATGAAGCACAACAGTTATCTAAAGCAAAAAGCGTTGGTGATTATGTGCATTGAGGTTGGAGAGGAAAAAACATAGAACGTATTCCGGTACAAAGTCTATACAGTCTCGTCTCTTTTTACATAAATATCTTCTGGCCAGTTATTAGAGGCCATAAGTGGACTTGCTGGAGATTTTCCAACGTTGAATAGGTATTTGTACTATTATTAATAATCTACGGTAGAAACCATTTTTGCTCGTTTGTCTTTTCTATTCAATGGCTCCAAACTCTATTTCTTGTAATTTAGGTACATACACATCGAAATATCGTAAGGAGACACAAGAGTTGAAAAAAGTGGCAAAATCTACGGCCTCTAATAATATAATAATAATTATGGGTAGGTATATTATTATTAAGAAAACCTTTTGTGAGCGGAAAATAAATTATTGATTGATTATTCGTTTATTTCAGATTTATGAGTTACATTAAATCTTTTTTTTTTCCTTTTTTGATTATAGATATTTTTCATTACATTGGCAGTAGTACACACATGTTTTGTGGCACCGTGTAGGTGCCACAAAACATGTGTGTACTAAGCCGAAAGGGCCACCCCCTTTCGGCTCCGGACCCCGATTCTGTATCCCGAGGGGGTCGCTGTTATTCTAATATTTTTTTGAATTACAAACTAACATTTTAGACTTTTTTGAAAAAATATAGATATTTTTTTTACTTCATATTCGTGTTCTTTCAAATGTAGGTCTTCTAAGATTATTATTATTGTTTTGCATATAAAAAATAGTTCAACAATGCAAGAGTGCGTGTAAAACACGAATGGAAGAAAAAAGTCTCTATCTAATGTTTTTGAAAAAAATTAATTAAATAAAAATAATGCTGGACAAATCACACAGCATTATCTAACCCCATGGTAAGCAGAGCTTGTGTTGTGGGTACTAGATAACTGATATACATAATACAATACATTACATAGATAGATAGTTATTATTATGTATAGAAAACGACCAGAACACCCGGAACAAATATCTGCAGATCGTACACACAATTGTTCCGAGGCGGGAATCGAACCCGCAACCTCCTGCGTCGCAAGCGGACCTTCGCCCGCCGCGCCACATCGGTCGTCGAATTGTTGTATTAGGTCGTTATTTTATTTACTTTTTTATTCAAGGTTAATGCTAATACTCTCAATAGAGACTGATAAACATGTCGATTATAAATACAATTACCTCATCTCCCACGGTCAACAACCACGTAAATCACGTAAGTACGCAAAGTGCTTCAAATAAGTAAACAATGGAACTCCTTATTTGATGACCTCGAGTCAATATGTGACGTGCCCACGTCATATTAACTTGAGGTCATTAAATGTACTTTTTTTTCAATACAATTCATTTATTCCGTTTAGATACATATTATTGTACACTAGGAATAGTCATAGCGGTACACATAGGTAATTATAAACAATACATTAAATTTCAAAATAGAAACTATAAAGCTACTGTTACACATGCTCTAAAATAGCATGCTAAAAAGCGTGCTATTGAGTATGCTCAATATGAGCATGCTGATGAGTAGTTTACATTTGCTAGCAATTAGCATGCTAGTTTTAAGTATGCTCCTGAATAAGCATGCTCAAAGCAAACACTCCAATTACACATGCCATTTTATAGCATGCTCTCTCGCTCTCTGTCTCAGTTCAAACAAAGCCATGGACAATCAAACAGCTATCCGTATGGAGCTGAATAAGATTATCCTTTTGCTGGCGATGCAATGCATCCAGAAGCTTATCGTCGCCCCAGCCGCAGCGAGACATTTTGCGTGAAATTGTGCACGCGTACCTGTTCCGAACGACTGCTCGAAGTGCTCGATACTAGCTAGCAGCATGCTCAATAAGCAAACCTGTTCACATGCGCTAAAAACACGCCCCCCTCGACCCGCTCTGCAGGTAGCATGCTCAAAAATCGAACGACCGTCGATTTTTGAGCAAACTCGAAATGAGCATGCTCATTATTAGCAATGTTTCAAAAACACATGCTACTAATGTGCATTTGCTCAATAAAAGCATGCTTTCGTGCTATTTTAGAGCATGTGTAACAGTAGCTTTATTACTAATATTAGCATCGAGCCCCGTAAAATAAAAATAAATAAATAATGCTGGACAATTCACACAGCATTATCTAGCCCCATGGTAAGCAGAACTTGTGTTATGGGTACTAGATAACTGAAATACATAATACAATACATTACATAGATAGATATTTTTCATTATACATAGAAAACGACCAGAACACCCGGAACAAATATCTGCAGATCGTACAAACAATTGTTCCGAGGCGGGAATCGAACCCGCAACCTCCTGCGTCACAGGCAGACCTTCGTCCACCGCGCCACATCGGTCGTCAAATAATAGTCCATTTCATAGGTACTTAATATTGTTATATCGATTTCGATGACGGCGACCCTAGATATCACGGATTTTTCTATACACGGATAATATTTTTTAAAGTAAGGTTTGTCAAATGAGGCTACCTCGTTCCGCCATTATTATTGTCATTATTATTTATATTGGTCTGGGTATGTCTTCTACTCCAAAGCTATGCTTATCAGAGCGAGTTTGGGGCCCATCATTATACTAAACAGGTTTATTCTTTAATTTTTACATAATAATGCATATACATGGCCTTTTTCAACTCACGTTTTTATCGCCTTGAAAATCTATGGTTACCATAGTGATAATTCTGTTATCTGTTCTTGATATCCTACTAATATTATAAACTCGAAAGTTTGTGAGGATGTTTGTTGCTTATCACGCAAAAACTACTGAATAGATTTTGATGAAACTTCACAATAATATCAGAATAACACATACATAGGCTATATAATCCAAAATATCGATCACCACGCGGGTGAAATCGCGGGACGCAGCTAGTAATAAAATAAAATACGATAGGGCCTTTGTTAACAGGTTTTTCTTTGTTGTAAGGATTGGTCACAGTCTAAGCGACCCAAAGACAAAGGAAATCGTAGATTTTCACGGTGAGAAAAATGTAAAGAATAAATAATTTATTAATAGTCACACACACACACATACACAATGTATGTATATACAAAGTCATAAAAAAAGGAAATCACATAAAAAAACAGAACAACATAGGTAAATAAATAAATAAATAATGCTGGACAATCCACACAGCATTATCTAGCCGCATGGTAAGCAAAGCTTGTGTTATGGGTACTAGATAACTGATATACATAATACATTACATAGATAGATATTTTTTATTATACACAGAAAACGACCAGAACACCCGGAACAAATATCTGCAGATGTACACACAATTGTTCCGAGGCGGGAATCGAACCCGCAACCTCTTGCGTCGCAGGCGGACTTTCGCCCACCGCGCCACATAGGTCGTAGGGATTTAAACTTTAACATAATGTAGCAAAATGTAGCAATGTTATTAATGGCCCCTAAAAAAAATTGCTACACAGTTTCGAATTGTTTAGGTAAAAAAAAAGATTGCAGTCGTCGAAAAAAAACCGCAGTCAAAAGTTTGAAAAGTCAAAAGTCAAAAATAATTTATTTCTTTAGGCTTACAAAATAAGCACTTAGAAGCGCATATAAAACTAGTGTAAAGCTTTGGGTAAGTTTGTATGGAGTCATGGCGTTTTTTTTTAATGCGACCGCGACCACTGATGCAATATGTGTTGAATTTTAGTACCACATCTGTATCTTTATTATAAAAAACAAAATACGTCGTAACTCATATCGAAGCCAAATTATTCGACTTTGAAGTAAAAAAATTGTCTTGGATAAATGAACACTGGATTTCTATTAATATTATATTTTGTTATGAAGATATTTAATAAAGATATTTTAATTGAGTCTGAGTGATCCAAAGATAAAAAAAAACGTTGTTTTCATAGGCCTTTAAAAAAATCTAAAGTTTTTATTTCCTTACGCTTAAAAATAAGTACTAAAGCAACTAGGTTATTAAAAAATAAAAAAAGTAAATATAAGTAACTATTTTCTTTCGCAAGAATAATTCGGTACGTAATTATAATTATATATGAATTATTTATATAGGTATATATATTACTGTTTAAGTATAATATAAGTAAGTAGCTTAGTATATTATGAGTAGTATATTTTATTATCTCTATTATATAGCACTACCTGCCAAACTGTTGTCCACACTACCCAAAGGTTAGCAGGTAGAGAATGCTATCTAGCATTATGCTCGCCTATGTACTATCTATCTACATATCTGTTTAATAAGTCTTATTTTATAATATTCATTATTATCAAATAACATTATTTTAATGTTCACTTCAATCTATAATAATACTATAAAGAGGAAAGGTTTGATTTTTTGTTTCTAATGAATAGGCTCCGAAACTACTGGACCGATTTGAAAAATTCTTTCACCGTTGGGAAGCTACACTATCCCCGGTGAACGTAGGCTATATTCTATTTTCAAAAATGTTAGGGTTACGTACTAAAACCGTGCGAATCCGGGAAGGTCCGCTATTAATTTATATAGACTGATGTCCATAAAATTACTACATAGTTTCTGTTAACTCTACTAAGCGAATAAAATATTCCTAATGCCTAATTTAGTTATCTAATGGAGCTTAAGAAATAACAGAGTAGGTTAGGTAGAAACTAGTCACTTCACTAGTGGTTGTCACCCGAATCCTGTTTGTTTTAGACTGTGTTTTAGAGAGTGTTTATGCATATAGTTATAAATACGACCGATGTAGCGCGGTGGGCGAAGGTGCGTCTGCGACGCAGGAAGTTGCGGTTTCGATTCCCGCCTCGGAACAATTTTGTACGATCTGCAGATATTTGTTCCGGGTGTTCTGGTCGTAATCTATGTATAATAAAAAATATCTATCTATGTAATGTATTGTATTATGTATATCAGTTATCTGGTACCCATAACACAAGCTCTGCTTAGCTTGGGGCTAGAGGATGCTGTGTGAATCGTCCAGCATTATTTAATGCTCTATCAAAAGCAGGAAGGATAGGATTCGTAACGAATACATGCGACAGAGAACCAAATTTATCGACATACCCTCACATAGCTCAAAGAATTAGCAAGCTGAAGTGGCAGTGGGCCGGCCATATCTCACGAAGAACCGACAACCGCTGGGGTAAACGTGTTCTTGAGTGGACTCAGCAAACGTAGTGTAGGACGCCCTTCGTCCAGGTGGGATGACGACCTGCGAAAGACTGCAGGCAGATGCTGGATGCGGCAAGCTGAAGACAGGGCGCTATGGCGCTCATTGGGGGAGGCCTATGTCCTAACATAGGCTGATGATGAAAAGCATCAGGCACGTTCAATTCAGATTTCGTTTATACGTAAGAAATATATATAATGTATATTCTGGGTCGGTAATGCAGTTTCTGGTTTTGACTTTCACAAATCCTTTTATGGAATAACGAGAGCAGATCATTTCGTTGCAAAACACTTTTTAAATTTAATTTGACGACCTCTGTGGTGCATGATGCATTATTTTTTTTTATTATTCGGAATACAAACAGCTTTACCAACATAACTGGTAATCTTAAATAATAACTATCCATTAATGTGCCCATTACCTATCCTTCCAGAATATCTACTTTCGTCTAAACGTAAAAAAAAACAAAGTATATATCAGAAATTTCAAACTTTTGAGTTCGCTTTTTCGAGACAAGGACGAACGAACGCCGCGCGGGGAAAGCGAGAAAGGGAGGCAAGAGCGGTAGAATGGGCGCGGGCCGATCCGCGCGCAATTTCACTGGTTTTTTTAAATAAATTTGTTATTGCTCTAAAATAATACTGTTTCTCAAAAAATTAAGACCATAATTTTCTAAAGTATTTATTAGGGAACACGTAGAAGAAATTCCATTACAATAATATTAAATAACTAGCAAATAAAACTCGTTTTTCCGTAGAATAGATATCTCTGTAAAAATGAAGATTTAGAGGAAACTTTGCCATTTTTTTCTATCGAGTCAAGTTTAGTCAATCGTGTTTCGACTCCCATTACTTACTAACTAATTCCTAAACTTTTATTCCTCATCAAAATATATTCGAAAAATATGTGTTTTGTTCCCTTAAAATTGATTTTCCGTTAAGTCAAAACGTGGGTTTTGGGATTCATTTCACCTTAATATCTCAAGTAGGTAATATCACAGTCGCAGCACACACAGCAAGGTGGTTTAATTTAATATGAATATAAACGGCTTTCATTTAAAATCATATAAAATGTCATTCAACTCGGATAAAACAACACACGGGTCTTATTATTTACATAATTCTATTTATGGAAAACCAGTTTGTAGTCTTACGCAGATTTTTTCATGCGTAATTGCGTACCTAACTGTCGACAATTTATGAATTTAGCTTTGAAAACATTTTTGCTACGACAGTTTGCAAGTTTTTTCTCTATGTCATTCAACTTCAACTTCTTTTTTGTTTTGGCGCCGCTTGTTTATGCCATTCAAGTTATTTGACAGTCTTGTCTATTATAGTAGGTATGTGGATGTAACAGTCATTGCCTTTATATTATGCCAGAATTGCGCCAATCCAGACGCAGAGCCATCTAGGAAGAAGTTGAAGTTGACTTTATATTACCTACTTTATTCCCACTCCTATTCTTTTGATCGATCTAAGTTATACAGTCAAATAACATAACAAATCGGCAAATCTATTCTTCTATTCTAATATTATAAAGAAGAAAGATTTGATTGTTTGTATTGAATAGGTTCCGAAACTACCGGACCGATTTGAAAATTTCTTTCACCGTTGGGAAGCTACAGTATCCCCGATGAACATAGGCTATATTATAATATATTTTCAAAAACTTTAAGGACCCATGTGATGCCGGGAATGGCCGCTATTAAGATAATATAAGTCGTTAAGCAACTTATTGCATTATGAATTAAGTACTAGCGGACCTTCCCAGCTTCGCACGGTTTTAGTACGGATCCCTAACTTTTTTGAAAATATAATATAACTAGCCTATGTTCACCGGGGATAGTGTAGCTTCCCAACGGTGAAAGAATTTTTCAAATCGTTCCAGTAGTTTCGGAGCCTATTCAATACAAACAAATAAAAAATCAAACCTTTCCTCTTTATAATATTAGTTAATATAAACAAAATTAATCAAAATTACCCTCATTCGGCTTGGATCACCTATTTTGGGACGCCCAGTAGAGCCAGGTATGCAATTATTCATCATCATCATCAGCCTATGTTAGTCCACCCACACTAGAGATAGGCCTCCCCCAATGAGCGTCACAGCGCCCTGTCTTCAGCTTGACGCATCCAGCATCTACCTGCAGTCTTTCGCAGGTCGACATCCCACCTGGTGGGAGGCAATTATTAGTAGAAAGCAAAATGTCGAAATGCCTTACTCGAAGGCTGTGGCTAACCACAGCCTCCTGGTTACTAAGGTGCTTAAGCCGGTCGCTTCTTTACTATACCTCGAAAAGATTGAAGTGAGCATAAAATCAAAGTGATCACTTTTTTCTAGTTTTACTTGTGTAATTTGAATTTTGAGATGTGTTCAAGATAGACATGTGCGCCGATGTTAAAATAATCGGCGGCGGGCGCCGGCCTGAAATCTGGAGGTCGATGCTTTTTAAACGCCAAGACCCTGCACAACCGTGACGTATCTAATCTCAGAAAGCATTTTCTACAAGTCGAATACCAAATGCATAGCGATGTCGTTGCAGTAGATAAGAACCTTACTCCTCTCTCCTTAGGTAAGGAGAACTGGCGCAAACTTGTGGTGATGAGCATCCAGGACCGGAAGGCCATATGGGAGAGCAAAGAGCTGCATTGGAGATTCTACAAGGTTCTCATAGGACCTGGTGTAGATCTCCTAAGCTCAGTAAACTGGTTTCGCTTGTGTTACCTCTTTGGGGTCTCCGAAGGTTTTGTCTGTGCAATTATTGACGAGGTGGTAAAGACGAACAATTACCGAAAGTTTATCATGAAAGACGGCACGATCGATATTTGTTGAGCGTGTCATCTTCCTGGGGAGACCCTCCGTCATATACCTTCGGGTTGTTCGCACCTTGCTAACTCTCAGGACTTGCACAGACACAACCAAGTACCCAAAATTATACACCAGCAACTTGCTCTCCGATACGGCCTCACTGGTCCTGAAGTTCCGTACTATAAGAATACACCGGCGCCAGTTCTCGAAAACGGCCGTGCCACGCTTTATTTGGGCCGATCTATCATTCATTTCACTACAGACAGGACTATTCTTGCGAAAAAGCCTGATATTGTACTGATAAATCGGTAAGAGCGGAAGGCGGTGTTCGCTGATGTCACCATACCGCATGATGCTAACCTCGTTAGAGTTGAGAAGGATAAACTTAGTAAATATCTTGACTTAGCTAACGAGGTTGTCAGGATGTGGGATGTAGATTCAGCGACCATCCCGATAGTCGTTTCGGTTAACGGCGTAATAGCGAAGAGCCTCGATCAACACCTGAAGAGACTCATGCTAGGAAGTTGGATCAAGGGTCTGATGCAAAAGGCAGTACTTACTCCTAAACTCGGCACGCATTGTCAGGAAATTCCTTTCTCTGCAGCCCTAGTCACCCCGCTGCTTGAGCCTAGCTTCGTGGTCGGTGATCTACCGTTTTGATATATTTTTTACTGTAGAATAGTTATATAATATTTTATTGAATTTATATAGTAAAAAATGTATTTTCTACGAGAATTTTAAATAAATAGTGAATAATAATCAATAAAACGATGGAGTTTTCAAAGCGTCTAAAAGATAACGTTCCACGCCGAATTGACGCCGATTGGCCGATCGGCGGCGGCGGCGGCGTGGAGCCGGCGGTGGCGGCCGGTCGGCGCGGCGCACACGTCTAGTCCAAGAGTCCCGTGAGGATATAATATACCTAAAGCACTTTGATGTTTGACAAAATACTATGTAATTATTATAAAGAATATAATAGTGATTTATTGCCTGAACTTATAACTACTTAGGTAAAGGTTCTACGTTAATACTAGGTACTACTTAAAACATAACATATTATGAATTAGATATTATACACAGTACATTATTATAAAACAAAGTCGCTTCCCGCTGTCTGTCTGTCCCTATGTATGCTTAGATCTTTAAAACTGCGCAACGGATTTTGATGCGGTTTTATATAAATAGAGTGATTCAAGAGGAAGGTTTATTAACCATTTGACACATACATAGATTTCCACGCGGCCGAAGCCGCGGGTGCGCAGCAATAGATAAATGAGATTCATTGGCAATTGGCAATATGACCTATAGAATAAAATTTTCCATGGTTTTCTTCCATAAATCCATAACCACGGTAATTTATGGCTTGCCGAGTTGGCATTAGGCAATCTTGTGTAAATAATTATTCAATAGATATACATATGTACCTATTGGCCTATTGGTTAATCAAACAGAATAGAGAGTTTATTTCGCAACTCATTTGACTGTCAAATGAGAAGTACCTATCTTAAGTTTTCGTTCGCACGGCTTACGTAAGTGGAAAACTAAATTTTTTATCACTTGCGAAATCACTCATCATCATAGCAGTCCACAGCTGGACATAGGCCTCCCCTAATGTGCGCCATAGCGCCCTGTCTTCAGCTTGACGCATCCAGCATCTACCTGCAGTCTTTCGCAGGCGAAAAAAAATGGCGAAATCACTAGGTACATAGTATAAAACAAAGGAGCTACGCCCCGCGGCTTCACCCGCGTGGAAATCTATGTGTCAAATGGTTTATAAATTTCCTCTTGAATCACTCTATCAATTAAAAAAACCGCATAAAAATCCGTTGCGTAGATGTAGTTCTATGTTCTGTAAGCATACATAGGGACAGACAGACAGCGGGAAGCGACTTTGTTTTATACTATGTAGAGATGATGTGACGTGCGATGCTGCGGTACGACCTGCAGATATTTGTTCCGGTTTTTCTGGATGTTTTCTATCTATAGTGCTCTGTTCGTTTTCTATGTATAATAATAATAAAAATAAATCTATCTATGTAATGTATTGTATTATGTATATCAGTTATCTAGTACCCATAACACAAGCTCTGCTTACCATGGGGCTAGATAATGCTGCTGTGTGAATTGTCCAGCATTATTTTTTTATAATAATTTTACATTATTTCTTTTTTACTTATTAGTAAGAAGTATCTATGTACTGTTTTGAATTGAGTATAGGTTATATCAGTTATCTAGTACCTTTCCATAACACAGGCTCTGCTAAGCTTGGGGCTACATAATTAATTAATTTATTAAATAATAATTCATAATACATTATTACTAACATATTTGAATAAATATGTGTTTGATTACTTACCTTATTGGTTAACACTTTGAGTGCTGAAAACGCACGGTATGAGTTTTCTACAAGTGACTAATCAGCGAAAATCCACACTAGCGCAGCGGCTGAGAAAATACAGATCTGTGTGACTCAGCACAGCCGTAATATTTTTCGAACGAAACGCATGTGCGGCGCAACACAACCGCTGTGTAGAGCGGCAGCACGAATTTTTTAGGTAAAAAAAAAAATCTAAGTCGTCGAAAAAAAACCGCGGTCAAAGTGTTAACCGATTAACCAATTACAGAGATGACGTTTACTAAAATACTACTTATACAAAAATACTTTGTTGTAATTGTAAACCAGATGCAGATCTTTACAAAAAATACTGCGATTACCTACATCATCATCATCAGCCTATATTAGTCCACTGCTGGACATAGGCCTCCCCCAATGAGCGCCATAGCGCCCTGTCTTCAGCTTGACGCATCCAGCATCTACCTGCACTGCAGTCTTTCGCAGGTCGTCATCCCACCTGGTCGGAGGGCGTCCTACACTACGTTTACCAAGTCGTGGTCTCCACTCAAGAACACGTTTGCCCCAGCGGCCGTCGTCTGTTCTTCGCGAGATATGGCCGGCCCACTGCCACTTCAGCTTGCTAATTCTCAGAGCTATGTCGATAACTTTGGTTCTCTGTCGGATGTATTCGTTGCGAATCCTATCCTTCTGAGAAACTCCGAGCATAGCTCTTTCCATAGCTCGCTGATTACCTACATGCGACCTGTATAATGGGTGGCCTTATCGCTTAGAAGTCATCTTTCAAGCAACCGTTGGATGTAAAGAATAAACAAACTAATACCTATGTTGTAACAGCTGCGCGGCTTCGCTCCGGGCAAGTGCCATTAAATATGTTCGGGTTTATGATGGGCAAATCTGAGTCACCAAATTGCAACCGATGTGGCACTATTGATGATGTCCACCACATCTTAATGGAGTGTGCATGGGGCGAAGACATTCGTCGAAGATTGTTTGACTTAAATCATATGTTTTGGAAGGTAGGAGGGTGCAACAGCATCCTTTCAGAACCAGCGTCCCTGGATGCCAGGGCGCTGATAGAAATATATCGTGCAGCTGTTAAAAATAGATTAGAATAAGATCAGTACTATGTTAGACTTAACACTTTGACTGCGGTTTTTTTTCGACGACTGCGATCTTTTTTTTACCTAAAAAATTCGTGCTGCCGCTCTACACAGCGGTTGTGTTGCACCGCACATGCGTTTCGTTCGAAAAATATTACAGCTCTGCTGAGTCACAAAAATCTGTATTTTCTCAGCCGCTGCGCTAGTGTGGATTTACGCATATTAGTCAGTTGTAGAAAACTCATACCGTGCGTTTTCAGCACTCAAAGTGTTAAGTCATAAGGGTGTCATAATAATTAAAAACCCTGTATAAAAAATAATAAAAGATTTAAAAAAAAACTAATACCTAATGAACAACCTCAATAGGTAGTTAGTAACTTTCAATATACCTCGATACTCGTAGGTAGGTCTAATGCCAACCTGATTACCTTGACTGCATTTCATGTACAGTAGGTAGTACCTACCTACTTAAGTATCTGCAATTTTCTTGTCTATTTTTTCTAGCATGCACGCTTTACCTAGTTACCTGTACCTACTATCTAATTATCTGTACAAGGTGACGCATAATCGATGTGCTAAACCGAGTGCGAGTGAACATCAAACCGGACTCGTGTACAAGGTGACGCATAATCGATGTGCTAAACACCGAGTGAACATCAAAGCGGACTTCCCTCCAGCTCCGGGCCTAAAGCACACAGATTGGGTACCTACCTAGGTATACCTCTGGTACATAAACTACTCTGGTCAAACTTAATATAAAATGTTTGTAAACATTGCCCCGTACCTACTACTGTGCTACTAATCTCTAAAATACTTTTTTTAACTACTAAGTACTTTACTTTTTTGAAAAACCTAATAAATGTGCTATGATAAGTCTATCATAGCACATTTTATGAGGTAGGTAAGCTTATATCTATTTAAGTAGGTAGAAAAAATGTACCTATTAGCAGGGACCAGTATTAGGTAGGTATTTCATAGACCTACCACACGCACAGAATCTCATTTCGAAAATTTTCGAAAACATATTTATATGTTTTCGAAAATCAATTATCCGGAAACATATTTATATGTTTCCGGAGTCAGGCACCTCTGGCTGGGGTATTATGAATCACCGACGACAACAACGATGGTAGGTATCACCCAGCCCCTTTTACAGCCGGCCGCGCCGCGCCGCTCTGCTCTGCACACCACACCCGGCTTGAATAAATTAAATGTGATCATTGTGTTCATGGGCCATGAAAGGTCAATGACCAAGAAATGACATGAGATATCAATGACATATGACAGTTCGATTTTGCAAATTTTGATCAGATTAGTGCTGCCAACATAATATCATTTATGCATGAAGTAACAGAAGATCAGCATTCGGTACATAAAACTGATTTTATAGATTCTACTGTTTTTGAGATTTTTCGTAAACGAGCGACTTGCTGTTGAAAAATTTTATAGAATGGCAGAACATATCCAATCTAATACTAAACGAACGATAAAAGACGATCAATTAAAAAAAAACAAAACAAATTTGAAGGTATCTTACATTTGTACTTATCTAAAAAATAAGGTAATATCACGATATTGGCCAATTTTTAAAAAATCAAATTATCATTTTGTTCCTTTCCATATTTCCATGCATTTTGGGCCGATATAGCTGGCAGCTCTAAAACTACTTGTTTTTGTTTATTTTGGGCGGAATTCCGAAAAGTTTAGAAAGTGATTTGTGTTGTAAAACTTTTCTTTCACCAAGTTATTTAATGTTTGCTTCTTTTTCTGCAGTTAACTAAATCGGCTGGCAAATACAACTGAAAATGTCGGAGAAGTCAGAAATCCGTGACTTCTACACCGGGAAGAATTTCTTCATAACTGGAGGAACAGGTTTTGTCGGACTATGTCTTATCGAAAGGATATTACGAAGTATTCCTGATTCCGGCAAGTTGTATCTACTGATGCGGCCTAAGAAAGGGAAGGATATTAGCGAGCGACTGCAAGAGTTTCCCAAAAACCCGGTAAGTGTGGAAAAGTTGTAAATACCTATCTACAATGTGAATAATTGATTAGCAAAGAAAATAACAATTAAAGAATAGCTAGGGTACATTAGAACCATTAGGTATTCACAATTGGAACAGTGGAAATGACAGCAGACTGCTTAAAATAATCATCATCATCATCAGCCTATATTAGACATAGGCCTCCCCCAATGAGCGCCATAGCGCCCTGTCTTCAGCTTGACGCATCCAGCATCTACCTGCAGTCTTTCGCAGGCCATCATCCCACCTGGTCGGAGGGCGTCCTACACTACGTTTACCGAGTCGTGGTCTCCACTCAAGAACACGTTTGCCCCAGCGGCCGTCGGTTCTTCGCGAGATATTCCCTGCCCAATGCCACTTCAGCTTGCTAATTCTTTGAGCTATGTCGATAACTTTGGTTCTCTGTCGGATGTATTCGTTGCGAATCCTATCCTTCAGACAAACTCCGAGCATAGCTCTTTCCATAGTTTAAAATAATATAGAGGTAGAATGGAATAGAATAAAATAATTATTTGGTCACAGGTTTAAAATAAACATGATGAAAAACTAAAATAGTTTAACATAATTAAGTACCTAGCTCAACAGATTCACATCAATACTTATTGGTCCTAACTTAGCTGGGTGTTGGACTTTTAACCTATTTATCAAATACTAGCTGTTCCCCGCGGTTTCACCCGCGTTAACTCTAATTTCACTTTATTCGGTGAATTTTTACACCTTGGTTACCACGTTATATTATTGGAGTTTCAGTAAGAATCCCTAACTTTTTGAAAATATAATATCCCTATGTTCACCGGGGATAGTGTAGCTTCCCAACGGTGATAGAATTTTTCAAATCGGTCCAGTAGTTTCGGAGCCTATTCGTTACAATATTAGTATAGAAGTAGCTTCTTAATTAGTTACCTGGTAATTATGAGCAGTCAGCGTGTAACTGCATGCAGCAAAAAATACAAGAAGGTAAGTTACACCAAAATTAAGGTCCTTTATGGACTTTAGTTTTGGTGTAACTTATTATTTACTTTCCTAAACCTTCTTTATTAAGTTATAATTTACTTTTAACACTTTGACTGCGATTTTTTTTCGACGACTGCGATCTTTTTTTTTTACCTAAAAAATTCGTGCCGCTCTACACAGCGGTTGTGTTTGAGAATGAAGTTCTTTAAACCTAATCTGAATATGCCGGAAACATCCAAGTGTCTAAATATCCAAGTTACACATTCATAATAACAGAGACATTAGATTTTGTCTGGTTTTGGTGAGTTATAGGTGATTATTAGAATTGTTAATCGCCTGCTATTGCATTTTTATTATGGCTATTATACATTACTTGGTGCTTCAACGGTTTAATGACCGTTATGTAGTTGTTAACCCAGTAATGGTTAATTATGATTTTAAGATGCATTGACTAGGTATATTACATTGCATTGTTTATCCTACTAATATTATAAACGCGAAAGTTTGTATGTAAAGATGATGGTTACTCCTTCACGCAAAAACTATTAAACGGATCAGGCTGAAATTTTGCATACGGGTAGTTTCAGGCCTGGAATAAAACATAGGCTACTTTAAATCCCATAAATAAATTCCCGTGAGATAGGAATAAAATAACCTTAAAACCTTTCCATAGAAATATCGCGTGCGAAGCCGCGGAAAGAAACGAGTTTTCTATATAGTATGCAGTAATGGGTAATTATTATTTTGTGGTGCATTCACAATATTTCATTGCATTGTAATTGTAAGTATTCTACATAGTGAACCCAGTAATGGGCAATTATTATTTTGAGATGCATTTACAACATTACACTGCATTGTAAGTATGCCATATACTCGTAGATAACCCAGTAATGGGTAATTATTATTTTTTGGTGCATTTACAATATTACACTGCATTGTAAGTATGCCATATACTCTTAGATAACCCAGTAATGGGTAATTATTATTTTTTGGTGCATTTACAATATTACACTGCATTGTAGGTACCTATGCTATATAGTTAACCCAGTAGGTAATGGGCAATTATTATTTTGAGATGCATTCACAATATTACACTGCATTGTAAGTATGCAATATACTCGTAGATAACCCAGTAATGGGTAATTATTATTTTTTGGTGCATTTGCAATATTATGTACACTGCATTTAAGTACCTATTCTATATAGTTAACCCAGTAGGTAATGGGCAATTATTATTTTGAGATGCATTCACAATATTACACTGCATTGTAGATAGATAGATAGATAGATAGATATATTTATTTATTGATACAAATTTGATACATTTTGTTTATAGTATCTTAAATCCTAACATAGGTTTATCTAGATACTAGAGTTCTCTTAAAAATAATAAGGTTAAAAATTAAAATTAAAGTAATTAGCGCGGTAGGCAGTCACGCAACAAGCACAGTGACTTCGCTGTCCGCTGCATGGCTTGGCAGCCGCGCACAGGCGATCCACCAATCACGAGCGAGCAGCGACTCCACTGCGCCTGAGTTCAGCTACAGGATGCTCCTTGATGGTTAAATATAAGTTTAAGTAAAGATATGCCAGCTTGAAATATGAAAATAATGAAATTAAGATAAATAATGTTTTATTAGTACGATTTTAATATTAGTTTGTTTAATTTTATTTTTAATTTCTATTGGTAGGTTATTTATTAAATAAGGAATTAAGTAAGAAGAGGTCCGTTTGCCGTAAAAATTATTAAATTTTGGTGTAGTTAGCTTATTTTCTGTTATACTTCTAGTAATTATAGTGTGGCTTTTAGGTATTTGGATATCTGGACGAAAGTACTGTTCTATAAGTAGGTTAATTTCCACTTTTTTGTGAATTGACAGCACACCGCAGTATTTAAATAGACCATCAGGATCGCCCGAGTACTTTGATTTTATTTTATGGGGCACTATTAGCTTAAGTAGTCTATACTGTATATTATGGATCTGATCAAGATATGTTTTAAATGTCCTGCCGTAGCTACTTAGACCGTATGATATAATGCTTTCAACTAGTGTTTTATATAAGGTCAATAGAATGTCATATGGAATTTTATGTTTTATTATACAGAATTTGGCCATAATGGCTCTAAGCTTATTGCAGGTTTTGTCAATATGCTTCGCCCAGTTGAATCTGTTGTCTATTACTAGTCCAAGGTAGGTATGCTGAGTCACTTGCTCGATTAGTTGACAGTCTTTGGTGCAATTGTTAGAGTGTAGGCAATCGTGACTATGGGACACTACTTTCACACCCTCTCTGCCAGGACAATAATTATGGCTAGACCGAACATGGATAAGCTTCGTTTTACTTTCATTAATGACAAGACCTGAATCGTGTGACCACTTGCAAATGGCCGTGAAGTCATCTTGAATCTGGTCCTGTGCAATCAACGGATCCCTGTCAGCGGCCATTAGGCAGGTGTCGTCTGCAAATTGATAAACAGTGCAGCGCTTGATTATATTGTTCAGGTCATTAACATAGGTTAAATAATGCAGTGGCCCTAATACAGAACCTTGGGCTGTACCTTCAGTAACGTTAATGCTGTCGCTATATTCATCACCTACTCGGACTTGGTAGCATCGGTTCCTCAGGTAGTCTCTACACCATTCCAGCAAGTTGCCCCTTAGTCCGCTGTTCTCCAGCCTTTCAGTTAAGAGGTCATGCTTCAGTGTGTCAAATGCTTTCCCGTAGTCTATAAAGACTAGGATAATATGCCTTTTTGCATTCAGATGATGATTTACATCATCTGTAAAGCGGGATAGTAGTAGGGTAGTGCTTTTCTTGGGCTGGAAGCCATATTGTTGGGAAGACAAGACATCATTTGTTGAATAAAATTGCTGTACTTTACCACAAATGTATTTTTCTGCAATTTTATCAACGACTGGTAGAATCGTAATTGGCCGATATTTTCCATAGTCATGTGTACTACCTCCTTTATGGATTGGTCGAACAATGCCAGTCTTTAATTCTGCAGGGTATCGACCAGTGGATATGCTAGTGTTAATTAAACGTACTAGGGTCCCAACGATTCGGTCAGCTAGCCTGACAACGTCTATCGCTCGAATCCCGTCAACGCCTGGAGCTTTGTGTGGATTGGTGCACTTAATTATTTTACCTATTTCAGTATTAGTGGCTTTCGGAAGAAACATTGATCTGTCCATAGGGATTGTATAGTCTTTTTTATCGAGTAGGTTCTGTGCACAGTTTGGAATAATTGATTTTACGTTTAATTGAAATTGCCTAGCGAAATTATTGCTTATATTCTGTAAACTCTCTTCACTAAATGCTTTTAATATAATTTTATCCAGTGAGTTATTTATTTTTCCAGTAATATTATTTATTATTTCCCATAGTTTTTTGGTGTCACTTTTAGCATTGTTTATTTCTGCTTTTATGTATTTATTTTTATTTTTATATAATGTTTTATTTATTTTGTTTCTTAATTTATTATACCTTAACCTTAGTTCTTTATTACTCGTATCCTTAATCCACTCAGAATATAGACGATCTCTGTTTTTAGTTAGTTTAATGATATTTTTATCGATCCATTTGTAGTTAATACGCTTAGAGTTACTAACTTTAGTTACGTATTTTGCTGCATTATAACAGTCATTGAAACTTTTGCTAATAAATTTATATATTATATCTGGACAATTCATAGTTGAAGTGGTTTCCCAGTCAACTTTTTCCAAAAGGTCATTTATTTTGCGATTGTTAAGTAAAGTTTTGTAAGTTGGAGCATCCTGTACATGAGAGTCGCCAACCAACGTTGCAGTGGTTATTCTATGATCAGCCAGTACAGTGCAGAGCGCAGCGGCATAAACTTCTCTCGTGCGGGATCGGATAAAAATATGATCAATGCAGCTTTTTGTTACTAATTCATTCAGTGTTTCAATCCTTGTATAGTCCGAAATTCCGCACGATAGACCATGCCCGCTCAAGATGCTCAAGTATGAACTTTTTAGCGGATTATCAATCTTCAGGTTTATGTTTATGTCGCCTAAGAATATCAAGTCAGTATTTAGAATCTGTGTAAACAAACGGTCTAATTCTAAAGTGAAAAGATGTTTATTATGTTTCGGTGGTCGGTAGACGGCGCACAGGGTTATAGAATAAGCATGATCGGTATTTATGGTACCGATAAGGCATTCACAATGCAAGGTGGTGACTTTCTTTTGCTTAAACTGGTATTTGTTTTTTATGTAAATAATTATTCCCCCACCTTTGCGATGCTTTCGCAACTCAGTGTGCATTGTATACCCCTGCAAATTATACAGTGACTTGATATTCTCAGACACATTTACCTCTGTTAGAACAATAACATCAATTGACGTTTCAAAATTTAATAATTGCTCAATTTTAGTAAAGTTCTTAATAAGCGATCGAATGTTTACATGTAAAAAGGTAAGGTTGTTAGGGTAAGAAGGTACTAATCTTTTATAATTTGAAAACTCATGACAGTCAAACAGTTCTATGATATTAGTGTCATCTATAAAATCCATAGAGATTAATAATAATTTACTTAGACAAAAGCAAAGTAGACTAGAAGTTTTATTCGTTTGCATTACTTAATAGATTTTGTATATCGTGTTTGGAGCGTATTTTAAATACCTTAGCGTTTTCATTCTTGCGAACTAGGACTTTTCCTTCTTTTACCCAAATAAATTTAAAGTAATCCTTAAGTTCTTGTTTAGCTTGCCACAGTAAGTTTTTTAGGTATGACGTAAGCGCTTCCCGTATGAAGATTTTCTCAGCAGCTGGTGCTCCAGACAGGTTCGGCATGAGTTCCTTTGCAGTAATGGTGACGCTCCGGGCGGCAGACATCAGCTTTTGGCGGGTAGACTCCTGGCGAACTCGAACGTGGACAAATCCAAATCCAGTGCGGCGAGATGGCAGCCGCTTGACGGACAGGATATCCTCTACCGGTGCTCCAAGTTTCACGACTACATTTTCCACTAGCTTGGGTAGGTCTACATCATTAGAATCTGGAATCCCGGATATTTCAACATGATCTCCTAGCAGCTGCTGTTCCAATTCAACATTGCGCTGCTCCAGATACTCAATTTTCAGCAAACAGGATCTGTTCTGACTGTCGAGGTGGGTTATTTTCTTCTCCATGTCTTTCATTTTGTTGGTGAGAGCATCGATAGATTCCGAGAACTCATCCACCTTTTCACTACAGTACTGGAGGGAAGTGGCAACCGCGCGGATCTCCTGCGTTACGATGTTCCTAACTTCCTTCCTCAAATCCTGCAATACCTGTTTCATATCAAATGAAGCTCCTGCGGCAATAACCTCGTCATCGTCTTCGTCATCATAGTCAGCAAGGGTGACAAACGACTTCCTCCGAGAAGTGTTTAGGTTGCATTCGCTACACGTCCATTCCAGATTTTCTGCTGCTTTGAGGGATGCTAATTGCTTGTTACTTAGTCCGGAACAGATGGTAGTAGCGTGTACTACTTTTTGGCAGCGGCTGCATTCCAAAATAGAGGACTTTTTATTTATCACTTTGCTACAGCTGTGACACTTTGTCATATTGAGGGTAGTTGTAAAATATTATTGTACAAGCCGACGCGTGCTTTCTCTGAGGCGCTCGAGCGAGAACTGTAAGTATGCCATATACTCGTAGATAACCCAGTAATGGGTAATTATAATTTTTTGGTGCATTTACAATATTACACTGCATTGTAAGTATGCAATATACTCGTAGATAACCCAGTAATGGGTAATTTTTTTTTTTTGGTGCATTTGCAATATTACACTATATTGTAGGTACCTATGCTATATAGTTAACCCAGTAAGTAATGGGCAATTATTATTTTGAGATGCATTCACAATATTACACTGCATTGTAAGTATGTCATATACTCTTAGATAACCCAGTAATGGGTAATTATTATTTTGTGGTGCATTTGCAATATTACATTGCATTGTAATTGTAAGTATTCTACATAGTGAACCCAGTAATGGGCAATTATTATTTTGAGATGCATTCACAACATTACACTGCATTGTAAGTATGCCATATACTCGTAGATAACCCAGTAATGGGTAATTATTATTTTTTGGTGCATTTGCAATATTACACTGCATTGTAGGTACCTATGCTATATAGTTAACCCAGTAGGTAATGGGCAATTATTATTTTGAGATGCATTCACAATATTACACTGCATTGTAAGTATGCCATATACTCGTAGATAACCCAGTAATGGGTAATTATAATTTTTTGGTGCATTTACAATATTATGTACACTGCATTGTAAGTACCTATTCTATATAGTTAACCCAGTAGGTAATGGGCAATTATTATTTTGAGATGCATTCACAATATTACACTGCATTGTAAGTATGCCATATACTCTTAGATAACCCAGTAATGGGTAATTATTATTTTTTGGTGCATTTACAATATTACACTGCATTGTAAGTATGCCATATACTCTTAGATAACCCAGTAATGGGTAATTATTATTTTTTGGTGCATTTACAATATTACACTGCATTGTAAGTATGCCATATACTCTTAGATAACCCAGTAATGGGTAATTATTATTTTTTGGTGCATTTACAATATTACACTGCATTGTAGGTACCTATGCTATATAGTTAACGCAGTAGGTAATGGGCAATTATTATTTTGAGATGCATTCACAATATTACACTGCATTGTAGGTACCTATGCTATATAGTTAACCCAGTAGGTAATGGGCAATTATTATTTTGAGATGCATTCACAATATTACACTGCATTGTAAGTATGCAATATACTCGTAGATAACCCAGTAATGGGTAATTATAATTTTTTGGTGCATTTACAATATTACACTGCATTGTATGCTATATAGTTAACCCAGTAGGTAATGGGCAATTATTATTTTGAGATGCATTCAGAATATTGCATTACATTTTAAAAGGCATTAAAATCCTGGTTACATGTAAATGTTACTTCATCTTTTAATACAATACAATACAAATATACTTTATTGTCCAGTTACAGATTATTATAAAAGACATCACATGACACAAGTACAATGGGCGGCCTTATCGCGATATCTTCCAGGCAAATAATATAATGTTATTTTTTGACGACCGATATGGCGCGGTGGGCGAAGGTCCGCCTGCGACGCAGGAGGTTGCAGGTTCGATTCCCGCCTCGGAACAATTGTATGTACGATCTGCAGATATTTGTTCCGGGTGTTCTGGTCATTTTCTATGTATAATAAAACATATATATCTATGTATTGTATTGTATTATGTATATCAGTTATCTAGTACCCATAACACAAGCTCTGCTTACCATGGGGCTAGATAATGCTGTGTGAGTTGTCCAGCATTATTTATTTATTTATTTTATTTATTAGATACTCTTTATATTAAAAATAAAAAAAATACTATAAAACAGCAGTCTAATTCAGTGAAACTGAATTTTTAATCTCACTTAGTTAACTTAATTAATATAATTTAATTAAATGCTAACTACATTTTATTCAACTATGACTCGAATGGGCAAATCTAGGTTTTTTTAATCTACGGTTATTTAGAAATATGGCCTATGATAAGATAATACAAATTATTGTATATAGGTAGGTGTTTTTGGAAAAAATTCGATGTGTTCGATAAACACGCTAAATATTCCTAGAAAGGGGTCTTTATGAAAAGAGTTCCCTCTTTTCATAAAGACCCCTTTCTAGGAATATTTGAAAAGAGTTCCCTCTTTTCATAAAGACCCCTTTCTAGGAATATTTGAAAAGAGTTCCCTCTTTTCATAAAGACCCCTTTCTAGGAATATTTGAAAAGAGTTCCCTCTTTTCATAGAGACCCCTTTCTAGGAATATTTGAAAAGAGTTCCCTCTTTTCATAGAGACCCCTTTCTAGGAATATTTGAAAAGAGTTCCCTCTTTTCATAGAGACCCCTTTCTAGGAATATTTAGCGTGTTTATCGAACACATCGATTTTTTTCCAAAAACACCTACCTATATACAACAATTTGTATTATCTTATCATAGGCCATATTTATAAATAAATTATTCATCATCATCAGCCCCTATATGTCCACTATTAAGCATAGGCCTCACCCAAACGAAGCCACAAAAAGCTGTCCTGTGTATATAAATAGCAGATGCTTCTAAGCGATAAAGCCGTCCATTGTACTTGTCTCATGTAATGACTTTTTTGTAATGATCTGCAGATGCAAATAAAATAAATAAATAAAAATAAATATACAATAATTCTTTATGGTACACCGTCTGGTGTATTTTCTTGTAAATAAATTATTTATTGTATATAAATTGTACTAAAGTGACTCATGAAGTTGTAAAAAAATCTTGCAGGTATTCACACACCTAATCGAGTCCGACTCATGAAGTTGTAAAAAAATCTTGCAGATATTCACACACCTAATCGAGTCCGACTCATGAAGTTGTAAAAAAATCTTGCAGATATTCACACACCTAATCGAGTCCGACTCATGAAGTTGTAAAAAAATCTTGCAGATATTCACACACCTAATCGAGTCCGACTCATGAAGTTGTAAAAAAATCTTGCAGATATTCACACACCTAATCGAGTCCGACTCATGAAGTTGTAAAAAAATCTTGCAGATATTCACACACCTCATCGAGTCCAAATCCACGGATGTCTTCAACAAGCTGGTGGCTGTGTCCGGAGACGTGGGGGAGGAAGAGCTCGGCCTCAGCACACTCGACCAACAGATCCTGGCGGATAATGTGCATGTGGTTATACACTCCGCTGCTACCTTGGATTTTCAGGTAATTACTTAATTTATTATATTATTTATTTGGCACACAAAACAGAATACAATCATATATTGGACAAATAGAAAAACACAATAATTAACACTAGACTGTATCCCTAAACATGTGTACACAGTATGTTCAAAGCAATTAACTAATTGTGTTACAGAATTGCAGTAAAACAATAATTTATTACTAAAGAATAATTCAAATGTCATTTGAATTTGACCCAGGTAGGAATGTACCCATGCTACATGACCCAATTTTTTACCTCCCCTAGTACGGGTAAGTTCCGGCTGAGTCGATCAGACATGACATGACTTATGGGTGATATGTGTTATCATTATCAATCAACAAGACTATCCAGGAACTTGAGACATGATTTATCATAGCATATGTAATTTAAAAGATTCATGGCATGGATGAGACACTGGCTTATAAACAAACTTGTTTAATTAGAACGTTTTTATCATTATTATGGAGACTGGACTCAACAAACACAAACTCCTTGTTTTAGGACAACCTGAGACCAACTGTGAAAATCAACTTGCTGGGCACCAGAAGAGTGATGGATTTATGCAAGCAAATCAAAAATCTAAAGGTACTACTTATTTTAATCATAGATCAATCTGAAAACTGCAAGATAGTAATAATTAAAAGAAAATACTGTATATATTATAAGTTATGTAAGTAAATAATATGTCTGTGTATGTCTTTGGCCAGTATTATTTAATTATTTCATCACAAATCCCCAGGTAATGATCCAAGTTTCGTCTGCGTACGTAAACTCCTACATAACCGACGTACATGAAAAGTTGTACGACGCACCGGAAGACGCAGAGAAGGTTATAGCGCTGGTCGGGACGTTGAGCGACGAGGGACTGGTGCAGATGGAGCCCAAGTGAGTAGCTTCATGACTATTGACCACATGATGAGTCATGCTAGGAATCTTAAGACACAAGCGACTTATGTACGACGAGGGACTATTGCAGATGGAGCCCAAGTGAGTAGCTTTATGGCTAGTGATCACGTAATTCGGTATTTATCTTCTCTATATGGTTAAGTAGGGCGACACGTGGTACCACATGACTGGTGCTATGTGATGAGTCATGCTAGGAATCTCAAGACACAAGCGACTCATTCACTCTTAAGTTGGTATCTATCTTCTCTATATGGTTTAGTAGAGTGACACATGGTACCACATGACTAGTGCCACGTGATGAGTCATGCTAGGAATCTCAAGACAAGCGACTCATTCACTCTTAAGTTGGTATCTATCTTCTCCATATGGTTTAGTAGAGTGACACATGGTACCACATGACTAGTGCCACGTGATGAGTCATGCTAGGAATCTCAAGACAAGCGACTCATTGACCCTTAAGTTAATAAGGTTTCGTACTCCAAGTGTAAAACGGACCGACGTACACGAGAAGTTGTACGACAAGTCGCGAAGCAAGTCGCAAATGACATGCGGCAGTGAGAGGTAGGTTGACTCAGCTTAAATATAATGGTATCCCTTCTTTTCCAGGATTCTAAAGGACCACCCGAATACGTACACCTTCACGAAACATCTAGCGGAGCATGAAGTGGCAAAATGCGCTGATCTGTTCCCTTGTACCATCGTGAGACCGACTATGAGTAAGTGTATATATTTATAAATATACTAGCATCCCGTCCCGGCTTCGCTCAGGTTGATATTTGTGTGAATAATCAGAATAATAATCAGAATAATCAATTTATTGGTAAAAAACGAATATTACAGGTCACATAATAATTATAAATTAAAGTTAATTAAATAATTAGACAATAATCAAATAACTGATAATTAGATTATAATAAATATATTATAACTAAGTAATAATACTCAAGATATTATATAATTTTTCGCACATACTCAATACTGTAGAACGCCTTCTCGACGAGCCACGATTTAAGTCTTTGTTTAAAGGAAGACAGACTCGGTGCTGTGACTACCTGATCTGGTAGGTTGTTATACAACGCGGGTCCCAACACGTGCGTGAGTCTGTCCGACTTCGCCAGTCTGTGTGATACCGCAGATAGCTTGCCAGCTCCACGAGTGTTGTAGCATCAAAATGTTGTGATAAAGACTTTGCGATGAACGTAGAGTAAATGTATCTTTATGCAGGACATAAGTGCTTTTAATTTATTTTATTTCATATCATTGATTTGTTATTGAGTATGTAAATTTTAATGTAATTTTTTGTATGAGTCCTGTGCTCGAAATAAATAATTTTTATTTTATTTTATTAAGTTATTTAGCGTCCGCTGCCTATAGAGCTAACCGATCTGACCGTACCTATTTCATAGAGTGCATATCGCTCTACCTGTGTAGCGGCGGTGAGCTTTTATATGAGTCGCTTGTGTCTTAAGATTCCTAGCATGACTCATCATGACGAGCATTCAATGTGACGCAAGCAATGGTATAAATTACTACATTTTTAAGATACCGATGTAGTGGTATGTAGTATTTTCTGTGAGAATTAAATTGATTAAAAAGCTTAAGCTTAACACTTCGATCTTTTTTTTTACCTAAAAAATTCGTGCTGCCGCTCTACACAGCGGTTGTGTTGCGCCGCACATGCGTTTCGTTCGAAAAATATTACGGCTGTGCTGAGTCACACAGATCTGTATTTTCTCAGCGCTGCGCTAGTGTGGATTTACGCATATTAGTCACTTGTAGAAAACACATACCGTGTGATTTCAGCACTCAAAGTGTTAAAAAGCCCTCGCCACGTTGCCCCCTGCGCTGCGTGCGGAGGCGTTTATTTTTATGTTAGTATTTTTGTAGGCATTATCAAGCTCTACAACCTTTCTGTAGAACTGATTCATATGTATGACGACCGATGTGGCGCGGTAGGCGAAGGTCCGCCTGCGACGCAGGAGGTTGCGGGTTCGATTCCCGCCTTGGAATAATTGTGTGTACGATCTGCATGTATTTGTTCCGGGTGTTCTGGTAGTTTTCTATGTATAATAAAAAAATATCTATATAAATAATGTATTGTATTATGTATATCAGTTATCTAGTACCTATAACACAAGCTCTGCTTACCATGGTGCTAGATAATGGTGTGTGGATTGTCCAGCATTATTTATTTTAAAATAACATTTAAAAAAAAGTCTCTAATCGGCAACGTTCGTAAGAAACTTTTTCTTTTGACCGTTTTTTTTTTGCAAATCCACGAAAAAATCTTTTATGTTTTCGGATTTAGCCTGTTCCGTGACACTCAAATATAACGTGTCTTTCTATTGGTAAAAAAATTGGTTCTGTAAATCCAGAGATCACCCCCCTACAACCTCACAAACTTTGCCTCTTTAGAATATGAGTATAGATATACATACATATAGACTCAGTATTGTGGTTATCACAACACAATGCTGAGTCGGACGCCATTTTGTAGCATTTAAGTTTTTTTTTTTTTTTCAATTAGTTAGTAGTTATGTAGTATTTATGGTGTTGGGTAGTTAAGGAATTAGTTTAGTAAATTTGTTAACTACAAATCAAAGTTATTTGCTACAATTTTTTTTTTTTTTTTTTTTTAATAAATTTTTAAATAATGCTGGACAATTCACACAGCATTATCTAGCCCCATGGTAAGCAGAGCTTGTGTTATGGGTACTAGATAACATATATACATAATACTATATATTACATAGATATATATTTTTATTATACATAGAAAACAACCAGAACACCCGGAACAAATATCTGCAGATCGTACACACAATTGTTCAGAGGCGGGAATCGAACCCGCAACCTCTTGCGCCGCAGGCGGACCTTCGCCCACCGCGCCACATCGGTCGTCAGAAAATCCAGATATCACCCCTACAACCTCACAAACTTTGCCTCTTTAGAATATTAGTATAGATATACATACATATATATTCAGTTTATGTTATGTGTATATATGGATACAAGTTTTTCATATAAGTGTACATCCATTTGCATAGCATTCGTAGATGAACTAGGTCGATGGCCTGAGGCGAAGTGCTTGCACTCGTTTTACACGCTACAACAATCGCAATAAAACTGGCCAAGTGTGTTCTATTAGATATTCTATCAAGATTGAACATAACCAGAACAACGGGTGCAAATATCTGCTGTTCGCACAAATATTATATATAATATTTATTATATTATATATCAATCATTATTGTTAAAATTACCGTACTTAAGAAATTATTAATTAAATATTCTATTATATTAATAAATTGTTAATTAAAAATTAGTACTGAGATTTTATACTATTTTGTATTTAATTGTTATTTCTTATGTATTTTTTGTTACCTTTGTATTATTATGTTTGACATATAAGAATATTCTTATTGATAAAGATCTGAACTGAACATTATGTGGTATATTTAGACTGTTTACTAAAGGTTCTGGTAATATTTAGACTATTTACTTAAAGTTCTGGTAATATTTAGACTATTTACTTAAGTTTCTGGTAATATTTAGACTATTTACTTAAGGTTCTGGTAATATTTAGACTATTTACTTAAGTTTCTGGTAATATTTAGACTATTTACTTAAGGTTCTGGTAATATTTAGACTATTTACTTAAGGTTCTGGTAATATTTAGACAATTTACTAAAGGATTTGGTAATATTTAGACTATTTACTTAAGAATCTGGTAATATTTAGACTATTTATTTAAGGTTCTGGTAGTATTTAGACTATTTACTTAAGGTTCTGGTAATATTTAGACTATTTACTAAAGGATTTGGTAATACTTAGACTTTACTTAAGGTTCTAGTAATATTTAGACTGTTTACTTAAGGTTCTGGTTATATTTAGACTGTTTACTAAAGGTTCTGTTGTTTGTTCCAGTCGTCGCAGCGTGGAAAGAGCCAGAACCCGGCTGGACTTGCTCCAAGGTCGGTCCTCAAGGATTCCTCATGGGTGCTGCTAAAGGTAAACAAACATATCCCTACATAGCATAAAACAAAGTCGCTTCCCGCTGTCTGTCTGTCCCTATGTATTTTTAGATCTTTAAAACTACGCAACGGATTTTGATGCGGTTTAAATAAATAAATAATGCTGGACAATTCACACAACATTATCTAGCCCCATAGTAAGCAGAGCTTTTGTTATGGGTACTAGATACCTGATATACATAATACAATACACTACATAGATAGATAATTCTTTATTATACATAGAAAACGACCAGAACACCCGGAACAAATATCTGCAGATCGTACAAACAATTGTTCCCAATTCTTACGAACTAAAATTAAATTAAATTGAAATGGAAATTAAAATGAATAGTAATAAATTAGAATAAATTAAAATAAATTAAAGTTAATTAGTTTATATATATAGTATTAACCAACTATAATTAGTACAATAATAGTTGGTTAATACTTGGTTAATTTTATAATACCCTGTAAAATGTTGTGAAGACTGTTAATATGTATTGAGCAATTGTTCTTATGTATTCCCGAAGTATTATATTTTATAACCAAGATTATCAGTACTAAGTAAATTTATATATCTATGACCGATGTGGCGCGGTGGGCGAAGGTCCGCCTGCGACGCAGAAGGTTGCGGGTCCGATTCCTGCCTCGGAACAAATGTGTGTACGATCTGCAGATATTTGTTCCGGGTGTTCTAGTCGTTATCTATATATAATAAAAAATATACAAAATACAAAATTATTTATTTGCCATTTCACTTATACGAGTTGTACACATTTCTGGCGGCCCCCGCACTAGGCAAGCCTGTGTCGCGGGAAGCCTGTTTACATAGGTAACGTTAACGATACAGATTTAAAGAAACTGATACTGATAAAGGGCAAACAAACAAATACAATAAGAAAATAAAACTAATCAATTATATATATTAGGTGATACAAAAAATAATTAAACAAATCAAGAGCACAAAATCTGCAAAAATATGCGACACTCACTGATTACGTATGCGGAGAGCGGAGTTACTGGCTTGAGGGCAAGGAGAAAAAGGGGGGGGGGGAGGGGTAGTGAAGTAGGGGATGTGGAAAAGAGGAGTTTGGATTATTATATTATTTTCACTTACATAATGGAGCCAATGGAATAAAACTATAGTAATCTTTACATTTACTTTAAGATACTTAAGAGGTCTTCAGTGGCATCGTAGTCAAGGGTAAGTAGCCATCGTCTAATATATATATCTATGTAATGTATTGTATTATGTATATCAGTCATCTAATACCCATAACACAAGCTGTGCTTAGCTTGGGGCTAGATGATGCTGTGTAGATTATCCAGCATTATAATAATCAATTTGGAATTTCTTTATTACTTTCTTGCTGAAGAAGTTATAAATTTGTCTGTGACTTTTTTAAGATTATCATTTATTTTCTTTCTAATCGGTTTTTGAACTTCTAGGAGTGGTCAGAAGATTACCCCTTTCGAAAGAGAACATAGCTGACTACATACCAGTGGATGTGGTCGTCAACCAACTACTAGTGGCGGGATGGGACGCCGCTACTACCAAGTAAGTGTTTAAACGTGTTCTTGAGTGGAGACCACGACTCGGTAAACGTACACCACGTTTACCGTACGCCCTCCGACCAGGTGGGATGACGACCTGCGAAAGACTGCAGGTAGATGCTGGATGCGGCAAGCTGAAGAACCGTCAGCTGCGATTCCGTGGGTGGGTTGGGACTCGGGCAGTGGCAGCGATGACGACATTATTCCCATGGAATAAGATTCAAATCAGAATTCTGGAATATGCGAATTTTTATATCTGATTTGAACCTTATTCCAAGGGAATAATGTCGTCATCGCTGCCACTGCCCGACCCACCCACGGAATCGCAACGGTCACTAGTATTCATAATATTAATCCCTAATGAATTTTACGACATCAATCGATTCATTAAAAAAAGCGATATACATAATGTAAATACTAGAAATAAGAACAAACTCGCTGTTCCCACAACTAGACTACATAAGATAAATGTATCTTTTAAAGGGCAATGTATACGCTTCTACAACAAAACTCCAAGTGAGTTGCAAAAATTATCAATAAATAAATTTAAAAAAATTGTGAAACATATTCTTTGTAAAAAGGCTTATTACAAAATGTCAGATTATTTAGAAGATAAAAAAGCTTGGAACGAGTTTTGCTCCAACTCAAAATCTAACAACTTACAGATAAGCAAATCATATGTACTAGACACATAAGTTATGATGTATGTGGTTTCTTCTCACTTCTTCCACTGGTGGACAAAAAATTGAAGTGAACATCAATATAATAATGAATAGTATAAAATATGACTTGTCTAAGTGCTTATTTGTAAGCCTAAAGAAATAAACTTTGTTTTCATTTTTCATTCATTTCACGAATTTTCGCTCGGGAGGAAATAGTTGACCTAATTTGTACCTGGCTCCCGGACTCATTCTGCAATAAAGTCTATGCAAGTGACCCACAAATATCATTTAAAACGGGATATTTACCATGATTACATTTTTGAGTTTTCCAATATATCGGCAAATATCCGGTTTTAAATGACTTATGATTCATCATCAGCCTATATCTGTCCACTGCTGGACAAGGGCCTCCCCTAATGAGCACCATAGCGCCCTGTCTTCAGCTTGCCGCATCCAGCATCTACCTGCAGTCTTTCGCAGGTCGTCATCCCACCGGTCGGAGGGCGTCCTACACTACGTTTACCGAGTCGTGGTCTCCGCTCAAGAACACGTTTGCCCCAGCGGCCGTCGGTTCTTCGCGAGATATGGCCGGCCCTCTGCCACTTCAGCTTGCTAATTCTTTGAGCTATGTCGATAACTTTGGTTCTCTGTCGGATGTATTCGTTACGAATCCTATCCTTCAGAGAAACTCCGAGCATAACTCTTTCCATAGCTCGCTGAGCGACTTTGAACTGGTGGAATTTTGAACTTATGATTAATAACCATGATAAATAAATAATAATAAATAATTCTGGACAATTCACAGCATTATCTAGCCCCATGGTAAGCAGAGCTTGTGGTATGGGTACTAGATAACTGATATACATAATACAATATATTACATAGATAGATATTTTTATTATACATAGAAAACGACCAGAACACTCGGAACAAATATCTGCAGATCGTACACACAATTGTTCCGAGGCGGGAATCGAACCCGCAACCTCCTGCGTCGCAGGCGGACCTTCGCCCACCGCGCCACATCGGTCGTCAAAAGATAATTTCAAAAGTTTTGACCCACAGAAATGTTGTTTTTCAGACCGGGCCTAACAATCTACCACTGTTCATCGTCGACCCAGAAGCCGTTTGTGTGGTCCATGATAGAAAACATCATGAATGGGATGCTGCATAAATACCCGCTGAAAAGCGCTGTCTGGTAAGTTTCATATAATATAGAAATAGAAATAGAAAATGTTTATTTGTGTTACATATAAAATAATACAACTTAAGAACTATGTAGACGACACACGTTTTGTAAATAATAAGGTATGTTTGATATAAGATTTTGCTTATATCTCAACACGTTACGCCATCTGTTGGCATCTTTTAAAATTATAAATAAATACGACGAGGTTGTGGGTGCACGCAAAATTTAAATAATGATTTTTTTACCACATTAGAGGGTAGTTTTCTCTCTGGTGTGTGGAGGTGGCGCCGCGCCGCAGTACAAATCACTCGCTAAACAAATTGCCAAGAAGCACATACATAAATGTCCAATTCTGCCTGCAAACCAATTTCTATCGTCTGTCGTTTAAAACAGTGTTTTTATTTCGATCCCCTACAAACTAATAACAATAAAGATAACAAATTAGGAACGAATAAAATAATTAAAACACGAGAACACAGAAAGGCTGCCGGCTCAGCATTAAATGCTACATTGACATAAGCCAGTCCAGCGCTGGTGTTCAGCGGCGCCAGGGTGCTGAGTGCAGCACACAACACAAATCACTAATGATAATAATTTGACACGCAAATCACAAATTAAAACACTAATAACAACGATATAACACACCAAATTCGTGCTAGCCCCTCACTCTTCGTTTTCAAGCGTAAAGTCAAAGAGCATTATCTATCTTCATAATTCTGTTGTATTTTATGTATATATTATATGTATATTATGTAAGTATTGAATTTATTTATTTTTGGAATTTAGGTTATATAGTATTTTATATTTGTTATTGTTATATAGTATATATTAGTATAAGTAATAAGTTAGTTAAAATTTAATCTTTTGTCTATTTCTTATTTCATTTCATTTATGCACATGTACCCACTTCTCTCTTCACTTTGTCTCTCTCTCCTAATAAGGTTTGCTGGAAGAGAACTCTTTTTAGGGTTAAGTTCGCCTTTGTTTAAATTTTCTAGAATAAGTTTTGTGTTATTTTATTTTCGTGCAAGAAGTATAAATAAATAAATAACAAAATAATTCCGTTTTTACAAAGGTAAGTAAAATAAAGAATATCTTATATCTTCTATAATATAAAAATGAATCGCTGAATGTGTTGCTAAGCGTAAATCTCGAGAACCGACTTCGCTGATTCATTTTTTAGAATATTCCTTGAAGTACGAGTATGGTTCTTAAGGAGAGAAATTTTTTAAAAAATTGCCTGCAACAAATGACCACCCGGGAGAAGCCGGGACGGGCCGCTAGTATCTATATATATCTTTGTACATTTCAAAATATAAAAAAAACATTGTGTTTACTTGAAATAATAGCCTTTAGGTATGAAAACTAATTACAGGCAACACGCATTTTTGTTACGAGCTAGCAAATCGTTCAACTCATTGGTCAACAAAAACAATGATGTTGATTTATTTGACACATCTGCAAGTAAGCTCAAACGCTTAATTAACGATGAATAATTTTTATAATAACTTAATTTTATATCGTTTTGTGTTGTGTGTTTCTTTTAATTTTCTTTAAGTCGTCTTCTTTCACTGTTCGTTATTTGTTATTCTATTTAAGTACATATCTGCGGAAACTTGATAATTGGCCTTCAGCACACATGCGCTGGTATTAACCGGCATGTACTAATTAAATAACTAGGTATTTTTAAGAACTAGCTGTAAGTTTTCCCAAAATTTTGAAAATAAAATAAAAATAAAAGATAACATAATTTTTGCGTTTTCCATACTTACATAAATAGTACTTTGGATTTGCGTTTTATTAGTTCTAATGCGTTAGGTATCATTAGTGGCATCTTGGTTTAAAAGGATGCCAACGAATACAATTTCACCCTGTATATACGTATACAATGTGTATTGTCGAACCTTGATCAAACGAGATGTGCGGATACACGACATATAATTATCGATAAAAACAAAAAAATAAAAAATTATATGTTACCTATTTAAAAAATATAGCCGATTTAATTATTTTTTTAATGAAAACTAATTCATCTGGTTTTTTCTTCGTTTTATTTTGAGTAAACGGTGTATTTTATTCAAAGTAGCCTCATTTGAAAGCTAGATAGTTTACCTAGCTAAGGAAATAAGAAAAAAATACAATTTCGGTACATAAGCCTAGTAAAAATTATATTTTTTTAGAAATTTGCAAAAAAAATACGATTTTTATTTTATTTTTTATCTGTAACTTTAAAACTGAGCTATTGTGGTGTACTTTTCTGCATGTTGTATTAAACTCCACAATTTAGTCTACAAATCCCCCAAAAATTATGGGCCTTTCTCTTTTTGTTGTCATGTTATTCACCATTTAAAATTGGTACTTTCTGTTTTGTCAAGAGTAAAAAAAACAAAAACTTTATCTTAACCAGCCGTTACTATCCCACTGCTGGGCAAAGACCTCATTCCATTTCTTCCTATCTTGCCTCGTTTTATTTTATAATTTATGTAGATTAAATCAGTTAATATTCCTGTTGATCTTTGTACAAGACAGAAAGTACCTATTTTCAATGGTGAATAACATAATAACGAAAAGAGATAGACTCATAATTTTTGGAGGATTTGTAGATTAAATTATGAAGTTTAATACAACATGCAAAAAAGTATACTTCAATAATCCAGTTTTAAAGTTACAGATCAAAAATAAAATAAAAATATTTTTTTTTAGCAAATTTCTAAAAAAATATTGGTTTTACTAGGCTAATGTACCGAAATTGTATTTTTTTCTTATTTTATTAGCTAGGTAGACTATCTAGCTTTCAAATGAGACTGAATAAAATACACCGTTTACTCAAAAAGACACGAAGAAAAAACCAGATGAATTAGTTTTCATTAAAAAAATAATTAAATCGGCTTTATTTTTGAGATAGGTAACATATAATTTTTTATTTTTGTTTTTTATCGATAAATATATGTCGTGTATCCGCACATCTCGTTTGATCAAGGTTCGACAATACACATTGTATAGGAATCAAATAAAGGCTTTTTAGTTTATTCTTGATTCCAGGCTTCGAGCTTTAATTTATAACTTTATTTCAGGTACCCGCATCTGAAATTCGTGCCTTCACTATGGATGTTCCGAATTTCCGCGATCTTCGTACATTTCTTCCCTGGCTTCCTACTCGATTGTATGCTGAGACTAACTGGAGGCAGACCTATGTATGTATCTTTTAATTCACACATAAGGTAGATCTCTCTCACACACTCTCACTTACACTAAACAATCACACTCTGGTAGCACCGTTGCCCGGACTCTCTAGAGACCGGTGTCCTCGGAAGCTTCTCATCTAACGCACACAAACACACACACACACACACCCTCACACACACGAATATGTACACTAGACAATCCCACACACAATACACAACACTTGTGCACACAGACTAAAACCTACCACACACTCTAAGATACACTGTGTACAAAATTTGCCTAGTACCTATAAATTCATTCTAGCACTAACTTGTAAACACCTATTTTTTAAATCTAAAATATGTCTATGTAATCACTCTTTGATATTTGTTCTTTTTACTCTTTATTTTGCATGTTAACTATATTATATAACTACTTACTCATTACTATTGTAAACACCCTAATAATAATAACTTTGACATGTACTTTATTACCTAGCTCTACAATAATGTCATGTCAGGAGGCGGGCGATGAGACTACGCCGCAGTTTTTAACTTTTGTGGTCTCCTCGTTCAACATGTAACCTGATAAAACTGTTTACTTGTTCAAATAAACGATTTTTGTATTTAAAAAAAAAAAAAAAAAAAAAATTTGAGACTAACTGGACACAATTGTTCCTAGGCGGGAATCGAACCCGCAACCTCCTGCGTCGCAAGCGGACCTTCGCCCACCGCGCCACATCGGTGTTCGAAGTAATGATGAGATAAAATAGGCGGCGGCGTTTATCAATCTAGTTATTTGTATATTCTAGATTAATCCGTCTCCATACTAACGTATGGAACTCCCTGAATCGCCTCGAGAAGTTTATCTTCACTGAGTGGCTGTTCCACAACGACAGGACGCGGGAGCTGGCGGGCAAGCTGAGCGAGACAGACAAGAAACTGTTCTATATAGATATTACCAACTTATATGTGAGTACCGAAATTCAAAATCCATACAGGTACATAATAATTATCCTTTCCATTTTACGCAAATAATTATAATATAATAACGCAAATAATTATAATATAATTATTTGCGTAAAATGGAACGGTTGAACGAATGTAATTAATTATAATATAATAACGCAAATAATTATAATATAATTATTTGCGTAAAATGGAACGGATGAACGAATATAATTAATTATAATATAATAACGCAAATAATTATAATATAATTATTTGCGTAAAATGGAACGGATGAACGAATGTAATTAATTATAATATAATAACGCAAATAATTATAATATAATTATTTGCGTAAAATGGAACGGATGAACGAATGTAATTAATTATAATACAATAACGCAAATAATTATAATATAATTATTTACGTGAAATGGAACGGATGAAAGAATGTAATTAATTATAATATAATAACGCAAATAATTATAATATAATTATTTGCGTAAAATGGAACGGCTGAACGAATGATTTGCAATATGACCGAGCTGATTGAGACAGACGTTGCCTGGAAAGACACGCTAAACAAGGTTTTGTGGTAACGAGAGTTAAACCCCTGTTAAACCCTTGCCTATGTTTAGGCACTGTTTAACTAAACACTTGTTAGACCAGTGTTTACGTTTGTTTTTGTAGCCCTGCTGTTTAACACTTTGAGTGCTGAAATCTTACGGTATGTGTTTTCTACAAGTGACTAATATGCGTAAATCCACACTAGCGCAGCGGCTGAGAAAATACAGATCTGTGTGACTCAGCAGAGCTGTAATATTTTTCGAACGAAACGCATGTGCGGCGCAACACAACCGCTGTGTAGAGCGGCAGCACGAATTTTTTAGGTTAAAAAAAAGATCGCAGTCGTCGAAAAAAATCGCAGTCAAAGTGTTAATTCTATAGGCTTACAAAATAAAAACTCAGACTAGTCAAATTACCTTACTTTTACCATAAATTATTATCAAATAAGACACAAGTAGCAAACGTGGTGTAGAAAAAATACTCGATAAAAAAAAAAAAAAAAAATAATAATATTAATGTCGTTTTTGTCTGCAGTGGGAAGACTTCTTCCAGAAACTTCATCTTGGGGTCAGGAAGTACCTGAACAAGGAATCTGAGAAGACCATAGAGAAGGCCAGAAGTAAAGATTCAGTGTAAGTATTCTATGAGACGGGATATTTACCATGATTTGATTTTTGAGTTATCCAATATTTCGGCACAGTTCCATGCGCCATGATCACGGAGTAGAGCACTGCGACTGCGAGTTAAACAAAAAATATGAAGATATAGCCTGTTAAAGTTCCGCGTGACGTCACGTCTCGCTACACTTATAGCGAGTTGTGACGTCACGAGCCCCCACTCCTAAACTTTGACGCGCTTTATTTTCGTAAGTATTTGTTTGATTGACAAAAGGAAAAATACGTGTCCAATATCTTATGATAATCTAACTAATTAGAAAAATATATTTTTTTACCTAGGACACCACCCTATTGGCCTTGGCGTTCTGATTACATAAATAATGCAGGACAATTCACACAGCATTATCTAGCCCCAAGCTAAGCAGAGCTTGTGTTATGGGTACTAGATAACTGATATACATAATACATACTATATTACATAGATAGATTTTTTTTTATACATAGAAAACGACCACAACACCCGGAACAAATATCTGCAGATCGTACACACAATTGTTTCGAGGCGGGAATCGAACCCGCAACCTCCTGCGTCGCAGGCGGACCTTCGCCCACCGCGCCAGATCGGTCGTCAAATAATTAAATAAAATAGTAAATAGTAACTAACCTGTTGTTTATTTTTCAGGCTATTAGCAGCGCACGTGGTTTGGCAGCTGTTGATAATCTGGCTGCTCTGGTTCGCTTTTGCGTGCGTGTTCGGATTCACTATGACGCAGAGCGCCTGGGTGGCGCCCGTTATCTACATGCTATATACTTTACTATAGTCTATATACATATATCTATGTGTCAAATGGTTTTTAAACCTTCCTCTTGAATCTCTCTCTATATATATAAACCGCATCGAAATCCGTTGCGTAGTTTTAAAGAACTAAGCATACATATACATCTACGGTTGTCTGGTAGAGATCGCTCTTGAGCGATAAGACCGCCAAATTGTTACATATTTTGTATTATATTCTGTCTTGTTTGTTTTATTTTTTAGTATGCAATAAAAGAATTATCTATCCATGTATCCATCTAAAGAAAAACGCGATTAATAAATTCAACACTGTGTGATATATACACAATAGCCACATATACACACTGGCTGCTCATATATAAACGAATAAATAATAAAATACATATATATATATACATGGCTTTGCCATGGAAAATAAGCGCGTGCGACGCGAAGCTAACGCTAAATAACTATAATTTTATGTTAAATAATTATAAGCTACAATAGCACTCGTGTTTTTTTGTTTTTATACTGCTTTCATCATCATCATCATCATCATCAGCCTATAGCAGTCCACTGCTGGACATAGCCCCCCCCCCCCCCCCAATGAGCGCCATAGCGCCCTGTCTTCAGCTTGCCGCATCCAGCATCTATCTGCAGTCTTTCGCAGGTCGTCATCCCACCTGGTCGGAGGGCGTCTTACACTACTTACTTTACCGAGTCGTGGTCTCCACACGTTACAATACTATACTATATATATATATCTATACAATAATGCTTTGCTTTTAGGGAAAAATCGTTAAAATACATACATAATTTGAGAATTACAGAATTTATATATATGTATATATCCTAGAAATATACTACGTTTTATAGACCAGACTAAACAGAAACGTTACCCAAAAAACAGCTTAAATGTAACATATTTTTGAAGAACTTTACCTAATCTTATTTTATTTGTGTATTTAATTTGTTTAAGTAATAAGACATTCTAAAAGATCTTCTCTGTGATCTGTTGTTTATGTTACTTCACATTGTATCTATATTATTATCCAACATTTTAAATACCTTTTATAAAATCATAAGATATAATTATTTTACGAATTTTTTGATTGTATTTTTGCATGTCTAAACTAATACTTTAAATGCCCAAGACACACATGCGGCCCCTGCTGCCGGTCGCACCGCTGAGGATGTGCAGTGAATACGTTAACAATGTTATACATTCCAGTGAATAAATGTTACTTATTTGTAATGTTGCTTTTTATTTTACTAAGCGGCCACCATACGTCCCAGATTTAAGGTATTATTCCCGAGGAATTGCTATTTCAACCTTTAAACTTTAAAAAAATAGTGTGGCCATTTTTAGGAAAACAACTTATTATCTATGCGTTAACTTTTTAAATTAATGTTTTCACAAAATGGTGCATATTGCGTACATTAACCGTCCACAAACTCGCAAAGCGTTAACATTTTGATTGCTGAAATCACACGGTATGTGTTTTCTACAAGTGACTAATATGCGTAAATCCACACTAGCGCAGCGGCTGAGAAAATACAGATCTGTGTGACTCAGCACAGCTGTAATATTTTTCGAACGAAACGCATGTGCGGCGCAACACAACCGCTGTGTAGAGCGGCAGCCAGAATTTTTTAGGTTAAAAAAAAGATCGCAGTCGTCGAAAAAAAATCGCAGTCAAAGTGTTAAGTCGTAGAACAGACGTTGGCCGAGACGTTCGACGACTGCGATCTTTTTTTTAACCTAAAAAATTCGTGCTGCCGCTCTACACAGCGGTTGTGTTGCGCCGCACATGCGTTTCGTTCGAAAAATATTACAGCTCTGCTGAGTCACAAAGATTATCTCAATCTCATCATCTCATCATTACAATTGTCTCTATTCAACTTAATCTGTATTTTCTTAGCCGCTGCGCTAGTGTGGATTTTCGCAGATTAGTCACTTGTAGAAAAATCATACCGTGCGTTTTCAGCACTCAAAGGGTTAATTTCAAACTGATGGATTGTTGTATGACACTTTGCTTGTTTATGCATTCATTTGCTACCCTTGTCTTCCATCTTTAATATTCCATGAAAAAAGAGATAGCTACAGTTCATAGTAAAAAAATCGCAACAACTCGAGTTCTATATCACACTCCTAGCCTTGTTTACATTAGGGCACACTAGCACCGCCACCTATCATGACTTATTAAACAATATATATCAAAAGTTACATTGGGGATTCTGTGATAGCTATAACGAGCTTTTTTAAGTGCCTCTAATAATTTTAATTTGTAAAGTTAAGATACAAAAATAGAGCTTGGTGGCCACTAACGGCAACTTCGTATATCTGCCTATACTTTACAAAATACCTACCAACGCAATCCTTCAAAAGAAAACTAAAATTCTGGCTCATTGAGGAATTAATGAATGTACCTAATGCTATATCAGAGGCATTTCAAATTATTTACCACGGAGATCCAGTAAGTAGGTAGGTACTTCATAATTAAGAAATAAAACTGCAATTTTATATTATTAGCTTTTATTAATCTATCTTTATAACTAAATCACACCAAAATTACAGTAAATACATAGATTTTGGTGATGTGAAAATGCATTTTTTTAAGTATTAATGCCCTTACATCATTTATAAAGCGTAATAATTATGCTACTGCAACATATTTAGCTTTTTTTCGCACACTGAGCTCGACTATACCTATACAAGCGGGTAATTATTCTATAATGTAATGTCAGTTATTTTATTATTGTGCCGATTCTAAGCGCCCCCTATTGACGGTCTCTGTAATCAAATTGACATTTGTTGAGGCATACCAAGAAAACATGGTAACCCTATTAGTTCCATAAACAGTCACGCCGCTCACGGCAACGCTCAGCGCCAAAATGGCGAAAATCAAATAACCTCAATCTGTCATTCGCAGTCGAAAATCACCTCCAGCGTGCTTATATCCTAAGCTCAGTGACTTCGCATCATAATTATGTAAGTCGTGTATAATATAGTGATCGAAAATGTCATACTGTCCTAATTTGCTTAGATCATATTTGTCAAATCATTTTCAATCTAAATTTTTATCTAGAGTCTGTGCAAAAAGAGAACTCTCGTGGCGAAACGGTGAACTAACGCAACAAAAGTAGTACATTGGCACACGCGCGCCCTCCATTTCTATGAGACTTCTCTTTTGCACAGACTACACGACTACCACATGTTATACGTCAAAATAAAGTGAATTTCATCAGAGGTCCGAGTTATTACTAAATATTTGGCGGTAGCATAATAAAAGATGCTTTATTATAAGCGAAAATAAGGCAATTTATGATTACTATATTTAACCCTAAACAGCGACAGCTGTGTTGTACATACGTTTTAAGAAAATATATCATTATATATTTTCTATAAAAATGGACGGTCGAACAAAAAAATTGCCAAATATATTCTAAAAGTAGCTTTAATTGAGCTGTGTGATACTAGCATCTAATCAAAATATTATGAAAAACAGCTCAGCCTGTTTTACTAGGTATATAATTTGTAAATTCAATATACAATACTGTATTAATTCTTATAGCCACTAATTTAAATAAACTAATGAATTATCCACAAAACACATTTTCCATTTTTGTTTTTATGTACTAAATGTTGTGATTTTCTAAAGCTATTGCGATAAGAGCCAGGCTGCCTCAACCAGTGGGTCCATGCCTCGAATCAAGGCAGCCTCAAACTGCATCACCTCAACATAAATCTGCCTCGAATTAAAGCATACATTTTCATAAGTGCTCTTTATAAATACATTTATATTTATATTTTCTCTTATATGTTAAATTGTGACAGCACCTAAACAACAACAATGAAATTGACTCAGTTATTTACCATCAATTAATACTACAGATTAGATTTTTTTTTTGTATCATTTAGCTCCAAACTATAAGAGCTTGATTACCTCATCTACCGGCCGGTGTCTGTCGGCGTATTCACTGTAGATATCATTAAGTTTATATACACTGAACTGTACGAGTATAATATATTTTTGTCTGTCAAGGCACTTGTCTGGCACGCTTGATGTCTGCTGATATAAACCGTATGGTGATTATGTAACTCGCGACCGGTTTGCGACAGGCGTAAGTAAATTAAGCAATCAGTGCTGTCAGACGCCAATTTTGACCAATTTTGACGTTGTAGCTGGTGTCAAACTAATACAAAATTGACGTTTGACAGCACTGATTGCTTAATTTACGCCTGTCACAAACCGGTCGCGAGTTACATAATCACCCGGCCGGCCTTGTGTCGCTAAAGACATAGTACCTACCTAAGTTCGGTACCAGCAACGGTATTCAGAAAACCCGTTTCCAACACGAAATTTGACACAAAAGCGACAAAAAAGCTAAAAAGCTTTCGCGCAAAAGTTTTATTTTTACAGACTGTATAGTATAATATATTTTTGTCTGGCAAGTCACGTGTCTGGCACGCTTAATGTCTGTAGATATAAACCTTTACTCTGCGAAACAGTCAGACCTTCGCTCACTATGCCACAGAGGTCGTCCAAGTTAGAGATAAATTTTGATTCTGTAGATTGTCTTTTCTGTCTTAAAACTAAATTATCTAATTTATTTTGATAATGAGTTAAAGATTAAAACAACAGAAAATCTCTTTAAGACTAACTAAAACTAATTTATTTCATTATAACTATTGCGATGTTATGTATTTTTTTGTAATTTTTTTTATGGCAATTCAAAAATTAATCTTTTCTAATTTGTCAGCCTAAAAATGACGCCATCCTTTTTATTCCGATTTATTGGCTATAGTTTTAGTGGTGATTATTTTTATAACTTATCTATTAACGATATAGCGATTTTAACACATTATCATAAGTAATTAATACAACGTCGGCGAATAAACGCGATAAATAGGTTCAAACTGAAAACCAGCGTTGTTCCGCGCCACGCGTGGTTCAGCACATAGCTGAGTTTGACCCTTTCTGGCCAGCAGGCTAGCACGGTAGCCATGTATTATTATTATTTTTTGTTTTTCTGTAGGCTTATTTTATTTATGTTTTTTTTATAATGTGTACTGTGTTTTTTATGTGTGTTTACTGCTTTAATTGTGTAGCCTGTTTTCTTTGGCCAAATAAAACTTTTCTTATTAATACCCGCCGGGTGATTATGTAACCGGTTTGCGACAGGCGTAAATTAAGCAATCAGTGCTGTCAAACGTCAATTTTGTGTTAGTTTGACACCAGCTACAACGTCAAAATTGGCGTTTGACAGCACTGATTGCTTAATTTACGCCTGTCGCAAACCGGTCGCGAGTTACATAATCACCATACCGTTGTATCAATACTTATAGTTTAAGCGTTGACTAGTTTAGTTTGCGACATTAATACGTGGCCTATTATAATTAGTTTTTAATTTCACAAACTGTGTGACGGACTGAGACAATATACATAGTTTATAATAATAAATGATAAATAAAAAATGCTGGACAATTCACACAGCATTATCTAGCCCCATGGTAAACAGAGCTTGTGTTATGGGTACTAGATAACCGACATACATAATACAATACATTATATAGATAGATATTTTTTACTATACATAGAAAACGACCAGAACACCCGGAACAAATATCTGCAGATCGTACACACAATTGTTCCGAGGCGGGAATCGAACCCGCAACCGCAGGGCAAGCGGACCTTCGCCCACCGCGCCACATCGGTCGTCAATATCTTAACAATAAACATTGGTTAAAGATATTACAAATTATTTACTGACCATTTTAGGAACAATAAAATCTTTAAACGAGCGTTTTAAAAAATATAGTTAAACTATGGTAGGTAATTATCAATTATTATTTAAGAATAAAGTTAAGTTGAAGTTTTTTTAAACGTAACTAATTATGTTTTCTTAACGTAAAAATACATGAAAATTTAAGTTATACCCAGAAAAATAAGGATAGCTTTCAAAGTGTGATGTTCACAATAGAAATACAGGAAACAAGAACAAGTTACACATCCCATCATTTAGATTACACAAGGTAGGGAAATCATTTATGGGCAATAGCGTGCGCTTCTATAATAAGCTTCCATCTGAAGCAACTGAGCTCCCTATTCGTAAATTTAAAAATTACATAAAACAAAATCTCATCAAGAAGGCTTTCTACTCCATAAATTATTATCTCAATGATGTTAATGCTTGGCCAGATGTCGCTCAGTTTCGCACCGACAATAGTAGTTAAGTAATTTGTTATTGTGCGTAGCTTTACTTAAATATTGACATGTATCGAAATATATTATAATAAGACTTACATAGGCAAATAACCATGTATTAGACATATAAGAGATGAACATACTAGTGGTTTCTTTTTTATTTCTTCCACTAGTGGACAAAAAATTGAAGTGAACAGTAAAATAATTTTATTTGATAATAATTTAATGTAATATGACTTGTCTAAGTGCTTATTTTGTAAGCCTAAAGAATAAATGATTTTTGACTTTATGTTTAATATTTTCTAACGTTCAAGAAGATAATGTCAAAATAAAAGACTTACGTATTTCCGAACACATATTTTTTTCTATAATATCTTTACTATTTCGAGGAATTCGTAAATTTACTCAACTGTTTTTCAAAACTCGAAAACCATCAAGGCAATCCAGTCAGTCACCACTAAAGAATTTTGTTTATACAATGTGTGTTGTCGAACCTTGATCAAACGAGATGTGCGGATACACGACATATATTTATCGATAAAAAACAAAAAATAAAAAATTATATGTTATCTATCTCAAAAATAAAGCCGATTTAATAATTTTTTTAATGAAAACTACTTCATCTGGTTTTTTCTTCGTTTCTTTTTGAGTAAACGGTGTATAGCATACATTTTCATAAGTGCTCTTTATAAATACATTTATATTTATATTTTCTCTTATATGTTAAATTGTGACAGCACCTAAACGGCCACCGAGTAAAGGTTTATATCTACAGACATTAAGCGTGCCAGACACGTGACTTGCCAGACAAAAATATATTATACTATACAGTCTGTAAAAATAAAACTTTTGCGCGAAAGCTTTTTAGCTTTTTTGTCGCTTTTGTGTCAAATTTCGTGTTGGAAACGGGTTTTCTGAATACCGTTGCTGGTACCGAACTTAGGTAGGTACTATGTCTTTAGCGACACAAGGCCGGCCGGGTGATTATGTAACTCGCGACCGGTTTGTGACAGGCGTAAATTAAGCAATCAGTGCTGTCAAACGTCAATTTTGTATTAGTTTGACACCAGCTACAACGTCAAAATTGGTCAAAATTGGCGTTTGACAGCACTGATTGCTTAATTTACGCCTGTCGCAAACCGGTCGCGAGTTACATAATCACCATACCGTTGTATCAATACTTATAGTTTAAGCGTTGACTAGTTTAGTTTGCGACATTAATACGTGGCCTATTATAATTAGTTTTTAATTTCACAAACTGTGTGACGGACTGAGACAATATACATAGTTTATAATAATAAATGATAAATAAAAAATGCTGGACAATTCACACAGCATTATCTAGCCCCATGGTAAACAGAGCTTGTGTTATGGGTACTAGATAACCGACATACATAATACAATACATTATATAGATAGATATTTTTTACTATACATAGAAAACGACCAGAACACCCGGAACAAATATCTGCAGATCGTACACACAATTGTTCCGAGGCGGGAATCGAACCCGCAATCGCAGGGCAAGCGGACCTTCGCCCACCGCGCCACATCGGTCGTCAATATCTTAACAATAAACATTGGTTAAAGATATTACAAATTATTTACTGACCATTTTAGGAACAATAAAATCTTTAAACGAGCGTTTTAAAAAATATAGTTAAACTATGGTAGGTAATTATCAATTATTATTTAAGAATAAAGTTAAGTTGAAGTTTTTTTAAACGTAACTAATTATGTTTTCTTAACGTAAAAATACATGAAAATTTAAGTTATACCCAGAAAAATAAGGATAGCTTTCAAAGTGTGATGTTCACAATAGAAATACAGGAAACAAGAACAAGTTACACATCCCATCATTTAGATTACACAAGGTAGGGAAATCATTTATGGGCAATAGCGTGCGCTTCTATAATAAGCTTCCATCTGAAGCAACTGAGCTCCCTATTCGTAAATTTAAAAATTACATAAAACAAAATCTCATCAAGAAGGCTTTCTACTCCATAAATTATTATCTCAATGATGTTAATGCTTGGCCAGATGTCGCTCAGTTTCGCACCGACAATAGTAGTTAAGTAATTTGTTATTGTGCGTAGCTTTACTTAAATATTGACATGTATCGAAATATATTATAATAAGACTTACATAGGCAAATAACCATGTATTAGACATATAAGAGATGAACATACTAGTGGTTTCTTTTTTATTTCTTCCACTAGTGGACAAAAAATTGAAGTGAACAGTAAAATAATTTTATTTGATAATAATTTAATGTAATATGACTTGTCTAAGTGCTTATTTTGTAAGCCTAAAGAATAAATGATTTTTGACTTTATGTTTAATATTTTCTAACGTTCAAGAAGATAATGTCAAAATAAAAGACTTACGTATTTCCGAACACATATTTTTTTCTATAATATCTTTACTATTTCGAGGAATTCGTAAATTTACTCAACTGTTTTTCAAAACTCGAAAACCATCAAGGCAATCCAGTCAGTCACCACTAAAGAATTTTGTTTATACAATGTGTGTTGTCGAACCTTGATCAAACGAGATGTGCGGATACACGACATATATTTATCGATAAAAAACAAAAAATAAAAAATTATATGTTATCTATCTCAAAAATAAAGCCGATTTAATAATTTTTTTAATGAAAACTACTTCATCTGGTTTTTTCTTCGTTTCTTTTTGAGTAAACGGTGTATTTTATTTAGTACCTATTTTCAATGGTGAATAACATACCAACGAAAAGAGATAGACCCATATTTTTTGGAGGATTTGTAGATTAAATTATGAGATTTAATACAACATGCAAAAAAGTACACCTCAATAACCCAGTTTTAAAGTTACAGATCAAAAATAAAATAAAATTTGTTTTTTTTTTGGAAATTTCTAAAAAAAATTTTGATTTTACTAGGCTTATGTACTGAAATTGTATTTTTTACTTATTTTATTAGCTAGGTAGACTATCTAGCTTTCAAATGAGACTACTTTGAATAAAATACACCGTTTATTCAAAAAGAAACGAAGAAAAAACCAGATGAATTAGTTTTCATTAAAAAAAATATTAAATCGGCTTTATTTTTGAGATAGGTAACATATATTTTTTGTTTTTTATCGATAAATATATGTCGTGTATCCGCACATCTCGTTTGATCAAGGTTCGACAATACACATTGTATATCATTATAATCTAAATATTTTTTTTATTTTTTTCTATGAATATTATAAAATATAATCTAGAAATAACAATTACATATGAAAACATAGAGAATACAATTTTCACGACAAAAAACACGTTATTTCATACAATATTAACCACAAAGAACCAAAACTACTTACACGATAGAATGCTTACTTACTATATAAACTTATATATTCTATATTTGTATATAATAACTACCTAAGGGTAGATAAATCACAACTCCACAATTAGACAAGAAAAACAGGAAAATTTAACTGTGCCCAAAGTAAACATAGGGCAAACTTACCTTTACTATGAGCAATGTTAGTAACGGCAAAATCTACTTATACAAACTTAGTAGGGACTTAACTATAAAAATTTTCAACTTAAACATACCTGACGCGATTAAGCATAATTATGGTGTTTAAAATAGCTTAATTAACTTAATTTGACACTTAAATTGTACACCAAAGAAATGTTCTAACTGTGATGTTCAAGATAAATAATGATGGACACTCCTTCGCAGGTCGTCATCCCACCTGGCCGGAGGGAGTCCTACACTACGTTTGCCGAGTCGCGGTCCCCACCCAAGAACACGTTTACCCCAGCGGTTATTAAATTAACGACATTATTATAAGTGCTTTAAAAATCATGTGTTATTCACACATTATTTTTAAAGCACTTATAAATGACAGACATCATTTAAGCTCTATTTGCTGGTCTTATTTCGTGATCTGCTAACATGTGATGTGATATTTATTTTTAATTGTTGATTGTGACATTTTTCTATATAACGGTACTTTAAGCACCAACTTTGTTGCGTCGTTTGTTGAGTAGGGAGTTGTTGCTTTGCTCCAAAGCTTTTATTTGAACCTGGAACAAACATAAAAGATTAAGTTTAAGCCTCTATCATCATTATCAGCCTATAGCAGTCCACAGCTGGACATAGGTCTCCCCCAATGAGCGCTACAGCGCGCCCTGTCTTCAGCTTGCCGCATCCAGCATCTACCTGCAGTCTTTCGCAGGTCGTCATCCCACCTGGTCGGAGGGCGTCCTACATTATGTTTACCGAGTCGTGGTTTCCACTCAAATACACGTTTGCCCCAGCGGCCGTCGGTTCTTCGCGAGATATGGCCGGCCCAATGCCACTTCAGCTTGCTAATTCTCAGAGCTATGTCAATAACCTTGGTTCTCTGTCGGATGTTACGTCTACGTTGCGAATCCTATCCTTCAGAGAAACTCCGAACATAGCTCTTTCCATAGCTCGCTGAGCGACTTAGAACTGGTGGACCAGCCCTATCGTAAGTGTCCACGTCTCAGCTCCGTAGGTCATAACGGGTAGGCCTCTATAGTTTTTGTTATTAGGGTTTTGTACCCAAAGGGTAAAACGGGACTCTTATTACCTTAGTAATAGGGTCTCGTAGACAGACAGTCAGACGGACACCGGGGTTCTTTTTTAGACACTGGAATTTTTTTATGTGGGTTTTAAATAAAATAAAACGATATTATGTAATAAGTCTATGGTATATGCACAGACGTATTACATAATATCGGTTTATCAAGAATTGTACGATATTCGGATAGGGGAGCTCACCGATGTGAGTGAAACGACCGCTGGTTAGTGACACACTGTTTATTGCACTGAGATGGCGCTGGCTTCTGCGGGCACGCACACATGCGTAGACGCCTACTACTACATACGTAACAGGAATCTAGACTAGACGATAAAAAAGCTTCGGACGAGCTTTGCTCCAACTCGAAAACAAACTGTAATGTTGGTAGCAGGAGGAGTAATTAATACGACTGTAGTAGGTTGAATACTGAATATTTATTGAGTTAAAACATGTCTTTTTATACTATAGATTTACCTCTAATTTGAATTTATTAATTCTTTATTTTTGTAACATAAAATGATATTCTATTTTCTTATCTCAAGATTCTCGGTAAGTAATCCGATATGTTTGACATTTAATAAAATATAATTATATTTTTCCTTGTCTCTAAAGTAGGTCAAGTGACGTGGTACATTAGGTATGTACCTACACTACAAAACATTCCAACAAGGTAAAGATTCTGTGGTACCTTGTTATTGAATTCAGTTATTCTTATTAGTAGGTTTTCTTTTAAGTTAGTTTTAATTTAAGTAGTTTTGTATTGCATGCAATGTATTAAGTTTGTATTCTTTGTTTTCTTTTTACTTCTCCATTACTGTTTGTTTGTGCTCTACCAAATCTTTGTATAATATATCTTTAATTTTTTTTTTGAAATCGCTTTAAGCGATAAGGCCGCCTATTGTACTGTTATTATGTAAGATTTAGATATAAGGTTTTATTTTGTTATTTTGGGTACAATAAAGTGTTCATTCATTCATTCATTTCTGTTTCGCTTCTTTACATTACTTATAAAACTTTATATCATGCATTTAATGCAATAAATAAATTTGAATTAGAATTTACTTTACCTTAAAAAGTTTGAAGTGAAAAAAATAATCAAAGGTTTCACTTTATTTCCTAGTTTTACTTATGTAATTTGAATTTTGTGATGCGTCCAAGAGTCCTGTTTCTTTTAATTCCTTAACGAAATAAAGCGCTTTGATATTTGCTCCAAAAATCCAATATGGCGGTGGTAATAAATACCTTTTTCATCCCCGGAGAGATTGCAAGAACGTGTTGATATTAGAAGCGTTTTACATAAAATAAAACGCATATTAATTTACTAACCTTATTCGAAACTTACGTCCGAAAATTTCACTTGAAAGGCAAAGTTTTAAACTTTATAAGAACTATTACTTGGAAATATGCTATGGAATATTCCATTAGCAAACCGGTTGTGCTAGCTTTTGCTGGCACGTCCGTAAACGGCGGGAAACAATACGCCAATGAAGAAAAGAAGTCCGCGTCGCGACACGCGCGCCTTGACGGTGGTGGGGTGACGTTTGTTGCTCATTGGTCGGCCCAGTGGCGGTAGCTTCATACAAGCCCAAAAGCCGGGCTTGCCCTACCTCGAATTTCATACCGACCGAAAACATTTACTTCAATATTTAAATTTTCGCGCGCCAATACATTCATTTGTTTCTTTTTAATCTATGGCTAGATGACTATCTAGTAAGTATCCGAACGCGCCGGCGGCGGCGGCGGCGGCGCGCGGCCTCAGGTTGGCTCTCAGCCATGCATCTCGCTCACACTCATGGGCTTGCAACGGGGCTTTGCAGCCGCCTATATCTGTCCCGTTCTATCCTATGACAAAGTGTCTACGTCTATAGATATACTAGGTTAGTTTTCTATAGCGTTTAGTATGGAAAATGAAGCCCGGCTTTCACTGTGAAGTTCATTACAAACTACGGTCAACTCACGAAGTTCGTATCGTACAAGAAAATTTTCGTATTCATTCATTCGAATCACTTTTGTTTGTTTTGTTTATTGAGTGAGCGACAATTAGCATATTTATTTATCGTCCTAACTTTCGAGATTTTTGTATGATTTAGAGTTTCAATGAGTGTAACAGGTGATATTGTTACTTGTGAGGATTTGAAGTGTGTGAAAGTTTTAATAGGCGAGGAGAGGATGAATTCTTTATCTTTCACGGAGAAAAAAGACCTGTGGCCTTCCGCAAAACCTACACTACACTGGTTTTGTGTATTTCGCAAACAAGTAAGTCTCATTATCATAAGACAATTTAATAGATCAGTGTACAAAACTCATTGGTTGCTCCCATTCCAACAAATTGTATTGCTGGAGTTGCATATTTTCTAACGAGATAACTGTTCGTCACTGTCGTGGCGCGCATCTTAAGCTAGCTAAGTCTCGCTCTCGCACAGTAAGGCGTCCGTGTAGAGTCGTGCAGGGAACTTTGGTGTAGCCGCGGAGCATAAAACAATGAATATTTGTCTCTGGATCAATATCCATAGCTCGCTGAGCGAGCTTGACCACATACCTGGTCATAATCTACCCGCATAGTGGCTAGCGAGCGCGTCATCTGAACATCGGCCCAAGTCTCGCCGCCCTCGCGCTGTAAGGCGTCCGTGTAGAGTCGTGCAGGGAACTTTGGTGTAGCCGCGGAGCATAAAACAATGAATATTTGTCTCTGGATCAATATCCATAGCTCGCTGAGCGAGCTTGACCACATACCTGGTCATAATCTACCCGCATAGTGGCTAGCGAGCGCGTCATCTGAACATCGGCCCAAGTCTCGCCGCCCTCGCGCTGTAAGGCGTCCGTGTAGAGTCGTGCAGGGAACTTTGGTGTAGCCGCGGAGCATAAAACAATGAATATTTGTCTCTGGATCAATATCCATAGCTCGCTGAGCGAGCTTGACCACATACCTGGTCATAATCTACCCGCATAGTGGCTAGCGAGCGCGTCATCTGAACATCGGCCCAAGTCTCGCCGCCCTCGCGCTGTAAGGCGTCCGTGTAGAGTCGTGCAGGGAACTTTGGTGTAGCCGCGGAGCATAAAACAATGAATATTTGTCTCTGGATCAATATCCATAGCTCGCTGAGCGAGCTTGACCACATACCTGGTCATAATCTACCCGCATAGTGGCTAGCGAGCGCGTCATCTGAACATCGGCCCAAGTCTCGCCGCCCTCGCGCTGTAAGGCGTCCGTGTAGAGTCGTGCAGGGAACTTTGGTGTAGCCGCGGAGCATAAAAACAATGAATATTTGTCTCTGGATCAATATCCATAGCTCGCTGAGCGAGCTTGACCACATACCTGGTCATAATCTACCCGCATAGTGGCTAGCGAGCGCGTCATCTGAACATCGGCCCAAGTCTCGCCGCCCTCGCGCTGTAAGGCGTCCGTGTACAGAGACGTGCAGGGAACTTTGGTGTAGCCGCGGAGCATAAAAACAATGAATATTTGTCTCTGGATCAATATCCATAGCTCGCTGAGCGAGCTTGACCACATACCTGGTCATAATCTACCCGCATAGTGGCTAGCGAGCGCGTCATCTGAACATCGGCCCAAGTCTCGCCGCCCTCGCGCAGTAAGGCGTCCGTGTACAGAGGCGTGCAGGGGACTTTGGTGTAGCCGCGGACCATAAAAACAATGAATATTTGTCTCTGGATCAATATCCATAGCTCGCTGAGCGAGCTTGACCACATACCTGGTCATAATCTACCCGCATAGTGGCTAGCGAGCGCGTCATCTCGTCCTGAACATCGGCCCAAGTCTCGCCGCCCTCGCGCTGTAAGGCGTCCGTGTAGAGTCGTGCAGGGAACTTTGGTGTAGCCGCGGAGCATAAAAACAATGAATATTTGTCTCTGGATCAATATCCATAGCTCGCTGAGCGAGCTTGACCACATACCTGGTCATAATCTACCCGCATAGTGGCTAGCGAGCGCGTCATCTGAACATCGGCCCAAGTCTCGCCGCCCTCGCGCAGTAAGGCGTCCGTGTACAGAGGCGTGCAGGGGACTTTGGTGTAGCCGCGGACCATAAAAACAATGAATATTTGTCTCTGGATCAATATCCATAGCTCGCTGAGCGAGCTTGACCACATACCTGGTCATAATCTACCCGCATAGTGGCTAGCGAGCGCGTCATCTCGTCCTGAACATCGGCCCAAGTCTCGCCGCCCTCGCGCTGTAAGGCGTCCGTGTACAGAGGCGTGCAGGGGACTTTGGTGTAACCGCGGAGCATAAAAACAATGAATATTTGTCTCTGGATCAATATCCATAGCTCGCTGAGCGAGCTTGACCACATACCTGGTCATAATCTACCCGCATAGTGGCTAGCGAGCGCGTCATCTCGTCCTGAACATCGGCCCAAGTCTCGCCGCCCTCGCGCTGTAAGGCGTCCGTGTACAGAGGCGTGCAGGGGACTTTGGTGTAGCCGCGGAGCATAAAAACAATGAATATTTGTCTCTGGATCAATATCCATAGCTCGCTGAGCGAGCTTGACCACATACCTGGTCATAATCTACCCGCATAGTGGCTAGCGAGCGCGTCATCTCGTCCTGAACATCGGCCCAAGTCTCACCGCCCTCGCGCTGTAAGGCGTCCGTGTAGAGGCGTGCAGGGGACTTTGGTGTAGCCGCGGAGCATAAAAACAATGAATATTTGTCTCTGGATCAATATCCATAGCTCGCTGAGCGAGCTTGACCACATACCTGGTCATAATCTACCCGCATAGTGGCTAGCGAGCGCGTCATCTCGTCCTGAACATCGGCCCAAGTCTCGCCGCCCTCGCGCTGTAAGGCGTCCGTGTACAGAGACGTGCAGGGGACTTTGGTGTAGCCGCGGAGCATAAAAACAATGAATATTTGTCTCTGGATCAATATCCATAGCTCGCTGAGCGAGCTTGACCACATACCTGGTCATAATCTACCCGCATAGTGGCTAGCGAGCGCGTCATCTCGTCCTGAACATCGGCCCAAGTCTCGCCGCCCTCGCGCTGTAAGGCGTCCGTGTAGAGTCGTGCAGGGAACTTTGGTGTAGCCGCGGAGCATAAAACAATGAATATTTGTCTCTGGATCAATATCCATAGCTCGCTGAGCGAGCTTGACCACATACCTGGTCATAATCTACCCGCATAGTGGCTAGCGAGCGCGTCATCTCGTCCTGAACATCGGCCCAAGTCTCGCCGCCCTCGCGCAGTAAGGCGTCCGTGTACAGAGGCGTGCAGGGGACTTTGGTGTAGCCGCGGACCCAAGCGCTGCTCATCACCTGGAGAGATAAATAGATAGATAGAAAACACTATATATTTATTACCTTAACTTACTTAACGCCAACGTGAACTAAAATAAACGTTATGATAGTAAGGTATTCAGGTTTTAATTCAAATTAATAATAAAAAAATCGTTTGCCCCATCGGCCGTCGGTTCTTCGCGAGATTTGGCCGGCCCACTGCCACTTCAGCTTGCTAATTCTTTGAGCTATGTAGATAACCTTGGTTCTCTGTCGGATGTATTCGTAATAATACTAAATCATAATACTACTCATAATAATACTAAACTACTTTATATTGTAATTGTGTTATTACCTGTTGTATGCTCAGTCGCTTCGCAGGGTCCACCGACAGCATCCCGCGGATAAGATTCTTGGCGTCAGAGGACACGTTAGACCACTCCGGCTCCGGGAAATCGTACTGGCCTAGCCTGATGCGCTGTAACAATACAATACATTATCTGAACACATAATTATAAGTATTGATACAACGGGTATTCGTGTATGTCGTGGTCACCACGACAGAGTGTAAACCTGTTGAAACGTCAGGAAAAAAGGTAAATAAACGCGATAAATACCCGTAATACAATACATTAATAAATAAAAATTATTTATTTATATTATTGATTATGTATAATAATAAAAATCTATGTATTGTATTTATTGTATTATGTATATGAGTTATCTAGTACCCATAACGCAAGCTCTGCTTACTTTATGGCCTGTTGCAGCGTTGGATCGCGAGGAGTGGAAGGAGAAAAGGGAGGTCTTTGCCCAGCAGTGGGACAATAATGGCTTAAAATAAATAATAAATAAATATAATCTATGTAGTGTATTGTATAATGTATATCAGTTATCTGGTACCCATAACACAAGCTCTGCTTAGCTTGGGGCTAGAGGATGCAGTGTAAATTGTCCAGCATTATTTATTTATAAATAACACCAAAGTTATCGACATAGCTCTAAGAATTAGCAAGCTAAAGTGGCAGAGGACCGGCCGTATCTCGCGAAGAACCGACAACCGCTGGGGGATTGCGGGTTCGACCCTCGCCTCGGGACAAATGTTTGTACGTTCTGGTGTTCTGGTCGTTTTCTATGTATAAAAATATCTATCTATGTAACGTATTGTATTATTTATATAAATAAATAATGCTGGACAATCCACACAGCATCATCTAGCCCCATGGTAAGCAGAGCTTGGTTTATGGATACTAGATGACTGCTATACTTAATACAATATATGACATAGATAGATATGTTTTATTATACATAGATAACGACCAGAACACCCGGAACAAATATCTGCAGATCGTACACACAATTGTTCCGAGGCGGAAATCGAACCTGCAACCTCCTCCGTCGCAGGCAGACCTTCGCCCACTCCGCCACAAAGGTCGTCAAAGAAGTGAAAAAGAAACCACGGTGGTATTAGACTAGAACGAGTGTAATCCAAAAAAACACCCTAACAACCGAATTTCGTCCTAATGTCTTCGGTTTAAAGAATCTTTATTTTTCTCAAAGAACATAGTATATATAACGTTCACTTAATGAGAAGTATTTACAATGTTTCTACTTAGTACCTACATATAAAATACGTACTTAAGTATGTGCTTAAGATTATATTAGCCGAGTGTGCTTACACCTATATTAGTATAATCTGTAGGAGATTATAGGTAGATATTGATAGTAAAACGACTGTTTGAGGATTTTAAAATAACTCAAGTTTATTTTCCACTTTTAGATATGGGGTATACGTCTGTACTCTTTGAAGTTAAACAGAGAAGTGAGGTAGGGCGAAAACACTAATCACCAAGTAGACTACTAAAAGCTACCTACCTACCATATTATACCAGTGTTGATTATTTCTTTTGCAGGTACTTTTAAATTAAGTAAAATCAACATAATCCTGGTATAATGTACTTACAAACAAAAACAAAAGAAAGATCTATAGTAGAAAAAAAACAACCTAACTAATCTAATAAAATAAAGTAACATTAGGAAGGTAGGAACACAGCGGTCTGCATTCATTTTACTTTACTTAATATTTCCAATAAATATTAATCATACAATTAACATATTTATTGGTATTTGAATAAAGGGACTATAAAAGCGGAAGCTTTCGGTTTAGGATGGCAAAGTATTACAAGAAATTCCAGAGAAATGAATTTGCTAGTGATAGTACTGACTATGGTGGCTATGTAAGTATAGAGGCTAAAATAATAATTAATACTAAAGTCATTTAAAACGGGATATTTACCATGATTTGATTTTTGAGTTTTCCAATATTCAAAAATCAAATCATGGTAAATATCCCGTTTTAAATGACTTTAGTATTAATAACCATGAAAGTTTCAGAAATTTTATAATAATTAATAATTATTAAATAAGTGGCTGCTTGACAAATGTTTCTATAGTATAAATTAATATATTAATCTTAAGTAGACGACCGATGTGGCGCGGTGGGCGTAGGTCCGCCTGCGACGCTGAAGGTTGCGGGTTCGATTCCCGCCTCGGAACAATTGTGTGCACGATCTGCAGATATTTGTTCCGGGTGTTCTGGTCGTTTTCTATGTATAATAAAAAATATCTATCTACATATATCATATATTGTAGTATGTATATCAGTTATCTAGTACCCATAACACAAGCTCTGCTTACCATGAGGCTAGATAATGCTGTGTGAATTGTCCAGCATTATTATTAATTAAATCAGCCACATCATTGTACAATCTAGTTTTTTAAGCTGGAAAATCCACAGCCTCTTCTACCCCAAAGTCGTGAAAAAAATCCTGGTCTCGATTTATGAGTACTTACGAGTACTCATAAATCGAGACCAGGATTTTTTTATACATATTTCAATTTTTTTTTTCTTTTACCTTTGCAAGAATTCGAAACGTTTGATTATCCAAAAAACATATTATTATTTTTGACTCATTTATTTCGGATTTACAATCCATAAAACATGACAACATTTTATCATCATCATCAGCCTATATTAGTCCACTGCTGGACATAGGCCTCCCCCAATGAAAATGAAAAGTTTATTTATTTCTTTAAGCTTACAAATAAGCACTTAGACAGGTCATATTTTATAGTTCACTTCAATTTTTTGTCCACCAGTGGAAGAAGTGAGAAGAAACCACTAGTATATTCATAACTTATGTGTCTAGTACATTTGATTTGCTTATCTGTAAGTTGGTAGATTTTGAGTTGGAGCAAAACTCGTTCCAAGCTTTTTTATCTTCTAAGTAATCTGATATTTTGTAATAAGCTTTTTTACAAAGAATATGTTTAACAATTTTTTTAAATTTATTTATTGATAATTTTTGCAACTCACTTGGAGTTTTGTTGTAGAAGCGTATACATTGCCCTTTAAAAGATACATTTATCTTGTGTAGCCTAGTTGTGGGCACAGCGAGTTTATTCTTATTTCTAGTATTTACATTATGTATATCACTTTTTTTAGTGAACCGATTGATATTTTTATGAGTGTACAACAAGTTTTCATAAATATATTGACACGGTACTGTCATTATGTTGAGTGCCATAGCGCCCTGTCTTCAGCTTGACGCATCCAGCATCTACCTGCAGTCTTTCGCAGGTCGTCATCCCACCTGGTCGGAGGGCGTCCTACACTACGTTTACCGAGTCGTGGTCTCTACTCAAGAACACGTTTGCCCCAGCGGACGTCGGTTCTTCGCGACAACATTTGATAATAAAAAAATATGTACCAGTATTTTTACTCCAACGGATTCGGTTGCGTACTTCCTAAGTTTTTTTTTTCTATTTGACTTTTTTACTTTTCAGTATGGCGTACCACAATCATAGGACCGAAGTCGCGGCTCACTACATAGTTAGAAGATACCCTATCAACATTGACTTTGAGTATTTAAATCCAATAATAAAAAAAGAAATGACACGGGTACGTAGTCCTAAATAATAAATTTAAAAAAAATATTTTTTTCAGACTAGCGTACCTTTCCGGCTTCGCACGGTTTTAGTATGGATCCCTAACTTTTTTGATAATATAATATAGCCTATGTTCATAGTGTAGCTTCCCAACGGTGAAAGAATTTTTCAAATAGGTCCAGTAGTTTCGGAATTGATTACAAACAAATTTGATAATATGAATTTTTCAAATAGGTCCAGTACCTAGTTTCGGAATTCATTACAAACAAATTTGATAATATGAATTTTTCAAATAGGTCCAGTAGTTTCGGAATTGATTACAAACAAATTTGATAATATGAATTTTTCAAATAGGTCCAGTAGTTTCGGAATTGATTACAAACAAATTTGATAATATGAATTTTTCAAATAGGTCCAGTAGTTTCGGAATTCATTACAAACAAATTTGATAATATGAATTTTTCAAATAGGTCCAGTAGTTTCGGAATTCATTACAAACAAATTTGATAATAATTTACAACATAAAATGTTACTTGTCTTAGTGCTTATTTTAAAAGTCTAAAGAAATAAAACTATTTGAGTTCTAATGCGTGCAGAAAGTTACTATAATGTTTGTTGAACCTTTCATCATATTTATAGAAACTGATATATATTAATTAATAATGCTGGACAATTCACACAGCATTATCTAGCCCCAAGCTAAGCAGAGCTTGTGTTATGGGTACTAGATAACTGATATACATAATACAATATATTAAATAGAAAATATCTACATATCTATGTAATGTATTGTATTATGTATATCAGTTATCTAGTACCCATAACACAAGCTCTGCTTACCATGGAGCTAGATAATGCTGTGTGAATTGTCCAGCATTATTTATTTATTTATTTATATCTAATTGAAATGGCTAGTAAATAATTTTGTATTTCAGAAACAGTGCTTAGAGAGTAAGATGCCGCTCGGGTTAAGTTTAAAGCAATGTGCAAATTTGAAGGCAAGTACCATAGCAGACTTCAAGATCAGTTCTGTACTCATCATCATCACCAGTCCACTGCTGAGACATATGCCTCCCCCATCGTGCGTCATAGCGCCCTGTCTTAGAAAAACACTTGAATTATATAAAAATTTAACCGAAAAACTACGCCCTCGGGACAAGTGGGATGACGACCTGCGAAGGACTGCGGGTAGATGCTGGATACGTCAAGTTTAAGGGCGCTGTGGCGGTCATTAGCACTACCTACTAAACTGTTGTCCTCACTACCCAAAGGTTAGCAGGTAGAGAATGCTATCTAGCATTATGCTCGCCTATGTACAACTTTTTGTGCAATAACGTATATTCTAATAGGGGAGGCTTATGTCCAGCAGTGGGCTACAAGAGGCAGATGATGATCATGCAAGATTTTACGTCTATTCATTTGATTTTAAACTTTTTATTCAAATAATTATGTACATGGTTTTACTTAAATATTATTGTTTAAACTTTTTTACATCTAGGTATACCAATGTTTAAATATAATATAAAGCGATTGGTTAGAAGAATTGGGACCAGCAGCTAATTTCTTCACGCAGTTTGTAGATTTAAAAAAATCACGTTAAATAAGTTAAGATATACCTTACCTAAATAAATAAATAAATAATGCTGGGCAATTCACACAGCATTATATTATATATTGTGTAAATTTATTATAATTTAATTTCCACATTACAATTGATCAATTATACTTTTTATGACATATACATATTTGGATTATATTGATTGCCTTATTATTATTATTACGTGTGACTTGTAACTTGGTGTTATTAATAAAGAATTTGTATTTGTATTTGTATCTAGCCCCATGGTAAGCAGAGCTTGTGTTATGGGTACTAGATAACTGATATACATAATACAATACATTACATAGATAGATATTTTTTATCATACATAGAAAACGACCAGAATACCCGGAACAAATATCTGCAGATCGTACACACAATTGTTCCGAGGCGGGAATCGAACCCGCAACCTCCTGCGTCGCAGGTGCTACTTTATTTGCAGCTGAAAACTATATTAATATAGGTATTGATGATTTTCACAGAACCCAGGAGAAGAAACTACAAAAGAACGAGTTGGCTAGCATAAACCAGCGGCAATAAGTCCACCGAAACGTAATTTTTTGTTTAATTTATTTTAGTTGCATGTGTGTTTAGAATTTTAAATGTAATGTGAATAAATTGTATGTTTTCAATTTGTGTTTTATTTTTAAACAAAATCGATTATCTAGGAGTGAGAATATAATAATAATAATAATGCTGGACAATTCACACAGCATTATCTAGCCCCATGGTATGGGTACTAGATAACTGATATACATAATATATTATACATTACATAGATAGATATTTTTCATTATACATAGAAAACAACCAAAACACCCGAAAAAAATATCTGCAGATCGTACACACAATTGTTCCGAGGCGGGAATCGAACCCGCAACCTCCTGCGTCGCAGGCGGACCTTCGCCCACCGCGCCACATCGGTCGTCAAAGGTTAGGTTGGTTGTTAGTTTTCGTGTTGGTGCAAAGCTCGCCCCAAGCATTTTTATCGTCTTGATAATCTGATTTTTGTAAATGAACCTTTTAACAAAGCATGTGTTTGACGATTCGTTTGAATTTATTTATTGATAATTTTTGCAACTCACTTGGAGTTTTGTTTGTAGAAGTGTATCACATCTGCTGATGCTAGAAATCCCCCAAATTGCATAGAAAGTAAATTTCATGTTTCGGCCTACATACTAAAGCTACCCGAAATAACATTCGTAAAACCGAAAAACAAAATAAAAAGAATAAAAAAAGAAGAATAAAAGAATTTATTTATAGCCACACACAACTGTTTCGGGTGTTCTGGTCATTCCTCCTATGTATAATTAAAAAATATCTATCTATGTAATGTATTGTATTATGTATATCAGTTATCTAGTACCCATAACACAAGCTCTGCTTACCATGAGGCTAGATAATGCTGTGTGAATTGTCCAGCATTATTATTATAACAAGCTAAAGGTTTTTTGTTCGCTTCTTTATTTACCTTAATAATATTGAAGTGAACAAACAATCAATATTATCACTTTATATCCTAGTTTTACTAATTTAATTTGAATTTTGTGACGTGTGCAAGAGTGCTGTGAGGTCTAAAGGAAGTAAAGCACTTTGATATTTGCTCAAAAAATCCAATATGGCGGTGGTAATAAATACCTTTTTCATCCCCGGGGAGATGGCAAGACCGTGGTTGGAGTAGAAAGGAGGAAAGCCGCACAGCAAGATGTACATCACGACGCCGAGCGACCAAATGTCGCACGACTTGTCGTATTTCTCTGGTCCAAGCACCTGTAAATGACAATTAAAATAAATAATATAGGTGGTCTCCGCAAATATGATCATATTTCGGAGTTCGGCACAAAACTAAAATGGCTTCCTGTCCGTCTTCGCCGGAATTCCCATATCCTTTCTCTTCTTCATAACATTCTCTTTAACCCTGTCACCCCCTCTTATTTAAAGGAGCGTTTTGAATCCCTCCACAGTTCTCATTCTCATCCTTCCCGTGTCCGCGCTTGTATACAGCAGGTTCTCTGGATTCATGTCGCGATGAGCTATGTTTGATACTATGCTCTTATGTAGTAATGCAGTTGTAACAGTATTGTTCTTACCTCGGGCGCTACATAGTAAGGCGTGTAGCAAGGTGTCTGTAACGTATCAGCGGGCGATAGCGTCTCCTTGGCGAACCCGAAGTCGGTCAGTTTGAGCACCGCGCTGGGCGCCGCGCTTGTATACAGCAGGTTCTCTGGCTTGATGTCGCGATGAGCTATGTTTGATACTATGCTCTTATGTAGTAATGCAGTTGTAACAGTATTGTTCTTACCTCGGGCGCTACATAGTAAGGCGTGTAGCAAGGTGTCTGTAACGTATCAGCGGGCGATAGCGTCTCCTTGGCGAACCCGAAGTCGGTCAGTTTGAGCACCGCGCTGGGCGCCGCGCTTGTATACAGCAGGTTCTCTGGCTTGATGTCGCGATGAGCTATGTTTGATACTATGCTCTTATGTAGTAATGCAGTTGTAACAGTATTGTTCTTACCTCGGGCGCTACATAGTAAGGCGTGTAGCAAGGTGTCTGTAACGTATCAGCGGGCGATAGCGTCTCCTTGGCGAACCCGAAGTCGGTCAGTTTGAGCACCGCGCTGGGCGCCGCGCTTGTATACAGCAGGTTCTCTGGCTTGATGTCGCGATGAGCTATGTTTGATACTATGCTCTTATGTAGTAATGCAGTTGTAACAGTATTGTTCTTACCTCGGGCGCTACATAGTAAGGCGTGTAGCAAGGTGTCTGTAACGTATCAGCGGGCGATAGCGTCTCCTTGGCGAACCCGAAGTCGGTCAGTTTGAGCACCGCGCTGGGCGCCGCACTTGTATACAGCAGGTTCTCTGGCTTGATGTCGCGATGAGCTATGTTTGATACTATGCTCTTATGTAGTAATGCAGTTGTAACAGTATTGTTCTTACCTCGGGCGCTACATAGTAAGGCGTGTAGCAAGGTGTCTGTAACGTATCAGCGGGCGATAGCGTCTCCTTGGCGAACCCGAAGTCGGTCAGTTTGAGCACCGCGCTGGGCGCCGCGCTTGTATACAGCAGGATCTCTGGATTGATGTCGCGATGAGCTATGTTTGATACTATGCTCTTATGTAGTGATGCAGTTGTAACAGTATTGTTCTTACCTCGGGCGCTACATAGTAAGGCGTGTAGCAAGGTGTCTGTAACGTATCAGCGGGCGATAGCGTCTCCTTGGCGAACCCGAAGTCGGTCAGTTTGAGCACCGCGCTGGGCGCCGCGCTTGTATACAGCAGGTTCTCTGGCTTGATGTCGCGATGAGCTATGTTTGATACTATGCTCTTATGTAGTAATGCAGTTGTAACAGTATTGTTCTTACCTCGGGCGCTACATAGTAAGGCGTGTAGCAAGGTGTCTGTAACGTATCAGCGGGCGATAGCGTCTCCTTGGCGAACCCGAAGTCGGTCAGTTTGAGCACCGCGCTGGGCGCCGCGCTTGTATACAGCAGGTTCTCTGGCTTGATGTCGCGATGAGCTATGTTTGATACTATGCTCTTATGTAGTAATGCAGTTGTAACAGTATTGTTCTTACCTCGGGCGCTACATAGTAAGGCGTGTAGCAAGGTGTCTGTAACGTATCAGCGGGCGATACCGTCTCCTTGGCGAACCCGAAGTCGGTCAGTTTGAGCACCGCGCTGGGCGCCGCGCTTGTATACAGCAGGTTCTCTGGCTTGATGTCGTGATGAGCTATGTTTGATACTATGCTCTTATGTAGTAATGCAGTTGTAACAGTATTGTTCTTACCTCGGGCGCTACATAGTAAGGCGTGTAGCAAGGTGTCTGTAACGTATCAGCGGGCGATAGCGTCTCCTTGGCGAACCCGAAGTCGGTCAGTTTGAGCACCGCGCTGGGCGCCGCGCTTGTATACAGCAGGTTCTCTGGCTTGATGTCGCGATGAGCTATGTTTGATACTATGCTCTTATGTAGTAATGCAGTTGTAACAGTATTGTTCTTACCTCGGGCGCTACATAGTAAGGCGTGTAGCAAGGTGTCTGTAACGTATCAGCGGGCGATAGCGTCTCCTTGGCGAACCCGAAGTCGGTCAGTTTGAGCACCGCGCTGGGCGCCGCGCTTGTATACAGCAGGTTCTCTGGCTTGATGTCGCGATGAGCTATGTTTGAATCGTGTAGGTGGCGCACTGCGACGCATATTGAGTGCATTATCTGGAAAAATAACGGTTTTACGTGAGAAAATATCTATAAAAGAAAGTCGTGTTGGTTACTATGTATAACTCAAGAAGGGCTGAACCGATTTGGCTGAAAATTTGTGGGGAGGTAGCTTAGAACCAGGAGACGGACATAAAAATCCTCGTGAAAATCTATGTGTCAAATGATAAAATGTATCATTTGACACATAGATTTTCACGGGGGCGAAGCCGCAAGGTGTAGCTAGTTTTAGAAAAAAGAACATAAATCATAAAAACAAAGACTTGCGAAAGACTGTAGACAGATGCTGATTACGGCAAGCTGAAGAGGCCTATGCCAAACAGTAGACTTTTATAGGTTGATAATGATGAATTATTTATGACAATGTCCAGTATATATATTTACTCTGTTGTAAATAGTAGATCGCCAAGATGACCTACGAGACCTAAGCCCTCCTACACGTATACATATAACTAATCGGGCCAACTCTACTACCATGCGTGACGTAGGATATTCAAGACCAAGTTCGGTCTAGCGAGCCATATTAGAGCTCATGATAGAAAAAATCCGTGATTACTTAGGGTCGTCGTCATCGAAATCGATGAGGAGGCCCATATATATATTTACTGACCTCAGCGGCCTGTCGTTCTGTAAAAGCCCCTTCCCTGTTATCTTGTATCCGCTGGAACAACTCCCCTCCATCCATGCACTCCATGACGACTAGAAGGCACCCTCGGCCGCCGTAGGTGTTCTCGTATATGTCTATAATCTAAAATATAGAATTTTTATATAGATTACATAGATAGATATTTTTTATTATACATAGATAACGACCAAAACATCCAGAACAAATGTCTGCAGTTCGTACACACAATTGTCCCGAGGCGGGAATCGAATCCGCAACATCCTGCGTCGCAGGCGGACCTTCGCCCACCGCACCACCGAGTTCGTAGAGGTCGTACATTAAGATGTATTACTTTGTTTTTTTTACTGCAGCAGGAAATAAATAAATATGTATCTCTAAATGAATAAATGAATGTGTTGAGAACACAATACGTAGACTGCAGATGTCTCCACTTTGTTTGCTGTATAGATGCGGAAGTTTCTTTTATTATTTTTTATGATATTCACATACATTTAACAGATGCACATACACAAAAGATTTTTTTTTGCTCAGTGAGCGAATGAAATTGAATAAGTGTGGAAAGAAAGCTGGAGTGAATGGAGATTGATCGGTCACGTAATGAGCTGCTTGCTTCAGTTGTCTTTGGTCCAGTTGTTTTTTTTTTTGCCTAAAAAGAATGTCTAAGTACAAACCTCAACGATGTGAATGCATCCGCGAGCTCTCCAATGCAGTTCCACCTCTCGCCTGGCCTTCACGCTGTCGTGCAGCACCTTCAGAGCACGCTTCGCACCAGACGACTTTTCATTGCACTCTAGCACCTGGAATACAAGATTATTATCCATCATTTGATGATCCTTCATTTGATTTGGAGGATCCAGCTAGGCTGAACAGCGTTTGAAAAACAAGATAACAATAATTCATTTTCAGTATGTTGGACTAAGGTATAGTGGACACTAACGATACAGTTTATTTTTAGATCGACGATGAATGCTACAAAAACTAGAAAACGAAATTCCTAATTAATGAAATGGGTTTAAAAAAAAGAATCATCTAAATCGGTTGGCGTGATATTGAGTTATTGTCCATTTGTCGCACACATACTCAATGCCGAGTCTTCTCGTTATCCATTCCAACCATATCGCAGTGGGTACACGGGTAAACAGGAATTACCCCTACACCCACCGGTGGGTGAAGCCAGTGGGTGCACGGGTCGCGGGTCTTCCATACTACAATGCATGAAAACGAAAGTTTTCAACCAGTGCGTCTAATCCGTTATGACCTACGGAGCTGAGACGTGGACACTCATGATAGGTCGTCCACCAGTTCAAGGTCGCTCAGCGAGCTATGGAAAGAGCTATGCTCGGAGTTTCTCTGAAGGATAGGATTCGTAACGAATACATCCGATAGAGAACCAAAGTTATCGACATAGCTCTAAGAATTAGCAAGCTGAAGTGGCAGTGGGCCGGCCATATCTTGCGAAGAACCGTTGTAGTAGCTGCACCCTGCGGCTTCGCCCGCGTGGAAATCTATGTGAAACCGTAGATCACCGACAATGAAGCTAAAAAGTACAAGATTTCAAAAAGGGGGCAAAGATCCACAGTTTCTATGGACGGCTAGATATAATAGACGAAATCAGAAAGGGGGCAAGCGGCGAACAGACCGGCTTAAGCGGCCGGTAACTAAACCCTAGTCACTAGGGCTGCAGAGAGAGGAACTTCCTGACGATACGGGCCGAGTCCAGGAGTACCGCCTTTTGGATCTTGCCCTTGATCCAACTTCCCAGTTCTTATTATTATTAAGTACGTTTAGATTAAACTAGTTTTGCCTGCATCTTGGCACGCGTTTTTGGAGCATGAATTCCAGGCTAATAATACATATATTGCACTGCGTGCTCAAATGCGTTTGTTCTTTAAAAATATCAACCAGGATTTATTATTTATTTTATTATTTTAAGCCATTACTGTCCCACTGCTGGGCAAAGGCCTCCCTTTTCTTCTTCCACTCCTCGCTATCCAACGCTGCAACAGGCCATGATGGAAGATGTACCTCGAGCTCCAGGATTTATAAAAATAATATTTTTTTTAGTTAAATCTAATTTTTGTCGGATTTTTCTATAGAATAGAATATAATTTGATTGCACCATCAAAACAGAAAAATAAATAAATAAATAAAGGAACTTAATACTAACTAGGTATATCTAGTCTAGTAGCACAATCGGCGGCCAGGCGGCCTTATCGCGAACAGCGATTTCTTCTATTTTTCCTTTTCTTCTATTTTATATTAACACTTTGAGTGCTGAAAACGCACGGTATGAGTTTTCTACAAGTGACTAATATGCGTAAATCCACACTAGCGCGGCGGCTGAGAAAATATAGATCTTTGTGACTGTAATATTTTTCGGACGAAACGCATGTGCGGCGCAACAAAACCGCTGTGTAGAGCGGCAGCACGAATTTTTTAGGTAAAAAAAAGATCGCAGTCGTCGAAAAAAAACCGCAGTCAAAGTGTTAAGTGTATGTGTCGGAAGCCTATGTTTCATTCCAGTCTACCAGAACTACCTGTATTCAAAATTTCACCCCGATCCGTTCTGTAGATTTTGCGTGAGAGAGTAACAAACATCTATACATACAAACTTTTATAATATTAGTAGGATTCTGCGACGAATTTCCACCATTGGCATAGTAACGTGATTGGTTAACAGAATTCGGCACCAGCTCTCAAGGCCCATCTTTCGCCATTCCGCTCTAGAGGTCAACCTATTATATCGTACTAGCACCGCCCCGCTGTGTCACCCGCATGGTGATAGATATTTACAATACAATACAAAAATACTTTATTGTACACCAGTAACAGATCATTATAAAACACATCACATGATACAAGTACAATGGGCGGCCTTATTGCTTAGAAGCGCTCTCTTCCAGGCAACCTTTGGATGGAAAGAATTATGTGATGAGATATTTTGGATAATATACAATATATCTTTATAAATTGTAGCCTATGTGTATTCTTATGTATAAGCTATATTATTGTAGTTACATTAAAATCCATTCAGTAGTTTTAACGTGAAAGAGTAACAAACATGAACATCCATCCATCCATCTATCCATACTTACAAACTTTCGCGTTTTAATATTAGTAGGATTCTACCATTTAAAACATCTTGCGATTGGTACATGGATTCTGTGAATCGCTTTGTAAACAAATATGGCCTTCATCGTCTAACAAGTAAGGTATGTTTTTCCTCAAACATTTGTTTGTTCCCTAGAATAATAAAGTTTAATCTTAAAGTCATTTAAAACGGGATATTTACCATGATTTGATTTTTGAGTTATCCAATATTTCGGCACAGTTGCATGCGCCATGATCACGGAGTAACTGAAGGCACTGCGAGTTTTTATGGGCAGACATACCGATCTACCCTCATTTTTTGTCTTTTGCTACGAACGTTGCCACTACCACCGGTTTCACTATTATCGAACGCAGCTCGATCACGACACAACACTGACGGTATCAGAACGCGAAGCGGTTGGTACATCACTTCTTCCGTTTTTGCACATTCTCACAACAGGGTTCCAGGTAATATTGGATAAATCAAAAATCAAATCATGGTAAATATCCCGTTTTAAATGACTTTAGTATTAATAACCATGATCGTTTCAAAAGTTTAATCTTGTGCTAGTATATGTTATAATTTATATAAAAAATAAAATTAAATAATGCTGGACAATTCACACAGCATTATCTAGCCCCAAGCTAAGCAGAGCTTGTGTTATGGGTACTAGATGACTGATATACGTAATACAATACAGTACATAGATAGATAATGTTTATTATACATAGATAACGACCAGAACACCCGGAACAAATATCTGCAGATCGTACACACAATTGTTCCGAATCGAACCCGCTAAATCCTGCGTCGGAGACGGACCTTTGCGGCACAGTGGTCGTAAGTTCTATAACTAGAATTAAGTTTTAGAACGACAATAAATTGAATACTTAAAAAAGCGAGTTTTAAAAAACTATAAACCGACTTCTAATACTAAATAACGAAAATTTTAAAACTTAGTTTTAAAAAAAGAATCATCTTAGTCCGGTCAATGTAAAAAAAAAAAAAAAAATATCTATCTATGCAATGTATTGTATTATGTATATCGTTCATTTGCAACGACAGTGTGACATTTCAAATTATCCGATTTTTCGTTTTACTGATATTCAGAATCGCGATTTCGCGTTCTTTTATCACCAAAAGCAGGTATTTTTAAATCTTTATAAACAACAAAGAAATTAGAGAGAAAATATTTTAGATATCACGTTTTTCTTGTAAAAAATGCATAGTATCACAGCGTCATCTTGAATTGGAACGTTGTAGATGATACATGGTTTTCTTAAATTGGAGATATGTTGTGGGTCATTCGTTGATGTTCTGTTGTCGCAGATTACATATTGATAAAATTGATTGGAATGTCCGCTTGTCACGTTGTATACACTAAACAGTAAAATAAAACACCAGTTATCTTTACAGATGGCGAAAAGGTCTAAGCGGATATTGCTATTAGCACAGAGAAAAATGAACGAGGATTTTTGTTTTTTTTCTAGAACAATGTGATAAATTTTCCTTTTTTTTTTTTCAAAGTATTATTTGATACGTTTAGTACCAGGTGTGATATTTCTTTCTTAAGATTTCATTTCATTTTTAGTTATACTACAATCTATTCATACATAAAAAAGCTATCATGACAACAATTTAAAAGTTATGTTCATTGAAAAGTTTAAAAGTCGTTTCCTGTAAAGTTAGTGTTTTTGAGATGTCACACTATCGTCGCAAGTGAACGATATCAGTTATCTAGTACCCATAACACAAGCTCTGCTTACCATGGGGCTAGATAATGCTGTGTGAATTGTCCAGCATTATTTATTTATTTAATTTAGACCAAAAACAAGGGTAATTAGATAAAGTCCCAAGCTGAAAGTTGGTATAATTTTTTAATACGTAATTTTAAATAAAATTTGAAAGTTCCCCATCATTCCCGTACTTGCAAAAAAAAATTCATATTCATATAGGTACGCTACTGAAAGGCAAACTCCTTATTCAAAGCTAATTTCTGCTTAGTTATTATATTTCTCTACTACCACTCAAACCCACGTTTCCCTCCGATTGATGCCCTCCCTCCCGCCCTCGTTCTCAACCGTCGTCCCACTCTTAGTGTGTTGTGTAGGTAGGTACTTATGATCAAATTTTATATTAGGCTCAACTCACACCAAAAGAGCGTCGAAGCGCAGCGAAGCGGAGCGCAGTTTCAGTGTCATATGAATTTTAACTTTATTTTCATTACAATAAAACTTATTATCGCATGAGAAACTCGAACGAGTCGCGCGGATGCCCGCGGCGCCGCGGGAATTCCGGCGAATTCGACTCGTTCGAATTCGCCGGAATTCCCTGAGTTGAGCCTTATTCATTATTTTTCCACTTCAATTTATTTTTGTTATTTTTAGTATTAGCTTTTTTTATTTTATTAAGTATTTTTCTTGGTGTGAACTGCTGCCCTGTTTACTACAGTCTAGATTATTAGTAATTCTTTTTGTAATCCGGCCTCCCGCGATACAGGTTCTGAACCTAGTGCGGGACCACCAGTAAAATATAAGCATTTTTGTTGTTTTGGTAAATAAATGAATTTTGTATTTTTGTATATTCATTTATTGCATAGAATAAGAATAAGTTTATTGTAAAATTTTGTGAATCATACACATACATACATTGTCATATAATATTAGCACTTTGACTGCGGTTTTTTTTCGACGACTGCGATCTTTTTTTTAACCTAAAAAATTCGTGCTGCCGCTCTACACAGCGGTTGTGTTGCGCCGCACATGCGTTTCGTTCGAAAAATATTACGGCTGTGCTGAGTCACACAGATCTGTATTTTCTCAGCCGCTGCGCTAGTGTGGATTTACGCATATTAGTCACTTGTAGAAAACACATACCGTGTGATTTCAGCAGTCAAAGTGTTAACTTAGAGAGATGCCATTATCAGAACTGGACCAAATTGAAATGGGAAATTCAAATTCAAATGCTTTTTTTATTTCCTTTAGGCTTACAAAATAAGCAATTAGACAAGTCAAATAACAAAAAATCAAACGATGTCGCGGGCAGAAGCAAAGTCGTTCATCCACAACGTCAGAGGTATTTTACCAATCATCACTATGAACGTTCATAATCGCCCCTATTTGAAAAACGATAATAGTAGATAAGCGTTATCAGTGTGTGTAGTTTGGTAGTGGCGCCTATGACTGCCTTATACACGAGATTCAATAGATAGCTCACCTGGCAAATGACTCAATAAAGTGCAATTTTATGGAATTTCCTATAATCTACATACCATAACAACATCCATAGGTACTGAATACCTAATATACAGTCGTGGTCAACTATTTAGGGACTTTCAAGATAGTGAAGAGCAATAACCGGTTATGTAATGCAATAACCGGTTATGTTATGTCGGTTAATAAATACATAATGTATAGTACCAAGTACCTACGTGTCGGAGCAAATGGACGAACTAATGTAATCAATCAAGAAAGTCCTAACATATGCTAGGGCTTGATTGATTACCTTTTCACTAAAAGGGTCTAGTATTATATCATCCTATTTCTAGTGGAGGAGGCCAAAAGGAGGATCCAGCTAGGCTGGGCAGCATTTGGGAAACTACGTCGAGTCTTCTAGTCATCCATACCGCAATGCTTGAAACTATCTAAGACTAACTTTCAATTATTTAAGGCATAAATGTGATTGTAAACTGCTTTGTAAACTTATTACAATAAATAAATAAACGAAAGTTTTCAACCAGTGCGTCCTACCCGTTATGACCTGAAGCTGTACGGAGCTGAGACGTGGACACTCACGATAGGGCTGGTCCACCAGTTCAAAGTCGCTCAGCGAGCTATGGAAAGAGCTATGCTCGGAGTATCTCTGAAGGATAGGATTCGTAACGAATACATCCGACAGAGGACTAAAGTTATCGACATAAATCTAATTAGCAAGCTGAAGTGGTAGTGGGCCGGCCATATCTAACGAAGAACCGACGGCCGCTGGGGCAAACGTATTCTTGAGTGGAGACCACGACTCGGTAGACGTAGTGTAGTACGCCCTCCGGCCAGGTGGGATGACGACCCGCTAAAGACTGCAGGTAGATGCTGGATGCGGCAAGCTGAAGACAGGGCACTATGGCGCTCATTGGGGAGGCCTATGTCCAGCAGTGGACTGCTATAGGCTGATGACGATGATGATTATATCACCCTATTTCTAGTGGAACAATTTTCCCGAGACCGCCATTCAGCAGAAATAATTTGATGATGATGATGTAATCCGAAAAGGAATTGCCAAAATACCCGTGAACTTTATAGGTCGTAAAGGTCGTTTTTAATATGTGGATAATTAATTTTCATGCGTAATTATTTTATTTATAGAAAAAGGGTTTTAAGGTCGCATTATTTACGGAATCGAGCAAGCGTTAGCGAGTTTAGTGGGTTATGAATCGGAGAAAAGGGTTTTGGGGTTCTTTAATGATATACGACTGTTTTTTAAAGCTACTTTCTACCCAAATAATTTGGTGTACATATTTTAAAAACCGGCCAGCTGCGAGTCGGATTCGCGCACGAAGATATATACAATACAATATACCTTTATTGCACCATCAAATATAAAGAAAATAATAAAAATAGGATCTTAATACTAACTAAATCTAGTGGCACAATCGGCGGCCTTATCGCTAAAAGCGATCTCTTCCAGGCAACCTTTATATTCACATTAAAAATAAATAAATATTTGTTTTAATTTATTTATTTATTTTTAATGTGAATATATTATTACTAAATGTTCTATATTATTTTATTTAATAAACACATAACAATATATTTACACGACACGTTCTGTGAATATTTCAAGCGTCTACCTGTTGCCGTTATCAATATCGAGCAAAAACGAGCAAATAAAATCGCGTATGTTGTATGGGAGCCGCCTTAAATATTTATTTTATGTTGTTTTTGTATTAAAGCACAGTTTCATGCGCCATGATCACGGAATAACTGAAGACACTGCGAGTTCGTTTTTATGAGCAGATATACCGATCTACCCTCATTTTCTGTCTTTTGCTACGAACAAATCATGGTAAATATTCCGTTTTAAATGACTTTAGTGTTAATAACCATGATAGTTTCAGAAGTTTTATTGTTTTTGTAGTATTTGTTGTTATAGTCATCTGTGAAAATTTCAACTGTCTAACCATCACGGTTTGTAGGGGCTCGTCGGAGGTGTAAGACTTCAACTAGGGCTGGTCGGGAGTGATGATCGAGTAAAACACTTCAGAACACTTAATGTAGGTTTATTGTACCGAATACACACTACTACGCACTTATTACAAAGTCACTGCACTGCACTATTCACTTTCCTTAACACTTTGAGTGCTGAAAACGAACGGTATGAGTTTTCTACAAGTGACTAATATGCGTAAATCCACACTAGCGCAGCGGCTGAGAAAATACAGATCTTTGTGACTCAGCAGAGCTGTAATATTTTTCGAACGAAACGCATGTGCGGCGCAACACAACCGCTGTGTAGAGCGGCAGCACGAATTTTTTAGGTAAAAAAAAAGATCGCAGTCGTCGAAAAAAAACCGCCACTTTTGGTCACTTGCAAAATAAGAACTAACTAAACCCGCGTACAAGCTCGGCCTTTATACCTCTGCCGAGCCTTACCAGAAAATTCTACGATTTTCCGGGCTATACCTATCTCTTTCTATATTCCAGAACATTTCTGCTTTCCCTTTCTATCCTTTATATTCATTCGAGAACATGTACCTACTTAGGTATGTATATACACGGGCCGGTCCCTAACAACTACATCCTAATCTGTGGCGTAATCGGAGACGTAATTACTATTGCTTATTCTATGGAATTTTGTTTTTTAATTTAAACCTTTGACATAATGTCGTCATCGCTAACACGGTTCATGAGAAACAGCCTGGTGACAGACATCAACAAACATGATTTTTTGGTACGGAACCCTTCGTGCGAATCGAATCGCACTTGGCCGGTTTTTTTGCCTATTATTCCCAATTTTTTTTTATTATCTACAATTTTAATTGTATTGTTGTGTTATTTCCCAGTTAAAACGTGGGTTTTGAAACTAACTTAACCTTCTGTTTACAAGCTAAGCATAGGTGAAAATATAACTATGTATGTATATCTATTGATATACATACAGAGACTGATATATATACTGTATATAGAGACGACCTCTGTGGCGCGGTGGGCCAAGGTCCGCCTGCGACGCAGGAGGTTGCGGGTTCAATTCCCGCCTCGGAACAATTGTGTGTACGATCTGCAGATGTTTGTTCCGGGTGTTCTGGTCGTTATATATGTATAATAAAAAAAAAATCTAACTATGTAATCTATTGTATGAAGTATCCAGTACCCATAACACAAGCTCTGCTTACCTTGGGGCTAGATGATGCCGTGTGGATTGTCCAGCATTTTTTTTATATCTATAAAGCGATGTTTTGTACTCAAGGACAAATATAGACAATAGCCAATATGTCAGTCACGGGTGGGCAACACTCGAAAACAATGTCTTCTATTATAATGACGACCTCTGTGGCACGGTAATCGCGGCGGGAATCGGCGCGCAACCTCGTACTTCCCCAGCACGAGGTTGCGGGTCCGATTCCCGCCTCGGGACAAATGTTAATACGATGTGTAGATTGTTCCGGATGTTCTGATCATTTACTATGTATGATTAAAAATATCTATCTATGTAATGTATCGTTTTATCAGTCATCTAGAATCCATCACACAAGCTCTCAGCTCTGCATATCTTGGGGCTAGATTATGTACCTAATGCTGTGTGAATTGTCCAAGCTCTGAGTGGCTTGGGGCTATATGATGCTGTGTGGATTGTCCAGCATTATTTATTTATCCTTAAACTAGGTAAAAAACTAAGTTCTTGAGAGAACAAAGTTCACTTAAATGAGATTGTATTACGAGTATATACTATGATTGTAATGCTAGCAGTTAAAGTTATTTTAGTGATAGGTATTTGGTTCCATTTGTTTAACAAATTTTGACAAAAATATGTTGTTTTATTCTTTTCGTAAATATGTGCACTGATAAGCAGTTTATGATGTTATCAGGTATGTTATTATGATTCTGCGCACCTTCATAAATAATGATTTGCTTTGCAAGCTGAAGTGGTAGTGGGACGGCCATATCTCGCGAAGAACCGACGCGACGGCCGCTGGAGCAAACGTGTTCTTGAGTGGAAACCACGACTAGCTAAACGTAGTGTAGGACGCCCTCCGACCAGGTGGGATGATGACCTGCGTAAGACTACAGGTAGATGCTGGATGCGTCAAGCTGAAGACAGGGCGCTAAGGCGCCTGATGAAAATGAAAAGTTTTTTATTTCTTTAGGCTTACAAATAAGCACTTAGACAGGTCATATTTTATACAATTCATTATTATCAAATAATATTATTTTATTGTTCACTTAAATTTTTTGTCCACCAGTGGAAGAAGTGAGAAGAAACCACTAGTATGTTCATAACTTATGTGTCTAGTACATTTGATTTGCTTATCTGTAAGTTATTAGATTTTGAGTTGGAGCAATACTCGTTCCAAGCTTTTTTATCTTCTCGATAAAGTTATATATAATGTTTCACATTTTTTTTTAATTTATTTATTGAGGGGGGAGGCCTATGTCCAGCAGTGGACTAATATATATAGGCTGATGATGATGATGATGAAACATCCGGTTATAAGTGACTTTTAAAACTACAGATGGTGAAATGCATGTTAAAAGAGTCAAGGTTGAATCCATTATTATCAATATCTCTGTGCAATTAGCATCAAAAGAGTTTCTATCATCTATGGACAATTCTGCAACTCTACCACTATCATAGATCAGCATTGTGATTGCTATGAGCAATGGCTATCACAACATAATGCTGAGTCGGACGATATTTTGTAGAATTTAAGGGGCCTCCGGAGGGACGAATTTTACATAAAAACGTAATTCCAAAAATTATTTCTAATTCAAGCATATTTCCACTATAATATTGCATTATTTGTATTAAAATAGTATTTATCTAGGTTCCCAAATAGTTTTTTTTTCAAAATACTTACCTAAAATGAAATGAAAGCCAATCACATTTTGCACATTTTTATGCTCAAATAGACAAGTTTTCTTGCTATTTGTTTCGTATTAAAAACATCAATATCTTACGTTTTATTTATTAAGGAACATAGCTTACATTGTCTAGTTACAGAATAACAATACTTGTGAAGAATACAAAAAGTTTTCAGTCATAATTTCTGGTATTACGGAACAAACCAAATTTTGAACGGCTAATATTGCTATCGCGCACGCATGTGGGGCGGCGCAAGGGTTAAACAGGGACAGCGATATTCGGAGCGATTTTTGCAAGCGAGGATCGCCGGACCTTTAAGTTTTCTAATTATGTAGTTATGTAGCCTTTATGGTGTTAGGTAATTAAGGAACTAGTTAAGTAAATTTGTTAATGGTATGAATAAAGGTTTTTTTATTCTTATTCTCATAGCAAAGTGATTAGTAAGCAGAATTCGGCCGTTTTTAAATATTTGACGACCTCTGTGGTGCGTGGGTGAAGGTCCGCCTGCGACGTAGGAGGTTGCATGTTCGCTTTCCGCCTCGGGACAATGCTTTTATGATCTGCAGATATTTTTTCAGGGTCTTCTGGTCGTTTTCTATATATAATAAAAAATATCTATCTATGTAATGTATTGAAATGAAATGAACGTTTATTTCTTTAGGCTTACAAATAAGCACTTAGACAAGTCATATTTTATACTATTCATTATTATATTGATATTCACTTCAATTTTTTGTCCTCCAGTGGAAGAAGTGAGAAGAAACCACTAGTATGTTCATAACTTATGTGTCTAGTACATATGATTTGCTTATCTGTAAGTTGTTAGATTTTGAGTTGGAGCAAAACTCGTTCCAAGCTTTTTTATCTTCTAGATAATCTGATATTTTGTAATAAGCCTTTTTACAAAGAATATGCTTCACAATTTTTTTAAATTTATTTATTGATAATTTTTGCAACTCACTTGGAGTTTTGTTGTAAAAAGCGTATACATTGCCCTTCTATCTTTATCTTATGTAGTCTAGTTGTGGGAACAGCGAGTTTATTCTTATTTCTAGTATTTACATTACGTATATCGCTTTTTTTAATGAATCGATTGATGTTTTTATGAGTGTACAATAAGTTTTCATAAATATATTGACATGGTACTGTCATTATGTTTATTTCTTTGAATTTATTACGTAGGGATTCTCTGGGACCCATATTATAGATCGCACGAACAGTATTAAGTACATATATCAGTAATTTAGCATCTATAACACAAGCTCTGCTTATGTTGGGGCTAGATATGTAATGTTGTGTGAATTGTCTGGCTTTTTTTTTGTATGGATTTCTTTTCTTGCTTCAGTGATAGGTACTTTGAGTTCAAATAAGTTCATTCCACAGATATCAGAAACTTCATTCCCTACCACTAGTATGCGTCATAGTTACTATAGTGATATAATATGAGTCATAATAACATTACCCGACTTTATTTTACTTTTTGACGACCGATGTGGCGCGGTGGGCGAAGGTCCGCCTGCGACGCAGAAGGTTGCGGGTTCGATTCCCGCCTCGGAACAATTGTGTGTATGATCTGCAGATATTTGTTCCGGGTGTTCTGGTCGTTTTCTATGTATAATAAAAAATATCTATCTATGTAATATATAGTATTATGTATATCAGTTATCTAGTACCCATAACACAAGCTCTGCTTACCATGGGGCTAGATAATGCTGTGTGAATTGTCCAGTATTATTTATTTATTTATTAGAAATAGAAATAGAAATAGTTTATTCATATCAGACATGGTAAATTAGAGAGATGGTATTACAAATAAATTGATCCTCATATCTCGCCACAGTACTGGCATGGGAATATATAAAAAAAAAAGTTCCAGTTAAGTTTCACAAACAACAAAATATTTCTAATAATAATTCTCATGCTAATTAATAAAAAGTCAAGTTTAATTAAAATAAATGTCAAGCCATACTATACAATACAAATATAATATAATATATAATATTGTTTATTTGCTGATAAAAATTAGAGATTATTCTTTTCACACACACTGGACAATCTGGACATGTGGATTTCAGGGTCATGTAAAACCCAGTAGATAAGTAGACAAATCATCATCTATTCTGTCCACTGCTGGACATAGCCACCCCCCATCTCTCCAATAGCTGGTCCTGTGTGAGGATATTAAATAAATTTAATTTTGACGACCGATGTGACGCGGTGGGCGATGGTCCGCCTGCGACGCAGGAGGTTGCGGGTTCGATTCCCGCCTCGGAACAATTGTGTGTATGATTTGCAGATATTTGTTCCGGGTGTTCTGGTCGTTTTCTATGTATAATAAAAAAATATCTATCTATGTAATGTATTGTTATTATGTATATCAGTTATCTAGTACCCATAACACAAGCTTTGCTTACCATGGGGCTAGATAATGCTGTGTGGATTGTCCATCATTATTTTTTATTTTTTTTATTTATTTAAATACAGTTCATATAGTGGTATGTAGTGTAGATATTTGTTTTTTTTTTATTAATTTATTTATTAGATACCACCATCTATTTTGTTCCTTCATGTCCAGTCCATCCTTAGGTTGCCTGTAAGAGATCGCTCTGCCAGGATCTGCCTGCAGTCCTTTGCAGATCTTCATCCCACCTAGTCAGAGGGCATCCTATGCTATGTTTACTGAGTCGCGGTCTCCACTCAAGAATATTTTTAGCTTTACCCTAGTGGTAGTTGGTTCTGATACAATACAATACAAATACGCATTATTGCACATCAAATACAGAAAAAACAGTAACGAACAAACAAACAAAGATACAGATGCATAATGGGCGGCCTTATCATTAAGAGCGATTATTGCCATTAATTCATTCTACTTTTAAAAAACTGGAAATGTCTTTTAGCTTTTAAAACCAACACTGTTGATCATATTGTATTATTATATACTTTGAAGGAGGGTAAACCGTATCCCAGAGGTGGACATAGACCTATTATTATCACGGAGAAAAGCATGCAAATTCACAGGCAGAACAGGTTATAAAATAAATAGTGCTGGACAATCCACACAGCATTATCTAGCCCCTTGGTAAGCAGAGCTTGTGTTATGGGTACTAGGTAACTGATATACATAATACAATACATTACATAGATAGATATTTTTTATAATACATAGAAAACGACCAGAACACCCGGAACAAATATCTGCAGATTACAGACAGAGAAACGTATACTCAATTGTTCTGAGGCGGGAATCGAACCCGCAACCTCCTGCATCGCAGGCGGACCTTCGCCCAACGCGCCACATCGGTCGTCAAGATTACTAGTAGTTCACAATAAAAACTTTCATTTAAAATTTTGTTTGTTTGTATACTTAAATTTCAACCTCAATGTTACTGTGCTGTTATAAAATCTGCTTAAACATCAAATAAATGTTTATCTCTCTCTAAAATAAACTATCAATGGAAAATATCACATTTTCCATTGATAGTTTCAAACGGATGGAAATTGTTGTGAAATTTTCTGTAGAATCTGTGAACTGAAAATCTACCATGATACAGTCATACAGACTCTAGGAAATAGCAACTATGTCGCATCTCCGTACAGTTACGATAAAAAACTGGTTCATAGCAGCTAATTTTATACTTTACGTCATAGGTAAACAAAACCATCTCATAAGTAGAAAACACGATTCTAACTGAAAATAATCATAGAATTAGCTAAAATTCTTACCTTTCCATTTATGCCGAGTCCCAGAACATTGTTTGAGATATCGTAGTCATCTGTGATAGGCGTAGTTTTGATATTTTTTGTAAAATTACTCATTTTTGATAGCACTTTTACAAACTGATCAAAACATTCGGGAATCGGGGTTTTTGACTCAAGATTTTAATTACACAAAAACTGCACCACAGCTATAATTTATTTACGTTACTATTACTCACTTTTGAATAAATAATGTTATGAAGTTGTAAAGTTTTATCTAATTTTGTACGCTGAGTCGCAGGCAAATTACGCTCGGCACGCACACACGATTGGTTTGATTTTGATATTTTTTCTTTCACTCACGTACCAGTGTGACCATGTCAAAAGCGGTGTTACTGCCACACACTGGCCAAGCTAATCTGCCAATCTAGACGTTAAAAATGCTATATTACATGCCTTCATACAATTATTCCTATAAGGAAACGAATAAAATCAAATATCACACTCCGTTGAGCAATCTTTACATCGTTTGAAGCGGTCCTTTGAACATAATCCTGTTCATAATAATAACCCCTTAATTTTGTTTTGTTTAGATTCACCTGAGAAAATATTATTCTCACGCGCCCAAATCGTTTAACATGGGCAAATATATGAGATTTTCGCAAATTTTCCAATATAAAAAGATACTTTTAAGTATCAAGAATCAAGATAATTATACTGAAAATTCAAAGTAATTAATTCATTAAAATTAAACTAATATATTTTTTTATCTGCCATATTCTGCCGTATGTGTAATGTAGGAAACAAATCTGCCAAAATGCCAAAAATCTGCAACAAACAACAAACTGTACATAACTCGGCACTAGGCAGTTGGATATATTTCTAAAAATGTTACTTCAGTAATGAGCAAAATACAACGCCGGAAAACTGATACTTAATAAATTATATTAATAAAAAACCGACGCAAAATGAAATAAAAAATTAGTACCCTCATATAAGAGAGTCAAACCTGGAAAAACTAATTGTTATGATTATTCATTGTTAATCATATTTTTATATCAATGTAACACGATAGCAGTGTAGTCTGACACTGTCAATATAACTAATTCGACTACAGCAGAACGCTTAAAATCTTATTTAGTTGTATTGTTATATTACAGGTGAACGTTATTATTCTAAGTAAGGAATCTCTTTTTGACGATGAACTAGAAATTAAACTCAGTAAATCAATAAAGTATTCTGCATCAACGAGTCGCCAAAAAACGTGATTATAGCTCGCGCTCTAATGGTTGATAGTTCTAGCGAGAAAAGCGCCATGCTGGCAGCACTGTCCACTGCCAACTAATCAAACGAATGAATGAAACGTCACATCTTGACGTCATTCCAACTAGAACTTTCGTTCAAAAATAAATGGAAAGCGACCGGCTGCGCCAACGACGACGGCTACTGCATTCTAAAGCTTATTGAGCTTATGATGATGCTGTATTGTTTATTAATTAATATTGGATGGTGAACAAACCTAACCTTAGCCTATCTATTAAATGTATTGAAATCCCCAATTATATTCCTATTACCTATGCCTATTACATTATTTGCATTAAGGTATTGATGTTTCTCAACGAAAGTCGCTGGTTTCGTTGGCTTTCCGTTATTTATTTCTCTTTTATTTAATGATGATGGCAGATAGCAGCAGTGGCATTAATAGTAACTAATATTAATAGAACATTTTGAATTTGAATTTGCAGAATCTAGCCCAGGTAAAGTGTGCTTACTGGGAAACATTTTGGAGAAGGTGGACATGTACGACCACTGGTCTTGGATTAATGTGGCTATTGATTGAACATGTCATGACTTTGGTTTATTCAAATTCATGCCAAGACCGATAGGTACATCCGGAGGTGAATGCAATTGAAATTGACTGAATTTTTTTACGTAGCATGAATGCCAAATTTACCCATAAATAGGCCAAGTTGGCAATGTTGGCAGCATCGATTTTGACGTTTGAAACAATGCTGGAGTTTAGGAGACTTTTATAACGAGTTTAGAAAAGTTATTCAATGGCATAGATAGCTTCCTAGTCTCTCTAGGCCTCCTTCGTTCGTGGTCCGTGCTTTGACCATAAAAAAAGAGCACGGACGAAGAAAATCACCCTACTTGATCGACGCGTCAGAGCCATCTATTGGTCTTATTATCCAACTTATATTAGTTCTTATTTAGTTCAATAGGTGGCAAGGTAAACCCAGTGCAATGTACTTGATAACAAAACAATTGAATAAATAGGTTTATAAACATAACTTCTCACTTCCCACTTTTGATCTTTTGAGCTACACGACCATGAAGGTTTATAAACCATTGGACACATAGATTTCCACGCGAGCGAAGCCGTGGAGCTCATCTAGTCAATTTATATTTCATAAATAAACGCTATCTGTCTGTCCCAATGTATATATGTAGGTACATAATATGCTTAGATCTTTAAAACTACCCAACGGATATTGATACGGTTAACTTTTGAAAAATAAAAATCGATATGATAAAAATAAGAAACGCTCAATAAAGGTTATAAATAAATAATTGTTTTCTGGTTTTTAACAACTGTGATAATAAAACAGTTGCATACGATTGACTAAACCAGAAATGATGTAATTTATAAATATTCATAGTTGCACTCATGAATAATTCAGAACGAGAGATTGACTTGATTTTACATAATATTATGTATTGTAGAAATTTACATAATAACTAGGTAGCGACCATTTACCGTGTTTGTATTGTCACTAAGCCAGCTTTTATATATAAAAACGACCAGAACACCCGGAACAAATATCTGCAGAACGTACACACAATTGTCCCGAGGCGGGAATAGAACCCTCCGGTGTCGCAGGCGGACCTTCGCCAATCGCGCCACTGAGGTCGTTAAATAGTGAAGGATCACTAAGTAGTCAAACAAAGTCGCTTCCCGCTGTCTGTCTGTCCTATGTATGCTTAGATCTTTAAAACTACGCAACGGATTTTGATGCAGCTTTTTTTAATAGATATCTACGAGTGATAGATAGATAGATAAAAAACACTTTATTATACCACACAAAACAGAAAACAATACAGGAATAAACAATAAAGGAAGTAGGTATAAAGGACGGCCTAATCGCTGAGAGCGATCTCTTCCAGGCAACCTTTGGATGGACTGGACATGAAAGAACAAAATATACCGTGGTACTTTAGTAAATTTATATATCGACACCTTGGGGTAGAAAGGTCGTATAAACCATTTTGCCCAAAATGAGTTATGAATGCAGTTTTATTCAGAATTTTCCGCTCTATTGATTAATCTACGTAGTCTATAGTCTATCCATCCAGAATGTAGAATGTTTGTAAACATAAGAAATCAGCTGATTTTTAGGGTTATCACCACAAAATGATGCAGGCCTAATAGAATTCCAATGATTTCACATATACATTCTATTAGATTTATTACTTTTTATAATCCTGACGTCAATTCTATGCAGAATCTAATTATTGCAATTTACAAATCGACATTATGTGGTCAAAAACAAAGATTAAAATCACTAGAGATTTTTTGTCTTTGTAACAGTGCCATCCCTAACGAATCTCAGTTTTGACGTCCCGTGTTGCAAACAGTTGGTTACTTTTTAACTACGATTTCGAATCAAGGACAGCATGCTAAGATATTTCTTACAGAGAGTATTATTTTAACTTAGCCGGATTATTTAACGTTTAATTTCACGCTGCATATTTGCTTAGCTACAATCTGTCCAAAAGTTATGAATTCTTCCAATTTCATCAATAATGTTTAGTGCTTCAAGGAAAATACTTTAAACAGGCACTTATTTACATTTAATTGAGTTGGCACAAGTGAAAAATCGTTTGAGAGCATAAAAAGTCTAATGATTTTTAGTCTTATTTCATAATCCTTCTTTAGCTTTTATTCCATTCTATAAGGATAGGTAATGATAAAAGTAGGCTGATCTCACCGGGATGCTTTGTTTATGCCACTTAATTATTTACATCAAATATCACCAGCCCAGTAAGGCACCCCCATCAAAGTTCAAGATGTGACCTAAATAAAAAAATGTTTTCACCCCTACATCAGCTGATTGAACTGTCAGTGGCTCTGTTGACAAACATTCTACATTCTGGATGGATAGACTATAGTACTAAGTAGCCCTCACACCTCAAAGTATATAAGCGCGCGTGTGTAGGTCTAATAGGTCCTGAGTCAGCTTGTTGCTCTATCACAATAACCCAGGTCATTTTGAAAGAGCGCTGGTTTTCAGTCAGAACCCGGTAGAGTGGATAATAGGTACATGCATTTGAACCCGTACGAAGCCAGGCCAGGTAGTACTAGTACCAAAATAAATAATGCTGCAATGACATCAGAGTTTGCTTATCTCTGTTGCAATCAAGCAAATAATAACACAAGCTATAAAATATAAAGGATCACGCCCACGAGGCAGCTTATTGGGGAGTTCTTGAGCAATTGAAGATATCCAACTTTCACTTCTCTGAAATTATGGATAAGGACTATTGAAACATCTTTATTACTTACTAGTTTCTGCCCGCGACTGCTCGCGCGTGGTTTTGAGAACGAAATACTCTTTAGATACTGTAATAGATAGATAGATAACACATTTATTTGACAACTGCAGCACATGTTACAAAGGTCACAATAGAAAAGGCACATCATAGAATAACACAGATAAATTAGAGAACAATGAGTTATAGTACCTAGTAGTATACTTTTTATTAAACTTTAATTACAGATAAGCAAATCATATTATGTACTAGACACATAAGTTATGAACATACTAGTGGTTTCTTCTCACTTCTACCACGGGTGGACAAAAAATTGAAGTGAACAACAATACATATAATAATGAATAGTATAAAATATGACTTGTCTAAGTGCTTATTTGTAAGCCTAAAGAAATAAACTTTCATTTCATTTCATTTCATTTCACTATAAGTAAAAGTACATATAAACAATTAAAAAAAAGAAGAGATTTAAAAATTGTGTGTGTGCTTCAGCCCGTCAAAAAGGCAATAACTCAGCGAAAAGATAATATAATTATAATTACGCCTACTTTTTAAGGAACCCATCCAGCATTCGACAAGCCACCGTCTGCCACTCTTAACATCATGATTAAAATCCATTCAGTAGTTTTTACGTGAAAGAGTAACAAACATCCACAACCGATGTGGCGCGGTGGGCGAAGGTCCGCCTGCGACGCAGGAGGTTGCGGGTTCGATTCCCGCCTCGGAACAATTGTGTGTACGATCTGCAGATATTTGTTCCGGGTGTTCTGGTCGTTTTCTATGTATAATAAAAAATGTCTATCTATGTAATTATATAGTATTATGTATATCAGTTATCTAGTACCCATAACACAGGCTCTGCTTACCATGGGGCTAGATAATGCTGTGTGAATTGTCCAGCATTATTTATTTATTTATTTATCCATCCATCCATCCATACTTACAAACTTTCGCGTTTATAATATTAGTAGGATGTCTTTTACTTTGCAAAGTATGCCAGTCCTATCATAACCTAACCTTATAAATGACAAACAAAACAAAAAAAAAAAACATGGAACTAATGCATAAAAATATTGAATAATTAGATGGCTGCCGAATAGCTTCTGCTAAAATATTAATAAACTAGCGGACCTTCCCGGCTTCGCACGGTTTTAGTACGGATCCCTATATTTTTTGAAAATATAATAAAACCTATGTTCACCGGGGATAGTGTAGCTTCCCAACGCAACGGTGAAATAATTTTTCAAATCGGTCCAGTAGTTTCGGAGCCTATTCATTACAAACAAACAAACAAACAAAAAATCAAACCTTTCCTCTTTATAATATTAGTATAGAAGTACATAAATCTAATCTAGCTCTAAGAATTTGCTAACTCTTAGAGCTAGATATAATTTAAGATTAGGCAGTGGACCGGCCATATCCCACGAAGAACCGTCAATCGCTGGGGTAAACGTGTTCTTGAGTGGAGACCGCGGCTCGGCAAACGTATTGTAGGACGCCCTCCGTCCGACCAGTGGGATGACGATCTGTGAAGGACTACAGGCAGATGCTGGATGCGGCAAGCTGAAGACAGGGCGCTATGGCGCTCATTGGGGGAGGCCTATGTCCAGCAGTCGACTGCTAATTGGCTGATGATGATGATGTACCCACATTAGAATTAAGGCGCGTGAAAGTGTAACATATAAAAATCGGTGGAGCAATAAGGAAACTAAAGTTTCTGCATCGATTTCTGATCGAAATATGTATATATGTTTTTTTTAGTGTTTTATAGATTTGTATCACGATATGTTGCGATTTGACCGACTTATAAAGAAAGAAGGTAATCTATTCTAGACTTCTATATCTATTACCTAATCCATCTTTAGGTCTTTTAGTAACCTAGTTGCCTAACTAGGTTACCTAAAAGCAGGGCTGGAAAAAAAAACAGTTTTTTTATATTTTATAAAACAAATAGTTCAAAATTTTTAAAACAAGTGTTTTTTTTTACTTATCAATTTCAAATCAATTATAGCGAATAATAAAATAATTTATTTCTAAACTATTTCCTAATTCACATTAGTAAAAATTATCAAAACGATAAATATTTACTTTTGTTGCATATCTCAGTAGGTACCTACCTCTAATCTAATTATTAAAAAATATTATTATTATTAATCAATACAAAACACTTTACATACACCTTGTGTGTAGTGTTGTAGGTAGGTAGAGAACTAGAGATAGAGCGGGGAATAGGTACCGTACCCACTAATCCAGTGAATTACTTTCTTTCGACGGCCGCGGCATAGGGACTTTCCCTGCGGGACTTTACTGGCGGGGAGTTACCTATGCAGTGTATAAATACCACAGCCTGTCTGTGGTATTTATACACATTCATTTGCAATTAAAGGTAGTTTTAAACCCTGTTTTTTTCTTATAAAACATGGTTTTATTTCAAACTGTTTTAAACGCGTGTTTAAAAACAACTTGTTTTAATCATGCCAACTCTGCCTAAAAGATAGGTCAATTGGTAGGTAATTATTTATGGCAGAACAACAAACGACTACCTACACTTACTTATAATACCTACATTTGAGTTAGTACTTTACTAAAAGCTTTACGATACCTACCATTATATTAGTTAATATAGTTTTTTTTGTTCTATCATCAACGCGAGATTAAGAGTGTGGTGTGGATCATTATACGCATGTTTTTATATTAGTATACTTGTATTGCATAGACATAAATATATATATATTACAATACACATTATAAACATATATGATTTATAGTATACAGTTAACTTGCAGGTTTTATTACAATTAAGTGTAATTGTAATGTATTTAGTTATTCCCAATGACCTAATTTATAGTGTTTATAGTTAACAGTAAGGCTGTAATAGTTTAGGTACATAGCTGAGACACTTGAATAATGAGATTTGTATTTAGTATTTTAGTTTTAATTTTCATGTTTCTTTTTGTTTTAAATTTAGTTTATACTCTTTTTTTCTTATGTCATTCAAATTGTTTTAGCGTTTATTAATTTGATTTATAGTGATAGTCATTTTTTTAATTTTATACAAAGTAAATCCTTTATTGGCCTTAAGTTTAGTAATTAAGTATGTTAATATTAGTTTTAAAGGCTGTGGATTTTGTTTCTTAAATAAATAAACACTTTACTTAGCGCTGCGCAAGACTAATGGCTAATATTTGTACATCTTGATCATTTGTCCCAGAACACCTGGAACAATTGTTTTTTTGCAGATTGTACAAACATATTTTGTCTTTATTGCTTTTTTATGATTTCCCTTTTTTAATAATATGCTTGCTTTATATACCTCACAAATTATTCAAAAAAGGAAATTTAAAAGATCGACTGCTGCTGTGTATCTGCTGCGAAATATCGACTGGAGGATAGGCGCGCGCGCGCGGCGCACTGTCCGTGCAATCGTCGCGCGAATCACGCGCCGCCGCGCCGGCGGCACCGTGATGCGGTACGGCGGCGCCGTGCCGTATCATGGCGGAGGCGCGCCTCGCCGCTCCGTGCCGTTTAAAAGATGATTCACCCTACACCGTGTCGCGACCGGTCCGGGCCAGTCATTCATGTTACACCGGGCTGTTTGGGTGTACCTATTCTTTGCACGATTATATCTGTGTTATGTGGTTTTTGGGCCGGACCTTGCCGGAGCCGGGAAACAATACCCACCGACATTTCAACGCCGTGCCCCGGCCGAGTCCCGGCGGCGCGGCGGCGCACGGCCGGGGCACGGCCGAGCCACGGTCAGGCATGAATCACTTCATACAAAAAGTATACCATAATGTTTGACCGTGCCCCGGCCGGGGCCCGGCCAGGGCACGGCCCGGTTCCGACACGGTGTAGCGTGAATCATCCTTTACAGTGACGGTGCCGTACCCGTGGTGATGGGGCTAAGCCCTTAGTAATGGGCCTCGTTTTACCCTTTGGGTACCTACGGAACCCTAAAAAATACATGCAGCCAAACATAGAACCTCCTCCTGAAGCCGGAAAAAAATCATTCATTCTTTAACTTATTATGAGTTAAAGAATGAATAAATAAATAATGCCGGACAATTCACACAGCATCATCTAGCCCCAAGCTAAGCAGAGCTTGTGTTATGGGTACTAGATGACTGATATTTGATATAATACAATACATTACGTGGATATATATTTTTTATTATACATAGATATAACGACCAGAACACCCGGAATGGAACAAATATCTGCAATTAATTACTTTTTTCCGACTTTGATATATAGTTGTCACGATCAGGATTTCTTGCTATTCACTTGCTAAAACTATCCTGTCCTCTGAACACTTTGTTGGAGCCAATCTATTATTTATCTATAAGTACCTAATATCACAGTTTTAATACCTTATCAGATTAAGAATATTATATATCTACGCATATTGAAGTTACTATAAGTATATCACAGGGTGTGGCGTAAAGGGTGGCCAATACTTATCAACGGGTAGGGGGTTATGCTCGGAGTTTCTCTGAAGGATAGGATTCGTAACGAATACATCCGACAGAGAACCAAGGTTATTGACATAGCTCAAAGAATTAGCAAGCTGAAGTGGCAGTGGGCCGGCCATATCTCGCGAAGAACCGACGGCCGCTGGGGCAACCGTGTTCTTGAGTGGAGACCACGACTCGGTAAACGTAGTGTAGGACGCCCTCCGACCAGGTGGGATGACGACCTGCGAAAGACTGCAGGTAGATGCTGGTGCGTCTAGCTGAAGACAGGGCGTGCTGTAGCGCTCATTGGGGGAGGCCTATGTCCAGCAGTGGATTAACATAGGGTGATGATGATGATGAGGGGGTATCATACTCAGAAAAAAAGAGATTTTCAAGTTTAAGGACATTTTCTAAAATAACCACTTATTTTAAGAAAAACCAATGCAACTAATGTGCAATATTCAACAAGCCTTCGTGGGAACCTTGTACCCCAATATTTTAAAAACATAAGATCCTGACATTACCATGCTTGTATATTTTAGAAATGTGTAAATTTGTCAATTGGAAGGAATTGTTTAAAACTTTTGAACAAGTATATACATTTAACTGTAGACATAAAGACCGATTCGCAATTCCTGCAAAGAAAACACAATTGTATAGTCGAAACTGTTATAATATGACTATCAAAATTAAAAAAACACAACAAATTGCCAAACGATGGAAAAGGCTCCCTTATTCAACAGAAAGTTATTTAATTTATTAATTGAACATTGTTTTTATTCGGTTAAAGATTACCTTAATTTGAAGTTTTGACCTAGCGAGTTCTATTTTAATTGACAAATTATTATATTTGCGTTTATTTTGATTTAATTAGTGACATTTAATTTTATTCATTTTTATATTCACGTGCCTGCATTCGGGCTGCAGATATGCAGCTCTACTGTGTTATTCCACCAATATATTATAAACCATGTCTTATGTGAATAAATATTACTGATTTTTAATGATTTAAAAAAAAAAACGTAAATATTCTATAACTCGAAAACCGTGTGACATTTATCAAACCTTCTTTCCGTAGGTACCTATAGAATTGTTCACCCTTTAATCTGATAAGTTGAAAGTTCATAAATATGCCTACTACAGTGTCTTGCGACGCAGTACGTTTTATCACATACCTATTCCAAATTCAAGAGTCTACTAATATATAAATTCTCACTTATGCGATGAGACTATTTATTTTAATATAATAAAATCAGTTTACATATTTGAACTCAATATAACGAAAAACTGTGTGATTTATGTAGGTACAAATGTCATTTCCCCAAATAGTAGGAAATCACGAAGACACATATCGTCGTCCGAGGCAAAGGACATTACATAGTATAAAACAAAGTCGCTTCCTGCTGTCTGTCTGTCCCTATGTCTGCTTAGATATTTAAAACTACGCGACGGATTTTGATAAGGTTTTTTAATAGATAGAGTGATTCAAGTAGAAGGTTTATAAACTACTAGCCGACCGTCCCGGCTTCGTATTGGAATTTTTAAGGTAATTTTCTTTAACATTGGGTTACATTATTGGAGTTTTAGTAAGGATCCCTAATTATTTTGAAAATATAATATAACCATATTTTCACCGGGCACTATCCCGGGTGAACATAGCTTCCCAACGGGGCGAAATAATTTTTCAAATCGGTCCAGTAGTTTCGGAGCCTATTTAATACAAACAAACAAACAAAAAATCAAGTCTTTCTTCTTTATAATATTGGTATACATTTAACACATCGATTCCTCGCGGGCGCAGCTAGTAATTTATAAATTGGATGTATTTTATTTATCATTATTTGATGGAATGTCTATTTTTATAAGCTTTTATTGTAGTGTTCATTTGCGTGGGAAGAATCTTACAAATGAATTTTAGACCAATTATCCCGAAAGAAGGTGGTTTTAGGAACTCCTTAACAAAACGAATCAACCCGGTCGAGTTGAGGATGATTCACGCTTCACCGTGTCGCGACCGGGCCGTGCCCCGGCTGATGCAAGGCCGGGGCACGGTCAAATATTATGGTATACTTTTAGTATGAAGTGATTCATGCCTGACCGTGGCTTGGCTGTGCCTCGGCCGCCGTGCGCCGCCGGTACTCGGCCGGGGCACGGCGGCGTTGAAATGTCGGTGGTTATTGTTTGACAGTGCCCCGGCGGCGGCTGGGGCACGGCCCGGTCGCGACACGGTGTAGCGTGAATCATCCTTTGGAGTTCGTTGGTTTGGTCTTCCGGATCACTTTGGTCGTTTGGTCAATAGATTTCTTTCCAGCCCTGGTGGGGGAACAGAGAGGGGCCTCGAGGCTTGGCTTCATTACCCCGGCGTCAACTCGAGGGGTGACGACCCCTCGGTCCTTGGGTTTTATGGGAATATCTTTTTTTTCCCCTTCTTCTCAATGTCGTGGTCGTTTGGTCGTCAAAGCATGTTTTTAAGATAAAGTTTTTTAAGTTTCAGAAATGGAATTTACTCTTTTGACCTTTTACCCCTGTTTAAACCAACCATCTAGGAATTTACCGCCAAAATTTGTAACTTTTAGGTACTTGGGAAAATAAAATGGCGGCCTTGCTGAAGTATGTTTTATGCAAATCGTAAAACATGGCGGCTATCCGTCATATTTTGTTCCAATTTGCTTGGTTTGCTTTCAAGTGGCCGTTCCTTCAGCAATAGGGATTTTATGTATAAATCTGTAAAAAATCTGCTCTTCCAAAATAAAATAAATTCTCTTCATTTTTGATTTCCAATAGATCCATATTATGTTAGTACCTGCACACGCAAATATACAAAGAGAAAGTAAGAAGGTTTAGTAGGTACCTATCTATATAGTAGGTAAACCACCAAACAATTGCCTTAATAAAAAATATTCTATTACAGACGAAATGGACTCCAACGTTATGATGACAGCAGCAGCAGTACCTGAATCTGTAATTATAATATCATCTGATGACGAGAATTTTCCAGGGAATGAGGGAAACAGACCTATAGGCCTGTTTGCAGCCAAAAGGCAGGAGAAAGAATTGGAAAGAAACGTTGATATTCGAAGAGAGAAAACTGAAAAGTATGGTAATGTATTTTGAATTTGGTTTGAGTTCAGCATAGTTTTATAATTTAATATTATTTAAAGGTAGGTAGGTACTTAGAGTTTAATAATTTGTATATAAATGTTTATCGGTGTATCTGCCGTTTTAATTAAAATATTATTTTGTTTTAGGCACTGAAGCTACGTCTAAAAGAGCGTCATCTGGTTTCAAATGTTTTAATAGCCAATTGTATACTAAACTTCTAATACGAAGAGTAAGGAATTCTGACAAAAGCGTTTCATCCTCCAACAAAAGAAAGATATCAACTGAAGAAGGTTTTTCTGATTCTTCGGGTAGTATTTCTTCTATAAACGACAGTATAAAAATAAAATATTCCACTGATAACAAATCTTCGACTAACACTAAAACCAATGATAGGAGAGAAATATCGGACCAAGATTCATCTAAAAGAGATGCCTCTCAGGGTAGACGTTCTACTACAACAATACATTCCAAGGCCAATGATACAAAAGAAATATCGGAAAAAGATCCATCTATAAGAGATCCCTCTACGGGTAGATGTTCTTCTACAACAAACGACAAAGAAAAAAGAATACCTACATTCCAAGGCTAATAATAGGAAAGAAATATCGGAAAAAGATACATCTAAAAGAGATGCCTCTACGGGTAGATGTTATGATGATAAAGTGAATTAAAAGCATGCAATTATAAATAATTCAATTAATTGCTGCTAACATAATAATTACTTTCGTCTGATAAACTCGTCAATTGTATAAAAACACCCCTTCAGCAAAAGTTTTCTTAAATTATTCTTAAAAATATTTGACGGCGCGGCGCCGACCAGCGCCCGCGCGTTTCTGTCTGTTGCGTACAATCTCTTTCTTTTCTATGCGTCTGCACTCCACGGCGATCAGCAGAATACTAAAATACTAAAAATCTAAATCAAATCAAAGCGTTTATTTGTTGTTAAACATAAATGTACAAACAGAAAAAATCAAGTTACTACTTACAGAAAATACGACATACACGAAAATATAATATTATTGAACTTAGTTTTAACTGGTCATAAAAGGGAGCAATAAAATTAAAAAATATGTTAAATTAAATAATTTCATTAAAAAGTCAGAAAAAAAAATTAGGAAACAAAAACAACTCCTTAATATTGCTAAATTGAGCAAAGAAAAATCTAAATGTAACCTACAAGTAGAATTGGACTCCTGCTATAGTTTATTAGGGCGTAATTCTAAAGATATAAACTATATGTCTGAGGAAATAGTTAATTTAGAAAGGGCACTTCATGATGTAACTTGTAAATATAAAGAAGCCCAAAAAGCCGCCAATGACCACCATCTAAAAATGCTAGATAGTGTAAATAACGATAGTTTATATATTGAACTGCGGCATAGCTGCACTCAAACAGATCTAGAAACAGCAACCGCACAGATTAACACTTTGACTAGAGTGAATGTAGTGCCCCCGTCACCACTCGTGTTACCAGCCGTGCCGCTGGTGGCGCCACCATCACCTTCGCATGAGGACTGCTGTGATAGCCCTATTAAAAGAGTAAAGGAATCAAATCTAGACCCATATACCCGGAAAACTGTTATGTACTCAGATAAGTTGGGTGCTGGAATGGGTACTATACTGAGTGACTTACTTCTACAAAATGTAGTCAATCATTGATATCCAAATTCTAATATAAATACAATCACTGATTATATTCAGCAAGATGACTCCCTGAATAAAAACACAACTCTAATTGTTCAGATAGGTGAAAGTTGTGTAAAGCGGTCACAGTTGATACGGCTAGTTCAAGTACTTCTAGGAAAGATAGAAAATGGACTAGGGAAACTTATTTTTTGCTCCTTCCCTTACTCAAAATAATTAACATCACAGCAAAATGAGAATATATGTAAAAATAACATGCTAATATACAATATGACATGTCGTCATAGTGACGTTTTAATTTTTGACACTAATAGATTTATTAGTAAATTTTTTTTAACTAGGGATACTATGTATCTGACCAAAAAAAGTAAATTGATTATTGCTAAATTGTTAGCATATAATATTTTTGATCCCGTTATAAGTATAACAACAGCCAAAAACTTGGCTATAACAAATGCTTCTATTGAGCATTGTAATTATTTTACAAACCAGACCTTGGAACTTATTCCAAGTCATTTAAATTAGAAATAGCGACTATAGAGGAAATCTCTAGCCCTATAAACATTATTACTATGAATTGCAATAAAAAATTAAGAAAACAAAATTGTAAAATAACTGGAAAGTTTACTAACTTGGTGCACCAAAATATTCAAGGAATTAGAAGTAAATTATTAGAATTAGAATTGTACATGAACTCATTTGATATTGATATCATCTGCCTCACAGAACATTGGCTGAAAAGCTATGAGCTCATGTTTAACTTCAGTAACCACCAGGTTGGTAGTTCTTTTTGCAGATCACATGCTATTCGTGGAGGCTCTTTAATATTACTAAATAAACTAATAAAATTCAAAGAACGTAAAGACATAGTATGCTTATCCATTGAAAGCCACATTGAAGTAGCATGTGTTGAGTTGGAGCACACTATTGTAGCAAGCGTATACAGCCCACCATCAGCTTCTTTTGAAATATTTGAAAAAAATATGGATGATATCTTATTTAAAATATAATTTTAAATAAAAACCTCATAGTATGTGGAGACTTTAATATTGATCTTTTAGAAGTTTACTCCCTCAGTAGCAGATTAACAAATTTATTTAATTCTTATAATCTTAGGCCAACATTTATGGAACCTACTAGAATAACTGAAACATCAGCAAAATGTATAGATAATATATTTGTTTTCCAAAATGAAAAAATTGTCTGTCACAATATTATAAGCCATTTAAAATCAGACCACTTAGGTCAACTAATTAAATTAAAACATCCAGTAAAAAATAATAATTGTAAAAAAAAAATTAAGTACGTTCCTGTGACCACAGATCGATTTGAACGGTTGAAATTGGATTGGGATTTTAAACCATCACCTAACTACTCACTTAACAACCCAAATGAGTCGTATTGTAGTTTTTTTAATAAATTCACCAATGCGTTCAATTCAATATTCATACCCAAATCGATCTTGGTCTCAGAAAAAGCTTAGCTTTAGTGAGTGGGCAACAGTAGGTGTACATAAGAGTAGACAAAAGTTATATGAACTGTATAGTGAAAAGCAGTACAATTTTAGCCAGGAATTTAAAGAAAAAGTAAAAAATTACTCAAAAATATTTAGAAAAGTTTGTAATACAGCAAAATCAAATTATATTAGCTCGAAAATTAAAAATAGTGAAAATGTAATAAAATCAACTTGGAAAATAATTAATAGTGAGACTGGAAAGGTCAATACCTACATTAATGATTACAGTTTAAAGATTAATGATTGCTCTATCAAAAATGATGTTGAAGTAGCGCAAGCTTTTGAAATTTTTTTTACTGACATTCCAATCTGTACTACAAAGTGTCTGAACTCTTCTCAAATAATAGCTGAATCATTACTTAAAGAAAATGTACCTAAATGCGATAGTAAATTTATTTTTACCCATGTTGATGAAAATGATATAAAAAAAGCCTTTAAACTTTTAAATATTAAAAAAACTGCAGATCTCTGGGGCATTTCCGTTAAAATTATTAAACCTTTAATTGATACCATTGCACCAGATCTAGCTTTTATATTTAATGAATCCATTGATTGTGGCATATTTCCTGATCTAATGAAACATAGTAAAATAATCCCATTGTTTAAATCGGGTATTAGGTCTGACCCCACTAACTTTAGACCAATATCAGTACTGCCTACATTCAGTAAAGTTTTTGAAAAACTTATTTTACACCAATTGCTTAGACATTTTAATGGCAATGACCTGCTACACTGTAAGCAATTTGGGTTTACTCGTGGCAGGTCAACTACTGATGCCGGTGTAGAGTTGGTATCGCATATTTTTGATGCTTGGGAGAAGTCGCAAGATGCTTTAGGCGTTTTTTGTGACTTGTCAAAAGCATTCGATTGCGTTCATCACGAAACATTAATCAGGAAACTACATCATTATGGAATAAGGGACAGCTCTTTGGATCTTCTTACATCTTACTTGAGTGATAGGATACAAAGAGTTGACATTAATGGGAAACGATCTAAAGGGTCTGTGGTTACAATGGGTGTACCGCAGGGCTCTATCTTGGGTCCTTTCCTATTTTTAGTTTATATTAACGACCTGCCTCATCTTGTAAAGAATGATCATGAGATTGTATTGTTTGCTGATGATACTTCATTAATTTTTAAAATGAATCGACAAAAAACAAATTTCGACGATGTAAATACTGCAATCTCAAAGGTAGTCCATTGGTTTAGTATCAATAATCTTTTACTTAATGAAACCAAAACAAAATGTATAAGATTTATTCTACCTAATGTAAAACAAGTTAAGGCTGATGTAAACGTAAAAGGAGAAACGGTAGAAATTGTAGACAATACCGTATTCTTAGGAATAACCTTAGATAGTAAACTCCAATGGGGCCCACACATAGATAAGCTATCGAAGAGACTTAGTTCTGCAGCATATGCAGTTAAAAAAATCCGTCAACTTACAGACGTTGATACTTCTCGACTAGTCTATTTCAGCTACTTCCATAGTATTATGTCTTATGGCATACTATTGTGGGGGAACGCTGCAGATATAAACACCATTTTTGTGTTGCAGAAGAGGGCTGTTCGTGCGATCTATAATATGGGTCCCAGAGAATCCCTACGTAATAAATTCAAAGACATAAACATAATGACAGTACCATGTCAATATATTTATGAAAACTTGTTGTACACTCATAAAAACATCAATCGATTCATTAAAAAAAGCGATATACATAATGTAAATACTAGAAATAAGAATAAACTCGCTGTTCCCACAACTAGACTACATAAGATAAGTGCATCTTTTAAAGGGCAATGTATACGCTTCTACAACAAAACTCCAAGTGAGTTGCAAAAATTATCAATAAATAAATTAAAAAAAATTGTGAAGCATATTCTTTGTAAAAAGGCTTATTACAAAATATCAGATTATCTAGAAGATAAAAAAGCTTGGAACGAGTTTTGCTCCAACTCAAAATCTAACAAATTACAGATAAGCAAATCATATGTACTAGACACATAAGTTATGAACATACTAGTGGTTTCTTCTCACTTCTTCCACTGGTGGACAAAAAATTGAAGTGAACTATAAAATAATTTTAATTGATAATAATGAATAGTATAAAATATGACTTGTCTAAGTGCTTATTTGTAAGCCTAAAGAAATAAACTTTCATTTCATTTCATTTCATTTCATTTCACTACAAAATGGTCCCAACTCAGCATATGCAGGTAAAAACACCTGCGCTGGTTTTCTGCTGGGAATTGCGTTTTTCTATAACGACTCGCGATGATCATCAGGTTAGGATATTATTGTTCTGTGATCATCAGCTGACGAGCTACACGCTGAGCTGTCAGCGCTGATGATCAGCTTGACACTAAAATCTGTTGGAATGGTAAACATAACCTTATGTCATTGTCAAAGTCTGGTTGAGAATTATCATATGTCAGTGCTATTAGCTTAGACTACTGTCGTCTCTGTCTAGATAGACTCTCTTGCTCTGTAATGGCTATACGTGCAGAACCAATTATAATAAACTTTATCCAATTTCATCTAATAAACTCTTTGATTTCGTTCATAACCCATCAAAATCAGCCGTCATAATTTGATTGCTTGATATCTACTGCCATGCTTTCCTTTAAGCGGACACATCAGTTTACAGATTTGGAATCAATTATTATAAATCAAAATTGTTTGTTCTTGATTCTTACTATTTATTTAAGTTAATAAACTACACAGAATCTTTTGTAACATGAATACAATCAAACATCTGCTCATTTCACGACTTTTTAATTTATAGTTTTAAACTTAAATGTCACAAGCTAAATTTAAATGTCACCTGTCAATTTAAATGCTAATTTTGATTTATAAGTATTTGTATTTGGAACACTTGGCCGGATTTGTTTTTTTTTATTCATCAATTTGCTTTTATGGTTCCTTGTTAAGTTCTTTTTGGTCGGTGGGTTCCGTGATATAATATATTCCTTATTATAAGCAATAGTAGTATTTTACACCGGTTAGCGCATCAGCATAGGGACCTATAGAACTGCGTAAAGGATGATTCACGTTACACCGTGTCGCGACCAGGCCGTGCCTCGGCCGGCACGGCCAAATATTATGGTATACTTTTTGTATGAAGTGATTCATGCCTAAACGTGGCTCGGCCGTGCCCCGGCCGTGCGCCGCCGCGCCGCCGCCGCCGGGACTCGGCCGGGGCACGGCGTTAAAATGTCGGTGGGTATTGTTTGACAGTGCCCCGGCCGGGGCACGGCCCGGTAGCGACACGGTGTAGCGTGAATCATCCTTAAAACTTTAAAAATGGGTTTTACAATACAATACAATACAAAAATACTTTATTGTACACCAGATACCGATCATTACAATAGATATTACATGCGACAAGTACAATAGCCGGCCTTATCACTTAGAAGCGATTCTGGCAATCTTTGGATGGAAAGAATTATGTGAATTGTCTGTCGGTTTTGGGACTCTTTCAATCTCCCTCAATTAAACAAATTAATTAAATAAATAAAATTAGAATAGTGTACCAGGAAATGCCCTCTACGGTTGTTTGACGACCTCCGTGGCACGGTGGGCGAAGGTCCGCCTGCGACACAGGAGTTTGCGGGTTCAACCCGCCTCGGAACAATTGTGTGTACGATCTGCAGATATTTGTTCCGTGTGTTCTGGTCGTTTTCTATGTATAATAAAAATATCTATCTATGTAATGTATTGTATTTAGTATATCTGTCATCTACTACCCATAATAGAAGCTCTTCTTTGCTTGGGGCGAGATGATGCTGTGTGGATTGTCCATTTATTTTGTCTCGACGCCGAAAGACAGATGCTAGCAATTTTTTTTTGCGTGGCAGCTACTAGATCCCACAAAAGGACTTCATCATCAGCCTATGTCCACTGTTGGATATAGGCCTCCCCAAATAGCGCCATAGCGCCCTGTCTTCAGCTTGACGCATCTAGCATCTACCTGCAGTCTTTCGCAGGTCGTCATCTTACCTGGCCGCAGGGCGTCCTAAACCACACATGCATTGTTTGTGTAAAAACTAATAATGTAACCCAAGCAAGCCAAGGATCCCTAACTTTATTGAAAATAATAATAAAAATATATCCTATGTTCACCGGGGATATAGTGTAGCTTCCCAACGGGTGAAATAATTTTACGAATCGGTCCAGTAATTTCGCAGTCTATTCAATACAAACAAACAATTAAAAATTCGAACATTTCCTTTTAATAATTATAGTACAGATATAGACAGTACATTAAATAGATATACAGGGTTATTGGTAATTCGACGTATTCCCGCTAGGAGGTGCTAGGGGTGACTATTTGCGAAAATTTTCACCCCCATGTGTATTATGCAACAGTGAACCATCCACCACCATAACGGGAATACGTCGAATTACCAATAACCCTGTATATTTTTTTATACATAAGATAACGGCCAGAACACCCAAACAAATATCTGAAGCCATACCATAACCACCAAATCTGTGGTGTATTAAGAAGGTATACCTAATTATAACAACCTTCATGGCTTAGTGAGTCCTACTCTCATTAATGCTCTCATGGTTATGTTCGCAACTTCAAAACCAGGTCAGTGTTTACCATGCTACTTACTACCCATCTAGTTAAATTATGTAAACTATGTAAAGGTAGTTTTGCAAATCATAAGATCGCCACTTTTTCGGTGTAAGTAGCCGGAACATCCATAGTCTGTATGACCGACTTTGTAAAAGGGAAGGTTCTCAATTCGGCTATATTTTTATACAAATACAAAATTATTTATTTACCATTTCACTAAGATAGGTAGGTACTTCGCGAGATATGGCCGGCCCACTGCCACTTCAGCTTGCGAAGAACCGACGGCCGCTGGGGCAAACGTGTTCTTGAGTGTAGGTCGCAGGTCATCATCCCACCTGGTCGAAGGGCGCCCTACACTACGTGTACCGAGTCGCGGTCTCCACTCAAAAACACGTTTACCCCAGCAGTAGGTTCTTCGCGATATATGACCGGCCCACCGCCACTTCAGCTTGCTAATTCTTAGAGCTATGTCAATAACTTTGGTCCTCTGTCGGATGTATTCGTTACGAATCCTATCCTTCAGAGAAACTCCGAGCAATGTGTATGTGAACGATACAAAATGGCGTAATCTTATGAAATTTTTTTTGAGCTCAGCGCGCCACGTCGGTCGTCTTACCAATAGACCTACTGATGCAAATCAGTAATTATCCTAATGTCGGTCGTTGAAAGTGCTCATACGACGTAATTATTTTATGCAGGTTTCTTTTGTTTATTTTAGTAATACATTATTTAATAAGTGTTAGTCATTATAAATAGTATTTTTATCGAAAATCTTTTAAAGGCGTTCAGCCTGAGTCGGGACCGCGACTCGGCAAACTTAGTGTAGGACGCCCTCCGGCCAGGTGGGATGTCGACTTGCGAAAGACTGCAGGCAGATGCTGGATGCGGCAAGCTGAAGACAGGGCGCTATGGCGCTCATAGCCTATGTCCAGCAGTGGACTAGCATGGATGATGACCCACTCTGGGTACGGAACCCTAAAATTCCATTAGCCGTGATACCTAGATTCTAGGTGTAACAATAGGTACTTATATTCTGAGAGCCTGTGGGTAGGTACTTGATACTAATCTTTTTTGATAATTATAGACCAGAGAACGTTGTAAAGCGCACTACATTATTCACTTTTTAGGTACTTAATTAATCTGTTTAGCTCTTTACAGTTATTTATTGTACACTAGTTTCTGCTAGCGGTTTCGCACGCGTCGTTTGTAGGTAAAGGTTTTAAGAGGCACCTGTTGTATCCAAACCATTAAGCAGCGATTGCCGTTGCTATGGTAGATGGATCCATGAATATCATAGAAGAAAAAAAGAGGAGAAGGATCAGGGTCAAGCAATACTTAAAATTAAGAGAAAAGCACTCCTGATGTTTTTCTAATCAAAATGGCGGATGGCGTCCGGGTCCACTTCAACTTCTTGTCGCTCGAGTCGATAATTACCTACGGACACTGACGCAAGCGCTCTCCGCGCTAGCCGTGCGATGACTGAGTTCCTAAGTGATAGTACACTACTCGATTGTAAGGGCGATTAGGGAGCAAGGCTTGTCGGGTCCCTAATTAGGGACCCTTACTTAGCCACTCTTAGTTAGGGTAAGGGTCCCTTAAAATTGGGTAGTGGAATAGGCAACGCTCTTTAGTGATCCATATAACACTGACGACTAAACCTTTCCACGACAAATAAATCGTAGTTTTTCACGGCACGAAACATGTATGTACAAGATCCCTATGGATGTTAGGTTCAAATCCTGAGCGTGAGTTAGTTTTTCTGTTAATTACTAAATTATTAACATAAAAACAAGTGGTGAACCGACAGCTGGTGATTATCTGGCGCAGCGCATCAGCGTTGCCATACAGCGGGCAATGCAGCCAGCGTCGCGGGGACGCGGGCTGACTGGTAAATTTACATAAAAAACTAGTGGTTTATTATGGATCAGTTGAGCTACCTGTAGATTGTTTGCAGTCTTATCTTAAGAGGCCAGCGGAGGACGAAATCCCCATACATACCTAATACCAAAATTATTTCTAATTAAAGCATAATTTCCACTATAATATTTTATGATTTATATTTGAATAGTATTTAACTATTAACTAGGTTCTTGGTTAGTTTTTTTTTTCAATTTACATACCTAAAATTCAATTAAAGTCAATCGCATTTTGCACATTTTTATGCGAAAATGGACATGTTTTCTTCCTATTTGTTTCGTATTAAAAATTACAATATAGCTAATAAAATTACATATAGCAAGGAACATAGCTTATATTGTCTAGTAACAGAATAACAATACTATGTGAAGAATACATAAAGTTTTCAGTCATAATTTTTGATATTACGGAACACAACCAAATTCATACCAAAATTTTGAACGGCTAATATTGTTATCGCGCACGCATGGGCCGGGGAGCAAGGGTTAAACAGGGACAGCGATATTCGGAGCTATTTTTGCAAGCGCCTCGTATTGAAGTTGGGAGCGAGCGTAAGTGTACGTACCCTTAAGTGTTGCAATTGTAAATACTAGTTTATAATTTGTTTCTATTGTTTAATTGTAACTTTATTTGATAACAAAGTTTTTTATATAAGAGTGGTACCTATATTTTAGTTACTTACCAGTAATTCGAGTTTTTTAGAACTCAATCTGCAATCTGCGTATTTTACACAAGTTTTATTATTTTTAATATTGATCATTATTACAATATAAAATAAATAACTTACTGTTTAGATTGCATCGCTACAATAAGTCGTTAGTTATTGCAGTTATTACTTTATTTTTACTTGACCATTAACCATGATAGTTTTAAAAGTTTTATCACTTCTTGTTTCACACTTTACGCGCCGAAGCTTAATACTCCCGTGCATTTCCTTAGTTTCATTTTTGTACAATTCATTACTCATAGCACAAGGGCTGTTCATTTGTGTGTAAAAGGTTGGTAGGTACTACAGGGAGAAAACGGAAAAAAAATACGGCCAGATTTTTTAAGCACGTAAAATGCACGATCTAAATCATTTTTGTTTTTTGTATTTTCAGTGCCCCCCGCCCCCTTGCCGCTGGCATATAGGAGAAGGTAACTAGCTCTCGAGGGCCTTAAGAACAATCCATGTCTGACTCATTTCATATCTGTGTCTTTGTTCGTGAAAATATTCAGTTGAACAATGATGTAGTCAAACCAATGTATCACAAGCTCTAAGCCGATAACAATCACACAAAAATAATACATTTTGCAACAAAAGATCAGCCCTGAATGAGACAAAGCGTAAAAAACCCGCCAAAAGCGGCCATCTTGCCACTCACTCCCCGCCTGTCACTGCTTAAAACCCCGCGAAAATCGAATTTGGAACTCAGTCGTGCCGCGCCAACGGAGACGCTTGCCAGTTTTTGTTTTTAAACTTTTGTTTTTTAATCCGCAAAAATCAAAATGAAATACTTAGTTGTCTTTGCTGTTTTTGCTCTGGCTTTTGCCGCTGAGGAGACTAAGGAAGAGGACAGACCGAAGACCTTCAGGAGGCTGATCCCGGCTGATGTTTTGAGAGGTCAGTGCTTTTTAAAAGGAGTTTTTAGTGAATTTAAGGATTGCAGTGCAGTTCAAAATTTTGTAACATCCTTCAAAAGAAATCATTTCTATTGCTATCGTTTTCCTGAGGGACAGAAACTACTATACAGATCATTATACTAAAATAATTTATTCCTCGCCTCCGAAATAAGTGTTCCTCCAAGTTATTTAAAATCAAAATTGATTTTATCTAACGGCGACGTACGTTAGGACTTAAATAAAATAAATAATAGAAGTACTAAAGACCAGAACTAAATCTCGATGGCCCAGATACTAAACGAGGGTGACCATGTAATGTAAGTTTCTAAGTTTAGTCTTTTAGATTCATGATAAGTTAGTGCAAACGACCGAAAAAAATATTATAAACTGGCAATCAATTATTAAAATAAAACGAAGATATAAAATATAATTTCACTTATGCAAATTTATGCGATAATTTGTAATATTAATGCGGTAATTTGTTATATGAATGCGGTAATTTGTAAATGAATGCAGTCATTAATAAATTTAATGCAGTTACTGATAAAATAAGCAACATAAAACTATAATAAAGGAATTGTAGGAAATGCGTAAAGCGAAAAAAATGCGGATTAGTAGAAAAATGCGGCAATTCGTTAAAATATCGATTCTCACACGCAGTGCGTGAAATTATTCAACAATTACTCCACTTACTGCTGTGATATAATCGCACGACACGCTTCACCAGTACTGTACGACAGTGTACAGTACGACAGTGAAACTTTTTATGCAATACATAATTGTTGAAAACTTGCGATGCATAATAATGAAGCGACTTCCAAAAAGAAGAAAACATTAGACTTATTTACATCCCACTAATATTATAAACGCGAAAGTTTTTAAGTATGGCTGGATGGATGGATGTTTGTTACTCTTTCACGTAAAAACTACTGAATTGATTTTAATGAAACTTATAATAATATAGCTTATACATTAGAATAACACATAGGCTACAATTTATAAAGATATATATGTAGTATCCAAAATATCTATCACCACGCGGGTGAAACCGTGGGGCGCAGCTAGTTAGAAATAAAGATGGCGGAGGATGATGATGGTTCTTTGTTAATGGCAACTATGTCTGGTTGGACACTTTTCTGCCATCTTCTGTGTCAAGTAATGGAAAATAATTGTAAAATCAATGAGTTATGAAATGATGAAGATTGTTTGATATTTTCGCCAGAGCCTTTTTCGGTATCTAGCAGGGTATACACGTGCAGGTTAGGCTGGCTTAGGAGACGAGATATTGGAGTCCCCTTTAACACACAAGATTCAAGTCTGGTTCAAGTCAAAACTACATCGCATGTGGGCGACAGTGACTTTTGACATGTTTCTTCAATTTTACGACGATTCTAGATTTAACAAAAAAAAACATCCAGAGCTATATAGTGGTCTCATTTTTATCTATAAATTATTCTTTGTTTCTGTGTAGTAATAAAAATGGTTGAAGCTCATTTAGACAGCACCGCTCCCGTACAGCACAAAAATGTTACTGTTTAGAAACATTACGATATCAAATCTATCCTATTGATCATAATTATACATATCTTCTTGTGTTGGAAGTAGATTTTCGCAATTTTTCTTGAAAAATGACAAAATTCGAATTTAGAAACCCAAGACAGTGAGTACATTGCATTTTGCGGATACGGGACACAAATCCGCGCGATAATTTACCAACCAAAGAGGTTGTTTAAACTCAATAAGTTATTTTTTTTAACCAAAGAGCTTTTATACGCTCTTGTGCTGGTTTTGAGAAGATTCACCATGTCCAGAACGGGTAGTAACATATGTTTCTGAGGATGTTAATTACGACACTGATTTAATAGTAGAGAAGATTGCATGATCTTTTTGATGCTTGTTGGCTCAAAAGGAAACCGCTGAAGGATTGTTTAGAAATATTTCCGCCATTGTCAATGCATATAAATTACACGCTGCTATTGTATTAGACACAGGATTTACACCTTCGCGATGCGGAAGAAGTAAACGAAGAAATATATTTTTTATCCATACTTAAAGAAAAATAACAAACGTCACAAATAAATAAATAAATGCTGGACAATCTACACATAATCTTCTGGACCCAAGCTAAGCATAGCATGTGTTATGGGTAGTAGATGACTGATATACATAATACAATACATTACATAGATAGATATATTTTATTATACATAGAAAACGACGTGGAACATCTGGAACAAATATCTGCAGATTGTTAAAAAAATTGTACCGAGGCGGGAATCGAACCGGCAACCTCCTGCTTTGCAGCGGACCTTCGCCCACTACACGATAGAGGTCGTCGGTAAATACTAAATAGTTAGAGGGGCTGTGGTCCTATTTTAAGATATGCCTATCTCATAAAAAAACACAGTTCTACAAGATTCTAGCAAATAAACCCGTCTGAAGGCGAACCAATAAATTATGCATGTAGATGTAGAATATTCCGATCGATTAACCTTGATCTTATTATAAGAGATTACTAGTTATAAAATGACATTTCATAATAGCTATGATCTTAAAAATACGAAATCTAGTTTTCGAAAACTGGTTTTGGATCACACTGGCTATTCTTTGATTTACCTTCCTCATTTGAATAGGCTTCCATGGCTTGGAAAGAAGTAATGACCATATACTTGGGTATCGGATAGAAACTTAAATAGTCTTTCATCCTTCTGCTAAAATTTATTATAGATAGAAATATTGTTTAAATATTGTCTTTTGGTGTCTTTTAGGAACTACTTTTTATTTTTATTATGGTTCGATTCTTTTCTTGATATACACATAACCTATACTTTTTTTAAATAGATGAATAGATTTATTTCGTAATTACCTACATTTTCAGTTTTAAAATCTGTGTATGACAAATCTTCAAAAGTTCATTTCATTCAATGTAAATCCAAAAAGTTTTGTGCATATCAAAACTTTTTTCTATATGCCATTGCCGAAGAGGTTGGCCAATCACCCCAAAAAACAAGCACAACACAACATCATTTCATTTTCGAATCTAAATACCAAGGTACCTTTTTGTGCCGAACTTTGTGCAGTTCAAAAACCTCGGAATCAAGTAGATTCCGCTTTTCAGATTGCAACTAAGGCCAAAAATAATAGGCCTTTTATTTTTATTAATATAAAAATAATAGGCCTTTGCCAGTTATTATTAATATAAAATTTGAATCTTTATTAATAGATTACGTTTGCTACACCGTAAACATTTGCCTGGAAAAGATAATAGTAACAATGACAAATATAATCTTTGATTATATCCGAAGTTAGATCATGGATCGATAGAATTATGGCAAACAGACCATGTAGTCGATACTCCGCGAAAGAGGCCTGGTCATTGCAAATTCTATAATTATCCACCTTAACTAGAAACCACTCAGATATTTTAAGACATTAGACATTATAAAAAAAATCTCCGATAAAAAACGACATTCCTGCAGCACCACAGTAAAGGTGGCCACCCTGTTAATTTCGAATTTCGAACCTCATTGTTTGTTCTTTTTGCAATCTCGAATTTCTCAACAGAAAGGGCAGCTTGTGAGTCAAACATGAGTCATGAAATGGAAACCAATGATATAAGTGGATTGATGACGAAAGCTGTTCCTTTTTTAACAAAAACAAAAGAGGAAGGTGCTACGTTCGCCTAGGTATATGTATTTTTTATGTATGTAGCCTTTCGCATCGTCAATAATCTACTGTTTAGGAAAATTCTTTCGTTATTGTATGGAGAAAAATTCCGAGGAGGTCCCATAACAATTTAATTAACGAAAAATAAGTATTCGTCTCAAAAAAATTAAAAAAAACGGTGTTAATACTGGGGAATTGGAAGTCAGTTAATAGTTTTTTTTTAAATATTCAAATAATCTGTCGCAATTTTATCTATCTCGGTATTATAACTCTAGATTATGAGAAAGTGCAATAAATCTTCTAATTCGAAAGGCAATACTTTCAAATGTAGATGCACTTTCATATCTTGCAATAAAGTGCCGATTATATTGCGCTTCGAATTATTTTACAGAACGTTGAAATTTCTGGAAAGCTTTTGACAAATCTTTGCAACACTACCTTCCCAATTCTAAGAAAGGAGAATATTTTTGCAACGATGTATATTTATGTACGCCTTTATATTAATTATTTTTTACAGAGGCCTAGGGTACAGTTTAAATTATACTTCATCATCATCATCATCAGCCTATATCAGTCCACTGCTGGACATAGGCCTTCCCCAATGAGCGCCGTAGCGCCCTGTCTTCAGCTTGCCGCATCCAGCATCTACCTGCAGTCTTTCGCAAATTATACTTTATATCATTTAAATTGTACACCGTGACTTTGTTTAATGATTTTCTATTCAAATACTTATATTTGGATATATTTAAACATAACTAAAAACTGTTCTTCAACATAATGCCCTAAAGCATAATAAAGAAGGTTTCTGAGAAAATCAGAGAGGAAAATAACTATCGCTCTTATATTTTTTTTCGTAAATATCTCTGAAACCTGAAGTTTTCCAAAATTAATATATACGAATTTATTTGTTTATGTATGTTCTCTATACAAATATATAAAAATCATAGAACACCGCAATTTTGAAAAAAAAAACATAACTGTTTCGTAAACGATGTTAGCGGCTAAAATCTTTAACTCTAAAGTTGCATTGCCTAGTTCATCTTCACACCATACGTGACGAATCAGCTGTTTTGATGCTTTTAAGATCAAGTTGAATATTTTCCCTGTTAGGTTAATAAACAAAATAAAATTCACGTGAAACGGACCACGACTGCTAGTATAGATGAGTCATGCTGGTTATTGTCTCAATGGATCATCGAAGTAAAACAGGATTTGATGTTTTTTTACAAGATGTAAGAACCTACTTCGAATTCCTTTAAATATGCTTATTTTGACAAAGCGTCGATAACTTGACTTCTTTTATTTGGTAATGTGTCTGGTTTGTCACTTTTCTGCTAGTGTCCAGTTCATAGAATGGAATATGATGGCAAGGTCTCGTCTACCAAGCTAACCTAACCTGCACGTGGTAGGTACACTGATAGATAACGAACTAGGCTCTGTTGAAAATATCAAACAATCTTTATAATTTGATAATAACTCATTAATTTTACAATTATTTTCCATTACTTGACACTGGCAGAAAAGCGTCCAACCAGACACAGTTGCTATTAACAAAGAATCATCAGGATGGCATTGCGTCAATCCAGACGCAGAGCCATCTAGCAAGAAGTTGAAGGACAGGAAATGCCGTCGACAAGTGTGGAGTCTATGTCGAAACACCGGAGTTATAGACGACATCGCAGGATGTTTCGACAGCATGCATTGATGCGAAGCAACCATTTTCTGGCTGAAGTACTTACCTAACTATAATAATAATGATCGTTTGATTTCTGTTATTGCGAAACTTGAATAAATCACCCATAAGTGGAAAGCCCCTTGTTTGTATTTGATGACATCTTTTTGAAAGTTAACCGTCACGCTCGGGTTGGTTACGCTGAATCCGGTATCATCATCATCATCATCAGCCTACAGCAGTCCACTGCTGGACATAGGCCTCCCCCAATGAGCGCCATAGCGCCCTGTCTTCAGCTTGCCGCATCCAGCATCTGCCTGTAGTCCTTCGCAGGTCGTCATCCCACCTGGTTGGAGGGCGTCCTACACTACGTTTACCGAGTCGTGGTCTCCACTCAAGAACACGTTTGCCCCATCGGCCGGAATCCAGTATCACGGGGTTCCAACTGGGTCACTATAAGTTTATATCTATGTATTGTATAGTGTATGTATTGGTTTATGTATATGTATGTATTGTGTACACTATGTATATGGTTCTTAGCTACATTTTACAAGTTTTTTCATTTTGCGAAACAAAAGATAGGAATTAGTCTAGTTTATCGGTCCAATAAAGGAGGAGTTTCCATGTTCTTTACCTTTCTATGTTCGTCGATTTTTGATTTTTGATTACGATTTTTTGTCTCATAAAAATGATATTCTCGAGGGATTAGTACGTATCACGCAAAATTGAAAATGATAGAATCCCTTAGAAATCCTTCCCTTTTAGGGAAGGATTTCTAAGGGATTCTAAGACTGTTTTAGTTTTTTTAAACAATTTAATAATCAACTGATCAATCACTTCACTTGTGACTTGTGAGTGACCACGCCGAGTGACGTGTATGCAACAAGCTGAAAACAGTGAGCTGTGGCGCTCATCAGGGAAGGCCTATGTCCACTTTTGACTAACTAAATAATAATAATATAATAATGCTGGACAATTCACACAGCATTATCTAGCCCCATGGTAAGCAGAGCTTGTGTTATGAGTACTAGATAACTGATATACATAATACAATATATTACATAGATAGATATTTTTTATTATACATAGAAAACGACCAGAACACCCGGAACAAATATCTGCAGATCGTACACACAATTTTTCCGAGGCGGGAATCGAACCCACAACCTCCTGCGTCGCAGGCGGACCTTCGCCCACCGCGCCACATCGGTCGTCTAATAAAGCCTTATGATGATATAAAGCGGCCAAGTACAGTCCATTGTAGCTAATTATCTTAATAACCTTGTGACAAAATAGCCTCCTTTTAAACTTTAGCTCTTTATCTGCAAGAAATAATGATTTCCTAAATGCATGTGACCTCGTGATATAATAAGTTTAGGAAAATTATGTCAAAAAACCTGCGCAAGATAAGTCGCAGTAAATTATCATTTTCCTGAATGTAATGTCGTCGTATAGTGTTAACTGTTTTGTTGGATTTTGACTAGAGAAGATGTTTTTTTATAAGCGATATACCTTGTAGAGCGAGGCCAGTTTTTTTCCCCTTTGGGTGACTTGTGTTTCACGGCGGCCATTATAGGCCTATTGTGATGCCACTTTATTCGTAATGTCGTCGTATAGTGTTACCTGTTTTGTTTGATTTTGAGTAGAGAAGATGTTTTTTATAAGCGATATACCTTGTAGAGCAAGGCCAGTTTTTTTCCCCTTTGGGTGACTTGTGTGTCACGGCGGCCATTATAGGCCTATTGTGATGCCACTTTATTCGTAATGTCGTCGTATAGTGATACCTGTTTTGTTGGATTTTGACTAGAGAAGATGTTTTTTTATAAGCGATATACCTTGTAGAGCAAGGCCAGTTTTTTTCCCCTTCGGGTGACTTGTGTGTCACGGCGGCCATTATAGGCCTATTGTGATGCCACTTTATTCGTAATGTCGTCGTATAGTGTTACGTGTTTTGTTGGATTTTGTCTAGAGAAGATGTTTTTTTATAAGCGATATACCTTGTAGAACAAGGCCAGTTTTTTTCCCCTTGGGGTGACTTGTGTGTCACGGCGGCCATTATAGGCCTATTGTGATGCCACTTTATTCAGCCCTGAAGCTGCAGCGTTCATAGTTCGCCACTAGCCCTGGCAGCTGCTAGGAACTGTAGGAGTTTCTTCGGGGTGATGTCTCGCAGCTCGTCTGGGCTATGCAAGTGCTTGTCCAGGTGGACGCTACGTTTTTGCACCAAGGCTCTTGTACCACATTTTTTCGTTTTAAAACATCTATATATGTACATAAAATACCTATATATCTCGCGAGGAACCGTCAACCGCTGGGGTAAACGTATTCTTGAGTAGAGACAACGACTCGGTAAACGTAGTGTAGGATGCCTTCCGACTAGGCGGGATAGATAGATAGATAGAATATACTTTATTGCACAAAAAGTTGTACATAGGCGAGCATAATGCTAGATAGCATTCTCTACCTGCTAACCTTTGGGTAGTGTGGACAACAGTTTGGTAGGTAGTGCTATATAATAGAGATAATAAAATATACTACTCATAATGATACTAAACTACTTATATTATACTTAAACAGGGATGACGACCTGCGAAAGACTGCTGGTAGATGCTGGATGCGTCAAGCTGAAGACAGGGCGCTATGGCGCTCATAGGGGAAGCCTATATATCCAGCAGTGGAATAACATAGACTGTTGATGATAATGATGATATACATACATAGGTATATAGAAGTTGTTAAACGGACCACGACTCTAACCTAGAAACGATCTTACCTAACTTGTTTAATTAAGTAAGCAACTAGACATGTTGCTTTAGTGCATGCAATGAATGAATCTTAATAGTAACTTGTCTGGCTAGACTATACCGTTAAATAATGCCAGTTTGTCTGTATGTATATCCAATTTACTAGCTGCGCCCCGCGGTTTCACCCGCGTGGTGATAGATATTTTGGATAATATACAATTATATCTTTATAAATTGTAGCCTATGTGTTATTCTGATGTATAAGCTATATTATTGTAAGTTTCATTAAAATCAATTCAGTAGTTTTTACGTGAAAGAGTAACAAGCATCCATCCATCCTTCCATCCATACTTACAAACTTTCGCGTTTATAATACCTATTAGTAGGATATGAAATGTCTTCGTCTATGTTTGGTCGTATGTATGTTTGTCGATTTAACCATTGATTATGGAACAATTTGGAAAATTATTTCGCGAATCTAAGGGGAACGAACACAAGAAAATTAAAAAAAATGTAAATATTAAAGAAATTGAAGTCTGTTTTGGTAAACACTATAGATATCGTTTTTTGAACAATCAAATTATTTCTCAACAGAAAAAACAAATGACTACAGATATTGATAAAACTATTTTTTTGTCGCAGAAACTACTAAATGGATTTTAATGAAACTTCACAATAATATAGCTTACATTTCAGAACAACACATAGGCTACAATTCATAAAGATATATAGTATATCCAAAATATCTATCACCACGCGGGTGAAACCGCGGGGCGCAGCTATTATAATATATAGGAGCTCTTCCTCCTTTGTTTTTCGTCGGTTAAAAACACTTCTTAAAGTTAACGTAGGTACAAACAGATTTCAAAACCTCTAGCTTCTCAAAATAAGCACTTCGACAACTTAAATCATCAAAATCATCTATAACACATGCTGTGTTCAAATAAAAGATTGTCATACAAAGTGAATGTGATTCTTGTGATTCACACAAAGCCATACAACGGATTCTAAAACTTCTAGAACACTGCAAGGCCACCAATCACCGCTCACTTTTGATTCACTTTTACTATCAAAAGGACACCAGGAAATTGCGTGATTAAAACCTCTTTAGTCTCGGAAATATGTAGGAAAAATGCTTCTTTTGCAGTCTAGTTTTTTAACACTTTGACTGCGGTTGCTTTGATTATTTAAATTTTTTTTCCATTACTTGACACTGGCAGACAACTGTTCAACCAGACACATTTATGATTTACGAAGAATCATCATTATTATTTGACGACCGATGTGGCGCGGTGGGCGAAGGTCTGCCTGCGACGCAGGAGGTTGCGGGTTCGATTCCCGCCTCGGAACAATTCTGTGTACGCTCTGCAGATATTAATTCTGGTCGTTTTCTATGTATAATAAAAAATATCTATCTATGTAATGTATTGTATTATGTATATCAGTTATCTAGTACCCATAACACAAGCTCTGCTTACCATAGGGCTAGACAATGCTGTGTGAATTGTCCAGCTTTATATTACTCGAAAAATAAAACCTACGCCTCGCAGGTACAAAATAAACATAATAAATCTTAATTAATTTAATATACCGAGTGGGTAACATAATAAAATTAAAATGTCAATAGAATTGATCTATTTGTGACATTTCAAAAGTAGTCCAAATGTCATCACTAACATAAAACCTCATTAGTAAATTTACATTGCTAATATATGGCCTTCAACAAATCTTAGACCAGCTTAGCAACCAAATGAAGATAATTTATGTGAGATCATTAATATTAATAGGAATCTAGAAATCCTGCTAATATTATAAACGCGAAAGTTTGTAAGTATGGATGGAAGGATGGATGTTTTTTTACTCTTTCACGTAAAAACGACTGAATGGATTTTAATGAAACTTTACAATAATATAGCTTATACATCAGAATAACACATAGGCAACAATTTATAAAAATATAGACATAGACAAAGATATTCATTTATTTTTATACAAAACATAAACAAAGTAGGTATGACATTTTGAATAAAAATAACTTAATTAACTAATAACGAGAAAAAAATCGATAAGATATGTTGTATATTATCCAAAATATGTATCACCACGCGGGTGAAAACGCGGGGCGCAGCTAGTTAGGGAATATTTCTGTTCCCCGCGGTTTCACCCGCTTTAAACTCGAATTTCGCTTTATTAGGTGATTTTTTTACATCTTGGTACATTATTGGAGATTTAGTAAGGATCCCTAACTTTTTTGAATATATAATATAGTATATGTTCACCGGGGATAGTGTAGCTTCCCAACGATGAAAGAATTTTCCAAATCGGTCCAGTAGTTTCGGAGCCTATTCAATAAAAACAAACAAACAAAAAATCTAACATTTCATCTTTATAATATTAGTATAGATTGCATTCTTTAAACAAATATATACATGGATGGCGTATCATACACAAACATACAGCCAGCCGGCATATTACGCCTTAGTAGTTACTAAATTTAGATTTTAAAAGTGAAGAATATAATAAACAAAATTTATATGTTTCCGCACATTTGACACAGCATTATCTAGCCCGAAGTAAAAAGCTTATCTTATGGGAAAGTAGATATTAGATATCTATCATAGACTATCTAGAAATCTAAATAGGTAAACATTACCCAGCCTTGCATAGGAGGTATGTTGATGTAAAATCCGACATTTGCCTACACAATCAAATCCTACACAAGCAACAGTCAGTCGAGAGACCTAGATTAAGCGAAACTACTTTCACTTTGATCTGTTTAAGGTAGGTATCTAAAGAGAGATTATGTCTAGTACAATGGCATTAGAAAACTGAACTAGTTCTGTTAAATTTTGTTCAGAATTATGTCCAGCACACGCTGGGCCAACCCCTATTTCGGCGCAGGGTCATGGAGGTAGTCTTATTTTATTAATATCAGCTATTTGTGTCGCTTACCCCCATGATAAACTATTTTATTTGCCGTTTGCTATTCTATGCCTGTATTTTGTACCTGTGTCTAAATAAAAGTTTTTGGCGTGAAGAGCAACTTGATCTATCCATCGAAACATTCAAACTTTCGCATTTATATAATTACTAGCTGCGCCCTGCGGTTTCGCCAACGTGGAAATCTATCAAATAGTTATAAAACTTGCTGTATCTACTAAAAAACGGCATCAAAATCCGTTGCGTATTTTTAAAGATTCAAGCATACATAGGGACAGATGGACAGCGGGAAGCGACTTTGTTGTATACTATGTGATTATAGTGTTATTAGGTGCGGTTACAATTTTTATATAGCGTAAGGGAATTTTTCTCTAAAGTTTCTATGTTTTTTTGTTGCAATTAGTAAATTCATCAGACCACTACTGGATCTGTCAGTACCATGGACGAACAAAATTTCAAATGGTCAGTACTCTAGTTTGCGGTTATTCTTAAAATCCATAAAAAAAACTGTTTCTATAAATGCAACATCAATGTTTTTATGTTCCATACCATCAAAAATCAACTTCTGATTTATTTATTTATTTGGAACATAAAACAGAAATCAAATATTATACAAATAGAAAATACTTTAATGAAAACTAGACTATATCCCTAAATATGTGTATCTACATGTTCAAAGTTCTATGTGACGCAAATGAAGCTTAAGGTCTCTACCCATTACACCGTATCATACCATGACCGTGCTATGAACGTGTCAGACACGAAAATAATACGACACGGTCTACCTTGCCCACTGTACGGATCGACGGCGTTCTGTACCCGTTTGTAAAGCGTATGATGACCGCATACAACCCGTACGATGTCCGTATGTAACGTAGTTGATTCGGAATCCGTCATTCTTATGTGCATATCAGACTGTAGCGGACGTGTGCTTTTATGTCACTATATAAGTATGGCTATTAGAAGATCCGCTAGACAGTTGGCAATGATTGCCATAATATTGGATGAAGAAGAACGTAAAACAAGAAACGTCGCGTGTCATGCACGGAGCGTATCAGCACCGGCAAAATATTCTCATCGAGAATAGTTCCCGCTCCGTGCATGACACGCGACGTTGTTGGTTGGTGACGGAACGGTCTAGTGAGCATAGTCCCATACTTTTCAATACAAAGAATACTTTTTTGCCTGACACGTTCATAGCACGGTCATGGTATGATACGGTGTAATGGGTAGAGACCTTTAGTCGGGACTTATTTTCAACGGACTTAAAAAAACTTTTTTAATACTTTTTGGACTTATCATTAGCCTGTAAAAGACTACAGGCTGATGATAAGTCCCGACTAATTAAATTATTATGAAAAGGAAATCCAGTTCATCCAATTAAGGTATTATGTACTACGGATGTCCTTTCGCAACGCTAACAATAGTCTGTTTTTGTCTATGACCCTGATCTAGAATCAGATGTGTCATGTTTTTGGGGCTTCGCTTTGACCTTTTTATATGATACTAGCTGTGCCCCTCGGTTTCGCCCGCGTTAAACTCGAATTTCACTTTATTAGGTGATTTTTTTACACCTTGGGTTACATTATTGGAGTTTTAGTAAGGATCCCTAACTTCTTTGAAAATATAATATAGCCTATGTTCACCGGGGATAGTGTAGCTTCCCTACGGTGAAAGAATTTTTATATTAGTCCACTAGCGGACCTTCCTGGCTTCGCAAGGTTTTAGTACGGATCCCTAACTTTTAAAAAATATAATATAGCCTATGTTCACCGGGGATAGTGTAGCTTCCCAACGGTGATAGAATTTTTCAAATCGGTCCAGTAGTTTCGGAGCCTATTCATTACAAACAAACAAAAATCAAACCTTTCCTCTTTATAATATTATTAGTATAGATATAGATTAGCGGCCCGTCCCGGCTTCGCCCGGGTGGACATTGGTTTAATAAACATTTTGCAATGAACCTCTGTGCGATGAAATTTGTGACGTCAAATACAGAAATACAATTTATAGGTACAAAACAAAGACAGTACAAAGATAATTTTTTTTTAAATTGCCTGTAACAAATGACCACCCGGGCGAAGCCGGGACGGGCTGTTTCAAATAAAAAGATTCTAGATATAAAATCTACACTGCAATGGCGAAATCATTCCTTCCCACCTAATAATAGCCAAACACACCGTCATTGTTAAGCATTAGGTACAAGGTCCTTTCTTACGGAGAGAAAAAAGAGAAAAACTTAAATATTGCCTGAAACAAATGACCACCCGGGCGAAGCCGGGACGGGCTGTTTCAAATAAAAATATTCTTGATATAAAATCCACACTGCAATGGCGAAATAATTCGTTCCCACCTAATTATAGCAAAACACACCGTCTTTGTTAAGCATTAGGTACAAGGTCCTTTCCTAAGGCTGTATGCATCGACCATGTCTGTACAATAATCAAGGGTCACCGAGAACTTAAAAAAAATCGACAAAAGCCATGAAAATAGATTACTTTAAGTTCAGCTGCCTTGTGTCTTGGTAACTTAGCATTAAAAGGGTCATCGAGAACTTTAAAAAATCGACAAAGGCCATGAAAATAGGTTACTTTAAGTTAAGCTGCCTTGTGTCTTGGTAACTTAGCATTAAAAGGGTCATCAAGAACTTTCAAAAATCGACAAAAACCATGAAAATAGATTACTTTAAGTTAAGCTGCCTTATGTCTTGGTAACTTATCATTAAAAGGGTCACCGAGAACTTTAAAAAATCGACAAAAGCCATGAAAATAAATTACTGTTAGTTTAGCTGCCTTCTGTCTTGGCAAGTTAACATTTTAAAGGAGTGTGTATAGGAGGGCGTTTTTTCCGGTCTGTTCGGTTTAAAGATTTCTTTTGAATGTTCTCAAAAAGACACAAGGTCACTTACATGAGAAATAAGCTATTATTAAATTACATTCTAACATTATACTCAAGTATTTAGGTAGGTCGTCTTTGTAAATATAGGTAGGTAATACTTTTAAAAATCCAAAAACATCAACCTTAGACCGTATCTTATATCATCATCAGCCAATATTAGTCCACAGCTGGACATAGGCCTCCCCAATGAAAAGCCAAAAAAAGGGCGCTATGGCGCTCATTGGGGAGGCCTATGTCCAGCAGTGGACTGCTATAGGCTGATGATGATGATGACAATGATGATGCATACAAGCTTAGCTGTACCTTACCTTCTTATGATTCATACCTATGATACAAAGTTAGAGCTAGGAATTACATTTAATATTGCAATTGTCACCACTTGTCTACGGGATATGTGTAGGAGTTAGTACACAATAAAGTGCTTAACTAGGCAAATGTAAATCTAAAGGTGCGTACTGACCGGCGCGTTACGAGGCGTAATGTAAGTTACATTACGCCTCGTAACGCCAATCAGTACACTACGTTTGTCGAGAATCTCAACGTAATCAAGTATCAAACTCAAACTCAATAGCATTTATTTCTTTAGGCTTACAAAATAAGCACTCAGTGAAGTCGAATTTTATACTATTCAGTATTATCAAATAACATTGTTCACACAAAAAAACCACTAGTATGTTCATATAACTTATGTGTCTAATACATTTGATTTGCTTATCTAAATCAAAATATCAAAAATCAAAGTATAGTGCGATTTTAGATACATATCAATATTTATTTAAAGCATTATTTTTCTTATCAGCAAACTCGGCATTAGTCGATTTTCCAACATCATTTATTTGTCCCGCGGCGGAAATCGAGCCGAGCAACCCAGCGCAACCCGCATCTCAGACAAACATATCAAAATCTAAAAACTTACAGATAAGCAAATTATATGTACTAGACACATAAGTTATGATGAACATACTAGTGGTTTCTTCTCACTTCTTCCACTGGTGGACAAAAAATTGAAGTGAACATCAATATAATAATGAATAGTATAAAATATGACTTGTCTAAGTGCTTATTTGTAAGCCTAAAGAAATAAACTTTCATTTCATTTCATTTCATTTACCGCTATTCCGCATAGGTTGTCGTATTGCCGGTTCGGTTCCCACTGAACAACCGGTGATATACAGTATGGTTGAACTCGTCGCTTCCTATTTTCACTTTCAATCGCAGTCGAGCGTGAAGCGGTTTTCTAATTTTTAACGATGAAAAATTATTAGCTGGCGACCATTTTGTGACGAATTTGTCTAGAAAGTTTTCACGGATCTTGCAGTTTTATTTATAGACATTAATAATTAACAGTTAATTAATCACACACTAGCGCCGTCATCTATACTAATATTATAAAGAGGAAAGGTTTGATTTTTTCTTTGTTTGTAATGAATAGGCTCCGAAACTACTGGACCGATTTGAAAAATTCTTTCACCGTTGGGAAACTACACTATCCCCGGTGAACATAGGCTATATTATATTTTCAAAAAAAGTTAGGGATCCGTACTAAAACTGTGCGAAGCTGGGAAGGTCCGCTAGTGTGAAATAAGTTAATATAAAATATGTATAAATTAAGAGTACTTAGGTAGGTCGTCTTCGTAGGTACAGGTGATTTATTGTTCATTTCAATCTTTTTAAGGTAAAAGTAAAGAAGATTATTCAATTCTTTGTGATTATTTCGTTCTGAAGTAGTAGTAAACGTAGTGTAGGACGCCCTCCGACCAGGTGGGATGACGACCTGCGAAAGACTGCAGAGAGTAGATACTGGATGCGGCAAGCTGAAGACAGGGCGCTGTGACGCTCATTGGGGGAGACCTATGTCCAGCAGTTGACTAACATAGGTTGATGATGGTACCTAATGATGTAGTAGTTGTAGAGAAAGGAATGTGCTTTCTAAAGCTATCTTCCAATCTGCCTATTAGAAATTGTGTTGTTTATCTATCTAGAAACACTGGAAGCTTCTGTGTGCTTAAATTGTGTAAACAGTGTCGTAATAGACCAGTAGTTAATATTTACTTTACGAAAGTAGAAGTTTACACTTGTGGCAAGACTGAACTTTCTGTTTACTTATTACAAAATGGCTATTTGATATACAGTCGACAGAAAATTCCACACGTCAGACGGACCTTCGCCCATCGCGCCACACAGGTCGTGTTTGCTAAAAAACTATTTTAACTTAGAAGACTCAACCCCCCCTTCTTTTCCAGACTTCCCTGGCATGTGCTTCGCATCCACCCGCTGCGCCACCGTCGAACCTGGCAACACCTGGGACCTGGCTCCATTCTGCGGCCGCTCCACCTGCGTCGTCAGCGAGGACACTCCCCCGAGGCTGTTGGAGCTGGTCGAGGACTGCGGACCTCTGCCGCTGGCTAACCCCAAATGCAAGCTTGACACTGGTAAGGATGCCTTCAAGGCAATCATTTATCTTTATAAGCGACATGCAACGAACAGACATCGCTTATGGAGGTGTTACCTTTAAAAGAAGGCAGTTGATAATCTTTTGCTATTAGAGCTGGTCCCCAAGTGCAAGCTTGACACTAGTAAGGAAGGATGCTTTCAACCCCTCATTTATCTTTATAAGCGACATGCAACGAACAGACATCGCTTATGGAGGTGTTACCTTTAAAAGAAGGCAGTTGATAATCTTTTGCTGTTAGAGCTGGTCCCCAAGTGCAAGCTTGACACTAGTAAGGAAATCCTTCCTTACTAGTGTCAAGCTTGCACTTGCACTTGCTTTCAACCCCTCATTTATCTTTATAAGCGACTAACAACGAACAGGCACTGATTCTGGAGGAAACCTTATAAAAGAAGGCAGTTGGTAACTTGGTGCCGCTGGAGGTCCACCCTATGGAATATATGTGTTAAATAGTTTATAAATATTCCTATTGAATCACTCTATCTATTAAAAAACCCGCATCAAAATCAGTTTCGTAGTTTTAAAGATCTAAGCGTACAGAGACACACAGACAGCATGAGGCGACTTTGTTTTAGGGTAATTCATATCTAGCTTAAAATGGATATTCATAATTATTTATTTCTAACCTATATTATTTTCTTTAGATGCCACCAACAAGACCGCTCCCTTCCCTGGCTGCTGCCCTATCTTCACCTGCGAAGCTGGCGTAAAGCTGGAGTACCCTGAGCTGCCTACTCCTGAGGATGAAAAGAAAGAAGACGAGAAGGAGAAGCCCAAAGCTTAAGCCCTCAACCTTTAGATTTGACGGAGGCAGCGCGCGATGTCGAAAGAATTAAGATTTCATCATCGGCCTATATTGATCAATTGCTTGACATAGGCCTCACCCAATAAGCGCTACAGCACCCTGTCTTCATCTTGACGCATCCAGAATCTACTTGTTGTCTTATGTTGTAAATGGCTTTCCAAAACGTACAAAACTCGTGTCTACCATTCCATAAAATTCAGGGCCATTTACCGTATCCATGACATGTAAAACAAAAGCTTACTCTGTCTTCCATTAAGAACAAGGAAGGTTTGACATAACATCATCGCTTGAAAGCCCTCTTTTAAGTCTGATTAACTATTTAAAAGAAAACACGTTTTTGTTTACAATCTTGGATTAGCCTCTTTTTTGCAATCCATGGGAATGAAAATAGCCATGGATCTCTATCAACTATTCAAAGTTTAACATTAAAAGGTTTTGGAGTTAGTCATTGCCCTTAGGGGCATTGACATTCTAATATAATAAAGCAAATTTGACAAAGGCAAAGCGCGCTGCGTAGTATGTATATTGCATTGGTCTCGAATTCCAAATTTATCTTTTGTCATGGCAACAATGGTCGTTAGAAATCGGGACATCCTGTTTAAATGACAATACACTGCAATCTCAAAATCTCCAGTTTTACAAAAACATCGTTTATTTTAATTTAGAAATTTAGATTTTTTTATTTGAATACTGTCTACTTGTAATGTTTGTGATAATATAATTTAGAAAAGTTGATAAATAAAAAATACAAAATTTCTATATCGTTGTGTTTTACTCAATTTAACCTACCTACCTAATTTAATAACAGATGATGCTGTGTGGATTGTCCAGTATTTATTTATTTAATAGAAACTTACAAAGGTCACGTCTTTTTAAAAAAATGTCACGCATCATATGAACAAGGTTAGATTTTTTTTTTATTTTCCAACTTAAAGATGTTGTTACAAAAAAAAGCTTAAAAATAACACGAAGGAAACCACAAAGGTTTGTATAGATGTGTTATTAGCTGAGAGTCAGCTGAATAAAATCTCATAGGTTTAATAATAAAATTATCAAGTTCAGGCAATAAGATTATAAATTGGAATTATGTAAGTAAATTCAGTAACTGAATCAAACTCCCTGGTAATGATGTAGGTTCGACAGCAGATCGTGACAGCATTTGTAATAAGAAGTATTATTTTATAGATTTGTCAGTTAAGAAGTTAGTAAAAAATTTGCCAGCAATTTGGTGTAATAATAAGTAAGCAATATAATTCTTACAAGAGTATAATATACCGAACAATACCACAAAGGAAAGAGGCTTAAAGAAAATAATTCAAATCAACTCATTATTTATTTTGGATGAACTTTTAATAATAAATACACAATTAAAGTGCCTAGTAACACTTTTTATTTATTTATTTTTATTTTATTAACGTAAATACAACTATAAGTTAAAATCTAAAACATTAAAATTCACTCATAAACCGTGTACAACGAATATACCAAATAATTATACATTAAATAAAACAAAAAAGCAGTTTAAACCAAAAACATTTTAAAATGTACTAAATTATAAACATAAATCGGTAATTTATACCGTTTTAGTAAAACTTAACATTCTATAAATACATTATAACTTCTAATCTAAACACTGATCTTAACGTTACATGATATTACATACGTTTAAACATTATAATTAATACTATACGATAAAATATAACTGACTATAATGTTAAAATCACATTTTGCCTAATTTTTAACATTTAATATTGCATAAAATATACACTGACTGCGGTATATTTGAGCTTTTCCATTTCAAAAGCCATACATTTACACATTTACTAATGCACAAAAATAGACATTTTATTTTTCACCAACAATTTAAGAAATTTAAAACACTTAGATGTCAACGTGTGACATAGGATACTCGTAAGTGTTGAATAAGTTTCCTTAATTACGGTAAAAATAATATTAAATATAGTCACAAGACGACATTGAAGTACAAAGGCATGATTATTGATTTGCAACAACATTGATCGATGGATCTTAAACAAAGAAATCTGTCTTAATAAAGAAATGGATCGATTGATCTTAATTAACAACGCAGTGTTCAATAGGACTCTAAATAATTAAACTAAAATCATAAAAAAACTATTAAAATTGCAACAATGCAAACTATTTTGAAAATAAGTAAGGTGTTTTTTAAAACGCGTCAAGATAGTCCAAAAATAAAGATAGAGCTGCAAAAATATTCAAATTTTTTACGACTATATTTTTAAAATATCATTCCATGAAAATATATATTTACTTTATTCGAAAATAATAATCATTTTGATATGTAATATAGAATGTCGAACATCACAATCGGAGAAGCTTAAATATAACAAAATAAAAAGCACTACATGGTCGTTTATCTTTTAAAGATGCTTTGCAGCTTGAAGATATATGTATTTTCAAAAATATATGAGATTTAAAATAAAAATTAGAGGTAGAATGCTCGGAAGTCAAGCTTAATAATATTAAAACTATAAAATGGATATAGTTGAAAATTTTCGCTACAAAACGCGATTACTTCTATGTTATGTACACTTTTAATATAATTCCTCTCATTTTGACCTTTCATTTTACTTACATACAATTTTATTTCTACTAATAACCTGGATATGCCTTTTATAACAAGATGGCAATTTAATTTTCTGTTCTTAAAAACCGTTGCGTTCAGCACTAAATAATAAATGCAAACATTCAGATAACCAACGAGCGATGAAGATTCCAGATCTAGAGAAACCACGAATACGAGAGTAAAAAATATATGTTTTTATTATATTTTCAATATAATTTTATAAGTTCTAAGCCCTTAAAATTAAAACCTAAACGTGCTAGCTTCTCATCAAGCGGGCCGCAAATTTGTTTGCTAACTTGGAGGTATAAAAAAAACAGCTATCAACAAAATCAAAACTATACAGTTAAAGGATTTACAACGAAAAATAACTAGACCAACTTTCACCTTTAATACTGAATCCATAAGTGTTACTTTAAATTGTAAAACAAAGACGGGTCATGCTATAATGCTTGCCAAAGTTGATTACACCACTCCTTGCGAAAGTGATTTGGCTTGTTGCATTTCTATATACGAACTATCCCATCGTACACGGAATTTTCAACCTTATTTAATCTTATATGCAGCTCAAAGTAACATAACACAGCAAGCCTCATAACCAGTCTATTATAAAACTCAGTGAAATTTAAATCTTATGGCTTGCAGTGTAAAGTTGGAAATAATATTATGAAGTTCGATATTGTAAAAACCTGAATATTTATACGAAATGCGAAGTGGATTTGTGGGTTACGCAAAGTGACCTATAACACGAAAACGGACATAATGAAAAGGTTACTTATTTAAACTGTAAAGGTAAAGGTAGTAAAGATCGCCTTATGGCAGATGATATCATAAAGAACGGCCGTGAAAGAAAAGATAACCGGGAAAAGTTATTTGCTCTCATTTGGGTTAGAAATCACCCAAAACACCTGGACCAATATATATAATATATGCAACCCTACAAATATTTGTAGGATTTTCAGGGTCCGTCAGTATGTAATGTGTATATCTCAGTTGAGTATAACGTGAACAATGTCAAATGAACCTGCAACTTCTAGCTTGACTGGCTGACTTTCACCCGATGCACCACAGAGGTTCTCAACAAAGGCATCCAAACAAAACTCTTTATTGTCTTTGAAATACATCAAAATTCAAAGACACCTAGTTTTGTTTGGATGCCTTTGTTGAGAACCTCTGTGGTGCATCGGGTGAAAGTCAGCCAGTCAAGCTAGAAGTTGCTGGTTCAATTCGCATTGTTTTGTTTGCCCCTCTTATTATTAAGGCTAAGAGATGCTTTTAGAGTTTTAGTTTTAAAGAAGGAAAGATTTATCCATTCGATTGTTATGATCTACCTCCATATTTGTTTAACTTTCACAATGTTATGGTTGTTAAATAATAGTAATAATTCGTTAATGGTCAATAGTAATAATAATGGACACTGTATTATGTTTAGTAATTTTAAAGTATCTACTTCAGATAGTATTGCCAATATAAGTTAATTTTCTAAAAAATAATTAAAAGGTTAAAAATCAGGGCTCAGAACTTTTCTCTAAACTATGATTACTTACATCAACTCTACATTCTTGGCATTTTCTCTAAAATCGGTTTATGAAGCTCAGAGGACAACACAATATATTTTTTTAATTCTGGAGAATTTTTCTATTTTGGGGCGATTTAGTAAAAAACTGAAGTATCTATAAAGATACTATAACGCTAAGAGGCGACATGGAAGGCCCAGGATGAGATGGCGCGACGAGCTCGAGGTACATCTTCCATCATGGCCTGTTGCAGCGTTGGATCGCTAGGAGTGGAAGGAGAAAAGGGAGGCTTTTGCCCAGCAGTGGGACAATAATGGCTTAAAATAAAATATCTATAAATATGGATGTGACATTCATCCTTTTTAGAATAATATTAGCATAATTTATTGTTTGGGCCATTGCCCAAAATTGCCATTGGTGGAATTGCATATTGTTGGATATCATCAGGGAAGATTGTTCGCGAAATTGTTAAAAAATATTTTTGTAGAATTGTTTTAAATAGTTCGGTAGAGAAATATAAAAAAATATATAATAATAACAAAGCTGCGAGAAAATTATTATTACATCATCATAACTAATATTTTTTTACAAAATGGCCCCAAAATAATGATGTGCAACTAATGTAGGACAAACGTCAAACTGCGCTAACACCTATAACAACGAGCTACGTATAACATACACCTATAAAATATACCTACCTCCTATAAAAACCTTTTATAAATGTATACAATATTATTATTTTTTACTCTGATGAAAATTTTAACACCGACTCAATACTACAGTTTGTAAGCATCGTAACATTGTAACAAGAAGCTTTCACACTAGTTTTATTTATTTTAAATAATTATACACGTTTAAAATGAATAATTATTTTAAAAATTATATATTTGGGATATCATATCTCGATAAATGTAAATGTTTTCGTAATCAAAAAATTCAAATCGCTTGTAAATATAAAAATGATATGGTTAAATAAAAATTGCACATAGTCATTTTAACCTTCGGAATCCGTAAAAATTCTCACCTAAAATTGACCAGCCCATTACTATACCACGATTTATTTTTAATTTTAATGATAATTTAGAATGTCGTTTTCTAGTCCAAGCACATTTAGAAAAAGCAAAAAATATTTGACACATTTTTGCCGAACATGACTTTGTTTTGGCAATTTCTGGCAATCTTTATAGAAACTGTTGTTGGTAGCTCACAGTTTCTTTTATAGAGTTAAACATTTTGAAACAATACACATCCATGTAAATTATTGATTTATTATAAATTAAGTGGAGTTTCATTTAGATATTTAAAATTAAATTAATTTTCTACTCATTTTGTGCGAAAGTGAACTCGACTCTTTCAATATCCACTACATTTTAACAATTAATATTACATTACTAACAATTGTTATTAAAACTCTTAACAATAAAAACGTCAATTATTCAAGAATAGAAGTTACTGGATAATTTACATATAAATCAAATAAAATTGATAAAAGAACATTTTTAATTTTACCAATTTTAATTCGACTAAATTTAAAAAAAAAATTCATCCGAAGATACGTTTTGTTTATGAAATCTTCCATGAGAAGTTTAGAATTTAATAATAATTTAGTAAAGTTAAAGTACAGGCGTTGTGCACAAACAAAACAATAATTATTATTAAATATTGCGTTGAATAAAATCGTTGATGTAATAAGATATCTGACTTTAAATTAAAAAAAATATATAAATACGCACATCGCCGTAGTTAATAAGACAGATCCAGCGAGAATTCAAAGACTTACTTAACGATTATTTCACTATACTATCAAAAATACTAAAGAATAATTAATAGGTAAAGAAACACGATAAACACTCGTTAATTTAGTACTTATACGTGTTCAGATCGCGTTTGTTTAAAATTATTTAACACTAAAGAAATCAGAGACTAAAAATAAGAAATAATTTACTTTGTACTTTATAATTTTCACGTTTATCTAAAGTTAATTATAAAACTCATATTATTTGAATTTCATTGGATATTCTTAATTTACATAATTAATATTTGAAATTTAAAATAAAAATATGTATTCTACCATTAAAATTCGCGTTGTTTAACGAATTACATATTATTAATTCGAAATTAATATATTGTATTTATCAAAATTAATTTATGTACAGTGAAATAACCGGCAAGTGCCAGAAGAAGGAGATTCACATTTTTTTTCGTGGCCTTTTTACTTTTTTTGTAACCGCTCAGTCTTATGACGTTTTTGTAATTCCTCTAACAACATTACAATCGCCTTTGCCCTTTGCAACTGCAATACCTTTCATATGACATTTAGCAGGTAATTGTCACTCAATAGCCGCATCTTCTTTGCATTATTTAATTAAATGTGCCATCAAATTACGCAAAAAAAAAAACAATCAAATATCACCACTCAAAATAATTCTTATCTTATTAAAACGTTTCTGGCAGAATTGCGTTTATCCAGACACGGAGCCATGTAGCAAGAAGTTGAAGTTGTAGAACATTTTGCTCCGACCCAACAAAAAAGAATACGCAATATTTTTCGGGAAAAATAAGCAATAATGTCAACCTTGGTAGTTAAGATTTTGTTTTAAAAAGAACACTCAAATCACGGAAAGGGCCAGTCAAGGACACACTTCCATTAGATTTTATCTGAATTTACCTCTTTAAAAAAATCGGAGCAAATCAGCCGATAAAGTATAATTTTGCTCGGACCATGTGAAAGGTACAGTCAGCCGCGAAGTTGTCTGGCGTGGTTTACTCGGGCTTGAGGCGATGCCACTGTACAATGGTCTGTCTTGGTTTCGTGATCATGTCTTGCCAGTGTTTCGTTTCTGATGCTCCGGAGCCGTTCTTACCTGAAAAATACAAAAACAGACGTGAAAAATATTTTCAAATTGATAAAATACGCTGTAATTGTACTGTTCATGTTAATATTTAGATATAAGGTTTTATTTTGTTTTGTTTTAAGTGCAATAAAGTGTACATTCATTAATTAATTCATTAATGCCTGTATTTTTGTCTATTGCGTCTGTTTCAATTAATTCACAAAGTATTTTCTGAGTGGCTTTCAATGCATGCCATAGTATGCAAGCACTTAACGTTATTTTTAGCTATCATCATCATCAGCCTATAGCAGTCCACTGCTGGACATAGGCCTGCCTCAATGAGCGCCATAGCGCCCTGTCTTCAGCTTGACGCATCCAGCATCTACCTGCAGTCTTTCGCTGGTCGTCATCCCACCTGGTCGGAGGGCGTCCTACACTACGTTTACCGAGTCGTGGTTTGTTTGTTTTTCAGTTCTTTTTTCATAGTTGGTTTTTAAAACTTGTAATTTAAAGTGAAACTTCTAGTACTAGTATAACAAGATACTCGTTTTTAGGGTTTCCGTAGTCAACAAGGAGTATTAGTTATAGTTTCGCTTTTTCCGTCTGCGGTTAATCTCAGAATATGCGGTTATTAGTACCAGAAAAGTGATATACATTCATCACGACGACAAAGCGATAGAACTAAATTCTTAATTTCTTACCTTCTCTATACTATTCCTATTTTGTTACTTTTATTTAAAAACACTCCTTAGATACTACTATGTACTTGATGTAGGTAATCAATCCAACGTCCGTGTATTGAATGTTGGATTGATTACCTATGTACATCAACGTTTCATATATCTTTACTTTGTTTTTTATACAACCAACTCTCATTATAAAGTGCCAACCCTAGTCGGGCAGGATCCACCTACATTTTAGGCTAGTGTAACCTGCCCCACTAAAGCTTGTTAGTGGGGCAGATTACATCGTAAAATTTAAACCACACTACTCTTCCCCACCAAGGCGCCCACACAAAATTTGTCACCACTTAAGGTAGAATTATTCCACTTTGTCGCCTAGGTGGAGCAGAGTGGAATACCGGCAAGCAACAGCTTCTCCCAGGGACCCTCCCGTTGACTGACCTACCAAACCTTGTGGATCAGAATCCACCTATATTTTAGGCTAGTGTAATCGGTAAATTAAGCCCCTTGGTGGGGCAGAGTGGAATAATTCTACCTAAAGTGTTTTTTTTTGTCGTTTTTACTTACCAGCAAGTAAAATCCTGCCAATCAGCTCGTTACGTCCGATATTATCAAAGTCCATGACCTGTACATCGAGCGAACACTCGCGTATCTTCTCCCAGGGTACGTTGAATGAGAACGAGTCATTGAACACGGGGTTGAGTGTACATTTGAAGATGGCGGTCTTGCGCTTCTCTATGCGCTTGTCGCCGAATTGTAGCCATACTTTTACGTACGGATCTGAAATTGATAATATAATCTGTCAACTTCATCTTAATTTAATATGTATACTAGCTGCGCCCCGCGGTTTCACCCGCGTGGTGATAGATATTTTGGATAATATACAATATATCTTTATAAATTGTAGCTTATGTGTTATTCTGATGTATAAGCTATTATTATTATAAAGTTTCATAAAAATCCATTCTGTAGTTTTTACATGAAAGAGTAACAAACATCCATCCATCCATACTTACAAACTATCGCGTTTATAATATTAGAAGGATAAATAAATATCTATATAATTATATATATTTGAGACAACAAACATGAGAGAGATATATACGAGTTTTTATGGCACACAATATTAACCAACAACACAAAATAAAAAATAGGCACTACTGTGATAAGATGAAACAGGATAAATCAATCAAGGAAATAGCTTCCTTCATTGATCACCCTCCAGACTGGAGGTGATAGGCAGTCAGCTCTTATCAGTAGTAGTATGTATGTAGTAGTAGTAGTATAGTATGATAGATGGTAGTAGTCGCCAGAATGCTGTTTTTCGTATGATGTCGTGTCCAAGACTCCTGTACGCTTGCCTAGTTATTACCTAAGGTACGTCTAAGGTACGTCTACGTCCCGCATTGTCGGCTAGAACTTGTTAAACGTAACTCCTACTATCATGCTATTACTATCTACAATAAATTACCAAAAATTTGCCTAAATTTGTTTAAAAGCTTTGCCATTAACACTTTGAGTGCTGAAAACGCACGGTATGAGTTTTCTACAAGTGACTAATATGCGTAAATCCACACTAGCGCAGCGGCTGAGAAAATACAGATCTTTGTGACTCAGCAGAGCTGTAATATTTTTCTTACGAAACGCATGTGCGGCGCAATACAACCGCTGTGTAGAGCGGCAGCACGAATTTTTTAGGTAAAAAAAAAGATCGCAGTCGTCGAAAAAAAACCGCAGTCAAAGTGACATATTTAAAACCAAATTAAAAAACTGGTTATTAGAAAACTGTTTTTATGATGTCAAAGAATATTTGAATTTTAAAACTAATTGACATATGTACTTGTTTGACTAATTTATTTTAATTTTATTGCTTTATATGCTATTTTTTCTTTCTATTTAAATCTGTATAATTTTTCATTAGATATTGGTTAAGATTTTGTATGATATTTTTATTGACATTAGCGACATTAACGATTTTGCACACCTGAGTAGGTAGTTTGTATCTGGACATATTTAGAATTAAGACCTTTTATACATACATTCATACAAATAAAGATTATGATGATGATTATGATTATGATAAGTACATAAGTCTTAAGAAAATAAATCCCTTTGATATTTGATACAGAATTTGCTATTGAAGGTCTCTCGGGAAGATCAGCAATATACTAGCGCGTAGGAGGTACCTATATTTTATTCAGTTTCAGAAAACAAAGTAAATAAAACCGGCCAAGTACGAGTCGGACTCGCGCACGAAGGGCTTCGTACTCGTATCTATAACAACAGCAAAAAATCATGTCTGTTGTATGGGAGCCCCCCTTAAATAAATGTTTTATTTTATTTAACTATTTATTTTTAAAGTGAATATAAATAAATATTATGTGAATATTTCAAGCGTTTTTGCTTGATATTGATAACGGCAACAGGTAGACCTGTTGCCTTTATTTATTTATTGAGGAATAACAAACGACTACATTTAACTTATTATACATTTGTGTTAGTACTTTACAATGTAAAGTTGAGCGATATTCAAAATGTAGCCCACAACGCTATCCACATATGAGTTACATACATAGAATATAAAAAACATGCAACTAGGATGCCTACTAGTTAGGCTCCTCTTAAACAATAAAATATAAGTAAAGCAAATAAACTAAAGTTCTATACAACCATTTGTCAATTTACAAATTATTTCTATAGAATTAATAATAATAAATTATATAATAATAAAAAAAGTACAAATAGCAATAAGTTATGTTGGGTTGTTAGTGAAATCTAATCGATAAAGTAGACTGAATAACCACTTTTTAAATTTATATAAATTGCAAATAAATATGTCTATATCTACGAAGTTATTATTAAAAGACTCAACCATACGACGAATAGGGGCGCGAAATCCCGAGTTTGTGCGACAGGTGGAAAGGGCAAACAAAGAACGCGAACGAGAGGCTCGCGGGGTGCAGGTCCTCGGGACTGCGTAGTATATCTTTTTGACAATCCATACAGTCAAATTTATTATGCACAATATTATATAGAATAACAGCTTCAAGATATTTACGTCTGGATTCGAGAGTGAGGAGTTTAAAATCGACAAGTGAGTCAGCGTAAGAGCTACGTGGACGACACCATCTGTAATTCATTGACCGCAGATACTTCCGCTGAACTCTCTCAATCGCCACCACGTACTTTTTATAAAATGGGTTCCATATTGGAACCGCCTATTTCAGCTGAGAGCGTACCAATGATTTGTACAGGTATAAAAAGGTGGATGGTTGCTTAAAGTCCGCCGACGATCTCATATTAAAGCCATACATTTTAAAAGCATTGGTAGTTATAAATTCGACATGTTGATTTAAGTGAAGCTGACAATCAAGTAAGACACCGAGATCGAGTTATCTATATCGAGCAAAAACGAGTGAAACAAAAACGTTTGTTGTGAGCCCCTTAAATATTTATTTTATTATGTATTTTATTGTTGTTATAAATAAATATAAATAAATAATGCTAGACAATTCACACAGCATTATCTACCCCTATGGTAAGCAGAGCTTGTGTTATATGCAGAGATAGGAATAGGTAGTGCAATTTGGGGTAAATGACCTCAAACATTATCAATATACGCCCCGGGATTCCGGGAAAAATATGACGGAACAAATTTCCGATAAAAAACCTTATTTGAATTATGCTTTTATTATTTCTTTATAAAATATGACAATAATCAATAACAATTAAAATAAATATTCGCATCAGACATAAATAAAATTATTTTAACCATAACTTAATACATATTAAAATTAGGTACAGTGATACCAATCTTCTAGGCGATATTAAATGGGATGATTGAAACTCATCGTGAATAAAACAATGGATATTGAACGTCAAGAGTTAACAAAAAGTTAAAATTGGTTCAATCTTCGCCTTCACCGTCACTTTCAAAATCTGAAATAGTTGGTTGTTTTTCCATGAAATTGAAATAAGTTACAATTCGTAAGTAAGTTTCTACATAATTTTTTTACACAGTATAGAATAACATTTTCTTATTAAATTCCTGGAACTTGTGGCATGTCCATATTAAGATATCTTCATGAAGTCTCGGCAAATTGCACTACCTATTCCTATCACTGGTTATATGTTATGATTAGATAACTGATATACATAATACAATACATTACATAGATAGATATTTTTTATTATACATAGAAAACACCCGGAACAAATATCTGCAGATCGTACAAACAATTGTTCCGAGGCGGGAATCGAACCCGCAACCTCCTGCGCCGCAGGCGGACCTTCGCCCACCGCGCCACATCGGTCGTCATAGCGGCACAAAACAGAAATACTGATGTCATAATCTGTGAAAATTTAAACTATCTAATTATTTACGGTTCATGAGATACAACCTGGTGACCTACGCGACGCGCGACTGTCAGACAGAAAGACGGACGGACGGACAGCGGAGTCTTAGTAATAGGGTGCCGTTTTGCCCTTTGGGTACGGAACCCTAAAAAGACTTAAAGTCATTATTCAAAATGGTAAACAGATACAAGCCCTTAGCGAAAGAAGAAACTTCCTTTAATTGGTCCTTCAACAGTATCTTGATTTATGAAGGCCCATTAGAAAGGCAAATTAATTATCTTGGTCGTTTGGCGAAAACTTTTTGTACTTAATTAGACGCTATTTTCTTGGACACTTGTTGAATTTAGTTCAGCGGTAAGTAAGTAATTGTTGAAGCCAGGTGATTGACCGCCGACGCATGAAGTGGGGTTTTATATAAGTTTGAAGTACCGGGGTGTGTTTATCATCGTAGCTTCTAAAACAGATGGTCTGATTTTTATACAAAATTGTTGTTATTTGTGTGTTAAATTGTTGTTATTTGTGTGTTAAATTGTTGTTATTTGTGTGCTAAATCGTTGTTATTTGTGTGTTAAATTGTTGTTATTTGTGTGTTAAATTATTGTTATTTTTGTTGTGCTAAGTGCTGCACTTAGTACCTACTCTGGCGCCGCTGAAAACCAGCGCTGCATTGGCATCCGTGTCAATGAAGCATTTAATGCTGAGCCGGTAGCCTATTTATGTTCTCGCCGTTAATTTCTTTTCATTAGTTCCTAATTTGTTTTATATTTTGAAACGCAAATAAACATTTTCTATTTCTATTATGCATACTTAGCATTAAATAAATAAATAAATAATGCTGGACAATTCACACAGCATTATCTAGCCCCATGGTAAGCAGAGCTTGTGTTATGGGTACTAGATAACTGATATAAATAATACAATATATTACATAGATAGATATTTTTTATTATACATAGAAAACGACCAGAACACCCGGAACAAATATCATAAGATCGTACACACAATTGTTCTGAGCCTCCTGCATCGCAGGCGAACCTTCGCCCACCGCGCCACATCGGTCGTAGCATTATCGCGATTTTTGCCAGAGTTGTATGAAAATCTATCAGAAATTCGTCACTAAAGACCGATCTGAAAGATCTGAAGATCCGAGCTGCTTATTCGAGGGTTAGCCACTAGAGTAAGTAAAATATACTAATAAACGTAGCATCCACCTGGGCAAGCATCTGCATAGCCCAGACGAGCTGCGAGACATCACCCCGAAGAAAATCCTACAGTTACTAGCAGCTGCAAGGGTTAGTGGCGAACTATGAACGCCGCAGCTTCGAGGCTGAACGAATAAAGTGGCGATCACAATAGGCCTATCATGGCCGCTGTGATACCCAAGCAACACCAGGCGGATGAAACGCCCCTCCATCTGCTAAGTGAGTGTGGAGCACTGATGCACAAACGCAGCATCCTTCTGGGCAAGCATCTGCATAGCCCAGACGAGCTGCGAGACATTACCCCGAAGAAAATCCTACAGTTCTTAGCAGCTGCAAGGGTTAGTGGCGAACTATGAACGCCGCAGCTTCGGGGCCGAACGAATAAAGTGGCGATCATAATAGGCCTATCATGGCCGCAGTGATACCCAAAGCCACTCCAAAGCAAAAAAAATATTATTACCTGATTTCCCATTAATGTCCTTTGCCTTCAAGTTCCTCGCCTTCAGCAGCGTGAGGGTCAAAACGCTGTTGCTGGGGTGGTAGCAGAGAGAAGTAAGCAGTTCCCCACACTTGTCCTTTGCTGGTGGCTTCAGTGCTTTCCAGAATGATGGCTTCTCGCTGAAATCCACCTGGAATCGACACGGTAATAATTAAATAATGCTGAATCATCATCATCATCATCACCAGCCTATAGCAGTCCACTGCTGGACATAGGCCTCCCCAAATGAGCGCCATAGCGCCTTCGTCTTCAGCTTGCCGCATCCAGCACCTACCTGCAGTCTTCCGCAGGTCGTCATCCCACGTCATTCCGCTGGTCGGAGGGCGTCCTACACTACGTTTACCGAGTCGTGATCTCCACTCAAGAACACGTTTGCCACTGCCGGCCGGCCGTCGGTTCTTCGCGAGATATGGCCGGCCCACTGCCACTTCAGCTTGCTAATTCTTAGAGCTATGTCGATTACTTTCATTCTTTGTCGGATGTATTCGTTACGAATCCTATCCTTGAGAGAAATTCCGAGCATAGCTCTTTCCATAGCTGAATCACACATAAGTAAATAATGCTGGACAATCCACACAGCATCATCTAGCCACAAGCTAAGCAGAGCTTGTGTTATGGGTACTAGATGACTAAAAATATACTTAATACAATACATTATCCTCATACATCTTATTTTTTTATAATATATTATGTAGATAACGACCAGAACACCCGGGACAATAATCTGCATGTCGTACACACAATTATCCTGAGGCAGGAATCGAACCCACAACTTCCTGCGTCGCAGGCGAACCTTCGCCCACAGCGCCATTGAGATCGACGGACTGACAAACACACAGTCACAGAGGTCGTCGTCACATAGTATTAAACAAAGTCGCTTCCCGCTGTCTGTCTGTCCCTATGTATGCTAAGATCTTTAAAACTACCATGAATTATAATATAAAGTACAAATAGAATTATTCAAATCAAATCAAATCAAATCAAATAAAATCAAATCAAATCAAATCAAATCAAATCAAATCAAATCAAATCAAATCAAATCAAATCAAATCAAATCAAATCAAATCAAATCAAATCAAATCAAATCAAATCAAATCAAATCAAATCAAATCAAATCAAATCAAATCAAATCAAATCAAATCAAATCAAATCAAATCAAATCAAATCAAATCAAATCAAATCAAATCAAATCAAATCAAATCAAATCAAATCAAATCAAATCAAATCAAATCAAATCAAATCAAATCAAATCAAATCAAATCAAATCAAATCAAATCAAATCAAATCAAATCAAATCAAATCAAATCAAATCAAATCAAATCAAATCAAAATCAAATCAAATCAAATCAAATCAAACCAAACCAAACCAAACCAAATCAAATCAAATCATTTATTTGCTGAACACATTATTATAGGTACAAGTCAGGTCTTATAACTAGAGTAGTGTCACATGTATTCAACCCGCAAGCAGGTTTGACGTAACTCGCTAATTTGCTGAATGTATTTTGAAGCTATTGACGTAAACTCAATGCAAATACAAAGTTCTAAGTTACAGAGCAAATACTTAAGAGATAGAATGGCAGATTCTAGCCGCCCAAGATGTTATTATCTACATGGCGATTCAGACGTTTATAACTTTACTATTAGTATAATGAATAAGTAAGTTATTTACGTTTATTAGTATAATGAATAAGTAAGTTAACATTTAATATTTTGTCTATTTATAGTATGCACATATACCTACTTCTCTCTTCTCTTTGTCTCTCTCTCCCAATAAGGTTTGCTGGAAGAGAACTCTTTTTAGGGTTAAGTGGTCAATTTAACCCTAAAAAGAGTTCTCTTCCTTTTTTGTATAAATTTTCTAGAACAAGTTTTGTATTATGGTTTTCGTGCAAGTATGTATTAATAAAAAAATAAAATAAATAAATTTATGCCGCTCATTCATTGAATTTTGATTACGTAAAGAAAATTAACAACGAGCTGTAAAATTCTATTTAAATTACATATATTATAAATGAATTAAATTATAAGATTGTTTAAATTTTTATTATGTATAACTTCTTTAATTAAGAAAAATATCTATTAAGATATTTTTCTAATAGATAGAATAGATAAAGATAATATACAATATATCTTTATAAATTGTAGCCTATGTGTTATTCTGATATATAAGAAAATTAAAAAATCCTCTGAATTATCTGTAACTTAGCCAACTATATAGTTAACTAGCTGCGCCCCGCGGCTTCGCTCGCGTGGAAATCTCGTCTATTGCTAAAAACTGCATTTAAATCCGTTGTGTAGTTGTAAAGGTCTAAGTGAGCAGACAGCGGAAGCGACTTCATTAATGACAACACCCAGAAACGTCCATTATTTTAGATTTTAATTTATGTATTCATCATCATAATCTTCAGCCTATAGCAGTCCACTGCTGGACATAGGCCTGCCCCAATGAGCGCCATAGCGCCCTGTCTTCAGCTTGCCGCATCCAGCATCTACCTGCAGTCGTCATCCCACCTGTTCGGAGAGCATCCTACACTAGGTTTACCAAGTTGTGGTCTCCACGCAAGAACACTCATTTATGTATTACAAAGACAAAATACAATACCAATAGAGCGAAATAATGCTGAGAATCGAGAAAGTACATACTAATGGCCGACTTATCACCATGAGCGATCTCTCCAGTCAACCTCTTTAATGCAAGGTGACGTTATTGGACGAACGCTGAACAAATTATGTAAAGCTCATTCAGCAAATTAATGTAAAAAATATTCATAAATGCTATCGAGAAATTATGTAAATGTCAGCATTCAGGCTGTTTCAGCGCCTTTATGGCTCATAAAAGTTGGATGTTTTTTTAAAGAAGTTCTAGACATACTTAAAATTTTAAGAACAACAGCGTACCTACATCACTAATTGCTAGAATTTTGCGGATGTCTAATTTTCTTTCGAAGATGTAGAGAACGGCAGTGTGTTATTAGGACCGCCAATTGTATATAGTTTTTTTCAGTTTTTATATATATTTTTTTTAAATACCAAGTATGTAATAAATAATTATCTATCTATGAAAAAGTTTTTATTTCTTTAAACTTACAAATAAGCACTTAGACAGGTCATATTTTATACTATTCATTATTATCAATTAAATCTTCTATATTATCAATTAAATCTTCTATGTTATCAATTAATCTTCTATATTATTATATTTTAATATTATGCAATCACACATCGTTTATTTTGTCAGTGTTTCGTTCTTGTTTATTTTGTCAGTGTATCGTTCTTCTGGTCGCCTCAAAGGGCAATACTGAAAATCAGTGTTTTGCTCATCGAGCAAATCTTTTCGCTGAGTTATTGCCTTTTTGACGGGCTGCAGCACACACACAATTTTTAAATCTCTTCTTTTTTTTTAAATTGTTTATATGTACTTTTACTTATTGTATACTACTAGGTACTTAACTAATTGTTCTCTAATTTATCTGTGTTATTCTATGATGTGCCTTTTCTATTGTGACCTTTGTAACATGTGCTGCAGTTGTCAAATAAATGAATTATCTATCTGTCTATCTATCTTTATTATAAATTAAATCTTCTATATTATCAATTAAATCTTCTTTATTATCAATTATATCTATAATGTTTGACGTGTCTGTGGCATTGTAGCTTCCGAACGGATGAATCGATTTTCATTGTTTGAAAGGTGAATTTATCGGGAGTGTTCTTAGCTATGTTTGATGAAAATCTATCCAAGATGGCCACCGCCACAAAATGGTATATAACATTATTTATTCACAACTCCCTCAATATGGGTCATCGACATCCTAGGGTAAGATGTCGATGATATGGGTAGATAGGTATAATAAAAAATATCTATCTATGTAATGTATTGTATTATGTATATCAGTTATCTAGTACCCATAACACAAGCTCTGCTTACCATGGGGCTAGATAATGTTGTGTGAATTGTCCAGAATTATTTATTTTTATTTTATTTTTGTATGTGTACATTACTATGCTATAATATACCTACAATGTGATAAATTTCAAATCCAAGATGGCTGCCACCACAAAAAAGCAAATATTTTTTTTATTATTTTGTTAGTGAAATCTTCTTTAGGCGCGTTGTGCAATTTTTGGGTGAACAAAAATCATGAAACTAGTTTCACCGTCACTGCACGCTTCTTAGTGTAGATAAAATATAAAATTACTTAGTTTGAGTATCGGCAGTTCCCAAAGTCATGTGTCATGTTTTTTTTAAATTTAATTTGTAATGGTTATTGGCTTACCTGACATAACGGCAGGAACACTTCTCCAATGGAGTCATCCCTCGAGAACCGATCGTAGTCAAAAACGTGAAGGTGGAGCACCTAATAAACAGAGACAGAACATTAATCAAACTAATTATTATAGATACAAAAGTTTGGATGTTTAGATGTTTGTTAACTCTTCATGCCAACACTACTGAATGGATCGGGCTGAAACTTTGCATATAGGTAGTTATAGGTAGGCCTGATATTAAAATATAGGCTACTTTTTATCCGATGTATAATTATCCCTTAAATCGAGCTGTCGCACAGCAAGGCGAGTCTAGCGAGCCGCGCTGTGCGATTGTACAACCACAAATATGGATATCGTTTTCGATAAACTTGACAGGGTAGAAGACAAAACAGATGTCCATTTCTGAATTTAAAATGGCTGACATTTCTATATCGCAGTTTTAACTCGCTTTGTGATCCGGCACCCACTAATATGGGTATCGTTTTCGATAACTGGAAATCGTAGATTACGAAAAAAAAATCCAAGATGGCCGACATTTTATAATCGCAGTATTCCCTCTTGGAACAAATCAGGGTGTAGGTTACGAAAAGGGGGTCGTTATTGAAAAAAACTGTTACACTTAACCACCGCGAGCTGCTTGCAGCTCGCGCACACCTCAACAACTAGTTAATAATATAAATGTACATCTTTACAAGATAGCTGCTGTGTGTGAAGTGCTTAAATCAAAAAGTAAATATTACCCGACTCTGCAATTTCTGTATGGGGAAGCCTTCGAAGTAAAACGTCTCATTCCACCTGTAAATATAAATTAATCCTTGTATATTATGCCCAGCAGATTATAATGTATGTCCACTGCTGCCTTAAGGCGGTACTCCATGCAAACTAGCACCGCCGCGCCGCGCCGCTGTCAATTTTATCTTATAACTAATCCGAACCGCGGCTTCAAAATGGCGTGGAAATCTATGTCTCTAGACAGACGAAACGCATTTCAACTGCAGTCCAACCGCAAATTTGCAGATCATTTGCAGTTTTAATGCAGTTGACACGACTGCAATAGAACTGCAAACCAACTGCGCAGACCGATTGCAGTTCATTTGCAATCAGCGTGCAGTTCTGAAATGCGGTCCTTCTGTCTAGACTTCTAGAGCCTATGTGTCAATTGGTTTATAAAACTTCCTCTTGAATCACTCTATCTATTAAAAAACCGCTTCAAAATCTGTTGCGTACCTTTAAAGATCTTAGCATACATAGGGACAGACAGACAGCGGGAAGCGACTTTGTTTTATACTATGTATGTAGTGATTTTAATGATAAATATCAATAGCTCAGTCAGAGTAAAAACATTACAAAATTCAATCAAATCATGGTAAATATTCCGTTTTAAATGACTTTAGTATTAATAAAATAAATAAATTACCTGGGATTCAGTGTACGTCGTTTGATCTTAGTCTCAAGGCGATGTTTCTTGTCTGGGAGCAGGGTCACGCGAACGTAAGGGTCTGAGGTACCGCTGAGGTCCTTAGCTGGCAACTCCTTACCCTGGAATGTAAAGATAAACTTGTTAAAACGATGGCCTTAGTTAGTAGTGAGACCGCGACTCGGCAAATGTAGGATGCCCCCCAACCAGGTAGGATGACGACCTGCGAAAGACTGCAGGCAGGCTGAAAACACCGACAACCGCTGTGGTAATCGTGTTCTTGATTGGAGATTGGGACTCGGTAAACGTAGGTACTGTAGGACGCCCTCCGGGCAGGTGGGATGACGACCTGCGATGGACTGCAGGCAGATGCTGGATGCGGCAAGCTGAAGACAGGGCGCTATGGCGATCATTAGGCCTATATCAGGAAGCCTATGTTCAGCTACGGACCATATAGGTTGATAATGATAATGATGAATACCGAGTGCTTTAAACAGGCAGGCATTTTCAAAAACCGTTACCGCATCCACTCCATCAGCTCCTGGCCCAATTGAAAAGAATCTAGGCACACAAAATCTATCTGAAAACGCGAAAATCTCGTCCAAAACTTCTACGAAATAGGGACAAAGCTAACTATTAGTTACCGACATACAACTTACAAAGCGATCCAAAGTTACAATCGGATAAATACATAGACTAACTTTTCCCATTCGGGAGGTGGTATTGATTTTCCCGGCCAGAGTTTATACTACTCGATTGTTCAGGGTGGATTCTACCAAATGTATTATTATCTAACCTTAGTATAATTTTACTCTGAAGTCATTTAAAACGGGATATATACCATGATTTTTGAGTCAAAAATCAAATCATGGTAAATATCCCGTTTTAAATGACTTTAGTGTTAATAACCATGATAGTTTCAGAAGTTTTATTATAATTTTACTCTTTGGATTTACAAGATTTTATTAGATCTTTATATAAAAATTTTAAACTTACGCAATCTGAACGCGATAAATTATCGTTAAATAGAACTAATAATTATAAATATTGTAACCCTAGGAATCTCGATGATGAACGAATATACTTAAACGTATAAGACTAAAATCTATACAATTGTATCAACAGCGCGAAGGAAGATTTTGTATATTTGCAGGGTAATTGTAATTATTCGACATTGATTCATTTTGACTCCTATAAGTCAAATTGAGTCAATGTCGAATAATTACAATTACAGCTGATGTACTAGCGACCGCCATTAAAATACTCTCTGATAACTGCTTTATTCCTTTACTGGAATATCCTTATTTTACTGTATATGGAATTACTCTTGGATAGACAGTTATTCTTGGAATAGCATTAAGTAAAATGCAAAGTTTAGAACCTTTTAAAGAGTATATACGGTTTCAATCTTAGGATAAGATTTATAGTACTTTGGTCGAATCCACCCTCAATTCTGCAGTTTAATTTATTTTCTGTTATAAATATTGTCGCTTGGAGCAAAGTGGGTTCCAAGTCTTATTTGAAATGTTGACTTTTCGACAGTTTATGTATTATTGTGGGGTTTTCTAATGGATTTAGGAGGAATAAGAATAAGACTGGTTTTATTTGGCCAAAAAAAACAGGCTACACCATTAAAGCAATAAACACACATAAAAAACACAGTACACAGTATAAAAAAAACATGAATAAAAAGCCTACAGAAAAACAAAAATAATAAAAATACATGGCTACCGTGCTAGCCTGCTGGCCAAAAAGGGTCAAACTCAGCTCTGTGCTGAACCACGCGTGGCGCTTTTTCTCAGTCACATCACAAGGCACATACTTTGTCTAAAGTAGAAAAGATTCCAAATTATGCTAATGAGATTCTATTGCTTATCTTTCAATGCAACTTCGTCCGTCATATTTAAACTCATAATTAAGGAAGAGCGCTATCTCCTTATACAGAGTTATTTTTATAATTAAAAGGATAGATAGATAGATAGAATATACTTTATTGCACAAAAAGTTGTACATAGGCGAGCATAATGCTAAATAGCATTCTCTGCCTGCTAATCTTTGGGTAGTGTGGACAACAGTTTGGTAGGTAGTGCTATATAATAGAGATAATAAAATATACTACTCATAATGCTACTAAGCTACTTATATTATACTTAAACAGTAATATATATACCTATATAAATAATTAATATATAATTATAATTACGTACCGAATTATTCTTGCGAAAGAAAATAGTTATAGACTCTAGATCTGAAGGCATTTATCGAGGATGCCTCGCGAAGGAGGTCTCGAACACTAAATCATGTAGGTATACCTAATAAATTAATATAATAAATAAATTACAATATGTAATGTATGGCACAGAATAACCACAAGAATAACTATGGACAAGAACTGTAATAACCACCTTTATATCATGTGCTGCAGTGTCGAATAAATGCTTTATCTATCTATCTAACTGACTTTCTTCAATCAGTAGGTAACATTTTTTTTCTTGACATTGTAATCGATGGCTCAGATAATTCTGTAAATACATAATTTTGGTGTTTGATTGTTACTGTCATCATCCCTATTGTAAAGCTAAAATAAAAAATGAATTTAATAAGCTTTATCTGAATGCAACTTAAATAAATAAATAATAAAATCATTTATTGCCTTTAAATTTCTTGACCTAAACTAATATTAAACACAAAAATAAATTACTGATAACAGGCAAAGGGAGTGTAGGTATTCACCATTGTGCTGCATGCGAAGACATGCGGCGCTGGTTTTCAATAAACTCCCGTCAGGTAGGTGTTACTTAACTTATTATTACCTATATTATAGTATAAAAATTACCTGAATGATCCTCAGTATCAGCGTGGTGTTCTGGAAGTCATACTCCAGGGAGAAGTGGATCTGTCCGACGTTCTCCGACGGCTCGGAATTGTCGATGTACATGTCGACAAGGCTGATTGACCGGTTCTGGAGGAACGCCATCTGTTAGCGCAAAGTTACAACACTTTAAATTTGCGCTAACTTTAGTTGTAGTTGCGTTTACCTTACTGGCAAAAATAATTATAATCTGCGCCCCGCGGTCTCACCCGCGTGGTTATAGATATTTTGGATAATATACAATATAGATATCTTTATTAATTATTGTAGCCTACGTGTTATTCTGATAGCTATATTATTGTGAAGTTTCATCAAAATACATATAGTCGTTTTTGCGTGAAAGAGCAACAAACATACTTACAAACTTTCGCGTTTATAATATTAGTAGGATACTAATGTTATAAAGAGAGAGGGTTTGATTTTTTGTTTGTTTTTATTGAATAGGCTCCGATAGTACTGAATTAGAAAAAATCTTTCACCGGTTGGGAAGCTACACTATCCCCGTTGAACATTGACTATTAGATATGTGAAATTAGAATTTAACGCGGATGAAAACGCGGGAAACAGCTAGTTAAAAATAAATTCAGTGGTATAATGTAGGTTATTTAAAATATGTATAAATATCGCTTTTAATATAAAATTAACAAAATGGGAGTGACCTAGTCACGTAGTCTAGTCACTGAGTAGCAAAAAAGCCACAAAATCCTTCTAAAAGAATAAATAATATTTTAAAAATGACTTCGATTTTTCTGTATTGGAGAAATCATTGTATTTTTTTTTCATTTAAAAGCTAAGCAAAATAAAAAGAATTTTAATTCCATTTATGTTTTTGTTATAGGTATTTCTAAATTTAGATACTCTATGTTTGTTGTAAATGTCATAAAAAAATACTTAAGAGTTAAGTAATTACGTTTTCATAGCATTACTTGCATTGAACATTTAACTGGAACGCCATTTTATGTCTGATATAGAAGAATAAACAAAACAAAATCTTTATTCATGTAATTGTATTAAAAATTGCGACGCAAGTATTACTAAAAAAACGATTTCATAGAATTACTTGCATTGAACATTTAACTGGAACGCCATTTTAGGTCTGATATAGAACAAATAAACAAACCAAAATCTTTATGTATGTAATTGTAAAAATTGTGAGGCAAGTATTACTAAAAAAACGAATAAGCGTCTGTAAAACTTAACAATAATTCGTTCTTACCATTTTGAGTCGATACTTGTTCTGTATAAAATAAATAAAAAATAACAAAGACACAATAATAAATTAATTCATGCAGAAAGCTTAAAGGAACATGCATTGGAGATGTAAAAATGTTAGGTAGGGGTTGCTCTATCTATAAAAATTACATTATTTTAATTTAAAAAACTCGTGTTTGTGATTTTGTGCCTTCTATCATGTCTATTTTTGCTTCAGTGTATCTTAGGTGCTATTTATAACTACTTTTCTCAGTTTATTATTTATTTTTCATTTAGTTTTTGTTTTATATTATATATATATACAAATATAGTGATGAAAATGATTGCCAATATTCTATTCTATTACTTTTATTTAAATTTGGATTAGTCTTTATTTATAAATAATGGATGTGCTATACACAACACACGTGATAAAAAATGGCACAAAATTTAATTATTTTATTCATCTGTCCAGTTACAATTGGCGATGATATAATAAAATCTACATACTCTTTTGAAAGCGTAAATTTTTATTTACAAATTGGTTTTGCGTTTAAAAATACTGATTGCGACCTTTTTAGAAAAATGAAGTTCAAAGATAAATTCACAGAGCTTTTTAAAATAATTTCTTTATGAATAATGAAATATATTTTTAATTGAAGCACATTTTTCTGTCATATTTTTTAAATTATAATTATCAACATATAATTTTATGTTGGTACTTTTTCATAGCAAAATCTTTTTTTTTACGTGAATGGATAGATCCAGTAGAAATTACGTAAATTTTTAGCATAGGTAAATGACATTGTTTTAAAAATGCCACAAATAAAATATTTTATTAAATAATTTTAAAAGACACCCATCAAAAACTATCCTTAGTATACTATACATACATAATTATATTGTATAGCCTTGGTTTTTAATATCAATGTCATCAAAGAAAAAAATACGCGGAATTTTTACATCTCTATTTGTTGTGTTCATTTTTTGCAACGCATTAATCTTAGAATTATTTTTTCATTGCTAAGTTGTCAGTATTATCAAAAAAACTCTGTAAAATACCTAATGAACTTCATTTATAAAGGCACAACTAGTTTAGCTGCACTCTGTGCGTTTAGCGAACTCCGCTTCCGAAGCTTCTGGGTTGGACTTTATTTGTAGCTCGCATCAGCATTCTCCTTTCGCAACTTCATTTGTTAACCCGAAGCATGTTCCAAAAAAAAACAAACTGGTTTATAGTGTATTCACTCAAATAAAAAATCAAAATTTATTTGGATCAATACAAGGGAAATAAAAAACTTGTGTGAAAACGATAATACACGCTGTAGTTATTATAACTGTGTCGCGAGCATTATCTATATTTTTATTGATGATATAATTTGATTTGTTTTAATTTATTTTAATTTATTTTAATTTTTTCAATTTTTTTCTAATTTATTCTAATTTATTACTATTCATTTTAATTTTAATTTAATTTAATTTTAGTTCGTAAGAATTACTAACATTTATTATAAGATCATTACTAACAAATTATGGATCTATAGTAGTCCGAAATAAAAGAATTTTATTTTTATTTTTTAGTATCGCCTGCTGTTAGATTCATCTTGAGATATATTTTTTTCTGTTACGTTAAGTTTAATATGTATAATGTTTAGTAAAATAATGTTTTTAAGCATTTAAAAGTGATATTAAACCGATCTTCTGTTTCATCAGACAAGCTTTGCTTTTTTCTGTAACGTTAAGTTTAATATGTATAATGTTATAAGCACGTAAAAAATGCACACAATGAGACCGATCTTCAGTTTCATTAGGAAAGCTCTGCTTTTTGGGGTTAGACGCCGAGTCTCTTTTTACTTACTATTAGGTGCGTCATGAAAATGTTATCTCGTTTTTACTAGACTTAAATAATAACTCAGTCACTCCTTCCTGTATTTAATATCCAATACGTTTATAGTGTGTAAAGGATTGATTTGATTTATTTTTTTAAACATTATTGCACGACTAAGGGTACAAAGAGTAGGCTTAATGCCGAGGCATTTACTACCTGCCTTGATTTCGCGTCGAACTCAGCCAAAATGCTGATACGTGCTATTATAAAGAGCCAACCCAAACTACGAATCTGTAAAGCAAAATCTATTAGTTTTCGTCTATTTTGTTCGTATACAACCTCTTCAACCTACCATTTTTGAAGAAGATAGCATGTAAAGAGAATGCACGGTTAACACACAAACTAAAATACAAGAAGATTACTAAAACTACACTAGAACATCAATTCTACAACATTTAACACTTATTTTCACTTATAACATCGATTAAAACATTTAAACCGTGTAATTTTTGACATATAACTGTTCAGTGTATATTACTATTTACTTTTGTTGTTTGTAATAAAGTAAATAATGATCATGTGTAGACAATATTAACTTGTTCTATTTTATTTTAAAAGTATATAAAGGTAGTTCCTAGTGTAGAATTTTCCAAAGACTGTAGATTGTGTGAGCTAAGAAAGATCGTGTGTTTTTGATCATGTTATGTTTGTAAAAGATATGTACATAATATGATGTTTAAACGTCGTGAGTGTAAAATGAATAAGTCAAATCTATCCAGTTTAGACACATGTAGATTGTTTAATTTTGAAAATATTTGTATTTAAATTTTTGCTTTGTATTTACAATGGTCGTCGAATTATTCTGTTGGGGCATGCCTAACTTACGAACGAAGATGTATCAAATTTTTTTAAAGAGAGGCTTTTACCCAACAGTGGGTCGTCACGAGCTGAAAATGATGATGATGAATCAACAATATCTGTCATTATTGTTACCTTAGTTTTTGTTAAGTACCTAAATTAGCTACCTCGATTAAGGTAAGAAAGCAACCAACCACGAAAAGAGCTAAATTAAGAGCTAATTTGATTCATAAGTTTCAGAAAGTAGCTGTTATTATACCTAGTGGCTTTTCCATGTTTTTCTCCTGTGTTATACTGTGTGGTACTTAAGAATATTTATAGAAGGAGAGGAAACATTTTCCCCTACTTTATAATAAGGTTTTATATTACAGAGATATTTAGCAAAGAAGGTAATAAAATGCAGTCCTTATCATCCCTTGTAATGAATGGGAAATTCTTATAGCTGTCTCTTTCAGTTAGGGCCGCTTTTGAATTTATTGGATTTTAAGGTATCTTGACCTCTTTGAATTCTTTTGAAGGTATTTAGAATTTCTTTTGTGCTGTATACTAGCCAAGCCAGACCTTAGGCTTCAATATTATCCTAAATTATAAGAAGAAATTATTTTAAGGTTTTTATAAAATATTTTATGTCGTTATATATACAATTCAGGATGATGCAGGTGATCTAAATGTGTGCCAAGTTCATCCATCCAAGCATTCAACTTGGATCACACTTCTTTTGTCGTTTAAGTCAACAACCAAAGCATATAATGATAATAATCAAATAATATATAATAATATCTCAATCAATAGACTCTCATTTCACATTTATGTATTTGATGGGATATCATTACTTTTTGTACAGAAGTTATTAGTTTGATAAATTTATAGAACGCAGTTAGTCCAAAAGTAGAACCAAATTTGACATAGATAGATAGAAAGATAGAAAATTCTTTATTGCACTTTAACTATAAACTATGTACAGTAAAAACTTAAAAATTAAGTACAATTGGCGGACTTATCGCTCAAGAGCGATCTCTACCAGACAACCATGGATGGATGGATTTAAGAAGACCGATGTGGCGCTGTGGGCGAAGGTCCGCCTGTGACGCAGGAGGTTGCGGGTTCGATTCCCGCCTCGGAACAATTGTGTATACGATCTCCAGATATTTGTTCCGGGTGTTCTGGTCGTTTTCTATGTATAATAAAAAAATATCTATCTATGTAATGTATTATATTATGTATATCAGTTATCTAGTACCCATAACACAAGCTCTGCTTACCATGGGGCTAGATAATGCTGTGTGAATTGTCCAGCATTATTTATTTATGGATAGGATCGAGGACAGTACATATTTATATGAAATAGTTTTGAAGTATGAGGGGGTTAAAAGTAGCCAGTCACACACAGTTAACCCCCCCATAACTCAAAAACCGTGTGTATAACACAAACCATTTGGAACCCCATATGGTTAGTGTAATATTAATATATATAACACACGGTGCTCGCCAGTTAAAGTAGGTACTTTGTAGTCTAACATAATTATGTGTAATTAACCTTGTTTGTGTGTTGTGTTAGTGTTTAATAAATAATTTTATTTCTTTCTTTCTTTCTTTCTAGTTATGTTAGCTTGAACTTGGCTTGACACGCTACCGCGTGTCTAGATTGGGGATTCTTGAAAAGTCTACTCTACTTTGATTTGAAATGAAAAGGTTTGTGAGAAACGCTTTCATAAGGGAAATCCCAATAGATACTTGTGCTGGCTCCGCTTAACCTATTCAGTGCATGTTGAATTATTTATGGAACTTCGTGATCCGAATGGAATGTTTGGAATGAATCGCTTTTTGAGACTTCTCGGGTGCGATTTGGTGGGCGGCGGTAGCGGAAGCGAATTTTTAACAGTTTTTCAAAAGAAATATCAAGCGCGAGTAAGAAAAATTTCGTAAAACAAGTGAAAGGAAAAATGAAAATGAAAATTTCTTTATTACTTAAGGCTCACAAATAAGCACTTAGACAGGTCATACTTTAAACTATTCATTATTATCAAATAACATTATTTTAAAGTTCACTTCAATTTTTTGTCCACCAGTGGAAGTGAAAAGAAAACACTAGTATGTTCATAACTTATGTGTCTAGTACATTTGATTTGCTTATCTGTAAGTTATTAATTAGTCATAAAAAATATTCAGTTATCTAAATCTAAATATCATTGTTTTCTATAAACTCGACCATTTATGTTCTTTATTTTTCTTTGGAGTCATTGAGATACTAATATCTGTTATAAATGTTTGATTTTTTTGTTTGTTTGTAATGAATAGGCTCCGAAACTACTGGACCGATTTGAAAAATTCTTTCACCGTTGGGAAGCTACACTATCCCCGGTGAACACAGGCTATATTATTTTTAGAAATGTGATATTCGAATAGTGATACCGCGGGAAACAGCTACTTGAGATATAAAGAGTCTTTTTTAATATGTTCGTCGGAGAATGAGCAAATCTTTTTCTCAGTAATTTTTTTCTAAGTTACCTTTTATTTGTAAGTTTTACTATATTCCACAATTACATGCTATTAGATACAGGAGTATCTTGTAATGTCCGAACATTCTTTATGTTCCTATAGTTAACACTTTGACTGCGGTTTTTTTTCGACGACTGCGGTCTTTTTTTTTACCTAAAAAATTCGTGCTGCCACTCTACACAGCGGTTGTGTTGCGCCGCACATGCGTTTCGTTCGAAAAATATTACGGCTGTGCTGAGTCACAAAGATCTGTATTTTCTCAGCCGCTGCGCTAGTGTGGATTTACGCATGTTAGTCACTTGTAGAAAACTCATACCGTGCGTTTTCAGCAGTCAAAGTGTTAAGGCCAATTATAGACAGAATACATTTATCTATAGAGCTTCTTGCTCGTTTAATTCATTACGAGGCCTCCGGAGGGACGAATTCTTCATACAAACGTAATACCAAAATGATTTCCAATTCAAGCATATTTCCACTATAATATTGTATTATTTGTATTTAAATAGTAATTTTCTAGTTTCCTAAATAGTTTTTTTTTCAAAATACTTGCCTAAAATTAAATGAAAGCCAATCGTATTTTGCACATTTTTATGCGAAAATGGACAAGTTTTCTCGCTATTTGTTTCGTTTTAAAACCATCAATATCTTACGTTTTATTTATTAAGGAACATAGCTTATATTGTCTTGAATAATAATACTTTGTGAAGAATACAAAAAGTTTTCAGTCATAATTTTTGGTATTACGGAACAAACCAAATTTTGAACGGCTAATATTGCTATCGCGCACTCATGGGGCGCGGCGCAAGGGTTAAACAGGGACAGCGATATTCGGAGCGATTTTTGCAAGCGAGGGTCGCCGGGCCCTTAATAGAATTACTTTTTAATAGAAATAGTGAGGTAGATTTATTCAATACTAGTACAAGTAAGCTTAGACGCTTACTTAGTGACCAATTCTTTAATGTGTAAACTACATTATGTTATCTGTTTAAATTAGTTTTGTTTTTTGATTATTTTTATATACTTATGTCTATTTATTATCTTCATAAAGTCGTCAACCTACTTAGCTTCATAACTTAACATTTTTAATTATCTATCAGCGGAAACTTTTAATTAGCCGTCAGCAAATATGCACTGGGTCTTTCCAGGCATGTTCTAATATGTGCCTCATTTGTTAACCTGTCAGTTTCTCCAAAATTTTGTAAATAAATAAATGTTATGTCTGTTTTATAAGCGAATTGAATTGAATAGTCTAATAATTGCTGTGTGAGTTGTCCAGTATTATTTTTTAAAAATTTATAAAATAAAAACAAATAAATAAATAGTTCTTAATCGATGAAAAAGTTTCAAGTGTTTAAAGTCCAGGCGTAGGAATCAAACTTTTAATAGTAACTCTATCTAACCCTTCAAACTCACGCCTTTATGTTTAAGGTATGTAAAAGGACCTTAACACTTTGACTGCGATTTTTTTTCGACGACAGCGATCTTTTTTTTATCCTAAAAAATTCGTGCTGCCGCTCTACACAGCGATTGTGTTGCGCCGCACATGCGTTTCATTCGAAAAAAATATTACGGCTGTGCTGAGTCACACAGATCTGTATTTTCTCAGCCGCTGCGCTAGTGTGGATTTACGCATATTAGTCACTTATAGAAAACACATACCGTGTGATTTCAGCACTCAAAGTGTTAAGGTGTGTAAAAGGACCTTAATAGCTGGGGTAGTGTACCAAAAATAGCAAGCGAGACATTATTTCAACGAAGTTAAGAAAACGCCTGCCAATATTATCACGGCAAATCACGTAGTGTTTTGCTATAAAAGCGTACAAGGCACTCTCTAAAGTATTATTAGATACGATTATATTAATAATATTATGTTAACTAGGCATGTTGGTATCATTAGAAAATGGTAGCAAGAACATTTAATTTTCTGCATGAAATAGTTTGGAATATTTTGGGGAACTAATACCTTCAAAATTTACTTATACCTAAAGAATAGACAATATCGTATATTGAGTATTGTCTATTCGTATGCTTAGATCGTCGTTTGGTAAACGTAGTGTAGGACGTCCTCCGACCAGATGGGATGACCACCTGCGAAAGACTGCAGGAAAATGCTGGATGCGTCAAGCTGAAGACAGGGCGCTGTGGCGCTCATTGGGGAGGCCTATGTCCAACAGTGGACAATCATAGGCTGATGATGATGATGATGATGATGTTGTGTCTGGTTGTGGAATGCACTACTAGAGTCCATTAGAAAAACTATATCCTTGCCAGTTTTTAAAGCTCACGTCAAGGAGTTTTTCCTGCCAAAAGAATGAATATTGGTACTTATATAGTTTTTCAGTAGGTATTCTTGTTATGTTCTTATTTAGATAATTTGTGGTACACGCCCTGCCTTTTAAATTCATATAATTCTTTCCATCCAAAGGTTGCCTGGAAGAGATCGCTTCAAAGCGATGAGGCCGCCCATTGTACTTGTCGCACATAATGTATTTTTGTAATGACTGATTTGATTATGGTGTACAATAAAGAATTTTTGTATTGTATTGTATTGTATGATGATTAGACCTGGTTTAACAAATAAACAAACAAAAACAAAATTAGCAATAAAACAACTAATTTTATAAGGATTGTGGAAATCCCTATGGAAAATTGATTGATCATACTCAGTTTCATAAACATTTTTACAGTACAAACAAGGCCTGAAAATTGTCGCTAAGAAAAATAAAGGAGTCCAGACGTGTATTTTGATAGAATTCAAAATTAAAACTCCCTTATTATTTAAATTAGCGCGTAGACTAGTCAAATGTAAGGCTTACTCCAGTTTTCCCCTTTGATAAACTATATTTTTTTTATCAAATAAGCTAAGCCCCTTATCCATTGCGTAGTTTTAAAGATCTGAGAGAATACATAGGGACTGACAGGAAGCGACTTTGTTTTGTACTATGTACTCGTAGTGATAAGAAATAACATGTTTTTGATTTCTGTTCAATTAAATTTTTGACAACTTTTTGCTTTTTTAAATATAAATATAGGCATTCTTGGTTACAAGTTTTACTCTGTGACCCGGGACATTATTATTTATTTATTTATTTAAATATCTTTATGTCTTGACCGTCTCTCTAGTACATCTGCGTGTAAAGTATAGTCTGTAGGAAATTCAATGCTGTGTTACATTAAATTTCAAGGAAATTATATTTAAGCACAACATTGAATTTCTTACATACTATTGTCGGTGCGAAACTAAGCGACATCTGGCCAAGCGTTAACATCATTGATGTAATCGATGGAGTAGAAAGCTTTATTGATAATATTTTGTTTTATGTTATGTTTAAATTTACTAATAGATCGTTACTCCAGTATCAAAATAGCTTCAGCCACTTTAATGCTTCGAGGTAATAAAGCCCGTGTTCAACCACATAGGAACACTCAAAAGAAAACCCTTGCCGGGTAAAACAAACAAAAACTATGTAGCTTCCAAACCAACAGAGCCAACTATCGTTAAAAGCCCACTAATTGGTCGCACGAACGAACGGCAAAACCGACTGACCTGGATAAAGTCTTTGTTTTTCACTACCCCGTCTATAGGGTAAATATCTAATATAGATCTCGGGAAGAATAGAACTTGCTTCGAACTCTAATAACTGCCTGTTGTGTTTGGATTCTCCTAAATAACATGAATATAAAGTCCGTGTATATTTAACTGGGTTTTATTTCATTAAACATTATTTATTACATAGCGATACATGCGTCGTACGTTTGACAGATGCAGAGCTTGTTGCCCGCCATCATTCCCTAGAGATGTCCATTATCGGTCAATCCGAGTACTCAAGAACTAGAGTTGTGCCTAACACTGCCTATTTATTCTAACTAAGCTAATAACATTATTTGTAACTAATAAGAACTGTTTGACGTGACGATTAAAAACAATTAGCTGTGTGAGTAATAAATTATTTCATCATCAGCCTATGTTAGTCCACAGCTGGACATACGGCGCATACTGCGTGTCACACGTCACCGATACCTCAGCGATACTGCGTGCTAGTAAAATGCTAGTAAATAGGTTTATTTATGTATGTTAGACTAAGGTAGGTATATATTTTATATGGGTAGTTTTTAAGTATTTTCCATCCTGTACCTACTAGACTAATGTTACCTGAAATAAATGAAGATTTGTTAAAGAAAATTATTACTGTCCATTTATAGGACTTATAACTTGGTATTATACTAATATTATAACGAGGAAAGGTTAGATTTTTTGTTTGTTTGCTTGTTTGTATTGAAAAGGCTCCGAAACTACTGGACCGATTTGAAAAATTCCTTCACCGTTGGGAAGCTACACTATCTCCGGTGAACATAGGCTATAATAAATACCCGTGCGAAGCCGGGAAGGTCCGCTAGTCTATACTAATATTATAAAGAGGAAAGGTTTGATTTTTTGTTTGTAATTAATAGGCTCCGAAACTACTGGACCGATTTGAAAAATTCTTTCACCGTTGGGAAGCTACACTATCTCCGGTGAACATAGGCTATAATAAATACCCGTGCGAAGCCGGGAAGGACCACTAGTTATCAATAAATGTATTGTATTGTTGCCTTGTAGTACTATTTCTGTACCGTAGCTTGAGTACGTATTAACACTGACTGCTGAAATCACACGGTATGTGTTTTCTACTAGTGACTAATATGCGTAAATCCACACTAGCGCAGCGGCTGAGAAAATACAGATCTTTGTGACTCAGCACAGCCGTAATATTTTTCGAACGAAACGCATGTGCGGCGAAACACAAACGCTGTGTAGAGCGGCAGCACGAATTTTTTAGGTTAAAAAAAAGATCGCAGTCGTCGAAAAAAAATCGCAGTCAAAGTGTTAAGACAATAAAGCTCGTTTACTTACCCTGTCGTATTATACATTAACGTGTGGTATAACGTGTTTATGTACTTTCCTAATGAGAAAACTTTAGGAGTCTACCCTAGGAGTAGGAGCTTAAGCAAGTGACCTTAAATAAAACAAGTTATAATTTGTACGGCTATCTTGGCTTAGTGGTGGCGTAGAATGTGTGTCTTCTCTATTTCTCTTTGGCGACCGATGTGGCGCGGTGGGCAAAGGTCCGCCTGCGACGCAGGAGGTTGCGGGTTCGATTCCCGCCTCGGAACAAATGTGTGTACGATCTGCAGATATTTGTTCCGGGTGTTCTGGTCGTTTTCTATGTATAATAAATAATATCTATCTATATAATATATTGTATTATGTATATCAGTTATCTAGTACCCATAACACAAGCTCTGCTTACCATGGGGCTAGATAATGCTGTGTGAATTGTCCAGAATTTTTTATTTATTTATTTTTCAACATTGAGTTTGGCTATTTAGATAGGCGTATCAACAATAAAACATATTATGGTGTGTTGATTGTCTAGCATTATTTATTCATGGGGTAAACGTGTTCTTGAGTGGAGAACGCGATTCGGCAAACGTAGAAAGGTAGAAAGAGGATTTGCGAAAGACTGCAGGCAGTTGCTGGATGGGGTAAATTGAAAACAGGGCGCTATGGCGCTCATTATAGGCCTTTGTCCAGCAGTGGAATATTACCTATAGGTTGATGATGATGATGTTTCTAACCTAATTTCTTTAGTCAATTAAAGCCAAGTTTTCTATTGGCCTTTAGTTGTTTATTAATCAATTTAATAAACTAAAATAATGCCGTAAATAAGCTCCTTAGAAAGAAAAAAGAAAGAAAAAGAAAATACATTTATTGATTCTTAGCAACATATCTTCTTATATTTTACGCCTATATACCTACGAATAAATAATATTATTTATTCGTAGGTATATACATATAATATTCTATTGAGTTAAGTTATTTTCATGTATTATTGTGTGTACAATAAATAATATATTACCTAAATTACGAAAACCAAGGTTTCTCTACACCGAAAACCAACAATGAATCTAGGTAGAACAAACTGAAAGCTGGATGAAAAGTCATACGGTTTTGGGTTCTCGCCATGAATAATTCAGCTTGTCTGGGTATGAATTGTAAGTTACCTTCAAATATCGTATGAAACACTAGCTGCGCCCCGCGGATTCACCCGCTTGGTGATAGATATTTGGGATAGAGTCTGTGCAAAAAGAGTAGTCTCTTAGGAATGGAGGGCGCGAGTGTGCCAATGTAGGTACTGTAACTTTTGTTGCGTTAGTACCTATGTCAGTTCACAGTTTCGCCACGAGACTTCTCGTTTTGCACAGAATATACAATATCTCTTTATGAATTGTAGCCTACGTGTTATTCTGATATGTAAGCTATATTATTTCGAAGTTTCATGAAAATCTATTCAGTAGTTTTTGCGTGAAAGAGCAATAAACATAACTTACATAGATCCTCATAAACGTTAGCGTTTATAAAATTAGTAGGATTTTACTAAGAAGACCGCAAGGAGAAGGTTTGAAGTTCCAGGTTTCATCTATAATATAAAAATGAATCGCTGAATGTGTTGCTAAGCGCAAATCTCGAGAGCAGTTGAACCGATTTCGCTAATTCTTTTTTAGAATATTTCTTGAAGTACGAAAGAAAAAAAAAAGACAAGTTAAAAAAATTGCCTGAAACAAATGACCACCCTGACGAAGCCGCGACGGGCCGCTAGTTTCAAATAAAAATAAATAAGAGCTAATGCTCGGAGCTTCTCCAACTAAAGGATAGGATTCGTAACGAATACATCCGACAGAGAACCAAAGTTATAGACATAGCTCGTTATCGAGTTAGCAAGCTGAAATAGCAGCGGGGGTATCGCGCGAAGAACCGACAACCGCTGGGGTTAAGTGTTCTTGAGTGGAGACCACGACGAGGTAAGCGTAGTGAAGGACGTCCTCCGGCCAGGTTGGATGACGACCTGCGAAAGACTGCAGGGAGATGCTGGATGCGTCAAGGGCGCTATAGCGCTCATTAGGGGAGGCCTATGTCCAGCAGTGGACTAACATAGGCTGATGATGATGTATAATATACATAGAGATAGATAGAGATAGAGAGACATTTTTTTAGCACCAAGATAAAGCACATATACAGCACATAGGTATACAAGCTTAGGGCTAGATGATGCTGTGTGGATTTTCCAGCATTATATATATTAAATTGTTGAATTAGCGGTAGAATCTTGCATAATAATTCTACTAGCCTAGGTACAACTCGCTCTTGGCCGTTTTATCTTTAAGGAAGGAAAGGAGAATTGAAATTAGGATCACGTTTTTAATTTTGTAAACGGCGTTATAAATTCCATCCATGAACTTCTATGAAATGAATTTAAGGAAGCGTGAAGAGATCAATTTTTTGTTCTTTTTATGTCATTTTCAAGTGAAATACATTATATATTATGTATATCCCCTGTTCTTTTGTATGCTCTTCTACGACCATCGTTACAGACAAGGGTTACCTACCCTCGTTTTATCAGAGAAACAAACAAACAACAAACTTATTTTTTATTTTATTTTATTTGGGAAATAAACAGTACATAAAACTGAATACTACGAAACTTAAGATATACAAAAACCAAAATAATTTCCTCTATTATGTAACACATACATATAAAGCTAAATGAACAGAGCAATAGGAAAAAAAAATCTATGCATGTTGTGAATACGTATACATAAATAAAAAGAATAAATAATAATACCTGTGTTAATACATTGGTTAATACATGGCGCTCATTGGGGGAGGCCTATGTCCAGCAGTGGACTGATATAGGCTAATGATAGTGTTAATACAACTTGATAATTAATTATAATGAGTCCTTGGCAACGCATAGATGAACTACTTTACGGAACTTCGGCAATGGTAAGTTAAATAGGTCTGTTCGCCGCTTGCCCCCTTTATGATTTCGTCTATTATTTCTAGCTATCCATAGAAATTGTAGATTTTTGCCCCCTTTTCGAAATCTTGTACTGTTATTAGTTCTTCGCCCACTTTTCTTACCTCTGTAGTATTTCCGACAGTTTTTTAGTAGGTAATTCACAAACCCTACTAAGAAACATATTTTTCCTATAATTTGTGTTTACATTAGGCAAGAAAAAGGTCTTTTTATTACGAGTACTTTTTTTTACTTAGTTTCGGAGAGGTGCGATTTTTGTAATGCCGAGTTTATATCACTTGAAACCTGCAGCTGCGTACATAAAGAATGGGATTCTGAATAACCAGTCTCCGATAGAATGAGGGATTGCGTCATTCTCAATCACATTCTTTAAGCACGCAGGTTATACCTATTGTTATTTGTAGTGTTCCATAATTGAATAAGAAATATCTGTCTATTTTGTGGTTTTTATAGGTTCTTGTTGAACTGTAATGACAATGTAAATATGTACTTATTATCAAATAAATAAATTTGAGCAAATAAATGGGTTCTATTATTATTTAGGGAGATTTTTGATTTGTAAAATAAATAAAACGATGATATAAAATGAAGAAACCGCGGGGCGTAGCTAGTATAAGATAACAAATAAGTAGCGAAAGTTTAAAGTTAACTACTAACAAATAAGCTGTATTAACTAATTTCAAAGCAATACCGTCCGTTTATTTCATCTGTTACAGGAAATTTCAACGTACAACCACCTCACTCACACCTACTGATAATATTATCGTTCTATCCCTCTCTATTTCCCGGATATTGGAGTTTGAGTAACATGAGATCACTTTGAAATTCTGTATGCGAGTTACGGCAGCTTGTTAGTTTTAGTTTCGCTTGCAACACAGTTTAATTACCTACTAGGTATATACATATAAATAAATTAATAAATAAATAAATAATGCTGGACAATTCACACAGCATCATCTAGCCCCAAGCTAAGCAGAGCTTGTGTTATGGGTACTAGATAACTGATATACATAATACAATACATTACATACATAGTTTTTTTTTTTTTTATTATACATAGAAAACGACCAGAACACCCGGAACCAATATCTGCAGATCGTACACACAATTCTTCCGAGGCGGGAATCGAACCCGCAACCTCCTGCGTCGAAAGCGGGCCTTCGCCCACCGCGCCACAGAGGTCGTCAAATATATACTAGCATATACTAGCGGACCTTCCCGGCTTCGCACGGTTTTAGTACGGATCCCTAACTTTTTCGAAAATATAATATAGCCTATGTCCACCGGGGATTTATCAAATCGGTCCAGTAGTTTCGTACAAACATTTGTCCCGAGACGGAAAACGAACCCACAAAATCCAGCATCGCATGCGGACCTTCGCCCACCGCGCTGATCAGTCATCAAACTGCAGACAACCAAATTTTATTACCGAACCATTTTCACTTTGACAATCAAACAGAAATAAATTCTAGGGGTGCCGCTGCCGTACTTGAAATTGTCTATTATAGGGAAGGATTATACATATCTGACGTACAAATGCGTAGCGTTAGCGTATCATCGGTCGCGTTACGCCAGAACAGGCAAATATATAATAAAAGATTCAACCTTTCACATTTAACCGATGATGATGCGTAACTGCGTTGAGCGTACAGCGTCTGTTCCGTTTCCGTCAACGCATAGTTGGTCGACGTAACGTGTCGCGACACGTGTATTTTGTATGAAGCATTCAGACTAGGCTGAAGACAGGGCGCAATGGCGCTCATCGGGGGAGGCCTATGTCCAGCAGTGGACTGATATAGGCTGATGATGATGATTCAGACTAGGCGTATTATCAGCGGAGATCGTTCAGTATACAGGCCGTTCGAACTGACTAGACGCGTAGTGTGGCAGGTCTTATTTAACTGAATAGACGCGACCGATGATACGCTCGACGCATCTTCCGTCAGATATGTACCGACCCTAAATGGCAGAAAACAATGACTTTCCCTAAATAAATAAACGCTTTGGAACATCTTTAGCTGTCAAAATACGTCCAACATTTTACGACATCCAAAGTCCCCCAATTTGTTTGAGGGACAAGCCACCTGTGCTTTTATGAGGTTGAATTATGCATGTTGTTTAACAAAACCGTGGTTATGTTCATGCCTTTATGATTAACTTGCTTTTGCCCGCGGTTTCAGACCGATCCGTCATAGTTTTAGGATGAAGATGTAGTATGTATGTAAAAGAAAAGAAAGAAAGAAAATATTTTTATTTACCTTAAAAACTAGCAAACACAACTAACTTGAAACTACGCAAATTAATACTATATAATTATGTTACAAATTATTGTGCGTAGCAGTGTTCATGGGAAATATGGCCTTCACTCAGCATTGTGCTGGGTGCCCACTAATGTGTCCACCTAGAGCTGATTTTCAGTGAAGACCGGAGGGATCGTATCACATCACGGTCGTCAGGTGCGTGACTTATACATAAAAATAGTAAACAAAATTTTATTACATTACTAGCTGCTCCCCGCGGCTTCGCCCCCGTGGAAATCTATGTGTCAAATTGTTTAAATGTTAAAAAGTCCTATCCTATGTTAGACTCCTGGTTCTAAGCTACCTCTCCACCAATTTTCAGCTAAATCGGTCCAGCCGTTCTCGAGTTATAAGTGTTGTAACAAACACGACATATATATAGATTAGTTATACATTATACAATACTTATTTAGGTATAAATTCTATCCTTATTCATTCTAACCAAAATATAAGACCGATGGCTGTGGCTTGCTTAGTCAGGCCGAACAAATTACACTGTGTATACGAACCAAAAACTGCGAATAAGTCTGATTGATGGTGCGAATAGTTATCAACTTAGTTATTTTTATATTGTAAAAGTAAAAAGTAAAAAAAAAAGTAAAAAGATTTTTATTTTGTCAGAACAGAACAGAGACTCTTATAAACTAAACTTAGATTAACAGACGACAGAGACTGACAAAACTCGGTCTCCACTCAGCATGTGCTATGGTAGAGCAAATCGTACCATAGCGCTGGTCTTCCGTGGAGACCGTATTGATTATATTATTGATTATTAGTAAGTAGAAAACTTCTCAAATTTCATAGTACTAAGGTAGGTAAGTACTAAGAATATTGTCTCCTAATCTGTGTCCCTAAATAGGTATTTAGAGCACTTTGATACTCTATGATAGTTCAGATAACAGATCTATCGTTATCTTTGACTTTCATCCTCCTTCTGAGCCCTGAGAAGGAACTGTTTTAATTTAAACGTATTTATATGTCTTAGATCCTTGATGGGCGGTGGTATATTATTCCAGCATTTTGTTGCTGCGTAACGAAAGCTACCCCTGAAAAAATCATAATGCTAGACAATCCACACAACATCATCAAGCAAGAAGAGCTTGTGTATGGGGTGCTAGATAACTAATATTCTTTACAATACATGACATAGATTAATATTTTTTATTATACATAGAAAACGACCAGAACACCCAGAATAAATATCTGCAGATCGTACAAACATTTGTCCCGGGATTCGAACCCGCAATCTCCTGCGTCGCAGGCGGTCTATCTATAATAAATAATAATGTTGGACAATTCACACAGCATTATCTAGCCCCATGGTAAGCAAAGCTTGTGTTATGGGTACTAGAAAACTGATATACATAATACAATGCAATACATAGATAGATATTTTTTATTATACATAGAAAACGACCAGAACACCCGGAACAAATATCTGCAGATCGTACACACATTTGTTCTGAGGCGGGAATCGAACCCGCAACCACTTGCGTCGCAGGTGGTCCTTCGCCCACCGAGCCACAGAGGTCGTCTATGTCATGTATTGAAAAGAATATCAGTTATCTAGCAGGGCTAGATGATTTTGTGTGAACGGTCCTGCATTATTTATTATTTTGAGAGGCCTTGAATAGGGCAATCTTTACAATAGTCTAAATAGAATAAATCAACCCTTATCCATCTCTCTTACTACGTATATAAAAAAGCTTCTCGAAGCTATTTTACGATTTTCTCTCGAAAGCCAAATCGCTTTTATCCAACATGTAATTATTTTGCTTCGCTGAAGGAATACTAATGTGAAAATTACTAGAGTAGGGAATAAAACCATTGCGGTAACAATTTCCCGTGGGGTGTCGTTTGTAAGGGTTTGTAGATTTAAGAACTGAAAATAAAACCGGTCAGAAAACCTGTCTGGAAAACAAACTATCAAAGTAAACAAAAAGACGACTTGCGGCGGCGTGGTGGGCGAAGGTCCGCCTGCGACGCAGGAGGTAGTTATGCATCCAGCCAGTAGAGACATCATAACATTAAATGCCTAAAGTGCAATCTTGCTCTATTGGGTGGGCTCTACGGCGAATGCTTATCGCCTCGCCATGCATCGCCCACGCGCGTCTGCGACGTGTCTGTAGGTGGTACTTAGGATCTAAGTTTGATTTAATTATTTTTAATTCATTCGTATTGAGATTAAACACGCTCATAGACGTCTCTTTCAAAAGTGACTTTTATTGTCAAAATCCAATAGATTTCCTTTAAAATTAGTTTTTAAAAACACTGACAACGTTCCCAAAACCTTTACTAGGTTGCGGGTACAATTGTGTGTACGATCTGCAGATATTTGTTGGGTGTTCTGGTCGTTTTCTATGTATAATAAAAAATATCTATGTAATGTATGTATTATGTATATATATTAGTTATCTAGTACTCATAACACAAGCTCTGCTTACAATGGGGCTAGATAATGCTGTGTGAATTGTCCAGCGTTATGTATTTATTTATTATTTATCAATTAGGCATGTGTGTGTATTTACGTCTTATTACCTTATTTAAATGTTCATTATGCAGTAGTAAACGAAACTGTTATAACTAACTGTTCAAACAGCCTATAATGTCCCAACAAGTTTTAATTAGATTCTTAAGAAGTGTACTCTCCACACGTTTCCCGGTACTTATGCCGTCCAATATCTTAGCTAGGGAGGGGACTTATCTAGTTATATGCATAAATACAATAGATTGTGTTTGTATATAATTAGAATTATGCTTAAAAGAGCTAAAAATATGATCTCTTTTGTTCAATGTTAGGACTATTGAAACGAAAACTAGCCCATTTGTTCTATAGAACTAATAATATCTGGTAACTTCCTTTAGTTCTATAGAACAAATGGGCTAGTTTTCGTTTCGTTATTGAACAAACGGGATCAAAAATAAAAAGAATTATAATCATTAAATTAGAACTATAATAACATAGTCTAAGATTTTTTATTCTTTCTAGCATTATGGATCTATGCTATCTGAAAAATAAATGAATTATTATGTCTCTCATTTACCATGATCTCGGGCCATAAAGTGACCCGGTCCTTTGGAAGGCTTGCGTGGGGCCGAAGCCAACAGCACAGAGGCCCTTTAAGAAGTTAATCTAAAGGCGATGGTTCACATAGCGGGTATCATCCTCGGGTGCAAAATATGATGCATCCAAAGATGGTATCCGCCAGGTGTAGAGACTATTGCAAAGAAAAATGAAAGAAATAAAACCAGGCTATTTTGATGGATGGATGGACTGGGTAATCGGGCTATAGTGGAGATTGCGGACGTCTGCCATAAACAAGTCAATCATAATGTTAAGAAGAGTGGCAGACGATGGCTTGCCGAATGCTGGATGGGTTCCTTAAAAAGCCGGAGTAAATTACCAGAGAGGAACAACATCGGCGCAAACAACTGACGGGTGTCGAGAGGTGCGGCCCCATTTCACCTTCACGAAGACTGCTCGTGAGCTGGTTTCCTCGCTATTACGCCATTAGACACTTCCACCCCCGAGTCTACATCCTAAGATTATTATTAATAAGTTTTAACAGTTCTATGACGTAACAGTCCTATAGAACAAATGGGAGTTACTGGAATAAAGTATACCGCCCCATCATTTTGCATATAATCATTTTTACTGTAGCCCTTTCCCTTCCCTACTCGTAACTTTAACTTGGACGCATCTTGAGACTGAAATTAAATTTCTACCTGTGGAGTTTCAGGAAAAATAAACTTTATGTTCGAAATTATAGAGTTTACTGTAGACAGTAAAATACAATGTTTCTTTCGAGAATTTGTCTATTTTCGTGTAAAAAGTTGTATGGATAGAGTTTTCAGGAAGATTAAAGTTTATGCTCAAAAATATAGAGTTACTGTGAATTGCCATTCATCATCACCATCAGCAGCAGTCCACTGCTGGACATAGGCCTCCCCCAATGAGCGCCATAGCGCCCTGTCTTCAGCTTGCCATATCCAGCATCTACCTGCAGTCTTTCGCAGGTCGTCATTCCACCTGGTCGGAGGGCGTCCTACACTACGTTTACCGAGTCGTGGTCACTCAAGACCACGTCTGCCCCAGCGACCGTCGGTTCTTCGCGAGATATGGCCGGCCCACAGCCACTTCAGCTTGCTAATTCTTTGAGCTATGTCAATAACCTTGGTATTCAAATTGCTATTAAAATAAGTACAAAGCTTCGTTCGAGAATTTGTCTATTTTCGTGTAAAAAGTTGTTAAAAATAGAGTTTTCAGGAAGAATAAACTTTCTACTCGAAATTATAGAGTTTATTGTAGACAGTAATATACAAAGTTTATTTCGAGAATTTGTCTATTTTCGTGTAAAAAGTTATTATGGATAGAGTTTTCAGGAAGAATAAACATTATGTATATCAGTCATCTAGTACCCATAACGCAAGCTCTGTTTACCTTGGGTCTAGATGATGCTGTGTGGATTGTCCAGCATTATTTATTTATTTATGGTCAAAATATCGAGTTATTGTAAATTGCCAGTAAAATACAAAGTTTCTTGTCTATTGTCGTGTTAAAAGTTGTTATAGATTATTCATTAAAGTATTTATTTGTACGAGTGTGAGAACCTTTTAGAAGGACGTGGATCACCTGTGTGATATATAATTGATAATGACAATAATGATTCTCTTTAGCAAAACTTTTTATTGTGTTAGCCAAATTCGTATGTTGTTGTTTTTTATAAATACACTTCCATACACAAACTCACGCCCACCGCACCACATCGGTCGTCGACATCGGAGTCGAATTCGCCGGAATTCCCGCGGCGCCGCGGGCATCCGCGCGACTCGTTCGAGTTTCTCATGCGATAATAAGTTTTATTGTAATGAAAATAAAGTTAAAATTCATATGACACTGAAACTGCGCTCCGCTTCGCTGCGCTTCGACGCTCTTTTGGTGTGAGTTGAGCCTAAAGCAGTTGTCTCACCGGCAACGATGAACGAGTAGCGAACAAAGCTAGAATGTAGAAACGAGTCGGTGTGAAGTGGGGAGTGAGTGCGTAGTTCCGTAGCGATTACTCGCATCACTCGCTCGCGGCCAAACGACAGTCGTGCGCTAACCTGCATTGTAGAGAAATTACCGCTGGTTGCTCTCTCGGCGTGCGTTCTGATCGCTGAGCGAGTGTTATTTTCCTGGCTCTTGTCGCCCAGCGACAAACTAGTGAAGCGAGTCCTCGCCGGCAGTGTGAACAGTCAGCGATCAACTATTTGTAGATGCATCTCTTTTGTTTACACGGAATTTATATCTATTGTCGTTGAAATTGGAAAAAATATGGGCCAGTTCTTAAATAATAGTATGGAACATCCTATAATAAATAATTGTTTTCCAAATTCCAACCTGCATAATATTATGCAAAAAATTGACAATGATTCATTTAATACTAATTCAAACTTAGTAATATGCCTTGGAAATAGGGGTAATGTGAACTAATCTGACTTAATTCAATATTTGGACAAACTGTGCTCATTAAACTTAAAACAAATTGTGATGTTCACATTCCCCTACAGCGACAGCTTGCCACAATCGGAAAATAACCTTAGATATAAGCTAAATATTACATTGCATACTATTGCATGCAACAATAATGTACATGTGATTGATACTAATAATATTATTAGTAAAAAATATTATTCGACTGAAGGTAATTACTACCTACCCAATTTTTATAAAAGACAGATAGCGATTTCGCTATCCTATTATTTTAAAACAACAGCCAAAAACTTGGCTATAACTAATGCTTCTATTGAGCATTGTAATTATTTAAAAAACCAGACCTTGGAACTTATTCCAAGTCATTTAAATTAGAAATAGCGACAATAGAGGAAGTCTCTAGCCCTAAAAAGTTAAACATTATTACTATGAATCACAATAAAAAATTAAAAAAACAAAATTGTAAAATATCTGGAAAGTTTACTAACTTGGTGCACCAAAATATTCAAGGAATTAGAAGTAAATTATTAGAATTAGAATTATACATGAACTCATTTGATATTGATATCATCTGCCTCACAGAACATTGGCTGAAAAGCTATGAGCTCATGTTTAACTTCAGTAACCACCAGGTTGGTAGTTCTTTTTGCAGATCACATGCTATTCGTGGAGGCTCTTTAATATTAATAAATAAATTCATAAAATTCAAAGAACGTAAAGACATAGTATGCTTATCCGTTGAAAGCCACATTGAAGTAGCATGTGTTGAGTTGGAGCATACTATTGTAGCAAGCGTATACAGCCCACCATCAGCTTCTTTTGAAATATTTGAAAAAAATATGGATGATATCTTATTTAAAATATCAAAATCAAATAAAAACCTCATAGTATGTGGAGACTTTAATATTGATCTTTTAGAAGTTTACTCCCTCAGTAGTAGATTAACAAATTTATTTAATTCTTATAATCTTAGGCCAACATTTATGGAACCTACTAGAATAACTGAAACATCAGCAAAATGTATAGATAATATATTTGTTTTCCAAAATGAAAAAATTGTCAGTCACAAAATTATAAGCAATTTAAAATCAGACCATTTAGGTCAACTTATTAAATTAAAACATCAAGTTAAAAATAATAATTGTAAAAAAAAAATTAAGTACATACCTGTGACCACAGATCGATTTGAACGGTTGAAATTGGATTGGGATTTTAAACCATCACCTAACTACTCACTTAACAATCCAAATGAGTCGTATTGCAGTTTTTTTAATAAATTCACTACTGCATTCAATTCAATATTCATACCCAAAACAATCTTGGTCTCAGAAAAACTTAGCTTTAGTGAGTGGGCAACAGTAGGTATACATAAGAGTAGACAAAAGTTGTATGAACTGTACAGTGAAAAGCAGTACAATTTTAGCCAGGAATTCAAAGAAAAAGTAAAAAATTACTCAAAAATATTTAGAAAAGTTTGTAATACAGCCAAATCAAATTATATTAGCTCGAAAATTAAAAATAGTGAAAATGTAATAAAATCAACCTGGAAAATAATTAATAGTGAGACTGGAAAGGTACACCTACATTAATGATTACAATTTAAAGATTAATGATTGCTCCATCAAAAATGATGTTGAGGTAGCACAAGAATTTGAAATTTTTTTTACTGACATTCCAATCTGTACTACAAAATGTCTGAACTCTTCTCAAGTAATAGCCGAATCATTACTTAAAGAAAATGTACCTAAATGCGATAGTAAATTTAATTTCACCCATGTTAATGAAAACGATATAAAAAAAACCTTTAAACTTTTAAATATTAAAAAAACTGCAGATCTGTGGGGCATTTCCGTTAGAATTATTAAACCTTTAATTGATACCATTGCACCAGATCTAGCTTTTATATTTAATGAATCCATTGATTGTGGTGTATTTCCTGATCTAATGAAACATAGTAAAATAATCCCATTGTTTAAATCGGGTAGTAAGTCTGACCCCACTAACTTTAGACCAATATCAGTACTGCCTACATTCAGTAAAGTTTTTGAAAAACTTATTTTACACCAATTTCTTAGACATTTCAATAGCAATGACCTGCTACATTGTAAGCAATTTGGGTTTACTCGTGGCAGGTCAACTACTGATGCCGGTGTAGAGTTGGTATCGCATATTTTTGATGCTTGGGAGAAGTCGCAAGATGCTTTAGGCGTTTTTTTGCGACTTGTCAAAAGCATTCGATTGCGTTCATCACGAAACATTAATCAGGAAACTACATCATTATGGAATTAGGGACAGCTCTTTGGATCTTCTTACATCTTACTTGAGTGATAGGATACAAAGAGTTGACATTAATGGGAAACGATCTAAAGGGTCTGTTGTTACAATGGGTGTACCGCAGGGCTCTATCTTGGGTCCTTTCCTATTTTTAGTTTATATTAATGACCTGCCTCATCTTGTAAAGAATGATCATGAGATTGTATTGTTTGCTGATGATACTTCATTAATTTTTAAAATGAAACGACAAAATACAAATTTCGACGATGTAAATACTGCAATCTCAAAGGTAGTCCATTGGTTTAGTATTAATAATCTTTTGCTTAATGAAACCAAAACAAAATGTATAAGATTTATTCTACCTAATGTAAAACAAGTTAAGGCTGATATAAACGTAAAAGGAGAAACGTTAGAAATTGTAGACAATACCGTATTTTTAGGAATAACCTTAGATAGTAAACTTCAATGGGGCCCACACATAGATAAGCTATCGAAGAGACTTAGTTCTGCAGCATATGCAGTTAAAAAAATCCGTCATCTTACAGACGTTGATACTTCTAGACTAGTCTATTTCAGCTACTTCCACAGTATTATGTCTTATGGCATACTACTGTGGGGGAACGCTGCAGATATAAACACAGTATTTGTGTTGCAGAAGAGGGCTGTTCGTGCGATCTATAATATGGATCCCAGAGAATCCCTACGTGAAATATTCAAAGAAATAAACATAATGACAGTACCGTGTCAATATATTTATGAAAACTTGTTGTACACTCATAAAAATATCAATCGGTTCACTAAAAAAAGTGATATACATAATGTAAATACTAGAAATAAGAATAAACTCGCTGTGCCCACAACTAGGCTACACAAGATAAATGTATCTTTTAAAGGGCAATGTATACGCTTCTACAACAAAACTCCAAGTGAGTTGCAAAAATTATCAATAAATAAATTTAAAAAAATTGTGAAACATATTCTTTGTAAAAAAGCTTATTACAAAATATCAGATTACTTAGAAGATAAAAAAGCTTGGAACGAGTTTTGCTCCAACTCAAAATCTACCAACTTACAAATAAGCAAATCAAATGTACTAGACACATAAGTTATGAACATACTAGTGGTTTCTTCTCACTTCTTCCACTGGTGGACAAAAAATTGAAGTGAACTATAAAATAATTTAATAGTATAAAATATGACCTGTCTAAGTGCTTATTTGTAAGCTTAAAGAAATAAAAACTTTTCATTTTCATTTTCATTTTTCATTTTTCGTTTCTTGAGCGAGAAAATAGCCGATAGTCAGTCGTTTTCTCGCCGGCGGTGGGACAACTGCCCGTTTTTAGTTTATGCGAAGCAATCAAATTATTCTGATACGTGCGTTCTTGATTTAAGCTGTTGTTGTTATTAGTAAATAATATCTTTTTCTAGACTCGCGTGAAGTTTTGAACCTTTTGGATTACGCCAGATTATTTAATAAATCCCTAATTAAATAGTTTGTTTAGTTTTTGAGAAACAATCAAACTATACTTATTGAACTGTACGTGGGTTCTTAATTTAAGCTGTTGTTATGTAGTAAATCATACCTTTTTCATAATAATAAGAGGCTCACTAAAGTCGCGTGGAGTTTTGACCCTTTTGGATTACGTCAGATTATTTAATAAACCCCTAATAGGTTGCGAGTATGATAATTACACAGATTACACTACGGCACGCCACAAAGTATTCGGGTCGGCGACACTTCGAGCTTTTGGGTTATATCAAATGACACGGTAGATGTAACCTAGACCAAATCGTAGACGACTTAAATGGTTAACCTATTAAATGTCTTAAGTTTTTTATTTCTTTTATTATGACCCGCTCCTTTTTTTAGTTTTTTTTTGGTTTTTAAATAAATGTTACTGATTATTTAATTACTAAAAAAAACTTAAAAAATTACATTACTTAAAAAATTCTAAGTACAGATAGCCAGCAACGCATATGACGCTTTGCTGGCACAAACCAAAAAATGTGTAAAACGCGAGGAGTGCGTTGCCGGAGCTGAATTGGTTAAGGTTTAAGAAATCACTAGTTTATTAACAAATAAATTCGTAACGAATACATTCGACACAGAATCAAAGTTATCGACATAGCTCTAAGAATTAGCAAGCTGAAGTGGCAGTGGGCCGGCCATATCTCGCGGGCCGCGCTGGGGCAAACGAGTTCTTGAGTGGAGACCACTCGGTAAACGTAGTGTAGGACGCCCTCCGACAAGGTGGGATGACGACCTGCGAAAGACTGCTGGTAGATGCTGGATGCGGCAAGCTGAAGATAGGGCTCTATGGCGCTCATTGGGGGAGGCCAGCAGTGGACTATCATAGGCTGATGATGAATACCCACTATCTATTTAGTTGTTATTATTAATTATGTCGCTCGACAGGCAAAAGGTAACGTGACAATTATATTATTAAACTTTTGAAACTATCATGGTTATTAACACAAAAGTCTTATAAAGTGCCTTCAGTTATTCCGTGATCATGGCGCATGAAACTGTGCCGAAATATAAAAAAACTCAAATATCAAATTATGGTAAATTAACTATCCCGTTATAAATTACTTTTAAATTATATTATTGATAACACAGAATACATCCAGACAGAGAACCAAGGTTATCGATATAGCTCTAAGAATTAGCAAGCTGAAGTGGCAGTGGGCCGGCCAAATCTCGCGAAGAACCGACGGCCGCTGGGGCAAACGTGTTCGCACGGTTACAATGTACATACAAATAAGGTTATTCTACATAAAAAACTTCCCCTTAAATCACTTTATCTATTGCTGAGAACTGCATTAAAATCCTAATTTAATTACTTAAAAGATCTAAGCGAACAGACAGCGGAAGCGACTTCATTTTATAGTATGTCAAGATGTAAAAAATAACTAGTTAATTGTGGGTACGTAATAAATAAAATGTATATAAAATAAAAATAAATAATACCTACCTAATAAATACCTACTAATAAATAAAATTGGAAATTTCACTTACACAATTAAATACGACACGAATAGGACACTCTTCGCACAAACACATAACTCGTGAATACTACAAAATGTGTGTAGAACAAACTATGATCTAGCTAGAGCTGTTTTTATCATTGCCATCATCATCAGTAACCACACAGCAGGACGTCAATCTTCCATTAATAAGAGCAGATAATCTTTAAAACTTTGGTCTTCTCTATGATATCAAACCAATTCGAGAAATAAATGTTGAAATATGGATGTTTTTAATCAGGTTTATATATTTCGCGCTCATTCGTGCTTTGCAGACATTTTTTATTACATCCAACCATTATAACGGCTTAAGTGATTTTGAAAAATGAAGTATCAAATACTGGTCTGGTTTCCTAGATTCTTAGGCTACATCTTGTAGGCCCTCTCATTTGAAAAAAAAGTATAAAAGCGAGGACCGAGTCCGGTTTTTATTGGTTTAAAAAAAAACACTTTTCACTTCGCATGTCAATAATAATTACAAGTCAAAAAGGTTTTAAATCGAACACCAATAACAGAAAACTTTAGGTTAAATATTTTTTTTGTCACATTTGCTAATGCACCGTAATATTTTAGCAAAAATATTTGCCTACGAAAATTTGTTTACCCCAAAATGTGATCCGAATTTAATATAATGTTGGCCAACTAATAAAAGGAGGTCATGCGTGAACTGCAGATTAATACGGGTTCAGGGTATTAGGGGTCTGTGTAGCGGAAAAGTAGAGGTTACATTTTATCCAGAAAATGCCAGAAATATCAGATTTATGGTGTATAAGCGACGGCGCTCTAAGAATTAGCAAGCTGAAGTGGCAGTGGGCCGGCCATATCTCGCGAAGAACCGATGGCCGCTAGGGCAAACGTATTCTTGAGTGAAGACCACTCGGTAAACGTAGTGTAGGACGCCCTCCGACCAGGTGGGATGACGACCTGTGAAAAACTGCAGGTAGATGCTGGATGCGACAAGCTGAAGACAGGGCGCTATGGCGCTCATTGGGGGAGGCCTATGTCCTATCCTCTACGTAACATTATTTGTTAAAAAAAGGTTGTATTTTTGGTGTTTAAATATTTTATTATGTAGACCAATTATGTACCGTTCATTATATAGTCATCAATCTTACTACTTTGATGACGTAAATTTTGGATTAAGTCTTAGCACTTAAAATTATATGTTATGTTTGTGTCTAAACTGGATCGAGTAGATTTGTATAATTTTTTGGTGTGTTTTGTATATTTTATTATGGTTATTTTTTATGTACGTAAACTTGTTAAAGTACTTAGCAACTTACTGATAAATCTAGTCAGAAGGGTCATACATACACACATACATCCAAAATTGTAACATTAATTAATCATACGATAGTTCGTCAAGTTTTAAGCTCATTGTTTATATCACTTGAAAGTAGTGACAGTTTCTTTATTTCTAGTGTAAAGAAGTCCCAGGAAGTTAAAACTAATATCTTTTTAGACTGAAAAAAAAAAATATTATGTTTATTGCTAATTAAACAGAATAAGTTAATATAAAATTATAACTAGATAACATGGTTGTCTGGTAGAGATGGCTCTTGAGCGGTAAGACCGCCAAATTTTCACTTATTTTGTATTTTATTCTGTCTTGTTTGTTTTATTTTTAAGTGTGCAATAAAAAAATTATCTATCACTTATGATTTTTGAGTAAGGAAAGAAGATTTACTTGTGTTACTATATTTTTTTTACAATTTACTAATAATACTCTGCCATGGCTTTTAGTGCCGAGATCGAAGTTCGTATCGAACCGCAATTGTTTGTGTCCTTTTGCTCTTATCTTAAAAGCTTCAATGCTAGATATGATAATGTTAAGAGCTTCCTGTTTTGCATTATAATGGATGAAGTATTTTCCATTTTGCTACTGCATTTTCAATTCAAGGTAAAATCCTCGATACTGGTAAAGCTATAAAAGTCTTAGAACAAAGTTATTATTACTAGAATTTTATCTCAAGGTCTTAAGGATAATTTATTCGGTTGTATAATATTGTTACAAAGGGTTTTAGGTTCCAAAGGTAAAGAAAATGAAACCCGTCAGGGCACTACAACCTTGGACCCCTAGTCGGATAATATAAATCGAAATTTCCGATTCGTTTGCGGTTGTACGAAAAGATCGATAGATAAATAAATACTTAAAAAGTAAAAGTAAAAAAGTAAAAGTCATTTATTTGCAAAACACGTGTAAAAAAGATGACAAATAGTTTTTTTGAGTCAGCATGTTTGACCAATATACAAATAATGAGAGAGTATGGCATGCAGGCTTAGATAGATAGATAGAAAAATATTTTTATTGCACACCTAAAAATACAACAAAGATGATAAAAATTGGAAACAATTTGGCCGTCTTATCGTTCAAGAGTGATAAGACCGCCCAAACAAGTCGCGAATAATTTTGAATAAGCCACGAAAACATATAAAACATTGCGATTTTTATTTCAAGAGTCCCGTAAGAGTACTCATATATTAGGTACAGTTCCCTTATTATCAAAAAAGCATCCTTCAAACTGTGGCCGGGCGTATGTCCCCTATATGGACACATTTTGTCCAACGTGTGGCTCCAGCGTGTGGATACGACACGTGATTTAGTTTTAATTATTATTTATTTTATTGTAAGAAACGAATTTAATTTAGTTTTAATCTCATTTTTATTTTTATTCTTATGCCATTTTAAGTTATTTTATTGTAATGATGTTTTAATATTTAGTTTATTTTAATGTATAAAACTATAACTACTATGGATTTTATTATCTGACATAAATAAATACAAATACAAAATAATAATTATAGTGCGAGATTTTCCTTTCTCTTGGTTGTGAAAGCTGTTAGCATTAACAATAATCAATAAATTTCGTATTCTTTTATATTCATTGTAAATACCCAATTCCACTCTACTCCACTTAGATAATCCATTAAACAATCATTAGCTACCGCTTTCCTCGAAGCATTTCGAAGCATTTTCCCGCTATCTATAAATATATCTTTATTTTAAATGATAGCCTATACTTTATATATTTGCCGACTTCTTTGTTGTAGGCTATAAAATGGCTGACTCGTTTCTTACCTTTTTGCAGCGGACGTATTAAAAGACGAAACTTTATTTTTTTAAATTTTAAAAACTTAAAACTTGACAAACTTCGAATGACAACACAGCTAAGCCTCGATATAGTAAATATAATAAGCACATTTTTTACTTTTTTTATCACGTCTCGATATTATCGTTAAATGGACTCATGGCTTACATGTCTATTACACAACTAGAAGAAAAAAAAATACTATATCGAGGCTTTGGTAATAAGGTATTTTGTAACAACATAACAATCATTCATATAACATATCTAAATACATATTGCACATGTATTTTTATCAATAAAAACCTATAGGATAACTCTACAAGCTGTAGATAGATTTTGTAGGAGCCCTATTTTATTGTAGGTTGGTCTGCCATGTTTTTTGTTTTGTAGTAAAAATTGTTGTACTTTCTTGAGTCAGTCTGTTTTAAGACAGATGTTAGGTATCCACAAATGTCTCATATTATTTTTATGATACTTAGTTACCTTGTTTTTTGAAATTCATGACTATTTGTTTAATGAGATATAATGATCTGTATTGTAGAGTTATTTATTCCGCATTCGTCTCACTGGCTTCGACCCAATTTAGTCCAAATTCGGAATATTTTGAAAGTAGTTTATTTTGTAGTATGGTAGTAAAGTTCCTACTCATCACTACTTACTTACAACATTAGTAGTTAAGGTCCTTGAAACTCAATAAAATACAATACAAACAATTAAACATCATACATAAATTTCATTCTCATGACTAAAGCCACCTTTAGCTTTTTGTGAAAATATATTTTTCCCAAATAATCAGTATTTTAAAAGACAATCATATAATTTAAGTAAACAATATAATGAGACTTTTTCATAGCTTTGTAGTTATTCACGTTCCCAAAATAAATTCAAAATGAATATTATTCTATTATTCCCACACTTAGCCTCTATCTCAAATTCAAACGTCTCAAATTTCTACCCCGTCACACCCCAAAAATTACTATATAATGTACAGAAGGTACACATTTACACAGTTTTAGTTTTTCTAAAAAAAATTGTCACCGCTTTCCAAATTGACTTATATCATTATTATCTTAGCCCGTAATCTAAGCCCGTATTACAAAAACTTGCTCAGTCATCGCTCTATGCATAAGTTTTCTAGATTTTTCTTACTATACTGCTACTTTTAATTGAGTAACGTTAACTATAACCGCTCTAAACCTTTAAAAAGTAACTCCTAACAACCCAATACCTCCCAACGCAACAAATTCCCGCAGCTAAGCCCCCGAAAACTTTCCAACTCCATTTAGTTTCTTCAATATATTTATTTTATGTGACATCAATCTAATAAATTTACCCCTCACAGCTTAGCCCTTTACAGCTAGGTCCCTCTCAGCTAAGCCTCACAAAACTCTAGACCTACCTCCTCTGTCATTGGGGTTATTGACCTGTATATTCCTAATAGCCATAAGCCTTAAAATTTATTATCATAGATATCTTCTCTCTCAGCTAAGCCCCTCAAAACTCAAGACAATTCCCCTCCTCTATCATCAACGTATCTGACTCAAGACCTACAATCCCCCTCCTCTATCATTAAGGTTGTTAACCTGTATATATAGTTACATAGACAAATCCATCATGCAAGCTACTTACAGAAGGATGCGGCGGGTCCTGCCCCTTCACATTGTGCAGCTGCTTGTTGTGCGCAGTGGGCGTGCGCTCGCCAGTCGTGGAGGCGCCCGCGCATGCCCCCGCGCTGCTGCCCGCCGGGGATTTCGCTTGGGGAGAGCTGGTCGATGTTGTTCTGAGGGTTGAATTGACCACTGTGACTACAAGGTCTTTTTAATGAGCCTAATTCGAGAAAACTAAAAAAAATGACCATAGTGACTACTAGTTGTCAGTAACATTTTATGTGTTCACATGCCAGTAATGTGCCGAGATATGAGGATCAATTCATTTATAATACATCTCTTTAATTTACCATGTCTGATATGAATAAATTATTCGAATTTTAATTTAGTCTTTTTAATGAGTAATGTAATGAGGTGGTTTGGTTAGGCGAGAATAAAGTCAGAGAGTAGGGTAATAAGGCAGGTAGCTCAGTCATAGATGGACAGTGACTACAAGGCGTCATAAAGAGCCAAATTCGCGAAAATTAACAAATAATTTACTACAGTGACTAAAATGTCTTTTTAATGAGCCAGATTCGCGAAAATTACAATAAAATTGCTTAATTGCTTACTTTTTAATGGATAATGTGTTGGTTTGGTTACGAGAGTAAGGTCAGAGAGTAAGGTATTATGGAATGTAGCTCAGTCATAGATGGACTGTGACTATAAAGTGTGACGACAGTGACTACAAGGTCTTCTCGACGAGCCAGTTTCGGAAAAATTGAAAAAATGACCACAGTGACTCGGTCTGTGGACTGTACAAGTTTTCATGATACGAACCGACGACGACTGGCTGTTCATTGACGCGGAGCGAGGCAGCGAAGCGGAGTTTGATGGACTAATGGAAATGCATAAAATCTTCGCTGTGTACTATGGATGGACTAATGAAACAAAACATGCGGGAAGTTTTTGGAGACTGCCGATAGAAGTGAAAACTAAGTAATTGTATTTATACTGGGAAGCGTGCGGTGACAATGACGCGAGTTTCAATAAATGAATTAAATGAAATGCAATAAAATGTTAAAATCTCTTCTTCGCTGCCTTGCTCCGCATCATTGGACAGGCATCCCTGATACCTCGTATGCTCAAAAGATATGCGAGGCACGAAAAAGGGAAGAAAGTGAAAGAAATTTACAGACTGCCTTCGCAGCCTTATAAAATGAAATCCATCCTCAAAATTACGTCTCAATATCTGCCAGCATTTGTTTAAACACCAATCCTACAGGGTAATGACCTATCATGTTTTTATTCCCTTTCTACTCCTCGCGATTCACCAGCATAAAGCAATTTCTAAAAACTTTTGTAGCACCTTAAATAATAGATTTACTTACTCGAGTTGCGCTCTGCAGGTGTGGGTAGACAGGACATGAAACAAAGACATAAAACATTGTTAGTCTATTTCAAACAATGAAACCTTCTTTCTTAACTGTGTTAGATTCTCTTGAGGGTGGAAAAAATTCACAGAGAATTTTAGAGGCAACGAGTTTTCACGGTTACACTAGACTCTCAAAAATAGGAGATTATATAAAACTTTTGATACTATCATGGTTATTAACACTAAAGTAATTTAAAACGGGATATTTACCATGCTTAGATTTTTGAGTTTACCAATATTTCGGCACAGTTTCATGCGCCATGATCACGGAATAACTGAAGGTACTGCGAGTTCGTTTCTATGGGCAGATAAACCGATCTACCCTCATTTTCTGTCTTTTGCTACGCACGTTACCACTACCACCGGTTTCATTATTATCGAACGCAGCTCCAAAAATCTCAAAAATCAATTCATGGTAAATATCCCGTTTTAAATGACTTTAGGAGATTCTATGTTCAGCTGTAAATATGTTTTTTTTTATTATTATGTATTTTCTTATTCATATCATTTATTGTGATTTATGCATAGGTAATTGTTCTTATGTGTAATATAACAATTTTTGGGTTCGTTCTTGTTAGTTGGTAATTTTAATGTTATACTTCTTATTTATAGAAATAATTAGGTATACTAAAATATTTATATATTATATCTGAATATATGTAGATATTGTACTAAGTATATCAGTCATCTAGTACCCATAACACAAGCTCTGCTTAGCTTGAGGCTAGATGACGCCGTGTAGATTGTTCAGCGTTATTTATTTATTTAGCCAGGACTGTAACTTCAATCTTTTCCTTCGCTACGAGTAGATATTTTTGGTGATTGAATAGGATTGTGCCAAAATTTGTGCCACATTTTCAATTTTTTTTTTACCTTAATTATTTTTTAGGGTCCCGTCATCTTTGACAGCTGGCATAAAATATTGCCTGTTCAGGCATTTCGAAATAAAATCGGATATTTTTTGCGTCGTTGGGGAAAAGATAGCCCCGATACCGCTCATTGTTTATAATAAATTATTGACACAGGAAAAAGGTATAAGAGAAAAAATTTCTCATTTTGTTTTATTTAGGACTAGCGGACCTTCGCGGCTTCGCACGGTTTTAGTGCGGATCCTTAACTTTTTTGAAAATATAATATAGCCTATTATATATGTATGTTTGTATAGTATAATATAATATAATATAGCCTATTATATATGTATGTTCACCGGCCGGGTTATTATGTAATTCGCGATCGGTTTGCGACAGGCGTAAATTAAGGAATCAGTGTTGTCAAACGTCAATTTTGTATAAGTTTGCCACCAGCTACAACGTCAAAATTGGTCAAAATGGCGTTTGACAGCACTGATTGCTTAATTTACGCCTGTCGCAAACCGGTCGCGAGTTACATAATCACCATACGGGGATAGTGTAGCTTCCCAAAGGTGGAAGATTTTTTCAAATCGGTCCAGTGGGTTCGGAGCCTATTCAATACAAACAAACAGAAAATTATCGATCTTTATAATATTAGTATAGACTAGTTTCTGCCCTTCTAGTTTCGCTCGCGTTGTGTCTATGAAAACGTTTAAAGTTTATTTCTAACCCATGAGAACTGATTTAAGCGATAAAAAACCTATGTTTGATTCCAGGCTCTAAACTTTAAGCGTACTTATTTCTATTTAAAATTTCAGCCAGATCCGCTCAGTAGTTTTGGCGTCAAGAAGTAACAAACATCCATCCATCCATCCAACTAAACATCTAAACTTTCGCATTTATAATACTAGTGTTATATCAAATCTTAACATCAACAAATAAACGAAGAAAATAATCATTTAAGGTAAAAACAAATTATAATTAGTATTAACCCTCTACCACCTACCACCTAACTTTCTGGTCACACACTACCATACGTCTCACAGACGGACGAATGAAAAGTCTTTCGTATGTAAAATCTAAAGGTGCAAGGTTTGTTATTGAATTAAAATAAATTATAATTACCATATATATCAAAGTATTCATTAAATCAAACAAGTGGTTAAGGCTTAAACAAATTAAAGAAGACATTTATACCTTTTGTTTTCCCCTTTTATGTTTCTTTTGTTTTTGTTGATTGAGTTACAAATACAAATTATTATATTCAACAAGAAAATTCACATTCTCTTATTCATAATAAGTAAAAAAATAAGTAAATTTTCCCGGTTACAACAGGTAGAAACCCCGAGAAGTCACCCTTGTAAAAATATTTCCACGACTGCCTTGGATTATTCCCAAGAAAAATGGAAGGACCTTACTACCTATCCCTATAAATTTGTATGACTGCTTATCACTACATAGAATAAAACAAAGTCGCTTCCCGCTGTCTGTCTGAATGTAAGGCACTAATTACCACGAATGCTTTTCGATAGTTTAAATAATGCTGGACAATCCACACAACATTATCTAGCCCCATGGTAAGCAGAGCTTGTGTTATGGGTACTAGGTAACTGATATACATAATACAATACATTACATAGATAGATATTTTTTTTTATTATACATAGAAAACGACCAGAACACCCGGAACAAATATCTGCAGATCGTACACACAATTGTTCCGAGGCGGGAATTGAACCCGCAACCTTCTGCGTCGCAGGCGGACCTTCGCCCACCGCGCCACATCGGTCGTCAAGTATTACCCTTTGAAGCGACAAATAGTCTGTCCCTATGTATGCTTAGATCTTTAAAACTACGCGACGGATTTTGATGCGTTTTTTAATAGATAGAGTGATTCAAGAGGAAGGTTTGTAAACCATTTGACACATAGATTTCCACGCGGACGCATTTAATATATTAAAACAAGCCGCGGGGCGTAACTAGTTACAATATATAGCAGGTCCAAAGCTAGAGATAATGTCACTGGAAATTTGTAGGCTATTTATATATATTAGTCCTCGCTTTGTTTTCAGTTCGTCATCATCATAGTCTACCTATAAGTACCTACTTGTCCACCGCTGGACATAAGCCTCCCCAAATAAGTACCTACCATAGCGCTGTCTGCAGCTTGCCGCAAACGTAAAAGTGACTCGGTAAACGTAGTGTAGGCATCCTACACTACGTTTACCGAGTCACTTTTACTTCTGCGGCAAGCTTAGCTTTAGGTATAGATAGACTATGATCATGACTGTTTTATTTGAATCTCCACTAACATTTTGAATTGAACATATTTTTATTTATTTCGCATTTACACAGAACATAATACGTAGCTTTGAAGAGGTAACTTTCATAGAGTTCGTAAATAGGGGGTAAACTCTGGAAGGACAGGTCTGATTTTAAATCCTTTAACTATAAGAACTACTTTATCCTATCCCAAAGCTCTTTTATCTAGTTATTGCACGAACAAAGCTGCGAACAGCTGCTAGTGAATCATAAATTAAAGTGTTTCACTATTGACTTACCTAAATAAACAAAAAAAGGTATTCCCTCTAGAGCACCCTAAAACTAACTACATGAATATTAAACAGGGTAACTAACTAGGTAGGTACAGTCACTGCCAAAAATAGTTGAACAGATGGAGACTCCAAAACACCGTATACACATAAAACCACAGAAACCGCTGAACCACTTCACTCCTATAGTCACTAAACGCTATCATCTCCAGAGAGCTCTAAATAAGTACTTATGATGTAAAAAAAGTAAGACTTCTGTGTAACAACAAATGAGGATTCCAACCCGAATAAATGAAATCAAGGGTATTCTAGACTAGTCTTTGCTGGAGTCGACCATACAGTATTTACGTCATCATCAGCCTATAGCAGTCCACTGCTGGAAATAGGCCTCCCCCAATGAGCACCATAGCGCCCTGTCTTCAGCTTGCCGCATCCAGCATCTACCTGCAGTCTTTCGCAGTATTTACGTAGTAATGAGAAATTGACCGTGTGGTGCCTAATAAGTTGCACCACCCCAACTCTTCCCGCGGGTGTCGTAAGAAGCGACTAAGGGATATGCACCGGGGGTGGGCAGCGCCTCCTGCAGAACAATTTTACCACTGAACTGAACGGCGATCTCAAACCCGCATGCCCAGCGTGGGGATTATAGGCATCCGTATGACAAAATACAATATTACGCTTGGTTTTTTTTCGGGAGAGGCCTGCGTCTTGCAGTGTACCAGTATAGGCTGTAGATATTGCTGTGAAATACCTAAGCGTTCCTACTTATAAAAAAACAGCGATTTCTGTAGTCAACCGGACATTAAAAAATTATATCGGCTTCTGTGATTTTGTGCGTATACCAAATATTGAAGTCTTCATCTGTATAGCTCTTTTAGGCGGTGACTGTACGTACTAAACGGCCAAATACACTGTAAAGAGACTAACGAAGGGTTACAAGTTTGAAAGGGCACTTGACGTCCTAATTATATTTTGGTTGATTACGAGTTGTTTTCTTTGACCAGCAATTATTTATCGGATGGTTAATTTAATAAGATATAATAACAGAGAAATTTATTGACAATGAATTACTTTTGAAACTATCATGGTTACCTATTAATTAAAAAACGAATTCATAGAGGTCGTTTCTATTTACCTACGTCATTTACCGATAATATATAATATAATATTATAATAAGGTTAGATATAATATGTATATATAACCTTATTGAAAGCAAATGATTACAGCCCTATTCCCTGAAAAGGGTGGATGTACATATACCTAAGTCTAAACCTGAAATAACTTAGTGTACTTGTTATCTCGCGAAAACACGCAAAGCCGTAGGCCGTAGCCGAAGAAAAAATGGTAAGCTTTTTCAAAAGTTTTAATAAATTCAAACAAATCGAATGAGATCTACTCTTGCGAGTATCCTTGGAGAATATTTCCATACATAGTTTGAGGTTCCAAATTAAAAAAACTGATAACCTACTCATATTGAACATTACTCCTAAAGGAATAATGATATGATATTGAATTTCTCTTAAAATCTAACTACATATGTACATAATTATAAATTACCACTAATATACATATAATATAATTAGTTATGATAACTAATCTAGGTTAAGCCTCAGAGCCCAGGAGTTATACCTACTTAACTTATATTTAGTACACATATTACTGTTTAAGTTTATCTCATTTTAAGTGAACTGTAATGTTTTTATGAGAAAATAAAGTTCTTTAAACCTAATTTAGACCGTTTGTACAGTGAGACGTTCTTCGAAATTCAACCTAACCTCTTTTCTTTCACTAACCTAACCTCTTTTCAGAAGGTTCTCCTTATTTATGGTTCGTGATCTTCATGTTTCTTTTTAGTAAATCTGCGGGCCGTAGTCAGTCGTGGTGGTGCAGAAACCAAGGGAAACGATTCCAATTTAGTCAAGTAACAGTTGTTGAACCAGTGCGTGTGACACAGCTAATCAACCATCATACAACTTACATCAACCAAAAGAAGTAGTTTGCCTATTCTATAACAGATAAAATTTGCACAAGTCTATGTAAAACATAAGCGCCGTCTGTCGACCACTTTTGGTAAAATTGACATGCAATCTGACAGTCTTAGTTATAAAACTTTTGAAACTATCATGGTTATTAATACTAAAGTCATTTAAAACGGGATATTTACCATGATTTGATTTTTGAGTTATCCAATATTTCGGCACAGTTGCATGCGCCATGATCACGGAGTAACTAACTAATATTTCGGCAAGTTGCATGCGCCATGATCACGGAGTAACTGTTACTCCGTGATCATGGCGCATGCAACTGTGCCGAAATATTGGATAACTCAAAAATCCAATCATGGTAAATATCCCGTTTTATTTGACTTTAGTCTTTGTTATTCACGGTATCCCCTTAATCCTAAATCATAATGTGATTCATAATTATTAGAATGTTTGTAATATAATTTAAAAATTGTACATTCTTGTGATATGGAATAAAGCTCTTTTTATTTTATTTATTTTTACTTACAACCTTCGGCACAGTTTCAAGCGCTATGGTCACGGAATAACTATTTATACCTACAGTTTTACCAAAAGTACCTAACATACATAGGCGCTGAAATATTGGAAAACTCAAAAATCTAAAATTATGGTTAATATCCCGCTATAAATTATTTTGAATGAATTTGTTTTTTATAGAACAGGTAAAAGGAATACTGAAATAAGATAATGAGATTACCAATTTTTTTTTAAAGTGTTGAGTATCGTTAATTCCCTTTTTCTAAAAACTGAATCTCTATCTGAAAAGTACTTACGTTTTATAAGTTTTCCTTACATCTAAAGTTAGCTAGAACCCACTTAGTTCAAGTTTTCTTCGAACAGGGCTCTACCTGCAAGCTTTACGCTATAGTCGTTTTCTCCGAAAGGGAGCCAGAGCGTGAAATCAGTTTTCTTCATGAAATATCTCTTTCCTTAAACGGAGGCACTATTTATTAGACTGTGGAGAGTTTAAGAATCTTCGATAACTTTGACAGGAATTTGTGAATTGGAATGAACTTTCTAAATATTTTGTAAACTAGCGGACATTCCCGGCTTCGCACGGTTTCATTACGGATCCCTAACTTTTTTGAAAATATAATATAGCCTATGTTCACCGCAAATAGTGTAGCTTTCCAACAACGCTGAAAGAATTTTTCAAATCGTTCCAGTTGTTTCAGTTATAAAGGTTAGGTACGTTAGGTTACCTGCCAGTTATAACTCTTCACCACTTGCTATTTTCAACCCTATCTAACGACACCCTAGCTCTAGACAGGTGAACAATACCCCATTGTCCTTTCGTCTCGAGAAGAGCGGATATTACACGCCAGTTCTGCGCCCCCCTATACGCTCTATCATTTCTCGTCCACCCTGTACTTGGTATTGATGTTCTATTGTCTGGATTGCCTTTTGTTTCGTCTTGAATAAAACTTCAGAATGTATGGTTGTATGAAAAACGTGTTCTAGAGTTGAGACCGCGACTCGGTAAACGTAGTGTAGGACGCCCTCCGACCAGGTGGGATGACGACTTGCGAAAGACTGCAGGTAGATGCTGGATGCGGCAAGCGGAAGACAGGGCGCTATGGCGCTCATTGGGGGAGGCCTATGTCCAGCAGTGGACTGATATAGGCTGATGATGATGATGATGATGAAAAACGTATGGTTCTGTTTTTTGTTTATGTTAACGCCGCACACAACCGACATGAATGCAGCGAGAGGACAACCAACGCTGCAACTTCAGGTCGATCATGCCCTGTTCTGGGAGTGCACACCGCGACTTGCATCGGCTCACTGAATTCACTTCAAATATTCAGACGAAAAGTCAGCTCCCGCGTACGACGCAGACATTTCAGTTCAATTTATACCTCGGTTCATTTATAAAGCATTTGAATATTATAAACCGAAATACTCCAAAAGATCGCTTAGACTACTTATTTCCAGTTTATATTTTGAGAGTTTGTGTAGTAAAATATTTTTTATCGCTATTAATAATGTTTGTACGATCTGCACAATATTTGTTCCGGGTATTCTGTTTATAATTAAAAAATCTATCTATGTAAAAAATACATCTACTAATTATATCTATCAGTTATCTTGTACCCAAAACACAAGCTCTGCTAATTTGGGGCTACGCTAGATGATCCTATTCCCAAGCTTGTGTTGTGCCTGAAAAATTTACGTGTCAGTGTGAATTTTCCAATATTACTTATCATTTATTTATATTATATTTATTATTTATTATATTTACTGTGCGACACAATTTTCCAGTTTCATTTAGAAGTTGTAAAAAAGTCAAAGAGTCGCATTTGAGGAAAACTTGCAAAGACGATTAAAGGAAACTTCGCAACTGTTATATTTTCTAATTCGTAAGACCCGAAACTTTTCTACAAAGTGATATTTATGCAAAAAGTTGTGGAATTTCGCTTTTCTATGTCAACGTGGTCATCATCATCATCATCATAAGCCTATATTAGTCCACTGCTGGACATAGGCCTCCCCCAATGAGCGCCATAGCGCCCTGTCTTCAGCTTGACGCATCCAGCATCTACCTGCAGTCTTTCGCAGGTCGTCATCCCACCTGGTCAACTTCAACTTCTTTTTTTCCCACTGGTCGGAGGGCGTCCTACACTACGTTTACAGAGTCGTGGTCTCCACTCAAGAACACGTTTGCCCCAGCGGCCGTCGGTCCTTCGCGAGATATGGCCGGCCCACTGCCACTTCAGCTTGCTTGTCAACGTGGTGTTAAAAGCATAAAAAGCAGAGTGACTTACGAGGTTTACAAAAGTTTATGGTTTGGTACATATCAGAATCTGACGGAAAATGCGTCGCGTATTATCGGTCGTGTTACGCCAGAACAGGGATATATATTATATAGAAACATTGATGCAAACAACCGATGATGATGTGTTAGTGCGTCGAGCGTACAGCGTCTGTTACGTTTCCGTCAATGCATATCGTCGTTGTCGTGCGAGAAGTCACTAACTAACAATTTTGGCCAAAATGACTTAATGATGCCAAATTATTTTTAAACCCATTATGTACCTTATAAAAATGTAAAAGAGCTTTGAAGCTTTGAAGAATGTCAGAAGTACTTAACTACTTGTTGAGCCAAAAATCAGTCTACGAAAAAGTACTAAGAGTACTTAAGTAATTTATTTCACAATCGTTTACTATAACCTTTTTTTAACTACTGGGGGCTGCACTGCTCATTAAAGTTACTTAGTGACTATTTGCATACAATTGTATTCGACACGATCTTCCATAATGGCTCTTAGTTATTATTTGCCAATAAAAAAACTACAAATGAAATGAAATGGCTTATCAAGAAAAATTACTTAAGTAACATGGAAAGTTAATTAACTAACCTAATAAACATCTTATTGAGTTTGCTAGAATTAACTAACTTACTTTTTACTATCTATCTCAGTAACCGTAAAAATATTTACAGAACTTATTGAACGATAGGGTGTATGGTAAAATTATCTATATTTTGTTCATAGAAATCATGTTTGTAACTATAAGCCTTAATGAGCTACACCGATTTCAAGATCAAAAAAACTTTGATCGCGATTATCTCCGAACTAGCTTTTTGCAATTAGTTACTTCTCGCTCTACAACGACGATATTCGGTCGACATAACGTGTCGCGATACGTGTATTTTGTATAATGCATTCAGACTACTCGTAACATCAGCGGATATCGTTTGTGTACAGGTAATGTGGCAGGTCTAATTTGACCGAATAGACGCGATCGATGATACGCTCGACGCATTTTCCGTCAGTTATGAGCCGACCGAATAATAGCTGCATATTGTTGTTACTCGATTGTGGAACTTGTGGAAAATATTTTACGAAACTTATCATTCCAGCAAATCGCTGAAGTTCAAAACAATTTTGGGTTTTGCGACCTTTCATTCTTAATTTTTATTCTTATCCTAAGACTTTTCGAACTCTAACTTGAGCTCTTATCGCTTCATGTGTGTGTGTAGCACTCTTGATGCCGACGCCATATTTTAAATTTCTTTTTTCTGCCATAGCGGAACATCTTCTCGAGCCTGGTTCAAACCACTGGATCGAGTTACACAATCCAAAAGTAATCTCAACAGAGCGACACTACATATCAAGAATGGTACGGGAGGCCATTGAGATTACGAAACATAGGAACTTCAACCGAGAAGATGGCTTCCAATTATCGGGAACCTGGAACCCTGTTGTGAGAATGTGCAAAAACCGAAGAAGTACCAACCGCGTCGCGTTCTGATACCGTCAGTGTTGTGTGTCGTGATCGAGCTGCGTTCGATATAAGTTCGAGTAAATATCCCGTTGTAAATGACTTTAGTGTTAACTAATAATAATGATAGTTTCAAAAGTTGTAAGTTTCTTTTTTTTTTTATTTATTTATTTAACAAAATCCACAGCCCTTAATTATTATAACAAACATGCTTAAAATCTAAACTTATGGCCAAAAACGGACTTACTTTTTATAAGATATTTTTTTTATTAGCTAGACAGTCAGTGTAACATATGTCTCTCTTATAATAAACAGTTCTCAGAATATAAACTTATTTCCTATACTTACATAACAAAAAAAATAACAATAATAATATAATATAAAAAATAATTACCTACATATTAAGTTAAAACTAAGTACTTTTTTTTCAGCTAAGCTGATAATCTCGAGGTGGTTCCATAATTTAGTCATTAATTCATTATGATTTCCTCCATAATTTAGTAATTGAGACCTTCCTACCTAGTTATGCATCCAGCCAGTAGGGACATCATAACATTAAATGCCTAAAGTGCAAACTTGCTCTATTAGGTGGGCTCTACGGCGAATGCTTATCGCCTCGCCATGCATCGCCCATGCGTCTACGACGCGTCCGTTGGTGGTACTTAGTTAATAAGTTTGATTCAGTTACTCCGTGATCATGGCGCATGAAACTGTGCCGAAATATTGGATAACTCAAAAATCAAATCATGGTAAATATCCCGTTTTAAATGACTTAAGTTTGATTTAATTATATTTGTCATTCGTATTGAGATTAAACACGCTCATAGACGTCTTTTGCAAAAGTGATTTTTATTGTCTAATTACAATAGATTTCCTTTAAAATTAGTTTTTAAAAACATTGACAACGTTCTCAAATCCTTTAACTACCTTGATGCCTGATATTGTTTAGCTTTTCTTAAGTTAAATATTTTTTTCTTGTCACTTCAACATCCGATACCAGTCTTGTAGCCATTCCGTTTCAGTACCTCCTGAACATGCTCTAATTCACTGCCTATGTGTTCAGGGTCACAGAGGTCTTTTTACTAGAGAAGATACTACCGACTTCAGATGTGACGGATGATGGTGTGTCGGTGTGACGATGGTGTGTCGTATACACAGTGTGTGCTAAGGTCCCGTCGGATTTTACCGTCACTTTTAAAGCCAACGATCTGTTCTCGTTTTTCCTAAGTTTTCATTAAATCGTCTTTGTTGACAAAACATATCTTGGATTCTAGAACCACGATAAAGATAAAACGTCATGAATACAGGTTGTTTGATAGGAGCATTATATGGGTCAAAGGCGAAATGAAAATATTCAAAGTGATTTTTTATGTAGCCTACGCTCTTTTTGGGGTAAGGGTTTTTACCATACAGCTTGAATGAGGGTAAGTGAAGAAAAATAAAATATAGCCTGAATTTTTCACGGTTGTTCTGAAAAATTAACATAGGATGTTTTTAAATGGGCGAAAATCTGAAGGGCGTATAGGGCGTGCTCGATGGGCAGGTCCGCCTTCGACGCAGGACATTGCAGGTTTTCAGCCTTGGGAAAAAGTTTGAACGATCTACAAATATTTTGTCCCCGGTGTTCTGGGTATTTCCTAATGTATATTTCAGAACTTCAATCAAATTTAATAAAAAAAATGAACGAATAATATCACAAACAATAGAAGCTCTTTTTATTAATTTTAAAACAAAGAGAGTCAGGTAACGAGTACAAAATTAAATATCGAGTAGCAGAGTAACAGCGTCCGTCGAGGTCTGTGGTCAGCAGCGTGAGAAAGAGGATGTGCCCCGGCGGCGGTGCGCTGCGCGCTGACGTTTGAAGGTTTCGTTCGGGATTCGTCCGCTTGACTCCGGTGGCTTGGCTTCGGACTGGAACTTTTTGACAGTGACAAGCACACAACTCGCTCGCTTGTTATCGTAGGGAATTCTTAGCTAACTGTATGTATAATAATAATAATAATTTGTATGATTGACTTGTTTATGGCAGACGTCCGCAATCTCCCCTGTAGCGCGATTACCCAGTCCATCAATCCATCACAATAGCCTGGTTTTATTTCTTTCATTTTTCTTTGCAATAGTCTCTACACCTCGCGGATACCATCTTTAGGTGTATCATATTGTGCACCCGAGGATGATACCCGCTATGTGTAGCCATCGCCTTTAGATTAACTTCTCAAAGGGCCTCTGTGCTGTTGGCTTCGGCCCCACGCAAGCCTTCCAAAGGACCGGGTCACTTTATGGCCCGTGATCATGGTAAATGAGAGACATAATAATTTGTATCTGTGTCTTCTTTCCTATACAAAAAAAAACTTGTATTATATAAATAATAATAATTAGGAATTATGTATAATATTAAATTAGGTAGATTATAACGACATCAAGAGTTGTCTTGTCTAAGTGCTTATTTTGTAAGCCTAAAGAAATAAATGCTATTGACTTTAACTTTGTATCACCATAGATCTATGGTAGAATAAATGAAATGAAATACAACGTATCTATCGCAACTGGTGTATTAGTGTATTCCTGTGTTCCCTTACGAGCAAAACTAAATATAATAAAAGCTATGAGAGGCAAAACCTGATCCAATTAATTCAAGCAACCTACTTCGTAAATAATAGGTCTTATTGTGCGACTTAATGGCTATGGGAATGAGATAATGAACGCGGTGCGGCACTGCGGGCTTTGTCAGATAATTATGTTATAGAGGGCACTTAAAAGAAAAAAGGAACTCAGAATTAGAGCGTTACGGGGTGTATTGTTCAGCGTGATGGAACAATGAGGAAAATAATCATATCTCTGAGGTTTAGAATATGATATCGTATTCAATTCAATGTGCCTATGTCCAGCAGTTGACTAACATAGGTTGATGATGATGATAATTATTCAATTCCATGCGCTTATTTCAGCTTAATACGATACAGAGATACATAGTTTTTTATTTATTTATTTTAAACCATTATTGTCCCACTGCCAGCAGTTGTCCACGAGTCTCGAATATTTGCATATTCTATTATTGAAATTTGAGATCTCGTGTCATCATCATCATCATCAACCTATAGCAGTCCACTGCTGGATATAGGCCTCCCCCAGTGAGCGCCATAGCGCCTTGTCTTCTGCTTGCCGCATCCAGCATCTACCTGCAGTCTTTCGCAGGTCGTCATCTGACCTGGTCAGAGGTCAGGCCATTATTGTCCCACTGCTGGCAGTGGGACAATAATGGTTTAAAATAAATAAAAAAAGGCCAAACGCAAAGGCCTCCCTTTTCTCCATAAATATGTAGTTGAGCCATAGATTAATTAAATAATTACAATTTAAAATACATCATAAGTTAATGGGACACACAGTTATCACAAACGCATGCTACTATGTGTGTCCAGTGCTTCATGAAAGTATTCTCGTGTATTTCGTTATTAGTTTCATCGAGTTCATCGAGAGTCGACATAAACACTTTGTATATAATATGATAATAGATCCCAAGAAGAAACGAGTCAGCCATTTTATCACCTTCGACTATAATATTGGAAAATATGGGACCTAGATTCATTTGACATAAAGATGTAGATTCTAGATATCTTGAAGTGCTTCGAAATGCTTCGAGAAGAGCCGTAGCTTGTAATTATCTCAGTTGAGAAGAATGAAATTGCGTGTTTACAAATGTAACACGAAATTTCATTCTTCTCTATGTTTTATGTCTCAACTGAGAATACGAAATTATTGATTACTACTTTCTGCTAGTGGCTTATTGCACTATTAAAGGTACAAAGGGTGGGCTTCATGCTGAGGTATTTTCTACCTGCCAACCAGGAAACACATGTTTTAAATAAAGGGTTGGCGTGCTAACATTACATACAAATATAAGTTGTAACTATGTTTATGACATTTTATAATTTATATATATATATACCTAAAATACATATTATATTATACATATCTATATACCTAAGAAAAACAATAAGTATCAAATCAAATCAAAAGAAGAAAAAATAAATAGAAACGTTTTATGAAGAGCTATGCTTGTATAACCTCTCATGAAAAAGCCTTCGCACCGATTTCTTGAAAGTATCACGTGTATCTGCTTTTCAAGCTAAGAAGGCTTTACAAGCGTTATGTGTAAGGAAATGTTAAAATTACTATCCCATGGCTGAGAATTACATTTACGCAAAGTTTCAGCCTGATCCGTTCAGTAGTTTTGGCGTGAATAACAAACATCCATTCATCTAAACTTTCGCATTTATAATTATTAAACTACTTACTTAACTTAATTGACTACACTGCGTAAATCACTTAGGTACGGTCTAGTTGAAATAAACTATTTTAAATTTTGTCCACGAGTCTCGAATATTTGCCTATTCTATTATTAAAATTTGAGATCGTATTATGTCATCATCATCATCAACCTATAGCAGTCAGACATAGGCCTCCTCCAATGAGCGCCATAGCGCCCTGTCTTCAGCTTGCCGCATCCAGCATCTACCTGCAGTCTTTCGCAGGTCGTCATCTCACCTGGTCAGAGGGCGTCCTACACTACGTTAACCGAGTCGTGGTCTCTACTCAAGAACACGTTTGCCCCAGCGGCCGTCGGTTTTTCGCGAGATATGGCCGATATCTCATTATGTAAACTAGGCTAAACCAGTTTTATCTAACTAGCTTATAGCCTGAACTTAAATTGTTCATCCTTTGTTATGATAATTAAAAAGAAAAAAAAATGCTGGACAATTCACACAGCGTCATCTAGCCCCAAGCTAAGCAGATGTGTTATGGGTACTAGAATGGTACTAGATGACTGATACACATAATACAATAACATTACATAGATAGATATTTTTTATTATACATAGAAAACGACCAGAATATCTGCAGATCGTACACACAATTGTTCCGAGGCGGGAATCGAACCCGCAACCTCCTGCGTCGCAGGCGGACCTTCGCCCACCGCGCCACATCGGTCATAAAATTAGGGTTTTCTAAAAAAAAAAAAAACCCTACTTATTTGTATATTTAGGTAGGTAATAAAATACTTGTAACAATAAAACTTTTGAAACTATCATGGTTATCAACACTAAAATCATTTAAAACGGGAAAATTTAAATCAAATCATGGTAAATATCTCGTTTTAAATGACTTTAGTACTTGTAACAAGACATACGAACGGGCACACAGCGTCAGGGTGGGGTCCCTTTTCACTTTTTAAGATGTAACTCTAACAATGGAAGCCATAACCCATACCCATTTCACACAAGCAATTAGACGTCTAATTCATCAGGGCAAAAGGGATGGGTATAGCTATTACATTTAATTATTTACTAGTAATGTAATGAAACGATTAGCAGCCACGCCCGTAGTCATCAATTATGGTTTGTAAGTGTAGGTAGGTGAGTGTATATTTTATACTATGTGTTTTTTTGAAACTTTATCAAAGGAAAGGATACGAGACAAAAAAATATTGATAAAAATCGAATAAAAAGTTGAATAAATTAGCTATCTCAAAATCAGGTGTTTTTCCGAAGAAATAAAGAAAAGTTTCGTAAAATAAATTAATAAATAATGCTCGACAATTCACACAGCATTATCTAGCCCCATGATAAGCAGAGCTTGTGTTATTGGTACTTACTAGATAACTGATATACATAATACAATACATTACATGCATATATATTTTTTATTATGCATAGAAAACGACCAGAACACACAGAAAAAATATCTGCAGATCGTACACACAATTGTTCCGAGGCGGGAATCGGCGTCGCAGGCGGACTTTCGCCCACCGCGCCACATCGATCGTCTAACTTCTTCTTCATTTACAGTTCATAAATAAAACATTAAAAATTACAAAAAAGTCAATTATACGATATAAAATGAAATTCCTAGTTTACTTATAAGTTAATGGTGTATTTTATTCAAAATAATGTCATTTGAAAGATAAGAAGTCCACCTGGCTGGTATTATAAAAAAATATCTAATCGAACAGGGAACTATTAAAGATAACTATTTATTTATTTAAAAAACAAAATCTACAACCTTTAAAACTCATATTAAGATACTTAATCACTAAACATAAGGCCAATACAGGATTTACTTTATATAACTATTAAAATGTGTTGTCCGCGGCTGGACTGTGTGGAGTGTGGACTAAATGACTATAAGAAGTTCGGATTATTTAACAACCACCAACACCTCGTCACTAGTTGACGCAATATATTTATCAACTAGCTGCGCCCCGCGGCTTCACCCGCATCGAAATCTATGTGGCAAATGGTTTATAAATATTCCTCTTGAATCACTCTATCTATAAAAAAAAACCGCATCAAAATCCGTTGCGTAGTTTTAAAGATCTAAGCATACAAAGGGACGGACAGACAGCGGGAAGTGACGTTGTGTTATACTATGTAGTGAAGTGTCAACCGCCACCTCATCGCACTAGTGCCCGGTTGACAGGATTTACGACGGGTAATAATTATACCCACATTAATTTAGTTTCACCATGTGGAAATGTTACATGGTCGTGAATGGAACCAACTTAATTCTACTCTCAAATGTATTTGCACCGTCTATACCTATACTATAGCTACGTGTTCATCCAAAGGTTGCCTGGAAGAAATCGCTCTTAGACTTGTCGATGTATCAACTATGCTAATCACTACTCGTCCGGGCTCTACTTGAAAACCAGCGTAGCATTGGTCTCTATTCACTACTACTATTCCAATCTTAGGAGAAATAACAGAGTATTCTGTACTAACGAAAAAAAAAACAAATATTCGACAGAATCCTGCTAAAACATTAAATTTCCAGCAGTCAGTGGTCTGATAATAAGCTTGATAACAGCCCCGTGATGATAATATCATAATAAATTACACAAAATGGCGACTTTTCATGGACTTCTCCAATCTTAGGAGAAATAACAAAGTATTCTGTTCTAACGAAAAAAAAAAAACAAATATTCGACAGAATCCTGCTAAAACATTAAATTCCCAGCAGTCAGTGGTCTGATAATAAGCTTGATAACAGCCCCGTGATGATAATATCCTAATAAATTACACAAAATGGCGACTTTTCATGGACTTCTCCAATCTTAGGAGAAATAACAAAGTATTCTGTTCTAACGAAAAAAAAACAAATATTCGACAGAATCCTGCTAAAACATTAAATTTCCAGCAGTCAGTGGTCTGATAATAAGCTTGATAACAGCCCCGTGATGATAATATCCTAATAAATTACACAAAATGGCAACTTTTCATGGACTTCTTGTGTTATGAAATTAGGGGAGGGTATGAAACTAGAGTTGTCCTTTAGCCGTGAAATAACTGGGCCTTGTGTAGTGCCCATAACGTGTAGCCCAATTCCACAATTTTTAAAACAAATACCACTATGACGATACCATTCTGGTAGCTATTGTGTGTATTTGACGACCGATATGGCGCGGTGGGCGAAGGTCCGCCTGCGACGCAGGAGGTTGCGGGTTCGATTCCCGCTTCGGAACAATTGTGTGCACGATCTGCAGATATTTGTTCCGGGTGTTCTGGTCGTTTTCTATGTATAATAAAAAATATCTATCTATGTAATGTATTGTATTATGTATATCAGTTATCTAGTACCCATAACACAAGCACTGCTTACCATGGGGCTAGATAATGCTGTGTGAATTGTCCAGCATTATTTATTTATTTATTTATTGAGTCTTTCGTTTATTTGGTATTCTATTAAATTCATTGCTGTCTCAATGACTTATTGAGCTGTGTTAATATACGTAAAGAAAGTTCTTATATATCATTTACAAATGATTTGATATAAATGACGATATATAAATATAAATAAATAATGCTGGACTATTCACATAGCATTATTTAGCTCCAAGCTAGCAGAGCTTGTGTTATAGGTACTAGATGACTGATAGGTATACTTAATACAATACATTATACAGATAGATATTTCTTTATACATAGAAAACGACCAGAACACCCTGAACACATATCTGCAGATAGTACAAACATTTGTCCCACTCCCGAGGCGGAACTCGAAATTCAAAAGAAAATCGTCTTCATAACTGAAGGCACTGCGAGTAAGTTTTTTATGGGCAGACATACCGATCTACCCTCAATTTTTGTCTTTTGCTACGAACGTTACCACTACCACGGGATTTTATCCATAACCATGTAGTTCTTTTTTTCATTAAAAGCCGGTGTTTACGCCAAACTGTTTCCGAACGCGTCAACCTTCCTGTCAGTTTTTGAACGAAGAAGAGAGGGTCCATTCATCACACCACACGTCACATTAGAACCGACCTATGGAAAGCCGACGCTATGGCGCGATATTCAAAAGTACCAATCCCAAGATCTCAGGCCACGCAAGGAGACACGCGCCCGCTGCCTTGTTTTTGACATAAGACAAGAAAGAAACGAAAAGGCGTGTCTAACATTTCAATCAACCAAAAACCTATTGTAAAATCAATTCTAAAGCTTAATGCACCCAATTCAAGCAAAATCTACTTTTATTTCATAAAGTTTGTTCCCTATACCGAACAGTTAGTCAGTAGTTTTCTAATTTTTTTTTTATTAAAAGCCGGATTTGATTAATAAAAAATAATAAATAAAATAAAAACAGCTTTATTCCATATCCCAATAGTTATTAGTATGTACAATTTTAAAACAATAATAATAGTAAAATAAAGAATTAACAGTCGTGTAGGTACATTATAGTTTTAGAATTGAATTGAATTTCGAATTAATTATGTCAGATTTTTTTTGTGTCATGTCCTGATATGGACCACCTTCGGCGGTGTATGCCTCCTCCGAGGATCTCCAGAGGTTTCTGTCTCTGGCTTTTTGTGGCCACATTTTTCCAGCTATTTGTGTGATGTCATCATTCCATCTTTTGAATGGTCTCCCTTTTTTCCTTTTTTTAATATTAGATTTTTTTAGTATTTGTTTATTTGTAGTTAAACATAAATAAAAAAAAAACATACAAACAGAAAAAATCGTTACCTACCACTTAAAGAAAATACTAGGTACATATAGCGAAAATATAATATTATTAAATTTAGTTTAAACTACAAAATGGTCCCAACTCAGCATATACAGATGTTAGTAAAACACCTGCGCTGGTTTTCTGCTGGGGCCTGTGGGACCGAGGAAAACAAATTAAAATTTATAAAAAGATTAATAATAAAATCCGGCTTTTCATTCGACTTTATCCAATCCGTCCCAGCACTACCACATAAATTGAGCCACGCAAGCAGGTCTGAATCTTATTACATAATAAAGGCCGCTGATATCATTTGTACAAAATGGTCCCTTTTAAATGAAAGCCCTGGTAACGGAAGTTTTTACTTTCTTTTATTAAGCCCCGTTGGTTCTCTTAACTCGATTTTGACACCTTTTGTGTCAAATTTAGTTGAATTTTTATCACTTTTTCTCAATTTTACCGTTTTTTCAGCAATTTTATAGACATTTTTACTGTAATTTATTATATAACTCATCGGGCCAACTCTACTGCCATAGCGCCGTAGGATATTCAAGACCAAGTTCGGTCTATCGAGCCATATTAGAGCCCACGATAGAAAAAATCCGTGATTATCTAGGGTCGCCGTTATCGATGTGGAGGCCTTTAAATAAATAATAATAAATAATGCTGGACAATTCACACAGCATTATCGAGCCCCATGGTAAGCAGAGCTTGTGTTATGGGTACTAGATAACTGATATACATAATACAATACATTACATAGATAGATATTTTTTATTATACATAGAACACGACCAGAACACCCGGACAAATATCTGCAGATATTACACACAATTGTTCCGAGGCGGGAATCGAACCCGCAACCTCCTACGTCGCAGGCGGACTTTCGCACCACAGAGGTCGTCAGAATATATATGTATTATATACTGTAATTTAATAAGTGTTGGTGATTCAGGTGGTCTAAAAGAAACGGCACTTACGTGAAATAATAAAATTGGGCTGAGGTAGAACCTTCAAAAGGTTGGGTAAGGTAACAACCGCTGGGGCTGAAAGGTATAGGAAAGCCTATTTCTAATCAAGAAGGTACACTTCAGTGACTTATAAAATTAAAACATTGAAATACTGTGAGAAAACTCAAACACTTTTAATAGGGTTTTTGCTCTAAAGATATCTAAAAATATATTATTGAGATAGGCAAAAAGCTGTCGAAAAATGTTAGTTTTAATTAAGTCTTATATTTTTTTTGTTATATATTTATAGAATAGAATAGAATAGAACACTTTTATTAGCACACACAAAAAAGACAGATATACATAAAAAACACACATTAAGCTAAAGATATAACACTAAACTAAAAGATAAACAATAGAAAATAGGTAAAAATAACATAGCCTGTCCTCAGTGCGCGCTAATTAGGTCCAGCCTCAGCTTAATGTCGCTACCGCCCGAGGACTGCAACGACGCTGGTTTTCAGGCTGAACCTATGGATGACGTCACATTACAGGTCTGTGGTTAACAACAGACAGACATTGATAGTCCTAGCACTGATTTTTCTTAGTATCCTGTTTTTATTTGTCTTGTGTTATCTTCCGTGACGTCACCAAACGGCTCCACCGGAAGACCAGCGTTGGTTGTAACATGATTACAACTAACTCGTGCTGAGTGAGATAGAGTCCGTTTTTTGACTCAATTACAAAAATCTGTTTTGTCCTCTATTTTTTTGAATAATGTTTGTTTTTTTTTTTTGTGTATTGAGTTACAAATAAATACTATTATATTCTAACGTTACCTTAAGTACGAATAGGTCGTTCTAAAAACAACCTCTTTTTAATCGACGAAAACAAGAGGTCAAGGCTCTCACGTCGAAGCGCGATTTTATTTTATACCTTCTACCATCTTCTACCATCATCATCAGCCTATGTTAGTCCACAGCTGGACATAGGCAAAAACACAAAAACATTTTATTTTTATTTATTTATTTATTTATTTTGGAACACCATCAGCTACTATAATATCTATAGACTTAAAAATGACAACAGAGAGCTAATACTAGGTATTCACTGATATAATCTAAATAAGCTAAATTATGTGTGAACACTAACAACATTGTGACAAGAAAGAAAGCGAACTTTATGGGAAACCATAAAGTGTTCGTACTTAAACTAGTGATAAAAATAAAAGAAAACATAAAACAGAATATAACACAAATATCAAGAACTGACCTAGACCTAAGTTAAGTGCCAAAAAAGCCAAGAGACATGTGACGCCTTGCCTTGTGAATGCTGGTATGAAACGGATCAATGTCAAACTTCTTTCTGAAGTCATTGAGAGTTTTGCTCGCTCGCACCATAAACGAATTCTGTCTATAGTTAGTAGAGGCTCCGGGAACATGTAGTGGAGGGTTGTGTCTAAGTTGCTTACGAGGAATGTTAAAGTGTAATTTGCTAAGGAGGTCTGGGCAGTCAACATCATTGTTGATAAGTTTAAGAATGTACAGATAATTAGAAATATCCCGCCTATGTTTTAGAGGTAAAAAGTGGAATCTTTTACAGAGTTCTTCGTAGCTGTGACGCTGTACGGGATCTTGACTCTATAACATAAGTATCTTAAGAAACGCCTCTGAATGCTTTCAATGCGATCTATGTACGTCTGGTAGCGCGGGTTCCATATCTGAGACGCATATTCGAGATGACTCCTTACAAACGTACAATACAAAAGTTTAAGAGTTTTAACATTCGTGAAACTTTTAGAAATTCGCATGACAAATCCCAGTGATCTCGAAGCCTTACTAATTATTTTATCGACGTGGACGTCAAAGAGTAGTTTTGAGTCATGGTATACTCCGAGATCACGCATAATGGTAGTTTTGGTTTGGACCTGTCCTGCTAATGAATAGCACGATGGAATAACATGAAGTTTACGGGAATACGTCGAAGTGAAGCATTTGGCAGGATTCAGTTCTAGCTTATTTAAAAGGCAATAGTCTTCCAATCGAGAGAGATCCGACTGAAGAGCAACAATATCAAGATTGGAGGATATAGTTGAAAATATCTTCATATCATCTGCAAAACACAGTAGATTTGATGATCTAAAGCACAGGTCGATGTCTCTAATATATATGATGAAAAGTAGTGGTCCCAGCAGAGACCCCTGTGGGACTCCGCTGGGAACAGGAATCCAGCTAGAGATATAGTAAAGTAAAGTAAAGTAAAAAATCATTTATTTCTTTAGGCTTACAAAATAAGCACTTAGACAAGTCATATTTTATATATAAATTATTATCAAATACAATTATTTTATATATGAAGCAAACCACCTTAGCAAATCACCTCGTATTCCTGATTGAAAGAGTTTATTTATTAATGTGAAATGATCTATCCTGTCGAACGCCTTACTATAGTCGGTACACATACAAATCAAATGCAGCCAAAAAAAACATTGAGAAGGGAAAAAAAGATATTCTCACAAAACCCAAGGACCGAGGGGTCGTCATCCCTCGAGTTGACGCCGGGGTAATGAGGCCAAGCCTCGAGGCCCCTCTCTGTGCCCCCACCAGGGCCGGAAAGAAATTTATTGATTGATCCAGCATCTACCTGCAGTCTTTCGCAGGTCGTCATCCCACCTGGTCGGAGAGCGTCCTACACTACGTTTACAAAGTCGTGGTCTCCACTCAAGAACACGTTTGCCTTCTTCGTTAAAAAGTGATTCTTCATTAAAAATAACGAAATCGAAATAAGAATTATAAATAACTCTTCAACTCCGCAATTCGCATAATGACAGCAGAATCTCAGACAACGACTCCGTCACAAAGCTGGGGAAGTAGTTATCCTACAAAAGAGGGATTTAAATACGTATATACGTTTTATATAGGTATATAATGATAATTATGTAAAGGTGAATGCACAACTGACGGGAACAGAATAGAAACATGTATTATTATTATTATATATTTATACAAATACATGTCTTTTTATATACCTGTCTGTTCTCATTACACTGCACAGTCATTCATTCGATTTTATGCAATTACACATCATTATCATGTCAGTGTTCAGTTCTTCTGGTCGCCTTAAAAAGCTATGTCCACACTGTGCCTTTTTGTTTGTTAATTAAGGGCATGCGTCATAGCGCAGTCAACAGCGCACGTGAGGCATGCCCTTAGCGCATGCGCGATGACAGTTGAAAGCGACGCGCGCGCTGTGGTTCACGCTATCCGACATCGGGTGGATTTCTGTGCCTTATAGCGTTCAACAACAAGATGGCGGACGAAGAAAAGGATTTTACATTGAAGTTCTTTTTTTTCTGGAATTTCTTATGACCAAGTAAGCTGCACATATTCCAACAAGTAAAATATACTCGTCGCACATGTTTTCAAAAGATTAACAGAACTACGTCTGAACTGGTGTTGCGTTCAATTAAGGCATTCAATTATTGAATGCGCTAAACGAAAGTTGAATAGAAAGATGGAGACGAAAGTTGAAGATGAACAGGCACAGTGTGGACATAGCTAAAGGGTAATACTGAAAATCAGTGTTTTGCTCTTAGAGCAAAGCTTTTCGCTGAGCTATTTACCTTTTTGACAGGCTGCAGTACGCACACAATTTTTAAATCTCCAATTTTTAATTTTTTTATACTATTACTTATTGTTTAGGTAGGTACTATTACTTACTATATCATATATCATGTGCTGTCGAATAAATGCTTTATCTATCTATCTATTAGCATTTTATTTACTCTTATTTTATTAAGGCATTTAAATAGTTGCAAATTTCTTTATGTATTTAGTTTAAAAATATTTAACTTTTATGAGTGTCAGATTAAATTTTAACTCCAACTTTTAATTTTTCAAAGCCAAATTCGTGGAGACAAAAATAATTTTTGAATTAATCGTAAAAAACGCATGAAAGGTAGAGATCTGTTTGATCTGCAAATATTTTTTTCGGGTCTTTGTATTTTCTGTTTTATTTTTTACAAATATTTTCATTTGTAATGTAGTGCTTCATTATTCATCTGATAAACCAAGCAAAAAGAGATACAATCAAAAAAAAAAATATTTTCGACATAGCTCGATAAAATTGAAGTGAACACAAAATAACTTCTTATTTGATAGTAATTTGTGGTATAAAATTTGATTTCACTAAAAGCTTATTTTGTAAGCCTAAATAAATAAAAGATAATGTTTTTTTTTTCAATTTTACCTTTTCACGCATAAATGGCTGATCGGACCTTACTGAAATTTGTCAGGAAGATAGGTAGCCAAACTTAGGCAACTTTTTATTCCGGACAATCGTAAGCAAGGCCGCAGGCGGAAGGTAGTATGTATATATTTGACGGCCTATGTGGCGCGATGGGCGAAGGTCCGCCTGCGACGCAGGAGGTTGCGGGTTCGATTCCCGCCTCGGAACAATTGTATGTACGATCTGCAGATATTTGTTCCGGGTGTTCTGGTCGTTTTCTATGTATAATAAAAAATATCTATCTATGTAATGTATTGTATTAGGTATGTATATCAGTCATCTAGTACCCATAACACAAGCTCTGCTTAGCTTGGGGCTAGATGATGCTGTGTGAATTGTCCAGCATTATTTATTTATTTATTTCCGTTGAAATAGCAAAGGTCAATACCCCATATACCTACCATACGTTTAATCTCACTAATGGCCTCGCGCAAGGGCCTAATGTGGCCCTTTTCACTAAATTAGTATAATTAACTTGACATTTTAATAAGACACCTTTAGTACCTTTTTAGGGTCGACTACATGTCGTGAAGTACGTGCGTAAGTAACTTTTTAAGTAAGTATTTTAAGTAGGTTATGTAAGTAAAAAGGTTTTTTAACTTCTGGCAGGAATTTATATAAAGAGGGAATAAAGAAGTTGTTTAATAATGATATGTAGCCATCGCCTTTAGATTAACTCTCTTAACACTTTGACTGCTGAAATCACACGGTATGTGTTTTCTACAAGTGACTAATATGTGTAAATCCACACTAGCGCAGCGGCTGAGAAAATACAGATCTGTGTGACACAGCACAGCCGTAATATTTTTCGAATGAAACGCATGTGCGGCGCAACACAACCGCTGTGTAGAGCGGCAGCACGAATTTTTTAGGTTAAAAAAAAGATCGCAGTTGTCGAAAAAAACCGCAGTCAAAGTGTTAAAGGGCTTCTGTGATGTTGGCTTCTTCCCCACGCAAGCCCTCCGAAGGACCGGGACAATTTATGACCCTCGATCATGAAAATGAGAAACACTTAATAATAATCATTCATTTCAGACCATAGGCATAGAAATATTAGAGTTCTTATTTGACTAAATAATATAATAAAATACCCGATAAACTAAAAGACGAGGAAAAAGATAAAATATTTCAAATAAAATTGAAACGATATCTTATAAATAAATGCTATTATGACTTAAATGTTTTTTTTAATGACAAATGACAATTATTAAAATATATACATTATATGTATGTACGTGTATAAAATAAATTACTTAATACTTGGATGGAAAGAAAGTTTTATTTATTTACCAACTTAAAGATATTGTTACATAAAAAAGCTTAAAAATAACACGAAGGAAACCACAAAGGTTTGTATAGATGTGTTATTAGCTGAGAGTCAGCTGAATAAAATCTCATAGGTTTGACAATAAAGTTATTAAATTTCAGGCAATAAGATTACAATTTTTTTTTGTATTTTTTGTTTGAACAATGGTATAATGCTTCCAATACCTTGATTGTTAAAAACTAAAATAAAATATTCTTTATTGCTGAACAAATTTTTTACAATGTTTTACAGTTTTCTTATATATATGCTTACTTTATAACAGTTACTTATCTTTTTACATAAATTAAGTATCGGTAAACGGTCGTTTCTGCATTTCAGCTTGTCTTTCGACATAGGCCTCCTCTAAAGATTTCCACTCTATTCTATCTTTCGCTATGCGGGTCCATATTGATTGTTCTTCTTCTTCTTCTTTGTCGTTGTCTTCATTGCTGAAGGTCGTGCCCGTCCTGGAAGGCTTTCACGGTGACGCTGATGAACCATTTCCACACTACTCTGTCTTCGGCCTGTCTCAAGGCTGCAGGCAAAGTGAGTCCCGTCGGTATTGATTGTTAATTGGACTTAAATCTCTTGGCGATGACTAATTCTAAGTGGTAAAGCTATAAAAAGGCGCGTTATAACTTGAAAAACTTATTTCCCGAAAATCCTCAGAGTACCTACTTAAGGGCCATAAAACCCTTAGATGTATCGGAACGTCCCTACATCGTACTTAAGACCTCTACAACAAAATAGGGATCTTATACAAGCTCCCTCACCTTAAACTGTACCTGATTAGGTCGAGGTATAGTTGGGAAATTCCGCAGTGTTGACCGATGTGCAAGCGAAAATACTTTACTTTGGATGTTTTAAATAAATAGAACGGCAACTTCACTACATAGTATATAACAAAGCTGAACACGTAGTAGACTCAGGACCCAATCACTGGATCGAATTACACAAACCACAAGTGATCTGTAATGAAAGGTATTACTACGAGAGAATGTTTCGGGAAGCGATTGAAATTAGGATATATCCTAATGTCAATCGTGAAGACGGGTTCAAACTCTCTGCCTCGTGGAATCCAGTTAAAGCCAAGTGTACTCGTCGTAAACCGGTCTCTCAGTGCGTCGTGGGCACTGTTAGTGTAGTATGTCGTCCAAGTGTGCAGCTGGACATGCCTACTAGCATCGAAAACTAAGTGAGGGTAGTTTCAAATAAACTAGCCCCCGCTTCGCTGAGGCGGTAACTCCAGTACTCCAGTCATCCCGTGACCACGACAGTGTGTAAACCTGTTGAAACGTCGGGAAAAATAGGTAAATAAACGCGATAAATACCCGTTTTATTAATACTTATAATTAAAGTTAATATCTCAATAAATAAATAAATGTATCTGTTTATCGACTTAATAAAATAGAAACGCAAAAAAATCTGTAAAGGTGAATTTCTGCTACAGAAGCCCCGACTAAAACTACAATGCTACAGGTGTGTTCCATTTAATCCCCCAGACTGCAATAAAAAAATCCGAATCCGACGATTTTATCACTTATTCGCAAAGTCTTAAGGTATAAATTCCGTTGTTCTTTTCAGCTATTGTTATCACGGCTTAAGAAAGGTGGGGAAGGTACTTAGGAATTGGGTATTTTTAGAAAGGAATATCTGTGAAAATCCGCTTTGGATTTGAGTGCTTTTATTCACCGCGGTAAGAGAACGAATTTTGGTATCAAAAATGTTAGGGATCCGTACCAAAACCGTGCGAAGCCGGGAGGTCCGCTAGTTAATAATAAACTGAATATATTATGTCCTCACCTACGAAGAAATAATAAGTCCGGAAATGTAACTGCGTTAAAGAAATGACCCAACGAAAATCGTGTCCAAGTAGGCGGGGCTTAAAAGTCATGTCCAGCGCGTCATCAGTCGGACATTGATCTTGCAAGCGAGCACATGTCAAATCTTTGCGTACCTTTTCGTGTTTATCACTGTGAATCATCATGCCAGCATGTGTTGTGAAGTGGTGCAGGAGCCATACACGATTAAAATGTCCAGGGATCACTTCTTTCTAGTAAGTAATAGCAAGATTATAAACTGCATTCAAAGATATTCAAATACGTCATCAAACCGACATGGTCAATATTATGCAACATGAAGTCAATAAATTTTTGACCTAATTTAGAAGGTTTTTTCTTCTTAATGAAATATTAAAATTGTACTATTTTTGTCTAGAAGACAAAAAAGTACAATTCGATGATATAAAGTACCTACATCGAATTATAAAAGTATACCAATATAAAAAAATATACCAAAACAAATAGTACAATAATATTGTTTATTATTAAATTGATCCGGTCCCCTTATTGCATACATCGTCCACGCCGCCAAGCCAAGGCGTGCGTACTTCAATGGTTGCTATGACAACATAGCAAGTTGCAGCGCGCGCGAACTAATCCCTGCTTTCGTTCTGAATTTAAACCAATCACGTAGCACGTCTGTTTGTAACCTGTGTAGTGATTGGTAGTTTGTGTCTTACGTCGTTTTGGTTTGAAGTAGGGCTAGTTTTTCTGTGGAATTTGATCTGAATTACACTTCCTGACTTATTATTTCTTCGTAGGTCCTCACCCTAAAACGTGGTTGCGAACGCTAAAGGGTAACGTCTAGCCGGGACGGACTTCTTTTAAATGAAGGTTTACATTTCCACGAACAAAGTGTCCGTTGCGTAGTTTTAAAGATCTAAGCATACATAGATAGGGCTGGTCCACCAGTTCAAAGTCGCTCAGCGAGCTATGGAAAGAGCTATGCTCGGAGTTTCTCTGAAGGATAGGATTCGTAACGAATACATCCGACAGAGAACCAAGGTTATCGACATAGCTCAAAGAATTACAAAGTTAAAGTGGCAGTGGGCCGGCCATATCTCGCGACCAACGGCCGCTGTGGCAAACGTGTTCTTGAGTGAAGACCACGACTCGGTAAACGTAGTGTAGGACGCCCTCCGACCAGGTGGAATGACGACCTGCGAAAGACTGCAGGTAGATGCTAGATGCGGCAAGCTGAAGACAAGGCGCCATGGGGCTCATTGGGGGAGGCCTATGTCCAGCAGTGGACTGCTATAGGCTGATGATGATGATGATGATGAATACATAGGGACAGACAGACAGCGGGAAGCGACTTTGTTTTATACTATGTAGGTGATAATTGCACTTACGCCCGATTACCTCGCTTTACGAGAGCGAAGCGGACCCATTAAGGTGTCCGTCTAACTCACAAGGGTAAACTGCATACTTGTATTTCCAACAAATAGTCGAGCGGAAAGTGTTTTGGTTAATGAACATATCTCAATGATGTTAATGCTTGGCCAGATGTCGCTCAGTTTCGCACTGACAATAGTATGTAAGTAATTTGTTGTTGACCCTAAGACGTCATCACTGAGTCGGCAAAGTAAGTACTCGGAGAATGACAATTATACTGGATGGACAACAAATGCAGTGGCATGCTGCATTCCTAGGTTGCAGATTAGGTGCATAGTTTCTATGTAACATGCATAGCTTTACTTAAATATTGACATTGTATCGAATCATGTTATATTTAGACTTACATAGGCAAATAACCATGTATTAGACACATTAGAGATATGAACATACTAGTGGTTTCTTTTTCATTTCTTCCACTAGTGGACAAGAAATTGAAGTTAACAGTAAAGGTTAGTTTAGTTTAGTTTTTATTTTTTATTAAATTTTATTGTGCGACATTTATTTTTAATTTTGTTGGTGCATTATTATGGATCGTGAATCTAACAATAAATGAGTTAATAAAAAGTGACAGAAGACACACACAAGAATGTAACAGAGAAAAATGGAAAACATAAAATTCTTTCACCGTTGGGAAGCTACACTATCCCCGGTGAACATAGGCTTTATTATATTTTCAAAAAAGTTTGGGATCCGTACTAAAACCGTGCGAAGCCGGGAAGGTCCGCTAGTGTTCTATATTTTAAAGCGTATGTATATTCGTAATTGCAGAAATTGTTACTACGTCCTAGCAATGTAGGAGCTACGACGTAGAGATTGTTACTACGTCCTAGCAATGTAGGAGCTACGACGTAGACATTGTTACTACGTCCTAGCAGTGTAGGAGCTACGACGTAGACCTTGTTACTACGTCCTAGCAATGTAGGAGCTACGACGTAGACATTGTTACTACGTCCTAGCAATGTAGGAGCTACGACGTAGACATTGTTACTACGTCCTAGCAATGTAGGAGCTACGACGTAGACATTGTTACTACGTCCTAGCAGTGTAGGAGCTACGACGTAGACATTGTTACTACGTCCTAGCAGTGTAGGAGCTACGACGTAGACATTGTTACTACGTCCTAGCAATGTAGGAGCTACGACGTAGACATTGTTACTACGTCCTAGCAGTGTAGGAGCTACGACGTAGACATTGTTAATACGTCCTAGCAATGTAGGAGCTACGACGTAGACATTGTTACTACGTCCTAGCAGTGTAGGAGCTACGACGTAGACATTGTTACTACGTCCTAGCAATGTAGGAGCTACGACGTAGACATTGCTACGACGTTTCGTAGCAGCTCTACGTAGCGTCGTAGAACTTGGTACAATTTAGCATAGAGCTAATAAAATAAATTTAATAATGCTGGACATTCCATAAATACAAAAAGCATTCATACAGCACAAAATAGAACCTCTTCCTTTTTCCGAAGTCAGTAAGAATATAACTAATTTGATGATGATGAAAATTCAATCTTTTGACGACCGATGTGGCGCGGTGGGCGAAGGTCCGCCTGCGACGCAGGAGGTTGCGGGTTCGATTCCCGCCTCGGAACAATTGTGTGTACGATCTGCAGATATTTGTTCCGGGTGTTCTGGTCGTTTTCTATGTTATAATAAAAAATATCTATCTATGTAATATATAGTATTATGTATATCAGTTATCTAGTACCCATAACACAACCTCTGCTTTCCTTGGGGCTAGATAATGCTGTGTGAATTGTCCAGCATTATTATTATTATTAAAAAAACTGGGCCAATTCTGACAATTGCATCCATGAAAAAACCATAGTAAATCTGCGGAACGAATGCATAAATAACTCAATCACACCAACCGATTTTGTTGATTCTTTTTTTTAAAACTAAGTTTTCATTATTTAGGAATTTGAATTTGTTTATATTTAAAAAAAAAAACACCCCAAATTTTGAAGTATCTATCTTTTATTTAAATTTGTCATTGTAAATCCCGTGAAGACAAAACGCTGAATTATTATTAGACTACGGAACTCTAATTTCAACAGAAGGCGGGTTCCGTAAGTTAATTTAGTATGCTCGTGACCTTTTAGCACTAAATAATGGAGGGGAGGGTTACAGGGTGTCTTATACAGGCTGTTTCATTCATACAGTCTTATAAAACATAGCAATACACAAGCTCTGCTTGTTTTGAAGCCAGTTTGTGTATAATATATTGAAAATAAATAATTGATCATGATTGTACTTATTGCCCAAAGGTTGCTTGGAAGAAATAGGTTGTAAGCGATATGGCTTTGCCAATTTAACATTGCCAATGGTAATTTTTATCCGACTACTTATTTGGCGATCAAAAGTGATTAGACGGTCGGATTTGCATCAAATGACCACTAACATCTCAGTCTTCACAGTCTTCCTACATCCTAACTTCCTAAATAATATTATAAATGCGAAATTGTGTTTGTATGTTCGTCCTTCACGTGCTAAAAGAAACAACCAGTCGTCTTGAATTTTGGCATAGAGATAGCTGAAAAAATTAAGAGTGCTTAGGCTACTTTTGGTCCTGGAACTTCTAATTCCAAGGGACGTTAACAGGAATTTCTATTTCTAACTAAAAAAGGAGGTTCTCAATTACATTTTGTATCTTTTCACTTTTTTTAATATTTTGTCTGTGCTACGTGTTTTCTAGTAAGTAGGTACTAGAAAAACTTGTTTGTGTGTTGTGTTAGTGTTTAGTAAATAATTTTCTTTTTCTTCTTTCTTTCTTTTCAATTCACGAAAAACTACTGAACGGGAACAAAAGACCTTTTGTTCCCTAGAAATGTGAAATTCGTATTTAACGCAAAGAAAAAAATCTAAAATTGTACTTGGGGGGTCCATTAAATGCAGATTGGAGCACCCTTCGTTTGATCATGTAAGAACAGAACACCCTGTAGAACCTGCAAGGGCACGAGGAGTTGAAATTATTAAATAGCAATGAAAGGGCCCTTAAACTGTTCTACACAGATTAAACCTCTTATTATTAAGGACATAGTTAGTTAAGATGCATAGCTGTTTGTTGGATAACTTTAGACGACCTATATGGCGCAGCGGGCAACGGTCCTGCGACGCAGGAGGTTGCAGGTTCGATTTCCGTAGGACAAATATTTACACGATCTGCATTTGTTGTTTTATTTTGTAGGATACCTAGGATACCTACATTACCTACACATGCGTACATACGAAAAGGTGACTGCAGGCAGCGAGCGCGTCCGCGCCCGCGCCACCACTGATGGGCCCACGCCTCTGCGTTCGATATATTTACGTTGGTTAGCTGTCCCGCTCGCACACACTAGCGTTGTCTCACATAGTTTTCTCCTCGCTAGACCGCTTATGATAGGATGTAAATTATAATAAGTAAACGACTGATTCTTCAATAAAACACAGTTTAAATTCATTTGACTTTTCTTCTAAAACTAACTGAAAGGAAGCTAGGACCCTTCCTACACAATTTTATTAATGAACAAAATCCATAGCTCTTAAAAATAGATTAAGTTATAAATATCACTGACAGCCAATAAAATGATTTACATTATTATTATATAGAAAAATAAGGAAGACATCATCAATGCCACAATAGAGTAGAGTACAAGATATCGGCACAATACATCCCCTGGTACTGTCCACGATCCTATCCAACCATGGTTGTCTGGTAGAGATCGCTCTTGAGCGATAAGACCGCCAATTGTACTTAATTTTTAAGTTTTTACTGGACATAGTTTATAGTTAGAGTGCATAAAGAATTTTCTATCTTTCTATATTAATATAATAGAAAAATGAACAGCCTAAAGACCATTTGTCTTTAGGCTGTTCATTTTTCTATTCTTAAGTTAATTTTAAGAAAAAATATAATTTTACCTAAAAATTTGGCATTAAAGTAAAGTAAAGTAAAAAATCATTTATTTCTTTAGGCTTACAAAATAAGCACTTAGACAAGTCATATTTTATATATAAATTATTATCAAATAAAACAAGATAGGCATCAGAAAATTACCTATCAATATGTAGTAGTTAGGTCATTTCTCCTCCTACTATTTTACACCACCTAAATTATGAACCTAAAATGTATATAAACCTATTTTACTTATTACTTATTTAACCTTTATACAATTTGATAATAATGCATAAAAAAAACAAAAAGTTCCAAAAAGTTTGAAATGCTGGACAATCCACACAGCAGCATCGTATCTGACGACCGATTTGGCGCGGTGGGCGAAGGTCCGCCTGCGACTCATGAGGTTCGATTCCCGCCTCGGAAAAAATGTATGTACGATCTGCAGATATTTGTTTAGGGTGTTCTGGTCGTTTTCTATGTATAATAAAAAATATCTATCAATGTAATGTATTGTATTATGTATATCAGTTATCTAATACCCATAACACAAGCTCTGCTTACCATGGGGCTAGATAATGCTGTGTGAATTGTCCAGCATTATTTATTTATTTATTATTTATCTATCTATGTTATCTTTTATAATGTACATACATATTTATGTACTGACATACTATGACGATAGACACAGAGCTCACACAGAGATACACATAGAGCTTGGGGCTACAAGACGTTGTATGAATTTTCCAGTTTTTTTCATATGGTACCAATATCAAAACTTTTAGCTAATCCGCATTTTATGAAAGCCCACTTTTCTCATTACCCCACATGTTCAAAACTTTTTCAATAAAACAAAGGTTGCAAACGTCGAACATTTTTCAATGGTCTCCCTTGTTCAGAGCTTAGAATTTTATCATCATCATCAGCCTATATCAGTCAACTGCTGGACATAGGCCTCCCCCAATGAGCGCCATAGCGCCCTGTCTTCAGCTTGCCGCATCCAGCATCTACCTGCAGTCTTTCGCAGGTCGTCATCCTTCCTGGTCGCAGGGCGTCCTACACTACGTTTACCGAGAATTTTATACATGGACGGAAAGTCAAACTGTCAGCTGTAATCGTCAGTGTATCACATCTATTTTTTTTTTATTTATCTGTATTATGTTTCTTTTCTGTGGAGACCACGACTCGCTAAACGGAGGTCGTCATCTCACCTGGTCGGAGGACGTTGTAGGACGTCCTCCGACCAGGAAGGATGACGACCTGCGAACGAGTGCAGGATGCATCAAGGTGAAGACAAGCTAAGGCGCTCAATGGGGGAGCCCTATGTCCAGCTGTGAACGAATCATTTATGATTGCATTATTTAATAATGCATTCATTTAATACGTAAATCTAATGACCACACAGTACCTACCAGTCAGTAAGTTACCAATTTTCATCCAAAAACTAGTTAGCGATTGCAGTTTGAAACTACGGTGAATTCACGTCGAATTCGCAAAACCGTGATGTAATCGTGGTAGGTAGACTGCAGAGCAAACGGAGAGTGAGCGTTTAAATCAAGCTCCAGGAATTATTTGGTCTCAAAGCTAGGTTCGACCGACAACCGTTGGGTGTTCTTGAGTGGAGACCGCGTCAAATGTAGTGTAGGACGCCCTCCGGCCAGGTGGGATGACGACCTGCTAAGAACTGCAGGCAGATACTGGATGCGGTAAGCTGAAGACAGGGCCCTATGGCGCTCATTAGAGGAGGCCTATGTCCAGCAGTGGACTACTATAGGCTGAAAATGATGATGATGATGAAAGCTTGGTTCGTAGGTATAATAAGTAATTGATGGATAAGAGTGGAACAAAATGTGGAGTCTATATAATACATCAATCAATTCGTTTGGCCGATTATCTAGTATTATTTATTTATTTATCAGAGTGGAAAAGAGCCATGCATCATACGAAATATGATTTTTTTAGGGGATACTTTAAGGTAATAAAATAAAGTTTTTTAGGATATAAAACCTTCAAGAGTTCAAAGCTTCTTGTCTACTTCACAGTAGGATCATGCCTAGAGAGTTAAATAAAACTGGGCTGGCAAAAGACGTATTAGAATAAAAAAGGCACGGTTGAATGTGATTCCATTTTCTGCCATTTTATAGTTTCGTGGATGTCTACTACCAAAACGCTCGGAAGTCTACCTGACTCGGCAGTTCTATATTTCATTGAATATTTGGATGAAAGCTTTTAACACGAATCTGTTTCAATTTTCAGCTTTCAGTTTAATAAATAGATATTTCAATATAATAAATGGTTGTTGGAACGAACGGTTTTCATTGTATTTGATTAAGCATCTCTGCCATAAGGCAGTAGTCCCACCGCCGGCGAGAGAGCTACTAACTATCGGCTATTTTCTCGCTCAAGAAACGTACAGTTAGATATACATTGCGTGTAAAAAAAAGAGATGCATATACAAATAGTTGATATGCATCTCTTTTTTTTCGCTGACTGTTCACACTGCCGGCGAGAACTCGCTTCACTAGTTTGTCGCTGGGCGACAAGAGAAAATAACACTCGCTCAGCGATCAGAAAATTCACGCCGCGAGAGACGAGCGGTCATTTCTCTACAATGCGAACTGTCGTTTGACCCGGCCGCCGCGAGCGAGTGATAGCCGAGCTACACAACTATCGGAATTACGTACTCGCTTCACGCCGACTCGTTTCTACATTCTAGCTCTGCTCGCTACTCGATCATCGTTCCCGGTGAGACAACTGCCTAAGAATAGATGGTAATTGAAGTGAGAACCAAGTGCTTAGACATGTATACTGTTAATTAGATTATGGTTATGGCTGGGTTGGTCATATTCCTTTTAACTTTTTGTGAATGCTATTTTTGACATTGTTTTTAATCTCTAAAAATTTATTTTTGACCTATTTTTGACTTACCTATATTTCATTCTTAATTTTATGTTGACTCTTCAATAATTTGAATTTATAATTGACATTATTGATTATTTGATTTTATTTTAACTGTATTTATAACATGTGTTCTTTACTTTTATATTATACCTCTGTAATTAGTATAATTGGCCTAAGGTCGTTCTGATTACATTAAATAAATAAATTCCATGCGGCCACTTATACTCGGAGCTGAAGACAGGGCGCTATGGCGCTCATTCAGGGAGGCCTATGTCCAGCAGTGGACTGCTAAAGTCTGATGATGATGATGAACACTATCTCTCTCTCTTGGGGTAGATGATGCTATATTAATTTGTCCAGCATTATTTATATTAACTAAGTTAATGAGAATAGGAAAATCCAAAACCATTAGAGATACCTACCCTACCTGTAGATAAGAAGACTTTCACCCTCTCGGAAGACTAACAACCCCCCTGCTATGGTCGATACCTTCCGTTATTAGCAAATGCGAACCGTGGGTAACTTTATCTCCCTTTAGCAGACGGCGGTAACTTTGTTACAGGACGGCACTAGTGTTGTGCACATTAACTTCCGCGCAATCGGTCAAACAGGACCGAAGCCGAAACGATGCAGTAGGTAGCTCATTACAAATTGCTGCCCATTTTTAGGGTTTCGTACCCAAAGGGTGAAACGGGGGTCCCGTTTCACCCTTTGGGTACGAAACCCGTATTACTAAGACTCCGCTGTCCGTCCGTCTGTCACCAGTCTGTATCTCATGAACTGTGATAGTTAACACTTCCAATGCCCATGACGCACATGGCTGCTAAAATAATGGCGGGCGGTAGCGGCCCACCCCTGCCAGACACCGCTAAGGCTGGGCATTGAATGTGTTAAACAGTTGAAATTTTCACAGATGATGTATTTCTGTTGTCGCTATAACAACAAATACTAAAACACAGAATCAAATAAATATTAAATGTGGCTCCCATACAAAAGACATGACGTTTTTGCCGTTTTTATAGATAATGGTACGGAACCCTTCGTGCGCGAGTCCAACACGCACTTGGCTGGTATTGTTCATTTTTGCACTACCATATATCAATGGAAATTGGAACACAAATTTTTCTAATGTTATTTATTTTATTTTAACAATATTTGGGAAATGAACAGCTAACTTAATGAATATAATGTGACTAAGTACTTAGTTATGTAAGATTCCAAAAATAAAAATTAATAGAGACGGAATTTTGAAAGCACTTTTCGGCCTCGCAAAGCCGAATGCCGAAAAAACGCATCCAGTGACATCCCTTTTAACCTAATCGTATCAATTATTGCTGACCGGAGATGTAGAGGCTATATTTTACAGAATCCAAGATTAATGTGGGCTTATTTATTCGATTTTTTCTGTTTCTTGAAAATTGGTAAGGTTTTCATTGTCCCGGGTGTTCTGGTCGTTATCTGTGTTTATGTATGTATATGACGACTGATGTGGCGCGGTAGGTAGGTCCGCTTGCGACGCAGGAGGTTGCGGGTTCGATTCCCGCCTCGGAACAATTGTGTGTACGATCTGCAGATATTTGTTCTGGGTGTTCTGGTCGTTTTATATGTATAATAAAAAATATCTATCTATTTAGTGTATTGTATTATGTATATCAGTTATCTAGTACCCATAACACAAGTTCTGCTTACCATGGGGCTAGATAATGTTGTGTGCATTGTCCAGCATTATTTATTTATTTATTGTAAGGTTCGTTTTGGAAACTAAAGTATTTTCTGATCACTTCAATTTTGGTCCACTAGTGGAAGAATTTCAAAAAACTTTTTCTTTGCACATGTGAGATTATGCGTTTTAGTTGTTAGTAGATAACCTTGCTGTTACCTTGTCGTTTTCTGTTATTTTTGTAAATTATTGTTAAGTTTTCATCATAATTGTCTTTGTTGACTTAAAATATCTTGGATTCTAGAATTTACTGAGTAAAAAGTAACAATCAAGATAATACTGTTTACTTCTTTCTACCAAATATCATCATCCTGATTGGCCATCCCCTATGGCCAATCAGGTGATATTTGGTAGACCGGAGTGCATTTTTATTTTAATAATTGTAATAAAATAGTGTTTAGATCATGTTAAACTTTTATGGATAAATATAATGAAAAATAAGAAATATGTATAAAAGGAATAAGTATAAATAAATTAATTGACTTAATTTACCTCTTACGGCAAGCTGAATACAGGATGCTATGGCGCTCATTACGGGAGGACTATGTCCAACAGTGGCCTATGATAGGTTGACGATGATGATTCATCTTTCAGCACAATCAAGTCCAACCATGACCAACAATGAAAAATTAAGAAAATGTCAATTTTATATATTTACTAACGTCAAAACGGATATTATTATAACACTGGTCAAACGGCACTTGACCTTAATTCGTCCATTAATGCCCACAGCTAGTGTATACCGATACCTACAGTAATTATGCCAGTTTAGCCTTCACAGTAAAGCCACTGTCACACTGCTGCGCACGGTTTGCACGGCCACGCGGCGCATTTTAGCTGTTAATTCGTTTGAAAACTTAGATCCACGTTTTCACTGCAACAGACTCTATACACACACGCTGTGTACCGTCATGTGGCGCGTTTGAGTTGCGTGAGTTCGTCAATAGTCGCGTAACTGACAACTTAGGCTCCGCGCAAATGGGCCACCGACCACAGCCACCGGTGGCTGTCGCGCGCTACCACCACATTTGTAACAGTGTCAGAAGCGAGTGGCCGCCACTGGCTACACGAATGCGGCGCGTCTATACAAAATATATGAAAAAGTATGTTAAGTGGCTGTCGCTGGCCACCAGTGGCTGTGGTCGGTAGCTCGTTTGCGCGGAGCTTTAGGTCTACGGTACCGGTTTACGTGTACCGCGTGCATAGCGTTGACAGCGTTGGGCTGCGTGGGTGCTTTATTCGAGCAAGCTACGTGTGTAGCATTGACGTTATTAATCTCGCAATCGTGCGTAGCGTGTTCGTGAGTTGCAATGGACGTTATCACATACATTTTCTTGCAAAGCGAAGAACACGCGTGCGTAGCTTGTCCGTGCGTGGCGGTGGGACAACTTCTTAATAATGAATAATGATGTTTTAATTGATATACGGCCATATGTTATTATGTAATATTTAGATATAAGGTGTTATTTTGTTATTATAAGTGTAATAAAGCGTTTATTCAATGATTGTTATTATCTTTGAAACGATTATGAATATTATACAATTATCCGCCTTGGCAGGAGGCTGGGTTCGATTCCCGCCTTGGGACAAATGTATGCACGATCTGCAAATATTTGTCCCGGGTGTTCTGGGTATTATCTATGTATAATAAAAATGTCTGACCGATATACTGAATATATAACATGTAATGTAATGACATACTTGATATAATACCTACATAATGTATTCTATTAAGTACTAGTTGCACCCCGCGGTATTACCTGCGAGGTGATAGATATTTTGGATAATAAACAATATTTATCTTTATGAATTGTAGCCTATGTGTTGATATCTAAGCTATATTATTGTGAAGTTTCATCAAAATCCATTCTGTAGCTTTTGCGTGAAAGAGCAACAAATATACTTAGATACATCCTCACAAACTTTCGCGTTTATAATATTAGTAGGATACGATATAAAAGAAAGAAAGAAGAAAGAAAATACATTTATTGATTCACAAGTAGGTACAGCTTGCTACTAAATAATAAGAATCTATAAGTAAACAAGAACATAAAGAAATAAGTAAAATTAACTACGTATGTATTATATACAAGCAACAAGCGACTCCACAAAGCGAACCAATAGGTCCTGTCTCAGCATAATGTTGCTCTACTTCTCCATAAGATGTAGAGCAACGCTGGTTTTCTGACAGAACCATTGGCGCGCGCGTGTCCGCGTGTATCATTACAGTCATCTAATACCCATTACACAAGCTCTGCTTAGATTGGAGTTAAATAATGCTGTGTGGATTGTCCAGCATTATTATTATGTCTCTCATTTACCATGATCTCGGGCCATAAAGTGACCCGGTCCTTTGGAAGGCTTGCGTGGGGCCGAAGCCAACAGCACAGAGGCCCTTTGAGAAGTTAATCTAAAGGCGATGGCTACACATAGCGGGTATCATCCTCGGGTGCACAATATGATACACCCAAAGATGGTATCCGCCAGGTGTAGAGACTATTGCAAAGAAAAATGAAAGAAATAAAACCAGGTTATTGTGATGGATGGATGGACTGGGTAATCGGGCTATAGGGGAGATTGCGGACGTCTGCCATAAACAAGTCAATCATAATGTTAAGAAGAGTGGCAGACGGTGGCTTGCCGAATGCTGGATGGGTTCCTTAAAAAGCCAGAGTAAATTACCGGAGAGGAACAACATCGGCGCAAACGACTGAGGGGTGTCGAGAGGTGCGGCCCCGATTTCACCATCACGAAGACTGCTCGTGAGCGGGTTTCCTCGCTATTACGCCATTAGACACTTCCACCCCCGAGTCTACATCCTAAGATGCATCTCTCGCGACTCCACTCAGACCGGCCATTGAAGGCAAGCAAGAGGTGGGGATCTGGTTCTCTTGGGATGCCACTCCGCTAGCGGAGACGAGATCCAGGAACTTCCCCGGGAGCACTCGGTACCCGTGGTGTCGCTACTCACCAACAGCTCGCCACAAGCTGCCATGCGGTTTTATTATTATTATTATTATATTTTTTAAAATAATCATGCACACAACAGGATGACAAGTTGGTTAATCCTACTATAAATATTTTTAAACTTACGCGATCTGAACACATAATTATAAGTATTAATACAACGGGTATTTATCGCGTTTATTTACCTTTTTTCCCGACGTTTCAACAGGTTTACACTCTGTCGTGATCACGGGATGAGTCATCCCGTGAAAAAAGGTAAATAAACGCGATAAATACCCGTTGTATTAATACTTATCTTACTATAATATTATAAAAGTTTGTAAAAAAAAAAGTGTTTTGAAAGTTTGTAAGTATGGATGGATGGATGTTTGTTACTCTTTTACGTAAAAACTACTGAATGGATTTAAATGAAACTTCACAATAATATAGCTTACATTTATCACAATAACAAATAGGCTACAATTCATAAAGATATATAGTATATTATCCAAAATATCTATCACCTCACGGGTGAAACCGCGGGGTGCAACCAGTACTTAATAGAATACATTATGTAGGTATCATATTAAGTATGTCGTTACATTACATGTTATATATTCAGTATATCAGTCAGACATTTTTATTATACATAGATAATACCCAGAACACCCGGAACAAATATTTGCAGATCGTGCATATATTTGTCCCAAGGCGGGAATCGAATCCAGCCTCCTGCCAAGGCGGATAATCGTATATATTCATAATCAAACAAGCAACAAAAAGTTTCAAAGATAATAATCATAATCATAAGTATTAATACAACGGGTATTTATCACGTTTATTTACCTTTTTTCCCGACGTTTCAACAGGTTTACACTCTGTCGTGGTCACGGGATGACTGGAGTACTGGAGTTACCGCGTCAGCGAAGCGGGGGCTAGTTTATTTGAAACTACCCTCATTTCATTTTCAATAGTAGGAATGTCCATCTGCACACTCGGACGACACACAACACTAACAGTGTCCGCGACGCAATGAGAGACAGGATTACGACGACTACACTTTGTTATCACTGGATTCCACGAGGCAGAGAGTTTGAACCCGTCTTCACGATTGAAATTAGGATATTTCTTAATTTCAATCGCTTCCCGAAACATTCTCTTGTAATAATGCCTTTCATTACAGATGACCTGCGGTTTGTGTAGTTCAATCCAGTGAGTTCAGTGTCCAGTCATCCCGTGACCACGACAGAGTGTAAACCTGTTGAAACGTCGGGAAAAAAGGTAAATAAACGTGATAAATACCCGTTGTATTAATACTTATGATTATGTGTTCAGATCGAGTAAGTTTAAAAATATAATCATAATCGTTTCAAAGACAATAAACCGCGGGGCGCAGCTAGTCAAGAATAAATTCAACGAAAGCTTATTAGAGACCCAATTCCCTTCCGTTATGATTATTCACCACAAATTCACGAAGCGTCCATTTTGCTGAGTAACGATAATGTCAACCTTTGAATTATTAGACCTGATGTTAATATGAGGCTTATTTTGGCTTTGCGATTTGATAGCCGCGGAGTCAGCGTTGAGTCTATCATCATTAATGATTATGAAGCTGAACATCCTACTAATATTATAAACGCGAAAGTTTGTGAGGATGTTTGTTGATTGTTGCTGTTTCACGCAAAAACTGAATGGATTTTGATAAAACTTCATAATAATATAGCTTATCAGAATAACACAGAGGCTACAATTCATAATGATATTGTATACTATCCAAAATATCTATCACCACGCTGGTTAATCGGAGCACGATATTTAATGGCATGGGCGGTTTGTTAACAAACATTTCAGATCGTATTTTGCTGGCATATAGGTTGAAACCCGTTTGTATTTCAGAAAATTCCGCCCGCCCAACTTCGTCATAGTACAGAGTCACAGATTACCATCACCATCAACCTATGTTAGTCCACTGTTGGACATAGGCCTGCCCCAATGAGCGCCATAACGCCCTGTCTTCAGCTTGCCGCATCCAGCATCTATCTACCTACAGTCGTTCGCAGGTCGTCATCCCACCTCTGTCGGAGGGCGTCCTACACTACTACGTTTACCGAGTCGTGGTCTCCACTCAAGAACACGTTTGCCCCAGCGGCCGTCGGTTCTTCGCGAGATATGGCCGGCCCACTGCCACTTCAGCTTGCTAATTCTCAGAGCTATGTCGATAACTTTGGTTCTCTGTCGGATGTATTCGTTACGAATCCTATCCTTCAGAGAAGCCACAGATTACCAGCGAGTTATAACTCGTTAATTATAAACGCGATAAAAATTCCAACTTGTTCCGTAGTTCGCTAATGGGTTATTAATAATTTACTAGCACCTGCGCGCGGTTTGCACCGCTTGCGTAGCCATCGATTAATAGCCACTTTTATTTACCACCTTTAATTATTTAAACGAGTGCGTTATTGGCATAAAGCATTTCTTAAGTATGCATTGTTTTATAATTAATAGGGTCATATTGGAAAACTCAAAAATCAAATCATGGTATAGGTACATACATATCCCGTTTTTGTGAATTCTTTTTTATTTTCTTTGTTTCAACAAAATCAACAGCCCTTAATCTAAATAATTGAAACCTTAAAATCTAACTGACGGCCAATAAGAGATTTACATTATATAAAATAAACTAACAAAATACCAACAGTCTAACATTAACAAATCAAACAAAGACGACCGATGTGGCGCGGTGGGCGAAGGTCCGCCTGCGACGCAGGAGGTTGTGGGTTCGATTCCCGCCTCGGAACAAATGTGTGTACGATCTGCAGATATTTGTTTCGGGTGTTCTGGTCGTTTTCTATGTATAATAAAAATATCTATCTATGTAATGTATTGTATTATGTATATCAGTTATCTAGTTACCCATAACACAAGCTCTGCTTACCATGGGGCTAGATAATGCTGTGTGAATTGTCCAGCATTATTTATAAATTTATTTATTTATTTTACTATAAAACAAAGAAACAAAATACAACTTACAGAGATTATAAAACAGGTACAGTTAATTAGAAAAAAGATTATTTTTATGAGAAAAATTAGATATTAAATTAAAACACATAAAGAAAAAAAAATACTAAAACTATTATTTATACAGAGTCCTCCTGCAGAAATTTTAAAACATCTCTTTTAAATCCTACTTTACTGGCATGACGTGAATTTACCTTTAGATTGTTTACAACAGTCTTGCAGTTCGCACAACTGTTTCAACTACCCAAAAAATCGGGGTTGTAGGTACGGCCTTTGTCTATACTAATATTATAAAGAGGAAAGGTTTGATTTTTTTGTTTGTATTGAATAGGCTCCGAAACTACTGGACCGATTTTAAAAATTATTTCACTGTTAGAAAGCTATACTTATAGCTATACTTATATCTCCAGTGAACATAGGCTATATTATATTTAAAAAAAAAAAGGGATCCTTACTAAAACTCCTATAATGTAGCCAAAGGTTCTAATACCCGTGCGAAGCCAGGACGGTCCGCTAGTAAAATTATAAAGTGGAAAGATTTTATTGATTGTTTGTTTGTCTTGAATAGGCTCCGAAACTACTGGACCGATTTGAAAAATTATTTCATAGTTGGGAAGCTACACTATCCCCGGTGAACATAGGCTAAATTATATTTTCAAAAAAATTAGGGATCCGTACTAAAACTCCAATAATGTGACCCGAGGTGTAAAAAAAATCTGCTAACTATGAGTATGCGATATAGGCATCACTTAGGCACGGGTACGGGAAGTTAATGTTAAGAAATAAACAGTCACATGAATGGCCGCTATGATAATTAAAATAATATTTTATGTATTAGTGTCTATAATCAGTATTTATTTCCAGTAACGTTTATACAAGTATTTATGTATTTGTATGTTTTTTATTGTATATAATTTATATTTACATTAGCCTAGAATACGCCACCGTCTATACCTATACTATAGCTACGTGTCCATCCAAAGGTTGCCTGGAAGAAATCGCTCTTAGCGAAAAGGCCGCCCATTGTCCATCTGTATCTTTGTTTGTTTGTTCTTTACTGCTTTTTTCTGTGTTTGGTGTGCAATAAAGCGTATTTGTATTTGTAAATACCTGTGCGAAGTCGGGTCGGTCTGCTAGTACTAAATTATTTTTCGGTCTAGTCTATAGACTAGACCGAAAAATCACTTTATTTAGTACTATGATGCTGATGATGATGATAGATAGATAGATAGATAGAATATACTTTATTGCACAAAAAGTAGTACATAGGCGAGCATAATGCTAGATAGCATTCTCTACCTGCTAACCTTTGGGTAGTGTGGACAACAGTTTGGTAGGTAGTGCTATATAATAGAGATAATAAAATATACAACTCATAATGATACTAAGCTACTTATATTATACTTAAACATTAATATATATACCTATAATATATAATATAATAGGGCGCAATGGCGCTCATCGGGGGAGGCCTATGTCCAGCAGTGGACAGATATAGGCTGATGATGATGATGATGATGATATATACCTTTATAAATAATTAATATATAATTATAATTACGTACCGAATTATTCTTGCGAAAGAAAATAGTTATAGACTCTAGATCTGAAGACATTTATCGAGGATGCCTCGCGATATTCAATGGGAGAGTGTTCCATAGCCGAGTGGCCTTTACAGCGAAGGTTCTATGATAACCTACTGTACAGGCGTCAGGAGTTCCAAGCTGCAGGCGTTTCGAATCCCTCGCAGGTCGCTGGTGTCCGTAGAGTGGGCTGAAGGATTCGGAGAGGTAGTTAGGGGATAGTGGGTTACAGAGGGTTTTATAGAGAAGGCATAATGTGTGCAAATCTCGGCGCTTTCTAATTTTCAGCCACTTCAGTTAGGTGCGGAAGACTGATGATGATAGACTCTATCTACTCTGGTCTTTCATCATCAGTCTATATCAGTCCACTGCTGGACATAGGCCTCCTCCAATGAGCGCCATAGCGCCCTGTCTTCAGCTTGCCGCATCCAGCATCTACACCCCTATCTACTTATAGTCTTGACTATTATAGAATTCAAACCACAGGCCAGCTATTCAGTTATTTATCAACAAGGTTCCGGCCTCAGCTCTAAGCTTTTAATTATATATAGAGCCGAAAATTGGCTTATATTCTGCCGCTACAATTATAAATAAATAATGCTGGACAATTCACACAGTATCATCTAGCCCCAAGCTAAGCAGAGCTTGTGTTATGGGTAGTAGATGACTGATATACATAATACAATACATTACGAACACCCGGAACAAATATCTGCAGATCGTACACACAATTGTTCCGAGGTGGGAATGGAACCCGCAACCTCCTGCGTCGCAGGCTGACCTTCGCCCACCACGCCACATCGGTCGTCAAAATTATAAAGTTTGGTTGGCTTTAGTCCGACGATCTCTGTGGCGCGGGGCGAAGGTCCGCCTGCGACGCAGGAGGATGCGGGTTCGATTCTCGAGTTTTCAGCTGATTGTACCTTACTTCCCTAAAACGAAATTTGCCGTAATTGTTTTCTTATAAAGCGATTCCTTTCACGACTTTTCTCTATCATGGTTTAAGACTTGGCCATCACCTCTCTTCTGAAAAATCACCCTGTATATTTCTTTCAGTAATTTAACCTAAAGAAGTTACATACATCTCATCCCAATTCATTTCACAGTGACAGAGGAACCCGCAACATCCATTTTCACCCTTTTAACCGCTAACCTTCAAATGCCCTCTCATCTATACTAATATTACAAAGAAACGGTTTGATTTTTTGATTGTTTGTTTGTATCGAATAGGCTCCGAAACTACTGGACTGATTTGAAAAATTATTCACCGTTGGGATGCTACACTATCCGCGGTGAACATAGGCTATATTAGAAAGAAAGAAAGAAAGAAAGAAAATAATTTTATTTGGCCAAAAAAAAACAGGTTTAACAAAACAACACATTAAAACAGTAAAACACAGCAAACATAAAGTTAAATTAAATAAACCTACAGAGAAACAATAATAATAATTCACGTAACCTGCTGACCAAAAAGGGTCAAACTCAGCTATGTGCTGAACCACGCATGGCGCGGAACAACGCTGATTTTCAGTTTGAACCTTTTTTATTTAGTCACATCACGGACAAGGAAAGAGAGATGCTCTAAACAAACAAAAAAAAATTAATAGTTAAATAAAAATAATAAACAGTAAGTAGAATGTAAGTAAAATTATAATGTGCTAAACATGAACGAAAAAATTAGTCTATGGTGCTAAACTTTAGGACTCTTTTCACATGGACACTAACAGACTTGTGGCAACATGAACACAGCGAGCCATAAAAATAAGAAGTTGAAGTTGTTGACGTGGTAGAAAAAAAAGGTTGAGGTAACGTGGTTTCATTTATGAATTTATGATAAAAAGAAAGAAATTGTAGAAATCATTTAGGGTTATATAAATACAATACAAGGTTAGGAAGAAAAACGAAACAATGCAAAAATGAAAGAAAAACAGAGATCACAGTTGTGGAAACAAACTACAGGGGTCGGATATACAGTGATAAAGAGCAGTGGTTATAGGAGTATATTGGTGAGTATCAAGAGTTTCTATAAGAAAGTTTTTTGCATGCGCAAGAGTTCCCGCTTGAGTGTGGATCTAAATGTTGAGACTGTTTTCAGCAAGCGAAGGGGAGGCAAAAGAACATTCCAACAGTGAGTAGCGGCAAATCGGAAAGAACCTCTAAAAGCAACAGATTTGTGCCTCGGCGTAATCAAAATCAGGTGAGTACATAATCTTCTAGGATACCGAGAGGTATCACCAGCCCACTTAAGTTTAGCGTAGAGGTAGGATGGAGTCTTGGTTATCATAAGGCCAAAAAGTAATGTTGCAAGGTGTAGTTCTCTTCGTGCTTTCATCTTCAAGAGGTTGGAAGAGTTGAGATATGGTGTTACATGAGTGCGAGGTGGAATCGAGAAACAAAAACGTGCACAGGCATTCTGCACACGCTGAATAAGCTGTTCGGTACGTCCTAAAAGGCAAGGACCATATACCGTATCACAATAGTTGAGATGTGAGAGGACTAGAGTCTCGCATAAGGTGATACGAACGGTTTCACTCAAATATGGACGAATCTTATAAAGAAGTTTCAAGCGGTAAAGCGATTGCCGAACAGTTTCAGCAGCATGGGCTTCAAAGCGAAGACGGTTATCCATGATGAGTCCAAGATTTTTTGCCTGCTCAACCTGCTCAACCAACTCACCATCCACCCTTATGTTCATATTAAAGTTTGCAAGTTTATATAAATTTTGTTTAGTACCGAACAGCATATATTTAGTTTTTCTGGGGTTAAGGATCAAGGAGTTTGAAGAAGACCAGTGTAGAACCTGTGCTAAGTCACTATTAATTTTGTTTACAGCGTCAGGACAATCTTGGGGAAGGAAAGAGTAGTATAGCTGGAGGTCATCCGCATAGAGATGATATTGACAAAACGTCACCCTATTGATAATGTCTGAAGTGTAGAGAATAAACAGTATTGGTCCCAAAATCGAACCTTGTGGGACACCGCGGGGTACCATACGTGGAGGAGACCTAACTGACTGACCATTTGCCATTTGAAGTTCTACAGATTGACTTCTGGATTCGAGGTAACTGGAAAACCATTTAACAGTTTTGCAATCAAATCCATAATATGCTAGTTTGGAAAGAAGAAGGGGGATATTGATAGAGTCGAATGCCCTAGAGAAGTCTAGCAGCACAAGGATGCTACACATACCTTCATCTTGAGCCGCCAAGAGGTTATCAACAACATCCATAAGAGCAGTAGCAGTGCCATGCCCTTTCCGAAACCCTGACTGGTATTGGGGAAGTAATTGATGATCCTCGAGGTATTTTGTCATCTGCATGCAAACAATCCTTTCTAAGACTTTAGATAGACAGGGAAGAAGACTTATTGGCCGTAGGTCACCAAGAGACAAGGGTTGGTTAATCTTAGGAATAGGCTTGACAATTGCAACCTTCCATGCATCGGGGAATACACTGCCACTAATAGACACATTTATTATTTCAGTAATAGTGGAGATTGACTGAGGCAAAGTTAGTAGCAGCATATCGATGGAAATCCCATCAATGCCTTGAGCTTTTGATTTTAAGCTTTGTAAAACCTTGAGAACTGTAAACTCACTGACAGCTTTTAGAGAAAAGGTAGTTGACCCGTGTCGATGAAATTCAAAGTGTGTGAGTTGAGATAGTGCAACATTATGTGTACCAGGCACATCAAGAAAGTGAGTGTTGATCGCGTCCGGGTCATTAAATTGCATGGGAAGCTCGTGATACTGCTTCTTATTAGTAATAATATTATTCTTTAAATTCTTCCACAGCTGCTTAGGGTTACTGACGCTATTGTTAACACTTTTTGTAAAGAAAGCCCGTTTCTCGTTTTCAATGGATTTAACAACTAAGTGTTTCATACTTTTATAGCATTCTTTTATTGTGTCCTTGCCATGTACCTTGTACTCATTGTGATACTTATCCCTAATCGATATTATTATTTTGATTGTGTCAGTAATCCAAGGGTGAGGGGGGCCCTTAAATTTATTGGTTTTTGTAGGGGCATGTAGGTCAAATAAAAATTTAACAATGGTAGTAAAAGAGGTTACTAAGTTATTTACAGTACTGGCAGATGATAATGAAGGCCACTCTATTGAATTCAAGTCAGTCTCAAATAGCTCTGGTATAATATTTTTAAATGGTCTATATGTGACATAGCGGACCACTGGCTTATCTTTCTTGATATGCAGTTCGACAGCTAACATAGCATGTCTGCCAAGATCAGGTGTATGTATCTTGCTTATAGTACGAACTTTGGCATCTGTGCATATAATATCAATGAGTGTAAGTTCGGCCACCTTGGCGCCCCGTGGTAGGTTCACACATTCGAAGTGACTCGAGCTCTTACATAAGGGACAGACGGCACAGACGGCACCTCCCTTGAGAAATTTACCACACGCCACACACTGCGCCATGGGTGTAAAAAAGAGAGATTCCGCTATTCGACGACAGGCGGCGCGGCACGGCACGCTGTTATACAGAGAGGCACGCAGACGCACGACACTTCTCAATAACTTGAAGCCAGTAATTTGGTTCAACAATTCACAGATGGCACTGTCCGCTTAGAAGATTTCACCAAATTTAGTCTATGTCAGTCCGGTTGTCTAGGTACAAAATACAGATGTCGCTGCCTGAGGTGTAAAAGTCGCTGTCCTCTATGACACGCTCCGTCAAAATAAATGTTCAGCTACTCGATAATAGATGGCGCTATTAGTGGAAGGAGGTTGATTTATTTAAAATCAATTTATATAATTGGCGCTTGTTAACCAGGATGTTAACAGCACTAGACGGCACTTATTTCTGCACTAAAGTACGCACGCTAGTAACACTGCACTTAGTAATCGAATAAATAAGAGCCTAATAATTCACTTTTCGGGGGTAGAAAAAAAAAATTGCCGTAACACAGTGATCTGATTTTGTGTAATATCTCTGTTATCACTGAGAATATTTTTGAGCGTAATGTCACCAATTATTCACAACACTGCAATCCATAAGTTGGTTACGGAGATAGGTAGCAACTCTTAGAAAAACCACTTGTTTAGTAAAAAAGACCGCAAGAGCAACACTCTCTCGTCCGTGGCCGTGACGTCACTCCTCTTCCGTGGCCGTGACGTCACTCCCGTGGCCGTGACGTCACTCGTGGCCGTGACGTCACTCTATATTAAAATTAAGAAAACTCTATATCTCTATATTAAAACTATATTAAAATTAAGAAATCTGAAATCTGAATTTAACGCGGGTGAAACCGCGGGAAACAGCTAGTTCTTAATACACCATTTACATTTTATTGCTTTATTCTACACGTTTTCATACCGAAACGAGGAACATCATGGATAATAACATGTCAAGGTACAGGGTGAAAAAGGATTATTGCCGTTCTATGAAACGTGATCTTTTATGTATACGGGCCTTAGAAAATGATTGATGCAAATGCTCAAGTGGTATAGCCAGATGGATAGATAGAAAACACTTGATTATACCCCACAAAACAGAAAACAATACAGACATAAATAATAAAAATAAAGGAAGTATAAAGGGCGGCCTTATCGCTGAGAATATTCTCTTGCAGGCAACCTTTGAGTGGATACGATCGTTACGCTGCTATATTATAGCTGATAGTGGCGTAATTATTGAAGATAATTAAGTATATTAAAAATAATATATATTATAGTACTGTAAGATTTAAATAATTATGTAGTTAAGTATATATCGTTGTCAGCGATAAGGCCGCCGATTGTGCCACTAGATATAGTTCGTTTTAAGTTCCTTGTACCTATATTAAAAACATTAATATAAAACAGCTTCAAGTTCTTGTGATTTCTCGGGAAATCATACCCTTCGCATATGCCTAGGGACATAAGTAACCATTCACTTAGACCTAAGAATTTAAATGGCACATATGGGCCTTTCAAATAAAAGAATTTGGTTAATACCTCACACGCAGCTTATTTTATTTAATTTTAAAATCTACCTTGAAGTAGAGACAAAAAGACACGCTAATCTCTATGGATTTGTACATAAATAACAATAAAAATAATAATAATAATATCTTGACTTGGCTAACGAGGTTGTCAGCATGTGGGATGTAGATTCAGCGACCATAGTCCCGCCCCCTGATTATGTAACTGCGACCGGTTTGCGACAGGCGAAAATTAAGCAATCAGTGCTGTCAAAAGCCAATTTTGTATTGGATGACACCAAGTACTACGTCACCCACACTAGGTTTCCCTCTGCCGGACAATCGGTGAACTAAAAATTGCTTGCTAAAATTTCGGTCGCGGTCGCGTCGCTGTTGCTGTTGCTTTTACATAATCAGCCTGCCGATAGTCGTTTCGGTTAACGGCGTAATAGCGAAGAGCCTCGATCAACACCTGAAGAGACTCTCGCTAGGAAGTTGGATCAAGGGCCAGATCCAGAAGGCGGTACTCTTGGACTCGGCACGTATCGTCAGGAAGTTCCTTTCTCTGCAGCCCTAGTCACCGGCCGCTTGAGCCTAGCTTCGCGGTCGGTGATCTACCGTTTTGATATATTTTTTACTGTAGAATAGTTTTATAATATTTTATTGTATTTTCTATAGTAAAAAATGTATTTTATACGAGAATTTAAATAAATGAGTGTATAATAATAATAATGCTGGAAAAATCACACCGCATTATCTAGCCCCATGGTAAGCAAAGCTTGTGTTATGGGTACTAGATAACTGATATACATAATACAATACATTACATAGATAGATATTTTTTACTATACATAGAAAACGACAAGAACACCCGGAACAAATATCTGCAGATCGTACACACAATTGTTCCGAGGTCGTCAAATAAAATGAAGGATATTATATAATTATTGGGAAAAAAACTTCAAAATCACTTACCTCTGTGCATAATACTCGAAGAAAGCGACCAGTATCTCAATAGAACGAGTCATAGCAGCCCACATTTCGTGCGTCTTGCATTTTGGGTTGATGGCGGAGGATAATGATGATCTAGACGGACCGTCTGACATCTAGACTGTTTTACATCAGTTCAGCGGAGTTAGAACACTGCCACTTGGTTTTAAGGTCCTTTTTTCACTGACACAAGTTTTTTATTTGTTATTTGACATTCACTTGTCTATTTTATATGAGAACTCACATAAAACACTAAAAACTAAAAAAATAAACATAAAATTATATAAGTTATAATGAAAAACCTCTAAGTACTTATATTTTGTAAGCCAAATAATAAATGATTTTGACTTTGACTTTGAATGAAAGGAATAGCTTAAAAAATAGAAATTGATTTTTGAGGTGCCTTTAACCCTTTTTTTGCGTGATGAAATCCGTCATGAAATAAATAAATAAATAATTGGTCCCCGGTGGAAGATGATGTCGGACTTCTACTGACTAAAACCTATCCTACGGTGTTCATCGGGCACTTTATGATATCCCTATCATAATGTGCCCGATGAACACTGTCAAAACAAAACAAAACACGTCCCGGACTATCGGGAAATGGCTAAATTGCTGATGCGCTAGATTACTTGTTGGATTTGAACAAAGGTCAACCAAAAATAACTAGCATACCTACAGGTTGTCTATAAAGAAAAATAAACCCCTACTGTATCATAATCATTTATGATATACCTAGTAGGGATTATCATTCATTATTATCATTTATTATCATTCATGGCCTTTGCCCAGCAGTGGGACAATAATGGCTTAACACTTTGACTGCAGTTTTTTTTCGACGACTGCGATCTTTTTTTTAACCTAAAAAATTCGTGCTGCCGCTCTACACAGCGGTTGTGTTGCGCCGCACATGCGTTTCGTTCGAAAAGTATTACGGCTGTGCTGAGGCACAAAGATCTGTATTTTCTCAGCCGCTGCGCTAGTCTGGATTTACGCATATTAGTCACTTGTAGAAAACACATACCGTTTGATTTCAGCAGTCAAAGTGTTAAAATAAATAATAATAAATAAATATCATAATCATGCATGCAATATATCTAAATAGAAACATAAACAATAATACGAAACCTTTGCTTAATTTTGAATGTTATTCTGAGTTTAATGTGAAAATTAGAAGGCAAATTAGAATTAATTGTTCAAAGCAACGCAATTTTGCAATAAAATAAACATTATAAGTCCGCAATCCTCTTTTATGGTTACTTATTTTGTAATTAAAATTATTATATTTTTAACGACGTGGCATTTTCTTGGTAATAAAAGTTTTGGAGAATTTTAACAGTATAAAAGAGTTTTTTTCTGTTTGCTTTTTAACAGCTTTTCCTTGTTTTGGATCGTTAAAAGTTTGTTTTATAGAAATACTTTGTTTATGTTCTAGAAGAGTTAAGAGATTAAGTTTTTGTAACAAATCTCTACATGTACCTATTCTATAAGTTTATCTTTTGTTAATTTAAGTTGTCTATACTAATGTTATAAAGAGGAAATGTTTGATTTTTTGTTTGTTTGTTTGTATAGAATAGGCTCCAAAACCACTGGACCGATTTAAAAAATTCTTTGACCGTTGGGAAGCTATACTATCCCCGGTGAACATAGGCTATATTATATTTTCAAAAAAGTTATGGATTCGTACAAAAACCGTGCGAAGCCGGGAAGGTCCGCTAGTTATGAATAAATGTCTTTCTATTTCTATTAAATAAGTTAATTTGCTTATCAAAATATTTTTAGGAACACTAACCGTCTTTTGCAGGACAAATGGGGAAGTATCCCGTCTTTCATATTAAAATTATGAATTAAATAACTTGGTCTCTTATTAGGGTTAATCTTGCCTCTATTTTATTTAATCACGTGTCTCTTTATTTTCCTCAATTATTATTAGAAAATGTATTATAAAGATAAAGATCATTTCTTTGCATAGACATATTGTTTTATTAAGATGTTACAAACAGGTAGGTATCAAACATGTTTTACCGATTACGGTGTACAAATTGAGAAATATGGCATGCAGAGCCTCTATAACTATAATAATCATTGTTTTATAGAAAAAAATAATAGAATTAATGTCAAAAAATATATACAAAATCCATAATTACAATAAACAAGTACATGCAATAGTTCTATAATATATTTCCATTAAAAAGTTAGAATTTATCATTTAGAAAGTCGTCAATCTTATACATTTGTCAATTAAAAATTCCTTAAATTTAGTTTTAAATTAACATTGATCTATAGGTAATTTTTAGGGTAAAGCCCACCTTTAATTTTTTTCATCACGTGTCTCCGTATTTTTTTTATATCAAAAAGACATGTATTCTCCATGTTTCGTATAACCTCTCGTTCTATCAAAAACTAGGCTACTAACAATTTTACCCTAGGGCGAAATATGTCTTCCCCCTTGATAAATATTAAAATAGCCTTCCTTTTTGCGTTATCCTATCCATTTATCGAAATACATTTCGTCCATAGAATAGATTGGTTGTCGTTTTCGTGAAAAATGTATTGCCAGGGTAAAAATGGCGCACGTCAAATCTGTCAAAGGTGAATAATGCTGTATGGGTAATATTTTTGTGCCTTACCTATTTTACCCAAGGAAAAATATAAAAAATGATAACGATTTTTCTATAGTGTTCTTATAGATAGATAGCAAAATCCTTTATTGCGCACTTAGATACGAAACTTTATAGGCACAATAAACAACTTAAGAATTAAGTAACAACTTACATTGATTAGAAACATGAGCCATGTGAAGTTTTAATACAATTTCTATGAACACAGAAATATTTTAAACTAGAATCTTGCGGTAAAATTAAGATAGCAAGCTGTTTTATATAAAAGCAAATTTAATCATATAAAGCCAAAACTGATGAAATAACGAGACTTGAAATCTGCCAAGGGATTAGCTAACCATGAACGCCCTTGTACATATTATTTTACTACATAGGACTATTACAAAAGTGGTTAAAAACCAGTTGGAACGGTATATTTTTTTTTTACTCAACTTATTTTGATAACTGATACCAATCCTACGATCCTAACACTCAACGGTTGTCGGGTAGAGATCGCTCTTGAGCGATAAGACAGCCAAATTGTCACTTATTATATATTTTTTTATCTTGTTTGTTTTATTTTTAAGTGTGCAATAAAATCATTGTCTATCTATTTATCTATATCGTGTTTATTATACTCATAATTTGGTTACTTAGACCAAATTCTACTAGGAATTTAGTTTAAGTAGGTAACCAAATTACGAGTACGGTAAACACAATCTATGGTAAACATTTACATTATATATATATAGGTTTGTTTGTACGTAGTAGAGTACGCTACGCCACCTACGCAGTTTCAGACACTATTTACCTACTTTAACGTAGCCGTGGGTGACATACCTTGCTAATTTTTTTTAATTGTTTTATGACTATGTTTATAGCTGGCAATAAAATAAAATGAAACAAAAAACAAAACTATATAACCTTAACTTACAAAAAGTCCACAGCGTAAAATAAAATTAAAAACAAAACGTTCCTAATTCAAACTTCCGACCACCATTCAATTTTAAAAATGTTCTCTCAACAGATGACAGTTTTTGTAATTGGAACGTAAAAGCGCGGGGTGCGTAACCGGGCACCGGTTGCCGACTGAAGGTTGCCAGCTAATGCGCATGACTGCTGGATCCCGCCGTTTACAGCCATTTTACTTTGACCCACAACGAACCTTCTGAGTTATGAAACAGGTACCTACTACAGTAGGTACTATAGAGCAATAGGCATCATAACTGTTTTTGAGAAACTACTCTGAAATATTTTTAGACATCTCGCCGTCCCCGGAGAATATAATGGTAACTGCAAAAACACAACTTTTCAGGAAAAATAAAAAACATGTTTTTATTGATTACTTCATAAATACTGGACGTAGACTGTTGATAGTCAGCTTTACGAAAAGCTTATTTTTTATGTGTTTGGAATGTTATAATAGAACACGCGTAGGATATGCCAAAAACGAGATATTTCAAAATTAAGAAATTACTGAAAATCAATCGCCATCCAAGATGTATAATGTCGATTACCATTTTATTCATAGTATTTCCTAGCCAAAATCGAATATTGCACCAGTGACTTACCATTTTATTCCACGTTTTTTACAGTAAAAGTCATAATGATAATACTTGAATATCATCCTTTTCTCGTCAATATAGTCTAACTTTTTTCTGTTAATGGCTTTATTTGGTTTTCCAATAAAACTATAACAATGGTAATCAACTTTTATTTATATGAATAATTGCTTTAAATTGACGAAATTACCTCAAAATCTTCATGAAAGCTAGGCTCAGACTTAACATAACACAGTCATGATCATCATCATCATCAGGCTACACTAGTTCACTGCTGGACATAGCCTAATGAGCACCATAATGCCCTGTCTTCAACTGCCGCATCTAGCATCTGCCTGCAGTCTTTGCAGATCATCATTCCACCTGGTCGGAGGGCGTCCTACACTACGTTTGTCGAGTAACACAGTAAACATCAGTATCTTGATTATTATAACGCTTCTCTCAAATGAAACAACGAAAAAAACAGAAATCAAAAGTGAAAACAATAGTATTTTTTACAAAAAATACTATTGTTTTCAACGTTTTCAACGTTGTATTGTTGTTAAACGTTAGTACCTAAGACTAGAGAGTAGAGAACCTACTTACTTAGGTACACAAAAACAAAACGGGCTTAGATGTAATATAATTTTAATCAGTCAAATTAGGAACATGATCACTTAATAATTAGTTAGGTACTTAAAATACAGGAGCGACGTCTCAATCATCATCAGTGTCGACATCATTGCTTCCAGAGCCAATACTAGCATACGTCAGGGACTCATAAAAAGCATGATAGTAGCTAGGAATATCTCCTGCTTTACAGAGGCTCATACAATCGTCATATAGAGCCTTGCTTATTGGAAGCGGCTCAGTGTATAACACTTGTAATTCGGGCACATAGCGGGGACTTGGGCTTGTTACCTGTCTGGTACCCCGCTTGCTTCGTGTCTTTTTGACAGGTTCTGTATTTAATCTATACTAATATTATAAAGAGGAAAGGTTTGATTTATTGTTTGTTTGTTTGTAACGAATAGGCTCCGAAACTACTGGACCGATTTGAAAAATTCTATCACCGTTAGGAAGCCTAAATATCCGTGGTGAACATAGGCTATATTATATTTTCAAAAAAATTAGGGATCCGTACTAAAACTCCAATAATGTAGCCAAAGGTTCTAATACCCGTGCGAAGCCGGGACGGTCCGCTAGTTGGGAATATTCAGCATCGAAGTTATATTTGTATTTTAATATTGATGGCTGTGAATGGGAGACACTTCCATTATTTGTGTCGATAATACTTTTTGAGTCTCCTCATCTTTATCTATATAGTATAGCGTATATCATTATTGCGTTGAATAATTTTCACGAGAACATAATTGTATTATTGTTTAACATACTTCAATGTGTGAATACAATATGATAATATTACAGTACAACTTTATTCTTGTAATTTCAGGCATGGATATAATCGTCGAATAGTATTGTAATTTTTTGTAACTTTGCGAATAATGGTAATATAGTTACGAAACAAATTGAGCAGATGTTTTAGCACCCACAGATCTCAAAAATGACAAAACACTAAAACTAAGGTAGTGGCGATTACCATTTTATTCTCCGGGAACGGCGATCTACTGACTACAAAAATAATTATATTTCTGCAAAAAACCTGTATTTTTTAAAATAAATTGAACTTTTTAATTACGATTTCAATTTTTCTGTAAAACGATTAGTTTTTATACTTACTTTGAATTGAATAAATGTTTTGACGAAATAGAAGAAAGACTGCTGGCAGATGCTGGATGCGGCAAGCTAAAGACAGGGCGCTATGGCGCTCATTGGGGGAGGCCTATACCAACTAACATAGGCTGATGATAAATAATTCCCACTCGGATCTCGCTTTTTCTATTTGTTTTGCCAAATGAAGTGTAGCGTAAGCCAGTCAGTTTCAGAATTTGAGATCAAAGCAAAAAAACACTATACATTTATTATTATTAAACGCCTCATTTTGTTGATTTTATTTTCTAAAATATTATGAATCTTTTACTATTTTAATAAAAAGTTGTTTTTTTTGTTTACTAATTATCATGGTTAATCATTAGAAACTCTAAGCCATCCGATTTATTCCTAGTGGAAACAAGCCTATTAATTTTATCACCTTCATGTGAAGCTTGGAGGTAAAAAATACTTTTCGGCTAATCATAAGAATAGACAATAATAACATTGTCTATGCAGTCAGTCAGTCAGTCAGGTGGTCATCAACATTCGACTCAACGTTGTCTACGTTGTTGAATGCGGGCAGGAATCGAACTAAAGTTCTTTCTTCCGGTTTCTACGTCGAGGAAAGCTTTCCTCAAGTCATGTGCTGTCGCTATGAGAGGCTTGCAGGCTTCTCAAGAGCTGTTCATTAGCCTGTTGGCTGTTCTGATCATCCTGGGTGATGGCTTCGGGCGTCTCTAGGAGTTCCCGGGGCAGAGGTCGCCACGGAGTTTTTGCATCCGGGGGTCTTTTTTGTCTATGCTTATGCGCCAACCTCATTATTCAAAGTTGTTTGATCCTCTTTTGTTTGTTGTTCTCCGTTTGCAAGGCGCTCTCAACCATTTCACACAGGGTTCCAGGCAATTTTGTTCAAAAGATTAGCGAGCGATGACGCAAGCTTATTTGAATAGCGAACCAATTTCGTTGAATTAGAGTTGTTATTACAGTGTGCTAGTTGGCGGCTTTTTATAATTTAGAGCTTTTCTTGTGTCAAAGTGCATGATTACGTGTGGCTGGTTTACATTATTCCAGTCCAGCGATCCAGTCTGGTCCAGTACTGGATTGCTTACTGGAAAAATGTAAACCGGCACTGGAATGAACTGAATCCAGTAAGCATTCCAGTCCAGTAACTGGATTAGCGGTCTACTTTTGAATCCAGTGCGATCAATCCAGTGCGACTGGTATAATGTAGACGGCCAATCCAGTGCCATTCATTTCATTTTCGAAACTGATCTCTTCTTGAAATCATTGTCACTGTAGTGTTCACACTTCAACGGCTTTTAAATAACTGGAATAAAGTAGACGTTACAGATCCAGTCCAGCACTGGACTGGAATCTCGCTAGATCACTGGACTGGAATAATGTAAACCGAGCATTATGAGATTTTCTACGCAGAAGACAAGTTTTTATTTGTCCACAAAACAGAGAAAGATCCTTGGAAATACAAATTCAATACAAAAATGTTTAATGTAAACCAGATGCAGATTACAACAAAAAATACATTACATGCGACAAGTACAATGGACGGCGTTATTCTTATCCTTATTATAAGGGATCTCTCCAGGCAACCTTTGGGTGGAAATAATTATATGAATTTATTTATTATTATTTTTTATATTGTCTAGTATACTTATATAAATTTTAAATACACTAGAGTATAATTACAATCTAGCCATAGAATTGGCTAATGGGTATTTAGTTTTAACTTATTTTTATATCAACATATTACTAAGAACAACGTGTCCATTGGCAATTTTCTTAATGTCTCTATACTTAAGGTGAAGACACTTTGTTCATGTGTTCTTTAATATAGCACTTCTGCACATACACTATTAGAGTCTTCTCTTCATCCATACCGCAATGCTTGAAAAGGAAAGTTTTCAACTAGTGCGTCCTACCCGTTATGACCTACGGAGCTGAGACGTGGACACTCACGATAGGGCTGGTCCACCAGTTCAAAGTCGCTCAGCGAGCTATGGAAAGAGCTATGCTCGGAGTATCTCTCAAGGATAGGATTCGCAATGAATACATCCGACAGAGAACTAAAGTTATCGACATAGCTCTGAGAATTAGCAAGCTGAAGTGGCAGTGGGCCGGCCATATCTCGCGAAGAACCGACGGCCGCTGGGGCAAACGTGTTCTTGAGTGGAGACCACGACTCGGTAAACGTAGTGTAGGACGCCCTCCGACCAGGTGGGATGACGACCTGCGAAAGACTGCAGGTAGATGCTGGATGAGTCAAGCCGAAGACAGGGCGCTATGGCTCTCATTGGGGGAGGCCTATGTCCAGCAGTGGACTAATATAGGCTGATGATGATGATGATGATGATGACATACACTATTATTATTACTACACTAACTCAAAAGGTTTTGTTCTTTTGAGCCTTCTCACTATGTCCGTGTTGTCGAGGAGCTGGATCGCCTCGACGTTCACATGATGATGAAGCCTTTGTTCGTGAGCCTCTGCGTGTTTTTTTATGACTGTGTCGACAAATTCAATGTTTAGGTCCCGATTAATATCGTCATTTCTTACGTACCAAGGAGCATTAACAATTGACCTGAGTAAACTGTTCTGGATGTGACTTTATAAAAATGAAAAAAATAAATAAAAAAGACAGTATTTGGAAAATGCAGTATTAGGAAATAAGTAGCGATTTTACTTTGTTAGATCCTAACTGTTGTTGCTTAGTATGATGTCCCTATAGATTCAGAGATTACAATTACGACCTTTTGCCTTAAGAAAAAATAAACAACCAAATTTCTAAGAAAATAATAATAATAATGTTTGACAATTCACACAGCATTATCTAGCCCCATGGTAAGCAGAGCTTGTGTTATGGGTACTAGATAACTGATATACAATACATTAAATAGATAGATATTTTTTATTATACATAGAAAACGACCAGAACACCCGGATCTGCAGATCGTACACACAATTGTTCCGAGGCGGGAATCGAACCCGCAACCTCCTGCGTCGCAGGCGGACCTTCGCCCACCGCGCCACATCGGTCGTCAAAGTAAATACAGAATTGGTATGGTAAGTAGAGAAAATTAATTGATAATGATAAATGCTAATGATTCCCACACTAGGCTGGGCCTGTATCGTGGGAACCAATATGATTTACCAGGTAAGAAGTGCCTCAATTTAATGACAAATCTATACAGACAAAATAAAGTTTGATTTGCAGATATTCTCCATCAGAGATTCTCGATCAATTCTCTGTAAAACTTGGAGAATATTTCACGAAAAGCTTCGCCTATTTCAGAAGCGTAATATTTGCTGATTCGATTAACACTTTGAGTGCTGAAATCACAAGTGTATGTGTTTTCTACAAGTGACTAATATGCGTAAATCCACACTAGCGCAGCGGCTGAGAAAATACAGATCTGTGTGACTCAGCACAGCCGTAATATTTTTCGAACGAAACGCATGTGCGGCGCAACACAACCGCTGTGTAGAGCGGCAGCGCGAATTTTTTAGGTTATAAAAAAGATCGCAGTCGTCGAAAAAAAATCGCAGTCAAAGTGTTAGTAAAAATATTAAATAGTCGTTCCCTATCCGAATTTAATAGAATGTACTTAAGTTATGAGCATACTAGTGGTTTCTTCTCACTTCTTCCACTGGTGGACAAAAACTTGAAGTGGACATTAAAATAATGTTATTATATACTTAATAATTAATAGTATAAAATATGACCTGTCTAAGTGCTTATTTGCAAGCCTAAAGAAATCAACTTTCATTTCATTTCAATTAGTTAAAATGTTTAATAAATAAACTACGCGCGTGACCGCACTGAGTGGAAAGATTTGGGGGAGACCTTTGCCCAGCTGTGGGACGAAACAGGCTAAATAAAAAAACTACAATAATGAATTAGTAGAGCCAATATTTAACCCTAAAACGCAACTTTATTGACCATGATATTCGCAACAAATTCGCTACCTTTGCAACTCGCGGGGCGCAGCGCAATACCCAGAGCTCTACACAAATTGGTCAGCCCGGCAACGAAGCAGGTCGTACTAGTAAATAATGTGGAATCCACAGTTGGTTCGGGTATCGCTTGGCTTTGTTTTGAGCGGTCAATAGGTTAAACTGGATTGAATTGGAACATGATTGGAACGATTTGGTTTGGGCTGGTAATTGTTATGGTGTTGAAAATGGTTTGCGAAATTAAATAGGGTTAGGTAATTGAGGGTTAAAAAGTGCGATAAGTCGACGGAAAAGGATGGAATTTCTTTGCGTGACCTGCGAGATGCTTTTTTCTAGATGATAGAATTATTATCCGTTATATTATGTACTAGCTGCGTCCCGTGGTTTCACCCGCGTGGTGATAGATATTTTGGATAATATAGGTACAATATATCTTTATGAATTGTAGCCTATGTGTTATTCTGATATGTAAGCTATATTATTGTAAAGTTTCATCAAAATCAATTCAGTAGGTAGTTTTTGCGTGAAAAAGTAACAAACATCCATCCATACTTACAAACTTTGACGTTTATAATATTAGTAGGATTTGCTCACATTGATCCAAGGCCGGTGGTCGTACATGGTCGCCTTCTCGAAATCGTTTCCGAATACACATACCTCGGGCAGATTCTGCACTTCGCAGTAGGACTCCATCCGCTATTTTACATTTATTTTGTATTTCATCTTGTTTGTTTTATATTTTAAGTGTGTAATAAAATAATTATCTATCTATCTATTTTCTATACTAATAGTATAAAGAGGAAAGGTTTGATTTTTTGTTTGTTTGTTTGTAATGAATAGGCTCCGAAACTACTGGACCGATTTGAAAAATTCATTCTTTGATGGGAAGCTACAATATCCCCGGTGAACATAGGCTATATTATATTATCAAAAAGTTAGGGATCCGTACTCAAACCGTGCGAAGCCGGGAAGGTCCGCTAGTTATAAATAATCTTAAAATTTCATATAAATTTTGACTTTATAATTTTATGATAAACCTACATAATAGGGATTTTTTTGTATTTGTTTTTTTATGTACATAATAATATGTATTAACCATGTTATAGCGATTACAAAAACACTGATTATTAGAAAAAAGGACGCTATATTTATTTTATTTATTTATTTAACTTTTTTTTTTTTTATTGACGACTGACGTGGCGCGGTGGGCGAAGGTCCGCTTGCGACGCAGGAGGTTGCGGGTTCGATTCCCGCCTCGGAACAATTGTGTGTACGATCTGCAGATATTTGTTTCGGGTGTTCTGGTCGTTTTTTATATATAATAAAAAATATCTATCTATGTAATGTATTGTATTATGTATATCAGTTATCTAGTACCCATAACACAAGCTCTGCTTACCATGGGGCTAGATAATGCTGTGTGAATTGTCCAGCATTATTTATTTATTTATTTAACGTACAAAACACATCACAATCACATTAAATTATGAGGTAACATAAAGTTTGATCAGAACTTCATTGCAACATAAACACATGTACCTACGGGCTGCTATAATATATATATGATCGAGTAGGTAGAGTTATTACTATCTAATTACAGGTTATTTAGTAAAACAAGACAGAAAAAAAAGGTAACAAACAATTAGAACTACGGTTGCTTAAATTAGATTACATGCTATATAATATAAATATGTAATTGTAATAATGTGAATTCCACAATCAGTAGGTATTGTATTGTGTTATTAAAACAAGACAGAAAAAAAGGTAACAAACAATTAGAACTACATTGCTTAAATTAGATTACATGCTATATAATATAAATATGTAATTGTAATAATGTGAATTCCACAATCAGTAGGTATTGTATTGTATTATTAAAACAAGACAGAAAAAAAGGTAACAAACAATTAGAACTACGGTTGCTTAAATTAGATTACATGCTATATAATATAAATATGTAATTGTAATTATGTGAATTCCACAATCAGTAGGTATTGTATTGTGTTATTAAAACAAGACAGAAAAAAAGGTAACAAACAATTATAACTACATTACTTAAATTAGATTACATGCTATATAATATAAATATGTAATTGTAATAATGTGAATTCCACAATCAGTAGCAAACAATTAGAACTACGGTTGCTTAAATTAGATTACATACTATATAATATAAATATGTAATTGTAATAATGTGAATTCCACAATCAGTAGGTATTGTTTTGTGTTATTAAAACAAGACAGAAAAAAAGGTAACAAACAATTAGAACTACGGTTGCTTAAATTAGATTACATACTATATAATATAAATATGTAATTGTAATAATGTGAATTCCACAATCAGTAGGTATTGTGTTGTGTTATTAAAACAAGACAGAAAAAAAGGTAACAAACAATTAGAACTACGGTTGCTTAAATTAGATTACATGCTATATAATATAAATATGTAATTGTAATAATGTGAATTCCACAATCAGTAGGTATTGTATTGTGGTATTAAAACAAGACAGAAAAAAAAGGTAACAAACAATTAGAACTACGGTTGTTTAAATTAGATTACATGCTATATAATATAAATATGTAATTGTAATACTGTGAATTCCACAATCAGTAGGTATTGTATTGTGTTATTAAAACAAGACAGAAAAAAAAGGTAACAAACAATTAGAACTACGGTTGTTTAAATTAGATTACATGCTATATAATATAAATATGTAATTGTAATAATGTGAATTCCACAATCAGTAGGTATTGTATTGTGTTATTAAAACAAGACAGAAAAAGGTAACAAACAATTAGAACTACGGTTGCTTAAATTAGATTACATGCTATATAATATAAATATGTAATTGTAATAATGTGAATTCCACAATCAGTAGGTATTGTATTGTGTTATTAAAACAAGACAGAAAAAAAGGTAACAAACAATTAGAACTACATTGCTTAAATTAGATTACATGCTATATAATATAAATATGTAATTGTAATAATGTGAATTCCACAATCAGTAGGTATTGTATTGTGTTATTAAAACAAGACAGAAAAAAAGGTAACAAACAATTAGAACTACGGTTGCTTAAATTAGATTACATGCTATATAATATAAATATGTAATTGTAATACTGTGAATTCCACAATCAGTAGGTATTGTATTGTGTTATTAAAACAAGACAGAAAAAAAGGTAACAAACAATTAGAACTACGGTTGCTTAAATTAGATTACATGCTATATAATATAAATATGTAATTGTAATTATGTGAATTCCACAATCAGTAGGTATTGTATTGTGTTATTAAAACAAGACAGAAAAAAAGGTAACAAACAATTATAACTACATTACTTAAATTAGATTACATGCTATATAATATAAATATGTAATTGTAATAATGTGAATTCCACAATCAGTAGCAAACAATTAGAACTACGGTTGCTTAAATTAGATTACATACTATATAATATAAATATGTAATTGTAATAATGTGAATTCCACAATCAGTAGGTATTGTTTTGTGTTATTAAAACAAGACAGAAAAAAAGGTAACAAACAATTAGAACTACGGTTGCTTAAATTAGATTACATACTATATAATATAAATATGTAATTGTAATAATGTGAATTCCACAATCAGTAGGTATTGTGTTGTGTTATTAAAACAAGACAGAAAAAAAGGTAACAAACAATTAGAACTACGGTTGCTTAAATTAGATTACATGCTATATAATATAAATATGTAATTGTAATAATGTGAATTCCACAATCAGTAGGTATTGTATTGTGGTATTAAAACAAGACAGAAAAAAAAGGTAACAAACAATTAGAACTACGGTTGTTTAAATTAGATTACATGCTATATAATATAAATATGTAATTGTAATACTGTGAATTCCACAATCAGTAGGTATTGTATTGTGTTATTAAAACAAGACAGAAAAAAAGGTAACAAACAATTAGAACTACGGTTGTTTAAATTAGATTACATACTATATAATATAAATATGTAATTGTAATACTGTGAATTCCACAATCAGTAGGTATTGTATTGTGTTATTAAAACAAGACAGAAAAAAAAGGTAACAAACAATTAGAACTACGGTTGTTTAAATTAGATTACATGCTATATAATATAAATATGTAATTGTAATAATGTGAATTCCACAATCAGTAGGTATTGTATTGTGTTATTAAAACAAGACAGAAAAAAGGTAACAAACAATTAGAACTACGGTTGCTTAAATTAGATTACATGCTATATAATATAAATATGTAATTGTAATAATGTGAATTCCACAATCAGTAGGTATTGTATTGTGTTATTAAAACAAGACAGAAAAAAAAGGTAACAAACAATTAGAACTACGGTTGTTTAAATTAGATTACATGCTATATAATATAAATATGTAATTGTAATAATGTGAATTCCACAATCAGTAGGTATTGTATTGTGTTATTAAAACAAGACAGAAAAAAGGTAACAAACAATTAGAACTACATTACTTAAATTAGATTACATGCTACATAATATAAATATGTAATTGTAATAATGTGAATTCCACAATCAGTAGGTATTGTATTGTGTAATTAAAACAAGAGAGAAAAAAAGGTAACAAACAATTAGAACTACATTACTTAAATTAGATTACATGCTATGAAACATTATTGCAAAATTGTAAATTCCACTCGCTTACAAGTGAGTAGAAATATATATGCAAGCAAAACCGCGGGAAAAAGCCAGTCTAGAATAAAAGTAAAATGTATTTTACTACCGTACGCAGTTACTTTAGAAAATTGCTTTTTATGTTAGCTACATGAAACCTGCCAATTTCCTTTGAAAAATATTGTGTTGGTAAACAAACGGCTTTTGTAGCGTAGTGAATACTAAGCAGTAATCCGTCATACTTATTAGGGTTCCGTACCCAAAGGGTAAAACGGGAACCTCTGGACATAGGCCTCCCCATTACCCCCTAAACCCCCCCCCCCTACAAACATTACCTCTTTATAAATAAATAATGCTAGACAATTCACACAGCATTATCTAGCCCCAAGGTAAACAGAGCTTGTGTTATGGGTACTAGATATCTGATATACTTAATATAATACATTAGGTACATTACATAGATATATATTTTTTATTATACATAGATAACAACCAGAACACCCGGAACAAATATCTGCAGATCGTACACACAATTGCTCCGAGGCGGGAATCGAAACCGCAACCTCCTTCGTCGCAAGGCGGACCTTCGCCCACCGCGCTACAGAGGTAGTACCAATTGATACCTTTTCCTTCAATTTTTGTCAACATTTTTTCATACAGTCCGTAAGAGCCATAAAATTACCTAACTAGCTGCGGCCCGCGGTTTCGCTCGCGTTGACATTATTATATAAATATTTTCTCACCATTTAAACCTTCCCTGGACTACGACAAACATTTCGAAACCACAATCAGCAAAATCGGCCTAGCCGTTCTCGAGTTGTAGCGAGACTAACGAACAGCAATTGATTTTTATATTATAAAGATTTCTATATTATGAGGATATCCAACTAAATCTAGACTACAATAAGTCATCTAGCCTAGATCTTATGTACTAACTTTTCTCTACAACTTTCAAACGTATACTTCGGGTAATAATTCGCCTGGTTGCCATGGCAACACTCATCGATTGATGGTACCCAACCCACCCTTTTCACACTTGCATGGCTGGACGTCTCACCATCTCTCTCTGTCTCGCACTGGTACTCGAAATTCAAAATGAGCATTCTCAAACTGCTTCTTGTTTTGTATTCAGGAGTATTGTTTTCATAAGCGTTCGATTTTCGAATGCCAATCGGGTTGACGTTTTCTTTTTGTCTTGCGAGACAGAAATGGCGGCAAAAATATTGGAAAATAATAAATTATGTAGGTCAGCGAGTCAGGTGAGGTAAGAAAAACCCTGAATTCAGCATAATAAAGATATTGAAATAGAATCCATACCAAGGAAAGCAATTGTACAAAACTACATATAAATTAGAGAGTTATCTATACTTACCTATATCTACTAATATTATCACTAATACTAATATTATTATTGCTGTCAGCGATAAGGCCGCCTATTGTACTTTTAATATGTACTGTTTAGATATAAGGTGTTATTTTATAGTTTTAAGTACAATAAAGAGAGTTCATTCATTCATTCATTTATTTTACCGTTGGGAAGCTACACTATCCCCGGTGAACATAGGTTATATTATATTTTCAAAAAACTTAGGGATCCGTAATAAAACCGTGCGAAGCAGGGAAGGTCAGCTAGTATATCATAATATTGAATTTTGATCTCATTTCACATGTATGTTTTTGAAGGGACTTATTCTAATATTAAAAACTAGTTCCGGCCCGCGGCTACGCACGCGTTGTTTCTTTTGAAAACGTTTGAACGTTGTATACATCTCTACTACACTACAACAACGTGTAGAATTAATTGATCTTTAAGGCGGCACCCTAGCGCCATCTATTATACCTTATTATTACCTTAGTATCATAAAATCCCCCAATGATTTTTTTTTATATTTCCTTTGTTAAACTTAATAATAGAATAAAAAAATACCTTATTATTAGTTTATAATATCGAAGCATCAGTCCTCAATAATTTTTTTTATATTTCCTTTGTCAAACTTAATAATAGAATAAAAATAGGCAGCGACGCTATTTTGCCTCAGGGTACCGCCACAATATACATAATAATATGATTTTGATGGAGCCGAGTTCAGACAGCCGCATACAAAAATATGATCGAGACATTTTTCAAGAAATAAAATTACACATGACCGCTCGTCTAGACGCGAGAACCGCTACTGACAGCACCGAGAAAACCCCTTATGCATCCTATACACGTTGGGCCAACGTGTAGAGACCTACTTGGCGCATGTTGGAAGTTGGCGGCCAACGTTGGCTCGCAAAACCGACTAGTGTCGGTTTTTCACGCACACATCAAAGAAAGAAAGAAAGAAAATACATTTATTTGACACTATACATAACACATTACATGGTAAGAAAATAATAAAACAAGAAAAAAATAACAAGGAATAGATAAGACATACAAAATAGAGCAAATACGTGTTACATAAGGGGCCAAAAAGGTCCCTGTCTCAGCATTATGCCGCTACAAGCCTAAGTAAGTAGCGGCGCTGATTTTCAGACAGGTCCTGGTGTGGTGGCACAAAGCTTGATAACATCATGTAGGTATATACATATAAAATAAATCAAGAGTAGGTAACATAAAAAAGCCAGAGATAAAAGGAAAAATGAAGAGAGCCACCATTAAATACGAGTCTCCATGGACATCACAAAACTATACAAACAACCCTTAAATCATAAATCAATCTAAGCCTTAAATCTACAAAACTACACATCAATTATTATTGTCTATGGTAGACCCCATTGCCAAATCACCCATATTGCCAAATCACGAAGTCAAGTCAAGACAAGTCAAGTCAGGCAGTCTATAGGTAGAGAAATAAATAAACACAAACATGTTCTGTTCTGACACATTGTCTATTGATTGTAAAAACCGTGAGTGATCTTATCAACATACATTATAAATTGCAAATTGTGGTCCTTATTAAGATTATAAAGTGCGTTTGGTGATTGCGTTTAGATACTTATGTGTTGGCGGAAAGATAGATGACAAACCTTGAGTTTGATTTTGATTTTGAGTGGGCAGTGGACGAGACAAATTATTTTAAACAAAGCGAAGACGAACCCGAAAAAGGATCTTGGCACGCTCCGCAAACAGTGTTCACACGTTGGCGCATTGGCCAAACGCATTGGCTCAACGTGTACAGGACGCATTAGAAGTTTCGTCGATGCGCACGTTTGTGTGAGTGTGCCGGTTTGAGTTCTTTGTTCCTAGTTTCCATACTGTCTGTCCATTCCATAGGTATACTGTGTTACCGTTGCCGGCGCTGCGTCGTTGCATTTTCCCTTGTTATCTACAAAAGAAAATGTACCCTATACCAACACTCTATAGATCCATTATTGCGGCACACAGGCTTGTTTGAACCTAGGTACAATATTGTAGGCTTGGATACATCGTAGCTATGCAAGAGGTTCCTGAAGCAAGCCAAGCGAGACGCCGTTTGATTAGTTCGTTAAGGCGACGCTATTATATCTACATAGGTATACGGAGTTTCTCTGAAGGATAGGATTCGTAACGAATACATCCGACAGAGCACCAAAGTTATCGACGACGTAGCTCTGAGAATTAGCGAGCTGAAGTGGCAGTGGGCCGGCCATATCTCGCGAAGAACCGACACGGCCGCTGGGGCAAACGTGTTCTTGAGTGGAGACCACGACTCGGTAGGACGCCCTCCGACCAGGTGGGATGACGACCTGCGAAAGACTGCAGGTAGATGCTGGATGCGGCAAGCTGAAGACAGGGCGCTATGTCGGTCATTGGGGAGGCCTATGTCCAGCAGTGGACTATCATAGTTAATTTATTAGATATTACTGAAAGTAATATCAATAAATTCACATAATTGTATTTTCTTTTTTTGTAATTTTGTGTAATTATGTGTTTTTATGGACCTTTGTTGTCTGATAATAAAGAGTTTGAATTGAATTGAATAGGCTGATGATGATGATGATGTACAAAATCTGCTAACGGTTACATAAAAAATCTTGCAAACTTAGAACTAGGGCTAACAGCTGCGTCCTAGATCTCTAACTAGAAATGACATGTGCCAGCTGCAAAGATTCAGAACACTGCCTGTTGCATTTCAATTCTGCGGACTTTCATTTGTAACTTTAAATTAGTTTTAAAATACTTCTTAAAGGAACAGTTTCTTGTTTCAACTGAATTTATATACGAGTAGCTAATTGAATTTAAATTATGTCATAAAGTACTGATACAACGGTATCGTGATTATGTAACTCGCGACCGGTTTGCGACAGGCGTAAATTAAGCAATCAGTGCTGTCAAACGCCAATTTTGAACAATTTTGACGTTGTAGTTGGTGTCAAACGAATACAAAATTGACGTTTGACAGCACTGATTGCTTAATTTACGCCTGTCGCAAACCGGTCGCGAGTTACATAATCACCCGGCGGGTATTTATCGCGTTTATTATGAATGTGTTCAGATAGAGTTCTAATAAGTTCAGCTAGTAACTGTAAAATAGCTTTTAACTGCAAGTTAATAGCTAGTAACATGATCTCGAACAATCTAAGTACTTAGTACATTGTTTCTAGATAACAACGTAAGTTCCAGATAAGCTTTCTCCGTAGCTTTGACATTTTGCGAGTTCCACGGGCATTATTACAACTTTGTTAGTACAAAATTTTGCTGAATAGGTCTTAAGATAATTAGGTATGTAGGACGCCCTCCGACCAGGTGGGATGACGACCTGCGAAAGACTGCAGGTAGATGCTGGATGCGGCAAGCTGAAGACAGGGCGCTGTGGCGCTCATTGGGAGACGCCTATGTCCAGCAGATGACTATCATAGGCTGATGATGATGATGAGGTATGTAAGTGTAGTAATACAATGTCTAAAAATAATGTAGTTATTGTAGGTAATTGAATAGTAAAAAAAATTCTAAGCAGCCTAATAGTTAGCGTTAGTACATGAAAATTAAAACACGAAAGTTTAAATTACTTCTGTGTGTTTCTGTTTTTATAATAATGTGAGTCAGTTATCAAAAATTATAAATAAAGAACTTAGTACTATGTTTTAATTATAATTATTACAATACGTACGAGTATCTTATCATAGACTAGCTGTTTCCTGCGGTTTCACCCGCGTTAAATTCGAATTTCACTTCTCTAAAATATAACATAAGCCTAAGTTCACCGGGGATGGTGTAGCTTCCCAAAACCGTGAAATATTTTTTTAAATCGGTCCTGTAGTTTCGGAGCCCATTCAATACAAACAAATAACAAAACAAACCTTTCCTCTTTATAATATTTTATAGTATAGATCAGCCTGCGTTTTACTCTGTCACGCCTAAACGGCTAAGCGGAACATAATTTTAAATATTTTAATATATAACAGACGAACACATTTATCTATACTATGTACTATATTAATATTATAAAGAGGAAATGTTTGATTTTTCGTTTGTTTGTTTGTAATTACTACTGTGTAACTCATCTGTACAAGTGTTTTTCTTCAAATTGTATTAACAGAAAATCGAATAAACCAACGTTAAATCTGGAACCTAAAAACTCAACAAAACTATGTGAAAAGTGCACAAATCCGTTAAAAGTACCAATAACATTATAAAATAAACTATTGTCCAAGTGCTTATTTCAAAAAGTGAACCAATAACAGTGAAAATCGTATTTTTGTACAAAATAATTGTCACTATAACCTCACTTTATCAGATTCACTCAATACTTGGACTCTTCCCGCATACACGTACAAATATTTATCAAGGCACTACCAAAGATGAACTTCTTAGAAAACATCACTTTTCGACGAAATCGAACGAAATCTGTTCAAAGTGAGGAGAGTAACATCTCGCAGTCACAGCAAAATCAAAGCACGAATAGCTTACCGGAAATGACCGATGATGAAGTGGTAGAACTTCAAAAATGCAAGGAAAGGATAGAGTCACTTGAAACACAACTAAATCACGCTCTTAAAGAAATTGAGACACTTTCACTACAAAACAGTGAACTAAAACGCTGCAATGATGACCTAAAAAAGGAAAACTCTATATCAAAATCAAACCACCGGACCCCAGTAGAACAAGGAAAAACACCAAAAAATAAACACAAACCGAGACAAAATCATGTAGAAGATAAGATATTGAAGGGGGACAGTATTATTGTAGAACAAAAACAGGATAAGACAATAAAACAAGGTAAAACACCAAAAAATAAACACATACCGAGAAAAAATCATCTAGAAGAAAAGATATTGAGAGACGATGATATTATGGAACAAAAACCGGATAAAAAAGTTTGTCTACTTAGTACAAACAAAGAAAATAATATACTGGCTATCGCTGAGAACTATCTCGGGCAAAACTCAAAGATATGCCATTATTTAAGGCCTGGGAGCACAGTAACTGAACTACTGACTGGAATAAGCGAAAAACTGACAGGCTTCACCATGAATGACTTCTGCGTCATTTTAATTGGAGAAGAAGAGTTCAGATCAACCCATGACTACTTTAGTACAATAACTTTCATGAGAAAAATACTGAGTGATATTAGACATACCAACATAATTATTTGCCTTCCTACATATAAATACGGAGAGTTGAAGGATATGTATAACTGGAGGATAGAAAATTTCAACAATCTCCTATACCTCGATGTAACAACACATGAGCATGCCTATCTATTCGATTCAAACAAAAAATTAAGGTACCACTACACAATGTTCAATAGGCGCTCAGGAAAAATAAATAACTTCGGAATGCAATCTGTCTTCAATAACTTAGGAAACTACATCCAAACTTTACAGAATTACCATGAAGCTGATCCCCGAAGACTGCAAAATACCCTACACACCACAGTAGAGGAAGATTCTACATTTTTTCGAGACTAAACATCTACATATACTACATCAAAATATAGCTGGACTACTGAGCAAGAGTGATGTGTTAATGATCAATCTACAAGAACTCATCGACCGACATATCAATATCGATGTTCTATGCATCACCGAACACTTTATGAAGAAGGGATCTGAACCATTTCTAGATATAAATAATTACTCCCTAGCTGCATGCTATAGTAGATGTAATAATAAAAGAGGGGGGGCATGTATATTAGTAAGTAAAAATCATGAATGGAAAGAAATTGTAGAAATACAAAACTTATCTTTGACCAATATGTTTGAATGTTGTGCTGTTCAGCTAATTGAGTATAAAATTGTAATTGTATGTATTTATAGGGTACCTAAACAAAATAATCTAAATACATTTTTCAATAGATTAGATAAGGTTCTGACCATTGCTACAAAATTAAATACTAAAAATATTATAATAACTGGAGATTTTAATATAGATATACTAAAATGTAATAATATAGTAAAAGATTTTGAGTGCCTGTTACTAAACTATAACTTAAAGTTAGCCCTAAAGCAACCAACACGTTTGGTTAGCAAATCCTGCATTGATAACTTTGCTCATAACTTTAGAAATAATTGTAAGACTGAAGTGTTAGAATTTGGCTTGTCAGACCATTCTGCTCAAATTATTAAACTGCCAGCTAAAAAAATTCTTAAATTAAAGTATTGGCGTAAGGAAGTAAGAGACTATAGTCTTGACAATATTCATAAGTTCAAGGTATGTATGGAAAATCTTTCGTTTTCTGATATGTACAGCGCTGAAGATTCTAGTGAGGCCTATCGGCAATTTATGAATACTTTTGGGCTATTTTACAACTTATGTTTCCCAACCAAGCATATTTTAATAAGGGTAGAAAGAAAACCAAAATGGGTATCGCGTGGTATAAGAATTTGTAGTAAGCGAAAAAGAGATCTCCTTTGGAACTACAGATCTAAGCCCACAAAAAGAAATAAAATACTTTATAATAAATACAATAAAATGTTTAAAAATATAATCTCATTGACAAAAAAAGCCCAAAATAATTATAAAATATTGACATCTAATAATAAATCAAAAACAACATGGCAAGTAATTAATAAATATCGACCAAATATACCCAAAGAACCTATAACAAAAATAAAATATAATGATACATATATAACAAACCCAACAGATATTGCTAATCTCTTCAACAGCTACTTTATCGACAAGGTAGAACCAATTCCTGGGATAGGTAAGAACATTACAACAAATATAAAAAGACAAGAAAAATCCATGTTCATGGCTCCCTGCCTACCACAGAACACCTACAAAATAATAAAATCGCTAAAAAATACCAATAGCTCAGGAAGTGATGGCATTAGTACAAAAATAATAAAAGCAGTAGGAGAATCTATTAGTCCTCATCTTACCTTTCTTATAAATTTAAGTATACAAACAGGAGAGTTTCCCACAGACCTCAAAACTACTATAGTCAAGCCAGTATTTAAAAAGGAAAATAAAGAACTAATGGAATTCTACAGACCAATAGCTCTGATTTCAATATTCTCCAAGATATTCGAAAAATATTACTACGCCGAAATCAATTCTTATCTAGAGAAAAACCGCATCCTTTGTGAAGAGCAAAAAGGCTTCCGTCAAAAAAAGACAATAAATATGGCAATTTATGACTTCTACTACAATGTTATATGTAAAGTTGACAACAGAACTCCTATCTGCAGTATATTCTGTGATATGACACAGGCATTTGACTATGTGGACCACAATATTTTGCTAAATAAACTTGACGCTTATGGAATTAGAGGGAATTTGTTGGATTTAATTGACTCATATCTTAGAAATAGAAAACAAATCACCGAAATATCAAGACTACAAAATAAATCGAAACTGGAGGTCACGCATAAATCTAAGCCACGATACACAAAGTATGGTGTGCCACAGGGCAGTGTATTAGGACCATTACTGTTCATCATATATATAAATGACCTGCCAAGAGCAACTACACATCCCATGACATTATTCGCTGATGACAGTACAATAACTATAACATGTAATGACATTAAATCTTACGAATCTGACATAAATAAATCAATTAAATCAATAATTTCATGGCTTGACAATAATAATCTAAAAATTAATTTAAAAAAGACTACAATTATGCATTTCAATCAAAGATCCACAATTCAATCTGACATAAATTTAACATTTGACAATAATATAATTAATCAAGTTGAAGCTACGCGATTCTTGGGACTTTTAATTGATAGGAGACTCAATTGGAAACCACAAATAGACGAATTAAGTAAGCGAGTCAGTAGCTTATCATATGCTTTACATAGATTGTCAACTACCGTAAATACAGATGCTTTATTAACGGCATATCACGGGATGGTAGAGTCTGTGTTAAGATATGGCCTAATACTTTGGGGCAACTCTACAAATAAACAGATGATTTTTAAGCTACAGAAACGGTGCCTGAGGGCTATGTTTAAAATTAAAACTATTGATAGCTGTAGACCACTATTCCTAAAGCATAAAATTCTGACACTTCCGTCCCTCTACATATTAGAGGTAGCACTCTATGTCAAGAATAATCCTCATCTGTTTCCCCGGCTATCAGACAATGTGTGTAGAAACAGACGAGATAACAGTAGACTACAAACACACCAAGCTAACACAGCATTAATGCGGAAAAGTGTTGTTAGTATTGCTCCTAAAATTTTTAATAGGCTACCTAATCAGTTGAAAGAGCTAAATGGTGTACTCTTTAGAAAGAAACTAAAAATGTTGTTAATTTGTAAATGTTACTACAGTTTTGACGTTTTTCTTAATGATAAATTTTAATTCATGTTAAACTAGTGCATGTCATTCTCTCAAATATCTTTGCATACCGACTAACGGTCAAGCATGTTGAACCACGAAATGTATACCTATTACCTGTAACCTTACAAAAACATGTTTTTGGCAAATAAAAAATCTTTATCTTTATCTTTATCTTTAATTAATAGGCTCCGAAACTATGTACATGACCAATTCGAAAAATTATTTCACCGTTGGGAAGCTACACTATCCCCGGTGAACATAGGCTATATTATATTTTCAAAAAAGTTAGGGATCCGTACTAAAACCGTGCGAAGCCGGGAAGGTCCGCTAGTTAATACTAAAAAGCTTATTGAAGGCTACATCAATGGTACATAGAGCTTTAACTGACTTAAAAAAACTAAAAATTTCACCAGAAGCCTATCACAGCAGCAGATACATTCAGAAGTCTTTCATTCCTTTGAGCCAGACAACAAACAGCACAAAAGCTTTGTGCAGCTCTGAAATTAAAATGGAGATATTTCTTGGTGCTTTTTGAGTTATTTTGCTGTTTTAACGAACCAATTTGGTATTGAAATGGCTCGCTAGCCCGCGGCTTTGCAAGCTTTTTTTAAATGACTTTAATTATAAATTAAAGTTAATTAAATAATTAGACAAAAATCAAATAACTGATAATTAGATTATAATAAATGTATTATAACTAAGTAATAATACTCAAGATATTATATAATTTTTCACACATACTCGTCAATACTGTAGAACGCCTTCTCGACGAGCCACGATTTAAGTCTTTGTTTAAAGGAAGACAGACTCGGTGCTGTGACTACCTGATCTGGTAGGTTGTTATACAACGCGGGTCCCAACACGTGCGTGAGTCTGTCGGACTTCGCCAGTCTGTGTGATACCGCAGATAGCTTGCCAGGTCCACGAGTGTTGTAGCATCGCGTCTGGTTATCTCCACGCGTCTTGAACCGCTCCAGGTTTTGCCTAACATGCATCACTATCTGGAGGATGACAATGGAAGGCAACGTAAGGATCTGGAGCGATACAAAGAACTGCCGCGCCGGCGTGTCCCACGCTACTTTTGCGATCGCCCTCACAGCACGTTTTTGCATGCGGAAGACGCGCTCTCGATCAGCAGCGCGCCCCCACAGCTCTGCGCCGTACTGGAGCAGCGAGTGGACAGTCGCAAAATAACAAGAGCGGACCACGTCGGCGGTCACCACGCGCGATAGCCTGCGAAGAGCGAAGCATGCACTACCCAGCCTGGCACACAGGCTGTTGATGTGATTATCCCAGGTTAGGCCACGGTCTATTTGGAATCCCAAGAACCCGGTCACTGGAACCTGTTCAATGGTGTTTGTTTCTATAGATACGGACAAGCTTCGAACCTGACGCCCAGATATGCAAAAATGCATGAAGTGCGTTTTCTTGTGGTTCAGAGCGAGTCCATTCCACTGAAACCACTGTGCCACCTGGCGGGCGACCGTATTCAACCGCTGTTCGAGCTGGTCCAGTGAAGGGGCGCTGACAACCACAGCCACATTGTCCGCGTACATGTACGCCTCACCTTTCGTCACGTGTTCCGGCAGTTGGTCTACGTCAGATCTACTACGCTTGGCTTAGTGACCTGAATGAGTAACCGCAGTAGACGTATTAAATATACAGAAGGAAGCTCCTCTGGTTGATTCCTTTACTCAGCTCTTTCTTACGGCATCCACGGGCTGAGATAGGGGGTCGATTCTTACGCCGAGATCACCCTCGGCTAAAATATACGCATCTATGCTGGTTTATAATGAACTCCAATACGACATAGAAGCTACATAATACACGTAGCTAAGAAATCCTCAATATCATAATTCATCACCAATAATTTATTCAAATTGGAAGTTGATTTATTAACAAGGATGATGTCTTTAATTTGTCAAAAAAAAGTTTACCTTCGTCACAGATAAATGAATAGTTATGACGGCTCTCTATATTAGGAACTCATTTAAAGAGCCATCTATGATCTTATCCATGCAATGTTTAGAAAAATCTCCCTTCACCTAACGTTGTCGGCTCAACTTCAGGCATCCCTGTGGGTTATTCAGTTTCAGCTTTTTCAAGTTCTTCACAATGTCAAGAGATGGCACTGCTGCAAGCTCTTTACAATATCAAGAGATGGCACTGTTACAAGGTTTGCATAAAGTTAACCTTTAGTTTCGATAGATGGTGTTGTTTACAGTGACGCTTATGTCTCAGCCTCCTGAAACAGATTGCGCTGAGAGAACATTTCAAAAGATGTCGCTGTTAAAACCGTGCTGAAGTTGACGAAATTATCAAACAGATGGCGCGGCATGAGAATTTTATTTAGGAGGAATTTCAACAGAGATGGCGCGATATTAATGCCTATGTAGACAGCGTATTTGAAAGCAAACACGCTGCTATGTATTAGCAAGTCGATAGATGGCGTTGACCGCTAATCCGGTTATATCATGAAACTTTATTCATTTTCGATATAAATGGGTTTCGCAAAGCATTTGGCGTTGAGGGCCACTCAACGGTAATTCCGAGGACGTGTGTTATCTATAGGATGTTTTGGTTGGACGCTGAATGGGATTCAGTTCAATTGGTTTATTTATATCAAGTCTTTCAATGGTCCGTATTTTGACATTATTAAAAGTGGAAGTGGTTTTTACTGGATTCGTCATTCTATGCCGGGTTTCTAAAATCCTTGCTTTATTTTATCTCAGCGACCCGAAGACTGGGCGTCGAATAAGAGATGTATAATATATTACGTACCTACGTAGGTACCTACTATTGATTTAATTGTGAGAGAGGGACTATCAATCACATTATCCCAATGATTTCCCTTCGTAGCTATGTAAGAAGCTATGGTAAACCGATTCATTTCTAAACGTTGGTTCTTCTTCTAGATAGACGAAAGTTCAAGGTTGTTCATGAATAAGCAATTTTTACACATATGCCATGTCGCTGTTTAGTTGAATTACTAGACAACCTTCTTTATTCTGATAATATACGTTCTTTAGAACGTCAGATTACGTTCTTTTATAAGGCAGGTACCTACAACTGAATTTCCCAATAGTGCTTACAAAAGGAATAGACACTTTAAAAATTCACTTTAACCAGAGGAAGTTAAGGTAAAGCTTTTTAAAGCCTACTGCCAGGGTTTCTACACCGGGAACCTATGGATCAGCTACACCAAACGGACGCTGGAGACCCTTCGTGTACAGTACAACAAGGTATTTGGGATGATGTTGGGACTGCCTCGATTTTGCAGTGCATCGGGAATGTTTGCGGAATATCAGAAGGATGGCTTTGCTGCCATCCTCCGTAAAAAGACCGCATCCCTGATGCGCAGGGTACGCGACAGCCCCAACACCATCCTAAAAACTATATCAGGTAGAATCACCTCTCCCCTGTGGAAATGTTTCATGGGGAGAGTGATTTAATTTAACTTAGTTTTAATTTCTTAGTATTAGGTATAACTAACCCTACTAATAAGTTCTTAATATGTTTAATTTTACTAACAAACTATGGATCAAGTTATCTGAAATAAAATGATTTTATTTATTTATATTTAATTATAAGTAATAATACAACGGGTATTTATCGCGTTTATTTACCTTTTTTCCCAAGAAAAAAGGGAAAAAAGGTAAATAAACGCGATAAATACCCGTTGTATTATTACTTATAATTATGTGTTCAGATCGCGTAAGTTTAAAAATATTTATTTATATTTATAGGAGAACGCCGGAGCGTTCTCGTCAGCGTGATTTAGCCCTTATCAAATTTACTAGCGACATCTAGTTGTGCATCGAATCTAAAATCCGCAACCGGCTGCGTCGCAGGTGGACCTTTGCCCACCGCGCCACATCGGTCGTCACCTATCTATCTACATAGACCTTAACTTCTATTAATAGCTACTATAAAAAAAAAAGTCACTAAATATATTTTTTCAGTTCATTACTTACCCTGAGGTCGTGACATAGTCAAATCTGAATATTCCGCATGCCATCTCGCAATTGGAGAGCCTACCTAAGAATTCCACGTTGCGGGCCTTGCGGGTACGTCGCTACGTCGGAATGCCAATCTGACGTAGCCTTGACTCCACAGGCCTACTGTGAAACATCCTGTGCGTGCTTGATGATGTAATAAGCATTAGTGCAGTGCTATGCATTATCATTTTGAATGCTATAACTTCCCAGTAGGCACCTATCGGCTAATAGAGTTTGTGTTATAAGGGTACAATTAATAGATGATTGATATATTATTAAATACAATCACAACATCCTATAAAAAAGTCGCTTCCCGCTGTCCTTATGTATGCTTCGATCTTTAAAACTACGGAACGGATTTTGATGCGGTTTTTTTAACACTTTGATTGCTGAAATCACATGGTATGTGTTTTCTACAAGTGACTAATATGCGTAAATCCACACTAGCGCAGCGGCTGAGAAAATACAGATCTGTGTGACTCAGCACAGCCGTAATATTTTTCTAACGAAACGTATGTGCGGCGCAACACAACCGCTGTGTAGAGCCGCAGCACGAATTTTTTAGGTTAAAAAAAAGATCGCAGTCGTCGAAAAAAAATTGCAGTCAAAGTGTTAATAGATAGAATGGGTGATTCAAGAGGAACGTTTATAAACCATTTGACACATAGATTTCCACGCTGGCGAAGCCATAGGGCGCAACTAGTTATATAACATACATAATTTTATATTTTTTTTATCTATAGAAAACACCCAAAACAAATATCTAGCTACAACCACGCCTTTCTATAGTAACAAGCGGGTAATAGTTCACTTTTTTATAGTGTTAGTTATCCCTAAGAGAGAAAAATAAATAGATGTTGTTCAAACTTTTGTTCGAGACGTGAATTGAACCCCGACCGAACAACCAACCTCTGCGAATGTGCGTCACAGTGGTCGTCAGCATTAAAAAACGAAATACCAATCTTCGGAATACGTTTTTCAAAGTAGGCCTCCATGGCGATTAAAACTTTCGCATCTGTGCTTGTTTTAAAAATCCATTCCATCGTCGGCCATTTTCCTTTGAGTCGCTGCATCCCCCATTGCTTTTACGAGCAAAGAGTTTTTAAGTAGGGTAGTACAGTAGTAAGTATACCTACTTACCTAGTTTTCGACTCAAGAGCTGTATTTAGGTTACCAAGTTTTTACCGTAGTCTATACTATACTAATATTTTAAAGAGGAAAGGTTTGATTTTTTGTTTGTTAGTTTGTATTGGCTCCGAAACTACTGGACCGATTTGAAAAATTCTTTCACCGTTGGGAAGCTACACTATACCCGGTGAATATAGGCTATATTATATTTTCAAAAAAGTTAGAGATCCGTAATAAAACCGTGCGAAGCTGGGTCGAGGAAGGTCCGCTACTTGTGAATATAGAGGTAGAAGATAGTTCTAATGTTCTCATCATAAGTTCAAAGCAAAGTTCCGATTATTTTCGTAGTTTTGTCAGATAATATGGTTTATAAGCTCCTGCACTAGTTTATGGCAGTTCTCAATCGATTTTTAGAATAGAATAGAAAAAGGTATCCTCCATTTCAATGATCCTCATATCGCTGGTCCTCCAAGCTGGGCCATCCTACATGATGATGGAATTGAATAGAGTACTGCCCGGTCTTATAGCTAGGTAGTGCTTGTTTAATTTATCAAAATCAAAATCATTACGGTGCTATCTTTACGGTACAATGTAGATTAAAATTACTTTTTTATGATTATTTTAGATAACATTGTAATCTGTTTTGTGTGTTTAATAAATAAAAATAAAAAAACATTTATTTAGACACAGGTACAAAGTACAGGCATAAAATAAACAAACAAAGAAGTTTATCATGGAGGTAAGTGACACAAATAGGTAATATTAAGAATAAAATAAGACTACCTCCATAGACAGATTTAGATATTATTTATCATGGGGAATATATATTGTTGAACGACAACCGCTGGGGCAAACGTGTTCTTGAGTGGAGACCGACTTGGTAAACGTAGTGACGACCTGCGAAAGACTATAGATAGATGCTGGACGCGTCAAACTGTAGACAGGGCGCTATAGAGCTCATTGGGAAGGCATGTCTAGCAGTGGGCTAACATAGGCTGATGATGATGATATATATTTTCGCTTTTGTGCTGCAATTTAATGATAATATAAATAATATATTATTAAATAATTAAATAACTCCGTGTTGGGCACTAAAATATTAATTTAACTCGAGTGGACGGTTACAAACTACATATAAATATAATATGGATTAGAAGCAATCCGGAAATCCATTTTTATCTTACAGGTTATATATACCTACATATATATTATAATATAGCATATTAATTAGTGTTCACAATAAGAGTACAGATAACCTATTAATTATTTTCTAAAATATTCCTTGAGTATTTGAAATAATGTCCACCAGTGGACTAATATAGGCTGATGATGATGATGATGATTTGAAATAAAGCTGAAAATAGCAGACGCGTTATTTACAAAATGTCTCACTTATAAGCAACGAGTTTACAGTATTTTGGCGCCCAACATGGGGCAAAACTTGTGCCCCGTGTCGGGTGCCAAAATATAGATAAACTATGAATTACTTCCTAAAATATTCCTTGATTACTTGAAATAAAGCTGAAAATGGCAGACTTTTTAAATATAAAACGTCTAAGTTTTAAACATAAAAGCAACGACGTGTTTGCAGTATTTTGGCGCCCAACATGGCAACTTGTGCCCCGTGTCGGGTGACAAGATATAGATAAACTATGAATTATTTTCTAAAATATTCCTTGAGTACTTGAAATAAAGCTGAAAATGGCAGACTCGTTAAATAGAAATGGTCTTACATAAAAACAACGAGTTTACAGTATTTTGGCGCCCAACATGGCAACTTGTGCCCCGTGTCGGGTGCCAAAATATAGATAAATTATGAATTACTTCCTAAAATATCCCTTGATTACTTGAAATAAAGCTGAAAATGGCAGACTCGTTAAATAGAAAAGGTCTTACATAAAAACAACGAGTTTACAGTTTTTGGCGCCCAACATGGGGCAACTTGTGCCCCGTGTCGGGTGCCAAAATATATATAAACTATGAATTATTTTCTTAAATATTCCTTGATTACTTGAAATAAAGCTGAAAATGGCAGACTTTTTAAATATAAAACGTCTCACATAAAAGCAACGACGTGTTTGCAGTATTTTGGCGCCCAACATGGCAACTTGTGCCCCTGTCGGGTGACAAGATATAGATAAACTATGAATTATTTTCTAAAATATTCCTTGAGTACTTGACATAAAGCTGAAAATGGCAGACTCGTTAAATATAAAAGGTCTTACATAAAAACAGCGAGTTAACAGTATTTTGGCGCCCAACATGGGGCAACTTGTGCCCCGTGTTGGGTGCCAAAATATAGATAAACTATGAACTATTTTCTAAAATATTCCTTGATTATTTGAAATAAAGCTGAAAATGGCAGACGCTTTAAATATAAATGTAACGAAGTAATAAAAGCCAAGTTCTTTAAGGTGAAATGAGTCCCAAAACTCACGTTTGGACTTAACGGAAAATCAATTTTAAGGGAACAAAACACCTATTTTTTGAATATATTTTGATGAAGATAAAAATTTTAGGATATTAGTTAGTATATTATGGGAGTCGAGAACGATTGATTAAACTTGACTCGATAGAAAAAAATGGCAAAGTTTCCTCTAAATATTCATTTTTACAGAGATATCTCTACGGAAAAATCAGTTTTATTTGCTAGTTATTTAATATTATTGTAATGAAATTTCTTCTACGTGTTCCCTTATAAATACTTTACATGATTATGGTTTTAGTTTTTTGCGAAACAGTATTATTTTAGAGCAATAACAAATTTAAAATTAAAAACCAGTGAAATTGCGCGCGGGCCGGTCATTCCGCCGCTCTTGCAATCTTTTCTCGCCTTCCCCGCGCGGCGTTCATTCGTCCTTGTCTCGAAAAAGCGAACTCACTTCGCCTTATAAAAGGTGACCAGTCATTCAAACGTTCCAATATAAATTACTTGAAAGACTTGAACAATACGTAGGTAAGCTGTCATCTGTCAAATGTCAGCCTCAATACCGCCATATTCACTGAATTGATGGTTTCTTTTTCATAATTATTGGAAAAATACGTTTCTTATTCAAAGGCGTCGTCCCGTAAATTGATTCCAGTAGGTAGGTAATATTTAGATTGTGTAGAAAAAACTAAAAACCGAAGAAAATTCCTTAGAATTTATACTGTTTTTTTAAGTTTTGAAGGTAGGTAGTAAAGTAATGATTCAATATGTACCGAACTAGTTAAGTAGTATTCTTTAGATAAGTATCTTAGGCCGTGCTCACTTTGGATACGATTTCATCCGAATTTGATTCGGGTGTAAACATACGACTACGCAGGAATGATCCCGACCTTCCAAGGACTATATGGGAGCGCTCACACTGCATGCGATCAGTCGTACGTACGTTTACTTACGACGTCCGAATACAATCCGAACTGGTTGGGATTTATCACGCAGACGTACGTTCAGTTTTACATCAAAAATGAACACAATGGATGGATGGAATATTTGACGGAGAAAAACTGTTCAGTGTGAGCACTCAATTCGTACGAACAGTACTCGTACGTTTACGTACGAACATATTCGTATCCAAAGTGAGCGGGACCTTAGAGGTTAAATTGTTTTGTTCATTCCAGAAGTGGTTGTTTTGTTAACTTTTAAGTTTTTTCACTGTTACTAAGTCAACCGACATAAACATTGATAAAGGTTTTAAAATCTGATTAAACAAATATCTATTTATCCCTCGGGAATAAAATGTTTATGACACCACTTTAGGATCATACTCCATCATCATCAGCCATAGACATAGGCCTCCTCCAATGAGCGCTATAGCGTCCTTTCTTCAGCATGACGCATCCAGCATCTACCGGAGGGACACTATGTGTCACTATGTTGTGACTCACGACTCGGCGTGAGTCGTATTCTCCATATTATAGCGAAATAATTTTCTAAATCGGTCCGTAATTGACGGAGAAATCCACAAACATACCTATATAAAAACACATACAGCCGACCATAGAACCTTTTTTTTCGTTTTGTCCGTTAAAATATACTTTGGAACAAAAATTAAAGCCTAGCAAATATGTAGAAGATAAAAAAACTTGGAACGAGTTTTGCTCCAACTAAAAATCTCACAACTTACAGATAAGCAAATCAAAATTGTACTAGACAAGTTATGAACATATGTACATACTAGTGGTTTCTTTTCACTTCTTCCACTGGTGTACAAAAAATTGAATTGAACATTAAATAATGTTATTTGATAATAATGAATTAAAATATGTCCTGTCTAAGTGCTTATTTGTAAGCCCAAAGAAATAATAACTTTTCTTTTTCATAGCCATAGCCATAGCCAAGTAAACGATAATAATTATAAGAGAATGATTCTCTTAAAATCAAACTTCTAAATTGATAAAATTGAGACCAACTTTTAATAAAATTACGTGCTTCGTTAAATTGCCTTTAATGGTAAATTAGACTTTATATTAATTTCGTTTTATAGAGCAAAACTTAATAAAGTTACCGTTTTATTTTGGCGCAAGTCCAAAAGGGTTTAAGATGCCTCTTTATATTAATAATTTTTATAATTTTATTTAGGCCTGATAGAGCCAACTGGGAGCTCGGAGTTTCTCTGATAGGATTCGTAACGAATACATCCGACAGGGAACCAAAGTTATCGACATAGCTCTAAGAATTAGCAAGCTGAAGTGACAGTAGGCCGGCCATTATCTCACGAAGAACCGACGGCCGCTGGGGTAAACGTTTTCTAGAGTAGAGACCGTGACTCGGAATACGTAGTGTAGGACGCCCTCCAGCCAGGTGGGATGGCGACCTGCGAAGTACTGCAGGCAGACGCTGGATGCGGCAAGCTGAAGACAGGGCGCTATAGCACTCATTAGGGGAGGCCTATGTCCAGCAGTGGACCATTATAGGTTGATGATGATGTACTAGAAGCCAGAAGCTCGTTACCCTGTCAACAAAAGCCAATCTATAGCCATAACTACAAATGAGAGAGCTATAGCGAAAGAAGGAGAGAAAAATCAGAGAATACCAAATTCAAAGCGTCTGTTGCATTTCAAACATTTTGGCTCTTATTCCAATGCAGTTACACTCACTTTAGATACTGCCCTACTTCTCTATCACTAAAGATACATTTTGAGTCTTATCTCAATGCAGTATATCTCACATTGGATAATACCAGGCACTTCCGAGTCTTGCGATAGGCAACTAGTCACCGAATGCGGGTATTGCCAACTCCGGTCATATTGGCACCCGGCGGTTACTATGAATACTCGATTGGAAGTCGATTGAAAATTTGTTTTCTTACTTTTAACCGTTTAACACTTTGAGTGCTAAAATCACACGGTATGTGTTTTCTACAAGTGACTAATATGCGTAAATCCACACTAGCGCAGCGGCTGAGAAAATACAGATCTGTGTGACTCAGCACAGCCGTAATATTTTTCGAACGAAACGCATGTGCGGCGCAACACAACCGCTGTGTAGAGCGGCAGCACGAATTTTTTAGTTTTAAAAAAAGATCGCAGTCGTCGAAAAAAAACCGCAGTCAAAGTGTTAAGGTCGTCTCGCCAGCGCTTTCTTGGTAACATTATGTAGAATATCTTAGTATTTTAATTGGTATCTAATTAGTTAATTTATATAGGTTTGTTAAAATAATCTAGGTCCAATGTCCACTTTTCTTTAAATTATTCCCTTATTTCCATAATAAGACATCATTAAAAATAACGAAGAAGCGATGAACAAGTCACATTTCAAGCTCTGGGTTCCGTACCGTTTTAAAATTGCAATTTTTTGTTTAAATACTTGGGAAAGCCTGTACTGTCATGTAAAATATCCACTAGCTTGAAGGTAGACAGGAAAGTTATTAATGACAATGGAATTAGACGACCTCTGTGGCCCGGTTGGCAAAGGTCCGCCTGCGAAGCTGTAGGTTGCGGGTCCGATTCCCGCCTCGGGATAAATGTTTTTAAGATCTACAGATATATGTTTTGGGTGTTCGGATCGTTATCGATGTATTATAAAATATATTTATCTATATAATGTATTGTATTATGTATATCAGGCATCTAGTACCCATAACACAAGGTCTGCTTAGCTTGCGACTAGATGATGATGTGTGGGTTGTCCAGCATTATTTATTTATTAATATTTCAAAACCCTATATACCAAACTCTGTGGCATTTTCTGTTAATGATAATGATTCTCGAGTAGTTATGTATTGTAATGTATGTAGTTTTTTTTTGTTTTATTACTTTTCATTTACTGTTTGTGCCCTACCAATACTTAGTAGTACGTATATCTTTTTCCCCATGCTTAGGTTTCCTGGGAGAAATCGCTTTCAGCGATAAGGCCACCTATTGTACTGTTTAGGTTAATAATGTTATGTTTTTAAGTGCAATGTACATTCATTCATTCATTGTCAAAGTGTATAACCGTTAAAATATACAGAACAAAAAAAAGAATGAATTCTTCTTCCTAGAAAAATATCCACGATCCCAAAAAACAATTCTCCTAAAAACCCTTAAAACAGAACGTTTATAAGATAAAAGACAGCAAACAAACCGTAAACAGAGAACCAAGACATAAGGGTCGGTACATATCTGACGGAAAATGCGTCGCGTTAATTGAGTCAACCTAGACCTGGCACATTACGCGTCTTCCTGTTCGAACGGCCTGTACACCAACTATCTCCGCTGATGTTACACCTAGTCTGAATGCATTGATCAAAATACATAAACACGTTACGTCGACCGACTATGCATTGACGGAGACGTAACAGACGCTGTACGCTCGACGCACTAACGCATCATCAGTTGAGTCTGAAAGGTTGAATGTTTTATTATATACTAGCGGACCTTCCCGGCTTCGCACGGTTTTAATACGCATCCCTAACTTTTTCTAAAAAAATATAGCCTATGTTCACCGCGGATAGTGTAGCTTCCCAAACGGTGAAAGAATTTTTCAAATCGGTCCAGTAGTTTCGGAGCCTATTCATTACAAACAAACAAAAATCAAACATTTCCCTCTTTCTAATATTAGTATGGATTTGCCTGTTCTGGCGTAACGCGACCGATAATACGCGACGCCTTTTCCGTCAGATATGTACTGACCCTAAGCGCCATCAATCACCAAGACAGAACAGAGCTCGTTATACAAATTCGTCGCTTGCTTCTTGATAGAAATCTTTATTTTTTACTGTTTATTACTGGGAAAGGTTTTTGATATTAGAATTTAATTGAATTAGATACGGCCTGAAGATTTTTTTACGGCAGTTACTTTTTGGAATTGGTTTCTCAAATATAATTTGCAAATAGTACTTACATTTTATTTTCAGCTGGTAGGTAGACTAGATTGACTAGACTAGGTGTTTGACTAGATTTTTAGACTAGGCTAGGTACTCATTCATTGTAAACTTATCATAAATTTTACAGTAGGTTGTAGCGTGCGTAAGTAGCTACTCAATTAAAGATAAAATACGACATGTTTATTATAAATAAAAGAAACCGACCACTTACCAGTTTTCATCTCTTTTTTTATAAATAACCCTAAAATCGTTTACCTTCCTGACATTCCCACCTCCATGATTGACACAAATCGTTCGTCAAGCCAATATCAACTTGTCAAGCTGTCATCCATAGACAATCTGCGTTGGACATAAGGATACATTATTCAACATTGTCTGTGCTCTGGGCTATTGACCAATCATGTGATTAATTCAGTATTGAACAACATACTCCGTACATATTAGTATATGTAACCTTAGTATAACGGATATCGCCGTAGCCAGTAGACAAATGGCTACGCGTATTGCAGAAAGACTCGAATTCAAACTTTTTGATATTAATTTATCAGGGACGAGTAAATAAATGTTACTCGTCTCTGATAAACATTATAAAATGCTAAAGTTAGATGTTTAGATGGATGGATTGCTGTTAGTAATTTCTTCCGGCCAATACGGATCGGGCTGAAATTTGGCATAATTATAATGTAGTTTTAGGCCTGAAATAAGTCAATTTAAGCTTGTAGGCACCTCACCGTCATTTAGATAGCTTTCACACACAGAGCAGCATCTTTCTAAGTTGAGAGAGAGGTAGATGGCGTCTCTTTCTAGAACATGCTGATTGACCGAGAGAAGCGAATTAACTAGACTAAAACCTAGTACATATTAAGCTTGCTGTTATGCTGCACTTATAGTATTCAAAGACAGTGTTTAATTTTTAAGAATTTGAACTTTTACTACTTAAATGAACATTTAGCTATTGTATTTATTAAAATAAAGAACTTTTGATTTAATTTAATTTGATAAAATAGATTACACTTTATTGCACACCAAGAAAAACAAAAAAAATACTAAACTATAATATAATATAATTGCACAATCGGCGGCATAATCGCTAAGAGCCATCTCTTCCTGTGAAACTTGATGTGATGACGCGCTAACTGGCGTAAAACTATTAACTTTCTTTTACAGGTATGCAAAACTTTTCGTTATAAAGCGAACTGTGTGTACACTTGTCTTTTCCCTGACTCTGCGAGTGACATGAAACGCCAGATTACTGGGCCAATAGCCATTGTTCAGCGTCTAGTGAGTTCAAGTGCCGCTTGGACTTTGGTTCTCAACCTTTACATTATATACATCTATTATCACATGTCTGGAGTATCTCTGAAGGATAGGATTCGCAACGAATACATCCGACAGAGAGCTAAAGTTATCGACATAGCTCTGAGAATTAGCAAGCTGAAGTGGCAGTGGGCCGGCCATATCTCGCGAAGAACCGACGGCCGCTGGGGCAATGGTTGGATGCTGGATGCGTCAAGCCGAAGACAGGGCGCTATGGCGCTCATTGGGGGAGGCCTATGTCCAGCAGTGGACTAATATAGGCTGATGATGATGATGATGATTATCACATCAAACTTATATGTATTATAAATGCGAAAGTGTGGATGTTTAGATGTATAAATAAATAAATAATTCTGTACAATTCACAGCATCATCTTGTCCCAAGCTCAACAGAGCTTGTTTTATACCTATAAATAAAATAAATAAATAAATAATGCTGGACAATTCACACAGCATTATCTAGCCCCGTGGTAAGCAGAGCTTGTGTTATGGGTACTAGATAACTGATATACGTAATACAATACATTACATAGATAGATATTTTTATTATACATAGAAAACGACCAGAACATCCGGAACAAATATCTGCAGATCGTACACACAATTGTTCCGAGGCCTATAAACCATAAAAAACAAGTTCTATTTAGCTATTACCACAAAACCAGATAACTGATATACATAATACAGAACATTACATATAATACCTGAAAGCTAAATTTCGGCCCAATCTGTTCAGTAGTTTTGGTGTGTAGAGGTAACAAACATCTATAATATAATAATAATAAAGCCTTTTTATTTCCTTAATACATAGAATTTACAAAATTTCATAATGAATAGAATAATATTATACGACACTTAATTATATAAAAGATTAGATTTAAATTAAATTAAAAATTAATGATGCGTATTAAGGACCTCTCATCGAGTGAAGGCCTCCTCCATTTTACTCCATGCTTGTCTGTCTTGAGCTTTGATTAACCAGTCTATGCCAGCTGATTTGTTAATTTCATCTATCCATCTCTCTTTTGGTCTGCCTCTGGTTCTTTTGTTCTGTGGTCCTGTCCATGTTGTTATTTTACAAACATCTATACCTGCTATATATTTCTACGAACTCTGTGGCGCGGTGGACGAGGGTCTGCCTGCGATGCAGGTTTGATTCCCGCTTCGGAACAAATATTTGTACGATCAGCAGATATTTTTTCAGGGTGTTCTGGACTTTTTCTATGTATAATAAAAAATATCCATCTACGAGTATGTAATGCATTTTTTTGTTGTTTTAAGTATTATAACATATATATATCATAATTGTATTAAGTAGGTACCTATAATATCAGTTATCTAGTACCCATAACAAAAGCGCTGCTTAGCTTGGAACTAGATGATGTTGTGTGGATTGTCCAACATTTTATTAATTGTCAACTGTCAAATAAACTTTGAGTAACGCTGGCCGATCGCCTTTGTCGATAGGGTTCCCGCATAGAACCTTTTTAGGGTTCCGTTACCATGGGGCTAGATAATGCTGTGTGAATTGTCCAGCATTATTTATTATTTATTTATTTATACGGGACCCAGAGGAAAAAGATCGAGGCTTTTGAGATGTGGTGTTGGAGGAGAATGTTACGCATACCGTGACCAGCAAAAGGAACTAACAAATCCATTCTCGACCAACTGAATATCCGAACCAGATTGTCGACGACCTGCTATCAACGAGTTCTCAGTTATTTTAGCCATATCGCCAGAAGGCAACCAGACAACCTCGAAAAACTAGTGGTAATGGGCAGGATAGAGGGGAAAAGACCAAGAGGACGTCACCAACCCGCTGGTCTGATCAAATTAGAGCAATAACGGGACTCACTCTGCCTGCAGCCCTGAGACAGACCGAAGACTGAGTGGTGTGGAAGCGGTTCTTCAGCGTCACTGTGAAAGCTTTACAGGACGGGCACGACCTTCAGCAGTGAAGACTACGACAAAGAAGAGATACGGAACCCTCTTTTGTTTGCGTCGTAAAGGAGGTTATTGCCAAACCGATTTATAGTTTCTTTAGTTGGCCTATCTTTTACGAGATAAGTTTTTATTATATATTTTTATGGAAAGTTTTAAAAAATTTATTAGGTCATATAGATATTGGTATTAAAAGTGAAGAATTAATTTTATGGACTATCAGATATATAATAATAAAAAAAATATATATAATAATGTTGGAAAATTCACACAGCATCATCTAGCCCCAAGCTAAGCAGAGCTTGTGTTATGGATAGGTACTAGATAACTGCAGATATATTATTATTATTATATATACATTACATAGATAGATAACTATGATATTAACTTATAATAACAGTACTTTTACAACAATGCGTTCAGGATGTTGCTGGGGCTGCCACGGCGCACAGGTGGGTTCGCCGCCTGCATGAGGAAAAAGGCAGCCTCACTGCTGAGCAGAGTCCGTGGGAGCACCAACAACATTCTGCAAATGATAGCGGACAAGATTGATGGCCCGCTATACAGACACTGCATTGCTGTACTAACTAAATAACTACACCTACCTCTATTATACCTAACTAACATAGACCTAAGACTTAGATATAAATTAACCCGATTATGGATCTGTGTTATCTGAAAATAAACGTTTATTATTATTTATAATTTTTTATTCATTCGAAACTAGCTGCGCCCTCGGCTTCTCCCGCGTGGAAATAATATGTGTCAAATGGTTTATAAACCTTCCATTGAATCACTCTATCTATTAAAAAACCGCGTTAAAATCCATTGCGTAGTTTTAAAGATCTAAGCTTACATAGGGACAGACAGACAGCGGGAAGCGATTGTTTTATACTATGTAGTGAATTCAAAACCGTTAACTGTTTCATTCAATTGTCAGAATTAGAACTAAACTCGATTTAAACTCACTAGTTCTCAACTCAGAAAACTTCATAGTAGCGCCAAATTCACATTTCGAACAGTATTCGAGTCCAAACTTCCTCTGTTTGGATACAGAACACTGTGTTCTGAATTTCAATTCGAATTTCGAACGCCGAATTACCGCGTCTTCTGACAGTGATAGCCCAGTTCCAAATTCGAATTTGCTATTTGAGAGTCACTTGGTTTGTCGACGCTCGATTTTCAAATACAGTTTGGAACTAATAATCCATAAAATGCTCCAGAAGTGCCTACTTTCTTATATAATTTTTTACAATTGAAGAATGGAAACATTTTGGAAGTAAGTAACGCTGCAACAGGCCATGATGGAAGATGTGCCTCGAGCTCGTCGCGCCATCTCATCCTGGGCCTTCCACGTCGCCTCTTAGCGTTGGGTGGACTCCACTCTGTGGTGGTCTTTGCCCGAAAGTCGCTAAAATAAAATAATGAATAAATAAATATAGTAGTAATAAAATAATAATAAGAACTATTATTTACAATTGAATTAACTGCAGACTGTTGCTGACAATCTACCGTAGCTCAACCTTTGTAAAAAGGCTTATTACAAAATCTCGGATTGTGTAGACTATAAAAAAAACTAGGGACGAGTTTTGCTCCAACTCGTAACGAATACATCCGACAGAGAACCAAAGTTATCGACATAGCTCTAAGAATTAGCAAGCTGAAGTGGCAGTGGGCCGGCATTATCTCGCGAAGAACCGACGGCCGCTGGGGCAAACGTGTTCTTGAGTGGAGACCGCAATTCGGCAAACGTAGTAAGACGCCCTCTGGCCAGGTGGGATGACGTCCTGCGAAGGACTGCAGGCAGATGCTGGATGCGTCTAGCTGAAGACGGGGCGCTATAGTGCTCATTAGGGGAGGCCTATGTCCAGCGGTGGACTACTATAGGCTGATGATGATGAAGAAGTTAATAAAACTTTTGAAACTATCATGGTTATTAATACTAAAGTCATTTAAAACGGGATATTTACCATGATTTGATTTTTGAGTTATCCAATATTTCGGCACAGTTGCATGCGACATGATCACGGAGTAACTGAAGGCACTGCGAGTTTTTATGGGCAGAAATACCGATCTACCCTCATTTTTTGTCTTTTGCTACGAACGTTGCCACTACCACCGGTTTCACTATTATCGAACGCAGCTCGATCACGACACACAACACTGACGGTATCAGAACGCGAAGCGGTTGGTACATCACTTCTTCCTTCTTCTTCTTCTTATGGTAAATATCCCGTTTTAAATGACTTTAGATGAAGAAGTTGCTAAAATGAACAAACCTGCCCATATTTAGAACAATTCTACTTACCAAAATGGTTTCCGAAGCGACAGCTTCAATTTACGACAGATATAAAAGTGAGCTTGGCTTTGTTTCGATTTATTGAGCTGTTTTATGTACCGCTGAAGTATTTGTTTTCAAGCACGTGAATTTATATTGAAATAACAATATAATTGACGACCGATGTGGCGCGGTGGGCGAAGGTCCGCTTGCGACGCAGGAGGTTGCGGGTTCGATTCCCGCCTCGGAACCTCGCCTAGGAAAAACAGATCAGTAGCTTCAGGTATTGATTTGTATAATAACGAACACAGATCCCCTTTTTTAGTCTGATTTTGTAGTGCGAAATAGACGTGATAGCAGTAAACTCCAAATGCCTGATGGTAAAACAGCTTTCCTACAAAAAAGTGTAGTCTGTATGTCATGCAAAATATATAACAAAATACCTAAATCATTAAAAGATCTTGACGACAATATATTTAGGACTAAATTGAAACAATGATTAATTACCAAATGCTATTATAATATTACCGATTTTATGACAGATAAATTTTGACATTACCTTTTATACTATTGCGCCTCTTGCTATTACTATTATTACTTTAAGATTTTAGACATTATATAAAATTATCTACAATATACCTAGGTTAGAACATTACTAAACTCTACTGTGACATTTGCATGCTATCTTAATTTTGCACGCCTCGATGAGGTAGTAATGTATTGGAAATACCATTTTTAATTAAGAACTTTTGTAGCTATATTACAGCAAATAAATGATTTGATTTGATTTGATTTTTCAATCCAACGATCGTATCCATCCACGGTTGTCTGGTAGAGATCGCTCTTGAGCGATAAGACAGCCAAATTGTCACATATCTTGTATTATTATTGTTTACCTTGTTTGTTTTATTTTTAAGTGTGCAATAAAAGTATTGTCTATCTATCTATCTATCTATCTATTGAAAAGACTCCATATGAGGCTTGGACTGAAAAAACATTTTATTTTTTATTTTTTGCAGGTTATTGACTGTTTTTATTTCAATTGACGGAAGATTGACATTGACAGAGTAAACAACAATCTATGGATATCTCATTATTTGGATATCTCTTTACAACAAATTGTGTGTACGATCTTCAGATATTTGTTCTGGGTGCTCTGGTCGTTTTCTATGTATAATAAAAAATATCTATCTATGTAATGTATTGTATTATGTATATCAGTTATCTAGTACCCATAACACAAGCTCAGCTTACCATGGGCACAGCGATGGGGCTAGATAATGCTGTGTGAGTTGTCCAGCAATATTTATTTATTATTTTATTTATTAAATAATAAATAAGGCCAGATCCAGAAGGCGGTACTCTTGGACTCGGCACGTATCGTCAGGAAGTTCCTCTCTCTGCAGCCCTAGTCACCGGCCGCTTGAGCCTAGCTTCGCGGTCGGTGATCTACCGTTTTGATATATTTTTTACTGTAGAATAGTTTTATAATATTTTATTGTATTTTCTATAGTAAAAAATGTATTTTATACGAGAATCTTAATAAATGAGTGTATAATAATAATGGTTTTATTTCTTTCATTTTTCTTTGCAATAGTCTCTACACCTGGCGGATACCATCTTTGGATGTATCATATTTTGCACCCGAGGATGATACCCGCTATGTGTAGCCATCGCCTTTAGATTAACTTCTCAAAGGGCCTCTGTGCTGTTGGCTTCGGCCCCACGCAAGCCTTCCAAAGGACCGGGTCACTTTATGGCCCGAGATCATGGTAAACGAGAGACATAATAAAAATAAACATAAAAAAATATAAAATAAATAATAAACATTCTTCGTGAATAAATAAATAAATAAAGCTGGACAATTCACGCAGCATTATCTAGCCTAAAGCTAAGCAGAGCTTGTATAATGGGTACTAGATGACTGATATTAAACTAACACATAAGCTACAATTTATAAAGATATATTGTATATTATCCAAAATATCTATCACCACGCGAATGAAACCGCGGGGCGCAGCTAGTACTTAATAAAATACATTACATAGATATAATATATTTTATTATACATAGAAAATACCCAGAACACCCGGAATAAATATCTGCAGATCGTACAAACATTTGTCCCGAGGCGGGTATTGAACCCGTAACCTCCTGCGTCGCAGGCAACCTTCGTCCCCCACGCCACATCGTTTAGATGCATCTTATAAGGGGCCTCTGTGCTTTCGACTTTGGCCCCACACAAAAGGCCTTTGAGATCAAGGAAATTAGAAACACATAATTATTATTGTTAACTCTTTCAGATAGCATCTAGCCCCAAGCTAAGCAGAGCTTGTGATTAGGGTACTTGAAAATAAGTTTCATCATCATCTTAGTCTACTACTGAACATAGGCTTTCCCTAATGAGCGCCATAGCGCCCTGTCTTCAGCTTGCCGCATCCAGCATCTGCCTGCAGTCTTTCGCAGGTCGTCATCCCACCTGGTCGGATAGCGTCCTACACTACGCTTACCGAGTCGTGGTCTCCACTCAAGAACACGTTTGACCCAGCGGTTGCCAGTTCTTCGCGAGATATGGCCGGCCCACTGCCATTTCAGCTTGCTAACTCGAAAACAAGCTTGCCTAGGTAATTTCAAGATGGCGTAAGAAAAATTCGTTTTTGGTTCTGCCATTATGTTAATAACGCGAACCCAAAAACGGTCACGTAATAAATTAAATTTGTTTATTTTAAGTAGAAGCGCTTGGTTATTATTATGAGAAGTTATTGGGGGACGTCGGATAGACCGGTTGAGTTTTTACAGCTTTTAGATTAAAATTGGGATTTGTTTATTTTTATCAATTTGTTGCTTCGCACCAATTTATTAGGCTCGAACAAGACAGCCATCAAACGGCAAACGTGTAGGACGATCCTCCGGCCAGGTGGGATGATGACCTGCAATAGACTACAGGCAGATGCTGGATGAGGCAAGCTGAAGACAGGGCGCTATGGCGTTTTTTGGGGAGGCCTATGTCCAGCAGTGGACTATCATAGCCTGATGACGATGATGATGATGAAGACAGTCATTGAATAAGTTTTCGCGACCGCGTGTTTATATATCGTCTTGGCTCGTCGCCTTTGAGTAACTTTGCCATAATCACCTTGCTCGAATTGGCGATCGCAGTAAAGGTGGTAAATACATAAATAAAAATATATGTATTTAAAAAGAACTTAAGACTTAGCATAACAAAAGTGCATAAAAACATAAAGCCGAACATAGAACCTCCTTTTTAACCGACTTCAAAATAGGAGGAGGTTCTCAATTCGACTGTATTTTTTTTTATTTACATTAAGTATGTTAATTGCGATGACGAAGAATAGTTTAGGTAGAATAGGATAGGTACTTAGTAGTTTGTAAACCGAACAGTGTTATCCACATTCCTTATGGAGGTGGCCATGCAATGTCATGTGGCAAACGTTATAGCATATTTTGCCATGTCTGTAATATAAAGAATTGATCTCATATGGGAGTGACATAGTCACTTTGTGACAAAAATCCATCAATAAATAAAGATATTAAAAAAAATGAAGTATGTGCGCGACAAATGGACGTATAACTCAATATCACGCCAAGCGATTTAGATGATTCTAAGTTTTAAACCCTTTTCATTATTTAAGAATTGTAACGGAGGAGTGCGGGGAGGGAGGTGTCAAAGAGAAACAACCAGCAGCGGTGCGGATGAACACTGTATTGAATAACTGCTATCTACTACAATAGGAGGTCGAACGCTTTCAGAACATTATCCCAAATAGGGTGGAAGTAGTGCTCATGCCACGTCGAGGGTTGCAGCAGATGAGTTTCAATATCTTCTATCTATTACAAGGGAGGTCGAACGCTTTCAGAACACTATCCCAACAAGGGTGGAAGTAGTGCTCATGCCACGTCGAGAATTGTAGCAGTAGAGAAGTCACTATAAACGTGAAACGCTTCGATAGCGCCTTCTAATTTGACCTGTGGCGACATCTAGTTATAATTTTACGAACTAATTTGGATAAACTGTTTGTTACAGAATTTTATTAATAAGTATAAGAACCTACTTTTAGCCCGCTATCCCATCCCCTCGGCGACCACCTATCCGACGGGAGTATATTGAAAACCAGCACCGCATGTGATCTGCAGATATTTGTTTCGGGTGTTCTGGTCGTTTTCTATGTATAATAAAAAATATCTAGGTATCTATGTAATGTATTGTATTATGTATATCAGTTATCTAGTACCCATAACACAAGCTCTGCTTACCAACAGGCTAGATAATGCTGTGTGAATTGTCCAGCATTATTTATTTATTTTATGTCTTGGCACGCAGCACAATGCTGAATATACTCCCTTTGCCTATTATAAGAAATTTCTTTTTGTATTTAATATTAGTTTAAATTAAGAAATGGATTGGCAATAAATGATTTTATTATTTATTTAATTTGAAGTCGGTTTATAGTTTCTTAAAACACGCCAAATTATTATTGTGTGCTTCTATTTGTATAATACTAGCCCCGCGGCTGGAAATCTGTCAAATGGTTTATAAACCTTCCTCTTGAATTACTCTATCTATCGAAAAAACCGCATCAAAATCCATTGCATTGTTTTAAAACTTTGAGTGCTGAAATCACACGGTATGTGTTTTCTACAAGTGACTCATATGTGTAAATCCGCACTAGCGAAGCGGCTGAGAAAATACAGATCTTTGTGACTCAGCACAGCCGTAATATTTTTCGAACGAAACGCATGTGCGGCGCAACACAACCGCTGTGTAGAGCGGCAGCACGAATTTTTTAGGTTAAAAAAAAGATCGCAGTCGTCGAAAAAAAATCGATGTCAAAGTGTTAAAGATCTAAGCATACATAGGGACAGGCAGCCAGCGGGAAGGGACTCTGTTTTATCCTATGTAGTGATTTGATTGTATTCTGTTTTGTGTGCTAAATAAACAAATAAATAAATAAACCGGTCAACAAAAGGCCAACGTAGGTACTTAATACCGGCCTCTGCTCAGAAACAGTTAAACTATTGAGATTTGAGTGGACTCGACTGTAGGGCCATCTGAAGCGCTTTAGGCGGGGAAATAGATTTTATGCCACATTTTATGGAACAGGCAGATTTTAATATTCCTCGTTTTTAATTTGAGAACTGTACCACACGCTTCTTTTATTTAAGGATAGTATGGTTTCACATAGTCATTTATTCGTTGTCTATACTAATATTATAAAGAGGAAAGGTTTGTTTTTTGTTTGTTTGTATATGAATAGGCTCCGAAACTACTGGACCGATTTGAAAAATTCTTTCACCGTTGGGAAGTTATACTACCCCCGGTGAACATAGGCTATATTATATTTTAAAATAAGTTAGGGATCCCTACTAAAACCGTGCGAACCCGGGAAGATCCGCTAGTAAGAAATACATGTGTATCGAGCGGGTACATGATCCCGACTGCCGTGAGTGATTGGGATCGCTGAACGATATAATAGAACCGTTTACAAAAACCTGTTAACACTTTGACTGCTGAAATCACACGGTATGTGTTTTCTACAAGTGACTAATATGCGTAAATCCATACTAGCGCAGCGGCTAATTTTTTAGGTTAAAAAAAAGATCGCAGTCGTCGAAAAAAACCTTTGACGACCGCGATCTTTAAAAAAATTTATAAATTATAAATATAAATTTAAAAAAAATCTTGCTCTAGCTCTATACAGCGGTTGTGTTGCGCCGCACATGCGTTTCGTTCGAAAAATATTACGGCTTTGCTGAGTCACACAGATCTGTATTTTCTCAGCCGCTGCGCTAGTGTGGATTTACGCATATTAGTCACTTGTAGAAAACACATACCGTATGATTTCAGCAATTAAAGTGTTAAAATTCTCCTTAATTATATTTTTTTGTATAGTGTCCGTTACTGAAAAAAATTACTCCTAACAAAGGATCGCTAATCTTAATTTTTTTGTTGTATTTTTGTTATGAATACCCTGCGGTTTTTGTACTGCTAAGGAAGATAATACTTAGATTTGCATTAAATAATCCATTTTCATACCATTAAAATCGAATAAAAGGTCGAATCTTTTTCGCTTACCCATTACGAATAATGTAACCAAAGGTTCCTCGTTACTTACCTGAAAAAGAAAAATAGCAATCAGTAAAGTAAAATACATCAAGCACAATATTAAATTTTTTTTCTTTATTATTTCAAATTCTTTATTATCAGACAACAAAGGTCCATAAAAAACACATACACAAAATTACAAAAAGGAAAATACAATTACAACGAAGAAAATAAAACCAAAATAACTAAATCTAGAGTATAAGTAATTTCACCCAGTGTGTCGTATTGGACAGTCACATTTACTAGATATTACTTTGAGGATGCTGTTGTTACTACCTGTCACTCTACTCATCAGAGATGCCACTCGCTTTCGCATAATTGCCGCGAAGCCATCTGTGAATGTATTAGTGAACATCTCAGATGCACTGCAGTAACAATATCACAATTATCAGCACAAAGGTAGGTCTGTATGTCATACTTAAACACTAGCTTTTCACGATAATCTAAGACTAGCTTATCAGCATCTTATCATCTTATTATTTTTGCTCATTGTCATGTGTATATTTGATTATTAGTTTTATTAAATTCGATACTACTCTACACTATTGTATTAGGTAATACCTGTAGAAATAGTTGTAAGGCTTTGAATAAATACATACATACATAGATTTAGACGACCGATGTGGCGCGGTGGACGAAGGTCCGCCGGGTTCGATTCCCGCCTCGGAACAATTGTGTGCACGATCTGCAGATATTTGTTCCGGGTGTTCTGGTCGTTTTCTATGTATAATAAAAAATATCTATCTATGTAATGTATTGTATTATGTATATCAGTTATCTAGTACACATAACACAAGCTCTGCTTACCATGGGGCTAGATGATGCTGTGTGAATTGTCCAGCATTATTTATTATTTATACATACATCATTTACGTGAATAAAACCGGCCAAGTGGAGTCGGACTCGCACACGACGGGTTCCGTACCTTTATCAATAAAAACGTCAAAAAAATCTTGTCTGTTGTATGGGAGCCATCTCAAATATTTGTTTTCTTTTAATTTCATGTTGCCGTTATCAATATTGATCACAAAATCACGTTTGTTGTATAGGAGCCCCCTTTAATATTTATTTTATTCTGTGTTTTAGTATTTGTTGTTATATCGGCAACCGAAATACATCATATTCTGTGAAATTTCAACTATCAAACTATCACGGTTCATGAGCATACAGCCTGGTGACAGACGGACAGACGGGCGGACAGCGGAGTCTTAGTATTAGGGTCCCGTTTTACCCTTTGGGTACGGAACCCTAAAAACTTGCTTTTCACGATAACCGAAGCCTAGTTTAATCAATAATAATCAATAATCATTTATTTCGTAACTTTCATGAAATACACGTCACATTATTTTCGGCTACAGATACGTAGCCATTCTAAACTTACAGGTAAAGTCAATTAACAATATTGAATTAAATTATACATTATTACAATAGAAATAAAAAAAAATAACAATGAATGGAGTTGATATAATATGAGTTTATCTAATTTGCTAGATATGTAGGTAATGAGGTACATTTAGTCACATTTATATTCGAGGAACTCCTCATAGCTGTAAAAGCTATTGTCAGTGAGCCAGTGGTTTAGTTTACTCTTAACACTTTGACTGCGGTTTTATTTCGACGACTGCGATCTTTTTTTTAACCTAAAAAATTCGCGCTGCCGCTCTACACAGCGGTTGTGTTGCGCCGCACATGCGTATCGTTCGAAAAATATTACGGCTGTGCTGAGCCACACAGATCTGTATTTTCTCAGCCGCTGTGCTAGTGTGGATTTACGCATATTAGTCACTTGTAGAAAACACATACCGTGAGATTTCAGCAATCAAAGTGTTAAAGGTTGTGAGGCTAGTTGCCTTCCTAACAATTTCAGGAAGATTTTTGTACACCGTCGGTCCCATTATGCGAGTTAACTTCCCCGACTTCGCGAGAGCACCTGGTGAGGTGGTGAGCTTGTCCGCTCGCCGAGTGATAGAAATAAATATAACTATGACGATGTAAATAATTCGCTTTCACATATACTAGATTGGTTCACCGCCAATAACCTATTACTGAATGCTAAAAAGACTAAATGTATAAAATTCATGCTACCGAATGTAAGAGAACTCCCAACAAAAATAATGCTGAAGGATGATATTGTTCACCTTGTAGACTCTACTGTATTCCTAGGGTTACATATTGATTCTTCTCTTCAATGGAGGTCGCAAATAGAGGCTCTGGCAGGTAGACTTAGTTCAGCAGCTTATGCAGTTCGAACAATCAGATATATTACCAATGAAGACACAGCTAGGTTAGTTTATTTCAGTTATTTCCATAGTATTATGTCTTATGGTATTTTGCTTTGGGGACAGGCAGCTGACATCCAGACCATATTTGTTCTTCAAAAAAGGGCGGTACGCGCTATTTATAAATTAAAGCCACGAGATTCTTTGAGGGAATTATTTAAAAACATTAATATTATGACTGTAATATCGCAATACATCTATGAAAATTTAATGTATACCCACAAAAATAAGGATAGCTTTATGAAAAAGTGTGATGTTCACAATAGAAATACAAGAAACAAGAACAAGTTACACATCCCATCATTTAGATTACACAAGGTAGGGAAATCATTTATGGGCAATAGCGTGCGCTTCTATAATAAGCTTCCATCTGATGCAACTGAGCTTCCTATTCGTAAATTTAAAAATTACATAAAACTAAATCTCATCAAGAAGGCTTTCTACTCCATAAATGATTATCTCAATGATGTTAATGCTTGGCCAGATGTCGCTCAGTTACGCACCGACAATAGTATGTAAGTAATTTGTTGTTGTGCATAGATTTACTTAAATATTAACATGTATCGAATCATATTATATTTAGACTTAAATAGGCAAATAACCATGTATTAGACATATAAGAGATAAACATGCTAGTGGTTTCTTTTCACTTCTTCCACTAGTGGACAAAAAATTGAAGTGAATAGTAAAATAATTTTATTTGATAATAATTTATATATAAAATATGACTTGTCTAAGTGCTTATTTTGTAAGCCTAAAGAAATAAATGATTTTTTACTTTACTTTTACTTTAGTGCTGTACCTATGAACGTCGCTATTTCTAGAGAACAGTTCAAGGTTGTCTTTATTTCTTATCATTTACGTGAAAAAGTTTACACAAGCTTGCAAAGAAAATATAAATCTTAGGTATATGTAAGACATATCGTCCATAAATACAAAATATTTCTAGACTTCTTCTTATCATAACACGAGCGAAACCGGCGGCGTCAGCTTATCTACCCTTATATATACCCTTTTTACAAACGACGTTATCTCAGCTAGTTCCGTTAGGGTTGATCAAGGGTTGAACTGTACTCATACGAACTACCCCTTGGTAGCTTGCTTTTTCATGATTTTAAATTGTATTTCAGTTATTTTAATATTTCGTATCATCATCATCATCAACCTATAATACTCCACTGCTGGACATAGGCCTCCCCCAATGAGCGCCATAGCACCCTGTCTTCAGCTTGACGCATCCAACATCTGCCCGCAGTCTTTCGCAGGTCGTCATCCCACCTGGTCGGAGGGCGTCCTACACGTTGCTTACCGAGTCGCGGTCTCCACTCAAGAGCACGTTTACCCCAGTGGTTGTCGGTTCTTCGCGATATATGGCCAGCCCACTGCCAATTGAGCTTGCTAATTCTTTGATCGACATAGCGTCGATAACTTTAGTTCTATGTCGGATGTTTTTAAAAAACAATACAATACAAATACGCTTTATTGCAAATCAAACACAGAAAAAAAACAATAAAGAATATACAAACAAAGATACAGATGCACAATGGGCGGCCTTATCGCTAAGAGCGATTTCGTCCAGGCAACCTTTGGATGGACTCGTAACTATGGTAAAGGTATAGAATAGACGGTGGCGTGTAAAAACCTTACTATACAGTGAAGGCTTTTTTGAATGACCATATTGTTTTAAATTTTCACCTAGCTCAGGAGCTAGATTTATAATGAAGCCAAATAAATAAATATTATGTATGTATGTTTCAACCCTAAAGGGATGAACATCCCTGGTATATATTCTCACGATATCGAAACCTCGTAAAGGGGTGCGAAAATCTCTTGGTTATGAATAATACGGTTATCTGGGGGATGAAAAATTCAGGACTTTCGGGAAGAAATGTCATCATTCTGGAAACTTTACTAAGTGGAAAATGGGCCACTTGATATCTAAAGGTTGTGGGTTCGATTGCGGTCGCGGATCAAAATATGTTTATTGCGTATTTTTTTAGCTTAAATAAATAAATAAAAATAAAAAAGCCTTTATTTGATCCTGCTACATTGATTTAGGTACTGTTAATGCGTTATTTATAACATTACGTTTGGTTGATAGCAGGGTCCCCAGGATGGGGTAAATGCCTCCTCCAACGATGTCCACTTCTCTCTATCTTGAGCTGTTTGCCACCACTTTGGACCAGCGACTTTTTTTATTTCGTGCTCCCAGCGTGTTGAGGGCCTTCCTCTCTTTCTTTTTCCTTGAGGTCCTCTCCATATGGTGGTGCTGTATGTCCATCTTTTGTCTCTAAGCCTCGCTATGTGACCGGCCCACTTCCACTTTAACGTTTGTGCGTAGTTTAAGGCATTAGTGGCTTTTGTTATTTCTTTTTTAGCTTATCAACTTTATTTTAGCTCTAAATACTTCCATCCAAGTATCAAACTTGGATCTTTTTTTAGCTGTAATAAAAATAGACATAGAATTTTGACTATAGCTTGACTGCTGTATCGCTCCTTAGGAAAGTGCGGCGAAGTGGGGGGCGAGGAAAAAAGAGAACCCGATTTTTTTTCTTAACTTGCTTTTAAAAACTTGTCGTATGAACTCCGTGATGTTTACATGCCATGACACCATCTATTATTACGATATTTTGTTAAAGTCGTAAAAACTCGTCTATGGAAACTTTTGTATTGGCACCTTGCTTTTTTGTCATTCTACCAACGGAACAGGTTATTAGCTTTTAGCTTTTCATTACTTAATTTTTGTACGTATTTGTTTTGTATGTAGCACTTCGCTTTTTATAAATTTTAATTTGTTTACCTCGGTCCCACAGGCCTCAGCAGAAAACCAGCGCAGGTGTTTTACTAACACCTGTATGCTGAGTTGGGACCATTTTGTAGTTTAAACTAAATTTAATAATATTATATTTTATGTAGTTCTTTAAGTGGTAGGTAACGATTTTTTCTGTTTGTATGTTTTTTTTTCATGTTTAACTACAAATAAACGATTTGATTTTGATTTTGATTTTTTTTAGAGTGACAATTTATGACCACATAGTCAAGCTATTAGGGAGAAGTTAGCCAGTTAACAAGTTTTGCTCCGGCCGGAGAAATTTACAACAAATGACGCTTGGGCGTTCAACCGGAAAATTTTTCTCGCAACAAATGTGGCTTCCAGTGGTTATGATTAACAATATCTTCAGAGAGTCAGAATTCATTTATAACGGGGTATTTACCATTATTTGATTAAATCCTGTTATAAAAGACTTTGTGTTAAGTAATAACTATGATAGTATCAAAAGTTTTACTGAGAGGTTTTCTTAACACTTTGAGTGCTGAAAACGCACGGTATGAGTTTTCTACAAGTGACTAATATGCGTAAATCCACACTAGCGCAGCGGCTGAGAAAATACAGATCTATGTGACTCAGCTGAGCTGTAATATTTTTCGAACTAAACGCATGTGCGGCGCAACACAACCGCTGTGTAGAGCGGCAGTACGAATTTTTTAGGTAAAAAAAAAGATCGCAGTCGTCGAAAAAAAACCGCAGTCAAAGTGTTAATAGATTTTTATAATGCCCTTATACAGCTGGATTTAATTATCTTGACATGTATTCTTTATTTCAATTCAATTTAACTAATTTATTATTATTTTACTGTAATAAATTTTATCTATGAATGTTGTATTAAATTTTTAAAGAAGACATGTCTGTCTGCTTTTTCTAAAACACAATCCCTTATGGTGTTTCCTATATCAAAATGAATGTGTGTTTTATAATATAATTGTTATATTATTTTTATGTACAACTGAAAGACATCAAGTGTAACATGTGTACCTACGGTGGAACTGGATAAATGAAATGAAATAAATAATGCTGGGCAATCCACTCAGCATCATCTCATCATCATCAGCCTATAGCAGTCCACTGCTGGACATAGGCCTCCCCCAATGAGCGCCATAGCGCCCTGTCTTCAGCTTGCCGTATCCAGCATCTACCTGCAGTCTTTCGCAGGTCGTCATCCCACCTGGTCGGAGGGCGTCCTACACTACGTTTACCGAGTCGTGGTCTCCACCCAAGAACACGTTTGCCCCAGCGGCCGTCGGTTCTTCGCGAGATATGGCCGCAGCATCATCTAGCTTCAAGCTAAGTAGAGCTTGTTTACAATACTAGTAGAAATAAATAGATAAATATTTATTTTTACATAGAAAATACCCAGAACGCTCGCACCTTCACATATTAGTTATTTACAAAATTTTAAGTTAGGTATATTAACCACCGAGTGGTTCTCGATTGGAGAACACGACTCGGTAAACGTAGTGTAGGACGCCCTCCGGCCAGGTGGGATGACGACCTGCGAAAGACTGCAGGTAGATGCTGGATGCGGCAAGCTGAAGACAGGGCGCTATGGCGCTCATTAGAGGACGCCTATGTCCAGCGGTGGACTACTATAGGCTGGTGATGATGATGATGATGATGAACCACCGTTTAAGAATCTATTTTACGTTTATTCCTCGGAATTTTCTATCTAACCCCTAAAACTAGTCGCCTAACCTCCAACAACACCCCGTTTCATCCCCCAATCAATAATTTACTATTTCAGGCGATATCAGTGGTATTGGGGCTGATTGGATGCCTATTCAAGTAGGAAGTCCTTAATTGAACCCAGAACTAACAGTGGTTTTACACCAGTTAATTCAATTCAATTCAATATGTTTATTACAGACTAGCTGTTTCCCGCGGTTTCACCCGCGATAAACTCGAATTCCACTTTATTAGGTATTTTTTACACCTTGGGTTACATTAATGAAGTTTTAGTGCGGATCCCTAAATTTTTTGAAAATATAATATAGACTATGTTCACCGGGGATAGTGTAGCTTCCCAACGGTGAAAGAATTTTTGAAATCGGTCCAGTAGTTTCGGAGCCTATTCATTGCAAACAAAAAATCAAACGTTTCCTCTTTATAATATTAGTATAGATCAACACAAATTAAAATTTCTTTAGTACCTAATTTTTTATTGTTCACGGTTGTCTGGTAGATATCGCTCTCACGGTTGTCTGGTAGAGATCGCTCTTGAGCGATAAGACCGCCAAATTGTTACATATTTTGTATTTTATTCTGTCTTGTTTGTTTTATTTTTAAGTGTGAATTAAATAATTATCTATCGATATATAAATTAAAGTCACAATTAAAATCATAAATAAAATATTCAAATCATAATTAAAATCAAAACTAATCAAAGCTAACTGGGACTCACTAAATTTGCATGATGTAGGAAAATACGGAAATCAAATCACATTGATTTCAGTCAAAGTTAACATACACAGTCCATAAAGCGAGGCACATTTTAATATATACACAGACTAAACACATACAGAAAACATTAAACGTCATCATCATCAGCCTATATTAGTCCACTGCTGGACATAGGCCTCCTCTTATGAGCGCCATAACGCCCTGTCTTCAGCTTGACGCATCCAGCATCTACCTGCAGTCTTTCACAGGTCGTGATTCCACCAGGTCGAAGGGCGTCCCGTTCTACACAACGTTTACCGAATCGCGGTCTCCACTCAAGAACACGTTTACCCCAGCGGTTGTCGGTTCTTCGCGAAAGCTGATGATAAATACGTAAAATTCTTGTATTTAAAACAGTGGTGTTCTAAATATAAGACGCCATCTTGAATCCATAGACAAGGCAAACACGGCCACAAACAAAGATATCCAAACTTATTTAATAAAAACCTTCATATTTGCTATCAGCAATTCTCGATCCCGAGGCAGTCAATTCGCTTACGCCACTTCCACGTCCGGTCCACCCCGCATTTCCGGTCTCCGCCATCTTGTTTCCGGTGCACTCGTCGCTTTTCGTTTGGGCTCTTAGAATATTTAGGTGTTTATCTGGCAACCCTAGATTGGTTTGGTTTGGTTAACGCGTGAGTTTGCGTGCTAGCCCTAGCATGGATATTGAACAGTGAACACCCTAGGCAAGGTTTTATTTTAACCAAGAATCGATGGAATGGTTTGTTAAAAGCCACACTACACTGTTCTATTCTATTCCAATATATTCTATCTCATTGTGTATTATTTATTTATTTATTTATTGAGATAATAACATCATAACAGGTTTTTTTTATAAAGCCCTAAGGCGATGTTATAACTATTTATACTAAAAATTACATATTTTTGTACATACACACAATACTAAATAATTTATAATTGTTTTTCAATAACATTTTGTGCCTTTTTCTGGCTTCGGCAGGTTTTCGTAAAATATGTCCACGCTGTTTTTGGACAGAACATTGAGTAAATATATAGCGAGTGACATAGGGGCAAACTTAAGTAGGTTGGTCCTACAAGTGGGCACCTCCAGCATGGCGGGGCGGCGGTTGTTATGCGGGTATTGTTCCATGGTTGTCTGGTAGAGATCTTTGATTGGCGGTCGACTGTAGAAGACCGCCAATTGTAATTTGTCTTCAGCTTGCCGCATCCAGCATCTATCTGCAGTCTTTCCCAGGTCGTCATCCCACCTGGTCGCAGGGCGTCCTACACTAAAGAACACGTTTACCCCAGAGGTTATCGGTTCTTCACGAGATATGGCCGGCCCTTGCCAGCAATTTAGCTTGCTTCTTAGAGCTACGTGGACACTCACGGTATAGGTATAGGGCTGGTCCACCAGTTCGAAGTCGCTCAGCGAACTATGGAAAGAGCTGTACGAGTTTCTTTGAAGTACAGGTTTTGTAACGAATACATCCGACAGAGAACCAAAGTTATAAGACACAGTATTAGCAAGCTGAAGTGGCGGTGGGCCGGCCATATTTCACGAAATACAAACAACCGCTGGGGTAAACATGTTCTTGAGTGGAGACCGTAACTCGGCAAACATAGTGTAGGACGCCCTCCGGCTAGGTGGGATGACGACCTGCGAAGGACTGCAGGTAGATGCTGGATGCGGCAAGCTGAACACAGGGCACTATGGCGTTCATTAGGGAAGGCCTATGTCCAGCTGTGGACTGCTATATACGGATGATGATTATGATGATGAAATCCCACAGAGAACCAAAATAATGAAGATTTCATTACAAAAAATATAAAACAAATACTTTTAATCAAGATAAAACATTTCATATTGACAGCCCTAACAGACTATTGTCCGACAAACTTCAGCTTGTTTTGCAGGATTGTTTTGCTAACTTCGGACACTCCAGATTCCAAAGCTTTAGAACTTCGGATATTTAATGAATTGAGGAATTTTCCAGAATTTTCAATAGGTACTCAACGAACCTTCATTTTATTTGGCCGATTGGCGAGTAGGTAATAACTTCTCTGAAATTATCGATTAATTTAGTTAAGAGGAGCCTAACTAGTAGGCATCCTAGTTGCATGTTTTTTTTATATTCTATGTATGTAACTCACATGTGGATAGCGTTGTGGGCTACATTTTGAATATCGCTCAACTTTACATTGTAAAATACTAACACAAAATGTATAATAAGTTAAATGTAGTCGTTTGTTATTCCTCAATAAATAAATAAATCCTATTTATTCATTTATTTATTGTAATAAGTTTAGAAACCCGTTTACAATAACATTTATGCCTTAAATAATAGAGTTAGAGTAGGGAACCAGATTGTAGACCTAGATGTAAACATAACAAGTTTAGAAAAGTGTTGCAAACATAGCCAAAACAATTTCCATATAATTAAATCCTATACATAAATGCAAACTTCAAAAGACAGGATATTTAATCGATTCAGGAATTTTCCAGAATTTTCATCTAGGGACGCAGCGCAGCGCGCGGGGTGTTTTCGTATCTTGTCCTGAAGGATAAGTATTTGTCCCGAAAATACTTAAAAAACAGTGTAAATACTAACGATTTTGAAGTCAGTTTTTAGTTTTTACAAAACAATAAAATTATCACGATAAATTATTAATTGACGATCCATGTGGCGCGGCGGGCGAAGGTCCCGTTCGATTCCCGCCTCGGAACAATTGTGTGTACGATCTGCAGATATTTGTTCCGGGTTTTCTGGTTGTTTTTCTATGTATAATAAAAAATATCTATCTATGTAATATATTGTATTATGTATACCAGTTATCTAGTACCCATAACACAAGCTCTGCTTACCATGGGGTTAGATAATGCTGTGTGAATTGTCCAGCATTATTTATTTATTTAATTACTTTCACGATTGTTTATTTACTATATTTCAATCACAGTCGCACTTCTTGCCAAATAACACAATAACGGCCTATTGCCAAAAGTGCCAAAAGAAACAAAGCGATATTTCTTTTATTACTTCTTAAGGTGAGACAAGACGGCGCGGCGGCGGCGTTCGATTTTTTTAGTATTAATAGAATGTAGGTACACAGTTGGCTACGATTCGGTAAAGGTAGTGTAGGACGCCCTCCGACCAGGTGGGATGACGACCTGCGAAAGACTGCAGGTAGATGCTGGATGCGGCAAGCTGAAGACAGGGCGCTATGGCGCTCATTGGGGGAGGCCTATGTCTAGCAGTGGACTGCTATAGGCTGATGATGATGATGAGGTACACAATTGTGATGTAGCTTATTTATTGGTTTCTGTTTTCGATTTTTGTAGTTTCTTGGTTCTACTATGTACTTATCTGTTAGTGAATCACTTGTAGAACCCAAAAATTATCAAAAACCGTTTTTGTTAAATTCAAATTAACCCTTAATTACTCTCGTGGAGTGTTTAACACCCCAGCGACTGTTTGATCGTCTCAAGTTATTGGAGTTTCGAATTTACAACGCTAATTTTTAAATCTTAATCATAAATAAAAGTCTGATTTTGTATGTATTTGGTAGTTTTTTCTAATTCTAAAATTGGGGTGGAAAGCACGCCACGCGCGTACTTATGTATGTTTTTATGCGCGAGTAACTAAGGGCTAGAAAACAAAATAATGTTTTTACAAGAAAAAAAATTAATAATATTATAATTTTAATTTATAATTAATAATTATTAGACCTATAAAGACCGAAATAAAGAAATAATTTGAAAAATCAAAAAAATGCTTTATCACTTTGACTGCGATTTTTTTTCGAAGACTACGATCTTTTTTTTAACCTAAAAAATTCGTGCTGCCGCTCTACACAGCGGTTATGTTGCGCCGCACTTTCTGGGTTCCAAAAGTAACTATTTCATTAGCTACCAGCTATGAAGTAGGCTTTTGTTCGCGACGCCAGTGGGGCGAGATTTTGATAGGGTATCATTTATTTAGAAATTAATTTGAATAAAATGTGTTTATTAAACCATGCGTATGTCTTTAACACAATGACTGCTGAAATCACACGGTATGTGTTGTTTACAAGTGACTAATATACGTAAATCCACACTAGCGCAGCGGCTGAGAAAATACAGATCTGTGTGACCCAGCACAGCCGTAATATTTTTCGAACGAAACGCATGTGCGGCGCAACACAACCGCTGTGTAGAGCGGCAGCACGAATTTTTTAGGTTAAAAAAAAGATCGCAGTCGTCGAAAAAAAATCGCAGTCAAAGTGTTATACGTTAATGGAAATAAATACTGATTAATGATTATAGACACTATTACATTTTTTTTTTTTTTTTTTATTTAGCCTGTTTCGTCCCACTGCTGGGCAAAGGCCTCCCCCAAATCTTTCCACTCAGTGCGGTCATGTGCGATCTCCCACCAATCTCCGAGGAAGGCGTTAAGGTCGTCTCGCCAGCGCTTTCTTGGCCGACCTCGCCCGCGGCTTCCTTCCTATTACATTATACATACATAAAATATTAACTATTTGAAGTTGAAGAAAGAAAATGTTCACGTTCCACCTTAAGGCACCGAATACAAAAGCCAGTAAGTAAGTTATATTGTGTGCCTACATTCAGTGTGCTCAGATAATCGGATGAGACGCTTCTGTTGTCTATTGTCTCACTCAAGCTTCTATTGTCTTTGGATTTGTTTCGGTCGATGGACTTCTGACTGCTCTAAGGATGTGTTTATACATACATACTACTACATGCGCTCCGCGGCTTCGCCCGTGTGGAAATCTATGTGTCAAATGGTTCATAAACCTACGTTTTGAATCACTCTACCTATTGCTGAAAACTGCATTAAAATCCGTTGAGTAGTTTGAAAGATCTAAGCGAACAAACAGCGGAAGCGACTTCATTATGTATACTATGTAAAGATAATAAAGAAGTAGAATGTCTCGCATTCTGTAGTCATAGTCATTATCATCATCCTCATCATCAGCCTATGATAGTCCACTGCTGGACATAGGCCTACCCCGATGAGCGCCATAGCGCTCTGTCTTCAGCTTGACGCATCCAGCATCTGCCTGCAATCTTTCGCAGGTCGTCATCCCATCTGGTCGGAGGGCGTCCTACACTACGTTTACCGAGTCGTGGTCTCCACTCAAGAACGCGTTTGCCCCAGCGAACCTGTACAGCAGAACCAGTTTGTAGTAATAGTAACTTTAGCTATTCCAAAAGAGGCAAACTCCCCCAAAAATTTTGTTTTTTATAACGGGACTAAAGTCCCTTTAGTGAACAAAATTCAAATTTTTATCAAAACTTTTGCAATTATTTCGTTTCATTTCCGCGTAGCGCAGCATTCCATCCCTAAATAAAACAGTAGAACCAAAAACCTCTATTTCTACCGAAACTCTGTCAAAACTAGAACCTAACTTTAGTTCAAATTACTGTCGACACGCATAAAGGACCAACTGGAGTCCAAATGCGGAAAATAGAGTACCCCCCACCTGAACCTACTGTCAACACACACAAATTGTTCTCCTCGGCGACCTAGTTCGAGCTTATTTAGAGCCGTGTTTTAAAACTAGCCTCCCTTACGCAGAACTAAATATTTGAAACTTACTCCGGGACAACACGGTACATGAGCAAGCTGGTGTTTTACGTAGACGAAGTTTGACGAGTTCTGAAGGTCTACTTTGAAAAACGAACGAAGTTGTGCGGATGATATCAGATCGCTGAAACAAACAACCTTACCACTAAGCTGCTTTGGTCGCGTCACCAACACTTACAATTTTTGTTATGATAGTGCGTAAGACCACGTACTCGGGGTAATCTCTAAGAATTAATTGAATGGAATTCCTAAAGATTTTCAACTCGTCGGTCACTTGATTTCGTGGCTCAGCAGGTGAGAGCGTCCCTGTACCTGGGGGAAGATCGCGGGTCCCATCGAAATGGTTTTTTTTGGGATATTAATTAAATTCTTAGACATGCGTTTTGAATCTATATGAAATAAATTGTCAGAATAATTTTTATAGTAACGTCATCAAATGAATGTATTGGCCGTTTTTCGTTTGTGCGATTTGACGTCGTCCGTAAACTTCGTTCGTCTTTCAAAGTAGACCTCCTGTGAACTGTGTGTGACCTCACAGAAGAAGCTATCATTGTACTATTTTTGAAAATATTGCATATACCTCTGGTCAATGCAAAGTTTCTCGAAGTTCAACACAATTTTAGGTTCTAAAACCCTTTACTCATTTAGTTCGAAAACGTATGTCTGAAATAATGAAATGATCCATTTGTTAGACGTTTTTGAATGTCAATTAGATTCCTCTTTCGCTATCATGCTTGTGCTGTAAGTATTGTTGAAGTTTGTGTTTTGGTTTTAAGTGCTTACATTGAGGTTACTTCGATGCTTTTTGTAATTGTAATCAGTTTAAGTGAAGTTTTTATTTGTGCCTTTGTTGATTTAAAATATTTTCGATTCTTGATCCACATATATGTAGGTCTGCCAATATTTGCCCGAGATATAATTGGAAACTCGGTATAAAGGATTGCAGCTGTGTGCACGGTTTATTTTGTGAGTTTTCGCTAAATTTCTAATTTTCGGATTGCGTATTAAAATAGTTTACACAGAGAATTAAATACAAACGAGACGTGGCCTATGTCCACGGCTGGATATAGGCCTCGCCTAATATGCGCCATAGCGCCCTATCTTCAGCATACAAAATGTTGGTAGGTATTACCAGTGTTAGAAAAAGACATCGATCTCTTACAAAAAGGCTCTACTTAATCTCTCAATCTGAAAGTTTAAAGAATTCAAGCACATATCAACCCCTGTGCCCGGAAGGGTACCCCCCCCAAAGGGGGTAAGATCCGGCCATCCGAGAACCAGCAATTTCCGATTAAAGCGACCAGCGCTTTTGGAGCCGTGTTATTTCTTTAAAAGGGTTGTAACTTTGAGGAAATACTGATGTGAGGAAAGTTAAATAAAAAAATTGTTTACAAAAAATCCGTTTGATTTTCCCTGTTCTACACGGATTAAGATTGATAAGTTTAAGATGTTATATTTCCCTTACATGAGAAACTATTGCAGATTATTGTAGATTTTCACGCTTATATAGTCAGTTTTGTTTTTTGCCTATCTTATTTTGGGTAGCTTTAGTCGAACAGGTCGTCAACAGATTTAGCTTCGGTCATATACTCAAGAACACGTTTACCCCAGTGCAGCGCGGTGTTCGGTTCTTTGCGAGATATGGCCGGCCAACTGCCATTTCAGCTTGCCAATTCTTAGAGCTATGTCGATAACTTTGGTTCTCTGTCGGATGTATTCCTTACGAATCATATCCTTCAGAGAAACTCCGAGCATAGCTCTTAGTCTAATGGTACATATAATAAGTAATGTAGTACCTACGTTAACTAAATATTACTATAAAACATCAATATATAAACATCAAAAATGAAAAATGAAAATGAAAAGTTTTTATTTCTTTAAGCTTACAAATAAGCACTTAGACAGGTCATATTTTATATTATTAAATTATTTTATAGTTCACTTCAATTTTTTGTCCACCAGTGGAAGAAGTGAGAAGAAACCACTAGTATGTTCATAACTTATGTGTCTAGTACATTTGATTTGCTTATTTGTAAGTTGGTAGATTTTAAGTTGGAGCAAAACCCGTTCCAAACTTTTTTATCTTCTAAATAATCTGATATTTTGTAATAAGGTTTTTACAAAGAATATGTTTCGCAATTTTTTTCAATTTATTTATTGATAATTTTTACAACTCACTTTGAGTTTTTTTGTAGTAGCGTATACATTGCCCTTTAAAAGATACATTTATCTTGTGTAGCCTAGTTGTGGGCACAGCCAGTTTATTTCATTTCAAACAATAAACATCTGGATCGTGTTAGATTTAATGTTAAAATATTTTCTACCTTGCTTAGCATCTTTTTCATACAGATAATTTATCAAGTATTTTATGGCTAGATTTGCTTAGTTCTAATAAATATTTACCTATATCGAACCAAATATCAATAAGGTTTAAAATGGCAGTCAAATCCAGCATTTTAGAATTAGCTCTCTGCCTTATTGTATCGCGAATAAGGTCTAAAATAACATAATCTCGTTGCATAACTAATTGCCATTCTCGTTAGCACTCATTTGTAGATGGCAATTATTCAGTGTCGCACTAATAGAATTTCCTAAATGAATAGCGGCCATTTTCTTTTTTTGGGGATTAAACTTTTTAGCGCAAAACTTTTTATTCAGCGATGAACAGTTTTTGAATTACGAATTATTTATACTTTTTGATGGTGGATTCACATGAAATATTCTTGAATGTATTACTTAGATTGGACTATTTAGTATTGACTTATACTACTAACGAAGCCTCATGAAATGGCGCTCATTAAGAGGCCTATGTCCAATAGTTGACTATTAAAGATTGTTGATGATGATGATGATGATACTACTGTCGAGACTCTCGCTAGGAATTTGGATCAAGAGCCAAATCCAAAAGGCGGTACTCCTGGACTCAGCACGCATCGTCGAAAGTTCCTCTCTCTGCAGCCCTAGTCGGCCGCTTGAGTCTAGCTTCGCCGTCGGTGATCTACCGTTTTGAAGTAATTTTTACAGTAGATTTGAATTATAATAATTAAGTGTATTTTCTATTGTAAAAAAAAGTTATAACGAGAATTTAAATTAATGAAGTGAAATAATAATAATAACATTAACAGCAGACTTCAAATTCTACTTTCGGGACAAATACAAATCCCTCGGGATTAATAACTCAAATATCAAAGCTTTATCTCCTATAGACATCCTATTACATGACTCTTGGACACTTCTCGAAATTCAAATGACATAATTTGACATAAGTTAATAAAACCAGGAAATAAGCTGGTCACTTTGATTTTTTCACTTCAATCATTTAAGTTAAAGTAAAGAAGCGAACAAGAAAACTTTAACTTTATTTTGTTATTTTTGTTTTTGTTATTTTTCCCTTCAATCATCTCATGTTTATTTTTAATTTTTGTAGATTTATGTGACTTTTTAATTATTATTGTGTACTTTTAAGTTTATATGGACCCATGTAGTCTGAAATAAAGATCATTATTATTATGTCTCTCATTTACCATGATCTCGGGCCATAAAGTGACCCGGTCCTTTGGAAGGCTTGCGTGGGGCCGAAGCCAGCACAGAGGCCCTTTGAGAAGTTAATTATTATTATTATTATTAACTTATTAGGTTGTTTGTTCTCGAGACTATACTCGTATATTCTGCTATTGTACCGACAGCAAAGAATCATCAAAATTAGCCCATAACAGATCGAGAAATTTACGAACATACTTAAAAACAATATACATTCCGCGGAACATGGAAACTTCTCCCTCTGAAGTCGGTTTAAAATTAAAATAAATAGTTGGCACCGATAGTGTGAGGGGATGTGTCTTAAAGAGGAGCATGATCCTGAAAAATACCAATGACAGATGGACACAGGGTAAAAGGGTGCCATTATTGCCGTTTGTACCCTAAAAAGGCATCTATTTATCACAGAGAGGCGTAGCTGAGAGGACTAAAGAGAACTGCTTATTCATTTGGTAACAGAAAAGGTAGACACGTACGTACAGTCAACTATAAAAATTGTTGACGGATCTATTGACGACTTCTGTGGCGGTATCTACTTTCTTCATATAAATAATGCTTCTTATATACTTACCTATTATTGTTTGTTTATGAGAGATATGAGATATGCAGCTCTACTGTGTTATTCCAACAATATATTGTATTCTTAACGACCTACTTTAAGTCTAGTTTGATTTTGTTTTGGGCATTCCACAGATAAAAAAGTTTCAATGACCACAGCCGTGTGGTGCTGGCTCAGATATTGCAGTAATCAGTAATATTTATTGAAGGACATGTATACTCTGAAGGATAGGATTCGTAACGAATACATCCGACAGGGAACCAAAGTTATCGACATAGCTCTGAGAATTAGCAAGCTGAAGTGGCAGTGGGCCGGCCATATCTCCCGAAGAACCGACGGCCGCTGGGGCAAACGTGTTCTTGAGTGGAGACCACGACTCTGTAAACGTAGTGTAGGACGCCCTCCGACCAGGTAGGTGGGATGACGACCTGCGAAAGTCTGCAGGTAGATGCTGGATGCGGCAAGCTATGGCCCTCATCAGAGGAGGCCTATGTCCAGCTGTGGATTGCTATAGGCAGCTGACGATGATGACCTTCCCAACCTACCTAAACGTTGACAGGTATAATAATGTCGGTTAAGTACTAACGTTTTGAGTTAACTGTACACTGTAAACGTAATAAATATTCCGTAAACCTCAAACAATGTCCCGTCTGTCTGTCGCATACAGATTAATAACAGCTTAGCTATCAGCTGAGCACGTTATGGGAGCTATACGTCTCAGAGGGTGCCAGAGCAAAACATTCACATACCACCTGTATGTGAATATTTTGCTCTGGCTCCCTCTAGGTAGATAGAGAGATTATTTATTCATACAAATAGGTCTTAATCTTTAAGTTAGTAGTGCCTTAAAGACTATGTTAGGTTTGTCTTAGCACTATAGTTCTCACTTAATTTAAAAATAAATCTCTGCAATAGTTATTTCTCTTGTAAATTACAATACAATACAAAAAATACGCTCTATTGCACACTAGCGGACTTTCCCGGCTTCGCACGGTTTTAGTACGGATCCCTAACTTTTTTAACAATATAATATAGCCTATGTTCACCACGGATAGAGTAGCTTCCCAAAAGTTGAAAGAATTTTTCAAATCGGTCCAGTAGTTTCGGAACCTATTCATTACAAACAAACAAAAAATCAAACCTTTCCTCTTTATAATATTACTATAGTATATATCTACACAGAAAAAAACAGTAAAGAACAAACAAACAAAGATACAGATGGGCGGCCTTATCGCCAGCGATTTCTTCCATTACATTTGTATCGGTAGCTATAGTATAGGTAAAGGGGGTCGCGTATTATAATAAATAAATAATAAATAATGCTGGACAATTCGCACAGCATTATCTAGCCCCATGGTAAGCAGAGCTTGTGTTATGGGTACTAGATAACTGATATACATAAGACAATACATTACATAGATAGATATTTTTTATTATATATAGACAACGACCAGAACACCCGACTATTATAGACTAATTTTGTAAAAATAATTGCATGTGTTAAGGCAAAGTGAAACAATGAAACCTCTATTTTATACGACGACCTCTATGGCGCGGTGGGCGAAGGTCCGTCTGCGACGCAGGAGGTTTCGATTCCTCGCCGCGGGACAAATGTTTGTACCATCTGCAGATATTTATTTCGGGTGTTCTAGTCGTTTTCTAAAAATATCTATCTATTTAATGCATTGTATTATGTATATCAGCTATCTAGTACCCATAACACAAGCTCTGCTTAGCTAAGGGCTAGATAATGCTGTGTGAATTTTTCGGCATTATTTATTTATTTATTATATATCTCACTAAGACATATAAGTCCAACGTTGAACATGCTTCGTTGCGTTAAAATGGGTTTCACCTTAATCACTACGCTTTTCAGGCGGATTGGTGATCGCAGTGGATGTGTTATTCAATTCAATTCAATGCATTTATTCCACCTACATGTTCATACACTTGATGTCATTTAATCTACTTTAAACATATTACTTATATCATTTATATATTTTATTTGTAACAAAAGTTTTTTTTGTATAGGAAGGAAACACGATAAGGAATTTGAGAAGTAGAGATAAAACAAAAAAAAAACAGAAAAAGCAGTGACTCCTATTTTAGCACATGAAAATTAACAAATGATTGGCTGTAAAGAGGCCTGGAATTAATAATAATGTCAAAAATTTAAGTAATTATAATGGAATACATCGAGTGACGTCTCGCTCGACGTTGGAGCCAGAAAAAAGAACCGAAGTTCGATTCTAACCGCATTTCGCTCGAAAGACGAACTGTTGAAGACCATTGATGATAGAATACATGTCAAGAATGTCATAATAAGTCAAGAATGTTAAATCCTCTAAGTCGAATTTTATGACATCCACGGGCTGTAGAGCTTCTTACGCCGTGACCTGACCTATGCCTACCACCGTACTACAGAGGTCGTCAATAGAGCCTATTTTCCCGTTCGAAATGATGTGTTCAGCTTAAAATGAATAGGCGATTAATAGCAACACAATTTGCGATGTTCGAATCTGCATTTTGGGTAGGGTTGCCACCTACAGCACCTCGTGTAACTGAGTTCGTGCTCGAGTTCCAACATGTCGACATATTGGATATTTGCTTTTACATATTGTAAATAAGATGTAAGAAACAGGTAGGTAACATGTTTTACCGATCATCATCATCATCAGCCTATATTAGTCCACTGCTGGCTATATGCCATAGGTGGCCAATGAGAGCCACAGCGCTCTTTCTTCAGCTTGACGCATCCAGCATCAGCCTGCAGTCTTTCGCAGGTCGTCATCCCACCTGGTCGGAGGGCGGGCTACACTACGTTTACCAATTCGTGTTCTCCACTCAAGAACACGTTTGCCCCAGCGATTGTCGGTTCTTCGCGAGATATGGCCGGCCCACCGCCACTTCACTTTTTTCATTACAAAAATAATTACGAATAATCAACACTGTAGTGTACAAAAAGCTTTAGCTTCGGTCGTACACTAAACAGTGATTATGCACAAACATAAAACGAAATATACTTGGTTTTTTTAGGTATCTGCTTTAATTTTTTTGACGACCGATGTGGCGCGGTGGGCGAAGGTCCACCTGCGACGCAGGAGGTTGCTGGTTCGATTGCCGCCTCGGAACCATTGTGTATACGATCTGCAGATATTTGTTCCGGGTGTTCTGGTTGTTTTCTATGTATAATAAAAAATATCTATCTATGTAATGTATTGTATTATGTATATCAGTTATCTAGTACCCATAACACAAGCTCTGCTTACCATGATCGGGCTAAATAGTGCTGTGTGAATTGTTCAGTTTTTTTTTTTTTTTTAAATTTGTTATACAGACGTAACTCAAAGCCTGAGTTTTACTCTCCTAGAACATCATTAGATTCCATGTTTGGGTTCACGAAGCATAAATTTCACTTGTCTAACAATACGAACTTTGGTATAACAACCCTAACTTTCAAAATTACTTGCGAATTATTCATACTAACTATGGAATAAATTTTGAGAGCGTTCGTTTTGTACTAAACTAACCAAATATTTGGTTTCGTTATCTACTTTAAACAGGATTTGTGTGAATACTAGATATTTGATCTGATTTTTTTACAAGATAACGATAAAATACATAGATAGATATTTCCGAAAAAATATCTATCTATGTAATGTATTGTATTATGTATATCAGTTATCTTGTACCCATAACACAAGCTCTGCTTACCATGGGGCTAGATAATGCTGTGTGAATTGTCCAGCATTAATTATTATTATTATTCTTATTTTGAAAAAAATGAAATGAAATGAAATGAATTTATATATTTTGTAGTTTTTCTTTCAGGTTAGTTTTAATTTAAGTAGTTTTGTATTGCATGCAATGTATTAAGTTTGTATTGTTTGTATTTTTTACTTCTCCATTACTGTTTGTTTGTGTTTTACCAAATCTTTGTATAATAGGTAAATATTTTTTTCCAACCCTGATTGACTGGAAGAAATGGCTTTAAGCGATAAGGCCGCCTATTGCACTTTTATTGTGTATAGTATTTAGATATAAGGTGTTATTTTGTTATTTTAAGTGCAATAAAGTGTTCATTCATTCATTCATTCATTCTAAGGAGTTTTTATCGATAAGGGATTACACTCCTTACTGGTTTAGGCCGGTTAAGTCCAGCTTTTAATTGAATTTAGTCTGACGTTGGCAACCCTACTCCTTATCAACCATACAGAACACTCGTAGTCGTTTAATTAATTACTACGTTGCCTGCATGCCTCGATATCCGATATCTATGCATACCTGTACGGACATTAAGCTACGCTTACCAATACCTCCTTCATGGTTCTATAATCCAATATATAGGTATAACATAATTATATATAGCGCAGCGAGCTATGGAAAGAGCTATGCTCGAAGTTTCTCTGAAGGATAGGATTCGTAACGAATATATCCGACAGAGAAGCTAAGTTATCGACACAGCTCTAAGAATTAGCAAGCTGAAGTGGCATTGGGCCGGCCACATCTCGCGAAGAACCGACGGCCGCTGGGGCAAACTTGTTCTTGAGTGGAGACCACGATTCGGTAAACGTAGTGTAGGACACCCTCCGACCAGGTGGAATGATGATCTGCGAAAGACTGCAGGTAGATGCTGGATGCGTCAAGCTGAAGACAGGGCGCTATGGCGCTCATAGGGGGAGGCCTATGTCCAGCAGTGGACTATAATATGCTGATAATGTTAATGATGATGATATAATTATAAGTATTGATACAACGGGTATTTATCGCGTTTATTTAGATATTTTTCACGACGTTTCAACAGGCTTACACTCTGTCGATGTGTTCAGATCATCGCGTAGGTAAGTTTAAAAATATTTAGGTATTATATGTCACCGAGGATGGCAAGAAGTTATTCAATGAAATTATGTTATTTTGGCACCCCAATAAGTAGTAGGTGCCTAAAAAAACATTGTCGAAAAACCAGTGTCGTCTTTCATTGATGACCTCTGTGGGCGAAGGTCAGCTAGCGACGCAGGATGTTGCGGGTTCGATTCCGCTTCGGTGTACGATCTGCAGACATCATTTTCTTTGTATAATAAAATATATCTGTGTAAAGTATCATTTATCTAGTACCCATAAAAAAAGCTTTGCTTACCTTGGGGCTAGATAATGCTATATGAATTGTCCGACATTATTGTAACAATTTATTTACTTTCAATATTTATTTGATTTGGTTAATGTAACTATAGAAATTCATGGGGTTTTCTAAGCTCTTTGTTTACAAAAGAAAAATATCTAGTATTTCTACGTACAGGTTTCATAGGTTTTAGTATTCACAATTCACGTCTATACGGCCAAACTAAACAACAGGGTAAAACCCAAGCAACAAAGTTTTCTACGTGAGGCTGTGGACATTTTTGAAAACAAAAACTGCGTGGAAATAAAATAGGGCAGCAAATAAGCAAAAAACCCAAACGTAAGTTCGCTAGAAGAGTTTCGTAATATTTTTGGCACAAATCTTGGTGAATAATGTTTCTTCTAGTAATTTTGATTGTCACAATAAAAAACCTTTTAAATTATGTTTGTTTTTGCGTAACCCTAACGAATATTCTAATCTTTTGAAACTATCATGGTTATTAACACAGAAGTTATATAATCATGGTTATCTATACTAATATTATAAAGAGGAAAGGTTCGATTTTTTGTTTGTTTGTTTGTATTAATAGGCCGCGAAACTACTGGACCGATTTGAAAAGTTCTTTCACCGATGGGAAGCTACACTATTCCCGGTGAACATAGGCTATATTATATTTTCAAAGTTAGGGATCCGTACTAAAACCGTGCGAAACCGGGAAGGTCCGCTAGTTACTAATAACAGGACATATAGGTACCTTGATTTGATTTTTAAGTTTTCCGGACATTCCACACAGCATCATCTAGCCCAAAGCTAAGCAGAGCTTGTGTTATGGGTACTAGATGACTGATATTATACATAATACAATACATTATGAATACTTTTTAAGATAACTTAATATAATATCGTTTTGTGTTGTGTATTTAATTGCCCCCCAGCACAAATGCGCTAGTATTTACCAGCAGATACCTGGAAATTTAGGGAAACTTACAGCTAAGTTGGAAATTTAGGAAAAACTTACAGCTAGGTTGGAAATTTAGGGAAAACTTACAGCTAAGTTGAAAATTTAGGAAAAACTTACAGCTAGGTTGGAAATTTAGGAAAAACTTACAGCTAGGTAGGAAATTTAGGGAAAACTTACAGCTAAGTTGAAAATTTAGGAAAAACTTACAGCTTGGTTGGAAATTTTGGAAAATCTTACAGCTAGGTTGGAAATTTAGGAAAATCTTACAGCTAGGTTGGAAATTTAGGGAAAACTTACAGCTAAGTTGGAAATTTAGGAAAAACTTACAACTAGGTTGGAAATTTAGGGAATACTTACAGCTAGAAAAATAAGTTTGAACTAAGAAACAAGAAATCTACTACAGTAAAAATAGTCGCGCTCGCAAAATGAAAGCTAAGGTTTCCTGCGGAGTACCTCAAAAACATTCAGCCTACAAATAATTTTCGGGGTCGGTAAACTCGGAGATAGCGTCACCGTCCAACGTACATTACAATTTATTCGCCTATAACTGTCGAGATGAGTTATGCAGGATGTGACCACGCTTCGATGTCAGGGAATCAGTAGGTAGTGGGTAGTATCTGCCAGAATTACATCACGCGCACGGATATTTTAACTGACTTCAAAAAAGTTCTCAATTCGACTGTACAATTTTATTTTATTTTGGCAACAATCCGTCACAGCTAAAAAGTTTTCTAATACACAACGCAAAAACCAATAAAATTGGTTTCAATCAGTCACATGTACGACCACGACTCGGTAAACGTAGTGTAGGACGCCCTCCGACCAGGTGGGATGACGACCTGCGAAAGACTGCAGGTAGATGCTGGATGCGTCAAGCTGAAGACAGCGCGCTATGGCGCTCATTGGGGGAGGCCTATGTCCAGCAGTGGACTAATATAGGCTGATGATGATGATGATGATGAGTCGCATGTAAATTTAATATTTTCTAATAAGTCACGTCTTAATTTTGTAATAATTGGTCACACACATGGCGAATTTGTTTAGGTATATTCGTCACCCCGTCAAACACTTCTAATTGGTTACAAGGCCTGTTTTACTTTATGTTTGTTACCTCAGGACTTTCGACTGGTGAACCGATTTTGATGATTATTTTTCTATTTGAAAGCTAATGCTTCCCGGTCCCATTTCAATTTGGTCCAGTTCTGACAATGGCATCCATGAGAAAACCATATATCTAAGTTAAAATTTGCAGTACCTAAGTATGTGCGCGATAAATGGACGAATAACTCATTATCACGCCAACCGATTTAGATTATCCTTTTTTAAAAACTAAAATCCCATTTTCATTCAAAGGGAATTTTAAAGTCGATTTACAGTTTTTCAAAACACGCTTTCCAATATGGTGGAGAGGCTGATCTTAAAAATCTTTTCCGATTAATGCTGACTATCAATTTTTTTTTTTTTTTGGTTTTTGTACGCACAGAATGTCTTCATCAAAATGCATTCCGCAGTGTTCGTGCAGGTTCGGGAGGTCCCGCCGACCGAGGATGCCCGAACACTGCGACAATGATCTACCTATGTACGGGCGAATTTATTCTGCATTCATTCAGTTGTTTATTTATTACCTTATTGGTAATTAATGAACCTACTTACCTCACTTTTTTATGTTTTTAGATGGGCTATAACTGTACTGTATAACTCAGAATAACGCGTAGGTACTTAGAGCTTTGTATAATTAATGAGTAATGAATAATGACAGAGTACCATACTTACATTTGTGTCATATTATAATCTAAAGGTGGGTATGAACACAATAATTATAATTAAAAACTATTTCACTTGTAACTACATACAAAGTTACTTAATTATATACACTTTATGCCTGTCTGTACCTAGTACCTTAAATTTTATTTTTATAGTTTTGTTACTGCAATTTTTTTATATGCCCTAATTTTAATCTATAGTTGTGAAATGGATCTCGTGTCTGAATAAAGAATATTATTATTATACACTCATTTATTTAAATTCTCGTATAAAATACATTTTTTACTATAGAAAATACAATAAAATATTATAAAACTATTCTACAGTAAAAAATATATCAAAACGGTTATTATTATTATTATATATCAACCCGAGGAATGTAACATTCGGGTCAAACCCCTACCTACGGGTTTAAAGAGTGTTAAATATAATTTAAAAAAAAAAAGTATTTTGAAGGTAAAACAATATAAGATAATATAAGAAATCATGTATATTCTTTAAATAAATAAATACATACATGCATGTAAATTGACCACGTAAATAATTTCCATTTTCTTATTATTATGTTTGAGACATTTATTTAGAGTTGACGGATCCCTAATCTTCTAATACCAAGTCAATCAGTAAATTACCAAGAAAAATAACGAGGCAACAAAAATACCATAACTTTCTTATTTCGTTATTCAGAAAACAGAAGAAGTCCATATAAAGCTTTATCACTTCAAATTAAAATCCACAATACGAACAATAACGGCGTTAACGGTCGGAAGTGCCGCCATCTTGCGGCGTAGCCTCATTTCCGGTTCTTAATAGACAATTATTTAGTTCTCAGATAGTTTATTGTTGTTCTAATTGAGCTTAGATAACTGGTTTTAAGGTTTGTTGATGAGATTTTAATTTAATAAAAGTGAAAGTGAAATTATTAAGGTAAATAAATAATATCCTACTAATATTATAAACGCGAAAGTTTGTAAGTATGGATGGATGGATGTTTGTTACTCTTTCACGTTACTTATTACAATTTTTTGTAAGAACTATGTATTAACAAGTTGTGCCTACAGTGAATCAATAAATTTATTTTCTTTCTTTCTTTCACGTAAAAACTACAGAATGGATTTTAATGAAACTTTACAATACTTTAGCTTATACATCAGAATAGCACATAGGCTACAATTTATAAAAATATATTGTATATTATCCAAAATATCTATCACCACGCGGGTGAAACCGCGGGGCGCAGCTAGTATGTTCATAATTATAAGTACTAATTGAACGGGTATTTTTCGCGTTTCTTTACAATTTTATCAACATATTATTACTCATCTCGTGACCACTCTCAACTGTAAGAGAGCAAGTCAACAACTACAGCAAAAAGTACAAAGATAGACTGAACAACCACAGCAACACTCTAGCAAGAAGACTTAAATAGGCAAATAACCATGTATTAGACATATAAGAGATGAACATGCTAGTGGTTTCTTTTCACTTATTCCACTAGTGGACAAAAAATTGAAGTGAACAGTAAAATAATTGTATTTGATAATAATTTATATATAAAATATGACTTGTCTAAGTGCTTATTTTGTAAGCCTAAAGAAATAAATGATTTTTTACTTTACTTTACTTTACTTTGAAGCCTATTACAGGACAAAGACCACATAAAACGCCTTAACACATTGACTGCGATCTTTTTTTAACCTAAAAAATTCGTGCTGCCGCTTTACACAGCGGTTGTGTTGCGCCGCACATGCGTTTCGTTCGAAAAATATTACGGGTCTGCTGAGTCACACAAATCTGTATTTTCTCAGCTGCTGCGCTAGTGTGGATTTACGCATATTAGTCACTTGTAGAAAACACATACCGTGTGATTTCAGCAATCAAAGTGTTAAAAGATGGCAAATACTCAACCTTGACCAGAGGAACTAAAATGTTCAAAGCGAAAGAAATGTGCTTTTCGCTGGAACCCAAGACCATAAATCTAATTATGGCTAAACAGCCGATTGTAGATAAAAAAGGAAAAAAAAAATATCAAATTCTTACGGAGAGATTTTTAAAAAATTGCTTGAAACAAATGACCACCCTGACGAAGCCGGGACGGGCCGCTAGTTGACTATAAAAAAGTTAATAATGTCCATTGGATAATCCACACACATCATCTAGCCCTAAAGAAAGCAGAGCTTGTGTAATTGTTCCTAGATAACTGATATAGGTACTTCATACCAAAGAACGTAGCAGCCTACATCCTTTAATATACATTATAAGTAACTACATGGATATGTATGATATTTACGTAAGTAGAAGCGCTTTGAGCAATATTTGGGTGAGCAAAAAGCGTAAAAATCGCGACATCGTCACCGCACATTATTCCCGTTATAAATAAAATATAAAATTACTTAGTTTTCACATCTGAAGACGAGACTGCCCCTCATGGATTTGTTTTTATTTTACACGTTCGGATGGTCATTTGTTTCAGGCAATTTTTTAAATTTTGCTCTTTTTTTCTCTCCGTAAGAACCATCCTCCTACATCAAGGAAAATTCTAAAAAAAATTTTGCGGTAATCGGTTCAGCTGCTCTCGAGATTTGCGCTTAGCATTATAGATAGAAAACACCCACTAAAAATATTTCAAGATCGTACAAACATTTGTACCCGCTGCGGAAATCGAAATCGCAACCTTCTGCGTCGCGGACAGACCTACGCCCACCGCGCCACAGAGTTCGTCAAAAATCTTTAGAAGATATTTTCCGTTGGCAACTCTTGATCAAAGAATGTATACTTAAGTATCTACTTTTCTACATGTTTGACGTCACAAACAAGTGGCAGTATAAAAACGGCTCTCAAACGAAACTGGGTTAACACGCATTATGTACTTCATGTTTCAGTTTTCAAGCTTTCAATTCTGAAAAAGTATGAAAGCGTATGAAACGCTGCTTGTTCCTCTTTTCAACCCCGGACGGAAACAGTGTTTTTGTTTTCTGTTTGCAGTGCACTGTTAGGGGAAATTCTAGAATAATCTAAATAAAATAAAATAGAATAGAATTCGGGAATAGTCTCGTTTGAATCGCGTCTTGGTCTAACATTTTAGGATATGATTTGAAAAGTTGGAAACAGGCCCCCTTAATATCATCTCCAGGCATTAAAATCATGTCCTAATATCCTCATATCTTAATTAATAAAATAAAATAAGTAAAAAATAAAAAAGCCTTTTATTCCTTAACCTTAAATAACATTGATCAATCACGCTTATGAAAAATTTGTTAAATCTAATGTATGTCAAATATTATATATGTAGATTTCATGATTAATTTTTATTAGTTTATTTAATAATGTCTTAATGAATACTAATTTTATATTAATTTGTTTGTTTGTTTAGAGCATCACTCTTCCTTGTCCGTGATGTGACTAAATAAAAAAGGTACAAATTGAAAATCAGCGTTGTTCCGCGCCATGCGTGGTTCAGCACATAGGTGAGTTTGTCCCTTTTTGGTCAGCAGCTTAGCATGGTAGCCATGTATTATTATTATTGTTTCCCTGTAGGTTAATTTTATTTCATTTTATGTATGCTGTGTTTTACTGTTTTAATGTGTTATTCTATTGAAACCTGCTTTTTGGCCAAATATTTCTTTCTTTCTTTCAAATACATAAATATCTCCATAATATTTATTACTTTTATCTATTCACATAATAACGTTAAAAAAAACCTTCTTAGCCACTTCCACCAGAAAGAGGTCCGCTGTAACTAAGAGGAAAAGAGTAACCATGATCCTGACACACTATTCAGCCACTCCTTAAATAATTTGTTCATAAACCTTCAATGTTTAACTTCCCTAATACAGTTATCATTTAACTCCACATACTGCAAAGAATAATGGTTTAATCTCCTTGACTGTAAGCTCTAAAGCTAGCTTAGTAAAATATTCAGAAAGTATGCACAAGCAGCGGACGAAGGCATGGATATTTCCGCTAAATTTATCCGCTCACATAATCACGAATCACCAATTTTATAATATCACCTTGTTTATAATGAAATGTTAGTTAGAGACAAGTAGGATTATTATTATTATACACTCATTTATTTAAATTCTCGTATAAAATATTTTTTTTACTATAGAAAATACAATAAAATATTATAAAACTATTCTACAATAAAAAATATATCAAAACGGTAGATCACCGACCGCAAAGCTAGATTCAAGCGGCCGGTGACTAGGGCTGCAGAGAAAGGAACTTCCTGACAATACGTGCTGAGTCCAAGAGTACCGCCTTCTGGATTTGGCCCTTGATCCAATTTCCTAGCGAGAATCTCTTCAGGAGCTGATCGAGGTTGTTCGCTATTACGCCATTAACCGAAACGACTATCGGAACTATGGTCGCTGAATCTACATCCCACATGCTGACAACCTCGTTAGCCAAGTCAAGATATTTGCTAAGTTTATCTTTCTCAGCTCTAACGAGGTTAGCATCATGCGGTATGGTGACATCTGCGAGCACCGCCCTCCGGTTTAACTGATCTATCAGTACAATATCAGGCTTTTTCGCAAGAATAGTCCTGTCCGTAGTAGTTATTATTATATTTATTATAGATAATATTATTATCCGCTAAATTCATGACATCTAAAATATACTAACCGATAATCTGTGAATAGGTACATTTTTATAGACTTCTGTATTGTTTTCTTATTAATTTTCTTTTGGTTGCCGGTTTTCTATGAAATTACTTTTAGAAATGTAAAGGTAAACAATTTTCTCCTTGTAATTTAGCAACCTATTATTATTTAAAACTGTGCGGACTGTGGATTCCGCGGTCATGGGAAAGCGCCTTTTCATACGTTCTATGCCGGTTACCGCCGGATACCTGGCGGCAAAATGAATCTAAATCACTATCGTAAGAACAATCTAATACCACTTATTCAGGTAGTGCAAAAAAAGTCTATGAGTAAACGTTATTGATTTCTGATTTCGCCTGAATTCACTAATATCACTCTGCTTAATTCATCCGCTTACATATCCATCCGCTAAGTGAGAATACTCTTTCACCTAGCTAGACCCAGTGGATTATTCTCAAAGCAGTGAATTTATTACACTTTTAGCGCGGCGTGAGAGATGTTTAAGGAAAATGTTCTACGTGGGTGTTGACTGTTAGTGAAATTCACATTTCAGAGAGAAATATCGTCGTAGGATGTTTGTTAGTAAATATAAATAAATGGTGTTGGATAACCCACACAGCATCATCTAGCCCCGTGTTAAGCAGAGCTTGTGTTATGGGATACTAGATGACTGATATAATTATCATCATCATCAGCCTATATCATAATAGAGGGAGGATAGGAGTAATATTTTGAGTTTGTTTGCTTTAATTTATTTTTAGTTTTAAAATGCATATAATGTTTTTATAGAATTTAGTTTGCCTGGAATTTTTATAAATGATCAATTATTATAAGTTTTTCTTATTGTGTAATTTTATGTATAATTTTTTTATGTTTAATTTGTTCTAATATATAGGTATTGTAATTAACCTACCTACCTAAACTACATAGCGTAATATAGGTGGTTGTAATATAGGTAATCGTGCTAGTTAATTATTAAATAAATATATCAGTCCACAGCTGGACATAGGCCTCCCCAATATATAATACTGAACAATATACATATATAATGATATGTAATACTGAACACGATATGTTACATAGATGTTTTTTTTGTTTATTACCTCATAACTTTCGACTGGGTGATTCTTATTTTAAAACTAAGTTTTAAACATATTTTTATTCTTTAGGAATGTGAAGTAGGTTTATAGTTTTTAAAAACACGCCAAATTATTATATATGCCTACCTACAAAAACTACCGCCGGTTTTGTTTGACCATGTTGACGTAACACAACCGGACAGAGAGACGTAAGTCATCACTACATAGTATAAAACAAAGTCGCTACCCGCTGTCTGTCTGTCCCTATGTATGCTTAAATCTTTAACACTTTGATTGCTGAAATCACACGGTATGTGTTTTCTACAAGTGACTAATATGCGTAAATGCACACTAGCGCAGCGGCTGAGAAAATACAGATCTGTGTGACTCAGCACAGCCGTAATATTTTTCGAACGAAACGCATGGGCGGCGCAACACAACCGCTGTGTAGAGCGGCAGCACGAATATTTTAGGTTAAAAAAAAGATCGCAGTCGTCGAAAAAAAATCGCAGTCAAAGTGTTGAAACTGGACAACGGATTTTAATGCGTTTTTTTTAAATAGATAGAGTGATTTCAGAGAAAAAATTATAAAACATTTGACACATAGACTTACACTCGGGCGAAGCCGCGGGGCGCATATAGAAATTTATCCAACTATAGCATGTCCTGTTATTTATCTTTATTTTATCTTTAGAAATTTGCTGGTATTTGACGTTATTGAATATTTGGTAATTTCTACGTCCATGTTCCCCTATGACAGGGGTCTAATATCAAAGTAATTTAACATCAATTTAGGCGAACCTTCGTAAATACAGCGTTTTATGTTTCCGGTAATTGAAAACAGTGTGAAGCTGTTGTAACGGCACATTGTACGGAATTTTCTAGAACATGAATGTTTTTAAAGGTTAAACCATTTTTTTCTATAATATACATAGTAAAAACGATACCTAAGATACCATAGAGGTCGTCAATATTATTATATTGACGACCTCTGAGGCGCGGTGGGCGAAGGTCCGCTTACACCCGCCTACCTAAAGAAAACTAGATAAATTGATCTATCGATAATACTTTGTTGCACACTTAGTTAGTACACAAGATACAATTGGCGGTCTAATCGCTAAATGTCTACCAGACAACCAACCATTCCACAAGATTTAACTTTCACTTATTGGACTTCAAGGTTTAAGCTTATATTTAAATAGGTATTTCTATGCTGCGTGGTAGCGGGACTGGATTCATCATCATCATCATTAACCTATGTTAGTTCACTGCTGGACATATGCCTCCACCAATGAGCGCCATAGCGCCCTGCCTTCAGCTTGCCGCATCCAGCATCTACCTGCAGTCTTTCGCAGGTCGTCATCCCACCTGGTCGGAGGGCGTCCTACACTGGGATTGGATTAATGTGTGCGCTACTTTAACCGTGCCAGGGCGTCCTACACTGAGGTTGGATTAATGTGTGCGCTACTTTAACCGTGCCAGGGCGTCCTACACTGAGGTTGGATTAATGTGTGCGCTACTTTAACCGTGCCAGGGCGTCCTACACTGAGGTTGGATTAATGTGTGCGCCACTTTAACCGTGCCAGGGCGTCCTACACTGGGATTGGATTAATGTGCGCGCTACTTTAACCGTGCCAGGGAGTCCTAAACTGGGATTGGATTAATGTGCGCGCTACTTTAACCGTGCCAGGGCGTCCTAAACTGGGATTGGATTAATGTGCGCGCTACTTTAACCGTGCCAGGGCGTCCTAAACTGGGATTGGATTAATGTGTGCGCTACTTTAACCGTGCCAGGGCGTCCTAAACTGGGATTGGATTAATGTGCGCGCTACTTTAACCGTGCCAGGGAGTCCTAAACTGGGATTGGATTAATGTGTGCGCTACTTTAACCGTGCCAGGGCGTCCTAAACTGGGATTGGATTAATGTGCGCGCTACTTTAACCGTGCCAGGGAGTCCTAAACTGGGATTGGATTAATGTGCGCGCTACTTTAACCGTGCCAGGGCGTCCTAAACTGGGATTGGATTAATGTGCGCGCTACTTTAACCGTGCCAGGGCGTCCTAAACTGGGATTGGATTAATGTGTGCGCTACTTTAACCGTGCCAGGGCGTCCTAAACTGGGATTGGATTAATGTGCGCGCTACTTTAACCGTGCCAGGGCGTCCTAAACTGGGATTGGATTAATGTGCGCGCTACTTTAACCGTGCCAGGGCGTCCTAAACTGGGATTGGATTAATGTGTGCGCTACTTTAACCGTGCCAGGGCGTCCTAAACTGGGATTGGATTAATGTGCGCGCTACTTTAACCGTGCCAGGGCGTCCTAAACTGGGATTGGATTAATGTGCGCGCTACTTTAACCGTGCCAGGGCGTCCTAAACTGGGATTGGATTAATGTGTGCGCTACTTTAACCGTGCCAGGGCGTCCTAAACTGGGATTGGATTAATGTGCGCGCTACTTTAACCGTGCCAGGGCGTCCTATACTGGGATTGGATTAATGTGCGCGCTACTTTAACCGTGCCAGGGCGTCCTAAACTGGGATTGGATTAATGTGCGCGCTACTTTAACCGTGCCAGGGCGTCCTAAACTGGGATTGGATTAATGTGCGCGCTACTTTAACCGTGCCAGGGCGTCCTAAACTGGGATTGGATTAATGTGCGCGCTACTTTAACCGTGCCAGGGCGTCCTAAACTGGGATTGGATTAATGTGCGCGCTACTTTAACCGTGCCAGGGCGTCCTACACTGGGATTGGATTAATGTGCGCGCTACTTTAACCGTGCCAGGGCGTCCTACACTGGGATTAGATTAATGTGCGCGCTACTTTAACCGTGCCAGGGCGTCCTACACTGGGATTAGATTAATGTGCGCGCTACTTTAACCGTGCCAGGGCGTCCTACACTGGGATTAGATTAATGTGCGCGCTACTTTAACCGTGCCAGGGCGTCCTACACTGGGATTGGATTAATGTAGCGCTACCTTAACCGTGCCAGGGCGTCCTACACTGGGATTGGATTAATGTAGCGCTACCTTAACCGTGCCAGGGCGTCCTACACTGGGATTGGATTAATGTGCGCGCTACTTTAACCGTGCCAGGGCGTCCTACACTGGGATTGGATTAATGTAGCGCTACCTTAACCGTGCCAGGGCGTCCTACACTGGGATTGGATTAATGTGCGCGCTACTTTAACCGTGCCAGGGCGTCCTACACTGGGATTGGATTAATGTGCGCGCTACTTTAACCGTGCCACAGCAACATCCTTGAATTACTTCTCTCACCAGCGTAATTCACGTCAATTTTCAATAACACGCGTGGCATCATTCAAGTCATGTTTTAACGATTCTAGTATGTAGGTTACTACGTTATTAAAATAAATAGGGAGGGAAGCATTATTAGTTTCTTAACACATTCAATGCCCAGGCTAGAAAGTGTGGTCTGGAGATCGCGTTGCCGCAAGGACTTGCAGATGGACCATGTGCGTTTTTGTGTTCGTTGTTAGTTTTAAATATAAAATGATTACCTTCAATAGGTTTAAGATTTACTGGTTATTTTTTATATAAACTTATTTGATTTTGAAAATCTAGCTGCGAACGAGTATGGAATAGAACAGAATAGCATTTATTTAAATACACATTTTTATACAAGAATTATATTAATTAATTTTATTACATAATATTACATTACACAAGTAACTATACTTACTTATACTATAATCCATGGTCTTCATAAGTACCTATATACTACGGTTTTTAAGCTGAACTTCTCGGAGATTTTAACGTTCAAATCTTTCAAAACCAATAAAAGCTGAAATCGAGCTCATTATGAAAGAATAAATAAATAAATAAATAATAAATAAATAATGCTGGACAATTCGCACAGCATTATCTAGCCCCATGGTAAGCAGAGCTTGTGTTATGGGTACTAGATAACTGATATACATAATACTATATTTTACATAGATAGATATTTTTTATTATACATAGAAAACGACCAGAACACCCGGAACAAATATCTGCAGATCATACACACAATTGTTCCGAGGCGCGAATCGAACCCGCAACCTTCTGCGTCGCAGGCGGACCTTCGCCCACCGCGCCACATCGGTCGTCATTCAGAATACATCTGAATTGAGAAATTCTATCTACCTATTTCGAAGTTGATTGAAAAACCTGCAAAGCTACAGTCCTTAACTACACCAATAAAATTTTTGAAACTAAAAACAAGATATTTACAATCAAATCCATTTTTAAAATCAAATCATGGTTTTAGTATCTCCTAAGCTACACCGTTCTTTAATATCTCTCGTTAAAACCCCGTAGCTGTATGTTGACCGCCTCATATGTAGGTACGAGTCATCACTTGACCCCCTTTCCCCTGTTTTATATTTAGTCGACGTCATAACGGAGTTTTTCAATTTCAGCAGTGGGTTTTGGCATTTCAAAAGCTAAATTTTAAAGTTTGTTTTCAATATTTTTATACTTAAAGCTAGTCAAGTTGAATTGGGAGGCAAACTCGTGTATTGAAGCTTAGTAGCTTTAGGTACACGATTTAGTTATCGTGTACCTATCTTTGCTTTTTTCGAAGCAGATATGATTATTACACTAGAATGCTACATTATCTCGAGTAACAGCAGTATTGGTTACTAGAAAAAATAGGGACAACTACAACTTCAATAATGAACCCAATTGGAAAAAATATATAAAACACAAGTAATGTCCACCCGGCCGAAGCCGGGACAATACATATTACTCTAAACTATACTAAAAACAGATACACAAGACAGGAAAAAGAAAATAACAGAATGTGTTGTACAATGGGCGGCCTTATCACTATAAGCGATCTCTGCCAGGCAACCTACGACCGATGTGGCGCGGTGGGCGAAGGTCCGCCTGCGACGCAGGAGGTTGCGGGTTCGATTCCCGCCTCGGAACAATTGTGTGTACGATCTGCAGATATTTGTTTCGGGTGTTCTGGTCGATTTCTATGTATAATAAAAAATATCTATCTATGTAATGTATTGTATTATGTATATCAGTTATCTAGTACTCATAACACAAGCTCTGCTTACCATGGGGCTAGATAATGCTGTGTGAATTGTCCAGCATTATTTATTTATTTAACCTTTGGATGGACCTTTGGAGAGACGGACTGCTAGTTTATTAAACTCACCAGTTCGTAAAAAAATTGTTTGCAATGTGCGCAAAATAAGTGACATTAGATATTTACTTGTTACTTGTAGAACCTAGAAAATACAGACCAAAAAGAAAAAATATTTCTCGCGGAGCGGTGACGTATCTCCTCCAAGAAAAACCTTCAGCAAGTTGTAATTTATAACAGAAATACATACCTGTATAAGTAAGTATAGGTAAGCACTTAACGATTTGATTGATTGATGTAACATCCATCTTCTGGCGAAATTAGAATCCAACCTCCGAAATATTTGAGGAATGAACGAAAATTGAACCTAATTCTATTCTCATTTGCTGTTAGTTGCTGAAATCGAGTGCTCTTAGCTGATATTTGCGGTTCTCGAACTAATTTTATGATTTTTCAAGAAATCATCGTAGGTATAGTCTAGTGGTTTCTTCTCACTTCTTCCACTGGTGGACAAAAAATTGAAGTGAACATCAATATAATAATGAATAGTATAAAATATGACTTGTCTAAGGGCTTAATTTTGTAAGCTTAAAGAAATAAACATTTATTTCATTTTATTTCATACATTATGATACATTATACAATACAATACAAAAATTCTTTATTGTACACCATAATCAAATCAATCATTACAAAAATACATTATATGCGACAAGTACAATGGGCGGCCTTATCGCTCAGAAGCGATCTCTTCCAGGCAACCTTTGGATGGAAAAATTATATGAATTTAAGAAAAGGCAGGGGGTGTACCACAGGTTATCTAAATAAGAACATAACAAGAATAATAAAAAACTAATAGTAAATATTACAAATTCCAAAATAAATAATACACTACTTAAATACATAAATAAATAAATATAATAGTATGTACCAATATTCATTTTTTGGCAGGACAAACTCCTTGACGTGAGCTTTAAAAACTGGCAAGGATATAGTTTTTCTAATGGACTCTGGTAGTGCATTCCACAACCTTATGGCCTGGATGGAGAAGGATTTGTCGTAGAAACTGGTTTTGTGAGGATGCATTATTTATTTATTTATTTAAACTTTATTGCACTATTAAAGGTACAAAGGGTGGGCTTAATGCCGAGGCATTTCTACCTGCCAACCAGGAAACACATGTTTTAAATAAAGGGTTGGCGTGCTAACATTATATACAAATATAAGTAGTAGTAACTATATTTATGACATGTATGGCATTATGTTAAGGTTTAAATCCCTACGACTTATGTTTTTCTGTATTTTTGTGTGTTTTCCTTTTTTTGCAACTCTCTCTCTCTCAACATTGTGTGGCTATAAATAAATTCTTTTTTTTTTCATATTTTCAAGTTTTTTAACACTTTGACTGCGATTTTTTTTCGACGACTGCGATCTTTTTTTTAACCTAAAAAATTCGTGCTGCCGCTCTACACATCGCATCGGTTGTGTTGCGCCGCACATGCGTTTCGTTCGAAAGAACATATTACGGCTGTGCTGAGTCACAAAGATCTGTATTTTCTCAGCCGCTGCGCTAGTGTGGATTTACATATATTAGTCACTTGTAGAAAACACATACCGTGTGATTTCAGCACTCAAAGTGTTAAATGTTTTATCTGTGATTTAATCAGGAACTTTTTTAAACTGAAACAAAAGCGCTTGAACATTTACTTTCCGGCAAGGTTCCATACAAAAAACGCACAGTTTTTATGAAAAATGAGACGCCAAATATTTACTTCGAGAAGGTTCCACTTCATTCTGTTTGCACTGATATTGTACGACTATTTGCGAGATTCGTAGCCGTGCTAGAATCGAACGACCTTCTTTATGGCCGGTTTACATTATTCCAGTCCAGCGATCCAGTCCAGTACTGGATTGCTTACTGGAAAAATGTAAACCGGCACTGGAATGAACTGAATCCAGTAAGCATTCCAGTCCAGTAACTGGATTCGCGGTCTACTTTTGAATCCAGTGCGATCAATCCAGTGCAACTGGAATAATGTAGACGGCCAATCCAGTGCCATTCATTTCATTTTCGAAACTGATCTCTTCTTGAAATCATTGTCACTGTAGTGTTCACACTTCAACGGCTTCTAAATAACTGGAATAATGTAGACGTTACAGATCCAGTCCAGCACTGGACTGGAATCTCGCTAGATCACTGGACTGGAATAATGTAAACCGAGCATAAAGGTCACAGAATCTTAGTAGAACTCATTCCAAAGCCCCGAAAAGGAAGCAGATAATCTTACCCAAACACAGCATCAATTTTGACTTACCTGAAAAAGAAAAAGATAATTAGTTTTTGTGACCATAGCCTACCGTAGGGAAAAAAAATTGCATGCCCTAGACTAATGCAAGACATGTACGATACATACTTTATAACTGAGACCTCTGTGACCCATATGTAAATAAATGATCTGTATTCTGTATTTAAGTGACAATTAAATGGGGAGACAACCTTAACGCCTTCCTCAGAGATTGGTGGAAGAACGCGCGTGACCGCACTGAGTGGAAAGATTTGGGGGAGGCATTTGCCCATTGCCCAGCCGTGTGCTAATAATATACAAATATACAAAATAATATACAAAAAAGTGACAATTGGCAAATTCATCGGGTGTGGGGTGCATTATTTATTATATTTATTTATTAGTTACGCCACTGGCCATAGGACTCCATGGCTCTAGCTGATTTTGTTCTTAACATTATTTATTGTCCACTTATCATCATCATCAGCCTATTAGCAGTCCACTGCTGGAAATAGGCCTCCCACAATGAGCGCCATAGCGCCCTGTTTTCAGCTTGCCGTATCCTCTACCTGCAGTCTTTCGCAGGTCTTCATCCCACCTGGTCGGAGGTTCACTTATAATGACTGTGTTGAAATTTCTAGATTGTTCTATTCCTATAACCATAACTACTAAAGGTGCAAGGCCACTAATCCTATGACATGATTCGCCAGCATTACACGGTCATAAAATCATAGAACTTGATTCTGGCGGAACGCCAACTTTGTTAGAAAGCGCTTATTCACTTCTGACGGCGTTAGCAATAAAAAAGTTAAACCGAGTAAATTTTATTAAAGCTCAACCTCCCTTAATGAGGCTGTTATTTTCAATCGTTTACTATTTTAGAAAGGCTATTATTTTAACACAACACCTCGTCAAAATAAAATTACAACTATTATAGTAACTCCGCTCTCCGCATACGTAATCACTCACTGATTACGTATGCGGAGAGCGGAGTTACTATAATAGTTGTAATTTTATTTTGACGCATATTTTGTGCTCTTGATTTGTTTAATTATTTTTTGTATCACCTAAATATATAATTGATTAGTTTTATTTTCTTATTGTATTTGTTTGTTTGCCCTGTATCAGTATCAGATTCTTTAAATCTGTATCGTTAAAGTTACCTTTGTAAACAGGCTTCCCGCGACACAAGCTTGTCTTGTGCGGGGGCGCCAGAAATGTGTACAATCATATAATGAAATGGCAAATATATAATTAAGTTTTGTTTTTTTTTGTTTGTTTATTATAATTATAATAACACACCCCCGCGATGCCTTGAAACCTTATATCAGAGGTCAAGAAACACTTTGGGTCAATGATCCACTGAAGTAAATTTGTTATAAAGTAATTAACTTATTCCAAATATTTATAATAGATACTAAACAAAATCTGACCTAAGCCGAGCAAAGGGGAAATGAATAATTATAGACGAGTTTTAATAAATAAATAATGCTGGACAATTCACACAGCATTATCTAGCCCCATGGTAAGCAGAGCTTGTGTAATGGGTACTAGATAACTGATATACATAATACAATACATTAACATAGATAGATATTTTTTATTATACATAAAAAACGACCAGAACACCCGGAACAAATATCTGCAGATCGTACACACAATTGTTCCGAGGCGGGAATCGAACCCGCAACCTCCTGCGTCGCAGGCGGACCTTCGCCCACCGCGCCACATCGGTCGTCGTAGTAATACAAAGTTTACTATTCTTGTAGGGCCCACACACAGATGATACATAATATGTATATAATATGGTGATCTAGGTTCAGTTAGACATTTCAACATTAAAAACTACAAAATTCAGAATCTTTTATTTCTCTAAGCTTACAAAATCAACACTTAGACAAGAAATTTTATTTTCATTATAAAACTTTTGAAACTATCATGGTTATTAATACTAAAGTCATTTAAAACGGGATATTTATCATGATTTGATTTTCACGAACTCGCAGTGCCTTCAGTTACTCCGTGATCATGGCGCATGAAACTGTGCCGAAATATTGGATAACTCAAAAATCAAATCATGGTAAATATCCCGTTTTAAATAACTTTATTTTTATTGTTAATTAACAAGTTAGTTCATTCGATAGAATATATTAGATTAAAATAATGACCTACGCTTATTTTGTAATAGATCAGTATCTTCCTAGTTCGCAGGTGCGATGGACCATATCGAAGGCAGTTTTTACCCGACCGCGAAAAAGGAAGGAAATATCTTTGGATTCATCTACGTAATAAAGACATAAATCGCCCTTTAATCTTACTTAAACCTAGTTTAACTCCATTATTAGTATCCAGCCTGATTAGTGAGTGATTATGATGCAAGGGAATAGTGCCGTCGTCGCCAAACCAGTTTTGATGTGAGAAAGTTTATTAAGCGACCTCTGTGGCAGAGGACGAAAGTGCGGCTGAAAGATGCGGGTTCTAGCTATGCAAGAAAATGTTTTTACAGACGAATCTAAGAGGTTTGGTTATTGAAATAGGCCTAAATTGAGATCTTACTTTGATAGTGGTAGATTTTAAAACTTTTGAACGAAAAACAAAAATATAGCAAAAGACAAAAAATGAGGGTAGATCGGTATCTACCCTCATTTTTTGTCTTTTGCTATTTTTTACACTACGGCACTGCGAGTAAGTTTTTATGGGTAGACATCACTTACTGTGAGTGCAGCACTTACTATACATATTTTCGCATTAGTCTTAAGCTAAGCAATGTAAGTTGGAAAATACAACACCTCAGGCACTTTAAAAACTGTCAAAAGTTAAAGCTACATGTTTCGTAAAATTTGAATTATGGCCGAAAGTTTAATGATTGTAGTCGAGTCTTATTTTGACCTTTTACAGTTTGCCTATTTCACACTTCATTCTTTCGGTCGTGGCGTTAGAATCGACCGCTCCAAATCAGCCCGTAGATATCGTAAAAGCCGACTAAGGGAAGCTACCAGAGGCAACCAGCTTCTTTCTGTACCTTAAACATTTCTACTGACATTACTGACTGGACCAAGGCAGATAGATGCTTCATATCTTTTTTTGTCTAGATATTCAGATAAAATCATCACTACATCTATATATATAAAAGAAAGTCGTGTTTGTTACAACACTCAAGAACGGCTGGACCGAGAACGGCTCGAGAACGGCTGGACCGATTTAGCTGAAAATTGGTGGAGAGGTAGCTTAAAACCAGGAGTCTAACATAGGATACTTTTTATTTTTTATTTAAACAATTTGACACATAGATTTCCACGGGGGCGAAGCCGCAAGGAGCAGCTAGTAGTAGTATAAAACAAAGTCGCTTCCCGCGGTGTCTGTCCCTATGTATGCTTAGGTCTTTAAAACTACGCAACGGTTTTTGATGTGGTTTTTTAATAGATAGAGTGATTCAAGAGGAAGGTTTATAAACTATTTGACACATAGATTTTCACGTGGGTGATGCCGCGGGGCGCAGCTAGTTGTGTTGAAATAGCAAGGTATGTAAAGGTACTATATTTAAATGTTTCGTATAAGTTTGAAGGTCCGGAAGATAGGTAGTTTTATGGGCAATAAAGATAAACCTTTATGGAAAAGCCTAAAGATACGTCTATTCATCCTGTTGTGCTAATAGCTTAAAAGTGAATGTGAGCTGTATTTTTGTGCATGAACAATGTCTACGAAAGTATGAAGGAGACAAAAGGCGTAAACACACTATTGAAACGCGACGCGATGCAACGCGTCGACATCCCGGTATGGTGATTATGTAACTCGCGACCGGTTTGCGACAGGCGTAAATTAAGCAATCAGTGCTGTCAAAAGCCAATTTTGAAAAATTTTGACGTTGTAGCTGGTGTCAAACTAATACAAAATTGACGTTTGACAGCATTGATTGCTTAATTTACGCCTGTCGCAAACCGTCGCGAGTTACATAATCACGCGGCGGGTTCCGTCGCCGCGTCGTCGTCGTCGCGTCGTCGGGTGTTTATGTTGTGATTTCTAGTGATAGAAAATCATTTAGTGTAAATAATGTTAACTTAATATGAACCGCGTTTTGTTGGGTCTCGTGGCGTTTCATTAGTATGGAGCCCTGAAGGTTTATTATGTCTACCATGTGTTAAGTGTTTTATTTTGCACTAGATGAGTTAATCTTGATGCATTTGATCGACAGAAGGAGTCTCAAAGCGAAACTACAAAGGTGCTATTTAGCACATAATGTAACGCACGTTATCGGCGTTATTATGCTAATTTACTATTAATATTATAGTAATAACGCTGATAACATCCGTGAAACGCACGTTATCAGCGTTATTATGCTAATTCACTATGAATATTATAGTAATAACGCTGATAACGTCCGTGTAACGCACGTTATCAGCGTTATTTGGTAATTCACGCGTTATTCACGCTCAAATTAGCGTAATAATACTGATAACATGTGTTACATTATGTGCTAAATAACGTTGTAGCCTTGCTGCGACAAGCTAAAACATCAATTAGGCCTTTAAGGGTTACATCCCTCAGACCGCTTCGCCAAAGCACTAATTGTGTTAAACGAAACTCATCCAAAAGTTAATTTTAAACCGCGGTTTGCAAAACCTTTTTATTTTAAATGGAGTTGCAACCGACTACTGCTCATTTCAGACCTTAATCTGTTGTTATACGGTCGAAAAGTTTTTGGCAAATTATTCGTGTGTAAGCCAAATTAGACCAAAGCTTCTGGTTGTGGTTACCTTGGTACGAGGATAGCCTGTAGCTTAACACTTTGACTGCTGAAATCACACGGTATGTGTTTTCTACAAGTGACTAATATGCGTAAATCCACACTAGCGCAGCGGCTGAGAAAATACAGATCTGTGTGACTCAGCACAGCCGTAATATTTTTCGAACGAAACGCATGTGCATTGTGCGGCGCAACACAACCGCTGTATAGAGCGGCAGCACGAATTTTTTAGGTTAAAAAAAAGATCGCATTCGTCGAAAAAAAATCGCAGTCAAAGTGTTAAGCAGGTTTAACGTGGAAGTTGACTTGCAGTTGGCCGCGGCTTCGCATGTAATCTGTTATGTTAAACCTGGCTACTACAATACTATACAAAAATGCTTCATTGTACACCACAAATGCAGATCATTACAAAAAAAACATTACATGCGACAAGTACAATGGGCGGCCTTATCGCTTAGAAGCGATCTCTGCCAGGCAACCTTTGGATGGAATAAATTATGTGAATTTAAGAAAGGCAGGGGGAACCAAAGATAATCTAATATGAACATAACATGAATAATTAAAAACAAATAATAAATAAAGGCGTGAATACAACCAACATCTAAACATTTAAATTTTCACATTTATATCAGTGTAATCGTGCGATTTAGCTTCCATTTTCAATGCTTTTCAATATTTGAAAATTCAAATTCTTCTTACAGGTGATTTAATAAAATTATAACTAAACAATAGAAGCAAATTAAAGCTAGTATTTACACTTGCAGCATTTTGAGTGAAATGAAATGAAATTTAATTAATTAATTAATTAAATTCATTTATTCAGATAATAATAATCCATGGTGTTAGTTTGCTTATAACTAGATGTTAGTACTTATAATCAACTACAGATTTTGTCCTTTGGACCAATTGGTGCATTACCGGACAGTTAAATTTTCCAGCAATCGCGGTTAGGGTGGTTAGGACCAAATGAAATGAAAATATATTTATTCTGATAGAGCAAAAAACTTAATTATCTAACTATAGTAAAGGAATACAGCACACGACTTAAAAAGACTTAAAGTATATAATTGATAATATGCATTGATTTATATATATATACTAGCTGCTCCCCGCGGCTTCGCCCCCGTGGAAATCTATGTGTCAAATCGTTTAAATGATAAAAAGTATCCTATGTTAGACTCCTGGTTCTAAGCTACCTCTCCACCAATTTTCAGCTAAAGCGGTCCAGCCGTTCTCGAGTTATAAGTGTTGTAACAAACACGACTTTCTTTTATATATATAGATTTTAATATTAATAGACATATCTAAATTAATTTAGTGTAGATCAAGTCGTGTGTGATGGTCAGTGCCGTGTTGCTGCGCTATCAGAACAGGTTCATGCTCAGCTGAATGTTGCGAGTAACCCCACAACGCTGATTTTCAGCATGTACCATAGGTACTGTTGCAAACGCATGAGTGCATAGGTACTGTTGCAAACGCATGAGTGCATAGGTACTGTTGCAAACAATTTAGAAGCAGCTCAACTGAGGCTTATCAATACTAAATCAGAAGCGTCCCTAAGACGCTGATCCTATGGAAGTAAAATTAATGAAGAAAATCGTGAAGTTAACGAAATCGCGTGAAAAAGCTAACATGCAATTAATCTTGTCAGTTTCATGGGAAATTATTTATAGGTTTTTCCGAGACTAATTAAAATGTAATTTAGTCTGACGCCATTATTACCTATTAGCTGATGAATTTGTTGTTTTGCGAGTGACAGACAAATAACAGGAGAAGCTTGTTAGCTGGTGAAACTATAGGCTTCTGCGCGCGGCTTTGAACGCATTTTCAACTGAATTAAAAAAAGAAACTGTCAAAGAGAGAACTCTTTGACAGTTTCTTTTTTTAATTTGACTACAGAACTTTTGACTGGGTGAACCGATTTTGATGATTATTTTTATTTTAAAGCTTGTTGTCCCATTTCAATTTCGTTTAGTTCTAAGAATAGGATCCACGAGAAAAACATATAAATCTTAAATTTACATTAAGTATTGCGACAAATGGACGAATAACTCAATATCATCATCATCATCATCATCAGCCTATAGCAGTCCACTGCTGGACATAGGCCACCCCCAATGAGCGCCATAGCGCCCTGTCTTCAGCTTGCCGCATCCAGCATCTACCTGCAGTCTTTCGCAGGTCGTCATCCCACCTGGTCGGAGGGCGTCCTACTAGTGTAGGACGCCCTCCGACCAGGTGGGATTCTTGAGTGGAGTCGTTTACCGAGTCGTGGTTTCCACTCAAGAACCTGTATCGGTTCTTCGCGAGATAGGCCGGCCCACTGCCACTTCAGCTTGATAATTCTTTGAGATATGTTGATAACCTTGGTTCTCTGTCGGATGTATTCTCAAAACACAATATCACGCCAACCGATTTCAATTATCTTTTTTAAATCTATTTTCATTAATTAGGAATTAAAAGTCGGTTTATATTTTTTACAAAAAAAACACTCAAAATTAGTTTGTAAAGTATTATGCCACTTGGCAAATAACTCCTTTTTTTATATCTTTATTTATTGATGGAGTTTTGTCACAAAGTGACCATGTCACTTCCAAATGAGATCAATTCTTTATATTACAAACATGGCAAAATATGTACATACACTTGACTCGACGACCGATGTGGCGCGGTGGACGAAGGTCCGCCTGCGACGCAGGAGGTTGCGGGTTCGATTCCCGCCTCGGAACAATTGTCTGCACGATCTGCAGATATTTGTTCCGGGTGTTCTGGTCGTTTTCTATGTATAATAAAAAATATCTATCTATGTAATGTATTGTAATATGTATATTAGTTATCTAGTACCCATAACACAAGCTCTGTTTACCATGGGGCTAGATAATGCTGTGTGAATTGTCCAGCATTATTTATTTATTTATTTACTTAACAAAAAAGAAACGACAATAACGTTAGCCACATTGCAAAAAAAAAAACTTCTTGCCAAGCGAAAATCAGAAGAAATCTACTTTCAAACATCTTAACTTGTTGATGAACTGGCACAATGCCACCATAGTATACGCTGATGGTGATAACTTGACTTGGAGAGGTCTTCGGACGTCTTTTCGAAAGGAATAGTCTAGAACACTTGCCAAACACGACGTGGGATGTTTGTAAACAAACCATAGATAGATATTATATACTTAATTGAACTAAAGTTATACATAGGCGAGATAGATAGATAACACATTTATTTGACAACTGCAGCACATGTTTTTTTTTTATTTGCTTTGGGGTGGCTTTCGTATCACGGCGGCCATGATAGCCCTATTGTGATCGCCACTTTTACGTTTCGGCCCCGAAGCCGTAGCGTTCATAGTTCGCCACTAACCCTTGCAGCTGCTAGGAACTGTAGGATTTTCTTCGGGGTGATGTCTCGCAGCTCGTCTGGGCTATGCAGATGCTTGCCCAGATGCATGCTGCGTTTGTGCATCAGTGCTCCACACTCGCTTAGCAGATGGAGGGGCGTTTCATCCGCCTCCTCACAAAATCTGCAAGATTGTGTGTCGCTAAGCCCTAGTTTGAACATGTGCTTGTTAAGGCGACAGTGTCCAGTTAGGGCTCTTGTCATGATGCGAAGGTTACCTCTGCTTAGCGCTAGGATTCGGTTGGTATACCGACTATCGAAGGCTTTTATCAGAGATTTTGAATCTGCAGCACATGTTACAAAGGTCACAATAGAAAAGGCACATCATAGAATAACACAGATAAATTAGAGAACAATGAGTTATAGAACCTAGTAGTGTACAATAAGTAAAAGTACATTTTGTTTTAAAATATATAGATTATAACTAGCAGCGCCCCGTGGTTTCACCCGCGTGGTGATAGATATTTTGGATAATATACAATATATCTTTAATGAATAGTAGCCTATGTGTTATTCTGATGTATAAGCTATATTATTGTAAAGTTTCAATAAAATCCATTCAGTACCTAGTTTTTACGTGAAAGAGTAACAAACATCCATCCATACTTACAAACTTTCGCGTTTATAATATTAGTAGGATTCGAGTTTCAGGTAGGAAACTCGACGCCAAGCCAGTATTCGTTTCTTGTGTCATGGTTACTAAACTGTTGTCCACACTACCCAAAGGTTAGCAGGTAGAGAATGTTATTGTGCTATTTATAGGTATGTCATTATGCTCGCCATACCTTGACGCCATACCTTGCTTGACGACCTCTGTGGCGCGGTGGGCGAAGGCCCGCTTGCGACGCAGGAGGTTGCGGGTTCGATTCCCGCCTCGGAACAATTGTGTGTACGATCTGCAGATATTTGTTCCGGGTGTTCTGGTCGTTTTCTATGTATAATACAAAATATCTATGTATGTAATGTATTGTATTATGTATATCAGTCATCTAGTACCCATAACACAAGCTCTGCTTAGCTTGGGGCTAGATGATGCTGTGTGAATTGTCCAGCATTATTTATTTATTAATGGTTCAGCCGTTAGGGATGCAGCCATCCGCTTCCAGCGGATATAAGACATTGTGCTTAGATACGCTAGTACCCAGGAAATTGCTGAGGAAGTGAAAACCGAGGAAAACATCTTGAGCAACCTACATTAGGTCCTAAGATCTAGGTTAATTATTTCTTGATTGTGGAAACTGTAGCGTTCTGTATAGTATATGTTCAATTTACACCGGTGGAAATTTATTTGCAGCGCCCCGCGGCTTCGCTTGCATGGAAATTTATTTGTCAAATGGTTTATAAACCTTCCTCTTGAATCACTCTATCTATTTAGAGTGAAGCCCTGGTGACCTGTAATACAGGTTTTTCTAAACCTACATCAGGCACCAGTCTTCACAATACAGGTTCGATCTAGTATATAAACAAAATGGCTTTATTTTGTATATAATTTAAGAGAATCTTTGTGAAGAAAATAAAAATATATATTTTTAAATAAACTTGGATAATTTAATTAATCCGTTGCGTATAAAGATCTCATCATGATCATCATCAGCCCATAGCAGTCCACTGCTGGACACAGGCTTCCCCCAATGAGCGCCATAGCGCCCTGTCTTCAGCTTGCCGCATCCAGCATCTACCTGCAGTCTTTCGCCGGTCGTCATCCCACCTGGTCGGAGGGCGTCCTACGTTTACCGAGTCGTGGTCTTCACTCAAGAACATGTTTGCCCCATCGGCCGTCGGTTCTTCACGAGATATGGCCGGGCCACTGCCACTTCAGCTCGCTAATTCTCAGAGGTATGTCGATAACCTTGGTTCTCTGTCGGATGTATTCGTTACGAATCCTATCCTTCAGAGTAACTTCGAGCATTGCTCTTTCCATAGCTCGCTGAGCGACTTTGAAATGGTGGACCAGTCCTATCGTGAGTGTCCACGTCTCAGCTCCAAGTTTAAAGATCTAAGCATAGGGAGAGACAGTCAACGGGAAGCGACTCTGTTTTATACTATATATAATAAATAGCATAGGTACTTCTTAGTTGCTACACCAATGAAAATTTTGGTGGTTTTTTAAATCTTGGAAATTATCATGTCCCTCAAAGTCACCACTCCCTATTTATTTTTCTTTGCTTTCACATTGTATTAGGATTGCAAAATACATTCTTGATTAGGTACCTAGGTAAACAAATATTTTATTAATATTATGTTATCAATTATCATAAAACCTTTTTGTAGAACAACATTTAATCGAGTTTGCAACCTTATTTACAAATACAAATTATTTGTCAATGTGCACATTACTGGCGGCTCCCATTTACCTTTTATATAAGTTTTTGAAATAAATAATTATTTCTGGACAATTCACACAGCATTATCTAGCCCCATGGTAAGCAGAGCTTGTGTTATGGGTACTAGATAACTGATATACATAATACAATACATTACATAGAACGATATTTTTTATTATATATACATAGAAAACGACCAGAAAACCCGGAACAAATATCTGCATATCGTACACACAATTGTTCCGAGTGAAAATACAAGCAGCATTCTTTATTTAACGCTTTGACTGCGGTTTTTTTTCGACGACTGCGATCTTTTTTTTAACCTAAAAAATTCGTGCTGCCGCTCTACACAGCGGTTGTGTTGCGCCGCACATGCGTTTCGTTCGAAAAATATTACGGCTGTGCTGAGTCACACAGATCTGTATTTTCTCAGCCGCTGCGCTAGTGTGGATTTACGCATATTAGTCACTTGTAGAAAACACATACCGTGTAATTTCAGCAGTCAAAGTGTGTAGAGAGTGAGACGCTATACACAAGTATTGCGCTTTCACACGACACTGATCAAATAGAATAGCTTCTTCGTTGATAAAATAAAAGTACAATTTAATAATCAAAGGCCGATATAATCAGATTACGGCAAACTTAATTATTTTTCAATAGCACTCTCATCAGTAATTTGTCCCCATTCGAAGAACGAAGCTGTTTCGGCGTTGGCGAGATGCCAGACGATATCGAGGCAGCATTTCACGCCGATAGTCAAAATTAATTGCCTACTTTAAGACTGGGTGCTTTCACACGACTTGTGACATGCAGCGCTGTTAATAAACAGCGTGCATCTTTGAGTGACAAGGGCATTTATGGAGCCTTTCATTATCATCTGGATATTCCTACACAAAAATAATTTAGCTCGAAGTTAAGATCAGAAAGTAAACAAAGTTTTATGTGTATATATAATATATATGTATGTGTATATATGGAAAGAGTTTGAAAAAATATTACATAATTAAACTATCATGGAAAACATCCCGACCCGAATAAATATTAATAATATTTCGGAATCAAACCCACACTGATTTGAGTTTCAGATGGAACCTCCAACTCTGTACTAAGTCGTCACCTGGTTTTGTTTGTTTTTAAGATCAACAGTGTTTGGAAGGATACAAAAAATCATAAAATATTAAGTAAGAAGAGAGACAAACCTATTATTAATTTGGTCGGCAAAAAATAATGAACAAAATAGAAATACTCACTATTACTATTTTGTTCATTACTTTTTGCCAATACTAAATATAAAGACTAAGACAGAACTAGAGACAGACTAGAGTCTTGCTTTCTATCCATATAATGCTATCTCATTATAGTCGCCTATGTACAATTTTCGTGCAATAAAGTATATTATATCAAACTTGTTCCATTCTGAGTAAAATTCTACTTTCACAGCACGTCAACATCATGTGCAACGCCGTAACGCCTCGCCACTTTATTGGCACTGCCAAAGTTGAGCCTCGGCGTCGTTGTTTAGAGCAAGCCTTGATCTTATGACAAAGGAAACACAAAATAGTGGGTAGCTACGCCGACGCTACGGGCCTCACAGTACAATGGTTATTACTTTATGTAAGAAGTTAATAATTATTATTATTATCATTTTATCATTGCAATCTCCCCTATAGCCCGCTTACCCAGTCCATCCATCCATCACAATAGCCTGGTTTTATTTCTTTCATTTTTCTTTGCAAAAGTCTCTACACCTGGCGGATACCATCTTTGGGTGTATCATATTGTGCACCCGAGGATGATACCCGCTATGTGTAGCCATCGCCTTTAGATTAACTTCTCAAAGGGCCTCTGTGCTGTTGGCTTCGGCCCCACGCAAGCCTTCCAAAGGACCGGGTCACTTTATGGCCCTAGATCATGGTAAATGAGAGACATAATAATTATCATTTATTTCTTGACATCACACGAAAAGTACTTAGTAACTTATCTGGAGGCTATGTGATATATACCTTACAGACTTTATACTTTCACAGTTATAAAACTTGAAATGGAATAGCGAGTTGCGAAAAACTGCTGGCAGATGCTGGATGCGGCAAGCTAGGACGCTGCTGTGGCGCTCATTATAGGCCTTACTTCATCAGTAGAAGAACCAAATTCACCGTTATAGAAGAAGAATTTCATTAAAAATCTCTTAGAACAAGTAAGCTGAAGTGGAAGTGTCATAGCTGGGAGTTAAAGGTAAGGAGATCGCGATGCAACGCAAAACGTTGGGAGACCATTCACTCTATAACACTGACACACTGACGATATTGTAGCGGTCGGAGGTAGTCGATGGATGGAGGCAGCTCAGGACTGTTCATCGTCGCCTGGTATGGACGAGACCTAGGTCCAGTGGGCGTATGTGGACATGATGATGTCCAGCAGTGGATAGTACAATACAATACAATACAAAAATTATTTATTCTACACCATAACCAAATCAATCATTACAAAAATACATTATATACGACAAGTACAATGGGCGGCCTTATCGCTTAGAAGCGATCTCTTCCAGGCAACCAGGCAGGATAGTGAGCACCTGCTCAACAAATTTTGTAAAAAATGGTATAATTTCTATTTGGATTAGGTACTTTTGTGAAATGTTTTCTTAATAACATGTTATAATATGCGTTACCTCCTAATACAGGTATTCTTAAACCTACTGAAAAGGAGGTCTCGAACACAAAACAATGTTATAATTAATCATAAGCGAATGATAATAAACATGTTTGTATTTTTTTTGTATTTTGTAATGAATCTCACAGGCGCCAGTCAAACCACTTTAAGGAAATATTATCAAGGATTATCTGGTTTTTCACGGATAATAGCTATCAAAGAAAGAAGGGTGGCGTTCTGCCAGAACCAACAAGTATCTACGGATATCTATTTACTCACTATATCCGGTTATTTAGCCTGAAAATACTAGAGCTTGCCAAGAAAGTTAAGTAGTAACTTTTTTTATTACACTCTGTGATCTATTCATAGCTGTTCGCATAATAATAAGTCAGAAAGGGTGTTTTTAGATTAAGCGAAGTGATGGAGAGTTTCAATCCGTGTTGAAAAGATATTGTCAGATAAATGTTATCTATCTATCTATTAAATTATCATTATTTATTTATTTATTTATTGTGTATTTAACACAATAAATAAATATATACACAATACACAATAAATAAATAAATATATACAAAATAAATAAATAATGCTGGACAATTCACACACACATCTATCCTTATGCTAAGCAGAACAATTGTGTGTACGATCTGCAGATATTTATTCCGGATGTTCTGGTCGTTATATATGTATAATAAAAAATATCTATCTATGTAATGTATTGTATTATGTATATCAGTCATCTAGTAGGTACCCATAACACAAGGTCTGCTTAGCTTGGGGCTAGATGATGCTGTGTGGATTGTCAAACGCTAACACAAGTTAAATAAATTTATTTATTTATTTAACTTGTGTTAGGGGGGTGTTATGATGTTCGTCATATTAGTTGAGCGTGTAGGTCGCACTGCTGGGACTGTGTAGTGAAAACGTTGATATAACCATATAATCATAAATGAAAAATAAAATGTCCAGTACAACAACATTTTCAGGATGCTGATGCGGCTGCCTCGCTTTTGCAGCGCGTCTGGTATGTTCGCGGAGGCGCGCACGGACGGCTTTCATGCGATTATTCGCAAAAAAGTCGCTTCCCTACTTCAGCGTGCGCGAGCCAGTAGCAACGGCATCCTGAAAATGATTGTTTCACGTCTGGACTGTCCCATCCAATACAAATGGATGAAAATATTGATGAAATATCGATATCCATATAAATGTCCATTAGGTTAGTAAGTTTTCATTTTGTGTTTTATTAATATTATTTTTTAATTTTCCCTAAGTTATATTATTCTATTTTTATTTAATTTTATTTGATTTTATGTGTGATTTATTTTGTGACATTTATTTTTAATTTTATATGTTTTTATTTTTAAGTTTGTATATGGATTGAGAATCTGATAATAAATGAGTTAATAATAAATCTAATCTAATCTTAAATTGTTAGGTTTTCAACATTTTGAAGAGCATTTATAGTTTGACCGAAACCGCTGTACCGCGCCTGAGGTATGCGAGCGGCGAGACGGGGGGGAAATATCGGCCGCTCCGATCCATCAGTCTGCCGTCAACGCGTACTCTTGATGGTTTTTCCTCGCCCCCCACCTCGCCGCACTTTCCTAAGGAGCGGTACTGCGGTTTCGGTCAAACTATAGTCCAAGCGATGCGTGACCTGAGAGCTGGTAAGTATCTGGCGCAGCGCATCAGCGCTATCATGCAGCCAGTGTCTAGGAGACGCATTCGATTGTTATTGATTACGATCTTAGGGCTACCTCTCGATTGTTTGCAACAGTATACAGTTACCTCAACTGTTTCAATTGTAAATACTTGTTGTAATTTTTTATCTATCAGTTTGTATTTAGATAATCCTACTTATACCTAAATGTGAAAGTCTGTGTGAATGTTTGTTACCACGTATCTCCGTAACTACTTAACTTATTTAGATGAAATTTGTTATGTAAGTAGTTTAGGTTCTTGAATAATACACAGGCTAACTAATAAAACTATCGAACATATTTTGAAAAATTGATCGAATCACACAAAACTCAATATAATTTATTTTTCACTTCTCTTGCTCAAAAAGTGTATCATAATAGTGTAGCTTAGCGGGCCTAAAACTCGAGTTTAATACCTCGGGCTAAAAAGTATTTTTTCTTTTTAATTTTTGTCTAAAATCATCAGACCGTACAAAGCATTCGTTCTCTTACATAAAAACTCGACTTCTTGGGGCTCCGTCAATCTTTTTTTTTGAAAATAGAACCGTCTTGGTGATGTTTTATGAAGGTTGATTCTTCCCTTCACGTTAGAATGCGAACTATTTCGTTGCGGGTTAAATAGAGATTTAAAAAAAAAGATGGTATTGGCGCTAAATCTCTAGAATTTTCTTCATTTATTTTCTCGCAATCGAAGTGAAAAGTAGAGTGTTTTACTCGGGCCAAAACCACCCATTATAACTCGGTCTTGTCATCCTCCCTCGCTACGCTCGGGAGTATAACAACCTCGTATATAATGGGATGGTTTAGTCCCTTGTAAAACAATCTACTATAGTATGGAGTTTCCATAGTAAATAATCGCATATTTATTAATTTTAAAAACAAACTCATGCCAATCCCTAATGTTCTCCACGACACATACATTTCCACGGCGGCGAAGCCACGGGGCGCAGCTAGTATTTATTTAATACACAGATATTATTACGATTTCTCTGCTAAAACGTAGTAACTTGGCTTTAGCATTCGTTGCCTACGGGCGCCTATTTTAGTCTTGGTTTATAATATCTGAAACTGTACCGTAGCATACGCCCGGGTCGTATTAATCAACCAGTTCTAATTGCTTTAAGGCTGGCCTATTTTGGAGTTCTAGTCCAAAATATAAGAGGAATGCGGTTATTTTAGAATGTTGCAAACTTAACACTTTGACTGCGATTTTTTTTCGACGACTGCGATATTTTTTTTAACCTAAAAAATTCGTGCTGCCGCTCTACACAGCGGTTGTGTTGCGCCGCACATGCGTTTCGTTCGAAAAATATTACGGATGTCCTGAGTCACAAAGATCTGTATTTTCTCAGCCGCTGCGCTAGTGTGGATTTACGCATATTAGTCACTTGTAGAAAACACATACCGTGTGATTTCAGCAATCAAAGTGTTAAGTCATTTCTAACGGGATATTTACAAGGATTTATATTATGACCTGTACAATTTTTATCCCCATATCTTTAGATACTACTAACTCTTCACTCAAACTCGGCTGCCGTGCCTAGAGCATTCCTTCAAAACATATGTACTCGAGTTCGGTTTGTCGTAAGTATGGTTCATAGTCATAAGTCGTAAGTAGGCTTTATAGTCATAAGTCGTAAGTATGGTTCATAGTCGTAAGTCGTAAGTATGGTTCATAGTCGTAAGTCAAAAGTAGGCTTCATAGTCATAAGTCGTAAAGATGGTTCATAGTCGTAAGTCGTAAATAGGCTTCATAGTCATAAGTCGTAAGTATGGTTCATAGTCGTAAGTCGTAAGTAGGCTTCATATTCATAAGTCGTAAGTATGGTTCATAATCATAAGTCGTAAGTATGCTTCATAGTCATAAGTCGTAAGTAGGCTTCATAGTCATAAGTCGTAAGTATGCTTCATAGTCATAAGTCGTAAGTAAGCTTCATAGTCATAAGTCGTAAGTATGCTTCATAGTCATAAGTCGTAAGTATGCTTCATAGTCATAAGTCGTAAGTATGCTTCATAGTCATAAGTCGTAAGTAGGCTTCATAGTCATAAGTCGTAAGTATGCTTCATAGTCATAAGTCGTAAGTAGGCTTCATAGTCATAAGTCGTAAGTATGCTTCATAGTCATAAGTCGTAAGTATGCTTCATAGTCATAAGTCGTAAGTATGCTTCATAGTCATAAGTCGTAAGTAGGCTTCATAGTCATAAGTCGTAAGTAGGCTTCATAGTCATAAGTAGGCTTCATAGTCATAAGTCGTAAGTAGGCTTCATAGTCATAAGTCGTAAGTAGGCTTCATAGTCATAAGTCGTAAGTATGCTTCATAGTCATAAGTCGTAAGTAAGCTTCATAGTCATAAGTCGTAAGTATGCTTCATAGTCATAAGTCGTAAGTATGCTTCATAGTCATAAGTCGTAAGTATGCTTCATAGTCATAAGTCGTAAGTAGGCTTCATAGTCATAAGTCGTAAGTATGCTTCATAGTCATAAGTCGTAAGTATGCTTCATAGTCATAAGTCGTAAGTATGCTTCATAGTCATAAGTCGTAAGTATGCTTCATAGTCATAAGTCGTAAGTAGGCTTCATAGTCATAAGTCGTAAGTAGGCTTCATAGTCATAAGTCGTAAGTAGGCTTCATAGTTATAAGTCGTAAGTAGGCTTCATAGTCATAAGTCGTAAGTAGGCTTCATAGTCATAAGTCGTAAGTAGGCTTCATTGTCATAAGTCGTAAGTAGGCTTCATAGTCATAAGTCGTAAGTATGCTTCATAGTCATAAGTCGTAAGTATGCTTCATAGTCATAAGTCGTAAGTAGGCTTCATAGTCATAAGTCGTAAGTAGGCTTCATAGTCATAAGTCGTAAGTAGGCTTCATAGTCATAAGTCGTAAGTAGGCTTCATAGTCATAAGTCGTAAGTAGGCTTCATAGTCATAAGTCGTAAGTAGGCTTCATAGTCATAAGTCGTAAGTAGGCTTCATAGTCGTAAGTCGTAAGTAGGCTTCATCGTTATAATTTTAACTATTCTTATGAATATTTTTATTATACATAGAAAAGGGTCAGAACACCCAAAACAAATATCTGTCGATCGTACACACTTTTGTCTCGAGGCGGGAATCGAACCATCTCCTGCGCCACAGGCAGACCTTCGCCACAAAGTTCCTCCAATAATAAATTAATTGAATTGAATAAACTCGCTCCCGCCCCCTACTTAAAGCACAGCCTTACCAACTCTTGCCACCCGACTATCAACATTTTAACAAAGTTACAGAGCGGTTGAGATTGCCTTCTCGTAACCTGAGATGTAATGAGGAGGCGCGGGAAATTAGGTCATTGTTGTAATTTACAATTTTCAGTGTAATGCACTTATGGGTCCGTTTTGCAAGGGGCGATATTTAGCGACCTACAGCTTGACATCATCATTCTATATTAGTCCACGGCTGGACATAGACGAGCGCCATAGTGATCTTTAGCTTGCCGTATCCAGCACGTTTTCTAAGGGGCCCTATCTATCTAGCCACCTATAGATTGGGACCATCATCCTATATTATTATATATATATAGGTGACGACCGACGTGGCGCGGTGGGCGAAGGTCCGCCTGCGACGCATGAGGTTGCGGGTTCGATTCCCGCCTCGGAACAAATGTGTGTACGATCTGCAGATATTTTTTCGGGTGTTCTGGTCGTTTTCTATGTATAATAAAAAATATCTATCTATGTAATGTATTGTATTATGTATATCAGTTATCTAGTACCCATAACACAAGCTCTGCTTACCATGGGGCTAGATAATGCTGTGTGAATTGTCCAGCATTATTTATTTATTTATTTTATTAGTCAGGACATAGATGAGCGCTATAACACCCTGCCTTCAGCTTTGCGCATCCAGATTCTGAGACCAATCTTTCTCAGGTCATAATCCCACCTGGCAAGAGAGCATCATACCGTACGTGTGCCGAGTTGCGGTCTCCAGTCAAGAACACTTCACCCCAGCGATCGTCGATTATTTGCGAGATACGGTCGTCCGCCCATTGCCATTTCAGCTTGATTGCTATAATTTGAAAGCATGTTTGCTTTTGAAACCGGTGACTATTTATAAAAAATATACCTACCTGAAAGCCAACCTTTTCAGGAATATAATAATTTTATTGTGAAATTGTGTGAATATTCAATAAAAAAAAAAAAAAAAAAAAAAAAAGTCTTTTTCAATAAAGATCGTATCCTACGCTTGAATACTGTCTCTGTATTTATGTGAGATTCTATCTCTTCTGAATGGCAACATGTAGAAACGACTTGTTTTGATTCTAAAGCAGGCCTTGCTAAACAGAGGTTGGCTACATCTGCACTAGTGGGCCATATAGGGTCCAATCATGGTGAATCAAACAAATAAAAACTAGTATTTACAATTGAAACAGTTTAACTATCTGCAGATTGTTGCCAAAAATGTAGAGGTAGTTCAACTGGTCCATATTAAAATTACTGAGCGGTTGCAAATATAACCTGAAATGTAATGAGGAGGCGCGGGAAATGTAGGTCATTGTTGTAATTTACGATTTTGAGGTGTAAAGCACTAATGGGACTTTGTCGTTTTGTAGGAGTGCTATGATATCTACCCCTACTTTTTGCGAGTTGCTACCTAAAATAGGTATTCTTTAAAAAAATGTAAGTTACCTACATCCAATTTTAAAAAGTTTTATCTAGGAAACGATACGAAAGACAGCTGAAGACAGGGCGCTATGCACTCATTGGTGGAGGCCTATGTCCACTGTGGACTGCGATAGGCTGATGATGATAATGATGATGATGATCTAGATAACGACTCATCTTATAATTTTTTTTATGTTACTAGCTGCGCACCGTGGCTTCGCCTGTGTGGAAATCTATGTATAAAACAATTTATAAACCTTTCTCTTGAATCACTCTATCTTTTACAGAAAACTGCATTAAATTGATAATTGGTTTGTAAGCCATAGATTTTCACGAACAGACGAAGCTGTGGGGCGTAGCTAGAAATAAATAAATAAAAAATAAAAAATATAATGCTGGACAATTCACACAGCATTATCTAGCCCCATGGTAAGCAGAGCTTGTGTTATGGGTACTAGATAACTGATATAGATAATACAATACATTCCATAGATAGTTATTTTTTGTACATAGAAAACGACCAGAACACCCGGAACAAATATCTGCAGATCGTACACACAATTGTTCCGAGGCGGGAATCGAACCCGCAACCTTCTGCGTCGCAGGCAGACCTTCGCCCACCGCGCCACATTGGTCGTCTAAAAATAAATGACTGTTTAAAATAAATATCATAAAAACTTCGAGGTACAACTGTAAAAGTTGATTCTTGTCTGATTTATGGATTGGATGGAGTTGGATGAATTAAAACCTTTTTCACTTCTCTTGCTCAAAAAGTGTATCATAATAGTGTAGCTTAGCGGGCCTAAAACTCGAGTTTAATACCTACCTCGGGTTAAAAAGTATTTTTTCTTTTTAATTTTTGTCTAAAATCATCAGCCCGTACAAAGCATTCGTTCTCTTACATAAAAACTCGACTTCTTGGTGCTCCGTCAATCTTTTTTTTTGAAAATAGAACCGTCTTGGTGATGTTTTATGAAGGTTGATTCTTCCCTTCACGGTAGAATGCGAACTGTTTCGTTGCGGGTTAAATAGAGATTTAAAAAAAAAGATGGTATTGGCGCTAAATCTCTAGAATTTTCTTCATTCCAAATCACAAACTTTTACGAAAATTGTCTAATTTTGAATTGTTTTATTTTCTCGCAATCGAAGTGAAAAGTAGAGTGTTTTACTCGGGCCAAAACCACCCATTATAACTCGGTCTTGTCATCCTCCCTCGCTACGCTCGGGAGTATAACAACCTCGTATATAATGGGATGGTTTAGTCCCTTGTAAAACAATCTACTATTATTTTCACACACACTTGCTTTATTGTTCGACTCATAGATTGGATCACAGAGAAAGGTAAGTGAGAGCTGGCCATAGACAACTTAATTAGTGTTGCCAGCCCAATCACTCAGGTATGTCATAGACACAACTGTGGTTCTCTTGTTGTTGTGTTTTTTCAATAAAATAAACACTTTATTTGTCTTCGCCACCCAACCATACCTAACTTTTTTCTACAGCTTGAAAGCGAAAGAAAGAAACATTTTAAATCGCAATCCTAGAAGCAATTTCACGTATCGTTTAACTGTCTCTACGTTCTACGTTCTTTACGTAAACGTTCAACGTTATATTTGAACAGACCCATTAGTCTGATTGAGCCATCCAGGTAATGGTTTCTTATGTCTGTTTATAGTTTGACTAGCGGACCTGCCCGGCTTTGCACGGTTTTAGTACGGATCCATAAATTTTTGAAAATATAATATAGCCTATGTTAGGGGGATAGTGCGCCCCCAGCGGCAGTTGGTTCTTCGCGAGATATGGCACTGCCATTTCAGCTTGCTAATTCTTAGAGCTATGTCGATAACTTTGGTTCTCTGTCGGAAGTATTCGTTACGAATCCTATCCTACATAGAAACTCCGAGCATAGCTCTTTCCATAGCTCGCTGAGCGACATTAAACTGGTGGACCAGCCCTATCGTTACAATTACCTCATCAATATCATATTCACATACATGTGCGTAGCGAGTTCGTGGCTTGCAGTGGACATATTACATACATTTTCGTGCAAAGTGAGCTAAACATGTGCGTCTTCGTGCGTAGCAGTGGTACAGTCAGCGTCAAATTGATATGAGCGTCTAGAGTAGTCAAAATGATCTGAAAAACATAATTTATTTATAATCTAAGCAAACCAAGCTCTCAAAGGTAGTATGCAAACTCATAATTGCTAAGATGATTTTGGACTTCAGTTCTTTTCAGTTTCAGTTATTTTATTGATAACGTTTATATGTCACGTCATAATCTGAATTCTAATTAAATTACCAATAACACCTTGAAGGCTCTGGTGAAATTCATTGATTTTACAACTATTTTCCATAGTAAAGTAAAGTAAAGTAAAAAATCATTTATTTCTTTAGGCTTACAAAATAAGCACTTAGACAAGTCATATTTTATATATAAATTATTATCAAATACAATTATTTTACTGTTCACTTCAATTTTTTGTCCACTAGTGGAAGAAGTGAAAAGACACACCATTACTTGACACTTGCAGAAAAGCGTTCAACCAGACACAGTTGATATTAACAAAGAATTATCATCATCTGTATAGATGACATCTTAAAAACAAAACAGAAATACTAGACAGCAGAAACATAAATAGACAAAGGCTAACAAATAGTCAGCATATCTTTTCCTTGAAAAGCTTTAGACCTTTCAAAAACTCCTCTTCACCTCTGAACCGAAAGAGAAAAGATAAAGAGACCTAATTAACCCTACATAGCTAACGTTCCTAAACTACCTTGATAAGCTAACCATTCGTAATTTTTACGATCATTCTATAGTGGAGGATATAATAAAATGTATTATATTTTTTATAAAAAAAAATTATGGGTTCATAAATATAGGATATAAATGAAAGATATTCATCATAAAAATCAATATATTGTAACATTAAAGTACAATTAACACAAATGTAATATGACACTATTTTTTCGAGATCAAAATCACACACTTACTTAAAAACTACACACAAGGAAAAAAAAATCAAAGAAGTGAATCGGTTTTTAAACATTTATAGAAAAAAAACATTCAATTTAATGTTTTACATGAAATAATTCACATTTCTTGAACGCAAGTTGGGCAAATACCGATCGAATGTTCACCACAAATGGGAACTTTGCATTTGTGGCAGTTTTTCGTTGTCATTCGCCTTTTCTTATAGAAACACACACCGCAGCTTTTCCTTTTCTTTGTCGAGGCATTCTCAGGTATGGGACGATCTTCGGAACCTGATGGCCCAGGAATTTGACCTTGACCTTCGGAACTTCGTTCCGGTTTCAAGCCCAACACTTCACTTATTTTCTCCTTTACTGTTCGAGGCATTGTTGGCGTTTGAAGTCGATGTTTTAGCCAAGGTTCAACAAGTTGTTCGTGCAATTTTTTCATATAACTTCTGCGGGTCAATGGTTTACCGCCTGATGTTAAGATGTTATGGCAATATATAATATACGAGTTAATTCCCGATATATTCAGCATGTTATAGAATAAGCACATGGGCCATCGATTGGTCTTGCGGTTACATGACATCAGTGAACACATCTGATCAAATGTATCTACGCCTCCTTTTGTAGCGTTATAAAACTCAATCATATGAGGTTTTTTAGATGTTGGGTTCACAGTTCCTTCTTCATCACATGACGACAGGAGATAAACCATTTTGCTTGGCTTTGGTTTATACGAAAGGAGAGTTAGGGGGCCATCATAACAAAACATGGAAGTCCCAACGGCTCTTCCTCGGTTGTTCTTCATTTCGTCCGGTATTTCTCTTTTGTTGGCCCTCAAAGTCCCCACTATTGTCATCTTGTACGGTTGTTGTAGCAGTTGTTTAGCCAATGGGATAGAAGTGAACCAATTATCAGTGGTTACATTCCTGTTTGAGCCATGAATGCTTCGTGTTAGTTCCTTTACAACATGTTCACCAAGAGGAACTCCTCCTGTATCAGTACCTCTTCCAAGATAAGGCATGGCGTCAATCATGTATCGAGTCCCACTGTCACACATCATTTCAATTTTTAGTCCATACTTTGCAGGTTTGTTGGGGATATACATCTTAAATTTACAACGACCACGAAATGCAAGTAACTGCTCATCGATGGTAACGTTGGTTCCAGGAACGTAGTTTTCTCTGCATTTATTCACCAGCAACTCCCATATTTTTCGGATTGGTGTGAGCGGATCAGTCTGTAAAGTTTGTAGTCTTATAGCCCTGTCATCAAATCTTAGGCACCTTATAAGGAAATCAAACCTTTCACGACTCATACACGAGACATAGCGGGTACCACAGAAGGATGTATTGAATAGTTCATCGCTTGTCAGGTGGTTATCCTTCATTGCAGCTGCCAACAGTAAAACCCCGAAGAGCGCATTGAGTTCCTCAAGACACGTTTCGTTTTGGGTCGATGTCAAAGTTTCAAAGCTTTGTTTTCTTATAGCTATTTCAGCATTGGTCCACAGCAAAATTTCGTCGAGTATTCCTTGAGTCATAAATGTGCCAAATAAAACAAGAGGGTCAATTATGTTTCTCACAGAACGAGCTGGTCCTCTAGCGGTTCGAACGATATTGATCGCAGAAGTCCTTCGGGAAGTATTCCCTTTACGAGTGGCCCAGACGTGACGATTTTTGCCTCGAATATTCGCCTGAGGCAAGGTGAGAATACTGTTGGAAGCGGACGATGAATTTGTCAGTGACTCACCTAGCAGAGGATTTTCTGGTGTTGACGTATCTCTCTCCTCTTCAACGTTTTCAGGAGAAATAAGCTGTCTTTCTTCACCATCCGAGGGTTCGTCGTGAAAATCATTTTCAACCTCTTCAAGGAGCAATCCATCTTCGTTATCACTGTCAGAATATACGTCATTGGCGTTAACAGCATCCTCTTCATCTAGTGCACGAAGAATATCATCATCAGTGATGTTCGATCTCCCAGCCATAACTCACCATAAACAGAGAAACTAAAAAAAAAAACCTAAATGTAAATACAGTATACCATAAAAGTTACACATAAGCTAACCATTAGTAAAAATTACGAACACATAGTAGGTATCTCCAAAACTAAGCAACTTACCTACTAGATGTAAACACCACCAAACGCAGTTTATCGGTCACTAAGTTGGCGCGAAACCGCAATACCGTAGTTTTAACTATGAGTACGGAACGAGACGATATTCATTTGATGTGTGCAAATATTACGAACGTTAGCTTTATAGGGTTAAAAATAAACCGGTGCATTTTTAACAGAACCATACAATACCGCCAACTAAGGTGTGTAACGAACCTTGAAATTGGCTGGGGAAACTCTTTGTCACTACCACGAGAGAATAACCACACGGTCTATAATAATAGTGGCTATAGTCCTACAATTTGTAATGGGTAGAGATGGATAAGATTCGTAATGAATACATCGGACAGAGAACCAAAGTTATCGACATAGCTCTAAGAATTAGTAAGTTGAAGTGGCAGTGGGCCGGCCATATCTCGTGAAGAACCGACGGCCGCTGGGGCAAACATGTTCTTGAGTGGAGACCACGACTCGGTAAACGTAGTGTAGGACGCCCTCCGACCAGGTGGGATGACGACCTACGAAAGACACCAGGTAGATGTGCGGCAAGCTGAAGACAGGGCGCTATGGCGCTCATTGGGGGAGGCCTATGTCCAGCTGTGGATTGCTATATAGGCTGATGATGATGATCATGAGAGATAGCTTCTGCACTAGTTTGTTTTTTCCTATTATTTACTATTGTTTAAATATTAAGTGATATATGCATACAATCCATAAACAATAATCAGAGCTCTTCAGGTAAAATGTACGCCCTGTCCACGGATTTGTTTTTGTTTGGTATAAGCATGACTATGAAGTTCCTCAATTGTTGATACGTGAGTGAATGAAGACTGAATGCAGAATTAAGTACATATTTTATGTATGCTACATGTATGAAATGCTTCATTAATAATTCTACAACAAAACTCCAAGTGAGTTGCAAAAATTATCAATAAATAAATTTAAAAAAATTGTGAAACATATTCTTTGTAAAAAGGCTTATTACAAAATATCAGATTACTTATAAGATAAAAAAGCTTGGAACGAGTTTTGCTCCAACTCAAAATCTACCAACTTACAAATAAGCAAATCAAATGTACTAGAGACATAAGTTATGAACATACTAGTGGTTTCTTCTCACTTCTTCCACTGGTCGACAACAAATTGAAACTTTAAAATAATTTAATAGTATAAAATATGACCTGTCTAAGTGCTTATTTGTAAGCTTAAAGAAATAAAAACTTTTCATTTTCATTTCATTTCATAATAAATAATGTGGGACAATTCATCCAGCATTATCTAGCCCCAAGCTAAGCAGAGCTTGTATTATGGGTACTAGAGAGCTGATATATATAATACAATACATTATATAGACAGATTTTTTATACATATAAATGGTGTTCTGGTCAACACTCGTAACAACAGAACAATCTGCAAATATAGATTGTACAAACATACTTATATGGGCAGGAATCGAACCCGCATCCTGCGTCGCAGGCGGAACTTTGCCCACCGCGCCACATCAGTCATCGCATTCCAAGCCATTTTCTTCTATGTGGAATAACTTATCTCTCAGGTAAATAAAAATAATAAAGGTACAGGTACGTATGCAAATACCTACGAGTATCTCCATAATGAAATGAGCAACATAATATCCAATATTATCAACAGAGAAAAATCCACAAGGGAGATACAACCCCATTTTATATGGTTGTTTATTCAGTGTTGTTTTCCATCAGTGGTTTACCTTGTTTACAAGGACATGAGAATATTTAATGGGAAACTAGGTTCTGCCTTCAGGTATGCTTGAGATTTACTTCGAGATTTTTTTTAATCAGTTTTTGAAGGAACTTCTACTTTTTCTTGTCATGGTAGCCTTTGTGAAAAAAAACTACGGTAAAACTTTCGAGACTATCATGATTCACACATGGTATCACGGACGACCGATGTGGCGCGGTGGGCGAAGGTCCGCCTGCGACGCAGGAGATTGCGGGTTCGATTCCCGCCTCGGAACAAATGTGTGTACGATCTGCAGATATTTGTTCCAGGTTTTCTGGTTGTTTTCTATGTATAATAAAAAATATCTATCTAGTAATGTATTGTATTAAGTATATCAGTTATCTAGTACCCATAACACAAGCTCTGCTTACTGCTGTGTGAATTGTCCAGCATTATTTATTTATTTATGGTTATTAACATCCAAGTACTTTATAACGGGATATTAACCATGATTATGAGTTTTGAGTTACCAATATTTCGGCACAGTTTCATGAGCATGGAATAACTGAAGGTACTGCGAGTTAGTTTTTACTGGCAGACATAAATAAATTAAATAAATAAATAATGCTGGACAATTCACACAGCATTATCTAGCCACATGGTAAGCAGAGCTTGTGTTATGGGTACTAGATAACTGATATACATAATACAATACATTACATAGATATTATAGTACATAGAAAACAACCAGAACACCCGGAACAAATATCTGCAGATCGTACACGTAATTGTTCCGAGGCAGGAATCGAATCTGCAACCTCCTGCGTCGCAGGCGGACCTTCACCCACCGCGCCACATCGGTCGTCATTTATTAACCATGATATGAGTTTTGAATTTTCCAATATTTCGGCACAGTTTCATGCGCCATGACCATGGAATAACTGAAGGCACTGCCTCAATTTTGCATAGATGTAGGTCTAATCATACATAGGCTACTTTTCATCCCACAAATCAGTCCCTAAAAGAAAGAGACTAGAAAGCTACACAACCACGCTTTGTAGTATATCTCGTTCAAACAGAAAATAACCTCAGAAGTACAATAAAATTGCTAGTTCCCCTCGAAAACATCCATTGCCGTTTCGTCCTATTGTTCGAATTGGAGTCATATTTCTGAAGTGGAAAATGAACTGGTGCTCTGTCACTAGCGTAAGTAAGTACTAACAAGTTTAAGTATAATAGAACCAGCTTCGTATCATTATGAGTTATATTTTATTCGACGACCGATGTGGCGCGGTGGGCGAAGGTCTACCTGCGACGCAGGAGGTTGCGGGTTCGATTCCCGCCTCGGAAAAAATGTGTGTACGATCTGCAGATATTTGTTTCGGGTGTTCTGGTCGTTTTCTATGTATAATAAAAAATAACTATCTATGTAATGTATTGTATTATGTATATAAGTTATCTAGTACCCATAACACAAGCTCTGCTTACCATGTGGCTAGATAATGCTGTGTGAATTGTCCAGCATTATTTATTTATTTACTATCCACTTGTTTGGTTTCGGTAAGTAAACCTACCAATGACATAATCATGACGTAATTTTACGTAATTCTACAAAAAAAAAATCAACTTCAACTTCTTTTTTGTTTTGTCGCCGCTTGCTTTTCGCTACGACTCTGCCAGTGTCTGTTTCATATGATCGGTTACATGATTTTGCTAATAAAAGTAAAGTAAAAAAACATTTATTTCTTTAGGCTTACAAAATAAGCACTTAGACAAGTCATATTTTATATATAAATTATTATCAAATAAAATTATCAATACAACATACATATAAATAAGCAAAAGGACAACACAACATATACAGCACAATGATTATTATTGGTAAATCTATATTTTCTAACGTCTGGTTGGCCGTTTGGGTGCATTCCGAGTGAAATTGACATTGACAATGACAAGAAAGTTTCACAGCGCCCAAGAAAAAAAAACAAAAAAGGTTTGATTGAAAACTAGCTTCTTGTGATTATGTAACTCGCGACCGGTTTGCGACAGGCGTAAATTAAGCAATCAGTGCTGTCAAACGTCAATTTTGTCATTAGTCAGGTGGTCATCAACATTCGACTTAACGTTGTCTACGTTGTTGAATGCGGTCTGGAATCGAACTAGAGTTCTTTTTTCCGGTTTCTACGTCGAGGAAAGCTTTCCTCAAGTCATGTGCTGTCGCTATGAGAGCCTTGCAGGCTTCTCAAGAGCTGTTCATTAGCCTGTTGGCTGTTCTGATCATCCTGGGTGATGGCTTCGGGCGACTCTAGGAGTTCCCGGGGCAGAGGTCTACAAACGTCAATTTTGTGTTATGTAGTTTGTCACCAGCTACAACGTCAAAATTGGTTAAAATTGACGTTTGACAGGCGTAAAGTCTGTCGCAAACCGGTCGCGAGTTACATAATAACCCGGCGGTTGAACAAATTATGCATTTTTTATGAATTTTAGAATTACGATAAAATAATATTATGTTTGAAGACACCTACTTATTTTATTATTTTTAGAGAGGATAAACTACTATCTATCTACAGAGAGCAGAAAATGTAGATGGATGGTAATACATTTTGTCGGTAATTGGAAGTTTGTAATCTAGCACTACCTACTAAACTGTTGTCCACACTACCCAAAGGTTAGCAGGTAGAGAATGCTATCTAGCATTATCGATCGATTATGACGACCGATGTGGCGCGGTGGGCGAAGGTCCGCCTGCGACGCAGGAGGTTGCGATTCCCGCCTCGGAACAATTGAGTGTACGATCTGCAGATATTTGTTCCGGGTGTTCTGGTCGTTTTCTATGTATAATAAAAATATCTATCTATTTAATGTATTGTATTATGTATATCAGTTTTCAAGTACCCGTAACACAAGCTCTGCTTACCATGGGGCTACATAATGCTGTGTGAATTGTCCAGCATTATTTATTATTATTATTTATTTATTTTATTTATTATTTAAATAAATTTATTATGCTCGCCTATGTACAACTTTTGTGCACTTAAGTATATTCTATCTAGCGTACAGCAAGCCACTCTTTTCAATTGGGTTGGTTAGGTAACTGAAACTTTATAATAACTTGGAAGAAGCTGACGAACGCTGAGTTTTAAATCGACTTCAAATAATTTGGCGTGTTTTAAAAACTACTAGCGGACCTTCTCGGCTTCGCACGGTTTTAGTAAGGAACCCTAACTTTTTTGAAAATATGATATAGCCTATGTTCACCGCGGATAGTGTAGCTTTCCAACGGCGAAAGAATTTTACAAATCGGTCCAGTAGTTTCGGAGCCTATTCATTACAAACAAACAAACAAACAAAATCAAACCTTTCCTCTTTATAATATTAGTATAGAAGTATAGATAAGATAAGTGCTCGCTCATATAAAACGACTTCAAATTCCTAAATAATGAAAATGAGTTTAAAACTCAGTTTTTAAAAAAGAATGAACGAAATCGCGATATTGAGTTATTCGTCCATTTAATACAAATTTAAGAATTATATGGTTTTCTCATGGATGCCATTGTCAGAACTGGACCAATTGAAATAGGACCACACGGGAAGCATCAAAATCGGTTCACCCAGCCGGAAGTTTTAAGGTAGGTAACAAACAAAAAATAAATTATACAGTCGCATGAACTTCCTTTTTTGAAGTCGGTTAAAAAGTAGTTTCTGTGTTGTGTTCGGTTGTATGGTAAATTTTTTGTGTTTGTTCGCCAATTTTTCCGTCAATTGTCGACCGTTTGAATGATTCGTTTTACTATTGTATTGTATTGGTTATTATTTATTATGTTATCATTTTATTCCCAGGATATTGGTATTTGTCCTGTAAATCTTAAAAAGGCAGATTCAAAGTGGGTATATAGGTTTTTTTCTCCCAAAAAAATTTAATTAATCAAGTTTTACCTATGTACTTATCAAGTGCCAAATGCTAAAAGGTGGTATGGATGGTGAAGATACCTTTCAGCGGTTAAACGATTTTTTATAAAGAGTGTCCGCTAACCACATAGAAACACTCGAAAAATATGTACAACCCAATTTAAAAAATAAAACTTGTTGCATAAAAAAGTTTTTAAGTCAGTACTTCTTCTTTAAGAAACTTATTACCACAGTTTTAAGTGAAACATACCGTTTTGCAGTGCAGTTTTGCCGACATTCCTATTTCAAAAGAATACTCGAGGCTTTGTTGCGTCAACTAAAAAACGAAAAATTGTTGAACATCGTAACATAATTTAAAACAAATTAAAAATATTAACTAGAATGTACTAATTCCAGTATGTAATGTACTTACCTACCTAATATGTGGTAATTTGCGAAACTAAATCTGGTAATATGCGTATCTGGTACTTTGCAAAACTAAATCTGGTAATATGCGTATCAGGTCTTCTGCGTGTTTGGTAATTCGCGAAATGTGCATCTGGTCATCCGCGTATAAGATATTTTGCGTTTCTGGTACTGTGCGTCGGAAGGATATATTTCTTTATGCTTTGAAAACTCAGGCTGAACCAATCTGTTTGGAAATTGGTTCGAACTTTGAATGTTGTGTTAGCGAATACATCAGACTTTGGTATTATATAAAAAAAAACAGCTTTATTCCATATCCCAATAGTTATTACCTAGTATGTACAATTTTAAAACAATAATAATAGTAAGGCCAAGAAAGCGCTGGCGAGACGACCTTAAAGCCTTCCTCGGAGATTGGTGGGAGATCGCACGTGACCGCACTGAGTGGAAAGATTTGGGGGAGGCCTTTGCCCAGCAGTGGGACGAAACAGGCTAAATAAAATAATAATAATAATAGCAAAATAAAGAATTAATAGTCGTGTAGGTACATTATAATTTTAGAATTGAATTGAATTTAGAATTAATTATGTCAGATTTTTGTTGTGTTATGACCTGATATGGACCACCTTCGGCGGTGTATGCCTCCTCCAAGGATCTCCAGAGGTTTCTGTCTCTGGCTTTTTGTGGCCACATTTTTCCAGCTACTATGGTATGGTATTATATTAATATACTATAAATCAGTATGCATAGGAATGGGATATTAATAAATCATTTGGAACGTTTCCAAAGGCGACGTGGAAGGCCCAGGATGAGATGGCGTGACGAGCTCGAGGTACATCTTCCATCATGGCCTGTTGCAGCGTTGGATCGCGAGGAGTGGTAGGAGAAAAGGGAGGCCTTTTCCCAGCAGTGGGGCAATAATGGCTCAAAATAAATAATATGTTGTCTTTATAGTATTAGGTAATTAAGGAATTAGTTTAGTAAATTTTTTAATGCAACAAATAAAGATTTTCTTTTCTTATTCTATTCTAAATACTTACAGTGACTGTGAGAGGTACTTGGACAGGCCAAGCTTGGAGATCTTGCTGCCCTTGATGCCTTCATTGACGATATTGGTGACCGTCAGGAAGTTCTTCGTCATCGTCGAGGATTCTTGTGATGACGTGGACGTTGACGTCACTAGCGCCATGAAATATGTGTAATATACGTTATTTTGTAAAATATATATATATATATATATGTTTTTTTAATTGGAGTAGGTAAGATAGAAATCTAAATCTTTAGTATTTGAAGTGTTTAATTTAAATTTTCAAAACGCAGCATCGATGCCTTTTTAATTGAAGTTACAAATAAGACTTTCAAGTAAGGTAAAGTTAGTGTTTTCGTAAAAATACTTTGAAGAATAACTTACTCTTTTTTGTATTGGAAACCCAACATGGAATATTATTTTAAATATTAAAATTTAACTCGCAACTATAACACGCGAATATAACAATACCGAACGTTTAAAAAACAAAATATTTATTAATTAATTTAACTTTTAATATTTTTGAAAATAATTCAATCAAGACACTGTCTCTCTCTTTGTTATATCACAGATTTATTTATCGTTGTAACTTATTGCTTTTATTTGCTTATTTCTTTTTTTTGTAACCTGAAAAGAAATTATTTTATTTAATGTATTTTCAAACATTTAATAGTATCAATGTTTAGTATTGTTTAGTTACTGTCCAAAAGTACTGTTTTTTATATTTTCTGACACTTTCCTACTCTAATATTTTTAACACCCAATATTTTTGGCCGTTTTCTCGTGGTACCTACCACTATTTTGTCCCGCTAGGGGGAACACAACGGAGACCGTTTTCTGTTCGTCCCATTAAAAAAATACTACCATCTGTAGATGGATATATAGAAAAATCTTTATTTTTATTGAACACCACACATAAAACAATTACAATTTTGGTCACAAGGGAGACTAACCCTCGATCGATCAAATATATAATCAAATATAATATATATATGTCTCAATACAATACAATACAAAAATACTTTGTATTGTACACCAGATACAGATCGTTATAAAAGACATCACAAGATACAAGTACAATGGGCGGCCTTATCGCTTAGAAGCGATCTCTTCCAGGCAACCATTGGATGGAAAGAATTATGTGAATTTAAGAAGGCCAAGGATAAGCTAGAATAAATATGAACAGAACATGAATATTTAATGATAAATAAATGGAAAATATATATGTATAATATACTACTTAGTATTACTTAGTTATTAAATAAATAATAAGCACCAATACTCAAGTCGTATTATTTTGACAGTTTACTATGAAAATGTGTCAAACATTGTGTCAATAGAGACGTGCTTATGTCTCAATTGCGTTTGAGTATTCGAGCGTTAAGCATTCAAACCCCCATTTAAACTTGCAAAAAAAAACCTTTTAGCAGTTCATTTTTCTCCGCCCAAATAGGTTGAAACTTCCACTTTTTTCGCTCTAAGCTCGTGATCCCTTAAGCCCTACTTTAGACTCCGTAACTTAAAGTCTACTTAGTAATTGTCAATTTATTTCTTCGGTAGTTGCAGAAAGAGGGAAGTGAAGGGAGGTGAAATAATGAGTTTGGATTAGTTTCAATGTCAATAAACAAACGGCAAAATAAAGATCGATTTTTTTAAGTCGTAGAACCTTAAGAACTCCACCTTTTACGAAGAAAATTAAATAATATAATTAGTATTTACGATTGAAATAGTTGAGCTAGCTGGAAACTGTTGCAAACAATCTAGAGCTCAACACATCCACATTAATAGTCGAAAGCATCCTCAAGACGCTGGCTGCATTGCCCTGCTGTATATTAATGACAAAAATCGCAGTCAAAGTGTTAACACTTTGACTGCGATTTTTTTTCGACGACTGCGATCTTTTTTTTAACCTAAAAAATTCGTGCTGCCGCTCTACACAGCGGTTGTGTTGCACCGCACATGCGTTTCTTTCGAAAAATATTACGGCTGTGCTGAGTCACAAAGATCTGTATTTTCTCAGCCGCTGCGCTAGTGTGGATTTACGGATATTAGTCACTTGTAGAAAACACATACCGTGTGATTTCAGCAGTCAAAGTGTTAAAGATACAATTATTGCTTAAAGATAAACATATGGAAATTATCACAAGCTATTATTTGCATAGCTGTTTGTAGTGATGAAAACAAAATGGCTGCTGCAACTATTTTTGCCGCTCATTGGCTCTTATTTTGTGAGTATTATGAATGCAACCAATGAGCGAACGAGGCAAGTATCTCACATAGTAATCAATAAAGCTTGTGTTTTGAACACTAGGTACATTAATAAATTGGTAAACTTTATACAATACCGTAGATAGATAGTTTTTTGTTATACATAGAAAATACGAGCCCCCCCTCCCCCGGACAAATAAAGCAGATCGTATAAACATTTTTTCCAGGGCGTGCATCGAACCCCTAACCTCCCGCATCGTCGGCAGGCCGTTGCCCACTGTACCACTGAGTAAAAGCCAAGTATAAACTATAGAGATTAAGAGTTATTCACTGAATAGAATAGATAAACCAGCTGATATTAAGTGGTATAAACCATCGTCTACCTCTATCGCTATCGAGCATTACCACGCTAGGTGTGCACTGCACCGCACATGCACACATGCACCCATGTAAAATTTCTGACATCATGTAAATTATAAATATTTTTAAACTTACGCGATCTGAACACATAATTATAAGTATTGATAAAACGGGTATTTATCGCGTTTCTTTATCTTTTTTTCTGTGACACTGTCGTGGTCATCCCGACAGTGTCACAGAAAAATAGGTCAGAGTCGTAGTCAGAACGTCATCCCATGACCACGACAGTGTGTAAACCTGTTGAAACGTCGGGAAAAATAGGTAAATAAACGCAATAAATACCCGTTGTATTAATACTTATAATTACAATGTAAATTGTTTGAGAAATAAATAAATTAAATGAAAATGAAATCTAAAACCTCTTTGAATCTACTGTGCACTCTACAATGCCGCCCTAAGCGTCGTCGTCGATCTGGGGGTTATCGAGTAGTTCATTGAAGATGACGACCTCTGTGCGCGATGGGCGTGGGTAGGTCCGCCTGCGACACGCAAAAAATATCGATGTATGTTTTGCTCGCGCGCCGGACAGTTGATCATTGTACCCCGCTTTTACTTGCAGGGTGTAGCCTACTTTTTAATCAGGTAAATACGAATACATATTTATTGAAATGTTTTAATTAATAGAGACTAATAAGCTTACAGACAAACGGGATAACCGTTTCAGTTAGCTTTTAGATTAAGATGTAATTATTGTAAAATATAAATAAAAGAAAAAAAAAAATTTATGTATTGTATTATGCATGATGTCATTGAAAGAGGTTTTAGACTTCATTTATTTAATTTTATTTATTTATTTCTCAAACAATCAGCACTACGGTACGATCTGTTCTACCATAGCATATGCTGAATGGAGACCGATTTTGTCAGTTTCTGTCTTCTGTTAATCTAAGTTTAATAAGACAAAATAAAAATCGTTTTACTTTTACTTTTACAATTTAGATTGTGTCGGAAATTTTACATAGCAACATGTTATTAATAAGTAAATTAAAATACTAGAGCGACACTTGATACAAAAATAAACACTAGACAGAAAAATGGAGTACAATATTAACTCACTTTCTGATTAAGATTATTTATCAGGTATTTATTGCGTCTCTTCTCTTTCTTCTTAATCTCTTCTTTTAATTCTTCTCTTAATTTATAATCCCCTACGTTTCCATCTATAGCTATAATATATCTATATTTCGTATATCTACCATCTATAGCTATAACATATATTATATTGACGACCGATGTGGCGCGGAGGGCGAAGGTCCACCTGCGACGCAGGTGAACCGGGCAATGTGTGTACGATCTGCAGATATTTGTTCCGGTTGTTCTGGTTGTTTTCTATGTATAATAAAAATATCTATCTATGTAATGTAGTGTATTATGTATATCAGTTATCTAGTACCCAAAACACAAGCTCTGCTTACCATGGGGCTAGATAATGCTGTGTGAATTGTCCGGCATTATTTATTATTGAGAACCAAGGTTATCGACATAGCTCAAAGAATTAGCAAGCTGAAGTGGCAGTGGGCCGGCCATATTTCGCGAAGAACCGACGGCCGCTGGGGCAAACGTGTTCTTGAGTGGAGACCACGACTCGGTAAACGTAGTGTAGGACGCCCTCCGACCAGGTGGGATGACGACTTGCGAAAGACTGCAGGTAGATGCTGGATGCGGCAAGCTGAAGACAGGGCGCAATGGCGCTCATCGGGGGAGGCCTATGTCCAGCAGTGGACTGATATAGGCTGATGATGATGATGATTTATTATTATTATTATTTAATATATCTACGTTTCCATCTATAGCTATAATATATCTATAGCTATAATAACTGTAAATCTAAAGTTTACCAAGGGTCCATAACCACCCCTTTCGGCTTAGTATAAAATGTGGCTTCTTGTGTTTCCAACAATAGTAATAACATTTACTTTATTTTACTAACAATGTGAAACCATTTCCTTGGTACGGAGCAATTTCATAAATTCCTTATCTAGGGAGGGTAGGGTCTTAATTTAAATGGACTCTATCTGTATCGTTTAAAAGCCAATTTGCTACGAGTACTATATTACTCGATAAAGTACTCTGAAAGGGCTGAATTCAATAAAAAAACGTTTGTTAGTTAAAACGGGCAACGACAAAAATAAATCTCTATATATTCAATATATATATTTCTTGGCCTCCTTTCCGTTCTATGACAAAAACATACAGCCGAATTGAAAATATGTACCTTATTTTTTAATGATGTATAGAATTTAGCAGTATATATAGTACTTAGTAGTATATTGATAAGTAAGTTAAAATTTAATCTTCTGTCTATTTATAATTTTATTTATGCACATATACCCACTTCTCTCTTTACTATATCTCTCTCTCCCAATAAGGTTTGCTGGAAGAGAACTCTTTTTAGGGTTAAGTTCACCTTTGTATTAATTTTCTAGAATAGGTTTTATATATAGTTTATCGTGCAAAAAGTATAAATAAATAAAAAAAAAAAAAAAAAAAATGATTTGTTACATTTATCTATTAATTTATGTTTTTGGTCATCAATTCATCATAAGTCATCGATCGATTTTTTCACCTCTAATCGTACACAAATTAAATTATTATTATTGTAAACCTTTTAAAGAACAATAACTCTCTGGAATTTTAATTGTATTTTGTAGGAAAAACTTTATGTACTTTAACTAAGTGTCACAATTACGTAAATGTTACATATTTAAGAGGCCTCCGGAGGGACGAATTCTTCATACAAACGTAATACCAAAATGATTTCCAATTCAAGCAAATTTCCACTATAATATTGTATTATTTGTATTTCAATAGTATTTATCTAGGTTCCTAAATAGTTTTTTTTTTCAAAATACTTAATTTAATGCCAAAATTGATTTTTTTTTATGCGAAAATTGACAAGTTTTCTTGCTATTTGTTTCGTATTTTAAAAACATCAATATCTTATGTGTTATTTATTAAGGAACATAGCTTATATTGTCTAGTTATAGAATAACAATATTTTGTGAAAAATACAAAAACTTTTCAGTCATAATTTTTGGTATTACGGAACAAACCAAATTTTGAATGGCTAATATTGCTATCGCGCACGCATGAGGCACGGCGCAAGGGTTAAACAGGGACAGCGATATTCGGAGCAATTTTTGCAAGCGAGGGTCGCCGGACCCTTAAGTATCTATATTAAACTTAATTTAATTATCTTTAAGATAGCCGCGCTGCAGAGTGAGACCCTCTAGCACAGGTATTACATTACTTAAAGAGGGTCCCATACCACTGTAATATATTAATTAATTTGATTTTGATTTGAATCGTGAGACAAATCTAATTAATTCCTTGATCAAACGTGACATACAGAAGTAAAAACCTTCCGATTTGCATTTGATACAGGAATCAAAATAAGCTAATAAAGTAAAAACAAGTTGAAAATATTTTATAAAAATGAAAAAACTGTGGACCTAGTATACTGGTCAAACAATCATCATTGATGAGGATTTTATCTAAAATCATTAGGGCTTAAATGCCTGTCCCTTGGGAAGATAAAATAAACGACATGGGCAGGAACGTATCAAGGACTCTTGAAATGGGGGAAATTAAATAATATCTGGACATTATTTATATAATATAATGGAAGAAACTTTTGTGCCACAATATAAATAAATAAATAATGCTGGACAATTCACACAGCGTTATCTAGCCCCATGGTAAGCAGAGCTTGTGTAATAGGTACTAGATAACTGATAAACATAATAAAATACATTACATATTTTTATTATACATAGAAAACAACCATCAAACAATATCTGCAGATCGTACACACTAGTGTTCCGAGGCGGGAATCGGCGTCACGGGCAACGGAATCTGTATCGAAATGTACCAAAGGCCGTCTATGCTAACATAGATATTTTTACTTATAGAAACAACACAACAAAATAACACTTGACACAAATATCATCTGATTGCGGGTTCGATCCCGCCTCAGGACAAATTTTTGTCAAGGGGAACTGAACACGTGACCTCCTGCATCGCAGGCAGACCTGCGTCCAACATTTTTTATGTATTTTTTCCACTCTTATCATCATCATCAATCTATAGTAGTCCACTGCTGGACATAAGCCTCCACCAATGAGCGCCACAGCGCCCTGTCTTCAGCTTGCCGCATCCAGCATATACCTGCAGTCTTTCGCAGGTTGTCATCCCACCTGGAAGGAGGGCGTCCTACACTACATTTTTCCACTCACTGATGGTATCTAATCCTCACTCCGCCCCTGTACCAAGGGCCTTCAATGCTAACGACTTGTATCGGTCGCTTCGCTAATCTTAAACAGAAGAACGTGGCCTACATTGGAATTATACGAATTTGCTACCGCTTTGTACTTTTGTACCGCAATCAGCTGACCAATTCAGATGTATTATGAGTGTTACACTCATATTATTTCTGCCGCTCATTGGGTGCGTTATAACCGCCCGCCCTATTTTTAGAAAGCTAAGGATCCTAACAGTCCCTTGCCTGGTTATTCTACAAGCAGCCATGTACGCTCGTGACCACCTTAGTGAGTACGCTAAATTCGGCGACGGTCACACTTATTTTACGAGGAGCAGAAGCAAACTAAGGGCCATGCAGAGGCGCCTTACTAAAACCTCCAAGCTAGTTCATGTTCTAGCGCCGGCGGTATACAATCGTCTCCCAATCATGATAACGAGTGCGAGCTCAACGCAATCCTTTAAATACAAATTAAAGAACTGGCTGGTCGAACAATCCTTCTACAGGATTGACGAATTTGTAAAATAGGATGCTTAATATCGTTATTATTTACTATTATTACTATATAATCGAATAATTAATCATAAATTTATTGTATAATTTAATTTAATATTATTGCTAGATGACCGAATAATTAATTATGAATTTATTGTATAATTTTTAATTGATATGTATAATTTTACATATTTTAATCGAATAATTACCAATTGAATGATACCATCTAATATACTTCAGTATATGTTAAGGTATGTACTATTTGACGTGTAATATTTTTGTTTACCAATAAATTGAACTATGAACTATAACAAATAAAAAACTAACTGAAATAAACCAATGGACTCCTACTACTAAAATCAAACTCCTACTATAATGGAAATATATTCACATTCATTATTTTTTACTTGCATGTACCTACATTCATTCTTAGGTCTATCTAAGTGAACGGTTAGTGATGTTTTCACTAGGATCATACAACCTGAAAGGGCACTGCAAAACTTCCCTTTGGCCACGTGGTCCTACTGCCTTTGTCCTACCGATCGGACCACATGAACTTTTTTTCCTATTAGTTCGATTCTTTATTAACACAATATTTTAAATAGAATTGAAAGTAATAATTGAATAATATATAATTTAAACAATAAAATAAAATCCATGTAAATAGCAATTATTTGATAGATAGATAGATAGATAACACTTTATTACACCACACAAAACAGAAAATAATACAGAGATAAAAACTTAGAATAAAGGTATAAAGGGCGGCCTTATCGCTGAGAGCGATCTCTTCCAGGCAACCTTGGGATGGACTGGACATGAACGAACAATATAGACGGTGGCACTTTAATAAATAATTGATAACAAATACACTAAATACCTACATTACAAACATTATAATAAACTTACATAGACATAAGATAAGGCTATCAATATTTTATATGGATAAATAATGCTGATGCAGCAGTTTTTTGAAGAAGTTTTTGATTCGATTTAGAAGCCAAAATGGTCAGTTATTTATTGTTTTGTCATAATTTCATGTCATTTTACTTTTTCTGTAGCAAATTGGCAACCAAATAGTTCATCATCAGCCTATATCAGTCCACTGCTGGACATAGGCCTCCCCCGATGAGCGCCATAGCGCCCTGTCTTCAGCTTGCCGCATCCAGCATCTACCTGCAGTCTTTCGCAAGTCGTCATCCCACCTGGTCGGAGGGCGTCCTACACTACGTTTACCGAGTCGTGGTCTCCACTCAAGAACACGTTTGCCCCAGCGGCCGTCGGTTCTTCGCGAAATATGGCCGGCCCACTGCCACTTCAGCTTGCTAATTCTTTGAGCTATGTCGATAACCTTGGTTCTCTGTCGGATGTATTCGTTGCGAATCCTATCCTTCAGAGAAACTCCGAGCATAGCTCTTTCCATAGCTCGCTGAGCGACTTTGAACTGGTGGACCAGCCCTATCGTGAGTGTCCACGTCTCAGCTCCGTAGGTCATAACGGGTAGGACGCACTGGTTGAAAACTTTCGTTTCCAAATAACGTTCGTAACCAAATAGTTATATTTTTCTAATTATAACAATTTTAACTTTTTACAAAAGAGTATAATATTTTCTTCATTCAGATACATATATTATTACTAGCGGACCTTCCCGGCTTCGCACGGTTTTAGTACGGTTCCCTAACTTTTTTGTAAATATAATATAGCCTATGTTCACCGGGGATAGTGTAGCTTCCCAACGGTGAAAGATTTTTTCAAAGCGGTCCAGTAGTTTCGGAGCCTATTCATTACGAACAAACAAACAAAAATCAAACCTTTCCTCTTTATAATATTAGTATAGATAAATATTTTTGCTTTGACTAACCAGCTTAAGTTTAAGTTAATACATGATGATACGAAATTATTTCTTTGATGAAACCATTAAAAAATAAATAAATATTAAAATAAATAATGCTGGACAATTCACACAGCGTTATCTAGCCCCATGGTAAGCAGAGCTTGTGTTATGGGTACTAGATAACTGATATACTTAATACAATATACTACATAGATAGATATGTTTTTATTATACATAGAAAACAACCAGCACACCCGGAACAGATATCTGCAGATCGTACACACAATTGTTCCGAGGCGGGAATCGAACCCGCAACCTCCTGCGTCGCAGGCGGACCTTCGCCCACCGCGCCACATCGGTCGTCATTGGACATGTTGTTATTCACCCTTTACATACTCGAGCTGTTACTCAAATCCGGTAAGTCACTTCGCGCGCAAACAATGCATACGGCGAGAGGACCGCCAGTTATCCGGTTCCCGGTTAATAAATAAACTTCCAATGGAACTACTCGACAATATAACACATAATAACATAAAATATAAACTTAGATCGCACTTCTTATCGAACCTGCATCATTATCAGGGGGTTTGATTCAGTTACTGATCAATTTACTTACCTAATTCCAATTTATAATCCTATTGCCTGAAATTGAATAACTTTATTGTCAAACTTATTAAATTTTATTCAGCTGACTCTCAGCTAATAACACATCTATACAAACCTTTGTTTGTTGTTTGTTGAACGAAAGTTTTCAATCAGTGCGTCCTACCCGTTATGACCTACGGAGCTGAGACGTGGACACTCGCGATAGGGCTGGTCCACCAGTTCAAAGTCGCTCAGCGAGCTATGGAAAGAGCTATGCTCGGAGTTTCTCTGAAGGATAGGATTCGTAACGAATACATCCGACAGAGAACCAAGGTTATCGACATAGCTCAAAGAATTAGCAAGCTGAAGTGGCAGTGGGCCGGCCATATCTCGCGAAGAACCGACGGCCGATGGGGCAAACGTGTTCTTGAGTGGAGACCACGACTCGGTAAACGTAGTGTAGGACGCCCTCCGACCAGGTGGGATGACGACCTGCAAAAGACTGCAGGTAGATGCTGGATGCGGCAAGCTGAAGACAGGGCGCTATGGCGCTCATTGGGGGAGGCCTATGTCCAGCAGTGGACTGCTATAGGCTGATGATGATGATGATGATGACAAACCTTTGTGGTTTCCTTCGTGTTATTGTTAAGCTTTTTTATGTAACAATATCTTTAAGTTGGTAAATAAATAAAAGAAAAGGTATTTTGTTCTTATTCCGTCGTATAAGTTATGTTTTTGTTTTTCAAAGTACTTTATTTAACACATTTTTTTTAGAATCGTAGATTAACTAAACACTGTTTAGAACCTAACTAGATACAAATTCAATTAATGAATAACTCGACAGGCTGAACGCCTTTAAAAGTTTTTTGATAAAATACTATTTATAATAACAAACACTTATTAAATCATTTACTACTAAAATTATACAAATTTTAAACAAAAGTTACATAAAATAATTACGTCGTATGAGCACTTTGTAAAGCGCGCATTTTTATAATTAAGTTGTATAAGTAGTACATTATAATAAGTAGGTAGGTACTCAATACAAGTTTTGTTTTTCTCTTATAAGCGAACTTATAATGTATGTTCTTTGAGAAAATAAGGAATCTTTAAACCGAAACCGATAAGGTTAGGTAAGACAAATGTTATTTCTAACTCGTCGCGTACATCTGCGGACTTGGCAAATGTCTTCACACAACGCAGTTCGGTCCGAAATTACGAAAGTGATTGAACGCCTCATTTTACTGTGATGTTATCTTCGATTCAGATAGAAGCTAGGCTTGCAATTTAATAATATCAGTTTCTGTTCGCGGCTTTGAAAGCGTTGTTAAAATGGAAACGTATAAAGGTTAAAACTATCGCATGGGAACTTTTAATAGGACAAATAGTAGCCCGTAAGTTTGATTCCAGGCCTAGAGCTATATTGTATGCAAAATTTCAATCTGGCGTAACAAACATCCATACATCCATCTAAACTTTCGCAATTATAATATAAGTGTGATGGTTTGAAACGTTTTACATAATACAATACACTACATATAGGTATTTTTTTTATTATACATAGAAAATACCCAAAACACCCGGTAAAAATATTTACTGGTGAGCATCTGTCCCAATCAAACAAGCAAACTCGTGCGTCGCGGTCAGACATTCGTCCGCGCCATAATAGGAAAATGTACCTACTACCTAGCAAATAACTGCACGTCTTAGGTTTGACTTTGTTTTCGATGAAGTCGACGATATATCACGAAGGCTAGAAGATATCTATTCATTGTCTTGAGAAGTCACAGGTTTTAATTGGCCAGAATAACAGTACAGAGCAGGCAGCGAGTTCCATTCCTTAGCGGTACTTTTCTTGAAGAGACAGGTTGTAATTGGCGGTAAAAAACAGTAGCGGGGAGCAAGTTCCATTCCTTAGCGGTACGAATGAAGGTAGATAACAAAGACAACAAAGCCAGTCTTGTTAGCTGTGATTATAGCGCTCTAAGGATGATGTATCACGAAGGTTTAGAAGACATCTATTTAGTCTTGTCTTGAAGGGACACAGGTTGTAATTGGCTAAAAAAACAGTAGCGGGCAGCCAGTTTCATTCCTTAGAGGTGTGAATGAAAGTAGATAACAACAAAGACAACAGAGCCAGTCTTGCTTAGCTGTGATTTTTAGCTCTAAGGATGATGTATCACGAAGGTCTAGAAGACATCTATTCAGTCTTGTCTTGAAGAGACCCAGTTTGTTACTGGCCAGAAAAACAGTAGCAGGCAGCGAGTTTCATTCGTTAGAAGTGCGAATGAAGGTAGATAACAACAAAGCCAGTCTTGCTTAGCTGTGATTCTAAGCTCTACGGATGATGTATCACGAAGGTCTAGAAGACATCTATTCAGTCTTGTCTTGAAGGGACACAGGTTGTAATTGGCTGAAAAAACAGTAGCGGGGAGCCAGTTTCATTCCTTAGAGGTGAATGAAGGTAGATAACAACGAAGACAACAGAGCCAGTCTTGCTTAGCTGTGATTTTTAGCTCTAAGGATGATGTATCACGAAGGTCTAGAAGACATCTGTTCAGTCTTGTCTTTAAGAGACACGGGTTGTAATTCGCTAAAAAAACAGTAGCGGGGAGTGAGTTTCATTCCTTAGAGTTGTGAATGAAGGTAGATAACAACAAAGACAACAAAGCCAGTCTTGCTTAGCTGTGATTATAGCGCTCTAAGGATGATGTATCACGAAGGTCTAGAAGACATCTATTCAGTCTTGTCTTGAAGAGACCCAGTTTGTTACTGGCCAGAAAAACAGTAGCAGGCAGCGAGTTTAAAGTCGTTAGAAGTGCGAATGAAGGTAGATAACAACAAAGCCAGTCTTGCTTAGCTGTGATTCTAAGCTCTACGGATGATGTATCACGAAGGTCTAGAAGACACCTATTCAGTCTTATCTTTAAGAGACATGGGCTGTAATTGGCTGAAAAAACAGTAGCGGGGAGCGAGTTTCAGCCCTTAGCGGTGCGAATAAAGACAACACCAAACCGAGGTTTGCTTAGCTGTAATTTTAGTGTTCTAAGGAATATGTATCACAAAGGTTTAGGTCTTCTAAACCTTCGTGATACATTTTCCTTAGAACTGAACTAAAAAGGTGTCTACCTATACAGTTTCGCCTTTAAGAGACACGACAGACAAGTTGTATTTCGCTAGAAAAACAGAAGCGGGGACGCTACTGTTTTTTCAGCCAATTGCACTGTGACGCTTCAAGATTCTTCGAGTTTCATTCGTTAGCGGTGCCAATGAAGGTAGATAACAACAAAGACAACAGAGCCAGTCTTGCTTAGCTGTGATTCTAAGCTCTAAGGATGCACAAAACGATTGACCCATTTACTCCAGATTTCGTTACGTCACTACTGACGTCACGAATGAGGTCATGTTTTCAGCTGTGGTTTCCCTGATTCTTATTAGGGTTCTTTACGTGGAAGTTATCAAGGGAACCTTTTAGTAAGCTGTCTGTATGTGCTGATAATGGCCGTGTGCTGGTGTGAAACTCATTCACAAAAAACAAATACTTAGATAAATATGCCATATAATAAATAAATAAATAATGCTGGAACACCCAGCATCCACACAGTATCATCTAACCCCATGGTAAGCAGAGCTTGTGTTATGGGTACTAGATAACTGATATACGTAATACAATAGATTACATAGACAGAAAGAAGCCGTGTAATTTTGACGTGTTATCAAAGTAAGATTATATTATCTTACTTTGATAACTTATTATTAATTAAATTATGTGAAATATATAAAACAAAATAACCTTCTGTTTCAAAAAAAAATCATTGCTGTTCGTTAGTTTCGCTAAAACTTAAAAATAGACGAGACGTAAAAAAATAAAAATCCTTTTTGGTGTTTGCTTATACCAAAAATATATTTTACATAATATACAGGGTGTCCCGTGATAACAGACTGCGGCTGATAGGTTTTTTCTCAAAGGCCGTAGTGGCCACAAGTACCTTTATCCATTAACTACCGGACACCCTGTATAATATATTTCCTTTTGCAAACAAATCATAGGTAATGCGAAGTTCACGGATCCTCTAGCTAGTACTATGATAATTATAATATACTAACTGCGACCCGCGGTTTCCTCCGCGTGGTGATAGATATTTTGGATAATATAAAATATATCTTTTAGAATTTTAGTTTTTGTGTTATTCTGATATTTAAGCTATATTATTGTGAAGTTTCATCAATATCCATTCAATAGTTTTTGCATGAAAGAGCAACAAACATCCTCACAAACTTTCTCGTTTATAATAATAGCAGGATACCGGAGCCAAGCAAAGTAGGATAGCAGGTATAGCCCGATTACCCAGTCCATCCATCCATCACAATAGCCTGGTTTTATTTCTTTCATTTTTCTTTGCAATAGTCTCTACACCTGGCGGATACCATCTTTGGGTGTATCATATTATGCACCCGAGGATGATACCCGCTATGTGTAGCCATCGCCTTTAGATTAACTCTCTCAAAGAGCCTCTGTGCTGTTGGCTTCGGCCCCACGCAAGCCTTCCAAAGGACCGGGTCACTTTATGGCCCGAGATCATGGTAAATGTAGGATACCAATCTATACGGAATTCTCAGCGGGAGAACTCGATTCGCACCTGTCTAGATTTTATATATTCATGAGAACACCAAAAGGACTGGTTGGATAACAAGCTACCTCTGATCTGATACAGTTTTAGGGCTTTGCTCTCGTTTTCTGCAAAAATGGTCCGAAAATTCCCTATGGAAGGAAAAATATCATAATATTATAAGATCTTTCATGCGGGGAAAAGAGCGTGAATTAGGAAACTTGGTGCTTATTATACATTGAATAGGATCTTGTTAAGAAGGCCTTATGAAAAATTAAATTATTATTTTTACGTATTTAGTTAGTATATCATACGCGCGCAATCTTAATAACGTCGCCGAGGTTCGTAGCAGTTCTACGTCGTAGAAGAATCATAGCAGTTCTACGACGTAGAAGATTCGTAGCAGGTCTACGACGTAGAAGATTCGTAGCAGGTCTACGACGTAGAAATTTCACAGCACTTACGGTGTTCGAGTTTGATTACAGTGATAAAAAAATTAGCAATCTTAGTTTCAGGAGATCGGCCGTAACAAACATATCTTGTTTTTAATAAAATCATTCGTTTTCCCTAATCTCATTATTATCAAAGATATGACATTGTTCAAAATTTTACATTTAGGCAAGCGTGTTCTTGAGTGGAGACCACGACTTGGTAAACGTAGTGCAGGATGCCCTTCGACCAGGTGGGATGACGACCTGCGAAAGACTGCAGGTAGATGCTGGATGCGTCAAGCTGAAGACAGGGCGTTATGGCACTCATTGGGTGAGGCCTATGTCCAGCACTGGACTGCTATAGGCTGATGATGATGATGACTATTCATTCAGAATATCTACAATACAACTCTTTTATACAAAAATAATAACCAAAGACTTTTCGAGACGTGAATCAATTGGCCAAACGACCGCATTCATCTCGCTACGTCTTTGTCAAACGCAAGAGAAACGTAATCAATTTGGACACGGTCGCTTAACAGTACGTGGTCGTGCCACACATCTTTGTACAGTATCATCATTCAGGTCCGTATGGTGATTATGTAACTCGCGACCGGTTTGCGACAGGCGTAAATTAAGCAATCAGTGCTGTCAAACGCCAATTTTGACCAATTTTGACGTTGTAGCAGGTGTCAAACTAATACAAAATTGACGTTTGTCTTCAGCTTGACGCATCTAGCATCTAGGTGCAGTCTTCCACAGGTCGTCATCCCACCTGGTCGGAGGTCCTACACTACGTTTACCGAGTTGTGGTCTCCACTCAAGAACACGTTTGCCCCAGCGGCCGTCGGCTCTTCGCGAGATATGGCCGGCCCACTGCCACTTTAGCTTGCTAATTCTTAGAGCTATGTCAGTAACTTTGGTTCTCTGTCGGGTGAATTCGTTACGAATCCTATCCTTCAGAGAAACTCCGAGCATAGCTCTTTCCATAGCTCGCTGAGCGACCTTGAACTGGTGTAATTTTTCACACAAAGCCTTAAATGCAATACATTTGCACCAAAAGGCTTGATTACCGAATTAAACACATTCATTATTAAACAACAAATCAGCAAACCGCATGCACATTAAGTTTAATTGAACCACGTCAGCTTTTTGTAAAATCTGTTCGATAGCTCATAACTGTGGCGGCTAGATCACTTCCACTTTTTGGACTAAGATAGGAAGTTTATTTTATTATTAGTAGTGCGAAAGCCTTCGCACTCGGGGTCATCATTACATATCTTAGAAATTAAATAATATCCAAAAAAAATACGATTTTGGCGAGACTTGAACTGAACAACAGCAAAGCCTATCGTCAAACGAACTCAAAGTAACTATAGGTAACTCTTGTGTTTGTTAGATATTTAAGGGATAATTTAACTTAAATTATGATTTTAATTTGCATTGTAATTTAAATTTTTATATTTAATAATTTTGTAGGGGTATTCTATTTTAATTGTGATTTATTTTAATGGCCAAACGACCGCATTCATCTCGCTACGTCTTTGTCAAACGCAAGAGAAACGTAATCAATTTGGACACGGTCGCTTAACAGTACGTGGTCGTGCCACACATCTTTGTACAGTATCATCATTCAGGTCCGTATGGTGATTATGTAACTCGCGACCGGTTTGCGACAGGCGTAAATTAAGCAATCAGTGCTGTCAAACGCCAATTTTGACCAATTTTGACGTTGTAGCAGGTGTCAAACTAATACAAAATTGACGTTTGTCTTCAGCTTGACGCATCTAGCATCTAGGTGCAGTCTTCCACAGGTCGTCATCCCACCTGGTCGGAGGTCCTACACTACGTTTACCGAGTTGTGGTCTCCACTCAAGAACACGTTTGCCCCAGCGGCCGTCGGCTCTTCGCGAGATATGGCCGGCCCACTGCCACTTTAGCTTGCTAATTCTTAGAGCTATGTCAGTAACTTTGGTTCTCTGTCGGGTGAATTCGTTACGAATCCTATCCTTCAGAGAAACTCCGAGCATAGCTCTTTCCATAGCTCGCTGAGCGACCTTGAACTGGTGTAATTTTTCACACAAAGCCTTAAATGCAATACATTTGCACCAAAAGGCTTGATTACCGAATTAAACACATTCATTATTAAACAACAAATCAGCAAACCGCATGCACATTAAGTTTAATTGAACCACGTCAGCTTTTTGTAAAATCTGTTCGATAGCTCATAACTGTGGCGGCTAGATCACTTCCACTTTTTGGACTAAGATAGGAAGTTTATTTTATTATTAGTAGTGCGAAAGCCTTCGCACTCGGGGTCATCATTACATATCTTAGAAATTAAATAATATCCAAAAAAAATACGATTTTGGCGAGACTTGAACTGAGCAACAGCAAAGCCTATCGTCAAACGAACTCAAAGTAACTATAGGTAACTCTTGTGTTTGTTAGATATTTAAGGGATAATTTAACTTAAATTATGATTTTAATTTGCATTGTAATTTAAATTTTTATATTTAATAATTTTGTAGGGGTATTCTATTTTAATTGTGATTTATTTTATGTAAATTTAATTTTAATTTTTTTTAATTTTATGTAAGTATGCAAAAATATGGACACTTTTATTGTTTCTGTACCATAAACTGTTTGTCTGAAATAAACGTTATGAATAGTCTTCCAGCAGGATTGAATAAACTTCAATGTTTCCCCTGTAGGTGGAGCTAACGGCCCTAGGGTCCGTAGGAAGGTCTAAAGACTTGATTTTCGACTCGTCCGTTTCTTGATTTTGAGGCTTAGTTGGTTAGAGCGTTCCCGAAATGAAACAAGTTCGCGGGTTTTGAGTAAATTTTTAGGTTAATAATATTAGTGGTAGCGGTAATGGTTGTGCGTAGAGCGGCGAATAATATGAGTGATACATTCACAAATACATGACCTTACAGAGTAGAGTGGTTATTAACCAACCATCGATGGATGGAGGCGACTGAGGACCACTATTTGCGCCATGTCGTCGTATGGAGGACACCTATGTATGTCCAGATGTGTGGGCTAATATGATTACTTAACCAGCCTTTATTAAAATAAGCTGTGTCCATCCAATCAATGCGCGTTTAATGTACCGAGCGCCTGATCTGATGAAAATTAAGACCTGGAACTTTGTATTGGGTTGTTTTAAGGAAGAAAATAAATTGCCGTTTCATTAATAAAAGGTATGAAAAGAACCCTAGAGGAAACATTTAAGCGAAATTAATTAGTGATTTAATAAACCGAAAATAGAACATTTTTAGGGCAATTATTTTATACTAGCTGCGCCCCGCGCCGATATTTTTGATAATATACAATATATATTCTTTATAAATTGTAGCCTATGTGTTATTCTGATGTATAAGTTATATTATTGTAAAGTTTCATTAAAATCCATTCAGAGTTTTTACGTGAAAGAGTAACAAACATCCATCCATCCATCCATACTTACAAACTTTCGCGTTTATAATATTAGTAGGATTAAATTGCTGAATTGTTGGAACATGACGTTTAGATGTTGATTCTTTGTTAATGGCAATATGTGTCTGGTTAGACACTTTTCTGCCAGTGTCAAGTAATGAAAAATAATTGTAAATTATCTGAGTTATCAAATTATGAAGATTGTTTGATATTTTCACCAGAGCCTGATTCGTTATCTAGCGTTATCGCAGGGTGTACCACGTGCAGGTTAGGTTGGCGTGGGAGACGAGATGTTGGAGTTTTCTTTACACCCCATAGGACGTTTTGACGTAGGTTTGTCTTATTGTCATTTAAATTTACTGTATTAAATCAAATTGTAGTCCAGTAAAGTATGGATCCCGAGGGATAAGTATTTATCTATCTACAGGGTGTCCGCCGGCAGATTTTATACTTCAAAAAATAAAATAAAATAAAAATATGAGTACAATCAAAGTTATTTATTTGTTATCTTACATAATAATAATGCGGATTTTAGTTTTTAAAAATCACTCCACTCAAATGGCGTCCTTCAAGCCGCAAACATTCTTGCAATCTTTCCCTCATGTTGGCGAAAACTCACTTGCAAAGTTCTGGACTGATAGCTGCGATCTCTCGTCGGATATTTTCTTGTAGGGCCTCTATTGTTGATGGTGAATTAGTGTATACACGAGATTTGAGATATCCCCATAAGAAAAAATCACAAGGGGTCAGATCGGGTGATCTAGGCGGCCAGGCTATGTCGCCGAAGCGACTTATCAATTTTCCAGGAAAAAGCTCTCGCACTTTAGCCATTGAGTCCCTAGCAGTGTGTGCCGTGGCTCCATCCTGCTGAAAATGTGTTCTGTTATTGTAACCAACATGACGATGCAGCTCCGGAATAAAAAAAATGTCCAGCATCGCGCGGTACCGTTGTGCGTTGACTGTTTCACCTCTGCCAAAAAAATAAGGTCCAATTATGCCATTTCCAGAAACGGCGCACCAAACTGTAGTCTTCGGGCTGTGGAGAGGCTTTTCATGGACTTCTTTTGGGTTGCTCGCACTCCAATAACGCATATTCTGTTTGTTAACGTACCCCCCAATGTGAAAATGCGCCTCGTCGCTAAAAAAAATGTTACATAAACGCGTAGGGGTAGAAAATCGTTCCAGAACGACTCTAGCATAATTCAGCCTTTTTATGTAGTCATCTTCTTTCAATTGCTGGATGATTTGGAGCTTGTATGGATGGAACTTAAATTTTTTTCGGATAATTTTGTGAACTGAAGTCTTTTTCACACCTGTTGATGCTGCAATCTTTCGTACAGACTTACGCGGATTTTGTAAGATTTCCCTTCTCACAAGTTCTACGTTTTCAGGAGTAGTTACAGTCGTTGAAGGTCCAGGCCGAGGTTCATTTCCGACTGATCCGGTTTCTCTAAACTTCTGTACCCACGCCCATATCAATTGGTTTGACGGGCCATCCTTCAATCGTCGGATATCAAAGTTAGAACAAAACCGACGCCTTGCTGCATTGATCGAATTATTGTTCGCAAAATACGCCTCAACTGCAAAAGCGCGGTGCGCGCCCGTCCACTGACTCATGGCTACTAAATAACCCGCAGCACTCCCGCGTCGAGAGATGCCCCGCTCTCCCCGCTGCCGCCTTCCCACACGCCGTGAGCTCAGTTCAAAGTGTAAAATCTGCCAGCGGACACCCTGTATATACTATAATATTATAAAGAGGAAAGGTTTGATTTTTTGTTTGTTTGTTTGTAAGGAATAGGCTCTGAAACTACTGGACTAATTTGAAAAATTCTTTCACCATTGGGAAGCTACACTATCCCCGGTGAATATATGCATATTTATTTTCAAAAAAGTTAGGGATCCGTACTAAAACTTGAAGCCGGGAAGGTCCGCTAGTATATTATATAATTCATAGTCCATTACAAAAATCTACATACGATCTGTAACTTCACTTAACTCAACTTTTCTTACAAGTAGGATTTTTTATAAGATATACTCGTGCATATAGGCGCAAGTACTCTGTGTATTTTATTAAACCATTGGCAAATCAAATAAATAAATAAAAACACCCGGAACCAATACCTATCTGATAGAATAACGTTGTCCGCAAAACACCAACGTCCGTCATTGGATAAGAAATTCCCTCTCAGATTTTCTCGCCCTAGATTTATCACGCAGAGAGTGACTGCGCTTCTAGCAAATCTTTGCAAGTCGTACTTCCCAAGACTGCATCTCTAGCAATATCCTCAGCAAGTCTGAAAAGCTATTCAAGCAATTTTATGCAGAGTTTAAACTTAATCGAAATAGACGTTCACAGAGGAAATTAAAAGAGAAAACTTGTATGTCGACACGTGATGAAAGATTTACATATTTCAATTTCTGCGCTTTAATAGAATTTTTTAATATTTAATACGTTTTAGTTATTTTCTGCTGAAGGTTACACAGTGAATTTACAATACAATACAAAAATACTTCATTGTACACCAGATACAGAACATTATGAAAGATATTACATACATGTGACAAGTACAATGGGCGGCCTTGTCGCTTAGAAGCGATCTCCTCCAGGCAACCTTTGGATGGAAAGAATTGTGTGAATTAAAGAAAGGCAGGGGGTGTACCAAGGATAGAGCTAGAATAAATATAAACATAACATGAATATTTAAAGATAAATAAATGTTAAATATATATATATATATATATAAAAAAATGTATAATATACTACTTAGTAATACTTAGTTAATAAATAAATAATAAGTGCCAATATTCACGATTCTGACAGGTAGAATTCCTTAACGCGAGCTTTAAAAACTGGTAAGGACACTGTTTTTCTGATGGACTCTGGTAGTGCATTTCACAACCTTATGGTCTATTATAGATGGAGAAGGATTTGTCGTAGAAACAGAAGGATTTGTCGTAGAAACTGGTTTGAATTTTTTGAATTTCGTCATTTGTAACCTATTTTGTTTCGCAAAAAAACTTCTGTAAATATTAGGTAAGTACATAGAAACTAGATAACAATGTTTGTTAAAGGTCATCAATTATTGTCATCATAATCAGCCTATCTTAGTCCACAACTGGACAAAGACCGCCCTGTCTTCAGCTTGCCGCATTCTATGTATGCATCTACAGTCTTTCGCAGATCGTCATCCCACCTGGCCAGAGGGCGTCCAACACTGCATTTACCGAATCGTGATCTCCACTGAAGAACATGTTTACCCCACGGAATCTTCGCGAGATATGGCCGGCCCACTGCCACTTCCGTTTGCTAATCTTTGAGCAATGTTGATAATTTTGGCAAATGACGATGATGTCAAAATAAGATAAAATTAAATTGGCGGAACTTTTCTTAATTTCTTGTTAAGTGTAAGGCAAATAATTCACTATTTTCAAGCAAAATTAGACCCAATCAGCAAAGAAAACTGACCCAGAAGACCCAAAGCTAAACAAATAACAAATTCCATAAAGTACCGGAAAATAATGGAATGCCAAAGGTGGGATCCGTAAATAATTGGGAATCCCGGACCCAACCAGAAAACTATTCCGGGGCGGATAACTTACTGAGGGTTAAGGTAGATGTCCATAATATCTACTGGTTTCTTCAGATCTCTCGTGAGTGTATGTATATCATCTATATTATTTTCCCCTATCATTGGTTCATAGTGCTTAACTTGGGCATATGAAATGACGGCCTTGCAGAATCAATCCTAAGAAGCATTTTTTTTTGATCGAATGACCTTCGTTTGACTACAATGATTATGATTGATAAAATGCATTATTCGGCTTTTATTATTATTCGCAAGCGGTGCCTTATGTTTTAAATAATATCTTGTCTTTTTTTTTTCATTTTCTATAATAGTATATTTTTCTTCATAACACTTCAGTCATTTTTCTTGAAAAACAAATATTATATAATAGTAAAATACCAAAAACTTACGAACACGAGTTTACTAGACTTTCAGATTGCTATCAGCGTATTGGCGACAGAATAATAATCAATTTAATGGTAAAAGACGAATATTACAAGTCGCATAATAATTAGAAATTAGACTTAATTAAACAATTAGACAATAATCAAATAATTGATGTTTAGATTGTAATAAATTTATTATTACCGAGTAATAATACTTAAGATATTATTTAATTTTTCGCACATAATCGTCAATAATGTAGAACGCCTTCTCGACGAGCCACGATTTAAGTCTTCGTTTAAAGGACACAAAGACACAAAAATAATCAATATAATTCTGTTAAATCAGTTAAAAAGAAATGCTTCAGTGGACCTCCGCCTTATGAAACTTACACAAAAGGAAGCTCCGTGGTCACAGAATTCAAGAAATCTTCTTTGAGTTTCAAAGACAGTTTGCTGAACAGAATAATTCTAAGTTTCAAGACTGGTTTTAGAAGGTTTCCGCTTTGGTGAAAAGTTAGTAGCAATCGATTGTACCGAGCTTGGATACATCACTACATAGTATAAAACAAAGTCTCTTCCCGCTGTCTCTCTGTCCCTATGTATGCTTAGATCTTTAAAACTACGCAAGGGATTTTGATGCGGTTTTTTTATAGATAGAGTGATTCAAGAGGAAGGTTTATAAACTGTTTGACACATAGATTTCCATGCGGGTGTAGTCGTATAGATGGATAAATAAAAATAATAATAATTTATTTAAAAAAATAAAATATATGCGAATTGGGCAAATTCATCCTGCACCAAAGTGCAACAATATTCTATTGAAATAATATTGGGAATAAGAAAGAATTAGGAAGGTTATCATGAATGAAATTTTTACTAGCTGCGCCCCGCGGCTTCGCCCGCGTGGAAATCTATTCGTGAAATGGTTTATAGTATAAACCATTTCATTTTAAGGAAGGTATAAACTTTATACCTTCCTTAAAATACGCAATATATACATTTTTAAGAGATTCTGTAGTCGCTGGATGGAAGCGGCTAAAAACCGCTATTTGTGACGTGGTAAGTGGGAGGCCTATGCCCAGCAGTAGACGCGTGTGGGCTGATTTGAAGACGATGATTGTTTGAAATGGGTAAGCCTGTATGAGGTCGGATTCCAAAAACTCTTTCTCAGCTACATACATTTTAGTGAGAAGTATATTATACAATGTGTACCTATTTTAAATGGTGACAACAAAAAGAGATGACAACAAAAAGAGATAGACATGACAACAAAAAGAGATAGAACTTTTTTTTTTTGGAGGATTTGTAGACTAAATTATGAACTTTAATACAAAAGAAACGAAGAAAAAACCAGATGAAGTAGTTTTCATTAAAAAAATTATTAAATCGGCTTTATTTTTGAGATAGGTAACATATAATTTTTTATTTTTTATTTTATATCGATAAATATATGTCGTGTATCCGCACATCTCGTTTGATCAAGGTTCGACAATACACATTGTATAGTATAGTATAATATATAATATAATATAATAATATATAATATACTTCTCACAGTATATGAGTTCTGCGTGGAAAGAAACGTTTTAGTTAGACTTAAAGTACTTATAATAAAAATAAAACAATCCGGTAAAGAATGCTTCATACAGCAATTGGTTTTGAGTTTCGGGTCAAAAATGTGGACAGTAAAAATTTATCTCGATGTTTGTACGAAAACCCTTATCACTCTAATAATAAAGTAGGTATTTGAATGAAACAATAAGTATCTAAAACAAACCCATGAACATACCATTCTTACCCGAAACAAACAATGTCTGTACCTAATGTTTATAGCGACCATAATCGCATGCGACATAACAACCTTTTACGAGGTACAGTTTATTGAAATATTTCGTTTTGTTCACAGCAAATTGGTCTTTATTGCTTTGTTTATGGAATGGTTAGCCGTTTGGTTTATAGTGTAATAATGCGATGTGTAATAAAATTTTGTTATTGCCAAGTAATTTGCTTTAACTTCCGCTATTTTCTTATTAGCACTTAATGAAAATTATTTAGTTATTAGTTGGGTAAGTAAATTAAATTGTTATGATAATTTTCTCCATAAAAGTGGGGAGCTATATATGTATAGAATTGAATTGTGTTCTGGTTGTTATCTATGTATAATAATATATATATATATATCTATGTAATGTATTGTATTAAGTATATCATCTAGTACCCATAACACAAGCTCTGCTTAACCTGGAGCTAGATGATGCTGTGTGGATTGACCTGCATTATTTATTAATTGTTGAAATTCATGATTGACGACCGATGTGGCGCGGTGGGCGAAGGCCCACCTGCGACGCAGGAGGTTGCGGGTTCGATTCCCGCCTCGGAAAAATTGTGTGCACGATCTGCAGATATTTGTTCCGGGTGTTCTGGTGGTTTTCTATGTATAATAAAAAATATGTATCTATGTAATGTATTGTATTATGTATATCAGTTATCTAGTACCCATAACACGAGCTCTGCTTACCATGGGGCTAGATAATGCTGTGTGAATTGTCCAGCATTTTTTATTTTTTTATTATTTATTATTTATGATGAAAAAAGTGTGGAATGTGGAATCACCCTCTATTAGCTCAACAACACTTTATGACACCTCGTAGTCTCCAAGTGCTAAAGTCAGTCAACTCAAATGATATCAATCATTAATTTCCAACAATAACCACGTAGTATGTATCTGTAAAGTTAGTTTCCCTATGTACCTACTGACTACTTGGGAAGAGCCAAGTTTATGTATCTCAGTAAAGAGTTACGTAACTCTTGTAATTGTCACCAGTAAAGGCGTGGCGTTTCTTTTTTTTATTATCTTGGGGTGGCTTTCGTATCACGGCAGCCATGATAGATCCTATTGTGATCGCCACTTTTACGTTTCGGCCCCGAAGCCGTAGCGTTCATAGTTCGCCACTAACCCTTGCAGCTGCTAGGAACTGTAAGATTTTCTTCGGGGTGATGTCTCGCAGCTCGTCTGGGCTAAGCAGATACTTGCCCAGATGGATGATGCGTTTGTGCATCAGTGCTCCACACTCACTTAGCAGATGGAGGGGCGTTTCATCCGCCTCCTCACAAAATCTGCAGGAATGTGTGTCGCTTAGCCCTAGTTTGAACATGTGCTTGTTAAGGCGACAGTGTCCAGTTAGGGCTCTTGTCATGATGCGAAGGTTACCTGCTTAGCGCTAGGATTCGGTACCGTCTATCTAAGGCTTTTATTATGAGATTTTGAATGATCCATACCCGAGGAGTTGTTCCATAGCTTGTGCGATTCCTCGAGGCAGGATCTCAGGAGTGTTCTTTGCGCCAAGCTTTTAGGTATGCCACAACGGCTCGGGTCCCAGCTGAGTCCTAGCTTGGGGATAGATGGAGCTGTGTGGATTATACAGCATCATTATCCTATCAACTGGCGACCACCCCCGCGCGGCTAACAATATATGTAATTACTCTTTATTGCACACCAAATAAAAACAGATACACAGGAAAAAAACAAATACATATTATGTAAGATAGATAGATAGATAAAGCATTTATTCGACACTGCAGGACATGTGCGTGTTGCAGCCTGTCAAAAAGGTAATAGCTCAGCGAAAAGCTTTGCTCTAAGAGCAAAACACTGATTTTCAGTATTACCCTTTGAGGCGACCAGAAGAACGATACACTGACATGATAATGATGTGTGTTTGTATAATATTTTGGATACAATCGAATGAATGACTGTGCGGTGTAATGAGAACAGACAGGTATATAAAAAGACATGTATTTGTAATTATGTGTTTTTGTTTCTGTGTAACTAAAAAGTTTCTGTGTAATTAAAAAAAAATAGATACGTATGGGTCGGTGTTTAGTGGCATTATAATTTATGTTGTACAATGGGCTCCCTTATCGCTATGAGCGTTATATATCTCTGCCAGGTAAAAAATATGTCAAAACGGTAGATCACCTGACGTTTCAACAGGTTTACACACGTGGTCACAGGACTAGAAATGAAGCTATAGTCTTTGCGAAGGATGGGATGGTTTTTTATAACTACCCTTACTTGGTTTTCTAATCTAGGTATATCTATCTGCACACTCAAACGTCATTTATCAGTAAAGACTACCTACCTTTTCAATTTAATCAACAGCTTTGTGGGGGTCCTAGCACCTACAGTATCGTTCCTACGGCAGGGTTCTCCTCCACGTTCCTTGATTGAAAGACTGGTGGACTGTTTACTAGGCGTTTATTCTTGAAAGGCTCTTGGCGCCGATTTACATCTTGATGACTGGTTGACTACTACTTGTCTACAACAAATTTCCATAAAAATCGGCGCCGCTTATATTACAATATTTGTCCCTCCAGCGTATAGTGGTAGGGCGAGCAAAGTTTTTACCAACTATGAATTTAACAATGCTAATATGCGAAAGCTAAGGTAAAGACGGGGAAACATAAAATTCCCTCTCGAAAGGGCTACAAAGAGGGCAATGATATCTTCAGCTCCCGCCTCCGTCCGTCACAACCTTGCTACTTAACTCGGTTTTGCCGTACAAATGACTCGCTACTGTATTTATTGAAATGTATATCGGCGACAACGTACTGAGAGACCGGTCTACGACGAGTACACTTGGCTATAACCGGGTTCCACGAGGCAGTGAGTTTAAATTCTTAACTGCTCGTATGTGTTTTTTACTCTGCAGGCGATAGTGCGCTTCGTTTGGCTTATATAGGAGCTTCCACCCTTATTTCAAACCGTTTTCACGATTTAAATAAGATATTTTTTAATTTCAATCGCTTCCCGAACCATTTTTTTTCTAGTTATGCCTTTCATTAGAGATAACTGGCTTGAGATTAACACAATAATTAATACCCGTTTAATATTACCGATGTACAATTAGAATGAATCACGTCAGGTGAGTAAAGCCGATGCGAAAGCCAGTCTTTTAAAACTTGTAAGAGTATATTAAATGTATAATGAAGATGAAAATGTACGTATATTTCCTAAGTACTACACTGATGATAAACAAAACGTTCCATATTAAATGGCGAACACAGTGTTTAGAAAGCTTTTATAAATTTTTCTCGCAAAATTTAAGAATAAAACAATCCAATCTGAACTCTATCCTAAAGACTTATGTTTGAGTTCTGCGTGGTAATTCCTCTGTTCCCTAATGAGCTCTGCTCTGTAAACATTTACGTGACCAGAAACTTAAATATTGTGAGACTCTGTAACCTTTGAGCTGTAAAAGGAATGAGTGTGTGGCGGAGAGGTTAAATAGTATATTTTATTTTATTCAAAATTTTGTTTGACAATGAGTTTAGACAGCTTTCAGAGTCTTAACAAGCAACGTAGCTAGATAACTTCTTACTTAAAGATATCCACGATTAAAAACACACTGCTCGTAATAAAAACCGAACAGCAGTAATGTTTTTTTTTTTATTCGTCTTTGGAAACTTTTGTATTGGCACCTTGCTTTTTTGTCATTCTACCAACGGAGCAGATATAAGAGTGACAATTCATGACCACCATGCTATGAGGGAGAAGTTAGCCAGAAAACGAGTTTTGCTCCGGCCGGAGAAATTTGCAACAAATGTTGCTGGGACGTTCAACCGGAAAAAAATCTCTTAACAAATGTTGCTGGGACGTTTGAGTGGATAGGTATAGCTGTAGTGGAGTGGGTAGGCATAGCACTGCTAGACATAGGCCTCCCCCAATGAGCGTCATAGCGCCCTGTCTTCAGCTTGCCGCATCCAGCACAACATCCAGAAACACCTGCAGTCTTTCGCAGATCGTCATCCCACCTGGTCGGAGGGCGTCCTACACTACGTTTACACATTTATTTTACTGTGTCGTAATTATTCCTTCTGGTATAATTTTGGCAGTTAAATATTTTTTAATCCGTTCCTGTTTAGAATTTTAATCTAATGTCCCCCATTTACATAATTTAGCCCTTTTTATAATAAGGCTCGAAATTTATAATCATTTTGTATCCCTTAGCAGCCATTAGATTTTTTATCTCGCTTTTTATAATTTGCACAACTTGGCTAAGTTGATATTACCATTTGCTGCCGAAACTTAGATCAACAAAGAACTGTTCAGTTCTTTCGAGTTTTAATGTTTTTTTTTTCGTTTACTTAACACCAATAAAAGAGTAAAGTAATACCTATTGTCTATGGAAAGAGCTATGCTCGGAGTTTCTCTAACTAAAGGATAGGATTCGTAACGAATACATCCGACAGAGAACCAAGCTTACCGACATAGCTCTAAGAATTAGCAAGCTGACGTGCCAGTGGGCCGGCCATATCTCGCGAAGAACCGACGGCCGCTGGGGCAAACGTGTTCTTGAGTGGAGACCACGACTCGGTAAACATAGTGTAGGACGCCCTCCGACCAGGTGGGATGACGACCTGCGAAAGACTGCAGGTAGATGCTGGATGCGGCAAGCTGAAGACAGGGCGCTATGGCGCTCATTGGGGGAGGCATATGCCCAGCAGTGGACTGCTATAGGCTGATGATGATGTTGATGATGATCGACGTCATCATCATCATCATCATCATCGTTAGTGTTCATCATCGTCAAAGTAGACCTCTAGACTCCAAAACGACCATTCATTAGAAGTTTGTTCTAACATGGGTTAATAAATGGCCAATAGTAGGAAACTAAATAACTGCTGTTGTAGCATAGGTTTATATTAAATGGCCTACAATGGTAGGAAACTACCTGACTGCCACAAATTCACTTGTAGAACGCAGACCAATAAATTACTACTTTTACAAAGGACCAGAAAATAATTGAACGATACGGTGCCCATATCACGAACAACCTTAAGTTGACTACACTATTATATTAGGTAACATAATAAAAAAAACCTTTGCACTAGCTACTTTTTTTTTTTTTTTTTTTTTTTGTATGCTGGAAAATTCACACAGCATTATCTAGCCCCTTGGTAAGCAGAGCTTGTGTTATGGGTACTAGATAACTGATATACATAATACAATACATTACATAGATAGATATTTTTTATTATACATAGAAAACGACCAGAACACCCGGAATAAATATCTGCAGATCGTACACACAATTGTTCCGAGGCGGGAATCGAACCCGCGACCTCCTGCGTACAGGCGGACCTTCGCCCACCGCGCCACATCGGTCGTCGATAATGACTACATAGTATAAAACATAGTCGCTGTCCGCTGTCTGTCTGTCCCTATTATGATTAGATCTTTAAAACTACGCAACAGATTTGTATGCGGTTTTATTTAATAGATAGAGTTATGCACGAGGAAGATTCATTATGTATATCATACATGCATTTGCAACCGTGCGAAACCGGGACAGGTCACTAGTGTAGAATAAGATATTATTTACTACAAGAATCTTCGTAGTAGAATAACTTAGATAACAAGACACGAACATTGTAAACTTTGATTGCTAACTTAATATTAACTTAGGACCTACTTTGAAACTTGATAATATATTTACAAGTCAATTCACACGAAGCCACCCATTTGAATAAGCCATAACTTAGGTCATGCTTGGAGGAATAAAATTGGTTAATTTAGTTGTATGAACCTGTGTATGTAATAAAATTTCTCGCCCAGTTCTGTGAAAAGAAATAATAGGACCATACACACAGCATCAGCATCAAGCTGAGCAGAGCTTGTGTTATGTGTACTAGATAACTGATATACATAATACAATACATAACATCGATAGATTTTTTATCATACATAAAAACCTTATTCATAAAAATACTAAAGAAATTATTAATTTACAAATGATATTATGATATAAATGAATTTTTAAATATCAAATTGACATTATGATAAGTATAAATAAAAAAAACTGACATTACGATAAGGAAAATATAATATAATCTTGTAATACTTGTAATTCTTTATTGTACACAAAACACTTAAAAATAACTTAACAAAAAAAAGATATGTACATAGGCGAGCTTAACCCTAACAAAGAGTTTTCTTACAGCAAAACCTTAGGTTTAAAGGAGAAGCGATAGAACAGATAGAGGAAGTGTACAAAGAAACAAATTAGACGTAGAGTATAATACATATGGTATGAGATTAATATATACATACATAAATTAAAATAACAATAGCTCAATAAACCTAATAACAAACTTCAGTTTTAATATAAATAAAAAAAAATATATACATTTTATGATAATAAGAAGTGCTCTTTTAATTTGGTTTTAAATATGTTAAGCGATGGACTGGCTCGGATATCATGAGGGATAGAGTTCCACAAGTTAATCATGGGGCATTCCTTACTAAAATTACAAGAAAAGTAGGTACTACTTACCTTAGTACCTACATATTTATATTTTACTAAAAACAACCTCGGTCTGCCTTCCACTTGTTGTTCACGCCCAATAGGGTCCACATTGTGATACTTATCTATTCATAAGAACCTACTAATTAAGCCAATGTAATGACAACAATAAATATATTGAGTATTGAGTATTGAAACGACCAAAATACCTGGAACAAATATTTGCTAATCGTATAAACATTTGTCCCAGGACGGTAATCGAACCCGCAAACTCCTGCGTCGCAAGCGGATCTTCGCCCGCCGCGCCACAGAGGTAGTCGTGAACCAGTTGTTAGGTGTCTCACTAGTTATAAGGATTTTTAAAGATATGGATTTAAATAAAATGTACCTAAGGACTAAAGCTATGGAAAGAGCTATGCTCGGAGTTTCTCTGAAGGATAGGATTCGTAACGAATATATCCGACAGAGAACCAAGGTTACCGACATAGCTCAAAGAATTAGCAAGCTGAAGTGGCAGTGGGCACTCACGGAGAACCGACAACCGCTGGGGTAAATGTGTTCTTGAGTGGAGACCGCGACTCGGCTAAGGTAGTGTAGGTCGCCCTCCGGCCAGGTGGGATGACGACCTGCGAAGGTTGCGGGCAAATGCTGGATGTGGCAAGTTGAAGACAGGGCGCTATGGCACCTATGTCCAGCTGTGGACTGTTATATGCTGATGATGATGATGATGATGAAAGACTAGAGTTAAGCAGCCTACCCTTTTAGCTTTCCACGCATGAATGTAAAATATGGTGACTCAATCGTATCCCAAATGGAACCCAAAATAAAATCTCTCGCCTCATTTCTTTTTATGTTGATATGGTCAATCTAGATTTAAGAAAAAAGGATTCTTAAGTATAAAAAAAGATCTTTCTTGCTTTTTTCTTGAATATATATTTAGGGTTAATGCAAAACGATGAAGCTCTGAGCACATCCAATACCGCTACCGCGCAGCACAAAAATGTGCATTCAAATTTGAGCTTGTCTATACTCTATACTAATATTATAAAGAGGAAAGGTTTGATTTTTTTATTTGTTTGTAATGAATAGGCTCCCGAAACTAATGGACCGATTTGAAAAATTCTTTCACCGTTGGGAAGCTACACTATCCCCGGAGAACACAGGCTATATTATTTTTTCAAAAAAGTTAGGGATCCGTACTAAACGTGCGAAGCCGGAAAGTTCCGCTAGTACTCGATACATTTTAAGGTGACAAAATGGCTTCCCATAAGCTTCAATCTGTCATTATCTGTCATCTAATGCAATAAAAAATGCGTTTAAAATAGCCGATATTTATAAATAAAATTAATAAATAATGCTGGACAATCAACACAGCATCATCTAGACCCAAGGTAAGCAGAGCTTGTGTTATGGGTACTAGATGACTGATATACTTAATAGATTACATAGATTTTTTATTAAAGTAAAAAAAAAAAAGTAAAAAAGCATTTATTTCTTTAGGCTTACAAAATAAGCACTTAGACAAGTCATATTTTAAATATAAATTATTATCAAATAAAATTATTTTACTGTTCACTTCAATTTTTTGTCCACTAGTGGAAGAAGTGAAAAGAAACCACTAGCATGTTCATCTCTTATATGTCTAATACATGGTTATTTGCCTATTTTAAGTCTAAATATAATATGATTCGATACATCAATATTTAAGTAAAGCTATGCCCAACAACAAATTACTTACTACATACTACATACATACTATTATACATAGATAACGACTAGAATTGTTTCAAGGCGGGAATCGAACCCGCAACCTACTGCGTCGCAGGCGAACCTTCGTCCACCTTACAATTAAATACATATTTGCATTTGCATTATAAATAATAAAAATAAAATAAAATTAAATCTGTAGTAGCACTTTGTCCGAAATAAAAGATTTCGGACTACTACAGATCCATAATTTGTAAGTAACGATCTTATAATAAATGTTAGTAATTCTTACGAACTAAAATTGAATTAAATTGAAATGAAAATTAAAATGAATAGTAATAAATTAGAAAAAATTTAAATAAATTAAAACAAATCAAATTATATCATCAATAAAAATTTAATATATCAAATTACATTTCTTATTAATTTCCGCCATATTGGCGAATCAATCCTGCCCGCTACAGTTTGTAGGATGCTGTTGGGGCTGACCTGCACTCTGCGCATCAGGGACGCCGTCTTTTTCCGAAGGATGGCGGCAAAGCCATCATCATTATGCATTTGAATGCATATTTTGGCTAGATAATGCTGTGTGCATTTTCCTGCATTTTACTCGTACACATGTACTCGTATATACAAGCAACAATGAGCCAATACAAGCTACCATAAAGAATTACGTGATTTCTCTTAAAAAAAAACAATGTCCTAGACAACTTTGAATATAAATAATCGTAGCTAAACATACCCAAGAAAGATGGAAAACAGTAGGGCAAGCTAAAAACAGAAGGGCAAGCTAACTTACAGCCTACCTTAAATCTAACAAAGAATATTGGCCCTAAAAGGCTTTCGCGGTCACGCCTGAGTCATAAAGTACAGCATACCTCACCCTAAACATATTACGGCGGAGCCAGTATGTCAGCACGATTTAGCATTGTTATTTACTTAACACTTTGACTGCGATTTTTTTTCGACGACTGCGATCTTTTTTTTAACCTAAAAAATTCGTGCTGCCGCTCTACACAGCGGTTGTGTTGCACCGCACATGCGTTTCGTTCGAAAAATATTACGGCTGTGCTGAGTCACAAAGATCTGTATTTTCTCAGCCGTGCGCTAGTGTGGATTTACGCATATTAGTCACTTGTAGAAAACACATACCGTGTGATTTCAGCATTCAAAGCGTTGCTAAACTTTTACTACCTCTATAACTTACGTACTTAAAGTATAGTATTGCGCGTCACGTCGGATTCAAACTGAGCAGGACGCCATGATAGATGGCGTCATCACAATAATATTAAAATGCGAATGTTTGAAAACAGTAGAAAAGCAAGCTAACTTACAGCCTACCTTAAATCTAACAAAGAATATTGGCCCTAAAAGGCTTTCGCGGTCACGCCTGAGTCATAAAGTACAGCATACCTCACCCTAAACATATTACGGCGGAGCCAGTATGTCAGCACGATTTAGCATTGTTATTTACTTAACACTTTGACTGCGATTTTTTTTCGACGACTGCGATCTTTTTTTTACCCTAAAAAATTCGTGCTGCCGCTCTACACAGCGGTTGTGTTGCACCGCACATGCGTTTCGTTCGAAAAATATTACGGCTGTGCTGAGTCACAAAGATCTGTATTTTCTCAGCCGCTGCGCTAGTGTGGATTTACGCATATTAGTCACTTGTAGAAAACACATACAGTGTGATTTCAGCATTCAAAGTGTTGCTAAACTTTTACTATAACTTACGTACTTAAAGTATAGTATTGCGCGTCACGTCGGATTTGAACTGAGCAGGACGCCATGAGAGATGGCGTTATCACATTAATATTAAAATGCGAATGTTTGAAAACAGTAGAAAGGCAAGCTAATTTACAGCCTACCTTAAATCTAACAAAGAATATTGGCCCTAAAAGGCTTTCGCGGTCACGCCTCAGTCATAAAGTACAGCATACCTCACCCTAAACATATTACGGCGGAGCCAGTATGTCAGCACGATTTAGCATTGTTATTTACTTAAGAGTTGCTAAACTTTTACTATAACTTGCGTACTTAAAGTATGGTATTGCGCGTCACGTCGGATTTGAACTGAGCAGGACTCCATGACAGGAAGACAGGGCGCTATGGCGCTCATTGGGGGAGGCCTATGTCCAGCAGTGGACTATCATAGGCTGATGATGATGAGGACGCCATGAGAGATGACGTCATCATACTAATATTATTAAAAATGCGAAAAATTTGAAACAGTAGAAAAGCAAGCAAATTTACCTACCTTAAATCTAACAAAGAATATTGGCCCTAAAAGGCTTTCGCGGTCACGCCTGAGTCATAAAGTACAGCATACCTCACCCTAAACATATTACGGCGGAGCCAGTATGTCAGCACGATTTAGCATTGTTATTTACTTAACACTTTGACTGCAGGCAGGGCATATTCAAAGATTAAAACCAAACAGATGGCCATATATAGTCACAAACTGGATACCACTTGACCAAAAAAGGAAAAAAGGGAGACCATTCAAAGATGGAATGATGACATCACACAAGTAGCTGGAAAAATGTGGCCACAAAAAGCCAGAGACAGAAACCTCTGGAGATCCTCGGAGGAGGCATACACCGCCGAAGGCGGTCCATATCAGGACATGACATAGCAAAAATCTGACATAATTAATTCAAAATTAAATTAAATTATAATTTCGACTATTAATTCTTTCTTTTACTATTATTATTGTTTTAAAATTGTACATACTAATAACTATTGGGATATGGAATAAAGCTGTTTTTATTTTTATTTTATTTTATTTTTATTTTATTTATTGCGCATCACGTCGGATTCAAACTGAGCAGAATGCCATGATAGAAGGCGTCATCACATTAATATTAAAAATGCGAAAGTTTGAATGTTTGTTAGACCTTAACGCTTAAAATATTAAACGGATCGGGCAGAAATTCGATATAGATGTAGGACTTTTCTTCGTCAAAAGACATTATTTGGCTTCAAACACCTGTTAGAAAGTGAAGATGTGACCAAAAATATATGTTATTTACATTTAAAAAATATGGCTCATATTTGATTAAAACAATTTGTTCTTTGCTTAAGTAATATTTATATTATATTTTCTTTTATAATTATATTTTTGTGTGTAACCGAATATGGATCCATAAATATCCGAAATAAACAGATTTTATTTATTTAGTGGTGCCCAAAGGAGTATCATTCTCTAAACAAATACATCTAAACTTTCGTATTTGTAATACTAATTTATTATGATGTCGCCATCTCATATGCTGTCCTGCTCAGTTTGAATCCGATCTGAGCGGGACAGCTTAAGAGATGTCACTCACAATCCCATACTTTAAGTACACAGGTTATAGTTATAGATTTGCGTTAAATTCAAAGATCGAAGGGAGGCACTGATCATTGAACGTAATTTAAATAGATTTGATTTAGGTACATTTATTAACATTTTAGCGGAACCAGATTCAGCAGCGGCTGTATCATTATTCAAAATTTTTATGCATCTGTGACTCCCTTCAAAAATAGCCACAATTTATATGTTTTTATTTTGCTGTATCTTTTGTTTTGTTTGTTAGTTATAAGTTTAGGTTATGATAGGACTGGCATACTTTACGAAGTAAAAGACCTTAAGAATAAATATGATTAAAAAAAATATATAGTTATAGATCCATTTTTGTATAAATATAATATACATATTTGGTCACATCGACACTTTCTTACAGGTAAGTTTGTGGCCAATGAAAAAAGACTTACATCTACGAGTATCTATGCCGAATTTCTATCCGAGCCGTTTAGTATTTATGGCGTAAAGGTGCAACTGATCCATCCATACTAAAAACTTTCCCAATGTTTTTTATTAGTGTCACAAGGTTTTTTTTTTTTTAGTATTCTTATTTAGATAAGCTGTGGTACACCCCCTGCCTTTTCTTAAATTCATATAATTCTTTCCATCCAAAGGTTGCCTGGAAGAGATCGCTTCTAAGCGATAAGGCCGCCCATTGTACCTGTCGCATATAATGTATTTATAATGATTAATTTGATTATGGTGTATAATAAAGAATTTTTGTATTGTATTGTATTGTATTGTAAGGCGGTTTTTCCGAACGTTTTTCTATCCAAGAAATGCTGTTGTATTTCAACCTCTGTGGTCCAACCTGTGGTTTTTTGCAATATCCCTCTTACAGGTAGAGCTTACCAAGTTTGTCAATTTCTTCGGAATCTTGTTGCTTGGTATTCAGGTATCTTCGGATATTTGTTTGAACTTTGATAAGACAATTTTGACGACGCCCCCTGGTGGTGTAGCGGAAATTTTTCAAAAGTACATCAAGGATATACATATAGGATATTTTAATAATATACCTGCTATACGAGTATTTACTATGTAGGCCAAGCACGGGGCTTGGTATCTAGGGTAGAATATACATAGACACGAGAATAATGAAATGAATTTATTTGTTATAAGACTTACACAGAACATATAAACTGAAACTAAGAGGAAACGTTAATCATGTAAGTCCAGTAACAAAATGGCTCTGCCTCAGCATGAGTTGGATGACTAGCATGCTAGCAACCAACGCTGGTCTTCCGGCAAAGCAACTTGTTGACTTAATGATATCAATCAATCAATAAATTTCTTTCCGGCCCTGGTGGGGGCACAGAGAGGGGCCTCGAGGCTTGGTCTCATTACCCCGGCGTCAACTCGAGGGGTGACGATCCCTCGGTCCTTGGGTTTTGTGGGAATATCTTTTTTTTCCCCTTCTCAATGTTTTTTTTTAATGACATCGCATCATACATTATTATATAGTACTAGCTGCGCCCCGGGGTTTCACCCGCGTGGTGATAGATATTTTGGATAATATACTATAATATGTATCTCTATGAATTGGCCTATGTCTTATTCTAATTATGTAAGCTATATTATTGTGAAGTTTTCATCAAAATCCATTCAGTAGTTTTTGCGTGAAAGAGCAACAAATATCCTCACAAACTTTATCGTTTATAATATTATAGTAGGATATACATTGCGTACTTATATTATTGAAGTTGAATGATTTTCAAATAATTTACGCATTCGATAGCAAAATTACGTAATTTTTCTCTATACTACGCTAGACATTAACCCGCGTGTTTTGCCCCCTATGCTATCTACAGATATTTACAATTACTATTTGATTTGGTTTTCTAATAATTTACGCATTCAATAGCAAAATGACGTAATTTTTCTCTAAACTACGCTAGACATTAACCCGCGTGTTTTGCCCCAATGCTATCTACAGATATTTACAATTACTATTTGATTTGGTTTTCTAATAATTTACGCATTCGATGGCAAAATGACGTCATTTTGCCAATTTTTTATTTTACCGTAGACAACAACCCTGTGGTATCGACTGATATGTACCAAATACCATTTTACAACACAATTTGCTCAATAAAGCTGAAGACAGGGCGCTATGGCGCTCATTGGGGGCGGCCTATATCTAGACGTGGACTGCTATAGGCTGATGATGATGATGAAGAACACAATTTAGGTAATTAAAACGTAGACAGACAGCAATAGAACTTTATCACTGACTGCCACCCACAATAGACAGCGAGTAAAGAAGAAGCTTGGTGGTGAACTAATTAAAGTAGGTAACTATTTCCATTTAAATGTAGGTTGTTACCTATTAACTTACCTTCATTAAGGCAAACACAACATTTAACACTTCGACTGCGATTTTTTTTTTCGACGACTGCGATCTTTTTTTTAACTTAAAAAATTCGTGCTGCCGCTCTACACAGCGGTTGTGTTGCGCCGCACATGCGTTTCGTTCGAAAAATATTACGGCTGTGCTGAGTCACAAAGATCTGTATTTTCTCAGCCGCTGCGCTAGTGTGGATTTACGCATATAAGTCACTTGTAGAAAAAACATACCGTGTGATTTCAGCACTCAAAGTGTTAATAAGTAATAATTAAGTTCTTACTTTATTAACTAGATCCGCCCCGCGGCTGCGCCCGCATGGAAATCTATGTGTCTAATGGTTTTTATACCTTTCTCTTGAATCACTCTATCTATTTAAAAAAAACCGTATCAAAATTCGTTGCGTAGTCTTAAAGATCTAAGCATACATAGGGACAGACAGACAGCGGGAAGCGACTTTGTTTTGTACTACATTATGTTTGATGAAAGTTACAATGAAATAACAGAAACAGATTATAAGTAGTTAACCCTTAATTACTCGCGTGGGGTGTTTAACACCCCAGCGACTGTTTGATCGTCTCTAGTTATTGGAGTTTCGAATTTACAACGCTTATTTTTAAATCTTTATCATAAATTAAAGTCTGATTGTGTATGTAAATCATAAATAAAAGTCTGATTTTGTATGTATTTGGTAGTTTTTTCTACGCCAGTACTTATGTATGTTTTTATGCGCGAGTAACTAAGGGTTAATACAATTTAAACAATTAAGCAAACTGCAGACTGTTGCAAAAAATCTACAGGTAGCTATATTGATTCAAGTATGTTAGGTCGCCTCGGTACCTAACTTATATTTGACTACACTGCCCATTATGATGACCAGCTTCGGATGAGTTGGAGATGAGCATAGAGTTTTTTGTCTATGGGTTGGCATGCAAGCGGTAAGAAAGAGTGTATAAATCAAAATATTAAAGGTCAAATGTAAAAATATTATGCAGAGCCATTTGCTCCACTTGGTGTCGAGACCCTAGGTCCGTAGAGTACCGAGGCTCTTCGGGTTTTAAAAGACATCTGAGCATCTGGTCGACGTGACGCGTGACTCGAGAGCTGGTGAGTATCTGTCGCAGCGCATCAGCATTGCTATACAGCGGAGCAATGCAGCCAGCGTCGCGGGGACGCGCGCCAACTATGTATATTGATATGAATCGTTGAGATACCTGTAGATTGTATGCAACAGTCTGCAGTTAGCTCAGTTATTTCAATTGCAAATACTAGTTATTTGATAATATTATTTTATTGTAAAGAAATGTTAGGAAGTTTTCTGAAAAAAATAAAGAAAAATAACTTCATATTTCTTGATCTTTCGAAACGGTCGTTTACTACCCTTTCATCTATCTTTCTAAAAATCCTATTACCAGCCTACTTCTCACACTTTACTAGGAAATATTACATGAAATGTTTCGTACGTTTTTGTAAAATGGCCTTTTTATCTCTTTGACGTGACTCCTAAAGTGAAGATATAAAAGAACTATTTTCAAGTAACAGTTGAGTGAACTGAAGAAATTCAGAGGTAGGAGTGTAAGGGGGACTCCAACGTCTCGTCTCCCAAGCCAGCCTAACCTGCACGTGGTGCACCCTGCTAGAAAACGAACTAGACTCTGGTGGAAATATCAAACAATCTTCATCACTACAGAGTATAAAACAAAGTCGCTTCCCGCTGTCTGTCTGTCCCTATCTATGCTTAGATGTTTAAAACTACGCAACGGATTTTGATGCAATTTTTTTTAAATGTTTAGTTTGATTCAAGAAAATAGTAGATTGTTTTACAATGGACTAAACCATCCCATTATATACGAGGTTGTTATATTCCCGAGCGTAGCGAGGGAGGATGACAAGACCGAGTTATAATGGGTGGTTTTGGCCCGAGTAAAACACTCTACTTTTCACTTCGATTGCGAGAAAATAACAATTCAAAATTAGACAATTTTCGTAAAAGTTTGTGATTTGGAATGAAGAAAATTCTAGAGATTTAGCGCCAATACCATCTTTTTTTTAAATCTCTATTTAACCCGCACCGAAACAGTTCGCATTTTGTTTGTTTTGTATCTACCGTGAAGGGAAGAATCAACCTTCATAAAACATCACCAAGACGGTTCTATTTAAAAAAAAATGATTGACGGAGCACCTAGAAGTCGAGTTTTTATGTAAGAGAACGAATGTTTTGTACGGGCTGATGATTTTCGACAAAAATTAAAAAGAAAAAATACTTTTTAGCCCGAGGTATTAAACTCGAGTTTTAGGCCCGCTAAGCTACACTATTATGATACACTTTTTGAGCAAGAGAAGTGAAAATGTTTATAAACCATTTGACATATAGATTTGTGCGGGGCGCGGCTAGTAATTTGATAACTGAGATAATTTATAATTATTTTCCATAACTGGCAGATAAGTGTCCAACCAGACACAAAGTATTTACACTGGTTTTATAATTTTTCGGGACAACTACTTATCTACCCGGAATATTTTTTATGCGACCACCACAGAATTTTCCATATCTATCCATAATTGACCATCATAATGCGACTTTCGACGAATATAAATAAAAAACACACAGTCAAACATAGAACCTCCTCCTCTCTTGTATTTCATCGGTTAACAACAAAGAGTTCTATAATTATATTATTAATAAATAGATGCGCCCCGCGGCTTCGCTCGCGTTGAAATCTATGTGCCAAATGGTTTAGAAACCTTTCTCTTGAATCACTCTATATGTATAAAAAAACAGCATCCGCAAATCTGTTGCGTAGTTTTAAAGATCTAAGCATACATAGGGACAGACAGACAGCGGGAAGCGACTTTGTTTTATACTATGTAGTGAATATACCTAGGAAAATAAGTATAAAGATAGTGCTTTGATCAAAAGAAAGGCGAGAATTCCTTTCAGGAAAGATCCGAAGCTAAGCCTTTGAGATCCAACAAGGTTTACGCGAAATACCGCAGCGTTTCGAGTGAACTATAACATACGAACATAGATATATGTATGTATGTACATAGGTAAGTTAACGCATCCATTATTATTACTCCCATTTCCAAATATATATTATTTTTAATTGACTGTGTACCTATTTCATTGTATAATTGTATTTATGTTTAGTTCCTTGACAATGCCCCTATACAGCAGCATTAATTTAAATCATGATTTAAATATAAATTTAAAATTATTCTTCTTCCTTACATTATTTCATTGTATTTTCCTTGTATATTATTTAATTTTGTACAATATTTTTAGTATAGTTTGACAATGCCCTTATACAGCAGATTATTTTGACATTTTATCTAATTTATTATTCCTTTTAACTTATACCATTATTTATTATCTGTTTTATTGTCACAAATAATTATAAATAAATTTATTTTAATTTTTTAAGAAGGCATCTCTGTCTGCTTTTTTTACACAATGTCCTATGGTGTTTCCTTTGTCGAAACTTAGTGTGTTATAATAAAAATGTAATTTATCTTTTAAAATAGTATTTGACGACATCAAGTGTAACATGTATACCTACGGTGGAAATAAATAAACTAAACTAAATCCACTCTCCAGCCAAGGCGGGTGTTGGGCCATAAAGGTATCAGTTATATCACATTAACTGCCCAGCCTTAGCCGCCTGACGAGTGTGACTGTTAAGAGATAATACTCTTACTTATGTTTATATATACTATGTTATATATGTTTATGTTTATGTATGACTCAACAATAAACATATATGGTGAAGATGATAATGATGCCCCAGTCGAATTTCGGCCACGGCGGCCATTCGACAAAGTCAGTCTCAACAGTTGGTGTATATATATTATATATAGTGCAAAAGTGTGTGCACAAACACAGGTGCAGTGTCTATTCCCTCATTGCACTCACATAATCCGATGGGAAAGCAAACAGACATACATAGAACTTCAAGGGGGAAAACTGCAATGTGTTGTTTTCCTTTCCAGCATTCCCCATTACGGCGTGTCTCCCAGGGGGATAACTGAAATGCATTTGCATTAATTTTTATAAATACTAGGTTTCCCCCTTAAGGTTGATTTCAGGGGGGGGAAACTAAAAAACCCATTAATAGGATACCAACCAAATAACCCTACTTCTTGTAATTCTTGTAATTCTTTATTGTACACAAAAAACTTAAAAATAGCTTAACTAAAAAAAGATAATTATGTACATAGGCGAGCTTAACCCTAACAAAGAGTTTTCTTACAGCAAAATCATAGGTTTAAAGAAGAAGCGATAGAACAGGTAGAGGAAGTGTACAAAGAAACAAATTAGACGAAGAGTATAATACATTATGGGATGAGATAATAATATACATACGTAAATTAATAATAGCTCAATAAACCTAATAATTAACTTCAATTTTAATATAAATAAAAAATATATATAATTATATATATACCTAGATAGTTTCATGATAATAAGAACGTCGAACTTCGTTGTTAATCGGGTAAAAACTAGTTTATTTCGTTCATAACGAACGACAGTTATTCACCGTTCAAACAATACACAGTAATTAAATACGAATCTATCTTTTGTTCAAGGGTAGAGTCCAGGGTAAAATTAGCAGCATTTCGGGTTGTTGGTTTTACAAACAGAATGGACACGGACAATGCATTATTATGAAATAAAAGGGATACTATTGGAGTGAATAGGTTTTTGTCGAATAAAATGAAAATAGAAGCTACATTTTCAGGTGAAGTGAGTTGGAAACTTTTTTTTAATTTTTTTATTTAGCCTGTTTCATCCTACTGCTGGGCAAAGAAACTTCTGAAACTATCATGGTTATTAACACTAAAGTCATTTAAAACGGGATATTTACCATGATTTGATTTTTGAGTTTTCCAATATTTCGGCACAGTTTCATGCGCCATGATCACGGAATAACTATTTATTATATTCTATTTCTATTTATTTTTGTTACTCCGTGATCATGGCGCATGAAACTGTGCCGAAATATTGGAAAACTCAAAAATCTAATCATGGTAAATATCCCGTTTTAAATGACTTTAGTGCTGGGCAAAGGCCTCCGCCAAATCTCTCCACTCAGCGCGGTCACGTGCGATCTCCCACCTATCTTCGAGGAAGGCGTTAAGGTCGTCTCGCCAGCGCTTTCTTGGCCGACCTTGCCCGCGGCTTCCTTCCGGGAGTTGGAAACTTAACAGATTATAATTATACGACTTTGAATAGGACCATGGCAGAAGAAGCCAGGGTATTATAATAAATTAGTATATAATAAACAAATAAATAATAAATAATGTCGGACAATTCAGGATCACCGAGCCCCAAGTTAAGCAGACCTTGTGTTACGGGTACTAGACGACAGATATACTAAATACAGTACAGTACATAGATAGATATTTTATTATACATAGATATCGATCAGATTCATCATCATCATCAGCCTATAGCAGTCCACTGCTGGACATAGGCCTCCCCAATGAGCGCCATAGCGCCTGTCTTCAGCTTGCCGCATCTAGCATCTACCTGCAGTCTTTCGCAGGTCGTCATCCCACCTGGTCGGAGGGCGTCCTACACAAAGTTTACCGAGTCGTGGTCTCCACTCAAGAACACGTTTGCCCAAGCGGCCGTCGGTTCTTTGCGAGATATGGCCGGCCTACTGCCACTTCAGCTTGCTAATTCTTTGAGCTATGTCGGTAACCTCGGTTCTCTGTCGGATGTATTCGTTATGAATCCTATCCTTCAGAGAAACTCCGAGCACAGCTCTTTCCATAGCTCGCTGAGCGACTTTGAACTGGTGGACCAGCCCTATCGCGAGTGTCCACGTCTCAGCTCCGTAGGTCATAACGGGTAGGACGCACTGATTGAAAACTTTCGTTTTCATTGCGGTATGGATGACGTGAAGATCGATCAGATTACCCGGAATAAATATCTGGGAATCGAACTCGCAAACTCCTGCGTCGCAGGTGGACCATCGCCCCCCGCGCCACAGAGGTCGTCTTATATCCGCGGCCTCGCAAGCGTAGGTATTTTACTATATAAACGTTTAAAAGCTATTTCTGTCTATTATTTCGAAACTGATTTATGGGATATTAGCAGCATGTCCCGGCTTCACCCGGGACAAGCTTGTTTCTCGAGTGAGAAACAAGGGCACTCGAGTGTGCTCTTTATTACCTCGAAGCATCCGGACAGCTCAACAAATCTCCATAGATGACGTATATATAAAAGTTATCTAGTCTAGAATCCTATTTATTAAGTGCCTAGCTTCATTTAGTAGACCATTGACCTCTAATTTTCATTTCAGCCTTTGCCCCCCTAAAAACATTCCAGGTAAATTAGACTCTATCCTGCAGAATTTAAAAACAGTGCAAAATTAGGGTTTCGAAGTCGGTTTTCAGTTTTTTCAAAACAACAAATTAAGTAATGAATCCCTTCATTACTTAATTTGTTGTTTTGAAAAAACTGAAAACCGACTTCGAATCCCTAATTTTACCCTTTATTACTTTGATGTATCCAAAAGTCTTGTGTGTAGTGTTTATAATCATGAAAAAGTTCGTCTGAAAACTGGCTATAGGCTGGCTAGATTTTGTTTCTAGCTTTGTGGATAAAGCCGGTTTTTACATTTCGTATTGTTTTCAATTGTATTAATAATTAAATTCATTTATTCGGATAATAATAATCCATTGTGTTAGTTTGCTTATAACTAGATGTTAGTACTTATAATTAACTACAGATTTTGTCCTTTGGTATTTTTACCTTTGGTGTATAGTTTTCTATCAATTTTTTATCAATTTGTAATTGTTTTCAAGTTTACTGTCTATAATCATCATCTCTCGACATTCCTAAGCGCAGAGTTTTGGCCGAAGGGTGTCAAGTTCCGAAGGTTCACTGGCCGCCTGCAACGGGACACCGCTGCACCGCCCGCGCCGTGCACCGAAAACAGCTGACACCCTGAGTACATCTACACGCTGTCGGCGTAATAAAAAAAAGCTTGTTATTATTAATTTAGTCCTTTTATATTTTATGTATGCTAGTTTTAAGGTATATATTACTATGGACCGTAGAATAAGTTGATTAAGATCTGTTACTTTTCTATGGTCTGAAATAAATGATTATTATTATTATTATTATAAAATAAAAAGGTAGTACCTATATATTAACATTTTTTTAAATACTTTTAATAGGTACATTCAGATATAGGGTATTCGGATCCCGAGTAATCATCGGAGAAGCTTAATTGTTAGAGGAACACTATTTGTAAATATTTCTCAGAGAATGTATAATAAATTATACCTAAATTGTTCCTTCATGTCCAACCCATCCTAAGGTTGCCTGGAAGAGATCGCTCTCAGCGATAAGGCCGCCCTTTATACCTTTATTCTAAGTTTTTATTTCTGTATGGTTTTCTGTTGTGTGTGGTATAATAAAGTGTTTTCTATCCATCTATTATGATAGTTATTAATAACATGTTCTCAGAAAAACCTTTCAAGTTTTACATTTAAAATCAAGAAACATAATTATTCATTCGTATGTTAATAGAATGGCATATCTAGCGGTGGCCAAATAATCAAGAATTAAATGATATTACAAAATACCAGAATTTTTATTGTTTTAGGTCTTAAAAAATATTTATTTCCGCAGATACAAGATGCAATGTGAGAAAAAGACGAATTCCTAAAATTAAAAAGAAATAGAAAGAAGTTAATCTGATTCTGAAGCTTAAACAATAAATTAAACTTAAATACATGAAGAATTAATAATCTCATCCCACTTAAGAGGTTATCCATAAACGTTACTGCCGATAAAAATGTTTATATCTAGCGATATGAAATTATGAAGGAAACATACACACAAACATACACTATGTACTATATTCATTTTGAAAATGAATTTTCGCTTTTGATTGAACGCTTCAAATTGGCTCTTATTTTGGGCTTGTCATATTTATTTATCATCTCCCAACGCTCATTATTCTCAAGTGTCAAAATATATATAAAATATTTCCCCGAATTTCTAATTACTACCAAAAACGCAAATAAGGTCTAAATTCCAAAAACCCCCTCAGTACTTTTGGACAGTAAAATCACAACACACTGCCACACAATAACGATCCTTATTTACAAACCTTGCGATTACATAACACTGAACGCCTTTGAAAACAAACTCAACACTTCACTTTAACCTTATCCCGCACAACTATAATTATTATTGCTTTAGATTACGAAGAGCAAGAGGATTTTTTTTATTTGAAGAGGGAAGAGAATAGCGATAGGTCTCATTCGTACGAAGAGCGAAATGGTACTGACAGTCGGAAAGCTTCGTAGAGCTTCGTCGCTGCGCGGAACGGACGAGACCCGGAGATGGTTGGGTTTTTCTATATTTTATCATTCGTTTTAATTCGGAAGTATTCGTGCTTATTGTTGAATGATAGAAATAGTAGGATGTGGAAAAGGCTAGAGAAGATTTTTGAATGAAAAGGTGTCTTTTTATCAACATCCTCCACAGATTATGTAACAGTCCCGGATATGGTTGGATTTTTCTATCTTTCATCATTCGGGTGTTCTGGTCGTTTACTATGTACAATAAAAATATATATATCTATGTTATGTATTGTATTATGTATATCAGTTATCTAGCACCCATAACACAAGCTCTGCTTACCATGGGGCTAGATAATGCTGCTGTGTGAATTGTCCAGCATTATTTATTTGTTATTCGTCTTAATTCGGAAGTATTCGTGCTTATTGTTGAATGATAGAAATAGTAGGATGAGGAAAAGGCTGAAGAAGATATTTGACTGAAAAGGTGTTTTATTATCATTTTCCACAGATTATGTAACATGTAACGATTCAATGCTGCATAATGCTTCAAATATATATTTTTGTCGTGATTGTAAACCATCTCAGACGACCGATGTGGCGCGGTGGGCGAAGGCCCGCCTGCGACGCAGGCGGTTGCGGGTTCGATTCCCGACTCGAAACAATTGTTTGTACGATCTGCAGATATTTGTTCCGGGTGTTCTGGTCGTTTTCTTTGTATAATAAAAAATATCTATGTAATATATTGTATTATGTATATCAGTTATCTAGTACCTATAACACAAGCTCTGCTTACCATGGGGCTAGATAATGCTGTGTGAATTGTCCAGCATTATATATCTCTTGTTTTACTGAAATACTTTTTAATAATCTGAGAGTTTGTGTGTTCTCTCTGCTTCAATCAAATTATGAGATCACACAAATGATTGTAACTGCAAAAGTTTGGATGTTGATATGAATGGATGGGTGGATGTTTGTTATATCTAAAGTTCAAAGTTATTAAATAAAACAGTTCCCATGGGATATAAATAATCTTTAAACGAAACTTGTGTACTAATAATATGTTTCACGTGAATATTTTCTGGAAATGAACACACAGTAGAACTAAATTGAATTCTTATCTCGACATCGGTATCCTAAAAATCTTAAGGTAATTATACGCCGGACAATTTACACAGCATCATCTAGCTCCAAGCAGATCTTGTGTTATTGGTGCTAGGTAACTGATACATATAATAAACTATATATTATATACTCCTATATAGAATCCGAGGTATTTAAAGTCAACAAAGACATATATGAAAAAACTTAACAAAAACTCATAAAAATACATAAAACAACACAGTTATCAGTAAAAAGTAAAACAAATTTCAACAACGTATAATCTCACATATGGAGCGATTCTGTTTAATTGTATGCTTGAATTCGACAACGAACGAGAGATCGATTATATGATGAATGAAAAGCTTTCAAATTATTTCGAGCTTCTGTGCTTTTTTATCATACCAATGTCGTTAAATATTTTCCGCCAATATGCCTTGGGTATCGGAACATCTTTGTATACAAAAAATATCCAAGTTTTTGAATCGGAGTTTAGATAATTCCCAATACCTAATTTTATAACTAACACTTAAAATAAGCTAGTCATGATATTGTCAAACCTTCGTGGTAGTTACTTGGCACTCCTTTACAAACCTTTGTGGTTTTCTTAGTGTTAATATAAAGCTTTTTTTTTGTAATACTATAACTATAATACTAAAAAAATATAAGGAAAATATAGATGTTGTCTAAACTAATATTATAAAGAGGAAAGGTTTGATTTTTTTGTTTGTAATGAATAGGCTCCGAAACTACTGGACCGATTTGAATTTTTTTCACCGTTGGGAAGCTACACTATCCCCGGTGAACATAGGCTATATTATATTTTCAAAAAAGTTAGGAACTGTACTAAAACCGTGCGAAGCCGGGAAGGTCCGGTAGTTTATTATACATAGAAAACCCGGAATACTCAGAACAACTGGAACAAATATTCCTCACACGTCCACTGATGAACGCCTTTCCCAAAAAAGGGGGATTTTGCCATAATCACCACTTTTGGCAGGGATATATAATAAAGTGATCGCTATAAAGGTGTCCACAAATAAGGTTTTATTATGAGGCATTTCGGCAGCGCCGTTGGAGCTCCGCGTTTGGAGATGTATGGGGGTAGTAGTTGCGTTTCAAAGTCGCGCGCGCGCTTGTGCAGCGCCGTTGTCCAGCGGCGTTACTAAAAAACCAGCCTAAGACTTGTTTCCCTTAGTCGGCTCTTACGACATCTAAGAGCTGAGTTGGAGGGTCGATTTTTACGCCGCGACCATCAATGAACATCGACGAATCGACAAATGCTGGGGTAAACGTGTTCTTGAGAGGAGACCGCGGGCAAAAGTAGTATAGAACACCCTCCGGCAAGGTGGGATGACGACTGGTGAAATATTGCTGTAAGATGCTGGATACGGAAAGCTGAACATAGGGCGCTATGGCACTCATTAGGGGAGGCCTATGTCCAACAGTGGACTATTATACTCTTAGTTTAACACTTTGACTGCGGTTTTTTTTCGACAACTGCGATCTTTTTTTAAGCCTAAAAAAATCGTGCTGCCGCTCTACACAGCGGTTGTGTTGCGCCGCACATGCGTTTCGTTCGAAAAATATTACGGCTGTGCTGAGTCACACAGATCTGTATTTTCTCAGCCGCTGCGCTAGTGTGAATTTACGCATATTAGTCACTTGTAGAAAACACATACCGTGTGATTTCAGCACTCAAAGTGTTAATGATTAAATCAATAATCGTCAGAGAAGCGCTTTCCTTCCTTTAGACTTTACAAGACTGACACTTCACAAAATTCAAATAACATATAACTAGGGAATAAAGTTATCACTTGGATTTTTTGTTTATTTCAATCTTATCGTCCACTGCTGGACATAGGCTTGCCCTTATGAGCACTATAGCACCCTATCTTCAGCTTGCCGCTCGCCAGTAATAAATAAATAAATAATAAATAAAGCTGGACAATTTACACAGCATTATACAATACAATACAATACAAAAATTCTTTATTGTACACCATAATCAAATTAATCATTACAAAAATACATTATATGCGACAGGTACAATGGGCGGCCTTATCGCTTAGAAGCGATCTTTTCCAGGCAACCTTTGGATGGAAATAATTATATGAATTTAAGAAAAGGCACGCACAAACGTTAAAGTGGAAGTGGGCCGGTCACATAGCGAGGCTTAGAGACAAAAGATGGACATACAGCACCACCATATGGAGAGGACCTCAAGGAAAAAGAAAGAGAGGAAGGCCCTCAACACGCTGGGAGGACGAAATAAAAAAAGTCGCTGGTCCAAAGTGGTGGCAAACAGCTCAAGATAGAGAGAAGTGGACATCGTTGGAGGCCTTTACCCAACCTGGGGACCCTGCTATCAACCAAACGTAGTGTTATAAATAACGCACTAACAGTACCTAAATCAATGTAGCAGGATCAAATAAAGGCTTTTTTATTTTTATTTTATTTTATTATTTTAAGAAAAGGCAGGGGGTGTACCACAGGTTATCTAAATAAGAATACTAAAAAACAAATAATAAATATTACAAATTCCAAAATAAATAATACACTACTTAAATACATAAATAAATAAATAGTAAGTACCAATATTCATTCTTTTGGCAGGACAAACTCCTTGACGTGAGCTTTAAAAACAGGCAAGGATATAGTTTTTCTAACGGACTCTGGTAGTGCATTCCACAACCTTATGGCATTATCTAGCCCCATTGTAAGCAGAGCTTGTGTTATGGGTACTAGATAACTGGTATACATAATACAATACATTACATAGATAGATATTTTTTATTATACATAGAAAACGACCAGAACACCCGAAACAAATATCTGCAGATCGTACACACATTTGTTCCGAGGCGGGAATCGAACCCGCAAACTCCTGCGTCGCAGGCGGTTCTTCGCCCACCGCGCCACATCGGTCGTCAGACAGTAATATATCAAAGCAATGGTCAACTCCCTTACTACTGCTATTGTTTCTCAAGGATATTTTCGGGACGCATGTTTTTGTTCTTATTCGGGAAAAATATTTAGGTTTCTTGTGTAAAGTTTATTTGTCCGTAGTAAGATATTGGTTTGTTTATCTACTTTTGTGAGAATGAGCTGTTATCACATTAATATCACAGAATAACTACCTCTATATACATTAGTACTAACAACGTCTAATATTATGATGAATGTTTGGATGTTTAGATAGAATGTTAATATTAAATTATTATTTGTTATTATTTAGGCGTGAAGAAGTAACATTATGTACATCCATCTATCCTTAATAAATAATAAAAACTCTACGCACATCAAAAGAGCTTTCATTATTCAAAAAAAGTGTGTAAGAGCCGTTTTTGGAATAAGCCCATTAGAGTCTTGCAAGCCTCTCATTAGGAAACATAAACTCCTAACCTTAACTAGTCTATACATATTTCAAATTGGCTGTTTTGTTAAAGAGCATGCTTCATTCTTTAACCAGTATACTGACAAAACCAACTCTGTCTTAAAAAATAGGGGTCCCACGAGGCTTATACTGCCCTCACACAGAACAGCACTGAGTGCGAAAAATTGCTCTACTATGACTGTAAAAGTATATAATAAATATTCCTAGAGACATAAGAGAACTGCCTACTTGTAAATTTAAGACAAAACTCCGTATGTGGCTCATAGAGAAATGTTGTTATGACATCAAAGAACTGTGACATTAAATATTATAATCATTAAATTACCTAGTTATATAAGTTTAATATTGTACGTCCATATTTAATGGATAAACTGTTGATTCACCTAGCTTTTACGATATTTTTGTACACAGTTTCTACAATAAATTTATTTAATTTAATTTCATTTCATTTCAATAATAATAATAAATAAATCATGTTGGACAATTCACATAATATTATCTAGCCCCATAACACAAGCTCTGTTTACCATGGGGAGTTTGCGGACGCCTGCCAAAAACATAGTCTCATAACTGTTAAGAGTGGCAGACGGTGGCTTGCCGAATGCTGGATGGGTTCCTTAAAAAGCCGGAGTAAATTACCGGAGAGGAACAACATCGGCGCAAACGACTGAGCGGTGTCGAGAGGTGCGGCCCCGATTTCACCATCACAAAGACTGCCCGTGAGCGGGTTTCCTCGCTATTACGCCATTAGACACTTCCACCCCCGAGTCTACGTCCTAAGATGCATCTCTCGCGACTCCACTCAGACCGGCTAATGATGGCAAGCAAGAGGTGGGGATCTGGTTCCCTTGGGATGCCACTCCGCAAGCGGAGACGAGAACCAGGAACTTCCCAGGGAGCACTCGGTACCCGTGGTGTCGCTACTGACCAACAGCTTTTATTATTATTATTTATTAAGGATGGATGGATGTATGTACTCGTATGTAACTTCTTCACGCCACAACAACTGAACGGGTCGGGCTGAAACTTTGTACACAGGCTTTGAATAATCTCTCTCTATGCCTGGAATAAAACATAGGCTACTTTTTATCCTATTAATTAGTTCCCAACCTTTAAACATTTTCATGGAAATTATTTAAGTCCTACCCGTCCCACCCGTTATGACCTACGGAGCTGAGACGTGGACACTCACGATAGGGCTGGTCCACCAGTTCAAAGTCGCTCAGCGAGCTATGGAAAGAGCTATGCTCGGAGTTTCTCTGAAGGGTGAGATTTGTAACAAATACATCCGACGGAGAACCAAAGTTATCGACATAGCTCTGAGAATTATCAAGCTGAAGTGGCAGTGGGCCGGTCATATCTCGCGAAGAACCGACGGCCGCTGGAGCAAACGTGTTCTTGAGCGGAGACCACGACTCGGTAAACGTAGTGTAGGAAAAAAAAATAGCTCAAAGAATAAGCAAACTGAAGTGGCAGTGGGCCGGCCTATCATAGACTAATGATGATGATGATTATTTATGTTTTGTACTTAGCAAAATATATGTAAAAGTATTCCGTACCATCTTAATTTAAGGCTATGTTTGATTATGTTTTGTGCTATTTGTGAATCAAATAAACATCTATATATCAAGCCATAGGCAGCAGCTTGTATTATTATTATCACAAACTCTACTTGTCCAAGGCTACAACTGACCGCAACTTAGTTGTCCTTTGTGCGTTGATTGTAAGCCCACAAGAATATCTGTGAAATTATTGAAAAGTAGATTTAGATTTCGGCCATATCTCGCGAAGAACCGACGGCCGCTGGGGCAAACTCGATAAACGTATTGTAGGACGCCTTCCGACCAGGTGGGATGATGACCTGCGAAAGACTGCAGGTAGATGCTGGATGCGGCAAGCTGAAGACGACAGCGCTATGGCGCTCATTGGGGGAGGCCTATGTCCAGCTATGGACTGCTATAGGCTGATGATGAGATTTAGATATTATGAAAACATTCAAAGGTTATTTCTATCCAATGGAAACTGATTTATGAGATAAAAAATGCCTATTATATTATGTTATACAAGATTTCAAAAGTTTTAAGAAGAAGTAACTGAGTACCTCTGTGGCGCGATGGGCGAATGTCCGCCTGAGACGCAGGAGGTTGCGAAAAAGCTTTATGCAATTTACAGATATCTGTTCATAGTTTTCTGGTATATAGTTGGTTTCTATGTATTATAAAAATCTACGTAATGTATTGTATAATGTATATCAGTCATCTAGTACCCATAAAACAAGCTTTGCTCAGCTTGGGGAGAGTCGGTGTGTGGATTGTCCAGCATAATTTATTTTATTTATAATTTTATTTACTCATACCACAAAGTACGACTGTATTGATTAAAGCAAGGTTCCTCAGTTAACAGATATGTTGGTAGAACTGTAAAACTGACCGCAGCTTTGCTGTTGTCCTTTGAGTAATATCGGACTTGCTTCAAAGACAAAGTTTCTGATACGGAATGCAAAACCAGTTTGGCGAAACTGGCTGTTTTGTAACGAGTTGTGGTAACGGTTGACAACGATTATTGATAACTTTTTTTAAATATATAACGTTAATAACTATTATTAACGTTAACAAATTATTTAAGTTTTTGGATTTACAAAAAATATATAATTTTTTTGTATGTGACGGCGCTACGCTTTGGTTCGACTCTGAGAGCACGTGCACCGAGGCGAACAAAGGCTCCAGGCCGCAGCCCGTACCTGAGCGAGCGCTTGTAAACTTGTTTACCCCAACCGCGCGTACTCGTATTTAAGGCGAGTGCGCGGCAGCAACAGGGAGTCTCTCTCCTCCGTAGACCGAGACACGTTCTTGGTGACCCCGTTGACCCACTCACTGACGCTAACCCAGAAGTGAAGGCAACAACTCAGCTTCCGCACACTACACACCCGACCAATAACCGACCCCGCCGGACGCGGGGTCGAAGAATCCCCCGTTTCCGCCCTCAGGTGCACTCGTGCACCTAGGCGTTACCTCCCTACCCTCTTGTAGCATCTGGCAACAGCCCAAGCCGAGGTTCGCACCTAAGTGGTGGCCCTTGTGCGTGTTGCCTCAACCTAATTTTTACCGGCGAGGCGCCCTCTGCGCCCGCCAAAAGTCCGGTAACGCTGTCATGGCCATCTGAGGTCAACAGCATAATAGTCCATTCGAAAAAAAAAAAAAAACAACAGGGAGTCTCACTTCGGCTTTCGTCGAGTGCACGCACATCCTGCCGTGCTTCGTTCGGATTATTGTAGTTGATACGTATCTACTGGTATAGATTATTAAAGATTACACAATTACTGTTAATCGGAATTTATAGAATAGAATAAAAGTATTGACGGGGTAATTCCTGGTTTCATTGATGTCTGAGCTCCTCCCTTTGCGACATATGTATGTTGTTTGTTACTTCTTCTCGCTAAAACTACTAAAATGATCGGGCAACATTTTTGCATACATTCTAGTGTGTATAGTTCTCTAGTGTAGTATTAGAACCCTTTGAAATAGGACATACACTACTTTTTATCCGATGATTCATTTTCCAATACATAGAAAAAGCCTTGAAACGCTTCATTCCAACCATAATTACATAATAATAAATAAATAAATAATGTTGGATAATCCACACAGCATTATCTAGCCCTATGGTAAGCAGAGCTCGTGTTATGGGTACTAGATAACTGATATACGTAATACATATTTTTTTATTATACATAGAATACGACCAGAACACCCGGAACAAATATCTGAAGATCGTACACACAATTGTTCCGAGGCGGGAATCGAGCCCGCAACCTCCTGCGTCGCAGGCGGACATTCGCCCACCGCGCCACATCGGTCGTCGATCTATTTTCTCATCCTTATCAGACCATTGGATCCCTCTATTAAGTCTTTCCTTCCATACACCCAGCACAAATAACAAGATTAGAAAACCGTTATAACGTTTAGTTGTATCGTTATTAAAGAAAAACCGTTATAACGGTAACAGGTTTTCGTTGTTTTGTTATGGTTATTTTAATTAATTACTGACGCTGAACAACACTATAAATAAACAGTCACTAGTTTTGAAACTTGCGCTTGTGAACATCCTAAAACTTTGTTCACTTGTTCTTTCCTGGACAGTCTTGGTAGCTTTGTTTACCTTTTAAAGGTCAACCTCCATGAGAGAGATAATCGTCGGCGATAGACTAAGAACAATCTATAATAAATGATATCGTGGTCAAAAATCTGTTGTTGTAAAGTGGCTTGGTAGGCTTAAATATAGATAAATAAATATTTTATTGCACACTATAAAATAAAACAAACAAGCCAGAATAAAATCATACTAATATTATAAATGTAAAATGTTGTATGGATGGATGGATGTTTATTACTCTTTCACGTAAAAACTACTGAATGGATTTTAATGAAACTTCAAAATAATATTTAGCTTACATATCAGAATAACACATGGGCTACAATTCATAAAGATAATATATAGTATGTAATTGCCTGGGAGTTTGTAGCTGCCTTGTAGGATGTTTTCAATGATAAATCTTCGTTAAATTCAGGAGTTTATTCAGTTTTTACAGTTTCAATCATGGATAGACGCACGAGTTGGTGGCGTCGGTTAAGTCAAGAAGCAATTACAAGAAATGTCAAAAAAGGGTCAAGCGTGAGCACTAATCAATTTGACATTGACAATTATAAATTTCTAGACTTCTTGGAAGGCTAGAACATAGTATATTATCCAAAATATCTATCACCACGCGGGGCGCAGCAGGTACAAAATGTGACAATTATAATATAACATAGGGCTAAAAAAAAGGTATTTTACTTTTCTGGCTGGAATTAAATGAAATGAAATGAAATGAAAGTTTATTTTCTTTAGGCTTACAAATAGGTAAGCACTTAGACAAGTCATATTTTATACTATTCATTATTATATTGATGTTCACTTAAATTTTTTGTCCACCAGTGGAAGAAATGAGAAGAAACCACTAGTATGTTTATAACTTATGTTTCTAGTACATATATATCTGTAAATCGTTAGATTTTGAGTTGGAACAAAACTCGTTCCAAGCTTTTTTATCTTCTTGATAATCTGATATTTTGTAATAAGCCTTTTCACAAAGAATATGCTTCACAATTTTTTAAAATTTATTTATTGATAATTTTTGCAACTCACTTGGAGTTTTGTTGTAAAAGCGTATACATTGCCCTTCAAAAGATACACCTATCTTTATGTAGTCTAGTTGTGGGAACAGCGAGTTTAATCATCATGTGCATTATTTTATTGAAGCGAAAATGGTTTAACATTCAAACTTTTGAAACTATGATGGCTATTAACACTAAAGTAATTCAAAACGGGATAATTTACCATGATGTAATCAGTTATTCCGTGATCATGGCGCATGAAACTGTGCCGAAATATTGGAAAACTCAAACATCAAATCATGGTAAATATCCCGTTTTAAATGACTTTAAAATAGTTTGATACTTTAGCTTAGCTTAATAGTTTGGTAATGCTTGGTTGTTATAACAAGTTACAAGTGGCCCTATTATTTGTTCGTAACATCAATTTAAATAAATGTCCCATTATACTTGTTTATAATGAGTTTTGTATGAAACTACAGTTTTTAAAACTAACGTTAGTAAGAATCTTGTTTTATGACCAGAATGAATGAATAAGTAAAGCATCTGGCAGTATTTTCACTAAACAACGTGGATTTTTGACAGTTTTCACTGAAAACCTTTGGGTCCACCCAAAGTATAGACTACATCATCATCATCAGCCTATATTAGTCCACTGCTGGACATAGGCCTCCCCCAATGAGCGCCATAGCGCCCTGTCTTCAGCTTGACGCATCCAGCATCTACCTGCAGTCTTTCGCAGGTCGTCATCCCACCTGTAGACTCATTCTGTAAAAAATCGAATTCGAACTCGAATTCACTCAAGTGACCGAGCTCACTTCGAACGCAAACCCACTTCACCTTGAAATGGTATTCTGTTTAAGTTTAGAAGCACAAGTGATGTGAAGTGAGATGCGAAATGAGCTAGGGATTGAACCTACGCGTTACAGCTATAATCGACAAACCGATTTACCTTTTTTTGGGGTTTTATACAATAAAACGAATGAAAATTAATTCTTTTTGTAATATTATGTAAATAAAAGGTCGAAAATATTATTATAATTACGTAAAATGAATAAAATGATAAAGAATAAATAGTTGTAAATTTGTTTGGTGGAATAGGCACTGAGTCTTTGCCTCATTCGTTGTGTCAGTGTCAAAAGTTGGCTGGCTATGTTTTGTTTTGTTTTGTTTGATTTGTGGTGTTCCCCTAATTTACTGTGAAAACATAATAAGAATTTGGATATTGAGTGAATATTACAGAGAAGATGAAGTAAGTACAATTAGGTACCACGTAGGTTAGGTACCTATTCACAAAGTTACCTTGACAATCTAGTAATATGTACCTAGGTAAGCATTTTACTGTATTTACTTAAACATTCATCAATCACCATTACAGTCCACCCAACGAACGATCGTCTCACCCTAGCCGAGCACAAATAGAGGCTCTTTTGCTATATTTAGAAAGAAATCCCAGCCTTGCAAAGGGTTTCTCAAAGGTTGCAAGTGCTAGGAATGCTGCACGGAAGCATTGGGAGAGGTTGGCCATCCAACTCAATAGTATGGGAGGGAGCGCCAAGACTTGGAAGCAGTGGACCAAGGTACGTGTATATAATACTAATTTTACCATATATTTTATTAGTTATTGGCTAATATTCATGGTCAACTTAATGCAGCTATTATGCAATTATTATGTTTATGTTTTCTAGTACTGGGCCGACAAAAAGAGTGCTGTTAAAAAAAAAGCTGCTCTACGTGCTGCAGTCCCACGCCGGACCGGTGGTGGTGTAGAAGAGGTGATAGATATATCGGAGGTGGAGGAGCGGATCATATTCCTAATGGGTGGTGAAAGCTTTGCTATTGGTGATAGGCATTTAGCTATTGATCCCTTTAGTGTAAGTTTTTATTTTAGATTACTTGTAAAATTTTAGTATTTTTAATAGTACTACAGAATTTAATTTATGATACTATTTCTAGGAACCCCACCAAAATGAGGAATTATTGCCCTCATCTGCATCAGCACCTTTAAGGCTGGGGGAAGTAGCAACAGATACTACAGTGGTATGCCTAGATTATTATTATACATAATTATGATAAAATACTTCATTAAGAGTACTCATTTCTTGCTTGATATATATGAAGAAATTAGTACCTACTCATAATTAAGTCTCTCTGTTTATTTAATCATTATGTCTTTTTGTCTGTTTTAGAACCCAATAGCTGACACACACTGCATTCCTGGGACATCTTATCCATCCGTTAGACAGAGTTATGTTATACCAGATGTAAATATTAATTTATTCCTAATTTTTTTATCGTTTTTATATTTAATAAAATGTAACATACAATATATTTCTAGGTGACTACAGAAACTCTCCCAAATTTGGCTTCACCACCCAGGACCCCACCAATTGTGCTTGAACACCCCGTTGTGCAAACTACTCCTTCCAGACAGGGTGTTTATCCGATCCGGGCTTCTCCTACACCACTGCGCCTACATTTTCGCAACTCACCACCACCAAGCCAGCTGCCACCTCGACACACAAGTAGGTTATTTCCTTTCTTTTTCCTGTAAAAAAAATTCCTGGATACAAAATGTATCTACTTACAACATAACGAATGCTAAGATTGGTGAAGTTCTGAATATATTGTTATCATAGTATTCAAAATTCAAGAACTGTTAGATTTGTCTGAACATATTATGTAACTTCCTACACACAAAATAACTAGGTACCCTTGTTTAACAATATTTTTTACTAACCTCTACCTATAATATTGTTACAGGTCCACGTCGCCGTAGACGGACATTGATACCGCCATCACCACCATCACAGCGGCGATCTCAGTTGACCAGCACTACTGACAGATTTATGAGGCTGGAAGAACAGCGATTAGAGCTAGAACGCCGGAATACCGACATTTTGGAGGCTGTTACATCTGGTATTCAAAGCCAAATGGAGCACCTGTCCGAGGCAAATAGGGCCATCGCATCGGCACTTACTTCGATCGCAGAGGCTCTTAGAATGTTATCAGAGCGGAGGTAATTTTAAAATAAATGATATATTTATAAAGTGTTTTTATTTTAATGTAAATTGCGTGCGCGCCACAAACTACTTATTAGGTCTTCTCTACTTGACTGGCCTAATACAATTTCACTTTGAGAGCCTGGTGTAGCGTGGCGTGGTCGAGATCGTGCAGCGGCGCGAAAGCTTGCCTCCCTTTCATCATCGCGGTGGTCCAAGGCAGGTGCTGGTAATCCAGCTCTATTACAGATATTGTGTAGCACACAGCATGCTATCACCACTTTAGCAACCTTATCAGGGTGGTAGTGAAGTACTCTGTGAACCAGCAAACATCTAAATCTGCCTTTCAGCCTGCCTATTGCTCTTTCCACTGTGTTGCGCGCTGTCGCGTGCATTTTATTGTAATAGCCTTCAGGAGTTCCCTCTTCGGCGTTGGGCACGGGAGTCATTAAATATGAACGCTGTGCATATCCAGAATCCCCTAGAATGTAAATAATTGTATTTTATAAAATCATACTATTTTAAATATATAAATTATCCATTATGTTGAATAGTCTTACCTAGCAAATAAACAGTTTCATTAGCATTCACCAAATCCTCTAAATGTGTCTTTATAACAGTGTTATTAAAAATAAAGCTGTCATGTGTTGCACCCCCATATGTTGAATCAACATGCAAAACATTGAGATCCGCATCAGTAATCTAAAAAAAAACAATTTAGTTTATACTGGTAAGTAGGTATAAAGTGCTAGGTGCTAGGTGTAGGTACTAATTTAATTAATTCAAGACAGAAAATAACCTACCAAGAGAATATTCCTTGAATGGTTTCCTTTACGACAATAGTACCGCTCTTCGTTTTCCTTAGGCCTCACCATGGCAACAAATGTTCCATCTACACATCCAACAACTCCTGGGATCTTAAATTTTTCATAAAATCTGAAAAGAAATGAAAATTTAACAATCACTATTGATATGTACAATAATTAATATATATATGTAGGTACTTAAGCTTAATTATTTGCTCACAGATGCAATCAATTATCTATTTTAATTACTAGGTACTGGTAGTAACTCCTAGATAGGTAGGTACCCTTGATTGGCATTTTTTACCTACTTATATACATTTTATTTGTTGCTTATACAAACCTTTCTTTTAATTGTTGTCTTTCTTCAATATTTTGTGGAAATCGTATATACTTTCTCACAATACTAGGATGACATAGGGTTTCAACTATCTCATGAATGCAACGAGATGCCGATGGTTGAGATAAAAAGGTATTTATATCTCTGCCTAGTATTCTCTGATAACTTCCGCTAGCTAAAAACGATAGCGTACACAGCAACTGAAACATTAAATAAAATATGTAGGTAGTACACGGTCAAAGACCTAGGGAATTTAGGTACTTGCCGGGGCGGTTCCGGCTAACGAATATGACCCCTCCATTTCTGTATTTTATTGAAAAATCAAAAGCTATATTATCTTAGGTGGTTTCTTTTTCTTTTCTACCTTACTTACGTTACCACTCACATAAATTATATTTACTAGTTTGTAAAATAAGTAAATAAAGAGTAGGTAGGTACATAGGTATAATAGGTAGGTAACCTTAGCTATCCACTTACCTTTACTTTCGTCGAAAGGCGTCTACGTGGTCTGCGAGAACTTGGAACTAAAGTCCTTATTTCTAATAGCAAATTTTCAATCAACTCTCGGGATAATCGATATAATGCTACGTAATTTTCATTTCTGTTAAATATTGTTACACGTCTGAAATGTTCAGCTTGGTGTCTGCTAGTATTAATGTCTAGCTCGTGAGATTCTCTGAGTAAACTACTAAAAACGAATAACCGAGACATAATTCGTGTAGCCTTAAAAACTAGACCAAGAACTAGACTAAAAACCAAATTCGATCGCTCCTTTGTAACTTTTTATTTGACAAGTGAGTTCGAGTTTCAAGTATCGAGATGATGCGGGAATTCCCTTACAGAATACCAACAGTACGTCATTCTTTAGCGTAAATGTCAAAATCTCACTCAACTTAGTTCATTTCATTAGCACGCTCGTCACTGAGGCGCTACAGGCGCTATCGAGTTTCACAGAATACAAAACTTTAAACTCACCGCGGATTCAGCTTAGTGAGGATCGAAATGAGTTTATAGAATGAGTCTACTGTAGACTCATTCTGTAAAAAATCGAATTCGAACTCGAATTCACTCAAGTGACCGAGCTCACTTCGAACGCAAACCCACTTCACCTTGAAATGGTATTCTGTTTAAGTTTAGAAGCACAAGTGATGTGAAGTGAGATGCGAAATGAGCTAGGGATTGAACCTACGCGTTACAGCTATAATCGACAAACCGATTTACCTTTTTTTGGGGTTTTATACAATAAAACGAATGAAAATTAATTCTTTTTGTAATATTATGTAAATAAAAGGTCGAAAATATTATTATAATTACGTAAAATGAATAAAATGATAAAGAATAAATAGTTGTAAATTTGTTTGGTGGAATAGGCACTGAGTCTTTGCCTCATTCGTTGTGTCAGTGTCAAAAGTTGGCTGGCTATGTTTTGTTTTGTTTTGTTTGATTTGTGGTGTTCCCCTAATTTACTGTGAAAACATAATAAGAATTTGGATATTGAGTGAATATTACAGAGAAGATGAAGTAAGTACAATTAGGTACCACGTAGGTTAGGTACCTATTCACAAAGTTACCTTGACAATCTAGTAATATGTACCTAGGTAAGCATTTTACTGTATTTACTTAAACATTCATCAATCACCATTACAGTCCACCCAACGAACGATCGTCTCACCCTAGCCGAGCACAAATAGAGGCTCTTTTGCTATATTTAGAAAGAAATCCCAGCCTTGCAAAGGGTTTCTCAAAGGTTGCAAGTGCTAGGAATGCTGCACGGAAGCATTGGGAGAGGTTGGCCATCCAACTCAATAGTATGGGAGGGAGCGCCAAGACTTGGAAGCAGTGGACCAAGGTACGTGTATATAATACTAATTTTACCATATATTTTATTAGTTATTGGCTAATATTCATGGTCAACTTAATGCAGCTATTATGCAATTATTATGTTTATGTTTTCTAGTACTGGGCCGACAAAAAGAGTGCTGTTAAAAAAAAAGCTGCTCTACGTGCTGCAGTCCCACGCCGGACCGGTGGTGGTGTAGAAGAGGTGATAGATATATCGGAGGTGGAGGAGCGGATCATATTCCTAATGGGTGGTGAAAGCTTTGCTATTGGTGATAGGCATTTAGCTATTGATCCCTTTAGTGTAAGTTTTTATTTTAGATTACTTGTAAAATTTTAGTATTTTTAATAGTACTACAGAATTTAATTTATGATACTATTTCTAGGAACCCCACCAAAATGAGGAATTATTGCCCTCATCTGCATCAGCACCTTTAAGGCTGGGGGAAGTAGCAACAGATACTACAGTGGTATGCCTAGATTATTATTATACATAATTATGATAAAATACTTCATTAAGAGTACTCATTTCTTGCTTGATATATATGAAGAAATTAGTACCTACTCATAATTAAGTCTCTCTGTTTATTTAATCATTATGTCTTTTTGTCTGTTTTAGAACCCAATAGCTGACACACACTGCATTCCTGGGACATCTTATCCATCCGTTAGACAGAGTTATGTTATACCAGATGTAAATATTAATTTATTCCTAATTTTTTTATCGTTTTTATATTTAATAAAATGTAACATACAATATATTTCTAGGTGACTACAGAAACTCTCCCAAATTTGGCTTCACCACCCAGGACCCCACCAATTGTGCTTGAACACCCCGTTGTGCAAACTACTCCTTCCAGACAGGGTGTTTATCCGATCCGGGCTTCTCCTACACCACTGCGCCTACATTTTCGCAACTCACCACCACCAAGCCAGCTGCCACCTCGACACACAAGTAGGTTATTTCCTTTCTTTTTCCTGTAAAAAAAATTCCTGGATACAAAATGTATCTACTTACAACATAACGAATGCTAAGATTGGTGAAGTTCTGAATATATTGTTATCATAGTATTCAAAATTCAAGAACTGTTAGATTTGTCTGAACATATTATGTAACTTCCTACACACAAAATAACTAGGTACCCTTGTTTAACAATATTTTTTACTAACCTCTACCTATAATATTGTTACAGGTCCACGTCGCCGTAGACGGACATTGATACCGCCATCACCACCATCACAGCGGCGATCTCAGTTGACCAGCACTACTGACAGATTTATGAGGCTGGAAGAACAGCGATTAGAGCTAGAACGCCGGAATACCGACATTTTGGAGGCTGTTACATCTGGTATTCAAAGCCAAATGGAGCACCTGTCCGAGGCAAATAGGGCCATCGCATCGGCACTTACTTCGATCGCAGAGGCTCTTAGAATGTTATCAGAGCGGAGGTAATTTTAAAATAAATGATATATTTATAAAGTGTTTTTATTTTAATGTAAATTGCGTGCGCGCCACAAACTACTTATTAGGTCTTCTCTACTTGACTGGCCTAATACAATTTCACTTTGAGAGCCTGGTGTAGCGTGGCGTGGTCGAGATCGTGCAGCGGCGCGAAAGCTTGCCTCCCTTTCATCATCGCGGTGGTCCAAGGCAGGTGCTGGTAATCCAGCTCTATTACAGATATTGTGTAGCACACAGCATGCTATCACCACTTTAGCAACCTTATCAGGGTGGTAGTGAAGTACTCTGTGAACCAGCAAACATCTAAATCTGCCTTTCAGCCTGCCTATTGCTCTTTCCACTGTGTTGCGCGCTGTCGCGTGCATTTTATTGTAATAGCCTTCAGGAGTTCCCTCTTCGGCGTTGGGCACGGGAGTCATTAAATATGAACGCTGTGCATATCCAGAATCCCCTAGAATGTAAATAATTGTATTTTATAAAATCATACTATTTTAAATATATAAATTATCCATTATGTTGAATAGTCTTACCTAGCAAATAAACAGTTTCATTAGCATTCACCAAATCCTCTAAATGTGTCTTTATAACAGTGTTATTAAAAATAAAGCTGTCATGTGTTGCACCCCCATATGTTGAATCAACATGCAAAACATTGAGATCCGCATCAGTAATCTAAAAAAAAACAATTTAGTTTATACTGGTAAGTAGGTATAAAGTGCTAGGTGCTAGGTGTAGGTACTAATTTAATTAATTCAAGACAGAAAATAACCTACCAAGAGAATATTCCTTGAATGGTTTCCTTTACGACAATAGTACCGCTCTTCGTTTTCCTTAGGCCTCACCATGGCAACAAATGTTCCATCTACACATCCAACAACTCCTGGGATCTTAAATTTTTCATAAAATCTGAAAAGAAATGAAAATTTAACAATCACTATTGATATGTACAATAATTAATATATATATGTAGGTACTTAAGCTTAATTATTTGCTCACAGATGCAATCAATTATCTATTTTAATTACTAGGTACTGGTAGTAACTCCTAGATAGGTAGGTACCCTTGATTGGCATTTTTTACCTACTTATATACATTTTATTTGTTGCTTATACAAACCTTTCTTTTAATTGTTGTCTTTCTTCAATATTTTGTGGAAATCGTATATACTTTCTCACAATACTAGGATGACATAGGGTTTCAACTATCTCATGAATGCAACGAGATGCCGATGGTTGAGATAAAAAGGTATTTATATCTCTGCCTAGTATTCTCTGATAACTTCCGCTAGCTAAAAACGATAGCGTACACAGCAACTGAAACATTAAATAAAATATGTAGGTAGTACACGGTCAAAGACCTAGGGAATTTAGGTACTTGCCGGGGCGGTTCCGGCTAACGAATATGACCCCTCCATTTCTGTATTTTATTGAAAAATCAAAAGCTATATTATCTTAGGTGGTTTCTTTTTCTTTTCTACCTTACTTACGTTACCACTCACATAAATTATATTTACTAGTTTGTAAAATAAGTAAATAAAGAGTAGGTAGGTACATAGGTATAATAGGTAGGTAACCTTAGCTATCCACTTACCTTTACTTTCGTCGAAAGGCGTCTACGTGGTCTGCGAGAACTTGGAACTAAAGTCCTTATTTCTAATAGCAAATTTTCAATCAACTCTCGGGATAATCGATATAATGCTACGTAATTTTCATTTCTGTTAAATATTGTTACACGTCTGAAATGTTCAGCTTGGTGTCTGCTAGTATTAATGTCTAGCTCGTGAGATTCTCTGAGTAAACTACTAAAAACGAATAACCGAGACATAATTCGTGTAGCCTTAAAAACTAGACCAAGAACTAGACTAAAAACCAAATTCGATCGCTCCTTTGTAACTTTTTATTTGACAAGTGAGTTCGAGTTTCAAGTATCGAGATGATGCGGGAATTCCCTTACAGAATACCAACAGTACGTCATTCTTTAGCGTAAATGTCAAAATCTCACTCAACTTAGTTCATTTCATTAGCACGCTCGTCACTGAGGCGCTACAGGCGCTATCGAGTTTCACAGAATACAAAACTTTAAACTCACCGCGGATTCAGCTTAGTGAGGATCGAAATGAGTTTATAGAATGAGTCTACTGGTCGGAGGGCGTCCTACACTACGTTTACCAAGTCGTGGTCTCCACTCAAGAACACGTTTGCCCCAGCGGCCGTCGGTTCTTCGCGAAATATGGCCGGCCCACTGCCACTTCAGCTTGCTAATTCTCAGAGTTATGTCGATAACTTTGGTTCTCTGTCGGATGTATTCGTTGCGAATCCTATCCTTCAGAGAAACTCCGAGCATAGCTGTTTCCATAGCTCGCTGAGCGACTTTGAACTGGTGCATCAGCCCTATCGTGAGTGTCCAGTATAGACTACATACTTGTTTATTATTATGATAATTCACCCAAACTTTGTTTTTTTTTTTAAACAATCAAATAAAAACGACTGAAACTGCTTTCCAAATACTCGTAAGTTTGGACCCCTCGAAGTCAACCCAGAGATTACTTATTACTCTTATACTTATAATATTGGTATATATAAATAAATAAATAATGCTGGACAATTCACACAGCATTATCTAGCCCCATGGTAAGCAGAGCTTGTGTTGTGGGTACTAGATAACTGATATACATAATACAATACATTACATAGATAGATATTTTTTATTAAACATAGAAAACGACCAGAATACCCGGAACAAATATCTGCTGATCGTACACACAATTGTTCCGAGGTGGGAATCGAACCCGCAATATATAATAAATAATGCTGGACAATTCACACAGCATTATCTAGCCCCATGGTAAGCAGAGCTTGTGTTGTGGGTACTAGATAACTGATATACATAATACAATACATTACATAGATAGATATTTTTATTAAACATAGAAAACGACCAGAATACCCGGAACAAATATCTGCTGATCGTACACACAATTGTTCCGAGGTGGGAATCGAACCCGCAACGCCCCCGGACGCCCTCCGACCAGGTGGGATGACGACCTGCGAAAGACTGCAGGTAGATGCTGGATGCGGCAAGCTGAAGACAGGGCGCTATGGCGCTCATTGGGGGAGGCCTATGTCCAGCATCGGACTGCTATAGGCTGATGATGATGATGATGATGAAGTATTTATCGCGTTATTTATCAATTTTCTTGAATTTTTAACAGGTTTCATGCGGTCGTGGGTAAACCGCAGCACTGTGGTGCAAAAAATACCCGTTAATTAATATTTCTTATGTGTTCAGTTTGCGTAAGGTTTGTGGGACAAATATAAAGTCCTAAAAAGAAAGAAAGAAAATACATTTATTGATTCACTAGTAGGTACAGCTTGTTACGAAATAATAATAATCTACATATAAGTAAGCAAGAACATAAAGAAATAAAAAAAATAACTACATATATCTATACTAATATCATAAAGAGGAAAGGCTTGATTTTTTGTTTGTTTGTAATGAATAGGCTCCGAAACTACTGGACCGATTTGAAAAATTCTTTCACCGTTGGGAAGCTACACTATCCCCGGTGAACATAGGCTATATTATACTTTCAAAAAAGTTAGGGATCCATACTAAAACCGTGCGAAGCCGGGAAGGTCCGCTAGTATCTATATAAAAGCAACAAGCGACACAAGTCCTCGTGAATAACTTTGTATCGCACTACTTCGGGATCATATTCAATACAATAGCAATTGTTTTATTCAAGGCCTGGAACTATCAAATCTATTGTATGCAACATTTCAGCCCGATCTGTTTAGTAGTTTTGGCGTGAAAAGGCAACAATCATCCATCCAATCCAACATCTAAACTTTCGCATTTATAATTGTAATTATTTTCTTTGCAAGTAAAAGCTACACAGCTTAAGCCTAAGTCTTACTTTATTTATGTGAGAGAGATTACCTTTAAGCTCTGGCTAACATATTCCCACAATAAAATGCTGAAGAGGTGGTTTTGGAAGTTTGCCATATCAGATAATACAAGTTAAAACTGTTTCTTAAAGCAACAAGTTGAAAACCGCGTGTGACAGATCGCGTCAAAATGACAGTTTCAAGCCGAGCTTTAACTGTCAGAATTTTCAAGACATAAATGTCCTGATCAGATAAATCTGATTGCGCAAAGTTTTGTTAACACTTTGACTGCTGAAATCACACGGTATGTGTTTTCTACAAGTGACTAATATGCGGAAATCTACACTAGCGCAGCGGCTGAGAAAATACAGATCTGTGTGACTCAGCACAGCCGTAATATTTTTCGAACGAAACGCATGTGCGGCGCAACACAACCGCTGTGTAGAACGGCAGCACGAATTTTTTAGGTTAAAAAAAGATCGCAGTCGTCGAAAAAAACCGCAGTCAAAGGCTTAGCTCTCAGCACAAAAGTTTAGAATTTATTAATAGAATTGTGTAATTCAAATACCTACGTTTTTCTAATGGTGGCACTTCACATGGCTATTTGTATTTGTGTATTTGGCATATTTGGCAAACAATTAGGGGAGATGTATGTAATGGGAGTCAGTTGCCAATGGTGGTCACCCCGATACCTCGAAAACTTTAAGCTAGATGGCGGTTTTAAGAAAGCATTTAGGATAGTGTTTTCAAACTAATATTACCAATTTTTCTTTTACTTTTTTCTTCTAGGGAAGTTTTTTCTCGTTTTCACCCATGTATGTAATCGGAGTCAGGTGACCCCCAAAACCAGCAGTGACCCTCATTGTCAACATTTAATATCTTCGATGAAATAATCTTTTTATTGGTTTGTAGATGGTGAAGGTTCGTCCTAGAAAGACAAATAAGGCGAACTGGTCTAAAGCCAAGCTGAAAAAGGCCATGGAGCTCATCCATAAAGAAGGCAATTCAATTAGAAATGCCGCGAAAATAATGGACATCCCATTTTCGACTCTTCAAAAGAGGTACGCGAAAACAATAGACAAGGAACCTCGTCTTGGCCGCACTACTACCTTCACGCCTGAAGTGGAAGAAGAACTCGCAGACACCATCAAAAAAATGGCCAATGTGTTCTACAGGTGCACTGCTACTGAGCTATTGAGGCATTTGAATATGCTGAAGCCCTGCAGTTAAAACATACCTTCAACAAGTTTTCAAGTTTCGTTTAAGGGATTTGTTAGCAGGAATAACATTTCTGTGAGAAAGCCTGAAGCTACTAGTGTCAATAGAATTACGGCATTTAACAAAACGGAAGTTCAGCAATTCTACAAGCTTCTAGAAGAGCTTATTGAAAAAACAAATTACTGATAAAGAACATCTACAACTGCGACGAGACGGACATTTCTACCGTTTAAGACCCAGGAAAAATACTGGTCGCGAAAGGACAGAAGAGAGTAGGACCTATAACCAGTTGGGAGTGAGGAAAAAATATCACTCTGCACAGCATATTGAGTGATATTTTTTCCTCACTCCCAATTCATTTCAGTGCTACTGGTGGATACATTCCCCCGATGTTTATTTTTCCAAGAAAGAGAATGAATGACCCCGACTCTTGAAAAGGATGGTCCAGCCGGAGCTATTTACATTCTGCAAGATTGGAACGATACTTCAAATGATTTGTGCCAAGATGAAGAAAATATGGTAGAAGATTCTGGCAACCAATGTCTAGTTTGCGGTTAATTTGGCCGCGATAACGAAATATGGTTCAGGTGCACTTTGTGTGGGCTATGGGCCCACTCAGATTGCACTGGGTGCGACACAGCCTCAAATTACGTCTGTGATTTGTGTTGACCATCATTGTCAACAATGTGACTACCATTACCAACCGATGATGACAATGGTGGTCAAATATGTTTTTTTTTTAAATTGATTATTTAGCTAAAATAATAAACCTATGTGATTTTAGTTGATCTCAATGAATAGCCAAATAATTAAAGTTTCTATACCGGGTAAAATAATAAATACATAACTAATAGTTTTGGTTTTATTTCAATTCCCGCTTAGGTGACCCCCATTTGCAACATTTCCCCTACCATGTGTGGACAGTTTATTTGACAGTGTTCGCCTTATTTGCCTAGTTGACAAATAAGGCCAATACCAAATACGCGTTACCGTGCGCCTGTCATTTTCTCGAGGCATATCAAAGCAGTCAAATAGGCAAATACGCAATAAGCCGTTCACATAATGGCCATATTGGCACCTTGCGCTCTGCTCAGTCTGCTGCCAAATGTTTGTGTGTTGGTTATTTGTGTGCCATGTGTGGATGGTCGTATTTGCCTCTTTTTGCATGTTCGTCTGAACGTCATACATTTTTCCAAATACAAAAAACACCCAATAGCGAACACAAATAGCCATGTGAAGTGCCACCTTAAAAGCCAATGTTTGCCAATCAAAATTTAGTCGTGTGATTATTTTTTTAAAGTGCACATTACAAACCTTGTTTTTTATTTTTAGAAGTTAGGAGAAGTTTTTTTAGTTGGGACGCACGTTTCACCAGGCGACTGATTATCACTATTTTAGCCAGGCATTCCTCGCATACACCACATTTAAAAACATGATAAATCTATAAATTAATTTATAGATGCCCAACCGCCAGATACTGAGCGAGCTGAGATGAAAGAGGAGAACTCAATTATTTCAGCATCATTTTCTACGTTTTTTACAAATAACACGATTTAAAAACGAAAAATTATATAAATATATTTTTTTTTTAAATTTTTTTAGTGGCCGTAGTGCTCCCCACAAGTACCTGCGGGTTTATCCATTAATTACCGGACACCCTGTATAACTAATAATAATTATATTCGTTACCATGACGACTATTCAACTATAACTCAATTCTAAACTTCCCCTGCACTTAAGACACTAGAATTCTAATTTTAAAATTAATTCCTTTCGTACTAAATGAGTTAGTGGACAAAGACCACTAACTCATTTAGTACGAAAGGAATTAATTTTAAAATTAGAATTCTAGAAGCAAGTTTCAATTGATTTAAATTTCACGATTCATTAGTTCTTAGTACAGGGTGGAAACCGCTGTATAATTGTTATTAGGTAAGCCGTAAAGAACATTCTAGGACTAATTATTTCAATTCTCTTGATTAAGGCTAGGTCTGCACAAAGTTAACAGATTGCAACCAGATAACATGGTGCTAAACTAGTCAAACTAGAAAACTAGTGAAGTGGCAGTGGGCCGGCCGTATCTCGCGAAGAACAGACGGCCGCTCGGGCAAACGTGTTCTTGAGTGGAGACCACGACTCGGTAAACGTAGTGTAGGACGCCCTCCGACCAGGTGGGATGACGAGGACTACGAAAGACTGCAGGTAGATGCTGGATGCGTCAAGCTGAAGACATGGCGCTATGGCGCTCATTGGGGGAGGCCTATGTTCAGCAGTATTAACAGAGGTTGATGATGATGATGATTAAACTATAGTCAAACCTATCTTAAATACTAACTAACAACTAGATACTGTTGAAAGGCACACAGTGACAACAAACATTAGAAAGAGACATTTTGAAGACTCACACAGAAATAAAAAAATTGGGTTTTACGCCCTTAGTACACCTACGCGTTCGTATGCGGTTGCGAGTCTTTACGAAATAATTGCGGTAGCGAAACATCTGCGGAACGTTAGTACACTGCAATTCTTTCGCAAGGAAATGTCATTGTAGCATTGTCATTTTCTTGAATTTTCCTCCATGCCACCTCTTTTTTGTATGCATTTTTGTAATGAACATGCCCAACTAAATATAACTCGGGATAATCTCGAATCAAATTCAATAACATTTCAATATTTTCGGCTTCCATTATGCGAAATTCTGTCCTCACCGACAGAACGCGTGGTGACGCCTTGCGATGCGAAACTCCACTAGCGAAACTGCTGCGTCTGTGTAACAGCTATTTCGCATTTACTTGCGAAACAATACCGACTATATAGTAGAGCGAGACACATGCGAAACGTTGCCATACAACTTACAGTTTTTTCGTCGTTTCGCTGCCGCATGCGATTGCGTAGGTGTACTAAAGGCGTTAATATTAAATAAATAATAAATAATGCTGGACAATCCACACAGCATTATCTAACCCCATGGTAAGCAAAGCTTGTGTTATGGGTACTAGATAACTGATATACATAATACAATACATTACATAGATAGATATTTTTTATTATACATAGAAAACGACCAGAACACCCGGAACAAATATCTGCAGATCGTACACACAATTGTTCCGAGGCGGGAATCGAACCCGCAACCTCCTGCGTTGCAGGCGGACCTTCGCCCACCGCGCCACATCGGTCGTCATTTTTGTATTGTTTGCCTTCTAAATAGAATATATCTTTGAAAGAAAAGAAAAGAAATATTTACAATATATGTAACCCAATACATTAAAAAAAATAAAGTTATGAAATAATTACGACGACCTCTGTAGCGCGGTGGACGAAGGTCCGCCTGCGACGCAGGAGGTTGCGGGTTCGATTCCCGCCTCGGAACAATTGTGTGTACGATCTGCAGGTATTTGTTCCGGGTGTTCTGGTCGTTTTCTATGTATAATAAAAATATCTATCTATATAATGTATTGTATTATGTATATCAGTTATCTAGTACCCATAACACAAGCTCTGCTTACCATAGGGCTAGATAATGCTGTGTGAATTGTCCGGCATTATTTATTTATTTATTTAATTTAGGAACATAGTAAAATAACACTCTACCTAAAGCAGTTCGACACCATAATGTGGCCTCAGCTTTCCGGAGCATTGCGAAGTTCGATCCGACTTAATTAAGTTCCCTACATTGGCTAAGTAGGGCAGGAGGAAATAACTTGAACTTAATGTTGAGAGATCTCAGTAAAGTGAAACAGATGAAGCTTAAAAAGGATAAAAGCTTTGTGATTTTACAAAGCTTTAACATCTGTATCTTCATTTTGATCAAATAAATAAATAATAAATAATGCTGGACAATTCACACAACATTATCTAGCCCCAAGCTAAGCAGAGCTTGTGTTATGGGTACTAGATGACTGATATACATAATACAATACATTACATAGATGGATCGTTTTTTATTATACATAGAAAACGACCAGAACACCCGGAACAAATATCTGCAGAACGTACAAACAATTGTTCCGAGGCGGGAATCGAAACTACAACCTCCTGCGTCGCAGGCCGACCTTCGCCCATCGCGCCACATCGGTCGTCGATACAATAGTAGTGTGCCCACAATTGTAACATATACATTAAGTTTTTTGTTTCAAATAAAGATTTTTGTATTTTGTATTTGTCAACCATTAAAGAAACACAAAATATAGCCAACGGCTCGTCAGTAAAAAGCGTACCTTTGAGACGTTGACTAACATTTTCAGGGGCAGGCAACCTTTTTGGCGGAAATCTTCATTTCCTGCGATAAAGAAGTCACGGCACATAAATGTAGATGAAGAATCGGAAACATTCAATTTACCGACGAGGTCTCTTTTTAACATTAAGTAGGAAGTATGTTTTCTAAGAAAAAATCGACTTATTTGATTTCTTGGGAAGCGACTTTGTACAAAACGAAAATAGTTATTTTATCAACAAGGGCAAAACCTTTTTTTGTTGATCGCGTCGATATTACGAATTATTATATATTATGTCTCTCATTTACCATGATCTCGGGCCATAAAGTGACCCGGTCCTTTGGAAGGCTTGCGTGGGGCCGAAGCCAACAGCACTGAGGTTCTTTGAGAAGTTAACCTATAGGCGATGGCTACACATAGCGGGTATCATCTTCGGGTGCACAATATGATACACCCAAAGATGGGATCCGCCAGGTGTAGAGACTATTGCAAAGAAAAATGAAAGAAATAAAACCAGGCTATTGTGATGGATGGACGGACTGGGTAATCGGGCTATAGGGAATATATATTATTATTATTAGTAAATACTGACCTAGCAAAGCAGTCTAGAGAACTAAGTAGACTTCTGAGCTAAGTGACAATAAAAAAACGTTTAATTAAGCTATTTAAAAGGCACGAAACAAAAAACGTTTGCTCTTGATTTTTACGCAACGTTTCACCTCGACTAACAAGAAAATATATCGTATTATTTTATACAAAAGGTCGAGTGTGTCAAACTTTTTGGTCAGCAACCATGGAGAGTTAGAATGCTATTAAACCTCTTTCGAACCGCGAACGAAACAAATTATTATTTTCTATGAAGGTTAAACACTGTCAAACCTCCTTCCCTTCGATAAGCTAAAATTGAACCTCTGTGAGCTGCACTAGCAGCTCACAGAGGTTCAACTCCCGTATACATAACTATCCATAGGTACCTGTTGTTTTGGAAATAAAATTAAAGATGGCGCTGTCCACCTAAGATTAATCTTTACAATCCAAGTTAGGTACACATAAAATGGCGCTGCTTTCAGTGAGAAACGGCACCTTCTTGGTGCAGATTTCGTAATTTTTATTTAATTTGGCGCGGACCATAAAGTATCAACAACTTAGTACACTATCGAAATTTAGTTAATTTTTAATATAAAATACTTGTAATCATATTATCTGCTTAGGTATGTACCTATTTAACATCATCATCATCATCATCATCAGCCTATATTAGTCAATAGCTGGATATAGGCCTCCCCTAATAAGCGCCATAGCGCCCTGTCTTCAGCTCGACGCATACAGTTTCTGCCTGCAGTCATTACACTGGGCTACAGTTCCCAAAGCCAAGGGCTAAATGCTAAAACTTAAAGTTCACAAATATCTTCAACCTTCATTTGTTTGAGCTAAACTGATAAAACTCTGTTTTTTCCCAAGAGTCGTATTTAACAAAGTGTGATGTAATTATAAACTCTGGTTATCTTTACCGGGGCAATTATGGTAGCCTACAGATTATAAAGGCCATACACTTTGAATGGTTCGAGTGTAAGCGATTAGCGTTCACGCATTTACCGCGGGTCGCACCGCCGCTATGGTGGCGTTCATCGACATGCTAGAATACAAGTAGAATAAGATAATATACGGCTATTTGCCGGGTCTTTAGTCGTTTCTCACCGCGGTGCGAAAACCCCAAGAACTGTTTCTGAATAGGGCCATTCGCACCGCAGTGGTTACGGCGGTGCGAATCGCCCAAGATTCTGGAGTAGCAGAATCCGGTTAGAGAAATACAATACAGATACGCTTTATTACACACTAGTGGACCTTCCCGACTTCGCACGGTTATAGTACGGATCCCTAACTTTTTTGAAAATAAAATGACCCAACAACGGTGAAAGAATTTTTCAAATCGGTCCAGTAGTTTCGGAGCCTATTCATCTATACTACTATTATAAAGAGGAAAGGTTTGATTTTTTGTTTGTTTGTTCAAATAAACAAACAAAAAATCAAACATTTCCTCTAATAATATTAGTATAGATCAAGACATCAAAAAAACGGCAAAAAACAAACAAACAAAGATACAGATGCAGAATGAGCAAGTTAAAGTGGAATGCATGTGGGAGCTGTGGTTTTTATGACATTAGTACGAGACGTCACGTAATAACGTCGTCCTACTAATATTATAAACGCGAAAGTTTGTGAGGATGTATGTAAGTATGGTTGTTGCTCTTTCACGCAAAAACTACAGAATGGATTTTAATGAAGCTTCAAAATAATATAGCTTACTTATCATAATAACACATAGGCTACAATTCATAAAGATATATTGAAATGAAATGAAATGAAATGAAATGAAATGAAATGAAATGAAAGTTTATTTCTTTAGGCTTACAAATAAGCACTTAGACAAGTCATATTTTATACTATTCATTATTATATGTATTGTTGTTCACTTCAATTTTTTGTCCACCAGTGGAAGAAGTGAGAAGAAACCACTAGTATGTTCATAACTTATGTGTCTACTACATATGTTTTGCTTATCTGTAATTTGTTAGATTTTGAGTTGGAGCAAAACTCGTTCCAAGCTTTTTTATCTTCTAGATAATCTGATATTTTGTAATAAGCCTTTTTACAAAGAATATGCTTCACAATTTTTTTAAATTTATTTATTGATAATTTTTGCAACTCACTTGGAGTTTTGTTGTAGAAGCGTATACATTGCCCTTTAAAAGATGCACTTATCTTATGTAGTCTAGTTGTGGGAACAGCGAGTTTATTCTTATTTCTAGTATTTGCATTATGTATATCGCTTTTTTTAATGAATCGATTGATGTTTTTATGAGTGTACAACAAGTTTTCATAAATATATTGACATGGTACTGTCATTATGTTTATTTCTTTGAATTTATTACGTAGGGATTCTCTATTCTCTATTGTACAATATTATCCAAAATATCTACCACAACGCGGATGAAACCGCGGGGCGCAGCTAGTAGTAAATAAATAAATAATGCTGAACAATTCACAGATAACTATCTAGGCCCAAGGTATTATACTATTATGTATAGGGTATATAATAGTACCTACTAAGGTATATACATATGAAATTGTATATTAGTACCTACTTAAATTTTAAAATCTGAAACGCCAGCACTTGGGCCACACCTTAACCGTACCCTACTTGAACTTTCTCGAAATTTAATTTCCAAATTTACATAGAGTTGTTGGTAGGGTTATCCAAATTTATTTTTGTAGTTTGAAATATACAGGGTGTCCCTAGAGATTTATTTAACCCAAAACTATATTTGCGCAGACATTTGACGACCGATGTGGCGCGGTGGGCGAAGGTCCGCCAGCGACGCAGGAGGTTGCGGATTCGATTCCCGCCTCGGAACAATTGTGTGTACGATCTGCAGATATTTGTTCCGGGTGTTCTGGTTGTTTTCTATGTAAAATAAAAAATATCTATCTATGTAATGTATTGTATTATGTATATCAGTTATCTAGTACCCATAACACTAGCTCAGCTTACCATGGGGCTAGACAACGCTGTGTGAATTGTCCAGAATTATTTATTTATTTATATATAATATAGCATATATATAATAGATAAGCAGCATAGTAGCAGATAATAATAAGTAGATAAAAACAATATACATAAGTAAAATAAAATAATGTTAATTTAAAACTAGATACATAAAGTCTCTGATAATGTTAGAGGAATAAGTAATATAAATAATAAAAAACAAACAAATGTAGCGATAAAATCAACTTATGAAGAAGGTTTTCTACTCCATTGATGATTACATCAATGATATGTTGATGCTTGGCCAGATGCCGCTCAGTTCCTCACCGACAATAGTATGTAAGAAATTCAATGTTGTACTTAGCTTTAGATAAATATTGACATGTATCTAAAATCGCACTATATTTAAGCAAATGAAATGTATTAGACACTCCCTATCTTCAAAAAACTGCTGCATCAGCATCGACATCATCGGTCGTCATATGTCTGCTCACCGGTGTCGGAGACTTTGGGGGGGTGAAATACGGTAAATTTTATCGACAAATCACTATCCCTATTGTTTTTTTCTACCTCCATGGCAAAATGGCATGTCTGTTTGTCATGGAGGAAAAAAAAAAATAGGGATAGTGATTTGTCGATAAAATTTACCGTATTTTACTCCCCCCAAAGTCTCCGACACCGGTGACCAGACACATTGTATATATACATATATACATCATATCGACCTGTTTCTAAAAATTACCTGCTTCACTATTCTTACACCGCTATAGTTGTTGACGGTATCTACTCGTACCTTACAAAGAGAGAGTTAAGGTACGCGTAAAACTATTTTTGCGTATACCTTAACCTTTCTCTTTGTCAGGTAAACAAAGCAATGATCTACTATGCCAAAGATTTAGTTAGCTCACTCGTTAAGGTGGATCGTGTTCAAAACAAACAGTTTAAGTAGCTGATAGAACCAAATAAAAGAGAATATATATTAATACATTTAATTTTAAGTGTGTTACTGTGCATGGATGTTTTTATATTTGACTAGCGGACCTTCCCGGCTTCGCACGGTTTTAGTACGGATCCCTAACTTTTTTGAAAATATAATATAGCCTATGTTCACCGTGGATAGTGTAGGTTCCCAACAGTGAAATAATTTTTCAAATCGGTCCAGTAGTTTCGGAGCCTATTCATTACAAACAAACAAAAAATCAAACCTTTCCTCTTTATACTATTAATATTAGTATAGATTTAGGTGTCATCAAACAAAAAATCACGAAATATTTTTGCTATAAGCATACCAGTTAAAAAAAACTGTGTTAGAAAACTAGTTTCCAAATCTCAAACGCCCGTCAATTATGACATCTATGTTAGCTAGTTGTGAATATCCCATAACTAAAAGTAAAAAGATTTTTATTTTGTCAGAACAGAGACTCTTATAAACTAAACTTAGATTAACAGACGACAGAGACTGACAAAACTCGGTCTCCACTCAGCATGTGCCATGGTAGAGCAGATCGCACCATAGCGCTGGTCTTCCTTCTTAACTGTTTGTATTGAACACGATACACCTTTAAGTAAAAGTTGGTTTAGGATCTGATTACGTAGGTCTGTCTTACGCTTTGTTAGTTTATACTAACGTGATAAAAACACAAAGAAGTAAGAGAAAAAAACCTGCGAAAGGTAAAACCTACGAATTTTATAAAATATACATAAAATAAACTTAATGTACGACGCCCTCCGGCCAGGTTGGATGACGACCTGCGAAAGACTGCAGGTAGATGCTGGATGCGTCAAGCTGAAGACAGGGCGCTATGGCACTCATTGGGGGAGGCCTATGTCCAGCTGTGGGATATTAAAGGTTGATGATGAATGGTATATCAGTGATCTAGTACTCATAACACTCTGCGTGGATTGCCCAGAATTATTTTTAATATGCAGTTTTATAATGCAGTTTTCAGCAATAGATAGGGTGTTTCAAGAGGAAGGTTTATATGCATATAATGTATGTTATAGTATGTATGTATGAGTTTATTATAATGTTTGTTATGTAGGTATTTAGTGTATTTGTTATCAATTATTTATTAAAGTGTCACCGTCTATATTGTTCGTTCATGTCCAGTCCATCCCAAGGTTGCCTGGAAGAGATCGCTCTCAGCGATAAGGCCGCCCTTTATACCTTTATTCTAAGTTTTTATCTCTGTATTATTTTCTGTTTTGTGTGGTGTAATAAAGTGTTATCTATCTATCTATCTATCTATGTATATATATCGAACATTGTGCGAAACAGGGCGGGTCGCTAGTGTTCTGTAAAATAGAGTGTTTTCTACGCTAGAAAATCTTTGTTAGCGTTATATTTATCTCTATTTGCCAATTAGCTAAACCTTTGTAGAATTTGGGTCAGGCATTTTTAAATATGCGAAAAGCATTGTGGAACAAAAGACCGCTAGGGGGCGTGTGACGTAAGATATGAATGCAAAACTTAACACTTGAGTACCGATGGAATATTACATTCTGAGACTGAAATAATAGAATTAGATTGCAAGTTATTTATACCAATTTTGAAAAAAGGAGGAGTTTTATGTATGTTCGATGATTTTTCCGTCTGGGAACAATTGTGTGTACGATCTGCAGATATTTGTTCCGGGTGTTCTGGTTGTTTTCTATGTATAATAAAAAATATCTATCTATGTAATGTATTGTATTATGTATATCAGTTATCTAGTACCCATAACACAAGCTCTGCTTACCATGGGGCTAGATAATGCTGTGTGAATTGTCCAGCATTATTTATTTTTATTTATTTATAATTGTGGATATATTTCTTTATTCTTTGGTTTTTGTTTAGATTTCTGTAGATGGCGATGTCTACTCGCCAGCTCTTGTGTTAAAACGCGTTGATGAAATAGACCTGTACAAACCAGCGGTTCAGGGAGTTCTTAAGGGTCCGCGAACCCTCGCTTGCAAAAATCGCTCCGAATATCGCTGTCCCTGTTTAACTCTTGCGCCGCGCCACATGCGTGCGCGATAGCAATATTAGCCGTTCAAAATTTGGTTTGTTCCGTAATACCAAAAATTATGACTGAAAACTTTTTGTATTCTTCACAAAGTATTGTTATTCTGTAACTAGACAATATAAGCTATGTTCGTTAATAAATAACACGTAAGATATTGTTGTTTTTAATACGAAACAAATAGGAAGAAAACTTGACCATTTTCGCATAAAAATGTGCAAAATGAGATTGGCTTTCATTTCATTTTAGGTAAGTATTTTAAAAAAATTCTATTTTGGAACCTTGATAAATACTATTCAAATACAAATAATACAATATTATAGTGGAAATATGCTTGAATTAGAAATAATTTTGGTATTACGTTTGTATGAAGAATTCGTCCCTACGGAGGCCCCTTAAGTGCTGCGAAACTAGACTTGCTACGAATCAGCTACGACGTAGAGAACTGATACGAATCTTCTACGCCGTAGAGATGCTACGAATCTTCTACGCCGTAGAGGTGCTACGAATCAGCTAAGACGTAGAACTGCTACGAACCACGTAGACGTTATAATCGCGCGCGTATGATAACTACTTATATGAATAATGACTAAACATGTACGGTTAAAGGATATAGATAAAAAAAATATGTTATCCACGTTGACCAAGTTATTTCTTGATTAAACGATTTTACTCGCTTATAGCCTTTTGTCCCATACGTTGGGGAACTTTTGTACAATCAAGATGTAAATTTATTATTGTTGTTGGTCAAAAACAAATTCTTTTGTTATCACGTATGTTGCTATTGTAAATCTCTGCGAAACTTTTATTAATGTTTTCATCATTATTAAATAATAATAATTATTAAATTAATTTATTCAGATAATAATAATCCAAGTTGTTAGTTTGCTTATAACTAGATGTTAGTTCTTATAATTAACTACAGATTTTGTCCTTTGGACCAATTGGTGCATTACCGGACAGTTAAATTTTCCAGCAATCGCGGTTAGGATGGTGTTGCCACTCCCGCGGGTTCTGCTGAGTAGTGAAGCTGACTATTTCCGCCAGATGGCATCGAAGGTGTCGGTGCGTGCCTGGGCGAACATGTCCGAGGCACTGCAGAATCGCGGCAGTTGCAACAGCAAATACTATTAATATTTTTACACAATAGGAAACATAATTTTCTTTTAATTTTACTGCTGACTAAATGAAAAGTCAGTTATGCGATTAGAAATTATATATTATCTTATCGATTAATATGATATGTCTATTAATAATAATATATATATATATATATAAATCAATGCATATTATCAATTATATATGTACTTTTAATATTTTTAAGTCGTGTGCTGTATTTGTTTACTATAGTTAGATAATTAAGTTTTTTGCGCTATCGGAATAAATATATTTTCATTTCATTTCTTTTCATTAAACAAAACATTTTTCTGCGAACCCTCCCCATGTGACGTCACCGTGTCTCAGTTTATTCCGGCTGAATATTTCAGGTCGTAATTACTGACTCTTTTCAGCCAACCACGGTCGAGAGACGACCTTAATTTGTGCGCGCTAGGGCTCCAAATAGTGCATCATCTTTTTTATCTGACCGTACCTTTTGTTTATATTTTTGTAATTGGATATTAGCGATTTTATTTGTCGTTTAGATGAGTTATACTGTGTTGGTGAGTTTCAAGGTATCTCATTGAACATATTTTTTTTTACTCGCTTGAAATGGCCATCCATAGAGACTGGGGTTAAAATGAAACACAAAAACAACCAAACGTTTACATTCCTTATATTAGTAGGTATGATAGGGTCAGTTGCGTATTGAATACATTTGTCTGTCCATTGTGTTTTGTGCTTTCCTCTCAGAGATACGTATTCACTCATGTTTATATTTATTTCTATTTTTATTTATTTATTCACATATTTATTTCAAACGGTTGGTTCTCGATTTGACGATCGATGTGACGTGGTGGGCGAAGGTCCGCTTGCGATGCAGGAGGTTGCGGGTTCGATTCCCGCCTCGGAATAATTGTGTGTACGATCTGTAGATATTTGTTCCGGGTGTTCTGGTCGTTTTCTATATAAAAAAAAATATCTATCTATGTAATGTATTGTATTAAGTATATCAGTTATTTAGTACCCATAACACAAGCTCTGCTTACCATGGGGCTAGATAATGCTGTGTGAATTGTCCAGCATTATTTATTTAAATAAGCTAAGAAATATATTTTTTTACTCTCTTAAAATGGCCATCCATAGAGACTGGGGTTATGTTTTTCGTGTGTATAATCACACGAATAACATAGTTACGCCTCTTTGGTTGGCCGTTTTGATACTTGGAGGTAATACAAAGTTTCCCTCGTTATAGTCTCCGAGCATCAAAACTGCTCACACGATTATAATAAAGGAGTTGTCCCCTTTTTTTGTTTCGCTTATCATTACCATAATCATCATCAGCAGTCCTGCTGGACATAGGCCTCCCCCAATGAGCGCCATAGCACCCTGTCTTCAGCTTGCCACATCCAGCATCTACCTGCAGTCTTTCGCAGGTCGTCATCCCACCTGATCGGAGGGCGTACTACACTACGTTTGATTTCTTTTGTTCATTAAACATATAAAAAAATAAAATTTCACCACATTACACCATACACACACACACACTACACACATATTTCTCTTTTTTTATTTCTTTAAAGAAACATACCTAATTATTTTGTTTGCGGAGGGCACTGACTCCGCTACACAGTTTCTTAACTTTTGCGATAGTCAGCCTACAAGTGTACCCTATACTATAAGTCTCTTGTTTCTAATAAAGATTTTTGTATTATTTGTCTTTTTTTTGTAATTTTACGTTTACGGGAGTAGGTAAAAATTACCTACTTAATTAATAACTAATAATAACTTAATTAATAACTGATAACTAACTAACTTAATTTAATTACCTACTCCCTTCCTCTTTGATTTCTTTATTACTAAAAACTAAAACGTGAACCTCAACAACTCATAATTGCACAAGCTTAGCGAAAAGATTTGAAATCGAGCTTGAAAACGGATGACAAATGAACTAAATGAAAAATGGAAGCTTCGAAACCAGAAATTGTTTCAATCTTGCGAATAATTCCGATGTTACTAGGCAGTGTCTTTGAATGTTTCCTCCCCGCCCCTTCCATGCCTACAGTTCTTCATTCACCGTACATGCCACCAGACTATGGAATGCATTACAATACAATACAATACAAAAATTCTTTATTGTTACACCATAATCAAATTAAACATTACAAAAATACATTATATGCGACAGGTACAATGGGCGACCTTATCGCTTAGAAGCGATCTCTTCCAGGCAACCTTTGGATGGAAAGAATTAAATGAATTTAAGAAAAGGCAGGGGGTGTACCACAGGTTATCTAAATAAAAATACTAAAAAACAAATCATAAATATTACAAATTCCAAAATAAATAATACACTACTTAAATACATAAATAAATCATTACATAAAATAAAATAAAAAATTACCTACCCTATTAAGACAAGGTAAATCTCTGTCTATATTTAAACATATGGTCTACGAACACTTTCTTTCTTCGACTTCAAATAGTTAATATTTTATGTATTAGTGTGTCTATAATCAGTATTTATTTCATTTATGTATTTGTACATGTTTTGTATTATATATGTATAATTTATATTTACATTAGTCTATAATACGCCACCGTCTATACCTATAATATAGTATTTACTTTATGGGCAATAGCGTGCGCTTCTATAATAAGCTTCCATCTGAAGCAACTGAGCTCCCTATTCGTAAATTTAAAAATTACATAGAACTAAATCTCATCAAGAAGGCTTTCTACTCCATAAATGATTATCTCAATGATGTTAATGCTTGGCCAGATATCGCTCAGTTTCGCACCGACAATAGTATGTAAGTAATTTGTTGTTGTGCATAGCTTTACTTCAATATTGCCATGTATCGAATCATATTATATTTAGACTTAAATAGGCAAATAACCATGTATTAGACATATAAGAGATGAACATACTAGTGGTTTCTTTTTCACTTCTTCCACTAGTGGACAAAAAATTGAAGTGAACAGTAAAATAATTTTATTATATAATAATTTAATGTATAAAATATGACTTGTCTAAGTGCTTATTTTGTAAGTCTAAAGAAATAAATGATTTTTTACTTTTTTACTTCATAGCTATAGTATATGTTTAGACGGTAGCGTATTATATTGCGATTTCTACCAGGCAACCTCTCGATGGACACGTAGCTACGTGTCCATCCAAAGGTTGCCTGGAAGAAATCGCTCATAGCGATAAGGCCGCCCATTGTGCATCTGTATCTTTGTTCGTTTGTTCTTTACTGTTTTTTTCTGTGTTTGATGTGCAATAAAGCGTATTTATATTGTATTGTATGTTTTTCACCAGTATAATAATAACAATAAGAAAAAAATATGGCCTATATATTTCTTAAACTAAATTAAAATTATACACAAAAATAAATAAGCAATAACCGGCAAAGGGGGTATAATCAGCATTCATTAAATGAAATAAAAAATAATAATTTAAAAAAAATATCTTTCTATGTTGTGTATTGTATTATGTATATCAGTTATCTAGTACCCATAACACAAGCTCTGCTTACCATGGGGCTAGATAATGCTGTGTGAATTGTCCAGCATTATTTAGTTATTTATTAAATGAAATAATTTATTTCAGACCATAGAAAAGTAACAGATCTTATTTAACTTATTCTACGGTCCATAGCAATTATATACCTTAAAACTAGCGCTAATATCCTACTAATATTATAAACGCGAAAGTTTGTAAGTATGGATGGATGGATGTTTGTTACTCTTTCACGTAAAAACTACTGAATGGATTTTAATGAAACTTTACAATAATATAGCTTATACATCAGAATAACACATAGGCTACAATTTATAAAGATATATTGTATATTATCCAAAATGTCTATCACTACGTGGGTGAAACCGCGGCGCTAGTATAAAATATATAAACACGCTTTTTAATGATTTCGGTATCAGCGTGTAGATGACGTAATCAAGGCAGCATTGCGTTGCACGCCAAAAAAATGCTGCACTAATTTAAAAAAAAAATTACTTACAAATCAAAGAGGAAGGGACCTCTTTGATTTTTTTATCCCTTTGTTTACAAAAGATATCCGAATCTTGCATAAAGACTTTCATCATCACTATAGTAAAGTAAAGTAAAGTAAAGTAAAAAATCATTTATTTCTTTAGGCTTACAAAATAAGCACTTAGACAAGTCATATTTTATATTATAAATTATTATCAAATAAAATTATTTTACAATACAATACACTATAGCTTTATTGCACCATCAATACAAAAAAATTATAATAATAAAAATAATCCGTCCGCAATCTCCCCTATAGCCCGATTACCCAGTCCATCCATCCATCACAATAGCCTGGTTTTATTTCTTTAATTTTTCTTTGCAATAGTCTCTACACCTGGCGGATACCATCTTTGGTTGTATCATATTGTGCACCCGAGGTTGATACCCGCTATGTGTAGCCATCGCCTTTAGATTGACTTCGGCCCCACGCAAGCCTTCCAAAGGACCGGGTCACTTTATGGCCCGAGATCATGGTAAATAAAAATACGAAAGGATCTTAATACTAATTATAACTAGTGGCACAATCGGCGGCCTTATCGCTAAAAGCGATCTCTTCCAGGCAACCTTTGGATGCATAGGATCGCTATGTTTTAAAGCTGACGGTGGCGTAATTATCAAAATAATTTAATTTTACTGTTCACTTAAATTTTTTGTCCACTGTCTAATATGTACAAGGTAGTGAACGAAGTCGTCTGCTAAAGCTAGTAGCACATAACACCTGTAGCAAAATACGCTTCATTTATCGTATAGGGTGGCAAATAATTCGGAAAGGTCTACTCGATTTTAAGGGCCAAATCGATTTGGAACTCGAACTCGATTTCATGGGTCAGTTTGAATATGTGGTGACCACACTTGGAGTAATAAAAATACTTTACTGAATTCACTGAAACTGTCACCTACACAAACAGTGAACAATATTTCTAATAATTTGTATGATACATTACCACCTCTATAATATTTGTGTAGCCTCTAAACAAAATAACTTACAATACAATACAATACAATACAAAAATACTTTATTGTACACCAGATACAACATTATGAAAGATATTACATGTGACAAGTACAATGGGCGGCCTTATCGCTTAGAAGCGATCTCTTCCAGGTTAGTTTGGGATCTATAATTACAGATAAGCAAATCAAATGTACTAGACACATAACTTATGAACATACTAGTGGTTTCTTTTCACTTCTTCCACTGGAAGACAAAAAATTGAAGTGAAAATTAAAATAATTTTATTTGATAATTTCAATTTCAATTAATTTATTGCAATAAATATGGTCATAATACAAGGTCTTAAACATTAAAATAGGTAGTGTTACATACTTCACCAAAACACATGGCATGCAAACAATTTCTAAAACTAGGTTCCTACAATGATTTAAATTATTTAAATTAATAAGTTACGAAGAAGAGAAAAGAAGAGTGTGAAGAACATGTCAATAATGTGCTATTTAATTTTCAAATTTAGGTCCATGAGTTCTTTGAATAATGAATAGTGTAAAATATGACCTGTCTAAATATGCCTGTGCTTATTTGTAAGCTTAAAGAAATAAAAAACTTTTCATTTTCAATTCTTTGATGAAATAACACTGTTCTTCTAGTTAATACAGAACAATACCACGGCGACGAGTAAAATTCATAAATATTTTCTACAGTAATAAAAAAACAGGCATTTTATATTAAATAAATTAATAATGCTGGACAATTCACACAGCATTATCTAGTCCCAAGGTAAGCAGAGCTTGTGTTATGGGTACTAGATAACTGATATAAATAATACTATATATTACATAGATATATATTTTTTATTATACATAGAAAACAACCAGAACACCCAGAACAAATATCTGCAGATCATACACATAATTGTTCCGAGGCGGGAATCGAACCCGCAACCTCCTGCGTCGCAGGCGGACCTTCGCCCACCGCGCCACATCGGTCGTCGATATTGTAGCTAAACATTACAATAATTTCCATGAATTAGAAAAGAACAAACGAGACACCATAAACCGGAGTTAATTAAATGATATGTCCGTAAAAATACCAAAATTATGGGGCGCCTACGAAATGACGTTGCCAATTTGTTACAATTGTTAGACCTTTATTTGAGACTAGTTCCTGCCCGCGGCTTCGGCTATCCGTCGTTTTAAAAACATCACACGCAACACAGCCACATCAGAACCACGAAAATGATCACACGTGGTCGCCGTGGCCGGGTCCTAATTTGTATGAAAATGGATGGTTTAATACACATGGACCATTATAATGTCGTGTTCTTCAACCACTGGGTCGGTTTTGACCACTTCGCAACCACAAAACAAACAGTTTTTACAATAACATTTCATGGTCTTTGAGGTCGGTACAAGGAGGCTGCATAACGTTCTTCCGTTCGATTGAACGGTGTTGACTTAGAGAGGGTGTACTCTTTTAAGTACTTAGGTCATATAGTCACTACCGACCTCAAAGACAATGAAGACATCGAACGGGAGCGGAGGGCGCTGTCGGTGCGGGCGAATATGGTTGCCAGGAGGTTTGCGCGTAGCTCAGAGAAGGTAAAGTTGACACTCTTCAGAGCATACTGTCTGTATACATGCAGCCTGTGGGCGAAATATACGCTTGCGACGTACAGCGCCATCCGTGTCCAGTACAATAATGCGCTGAGAGCGGTCTTGGGGCTGCCCCGCTACTGCAGCGCCTCAGGGATGTTTGCGGCGGCGCGAGTCGACTGTTTTTATACCACCATGCGCAAGCGCGCCGCCTCCCTGGTGCGCAGGTTGCGGGCCAGCTCCAATACCGTTCTCGCAATGATAGCTGGGAGAGTGGACTGCCCGTACACCACTGTTGTGAGCGCCACCGCCACCAGCAATCCTTTTAGTTTTTAAGATTATCTTGTTGTTACTAATATGAGTGTAAATGCTTGAAATAAATACTTTTTTTTTTAATAACAGACTTAAGTAATTTAAAACAGGATATTTACCATGATTTGATATTTTACTTTCCAATTTTAAATGACCTTAGGTTTAAGCATGATAGTTTCAAAAGTTTAATAAGAGGCTTATTTATTTAAACTTTATTGCACTATTAAAGGTACAAAGGGTGGGCTTAATGCCGAGGTATTTTCTACCTGCCAACCAGGAAACACATGTTTTAAATAAAGGGTTGGCGTGCTAACATTACATACAAATAAAAGTAATAGTAACTATGTTTATGACATTTTATAATTTATATATATATATATACCTAAAACACATATTATATTATACATATCTATATACCTAAGAAAAATAGCTAAAACAATAAATATATAGTTCCAAATATAGCATAAGTATCAAATCAAATAAAAAAAATAGAAACGACCAGGCTTCCCTTATAGTTCAAAATGAAACACAAAAACAACCAAACGTTTACATTCCTTATATTAGTAGTTTGTCTGTCCATTGTGTTTTGTCCTTGCTTCTCATGTTTATATTTATTTCTATTTTTGTTTATTTATTCACATATTTATTTCAAACGGTTGGTTCTCGATTTGACGACCGATGTGGCGTGGTGGGCGAAGGTCCGCTTGCGACGCAGGAGGTTGCGGGTTCGATTCCCGCCTCGGAATAATTGTGTGTACGATCTGCAGATATTTGTTCCGGGTGTTCTGGTCGTTTTCTATATATAACAAAAAATATCTATCTATGTAATGTATTGTAATTGTAATCTATGTAATGTATTAAGTATATCAGTTATCTAGTACCCATAACACAAGCTCTGCTTACCATGGGACTAGATAATGCTGCGTGAATTGTCCAGCATTATTTATTTAAATAAGCTAAGAAATATTTTTTTCACTCTCTTAAAATGGCCATCCATAGAGACTAGGGTTAAAATGAAACACAAAAACAACCAAACGTTTACATTCCTTATATTAGTAGGTATGATAGGGTCAGTTGCGTAATGAATACATTTGTCTGTCCATTGTGTTTTGTCCTTTCCTCTCAGAGATACGTATTCACTCATGTTTATATCACATATTTATTTCAAACGGTTGGTTCTCGATTTAATGACCGAGATAAAAATATATGGCCATTTCACGCAGTATTATCTCATTATCATCAGCCTATATTAGTCCACTGTTGGACATAGGCCTCCCCCAATGAGCGCCATAGCGCCGTCTACGGCTTGACGCATCCAGCATCTACCTTCAGTCCTTCGCAGACTGATGCTTGGGTCTAGAACCTAGTATTAGTAGTTTTTATTATGAGTAGTATATTTTATTATCTCTATTATATAGCACTACCTACCAAACTGTTTTCCACACTACCCAAAGGTTAGCAGGTAGAGAATGCTATCTAGCATTATGCTCGCCTATCTACAACATATCTTGCGAAGAACCGACGGCCGCTGGGGCAAACGTGTTCTTGAGTGGAGACTACGACTCGGTAAACGTAGTGTAGCACGCCCTCCGACCAGTCCGACCAGGTGGGATAACGACCTGCAAAAGACTGCAGGTAGATGCTGAATGCGGCAAGCTGAAAACAGGGCGCTATGGCGCTCATTGGGTGAGGCCTATGTCCAGCAGTGGACTGCTATATGCTGATGATGATGAAGTTCGCCGGGTCAGCTAGTAAGTTTCTAAAGAAATCTAGCTTTTCCAAATTTAATCTTATTTCGTAACATTCGAATATCTCTATACGTAATAATTCTGGACCGTCAATCACGCTAGAGCTATTGGCGCGGAATAAACTCCAGTTTCTACTTGTGTGGTATAAGTAAGGACAGAATAGTTTTACTTGTAGGAGATTACACTTAGTTGTTGGATTGTTCATCTAGTGTTCAACAATGCGTTGTTGACGTACGTGTTTTGTTTTGTTTGTTTTTCAAAGTTCTTTATTTAACACAAATTTTTACAATCGTAGATTAACTAAACACTGTTTAGAACCTAACTAGATACAAAATCAATTAATTAATAACTCGACAGGCTGAACGCCTTTAAAAGTTTTTTGATAAAATACTATTTATAATAACTAACACTTATTAAATCATTTACTACTAAAATTATACAAATTTTAAACAAAAGTTACATAAAATAATTACGTCGTATGAGCACTTTGTAAAGCGCGCATTTTTATAGTTAAGTTGATTTGTTTTTAGTGATTACTTTGCTGTTAACACTTTGACTGCGGTTTTTTTTCGACGACTGCGGTCTTTTTTTTACCTAAAAAATTCGTGCTGCCACTCTACACAGCGGTTGTGTTGCGCCGCAAATGCGTTTCGTTTGAAAAATATTACAGCTCTGCTGAGTCACAAAGATCTGTATTTTCTCAGCCGCTGCGCTAGTGTGGATTTACGCATATTAGTCACTTGTAGAAAACTCATACCGTGCATTTTCAGCACTCAAAGTGTTAAAAGCTTTCATTCATAAATGTGATTGTTGACATGAAATAGAGATGATGATGATGATTCTTTGTTATTGGCAACTGTGTCTTGTTGGGACACTTTGCTGCCAGTGTCAAGTAATAGAAAATGATTGTAAAATCGATGAGTTATCAAGTAATCAAATTAAGAAATAATTGTTTTCTTACACATCGAGGGCATAACTCCTTTCAGAACTTTTCTGATTAGAACTCTCGTGGTTTAGGATTTGGCCATCACCGCTCTTCTCAAAAAACCACCTGTTTAATATAATGTTGGACATTTCATTCAATTCTTTTATCTGATCCGCCTACAAAGTAAGTTCTTAGCTCTCTTGTCCACATACGGTTTTCACCTTAAAAATCGACAGTTTACGACGGCCGAGCTAATAGAATTAAAGTTATTGATTTCTGATACAATATATTGGATTCCACTTTGATTCCGACTTTGAACTGGTCCACCAGTTCAAAGTCGCTCAGCGAGCTATGGAAAGAGCTATGCTCGGAGTTTCTCTGAAGGATAGGATTCGTAACGAATACATCCGACAGAGAACCAAGGTTATCGACATAGCTCAAAGAATTAGCAAGCTGAAGTGACAGTGGGCCGGCCATATCTCGCGAAGAACCGACGGCCGATGGGGCAAACGTGTTCTTGAGTGGAGACCACGACTCGGTAAACGTAGTGTAGGACGCCCTCCGACCAGGTGGGATGACGACCTGCGAAAGACTGCAGGTAGATGCTGGATGCGGCAAGCTGAAGACAGGGCGCTATGGCGCTCATTGGGGGAGGCCTATGTCCAGCAGTGGACTGCTATAGGCTGATGATGATGATGATGATATTGGATTCTAGAACTAAGATAATAGGTACTAGAATAGTGGTCCCAAATCGCTTAAGTCTACCTCTAAGCTCATCGTATCTCCGTAACCAGAACGGTCCGAACGAACGCCTTATTTTCGCCTGTCAATGTGCCCAGCTTCGAATGTAGCTGGAAATATTTTCCTTTTTGCAGGAAATGTTTTCTACTCGAGGAATTGTGATTGTGAGTTCAACAATAATATTTTGCAGAGAACAAAGGAATATCGAAAAGTATTGTTTTAAAATAAACTTAGGGTACAATCAGCTGCACAGATATGTATACACTCCCAAAATTTCACATATAAGTATACTCGTTATTTTTCAAGTACACCAACTACATTTCAAATGAATGTAGCCATCTAGATCGTCAGAAATCGGTATACAATTTAGCAAAATTATGTAGACACGATTTTTAACACAGATATGTATGTTTCATGGATATATCTGATATGTACATATCTGACGGAAAAAGCGTCGAGCGTATAGCACAACGAGCTATGCGCTCGTTGTGCTATACGCTCGACGCTTTTTCCGGTCACGTACAATACAATACAATACAATACAATAACTCTTTATTGCACACCAAATACATAAAACATACACAAGACAGGAAAAGAAAGACAAATACAAAATATGCTGTACAATGGGCGGCCTTATCGCTAAGAGCGATCTCTGCCAGGCAACCTTTGGATGGACATGAAGTGCTTGAACAAGTATAGACGGTGGCGTGTAATACAGAAAAATATTTAATAGGGACATACATAAAATACCTACTGATATACATAGCTATAAGTATAAATACATACATAAATATATAATATAAATAAAATAAAATAAAAAATACACATATAAATATATAATATAGGTATGATGTACATAAATATATCAATTAACAGTTGAGGTAAGGAAGTGTTCATAGACCATATGTTTGAATATAGGGAGAGACTTAGCGTGTCGTATAGAAATGGGTAGGACACGTACATATATTCGGTCAAATTAGACCTGCCACATTACACGTCTAGTCAGTTCGAACAGCCTGTATATAAAGGATCTCCACTGATGTGACGCCTAGTCTGAATGCATCATATAAAATACACGTATCGCGACACATTACGTCGACTGACTATGCGTTGACGGAAACGTAACAGACGCTGTACGCTCGACGCTCTAACGCATCATCGGTTAAGTGAGAAAGGTTGAATATTTTATTATATACATATTTGCCTGTACTGGCGTAACGCGACCGATAATACGCGACGCATTTTCCGTCAGATATGTACCGACCCATACTTCTCTTTTATGCTATCTGCTACAGTTAAAACACAAACACGTATTTTAATCATAAAATGTATTAATAATTAATATTCATTTGACCTTTTATTTCGAACTTTTATTCTAGCAGAGGATTAAAAAGCAGAATGGTAGAAAAAAAAAAGAATTATTTAATATATTTGTTGTAGTCTATGGTCTTAGTGTCTTAAGTGTCAGTGTCAAATGTCACGGAACTCTCATTACTTTATCATAGCGAAAAGCAAGCGGCGTCAAAACAAAAAAGAAGTTGAAGTACTGCTTCTTCGTCCATGTCTTGAGATAACAGAATAAAATATGGTCTCCGAATAATGTCTTTCTTTAAATGGAACATCCCAACCTCAGCCAACGACGCGTCGAATACATAAACAATATTCATTATGAATTAATAAATAAATAATGCTGGATAATCCACACAGCATCAACTAGCCCTTAGCTAAGCAGAGATTGTGTTATGGGTACCAGATGACTGATTATTATTATTTATTATTTTAAGCCATTATTGTCCCACTGCTGGGCAAAGGCCTCCTTTTTCTCCTTCCACTCCTCGCGATCCAACGCTGCAACAGGCCATGATGGAAGATGTACCTCGAGCTCGACGCGCCATCTCATCTTGGGCCTTCCACGTCGCCTCTTAGCGCTGGCTGGGCTCCACTCTGTGGTGGTCTTTGCCCACAAGGCGCTGGACATACGGCAGACGTGTCCGGCCCAGTTCCACTTCAGGCTTCCGGCTGTCAGGATGACTGATATACATACTTAATTCCACGACATTAATTAGATAGATATTTCTATTTTACATAGTAAATACTCAGAACACCCATAATAAATATTTTCAAATTGTACAAACATTTGGATATCGAACCCGTAACGTCCTGCGTTGCAGGCGGACCTTTGCCCGCCACCTCACAGAGGTCATCATTGTAAAATCCTACTAATATCATAAACGCGAAAGTTTGTAAGTATGGATGGATGTTTGTTACTCTTTCACGTAAAAACTACTGAATGGATTTTAATTAAACTTTACAATAATATAGCTTTTTTTTTTGTTTAGCCTGTTTCGTCCCACTGCTAGGCAAAGGCCTCCCCCAAATCTTTCCACTCAGTGCGGTCACGTGCGATCTCACATCAATCTCCGAGGAAGGCGTAATAAAGCTTATACACCAGAATAACACATAGGCTACAATTTAAAAAGATATAGATAATATCTACCACCACGCGGGTGAAATCGCGGCTGCACCCCGCGATTTCACCCGCGTGGTGGTAGATATTTTGGATAATATACAATATATCTTTTTAAATTGTAGCCTATGTGTTATTCTGATGTATAAGCTATATTACGCCTTCCTCGGAGATTGGTGTATAGTATGTATAGTATTAAATAAAATAAGTTCGACATAAAAATCATGTGACATTTGACTGGAATAGCGAAAATCTACCTTGCCAAAAAATATGTCCAATATATATTCCTGTAGTGGTAGTATGCAAACGTAGGCAAAACAAATAAAGCTATTTATTTACAGTACAGTAGTTATTTACAGTAGTGGGAAACTACGTCGAGTCTTCTCTTCATCCATACCGCAATGCTTGAAAACGAAAGTTTTCAACCAGTGCGTCCTACCCGTTATGACATACGGAGCTGAGACGTGGACACTCACGATAGGGCTGGTCCACCAGTTCAAAGTCGCTCAGCGAGCTATGGAAAGAGCTATGCTCGGAGTTTCTCTGAAGGATAGGATTCGCAACGAATACATCCGACAGAGAACTAAAGTTATCGACATAGCTCTGAGAATTAGCAAGCTGAAGTGGCAGTGGGCCGGCCATATCTCGCGAAGAACCGACGGCCGCTGGGGCAAACGTGTTCTTGAGTGGAGACCACGACTCGGTAAACGTAGTGTAGGACGCCCTCCGACCAGGTGGGATGACGACCTGCGAAAGACTGCAGGTAGATGCTGGATACGTCAAGCCGAAGACAGGGCGCTATGGCGCTCATTGGGGGAGGCCTATGTCCAGCAGTGGACTAATATAGGCTGATGATGATGATGATGATGATGATGATTTACAGTACCTACGTCAAAGAGATTTACTGTAAATAAATTAGGCTTATTGAAACTCGTTATAGCCTACTGAGTTCATGGATATGCTGGTTCGTTCCACATTCCTATGGATGCCTGGTACAGTATTCGTTATACAGGCAACAGATTAATTAGGTTTGAAACAGGTATTTCAATATTTAATAACCCAACTTACCTACTATTTATATAGTTTTTGTACAGTAAAATATTTAATAATTTTTTTGAAACTATAATGGTTATTTTGTTTTGACGACCTCTGTGGCGCGGTGGGCGAAGGTCCGCCTGCAACGCAGGAGGTTGCGGGTTCGATTCCCGCCTCGGAAAAATTGTGTGTACGATCTGCAGATATTTGTTCCGGGTGTTCTGGTCGTTTTCTATGTATAATAAAAAATATCTATCTATGTAATGTATTGTATTATGTATATCAGTTATCTAGTACCCATAACACAAGCTCTGCTTACCATGGGGCTAGATAATGCTGTGTGAATTGTCCAGCATTATTTTAATTAAAAAAAATATATTTTTTATTAACACAAAACGCATTTTTATCGGCATATAAACCATGATATGGCGCGCAGTTTCATGCGCCATGATCACGGAATAACTGAATCACTGCGAGTAAAACATACATAGATACAAATAGTACATATTAAATAGGTACCTAAGTGGATAATTTCTTAATAGTAACAATTCATCATCATTTTCTCACCTACGCAAAAACCCCGCCATGTATTGAGTTCGAAGTTAAAATGGCTTTTTTTATTTTTTGAAAAAGCTAAGCCTCCTTAGTTAGAGAATTAATTTATCTTAGAAAATGCATCTACTACACGACCTAACTAGTAGAACAAATGGTTTAACTACTGGCTAGCAATACTTAGACATAATCGACGTGTTACGTTTTTTTTTTTTACTGTCTAGTTACACATTTTAAATAAATGTTAATATACAGTATAATTACAATCTAGCCATAGAATTGGCTAATGGGTATTTCGTTTTAACTTTTTTTTATATCAACATATTACTAAGAACGTGTCCATTGGCACTTTTCTTAATGTCTCTATACTTATGGTGAAGATACTATGTTCATGTGTTCTTTAAAATAGCACTTCTGCACATACACTATTATTATCACTACACTAACTCAAAGGGTTTTGTCCTTTTAAGCCTTCTCACTATGTCCGTGTTGTCGAGGAGCTGGATCGCCTCGACATTCACATGATGATGAAGCCTTTGTTCGTGAGCCTCCGCGTTTTTTTGTATGACTTTGTCGACGAATTCAATATTTAGGACGTTTTACGTAATACAGGATAAAGTACAGAAAACATCGCAAAACATTCAAGTTTCATCCACCTGCTTATAATATTTATTTATCATAGGCTTTGACACTTAAATCTCCGAGGATTTATATGCCATCTTTATGACGAACTTTTATTTCAGAAATATCTTTATCTCTTTCATGAGATATCGTGGTCTCTGTCGAGGTCGCCACTTATACTCGAATGGGGTTAAAGGCAACATTTCACAAACCCCAGAGGTATTACAGTACAGACGTAAGTTTGGTTACGCAATATGTGCTTATTGGGCGGTTGAGTAGCGCCATCTGTTAGCTGTGGCGAGAGTTAGCAGTGATAAGCGTCAGTCTAACACTGACGCGTATTCGCGATGACGCAGTTCTCGAGTAGGAAAATAGATGGCGCTATTTTTTATTTCCTTTGGTAAGTTTTAACCGTATAATACTGTAAGTTATCTGGGTTCAAAGTTTCAAAATAAGGCAAGTGGCCTTACTTTGAAACTTTGAACCCATGTGTAAGGTATATGTTTTTGTTTTGATTAAAACATCTGTGCGTAAAGCCTTCTCGTATGAATGTAAAATTAATTACTTACGGTAAAGTTGCAAAAACACCTAAGAGATATATATAAAGTATATATATATAAAGGCTTTATATGGAAAACGTCCGTAATTTAATACGCCATCGGAGGCAAATGTTCTTTAACCAAATTCCTAGAGTAGGTACAGCGGCTGGTAATTTCAGATGTATTCACGAGTGCATCACTCATTCTATTTAAGCCACTCATTGATTCAACATTTTCAACATTTTCAGCCGACGAAATAAAAGGAGGTTCTCATTTCGGCTGTGTATTTTTTATATATGTTACTCGTTATAGTACCTATAAAGGGTAATTCCAGAGTAGTTTCTATTTGTCGCTGAAAACCTCATTATATATAAAGTACATTTTTCGTTTATGTCAAACTAGCTGTGCCCCGCGGCTTAACCCGCGTGGTGATATATATTTTGGATAATATATATACCTACTATATAATCTTTATGAATTGTAGTCTATGTGTTATTCTGATAATAGTATAAGATAAGCTGAGTGATACACTCACAAATACATTTGAATTGACCTACGGAGCTGCGATTTCATTGAAAGTACTCCATACTTGACGACTGATGTGGCGCGGTGGGCGAAGGTCCGCCTGCGACGCAGGAGGTTGAGGGTTCGATTCCCGCCTCGGAACAATTGTGTGTACGATCTGCAGATATTTGTTCCGGGTGTTCTGGTTATTTTCTATGTATAATAAAAATATCTATCTATGTAATATATTGTATTAACACAAGCTCTGCCAACCATGGGGCTAGCTAGATAATGCCGGGTGAATTGTCCAGCATTATTTATTTATTTATTTACTTGATAAACTCACCCCAAAGTCTTGGTGCTGATGAGTGGTGTCTTCAGGTTCAAGAATCCGTTCAACCTGGAGGTTTTCTGTCCACCTCCATCCGTCGAGGACGAGTCCGCTCTGTTAACAAAATCATCAGCGTCAACAAACATTATAAGATCACAAATCAAAATTCTGGAAGATATCGTGCCCATCCTAAGGGTGCCTAGAAGAGATCGCTCTCAGTGATAAGGCCACCCTTTATACTTCCTTGATTATATTATTTATTTCTGTATTGTACGGTATAATAGTGTTGTCTGTCTATCTATCTACATTGCTATTGCTTGTTTTCATTTACGTTTGTAATTAAAATTTATTTATATTCCCATTTCCCCTCCATAATAAGAATTTACTTCTAGTCACAGTTTTCTAAATAAAACCGTGGTAGGTACAAATTCCAATTTTTATACTACACGCCATCTCTTAGCAACCCGCTTAACTAAGAAAAGCTCTTTTTTCAGTTGCGGGCTATGAGGTTATATTAGTTGTAAAATCTTTGGATAGGTGGCGGTGTTTGAAAAAAGGGAAAGTTACTTAGGGGTATTTTATCGTACCTATGTATCTCAGGCAATTTACAATAATTTTCTTAAATATTTTTTAACAATTCCGCGCAAAAGCCTCTACGATAAGATTATAACAAAATGTGGTCTGATTTGTAATTTCTTAATTGAAGACTACCTTTGAAAGAAGAAAGAAGAAAGAAAGAAAATAATTTTATTTGGCCAAAAAAAAACAGGTTTAACAAAACAACACATTAAAACAGTAAAACACAGCAAACATAAAGTTAAATTAAATAAACCTACAGAGAAACAATAATAATAATACACGTAACCTGCTGACCAAAAAGGGTCAAACTCAGCTATGTGCTGAACCACGCATGGCGCGGAACAACGCTGATTTTCAGTTTGTACCTTTTTTATTTAGTCACATCACGGACAAGGAAAGAGAGATGCTCTAAACAAACAAAAAAAAATTAATAGTTAAATAAAAATAATAAACAGTTAGTAGAATGTAAGTAAAATTATAATGTGCTAAACATGAACGAAAAAATTAGTCTATGGTGCTAAACTTTAGGACTCTTTTCACATGGACACTGACAGACTTGTGGCAACATGAACACAGCGGGCCATAAAAATAAGAAGTTGAAGTTGTTGACGTGGTAGAAAAAAAAGGTTGAGGTAACGTGGTTTCATTCATTTATGAATTTATGATAAAAAGAAAGAAATTGTAGAAATCATTTAGGGTTATATAAATACAATACAAGGTTAGGAAGAAAAACGAAACAATGCAAAAATGAAAGAAAAACAGAGATCACAGTTGTGGAAACAAACTACAGGGGTCGGATATACAGTGATAAAGAGCAGTGGTTATAGGAGTATATTGGTGAGTATCAAGAGTTTCTATAAGAAAGTTTTTTGCATGCGCAAGAGTTCCCGCTTGAGTGTGGATCTAAATGTTGAGACTGTTTTCAGCAAGCGAAGGGGAGGCAAAAGAACATTCCAACAGTGAGTAGCGGCAAATCGGAAAGAACCTCTAAAAGCAACAGATTTGTGCCTCGGCGTAATCAAAATCAGGTGAGTACATAATCTTCTAGGATACCGAGAGGTATCACCAGCCCACTTAAGTTTAGCGTAGAGGTAGGATGGAGTCTTGGTTATCATAAGGCCAAAAAGTAATGTTGCAAGGTGTAGTTCTCTTCGTGCTTTCATCTTCAAGAGGTTGGAAGAGTTGAGATATGGTGTTACATGAGTGCGAGGTGGAATCGAGAAACAAAAACGTGCACAGGCATTCTGCACACGCTGAATAAGCTGTTCGGTACGTCCTAAAAGGCAAGGACCATATACCGTATCACAATAGTTGAGATGTGAGAGGACTAGAGTCTCGCATAAGGTGATACGAACGGTTTCACTCAAATATGGACGAATCTTATAAAGAAGTTTCAAGCGGTAAAGCGATTGCCGAACAGTTTCAGCAGCATGGGCTTCAAAGCGAAGACGGTTATCCATGATGAGTCCAAGATTTTTTGCCTGCTCAACCTGCTCAACCAACTCACCATCCACCCTTATGTTCATATTAAAGTTTGCAAGTTTATATAAATTTTGTTTAGTACCGAACAGCATATATTTAGTTTTTCTGGGGTTAAGGATCAAGGAGTTTGAAGAAGACCAGTGTAGAACCTGTGCTAAGTCACTATTAATTTTGTTTACAGCGTCAGGACAATCTTGGGGAAGGAAAGAGTAGTATAGCTGGAGGTCATCCGCATAGAGATGATATTGACAAAACGTCACCCTATTGATAATGTCTGAAGTGTAGAGAATAAACAGTATTGGTCCCAAAATCGAACCTTGTGGGACACCGCGGGGTACCATACGTGGAGGAGACCTAACTGACTGACCATTTGCCATTTGAAGTTCTACAGATTGACTTCTGGATTCGAGGTAACTGGAAAACCATTTAACAGTTTTGCAATCAAATCCATAATATGCTAGTTTGGAAAGAAGAAGGGGGATATTGATAGAGTCGAATGCCCTAGAGAAGTCTAGCAGCACAAGGATGCTACACATACCTTCATCTTGAGCCGCCAAGAGGTTATCAACAACATCCATAAGAGCAGTAGCAGTGCCATGCCCTTTCCGAAACCCTGACTGGTATTGGGGAAGTAATTGATGATCCTCGAGGTATTTTGTCATCTGCATGCAAACAATCCTTTCTAAGACTTTAGATAGACAGGGAAGAAGACTTATTGGCCGTAGGTCACCAAGAGACAAGGGTTGGTTAATCTTAGGAATAGGCTTGACAATTGCAACCTTCCATGCATCGGGGAATACACTGCCACTAATAGACCCATTTATTATTTCAGTAATAGTGGAGATTGACTGAGGCAAAGTTAGTAGCAGCATATCGATGGAAATCCCATCAATGCCTTGAGCTTTTGATTTTAAGCTTTGTAAAACCTTGAGAACTGTAAACTCACTGACAGCTTTTAGAGAAAAGGTAGATGACCCGTGTCGATGAAATTCAAAGTGTGTGAGTTGAGATAGTGCAACATTATGTGTACCAGGCACATCAAGAAAGTGAGTGTTGATCGCGTCCGGGTCATTAAATTGCATGGGAAGCTCGTGATACTGCTTCTTATTAGGAATAATATTATTCTTTAAATTCTTCCACAGCTGCTTAGGGTTACTGACGCTATTGTTAACACTTTGTGTAAAGAAAGCCCGTTTCTCGTTTTCAATGGATTTAACAACTAAGTGTTTCATACTTTTATAGCATTCTTTTATTGTGTCCTTGCCATGTACCTTGTACTCATTGTGATACTTATCCCTAATCGATATCATTATTTTGATTGTGTCAGTAATCCAAGGGTGAGGGGGGCCCTTAAATTTATTGGTTTTTGTAGGGGCATGTAGGTCAAATAAAAATTTAACAATGGTAGTAAAAGAGGTTACTAAGTTATTTATAGTACTGGCAGATGATAATGAAGGCCACTCTATTGAATTCAAGTCAGTCTCAAATAGCTCTGGTATAATATTTTTAAATGGTCTATATGTGACATAGCGGACCACTGGCTTATCTTTCTTGATATGCAGTTCGACAGCTAACATAGCATGTCTGCCAAGATCAGGTGTATGTATCTTGCTTATAGTACGAACTTTGGCATCTGTGCATATAATATCAATGAGTGTAAGTTCATTATGAACATTTAGATGAGTGGGTTCAGTGACTATTTGATCTAGTTTGAGACAGTGCAGGAATTGCTGTAGCAGTGGGCGCTTCCTATTGTTGGGGTCTTTCATGTTAATGTTAAAATCTCCAACCAATACTAGATTATCGCATTTATTGAAAGAAGTTATGGTATCAGTAATTGAATCCAAGAATAAGGCAGTGTCTTGCCATGGGGGCTTGTAGCCTGTTCCAATAATAATCGTTTTACCTAACAGACATAGCCGCAGCCACATCTGCTCTATAGAGGGAATGTCTGGATGGGGACATACACGGGCATTGATACCCCTCCTTATGTAGAACCCAACGCCCCCACCCCGCCCTCCCTTTATACTAGCATGTCTGGGTCTACAAATGAACCGATAATTATTCAGCTTAGGTGCCTTAAAGTCCTGTCCAGTGCCGATCCATGTTTCATTGATTGCAAGTATATCAGGATTAAGCCGTTCCGCTGCTACAATAAACTCATCTTGTCCTGTATTAAGGGACCCTGCATTGAAAAGACCAACTTTGACTAATTTCAAAGGAAGTTTTGGTCGATAGTGATAAATTTATAGAATTGTCTCACATGAAAGAAGCATAAAATAGAAGTGACCATGTAATAACCTATTATAGTAACTTTATACCTTATTGATATATTAAGTACAATAGCTACATGGTGGAATAAACATAGTAGATTAAAAATAACTAACTTTGTAAATAAAAACAGAACTGTGACAGAATAAATAATAAGTTTTAAAACACATTGGCTTATGCAGTAATTTTGCTTTTGATACCCCAGCACAAGTAGGAAGTTTAGAACCCAAACATAGAAATAAAATAAGTAAGTAAAAACATAATCAGTAACCACCACAAAATACAATTTCAACAAGCAATAAATTAAAACAGACTTTAATTTTTCAGAACACCTTGTCAACAAAAAGTCAAACGCGCGCTGGACCAAAAACCCTTAATATGTCAGCTTCCGACCGCAGCGGAAAGGCAGGCTTGCCCTCGGCTTCCCGCGCGTATACTCGGCCGCGCTTGGTCCACGAGAACCGCCACTGCGCGCGGCGGCACTCCTCTCGCACGCGGTTAACAGCTGGCGGTTGGTGCGTGAGAGCCGCTCGTTCACGTAGATACGCGCAGCGGCGGCATCACGGCCAGCGTCAGCGGCCGTCAGCGTGCGGCGCACGCGCGCTCCTTGCAGCAGGCGGTCGCGCAGATCGCGGCGCGCGAAGCGCACTACAGCGGGCACGCGGCGGCAGCGCCGCGCCCTCGCCATCCTCTCCCCGCGCCGCACCCAGCCGCTCCGCGAACACCACGTCGCGTTCCTCCACGGCGACGCCCAGCTTGGCCGCCAGCACCGTGACGGCGTGCAGCACGCTCTCCCCGCGCTCCTCCGGCAGATTCCCGATCTCGAGGTCGCCGAGTAACGCGTCCTGGTCACGGTCATTCAGCTCCTGCTTGAGCTCGGCGACGGCGCGCTCCAGCGCACATACCTCAGCGCCGACGGGCGCGGGCTCGGCGTGGCGCCGCTCTACCGCCTCCAAGCGCCGCTCAAAGCCGTCCATACGCTGCGCCAGCCCCGACAAGGACGCCCTAAGCTCAGCCATCTCTGCTCTAAACTTCCGGAACTCTGTGAACATGATGTGAAAGTCGGTCTTGAACGAGTTTATATCGGTGCCCAACTGATCACGCATCCCCGAGATCTCCGCGCGCATGTCATCCCGAAGAGTATGCATGTGCAACTGCTCCGCCTCCGTAGACTCAGCCGCTTTTGGTTCATTCGGCGCCGCGAAGTTCTGCTGGGCAAGGCGCACAGGCGTCGAAGGATCCCGGCCCTTGGGCGCGCTGGCCTGACAGGATCCGCAGCGCCAGGTGTCGGCCACCTTGGCGCCCCGTGGTAGGTTCACACATTCGAAGTGACTCGAGCTCTTACATAAGGGACAGACGGCACAGACGGCACCTCCCTTGAGAAATTTACCACACGCCACACACTGCGCCATGGGTGTAAAAAAGAGGGATTCCGCTATTCGACGACAGGCGGCGCGGCACGGCACGCTGTTATACAGAGAGGCACGCAGACGCACGACACTTCTCAATAACTTGAAGCCAGTAATTTGGTTCAACAATTCACAGATGGCACTGTCCGCTTAGAAGATTTCACCAAATTTAGTCTATGTCAGTCCGGTTGTCTAGGTACAAAATACAGATGTCGCTGCCTGAGGTGTAAAAGTCGCTGTCCTCTATGACACGCTCCGTCAAAATAAATGTTCAGCTACTCGATAATAGATGGCGCTATTAGTGGAAGGAGGTTGATTTATTTAAAATCAATTTATATAATTGGCGCTTGTTAACCAGGATGTTAACAGCACTAGACGGCACTTATTTCTGCACTAAAGTACGCACGCTAGTAACACTGCACTTAGTAATCGAATAATTAAGAGCCTAATAATTCACTTTTCGGGGGTAGAAAAAAAAATATTGCCGTAACACAGGGATCTGATTTTGTGTAATATCTCTGTTATCACTGAGAATATTTTTGAGCGTAATGTCACCAATTATTCACAACACTGCAATCCATAAGTTGGTTACGGAGATAGGTAGCAACTCTTAGAAAAACCACTTGTTTAGTAAAAAAGACCGCAAGAGCAACACTCTCTCGTCCGTGGCCGTGACGACTTTGGTCCGGGAGCCAGGTACAAATTTGTGTCAATTATTCTTTATTATCTTTTTTTGGTCAATTAGTCTATATTCTTTATTACATATATTTATTATTAATTATCCTCCCGAGCGAAAATTCGTAAAATGCATTAGGGATTAATATTATGAATACTCAGCTGCGATTCAGTGGGTGGGTTGGGCAGTGGATGCTATGACGACATTATTCCCTTCTAATAAGGTTCAAATCAGAAAAAAAATCGCATAATCCAGAATTCTAGTTGCAGCTGACGGTCACGAATATTCATAATATTAATCCCTATCGCATATTATAAAGTTTTGCTTGAAAGGGAACTTGGTCATGAAAAGCTGTTACTCGCTCCCGGACCATTTGTTAAAATACATTTTCTGGCAGCAACTAGTTAAAAAACATAATCTGTCACTCAGAAACTCAACTTCAAAATACTGACTTCGGGTGGATTCTACCAAAGTAGCATATTAAATCTTATCCTGAGTTTAAAATCGCATATAACTCTTGAGTTTCTAAACTTTTCATTTTACCAAATCTTATTCTAAGAATAACTATCTATCTGAGAGTAACTCCCGATAGGTACCGCCAAAATCCATGGAGTAAACCAGTTATTAGAGTCATTTAATGTTAGCTGCTAAAAAAATCTACAGCTGTAATTAGTCGACATTAACTCCTATAAAGATTTTATCTATCAAAGAATTAGCAAGCTGAAGCGGCCGTGGGCCGGCCATATCTCGCGAAGAACCGACGGCCGCTGGGGCAAACGTGTTCTTGAGTGGAGACAACGACTCGGTAAACATAGTGTACGACGCCCTCCGACCAGGTGGGATGACGACCTGCGAAAGACTGCAGGTAGATACTGGATGCGGCAAGCTAAAGACAGGGCGCTAAGGCGCTCATTGGGGGAGGCCTATGTCCAGCAGTGGACTGCTATAGGCTGATGATGATGATGAACTCCTATAACCTTGCAAAATTTTGTAGACGCAAAAATCTTGTTTTGCGCTGTTTAAACGATGCTTTTTGTTGGCTAAGGTATTTGTTAATCATTCATTCTCTAACCCTAGAGTAACAATAGTGTATTGGTTACTCGAAGTTCGCGATGGAACGACGCAAATTATGCTATCCACGAGTATGTCCAAAGAATACTACTTCCTACTATTCCTACTAATATAATAAACGCGAAAGTTTGTATGTATGGAGATTTTTTACTGTTTCAGGCAAAAACTACTGAACGGATCGGGCTGAAATTTTGCATACACGAAGTTCCAGGCCCGGAATAAAACATAGGCTACTTTTTATCCCATAAAACTGTTTCTATGGGATATAAATAGCCGTAAAACGTTTCCATAGAAACAACGCGTGCAAAGCTGCGAGCAGAAACTAGTAAAATTATAATAGGATTAGTTACTCTCGTATTTGGTTGAATCCACCCTAAATACCCTACCCTAGAGTGCTCTAATGATTAAATCGTGACTTGCAGATAAAAGACGTCCATTTTCTTTTCAAACGAGTAATATAATTTGTACAGTCCCATCAAATTATCTGTCGAGCTATTTGCAGTTAGGCTGAGTGTGAGTGAACATGGCGTGCTATAACTTTTGAATGAAATGGCACAGCGCCAAACTTTTGGGACTATTTTAAAAATAAACTTTTTAATTTAAATCGCCTTAAGGTCCGATTTAAACTAAAGAGAGGAGACATATGGACATTTTACCTATGACGATTTAATTATTTATTATTGTTTGTTTTGTTTATTTAACTTTGTTTTATTATTGTTTGTTTTACCAGTGTACTTTACAATTGTTGTATTATGTGTGTGGTGTCATCTATCCAGAGACATAAAAAACAACCAATAGCGTTATGTCAAATGACCATCACGAGATGTTTTCAAGATTTAATTATACAATGTCATCTCTTCTCTTTGGATTCCCAATTTATTACGTTGACAGCGACGCATTATTTTAGTATTTTACAAAACGGTTAAAGTGATAGATAGATAGAAGATAGAAAATACTATTTTGCACACTTAGATAAGGAACTATACTTAAAAATTAAATCACAATTGGCGGTCTTATCGACCACCATGACGTGATATCGCCTTTAGTTTACTAGATGTCACAAATAAATGGCGTAAATGACCGATTAGTTTCTTTCTACGTAGAACCTCCTTTATGCGTGTCAATAGAAATAAATGCCGTGTCGAGTCACGCTCATTTAAGGGGCCAATCACCCGCACACTCGACTCCGGTCTCTTACATAAAGTAAAGTAAAATTTATTCCATCAAATACATGTAAATAAGGTACAAAGGTGGTATATGCTTAAATATGACACATAGTCTGGCGGATTGGTATCGATTGCATAGTTTTAAGCTAATAATGTCGTTGTAGGATACCTAGGATACCTACATTACCTACACATGCGTACATACGAAAAGGTGACTGCAGACAGCGAGCGCGCCCGCGCTCGCGCCACCACTGGTGGGCCCACGCCTCTGCGTTCGATATATTTACGTTGGTTGGCTGTCCCGCTCGCACAAACTAGCGCTGTCTCACATAGTTTGCTCCTCGCTAGACCGCTTATGGAAGGATGTAAATTAAAATAAGTAAACGACTGATTCTTCAATAAAACACAGTTTAAATTCATTTGACTTTTCTTCTAAAACTAAGTGAAAGGAAGCTAGGACCCTTCCCTACATCGTACATCCTGCTTATATTTCATATTTATTTTATTGCATCATTGTGTACATTTATAGTTCTTAGTATCTAGGTAATGTATAAGAAACACAACGGTACCCAAGCAGGGTGTGGCGATATGTACTGTGAATGGAAGTGAGCCGGGTTTCTAAAAAGCTTAGTTTAATAGATAAGAGAGAAAGAGAGAGCGGAAAATTTAAATTCGATCACATAGTTTTATTTAAGTCAATAATATAAGTATTAAGTATTTTTTTTATATATATATATATTTTAATAATTGTCATTTGTCATTAAAAAATTCATTTAAGTCATAATAGCATTTATTTATAAGATATTGCTTTCTTACGATTTGTAACGACATGATAACACTGGGCCGCTTACAGATTTTTTTTAGGTTGTTTCAGTTTATTTATTTCCACCGTAGGTACACAATGTTACACTTGATGTCGTTAAATACTATTTAAAAGATAAATCACATTTTTATTATAACACATACTAACTTATCACAAAGGAAACACCATAGGGCATTGTGCAAAAGAAAGCAGACAGACATGCCTTCTTAAAAAATTAAAATAAATTCATTTATAATAATTTGTCACAATAAAACAGATAATAAATAATGGTATAAGTTAAATTGAATAATAAATTAGATAAAATGTCAAAGTAATCTGCTGTATAAGGGCATTGTCAAACTATACTAAAAATATTGTACAAAATTAAATAATATACAAGTAAAATACAATGAAATAATATAAGAAAGAAGAATAATTTTAAATTTACATTTAAATCATGATTTAAATTAATGCTGCTGTATAGGGGCATTGTCAAGGAACTAAACATAAATACAATTATACAATGAAATAGGTACACAGTCAACTGTGTTGTGTCGGCAACTGCCGTGCCACGGCACCGCCACCGACGCGACACCGACATTAGTGTGTAGAACTCTCAACAGATAAGTGGTAGGCACTGTCCCTATTTTAACTTTGTTCATTAGTCAAGTTTGAAATGAGTTGTCAAAATATGATGTTAAATGATGGTAATAATATATTTTTTTGAATTTTATCTTGATGGAGATGGATGAAGTAAGGTCGTCGGTACATATCGAAAGGTTGAATGTTTTTTTTAATTGCCTGTTCTGGCGTAACGCGACCGATAATTCGCGACGCATATTCCGTCAGATATGTATCCATAATTATAAGTAATAATACAACGGGTATTTATTACACTGTGGTGTGTACGACGTAATTAGTCATCCCGTGACCACGACAGAGTGTAAACCTGTTGAAACGTCGGGAAAAAAGGTAAATAAACGCGATAAATACCCGTTGTATTATTACTTATAATTATATGTTCAGATCGCGTAAGTTTAAAAATAGATATGTATCCCCCCCACGCATATTCCGTCAGATATGTATCCATAATTATAAGTAATAATACAACGGGTATTTATTACACTCTGTCGTGGTCACGGGATTAGTCATCCCGTGACCACGACAGAGTGTAAACCTGTTGAAACGTCGGGAAAAAAGGTAAATAAACGCGATAAATACCCGTTGTATTATTACTAATAATTATGTGTTCAGATCGCGTAAGTTTAAAAATAGATATGTATCCCCCCCACGCAGTGTTTGTTATGTATGTTCGTTTCTTCTTTTTAGATTCTTCTCAAGCCACAAAAAGAAAATGTATTCCAGAAGGATTATATATTCAGAAAACCTTAAAAAAAACTGTTTAAAACTAAGAGAGACGAAGTCAGTGTTTAGTTTTTTCAAAACAATCTAATATTTTTTTTGTATAGTTGCCCGCGGTGGTAAAACAGTACAACACATAAAGGACCAACGGGAGTCCAAATGCGGAAAATGGAGTACCCCGACCTGAACCTGAACCTGATGGGTACTAAGTAACGGATATACGGTGGTAAAACAGAACTTTAAATACCTACTTAAAATAATTGTTTTAAAATATAATATTTCTAAATATTAAATGTGCTAAGATCTATGTTAATTTTAAGTTATTTTAATCTGCAAAATATATTAAAATATTCATGACATTTTCTCTCCGCCATCACCAGATGGCACTGGCATTTACCTACAAGATATAAATTTTTGTTTGGTGCAAGTTATAGAAAAAAGCCGGATTGAATATTTTCAGATCGTTTTCCTCGTCCCTGTCTAGATCGTACAAACATTTGGTCCAAACCAGGAGAACCCGCTACCTCCTACATCGCAGGCGAATCCTGGTTGCGGGTTCGATTCCCGCCTCGGAACAATTAGATAGATAGATAGAATATACTTTATTGCACAAAAAGTTGTACATAGGCGAGCATAATGCTAGATAGCATTCTCTACCTTTGGGTAGTGTGGACAACAGTTTGGCAGGTAGTGCTATATAATAGAGATAATAAAATATACTACTCATAATGATACTAAGCTACTTATATTATACTTAAACAGTAATATATAAATAATTAATATATAATTATAATTACGTACCGAATTATTCTTGCGAAAGAAAATAGTTATAGACTCTAGATCTGAAGACATTTATCGAGGACAATTGTGTGTATTATCTGCAAATATTTGTTCCGGTTGTTCTGGTCGTTTTCTATGTATAATAAAAAAAATCTATCTATGTAATGTATTGTATTATGTATATCAGTTATCTAGTACCCATAACACAAGCTCTGCTTAGCTTGAGGCTAGATAATGCTGTGTGAATTGTCCAGCATTATTTATTTATTTGTATAGATGCAAGTCGTCAAATAAACTCAATAACTAATTATGTAACTCGCGACCGGTTTGCGACAGGCGTAAATTAAGCAATCATTGCTGTCAAACGTCAATTTTGTATTAGTTTGACACCAGCTACAACGTCAAAATTGGTCAAAATTGGTGTTTGACAGCACTGATTGCTTAATTTACGCCTGTCGCAAACCGGTCGCTAGTTACATAATCACCATACTGATGCCTAATACAGTAACTAAAAATCCTGAATAATTACTAAAGGTTCAATACAAAATAAAACGAAATTAAATCAATTCCATGGGTAGATGGGGTTTATAATGAGGCAGGTAATTGCCTCAATTCAACCGTACAATCGTATTATCCAGGTAGGTACTAAATTTATTCACAAAAGCTCTCAAAATGGAAGCTCAGTTGGAAAAAAGCTAACAGAATTACGTCATTTATACTTCTCGTCGAGCGACAGAACGGCAAATTGGCTAATTGTTTTATCCTATAGGTTCTTTAAAGTCTACGATACGATTTTACGATTTTTGAAATATATCAATATTTAATATAAATCATGGAGATGGGATGGGATGGGATTTCATGCCATCCATTGATTTTAAGATCTTGAGATTGATTTAAATTTTATCTCTTAACTTTTTTTAAGCTTTGGTTGCCTGGAAGAAATGTTTTAAGCCGCCATTACGACTAAGTTTTTTACCAAACCATTTTACATATAGATAAGTTTTATAAATAAAAGATTAATAACATAAATAGAAAAAAAATATCTATGTTATTATTGTTAATGGCAATTGTGTCTGTTGGACACTTTTCTGCCAGTGTCAAGTAACTGAAAATAATTGTTAAATTAATGAGTTATCTAATTATGAAGATTGTTTGATATTTTCACCAGAGCCTAGTTCGTTATCTAGCAGGGTGTACCACGTGCAGGTTAGGTTGGTTTGGGAGACGAGATATTGGAGTCCCCCTCACACCCCAATTCGTCACATAAATTGAAAGGGGGAAATATGTGTCGTATGGCAAATATCGTGTCGTTGTTGTAAAATGCTCATAATCCGTCGAGACAGCTGCAGTCAGTATGCCAGTTTAGATTATGGCGGCATTGGGAGGGAGCCATAAAGCTCCATAATTGTAACTGACAATACGAAAGAGGATATACGGGCATGCAAACTATGATAGGTGTTTCTAGGTAAATATTTGATTACGAACCTTTGTGTTTATATAGCTGAAGCAAAAAAAAATAATAAATAAATATAAATAATGCTGGACAATTCACACAGCATTATCTAGCCCCACGGTAAGCAGAGCTTGTGTTATGGTTACTAGATAACTGATATACATAATAGAATCCATAACATAGATAGATATTTTTTATTATACATAGAAAACGACCAGAACACCCGGAACAATTATCTGCAGATCGTACACACAATTGTTCCGAGGCGGGAATCGAACCCGCGACCTCCTGCGTCGCAGGCGGACCTTCGCCCACCGCGCCATAGAGGTCATCAAAAAAGAATACATCTTTGTATTTGATTATTAAGTAACTAGCTGCACCTCGTGGCTTCGCCCGCGTGGAAATCTATGTGTCAAATGGTTTATAAACCTTCCGCTTGAATCACTATATCTATTTAAAAAACCGCATCAAAATCCGTTGTGTACTCGTGGTTTTAAAGATCTAAGCATATAATAGGAACAGAGAGACAGCGGGAAGCGACTTTGTTTTATGTTTTGGAGTGACTAACACGATTTTTGCAAACCAATAATTTTAAATTAAAAACATACATGTTAAAATAATTGTAAAAAAACATTTGATCAAATAAATCAGTCTTGTGGTGTTTTTTTATAGTTTTTTTATGGCAGAGTCGCTAGAGGAGCTGAACCAGATGCTGGATGGTCTAGCTTCAGGTTCACACTGCCTAGCTTCAGTCTCGGTATGAATTTGGATAAATAATATATAGGCTACGGCGGCCATCTCATCGAGACTAGCCATGTATGCAGGACATATTATTATTTTTATAAAACAAAACAAGAACTAGACAATAACTATAATAGACGAAATAAAAATAAAATAGTACTCCCTGATACAACCCTAACAACTGTTAGCAAAAGCCCCAAATTTAGATTAATTAAAATATTTAATAAACTACCTGAAATCCTAAAATGCGAACCAAAAGATAATATATTTACGAAACACTTGAAAACTTTACTACTACAAAAATGCTATTATTCCACGAATTTTTCTGCGATGACAATTTAAAACAAAAAACTGAAAGTGTACTAGCTAACATACCTACAGATTAAATTAGTAAGCCTATCTACCTAATCATGGCATTCCTATAAGTCCTATATGACATTCCTAATTTTATAAATAATGATTGTTTAGAATTTTAGGCTAACATTTAAAAAGAACCCATAAATTGTGCCCTGACAGGGTTTTTATGCATTGTGTACCTACCCACTAAGACTACACCTAAGGAACTACCTGTATGCATGAAATTACAATAAGTGATATGAAATATTATGGTGCACCGGTGTGTGTGTACAAACATAGGTACACTCTCTAATCTGTGTCATCAGACTTGATATACGAGTTAGGAAATTTGGATAAAACCAAAATATGTAAATGTATTTGTAGTTTTTCTTTTAGGTGAGTTTTAATTTAAGTAGTTTTGTATTACATGCAATGTATTAAGTTTGTATTCTTTTTTTTTTTACTTCTTTATCACTGTTTGTTTGTGCTCTACCAACTCTTTGTATAATATATATTTTTCTCCATCCCTGGTTGCCTGGAAGAAATCGCTTTAAGCGATAAGGCCACCTATTGTTCTGTTATTATGTAAGATTTAGATATAAGGTGTTATTTTGTTATTTTGGGTACAATAAAGTGTTCATTCATTCATTCATTCATGTACCAGGGTTGGCATGATTAAAACAATTCTGCAATTCAAAGCAGGCTGGCCATGTCGGATGGCAAGCTAAATGACAGGGCGCTATAGCGCTTATTAGGGGAGGCCTATTTCCAGCTATAGGTTACTATTGCCTGACAGTAATGATGAATTATCTACCTGCTTCATCCCCCTCACTAGCCTATATTGGTCCACTGCTGGACGCAGGCTTACTATTAATCCCCACGTTGGGTTTGCTGTTTGGGAATCGCAGTTTGGTGATCATTTAGTCGACTATGTACGTATTTGTATCACGAAGGTATAGCACCTCTCTGGTTTCTAATGAAAACTAGTGCTGGGTAAGAAAATCTTTGTACATTCAGCGCAATGCTGAAGAGGCCATAATTTGGGAAAAACTCTGCAGTAAGCTTTATAAAAAAAATTACATTTTGACGACATTTTGGTCTTTTTTGACGTTTGTACACTGCTCCACTTTGGCAGATAACCTACATTGCAAACCGTCAAAAAACGATCTAGATATAAATAAAACTTATACAACAATAATAATTCATAATTCATCTACTATATTGGAACTTATCACATAAGAACAATGCACTTTGTATTGGAACTTATAAATCATATTAGAAAGAAACAACCAGTAAGCCACAGAACACACTTCCACCTTCTAATTGCTTCTGTTCCCCTGGTTCTAATGACCTCGTTAGATCCTCATTACGTTTAGAAAACATAACGATTTCTCTTGGCTTGCATTTTTTTTTAACTTCCGTATTAAAGAAGGTGTAAAATATTGTGTAGGTTATTTATGACGTTGTAGTTTTCGAACTGACAAACAATATTTCTATTTTTGATCCCATAGGGAAAATTAAGTAATAAGATATGATTAAATGAGATGATATGATTTGGGGCAAATCACTTTTCCGCTAGTTTTGTCTTTGTGGAAAAGTGAACAGAAAAAAATCATAAAAAACGGGGCTGTCTTTGGGGACTGCCGATAGAAGTTACAACTAAGTAATTTTATATTTTATTTATACTTGCAAGCGTGCGGTGACTATGATGCGAGCTACACACTTTTTATTCACCCAAAAGGTACAGTACAGTTAGGAAAGCGTTCGGAGGCGATGGTGCGAGTTCTATGATTCTTGTTCACCTAAAAAGTATTCAACGCCCCAAAAATGTGTATCCTACGCCATCTCGAAACGATACTCCTTAAGGTGAATACGTCACAAAACCTACGTTTTGACTTAACGGAAAATCAATTTGAAGGGAACAAAACACCTATTTTTGAAATATTTTGATGAGGATCAAAAGTTTAGGATATTAGTTAGTATAATATGTTATGGGAGACGAAACACGATTGACTAAACTCTCTTCACGACAACTCTAACTTGATAGAAAAAAATGGCAAAGTTTCATCTTCATTTTTACAGAGATATCTCTACGGAAAAACCAGTTTTATTTGCTAGTTATTTAATATTATTGTAATGAAATTTCTTCTACGTATTCCCTTATAAATACTTTAGACGATTATGGTTTTAGTTTTTTGCGAAACAGTATTATTTTAGAGCAATAACAAATTTAAAAATAAAAACCAATGAAATTGCGCGCGTCATTCCGTCGCTCTTGCCTCCCTTTCTTGCCTTCCCCGCGCGGCGTTCGTTCATCCTTGTCTCGAAAAAGCGAACTCACTTCGTTTTAAGGCCTTGAGAGACAAACACTCGAGTTCACGGATGTGTTTAAGCAAACAAACTTCCGTTTGTTAGCTCTCTACAATAAGTAAGCAATTGCCTGTTGTTGAAATGTGTTGTTCGGAAGAAGCTATTTCTGTCGAGTGCCAACAGAGATACTAGAATCTGAAATCAGTTATTTTTGCCTCGTATTGGAATGAAAGAAGAAGAAAATCAGAAAATTCGTTGATTGGTTCACTTTGAAGTTTTCTATATATAATAAAAATATATATCTATGTAATGTATAATAATACCAGTCGTCACAGAAGCCCTAACACATGATCTGCTTAGCCTAGGTGCTGTGTGGATTGTCCAGCATTATTTAATCCTTATTTTATTTTATTGCCACGCTTGGCAGGCGGGTTTGTAATCACAGTGAAGATATTTACCATGATTTTATTTTTGAGTTATCCAATATTGCGGCACAGCTTCATGCGCCATGATCAGTGATCACGGAATAACTGAAGGCACTGCGACGCCCACCGCGCCACATCAGTCGTCAATATTTCTCTGTGGCGCGGTGGGCGAAGGCCCGCCTGCGACGCAGGAGGTCGCGGGTTCGATTCCCGCCTCGGAACAATTGTGTGTACGATCTGCAGATAATTGTTCCGGGTGTTCTGGTCGTTTTCTATGTATAATAAAAAATATCTATCTATGTAATGTATTGTATTATGTATATCAGTTATCTAGTACCCATAACACAAGCTCTGCTTACCATGGGGCTAGATAATGCTGTGTGAATTGTCCAGCATTATTTATTTTTATTTATTTTATTTATATTATCTGTATATAACCACCTAGCATTTAACTTTAGCATTTAACATTAAATTTATGTTGCAATGCCCTTGCAGGGTGCATGTTGGACATATGTATATATATAATGTATTTTTTAAGAACTATTTGTACAGATGCAAGCAATAAACTATTGAGTATTAAATACTCGTATAGAGTAAACAAACGGAAAACAAAAACAGTTTAACATGGAGGTAAGTGACACAAAAGTTAAAATTTCTCTATTTAAGGCCTTCTGCCAGTGTTTCTACACGAAGCACCCTATGGGTAAAGTACACGAAAAAGTCTCTTAACGCCCTACGTATTCAATATAATAACATTTTCAGGATGTTGTTGGGCCTGCCTAGTTACTGCAGTGCATCTGATATGTTCACTAATACATTCACAGATGGCTTCGCGGCAATTATGCGAAAGCGAGTGGCATCTCTGATGAGTAGAGTGACAGGTAGTAACAACAGCATCCTCAAAGTAATATCTAGTAAATATGACTGTCCAATACGACACCACTGGGTGAAATTACTTATACTCTAGATTTAGTTATTTTGGTTTTATTTTCTTCGTTGTAATTATGTTTTCCTTTTTGTAATTTTGTGTATGTTTTTTTTATGGACCTTTATTGTCTGATAATAAAGAATATGAATTGAAAAAAAGGGTGGTAGCAAAAATAAGACTGCCTCCATGACCCTGCGCCGAAATAGGGTATATATACGTATTTTCATATTTACTTTCATAATTATTTTGGGTTGTTTCTTGCACAAGTTCTTACTAAAAAAGTTCTCCCCATAACTAAGTTTTATCGCTAAATGAGAAATTAGGCACAACTTCGGCCATAATTCAGAAACTTTCGCTACGAGCATTTTCGCTAATTCGACTTTTATAACACAGAGGTTGAGTATGCTTAGGTACAAGGTTCAATTTCTGGCCTCACTGCAATTTCCGGTCAGAAGCCTCAGCGGAAAACGTTTTTCGGTTATATAGGTTCTGAATTATGGGGGTAATCTCTGGATCTCCTGAACCGATTTTGAAAATTATTGTATGTACCAACTAGCTGCGCCCCGCGGTTTCACCCGCGTGGTGATAAAATAATATATTTTGGATAATCGCTGTATTTATGCTGCCACTCATACATACACTTCTCTGTCAGTGTCATATCAAAAGAGTCATAAACCAGCATATAATTTTTGTTTTTCTATGTCCATTCTGCTTACTGTTTTTATTTTTATTTACTATTCTTTTTTGGCTGCTTTGAGCTTCTCTTCCTTGCCCGTGATGTGACTGATAAAAAGGTTCAAACTGAAAACCAGCGTTGTTCCGCGCCACGCGTGGTTCAGCACATAGCTGAGTTTTACCCTTTTTGGCCAGCAGTCTAGCACGGTAGCCATGTATTATTATAATTTTTGTTTTTCTGTAGGCTTTTTTATTTATGTTTTTTTATACTGTGTTCTGTGTTTTTTTTTATGTGTGTTTATTGCTTTAATTGTGTAGCCTGTTTTTTTGGCCAAATATAACTATTCTTATTCTTTTATTCTTATAATATACAGTATATCTTTATGAATGCCTATGTGTTATTCTGTTATAAAATCTATATTATTGTGAAATTAATATACAGTGTATCTTTATGAATGCCTATGCCTATGTGTTATTCTGATATAAAATCTATATTATTGTGAAATTAATATACAGTGTATCTTTATTAATGCCTATGCCTATGTGTTATTCTGTTATAAAATCTATATTATTGTGAAATTAATATACAGTGTATCTTTATGAATGCCTATGCCTATGTGTTATTCTGATATAAAATCTATATTATTGTGAAATTTCATCAAAATCCATTCAGAGCTTTTGTCATGGGTTGTGTTATGGATGACTGGTATATAGATTATACAATACGTTTACATACATAATATATATTTTATTTCACATAGAAAAACCACCAAAACACCCAGAACAAATATCTACAGAAAGTTCAAACCTTTGTCGCTAGACGGAAATCGAAACCGCAACCTCCTGTGTCGCAGGCGGACTTTCGCCTACCGCGCCACAGAGGTCGTTAAAATGATGTATGCTTATCAGAAGATGGATTGAAAGAATATAGGGAACGGCTGAGTAAGCATTCGCAACTGCCTAAACGGTTTTAGGTCGTCCGGAAATAGGTGGATAACTACCTATTTCCGGACGGTAATGATCAATATATCGGTATGTAACTATACAGGTATTGTTTTGAGAACTTGCCAAGTTCCTACCTTAGTATCTTGCAGATGCTGAATCCAATTATGTGAAGAAATGCTAATAGGTAGTCTGATTGCATCTTGAATTCGAAGCCAACTTGTATTTCAACCAATTTAAAAAAAAACACCGTCTGCCACTCTTAACATTACGATTGACTTGTTTATGGCAGACGTCCGCAATCTCCCCTATAACCCGATTACCCAGTCCATCCATCCTTCACAATAGCCTGGTTTTATTTCTTTCATTTTTCTTTGCAATAGTCTCTACACCTGGCGGATACCATCTTTGGGTGTATCATATTGTGCACCCGAGGATGATACCCGCTATGTGTAGCCTTCGCCTTTAGATTAACTTCTCAAAGGGCCTCTGTGCTGTTGGCTTCGGCCCCACGCAAGCCTTCCAAAGGACCGCGTCACTTTATGGCCCGAGATCATGGTAAATGAGAGATATAATGATAATGTACAGCAATGGTCGTAAGTATTCTGATGACGATGAGATATTTGACGACCGATGTGGCGCGGTGGGCGATGGTCCGCCTGCGACGCAGGAGGTTGCGGATTCGATTCCCGCCTCGGAACAATTGTGTGTACGATCTGCAGATATTTCTTCCGGGTGTTCTGGTCGTTTTCTATGTATAATAAAAAATATATATCTATGTAATATATTGTATTATGTATATCAGTTATCTAGTACCCATAACACAAGCTTTGCTTACCATGGGGCTAGATAATGCTGTGTGGATTGTCCAGCATTATTTATTTATTTATTTATTTAATATGCTATCGGTGATAATAATTATTATGATGACTTTGATGGATCATTATTTTAATGATTATTGTAATAATTCCTTTTACACGCGATCACATATATAAAGTGCTACATAGTATGACTGTTCGTGATACCGCACAATCAGTGATATGAATAAATTTGCCGCGAAAGCGTATTATTATTCAAACAGAACCATATTTAGTGAGCTTCTTATCTATTTATTTCAATTTACTAGTTTTTGCACGAGGTTTCGCACACGTTGATTCTGTGGAAAAGTTTAAAGGTTATATCTATCCCATGTAAACCGATTTGTGGGATAAAAAGTAGCCTACATTTTATTTCAGGTCTTGATGAACGGTATGAAAAATTCAATTAATTTCAGCCAGATCTGTTCAGTAGTTTTAGAGTGTATAATTATGATTATGTTTGGTCTAATAATAATTAGACCATTCATAATCATAATTATACAGTTATATAACAAAACGCATAATATGCAAGTGGCCCCTAGATATCTCAAATCTTGCAAGCTCTACACCGTCGACTGCTACGCCGTAGGCCGCTACGGCGTAGCAATCATTGCCTACGCCGTAGCAAGTGCTACGACAAATTTATGTTTGTCTTGTGAATACGAGCAACTTGAAAAAAATTAAAAAAATAAAAAAAACAATAAAAACACAAAAAAAAACAAAACAAAAAAATAAAAAAATTATAAACCGAATGCTGCCAAAAAAAATACATTGAGAATAAGGGAAAAAAAAGATATTCCCACAATACCCAAGGACCGAGGGGTCGTCACCCCTCGAGTTTACGCCAAGGTAATGAGGCCAAGCCTCGAGGCCCCTCTCTGTGCCCCCACCAGGGCCGAAAAGAAAACTATTGACGAGCAACTTGAACTTAGGACAGTTTTCACTTTTTTTGTGAGTTTACTATAAGTAGTTAGCTTGGTCTAGCTAAGTTTCAAACAATGCAGCGGGTAGTAATTATTAGCGGGAAGTAATTATTGCAGTTAAAGCGGTACTATGCATCAAACTCCGCGCAATAAAAACAAAGGTTAGGGATTAAACAATCTTAACACTTTGACTGCGATTTTTTTTCGACGACGGCGATCTTTTTTTTTACCTAAAAAATTCGTGCTGCCGCTCTACACAGCGGTTGTGTTGCGCCGCACATGCGTTTCGTTCGAAAAATATTACGGCTTTGCTGAGTTACACAGATTGTATTTTCTCAGCCGCTGCGCTAGTGTGGATTTACGCATATTAGTCACTTGTAGAAAACACATACCGTGTGATTTCAGTAATCAAAGTGTTAAGATAGGTACGGTAAGTTTACGCTTTATAAAAATCCACTATAGCGACCCTCTTTAGATTCCAAGAGACTTTAATTAACATAGATACCAAAGTCGTTCTAATGACGACCGATGTGGCGTGGTGGACGAAGGTCCTCCTGCAACGCAGGAGGTTGCGGGTTCGATTCCCGCCTCGGAACAATTGTGTGTACAATCTGCAGATATTTGTTCCGGGTGTTCTGGTCGTTTTCTATGTATAATAAAAAATATCTATCTATGTAATATATTGTATTATGTATATCAGTTATCTAGTACCCATAACACAAGCTCTGCTTACTATGGGGCTAGATAATGCTGTGTGAATTGTCCAGCATTATTTATTTTTATTTATTTATTTAATTTTATCTTTCATTCATTTCATGTATTAGTTCTTAGCTGGCGTGTCCTTGCGTGTATGTAAAAATGTTTGTAATTCTTACTTTATGGAAAATCTACAAAGTAACTTAAATAAATTATTGAAATCTCGTACTAAGATAAAATAAACCTATATATATAAAATAAAATAAAAATTAATTTCAAAAATTACCTTCGAAGACTCATTGTTGATCAAACTTCCAAAATCGTTCACTTGATAAAACTTTTAACACAATTCCTAAGGAAATCACAAACTTTAAGTATATTTTATTATTATAGGTTTTATCTAAAAACACACACAAATAAACAAAACAACTAATAAATCAATAATTCCGTAAAAATCGTATTGTACTTATTAAAAAAACCGTTGCATAGATACTTTCAAAAAGTCAACAAAACAAAAACCTAAACAAGCAAAACAAATTCACGAAAAATCTATGTAAAATAACACGATAAAATAAAACAAAAAAAATCAAAACCAAACACCATGTAGCACAAAACTTTATACAGGGTGTAATAAAACGGTTTATTCACACAAACGACCGTTTTCAGCCTCGACCTTCCCCAAACTGAACATAGCAATACCAGAACTGTCTTATATCAACCATTCCATACGAAAATCGACTTTATAACTTCGTGATACGAGTGAAAATCGAAATCTTGAACCAATATTGGGCGTAGTTATGCAGAAACGAACCAACCTCAAATTTATGAAAAATTATTTTAGTAAACTCTGTTATTATTATAGGTCTAGGGTTTAATGTCTTCAAGAATACGTACAAGTTAATGTACCGTGATATTACAAAACCCTACACTACGCGTTTCCGAACACGCACATTACCGGTTTATTTATTGTTAAAAGCTACCCTTGAAACGCCTATCCATCTGTTAGGTGAGTGTGGAGCACTGATACACAAACGCAGCATCCATCTGGGCAAGCATCTGCATAGCCCAAACGAGCTGCGAGACATCACCCCGAAGAAAATCCTACAGTTCCTAGCAGCTGCAAGGGTTAGTGGCGAACTATGAACGTTACGGCTTCAGGGCTGAATGTGTATGTGGCAATCACAATAGGCCTATCATGGCCGCTGTGATACCCAAGCCACCCAAAGCAAAAAAAAAAAATACCCTTACAAACCACATACAAGCATATTTTTTTTCCTAACTTGCACTTTATGTTTTGATAGTTCTTTATTTTGCATGGTTATCAAATATTTTAGAAGCTGTTTTGAAAGCATCATTATAGAAATCAGCCATATCTCAAAATAGGTCATAGGTCGATCGGCGACTTCTGCATAACTACGGCCAGTTAATTTTGGTCTCTGCTGTAAATCAGTAACTAGTAAAAATAAGCTTTATTTCGTAGTGTTAAGGTTTAATTTACTGTGTAGGTAAAAGTTCAAAATATATTTTATTAACTAGTGGCTCTATTTGGATTCGACTTTTTACACAAAATTAAGTTTCGCGTTAGTAATAAATTGGTGCGACTTGGGTCTAACTTCCAATATACCAATGCGGTATTTCTGAAATATATACAACTATTATTTTGGTCTTAAAATAACGGTTGTAGGTATTTATATCAGAAAAAATTAAGCAAAATTTGTACACACACACAAAATACACACAACAACAAATTTTGCTTTATTTTGTTTTCACAATCTCACAAAATTTGTAGTTGTGTATATGTCTATACACCCAACTACAAATTTTGCTTTTTTTCTCCCTTATAAATGGAATATAACGTAAGACAATACTCCATAAAAAACTAATAAGGACTATTACTATAATTTATATAAGGAACTAGCTGTTCCCCGCGGTTTCACCCGCGTTAAACTCCAATTTCACTTTAATTGGTGATTTTTTTTATACCTTGGGTTACATTATTGGAGTTTTAGTAAGGATCCCTAACTTTTTTGAATATATAATAGCTTATGTTCAGCGGGGATAGTGTAGCTTCCTAACGGTGAAATAATTTTTCAAATTGGTCCATATAGTTTCGGAGCCTATTAACAAACAAACAAACAAACAAAAAATCAAACATTTCCTCTTTATAATATTAGTATAGATGTCAGTCATCTACATAGTACCCATATCACAAGCTCTGCTTAGCTTAGGGCGAGATGTTGCTGTGTCGATTATCTAGCATTATTTATTTATTATTTAAAATGAAATGAAATGAATTTATTTGTTAAAAGACTTACACAGACATAATAAACTTAAACTTAAATGTAAACTAAACGTGTTGGTAATCATGTAAGTCCAGTAACAAAATGGCTCTGCCTCAGCATGAGTTGGATGACTAGCATGCTAGCAACCAACGCTGGTCTTCCGGCAAAGCAATTTGTTGGCATTTTTTTGGTATTTCACTTCGAGAATTATTGTTAGTAGGTTACATAACCAACCAACACGAAATCAACATGGACATAAAATACTTTCACAATCTCCGATCGGCTACAAATCTTTGAGCTGTCACAGTGACTAGGCATCAGATTTATTGAAGAGGCCTTGTTATAGCACACTTTGTAACTAGTTACTTCTGCCCGGAACACTGCGTGGGTTTACCAGTTTATCAGTTTATTTATTTCCACCGTAGGTACACAATGTTACACTTGATGTCGTTACATACTATTTTAAAAGATAAATTACATTTTTATTATAACACATACTAACTTATGACAAAGGAAACACATTGGAAACACCATAGGACATTGTGCAAAAAAAAGCAGATAGACATGCCTTCTTCATCAATCAAATAAATTCATTTATAATAATTTGTCACAATAAAACAGATAAATAATGGTATAAGTTAAATTGAATAATAAATTAGATAAAATGTCAAAGTAATCTGCTGTATAAGGGCATTGTCAAACTATACTAAATATATTGTACAAAATTAAATAATATACATAAGTAAAATACAATGAAATCATGTAAGGAAGAAGAATCATTTTAAATTTACATTTAAATCATGATTTAAATTAATGCTGCTGTATAGGGTGGGTTTTCGTTGGATAAAAAGTATACTGAAAACTAAAAACAAATATGAAAAATATGTTTATTGCTACATTATTCAGAATTATAACTTGTTAATGCACTCAAATTCATTGTTAATAAAAATATTTTAATACAAATTCTTTATAGAGTAGAACAGAAACACAATTATTTATAGTGACATACAAAAGACACACGTAGAGAAAAGTTACATGTTATAGAATTTTTAAGGGCTCTAACTCAGCAAAATGCTGGTCTTCCGTTAGAAAACGTACAGGTGACGTCACGAACAGGCCTACGATATGAGAAGAAAATAATCATAGGAAAATACTAAGTTGAAACATTTAAGAATGCAGTTTATAAATAACAAAAATGTATACATAGATAGGTTAACACATTAACACTTTGACTGCGATTTTTTTTCGACGACTGCGATCTTTTTTTTAACTTAAAAAATTCGTGCTGCCACTCTACACGGCGGTTGTGTTGCGCCGCACATGCGTTTCGTTCGAAAAATATTACGGCTGTGCTGAGTCACAAAGATCTGTATTTTCTCAGCCGCTGCGCTAGTGTGGATTTACGCATATTAGTCACTTTTAGAAAACACATACCGTGTGATTTCAGCAATCAAAGTGTTAATAACTTGATTTAAGCCAATATCATAATTATCTTATGTGAAAGTAGAGGGTATTTACTTAATAATTTGACAACGATTCCCACACTAGACTACAATGACAAGTTATGTTGTCTCTAGAGTAGAATAAACAATAATGACATCGTATCGGCATACATTGCATACACGTCTGCTTTGCCGGAAGACCAGCGTTGGTTGCTAGCATGCTAGTCATCCAACTCATGCTGAGGCAAAGCCATTTTGTTACTGGACTTACATGATTACCGACACGTTTAGTTTACATTTAAGTTTATTATGTCTGTGTAAGTCTTTTAACAAATAAATTCATTTCATTTCATTCATTTCATTTCATTTCATTCATTTCATTTCATTTCAGTATTGAAGTTGAAGGAATTCATTGCCAACAATGAACGCGCTGCCACTTCAGCTAGCTTCTATGTCAATGACTTTAGTTCCCTGTCGGAGTATTCTTTACGAATCCTTCCTACGAATTTTTTTTAAGAGAAACTCCGAGCATAGCTCAGACCATTGCTTGTTGAGCGAATTTGATCTGGTGGACGAAAGTTTTTAATCTGCGTCCTACCCGTCATGACGTAGCTGAGACGTGGACACTTACGGCAGGGTTGAACAGGTAGACAGAAGTACTTCTTTATAAATATTTGTTTTTACTACGACATTGCATTGCTGATCGTGTGACTTTTTGTGCTGACCCTATTTATTCAATCGACCTACTCCATGACTTTTCAGTTCTTTCAAGTTCGTTTGCACCTGGTAGAATAACGATCGTACTCCATTCAGGTAGGGTTCATTTTTAACCAACATCTTGGATATTTTTCTGCTGAATAAAGCCAATTTTTTTGTTAATTGGTCCATTGAAGTATACAGTATTTTAAAGCGGTGTATTACAATTTTTCAGGACTTTTGTAAAGTTCACTGAATTCAATGGATTACTTCAAGAGTTTTTAATGTAAACCGTTAGAACCCTTAGTTACTCGCGCATAAAAACCTACACAAGTACTCGCGTTGCGTGCTTTCCACCCCAATTTTAGAATTAGAAAAAAAACTACCAAAAACATACAAAATCAGATTTTTCTTTATAATTAAGATTTAAAAATTAGCGTTGTAAATTTGAAACTCCAATAACTAGAGACGATCAAAAAGTCGCTGGGGTGTTAAACACCACCCCACGCGAGTAAGAGTTAAGAACTAACGATTTTCTGCTGTAAATAAGACTGTATACCACGAGTCTCGACAAAATTATGTGCGAAACAGTGCAGCTTTATAATTTTTGTTTATTTCTTTGTTTAATTATGTTTTCACGTTCAAGGAACCAAGAAAAAATGTGAATTTTCTGTAATTTGAGATTTTTACAACACAGGCTCTTCACCACATCCCGAGGCGGGAATTGAACCTGCAACCTCTTGTATCGTGTGTATTGCCCGCTACACAGATATTGCCATTATTATTCCTATGAAAGTAATTTTAAACTAAAACTGTCGCTCTATTTAATTTCACTGTGATGGTACAAACCTTATATCTACAATCCCCGGGCTTTCAGTATTTACTTTAATGTAGCCAGGGCTTGAAATCCTAAGTTTATTTTAGAATGTAATTCTAGGAGAACTGCGCTGGCCACATTTTACACTTCGTCTGAACTGTTTGGTATTCACAAACTGTCCTAAATTTCCAGTTTGCATAAAACCGGGGAGGAGAATATCATCATTATTATATTGATGCATAGCTATAGTTCCCTTCCAAGGGATTTCGATGGCTGACCATCGAAATCCC